>HG996559.1:27027413-28337695 GCA_905340355.1 Rhagonycha fulva | reverse complement strand
TTCGATCTCCCTTTTCTTTCTCTCAACCTCTATTTTCAAAAATTCTTAGAAAAGATTCTATGGTTGCATACTTTTAGGCGCAAAAATTCAATTTAATAGATAATAGCACCAGAAAGCATACAGGGTGCTACATAGGTATGGGTAACTATCCCATCTTTCTTACCAAACGGGATTGATTAATAATAATGTCTTATAATTGTAGTGGGTTAACAAATAACAGTTAACAAAAATAATTTCTTTGAGTATTTCAAAGCATTGCGCCTGAAAATATCCAGATCAATGGGACAAACCAAGTGCCGTATCAAAAAATGAGTCGGTCGTGAATAGCTTGGTGTTTTAACCCATGGATCTACATAAATCTCGCTACCTTAAGCCACAATGAGGACGATAGCTTCCTTATGTTTAGATCTGTTTTATAGAGTTAAAAAGTTTTCAGGGAGTTGACTTTGTTGCAGACATAGAACACAAAAGTCTGCATAGTGAACTTGTTATCTATGGTAACTCTGAAGTATTTAAATTTGTCCACAAATTTTATTTTAAATATTCTTGTCAAGACAGCGCTTTTCAACCTTTTAGCATATGCGACACAATTCTCAATCATAATTTTCATTGCACCCTCTCCCCCCACTCAGCTGGGCTGACTAATTTTCCGCCTGCAGGTTTAACAATATTTGTTACCTCTTCATAGAACAAAATTATTAGGGGGTGAGTAGTGGTTGGTTAAAGGTTACGGCCGACTGGGGGCTCCGGGGGCACTCCCGATCGATCACACACAATCGAAAAATCTACCAATTCTTTGTAAATGATCTTAGCTTACATTTACTCCGAGCAACATGCGTACTACTCCTTATTTATTCTATGTAACATAAATAAACAATCGGTTAATTGAAAACAATCCAAAATAATAATCGAACAATCGATTAATCGAAAAATTACCAAATTTTCTGTGCGAATGACCTTTTTTTAACCTCTACCCTACATTTACTCCGAACAACATGCGTACTGCGCCATATTTCTTCCATGTAACATAAATAATATTTTTTCGATATGTTCGCGCTTTCCATTTAGTATTGTAACACTGCGTTATGATTTTCTTGAGTAGTTAATCTAAATAGGGGAATAAACCATGATTTTGATTTTGGTTTCAGACAGAGCCAACTTTATTTTGCTACACCAATTGATAAGCAGATCTACGCCTCTTTGGAGCTTTTGCACCAATTTTTTTTCTGATTAAACCGATACCAAACAGTCAACATCGCTACGTAAGCTATTTTGATAATTCCTTTTATGCCCATCATAGGGTTGTCCAGGAAGGTGGTCAAATAATAGGTCAAAGGGTTGACCCCCCGACAACACCACTTTGTACAGAACTTCTAAATCCAGCAGGAATTACCTGATTGAAATAGCAGACAAAGTTTCGGTGTGACCTTTTTCCCAAGGGAGAAAGAAAGGCCCGGTCACCATAGGTTGTTAAAGACACCACAAATGTATAAAAATAAGACGAATATTACCAGTAATTTTTAAATTTCCCGCTTATATTTCTTGCATAAATAAACTAAATTTTCACTTTAATGAACCTAACAGTTTCTATTTAAATAATATAATCAACTTGTACAGGGCTAAAGATATCAATAAATAATTCCATCAACAAAAAAATCATCCTGTAGAGATTGAAAATTGGAGGAATTACTTTAAAAAGTATCGCGTATAAAAGAAACTTTAGAATCAATTCTACAGTGTAAGGAAAACAATTACAAAATATTTGTTTGAATAACACAACAATTTTTAATAAAAACTTTTCGATATTTTTCAAACTTTCTACTTTCCCCCAATACCTACCATTAAATCACTTCCTTATTATTAAAGTAGATATTATTTGTGAGTTCACCCCTGCGTAAGTATTTGATATCTCGATTTTCTCAATAGAGAACTCCAAGCATTTGAAAAGTTGAAGTTAAACTTTCAATAAAATCTCGAGTCGGAGAGCTAATCATTAAAATTGACCTGAATTCTCATAGGCACTTCCGTGTAATGAAATTTTATTTTTGTAACCGTCCGTCGCATTGGTATCGTAAAGGATATTTTTGTTATTTTATAAAAATTTTGCAATTATCTGATGTTTCTTTCAATTTTGTTTTTGTCAGAATTTCGTGTTTAAATTAACAAACTCAGAAATTTATCAAAGTTCGTCGTTTGTATTTCGTATTTACTTGATTTGCGTAGGCACCGTCATGTAAATTTGATTACAAATTGTTTTGAAATTCTAAATTATAACGAGAAATAAAGCAAATTTTTTAAATTATTGTGACTTTTATTTAGGTATATTTGTGTTGTGATGAGTTCAGTCACTGAAATTTAAATTTTTGTTCGTACTTTTTTGTTAATCTAATTTGCATTTTGTTGATGTGTTGACTAATTAATAGATTACCTTAACTATTTTTAGTATTAATATTGTAAGATTTTACTGTTGTCGTTACCTCCTCTTACGTGAGTTGAGATGAGTTGGTAAGCCGGCGCCGGTAAAGCAGCTGAAGGGTCTGAGCTGCCCGATTTGGCTTCATCCACACTGAAAACTTAGTTTCAGTTTCCAATCTTCTAATTGCAGTATGGTTTTACTGTTCCAATCATTTAAAACATTTTAAAATTTCAGATAATAAGAAAATGTCGTCGAAGATTAGTTATTGGATTGGTACGAAAAGCTGAATCCTTTTTACTTTTCAGAGTCCTCATTGGATTGAATTTCCGTTAAGTTCCATTTCACTCAGTGTGATGAGACCAATTAAAGTGATCTAAGGTACGAAGCTATGGATCAAATTAAACTTATTTTTTTATGTGAAAGCTTCAATTTCAATTGTTACATTTAACTCCAGATTACTTAACTAATAATGACGTTTTCTTTTAAATAAAAGTAGGAAAACTTTTAGAATTTAATGTGCACTTTGAATCTTGAGTAAACTTGGATAAACTAATAAAATTTTATTGTTGTGCAATCTCAAATGGAATCCTAACAATTGGATTAAATTAAAAGTAAAAAATAACTGACATTGGAATGCTTAAGCTATGTCAGTGCTATATTCATTTGACTGCATTATTATTTTTTCATTATGTTACTCTTATAGTATTTATCTTTCATTTTGAATTTAGAACAAAAATTATTTATTTTTATTTAAGTTGAAAATGGAAATAATATGATTCTTTCATTCGTATTTTTTCAAGTGTGATAGGAAAATCGTCGCTAAGGTTTTTTTTTTAGAGAAATGGTATGGAAAGTACAAAGGACCCTTCGAGACAAACTCGAGTTATCTGATTAAAGGTTAGGTATTTGATATATCTCGAGGCTTCGATATTGCTAGTTTTGTCTAGCCGAGATACGATGCAAGTCTATTTACTAAAAAGGACGACAAAAATAAAGTGAAAAATTCAGGATTCGTATTGGAAATTACGTTTCGATGATGTGTGGACAGTGACGTATCCGGTTAAATATTTATATGTTTGTATTGTATACAGAATATATTTGTTTTGAGAAATTTTTCACTCTCCTTGTTGTGTGTATAGTTGACAAACATTGAAGTCTGAAAATAATAGAAAGGAACATTGCAGTGCTAGGAACATTTCATAAATTAGCTTAACATGAATACTTGGGTTTCAAGATCTTTTACGCACCACTCTGACATGAGCCAGAGTTTTCAACCGTCCACTCGTTACTACAATTCTTTCGTGAGTGCTTGTGAAATCTTGCACCTTTTTATTCATTTATTTTCATGCATTTAAATACATTAAAGGGTAATGTTGAATTGTAACGTTTGCTTTCTTTTTAACTCATTTCTCCGCACTACCGACAACTTTGAAATCTTAAAAGGGTCCAATATGTCAAATGAAAGCTTTTGTCATCAGACATCGAGTTTTGCCTCGAGCACCACTTCTAATTTTAAAATAATTCAAGAGATGTAAATGGATATATTGCAGTGATTTACTCTTGTTTTGGCCCTACGTTGGGTGCCATAACTTGTACAGTGATAATCTCCTGTTTCCTCTAGTCATTTGCATTTAAATTTTCAAAAATTTTGTTAGGATAATTAAAAACCTTAAAAATAGAAATTGAATCCTAAAGGCATCTTAAAAGTAGTAAACCGTACGAAATATTTAAAAAGGACATTATATTTATTGAGGTAGTTTAACACCGATTAGCAAAAACAGCATCCAAACGACTTCAAACATTAAACATTCATGATTCAATTTGAGCAAAATAGCAAACATTTCTTGGCATTTTAAAATTAATTAAGAATCTAACGTGCATAATTTATTTAAATACGCAATTCTCGATTGAATGATCTAAAAATTGTTTAATTGCCTTTTAGTAGAAAATTCCTTTTCGCTCACAAAGCGCTTTCAGTTTGGAAGAAAATTAAGCAAGTAAATTAAAAATCTGTTGAGTTCTGTTTATTTAACAACTGAAAGAGTCGAAGGGTTAATATTATTCAAAATATTTGCTCAACTTCAACCGAGGACTAGAAACTATACAGGAGTTAAAACCGACTGATTAATAATATTTATTTACACAACAGAAAAATATAGCATAGCAAAACGACCGCTTAAATTATTATCATAATCTGAAACGAAATGAAATTGGGTAGAATTTTTCTGCAATCGATGGGGAAGAATTTTCCTACAGGAATTAAAACGCCGACACGATTAAACATCTCAATATTGAGGACGGAAGTGTCGATAAATTTAACATTTTTCTGATATCTTTGACACCTTTTTGTTGTGTGAATGCAAGTTAATGGATTTTTTTATTCCATTATTTTTCGGTTTTTGGAACAAAACCAACACGAGCCGCTTGTTTTAACAAAATAGGGTTTAATAAAAATTTGAATTGCTATATTAAATTTTGCCCGGAGTTTCGTATAATAAAAAATTGGTAAATGCACTAGAAGTGAGATCATAACTTATGTTGGAATTTAATAAACCGACTGACAGGTATATTGGATGGCTGAAATTCAAGAAATGGATATAAATGATTTTTAATGAATTTGCTCTACAATACCTTAATTAGAATTTAATTTTTTTTCGTTGGGTAGTAATTAAAAATACTTCATCAAACTAATCCGCGAATAAAAAGTTTTGCTTTTATGTGGTGCTTTAGTTTTGTTTAATATTTTAAAAATAAGTGGCGCAGTCGGTAGGGTTATTTGATTAGTTTGTAATTTTCCACTTCATATACCGTGTAATCAGTTTAACAAAATTATTATTCCATCATAATTAAAGGTTTTAAATGGATGTAGAGAATATCCGAGCTTCTATTAAAAATGTTTTGGATTTCTCCTAATCCGGGAGAGCTTTGAGCGAAGACAGAAAAGGAAACCTAAAAAAAAAAACCAAAATGCTTTTCGGTCTCGAAATAGACATTTTCAATTGAAATGTACGAAGGATGCAATAAAAATTTGATATAGACAAATGTATTTTTATCTTCTACTAATAGTAAAACTTTAAAAAATTTTCTTCCAGAGAAAACAATACTATAAATCTTAAATTTATGATTCCAAAGCAGTAAAACTTCCGACTGTCTCACAAATACTAATAAATTTACGTCACCTTTCATAAAGTGACCTTCCGAAATTGTATTAAAAAGTTGTATTTTACTTTTATATCATCTAACACAATAATAACGGGAAAGGATGTCTATATTCAATCACAAAATGCCTGCAGGATAGTCGAGTTTACGATTCTTTCCAGGGATATCGTCAGGTGGGACGTTACAGAGTAGCTCTAGGCCTTTTGTCTTTTGCGTTTATGCTCTTATCAAATTACACGTTATATTTAGATATCGATTATTATCATTTAATTATTTTAGCAAACATATTTTATTACGCAAGCTTTTCCAATTATGTCGAATTAATCAGTTTTTGTTTTCAAAAGTTTTTTGCTAATCTTTTCCAAACTTAACCCAACCGGGCCTATAACTAGTCGTTATCGAACATCAGGAGGACTATCGAATCAAAATGCACACAATGTTTCTTAGAAATAAGACAAAGAAAAGCACAAAAACTGAAAAAAAATTACTTGATATTATTTTTCATCGCAAATACTAGATATGATGTTATTACGTTAACAAATACGTCATTTAAATGCGCCAGGTGCTGACCTTTCAAATGATTTCAATAATCTAAAAAACAAAATCACTTTTAATCATTATGTAATTATTTTATTTTCTCTGCAAAGTTAAATCCAACAAATTTATTATAATTAAAATTTCCTTTAAAGCTTAATTAACTTTATTCTAGCGTCTTAAATTAATCGTTATCGATTAACAGACGAGGACTTGTTTTATATACCTACAAGTAAATGTAAAAATAATTTAATTGAAAACCTTACAAGAAGAATATTTTTTATTTTATCAAGTAATTTTTTTAATATCTAAGCACGTGCTTAAGCAAAATTATTTCTCACATTTATTTATTACCTCTGAGCAGTTTCGGTATACTTATGATTCTATAAAAATTAATTATCCAATTTTGATTGATTGCGACAAGTAAAATTAGTTATACTTGGAAAAGATACATCAAATGCACGACTTTCGGCTAATGTATTTCCAAAATTGGATAAAATTTTTTGCTATGTACTAAGAGTAATCGAATGGTTTTTAATATTATGTTCCTTTATTCCAAGATACGATACGCTAAGAAAAGTTAATTTTAATCAGTTTTGAAGGATTTGTTTATTAAAAAAAATTAAATTAAATAAAAAAATTTTATTTAATTTTATTTAAAATAAAAAAATTTTATTTAATCCACTGGCTATACATTGAAATTAGAATTCAAAATTTTTGCTTTAACCGTAGATGTCTATGCTGTCTATTTCAGTCACAATTCGTCCGCCATATTGAACGTTTAAAGATGCACAGTATCATATCAGACTTAGGAGAAATCCTCCTTTAACCTTAACATAGCTCACCATAACTCACCAATAGAAAAAGTTCATTAGTGTTAATAAATGTTTATAGAGTGTTTTTATTTTTTTTTTAAATTTTAAAATTAATAATCATAATCTTCGTTATCATCGGATTAGTCATCTTGATAATCATCATCGTCATAATCTCCAAACTCTTGAAGAATGTGCTTAGTACTACTACCTTCATATTTATAAAATTCTGGTCTTGCTCCGCCAGAGGAATGCACATTTCCAGCAGATTTTCTGACTTTAACTTTGAGAGAACGTTTTTCAGGTTTCACAGGGTATATAGATCTACTGTAAGCTATATAGTTCTTAATTCTTACATCTTGACGTCGAATAAAGTTAACGATATTTAAAACATCTAAATACCTCTTAAATGCTGCACATGGGCATTTGAACAGAGTTGGATTTATCACAAATATATCCCAAACCCTATAAAAAAGTGCAACTACATCTTTATAATTACTTGTAGACGTACCGAATGTTGGCATTTGGCCAGGTCTAAATAAATCTTCTAACGAGAGTTTATCAAAAAGTTTTCTACACATTGTATAAAAACCATAAGTTTCATCTGAATAGCCGTTATACCAATCAGTATTTAAAAATTCACTTAAATCGTCGTATCTAATATACTTAAAAGGATTACTTGGAGTAGTAGGCTTTCTTGGAAAATTAAACCTATAATAATCTGGGTGATAATGATTATGCGATTTTTTCTTCTTACCCCACTGATTAGAATTATATTCATAATCATAGTTATTAATAATTATATTGCCTTCATTTCCATCGTCATATAATTTTCTTTTTTCGGGGTCGCTTAGTACACCATAGGCCACCTGTATTTGTTTAAATTTTTCAGTACTTTCTTGGATGTTATTTATATTCTTATCAGGATGATGTTGTAATGCTAATTTTTTGTAACTTTTCTTAATATCATCGCTGCTTGTAGTAACAATCCATTTTAATATTAATTTGTTCCAATTTCAGTTTTTGTTTAGAATATTCTATTGTACTACTTACTTATATACGGTTATTTTGAGATGGTATTTTGAATTATCGGATAATCTACTTTCAGTGGGTTCTACTTAAAGCCCACGACAACTGCGGCGCAATCGTGTAATTTAGCGTTCACATTTTCGCCCACGGGTGTTATGGTCGTTTATTGTAGTGGAACGGCTTCGTGGGCCTTGTGAGCTAATTTGAATTTTTAAATTTAAATTTTAAAACTCTTTTTGTGTTTTTCGTTAATGAAGCTAATGTTTTCAAATAAACTCATTTTTTAGAATCCCAAAACAAGCACTTGAATACAGTCCTAGGGGGAGAAGAAGCGTCGGTAGACCGAGGAAACGATGGCGAAGCCGGAACAGGCAAAAGTGCCTAAACCTGGAAAGGCAGAAGAAGAAATTTTAAAACATAAATTAAATCACGTATTGCATTTTGCAGCCTTACGACGATAATAAATTTACTGTTACTGTTTATTTATAGGTGGGTAAGTAGGTTTATTGTTGGTGTTAGAAATTCATAAAACAAACAGATTTTTGAGAGTGACGGTTATAATGTAAAAGATAACCAAGACATTTCCAGATAAAGGCGTCTTTACTTTCCAAAAACTCTTTTTGTGTTTTTCGTTAATGAAGCTAATGTTTTCAAATAAACTCATTTTTTAAGTAAATAAATGTACTACTGGGGTTTTATAAACTGCCCTCCAAATTTGAGGGCAAATTTATAAATTGTTTATAGGGTGTTTTTTTTTTAATTTTAAAATTAATAATCATAATCTTTGTTATCATCGGATTAGTCATCTTGATAATCATCATCGTCATAATCTCCAAACTCTTGAAGAATTTGCTTAGTACTACTACCTTCATATTTATAAAATTCTGGTTTTTCTCCCCTAGAGGAATGCACATTTCCAGCAGATTTTCTGACTTTAACTTTGAGAGGACGTCTTTCAGGTTTCACAGGGCATATAGATCTTTTGTAAGCTATGTAGTTCTTAATTCTTAAATCTTTATCTCGAATGAATTCAACGATATCTAAAACAATTTTATGTCTCTTATTTGCTACACATGGGCATCTGAACAGAAATATATCTATCACAAATGTTTCCCAAACCTTATAAAAAGGTGCAACTACATCTTTATAATTACTTGTAGACGTACCGAATGTTGGCATTTGGCCAGGTCTACAATCTTCTAAAGAGAGTTTATCAAAAAGTTTTCTACACATTGTATAAAAACCAAAAGTTTCATCTGAATAGCCGTCATACCAATCAGTATTTAAATAAATACTTAAATCGTCGTATCTAATATACTTAAAAGGATTACTTGGAGTATACTTTCTTGGAAAATGAAACCTATAATAATCTGGGTGATAATGATTATGCGATTTTTTCCTCTTACCCCACTGATTAGAATTATATTCATAATCATAGTTATTAATAATTATATTGCCTTCATTTCCTTCGTCATATAATTTTCTTTCTTCGGGGTCGCTTAGTACACCATAGGCCACCTGTATTTGTTTAAATTTTTCAGTACTTTCTTGGACGTTATTTATATTCCTATCAGGATGGTGTTTTAATGCTAATTTTTTGTAACTTTTTTTAATATCATTGCTGCTAGCATCTTTGGGTACTTCTAGTATGTTGTAGTAACATTCCATTTTAATATTTATTTCAATTTCTGATTTTTTTAGAATATCCTATTGTACTACTTACTTATAAACGGTTATTTTGAGATGGTATTTTGAATTATCGGATAATCTACTTTCAGTGCGTTCCACTTAAGAGGGGCACTTTTTTCAGGGCCCTTTTAATTTAATCAACAGATGGCGCCTACTTAAATATTTTTATAAAATAAGAGGAATTTGCTATTTTTAAAATATAGCAAATTCGTTGAGATAATACTATTCTATAAACAATATTCTTGATCTTAAGCTATTTTGAGTTCGTATTGAGTATGTCAAAACACACTCACTTACAAAAAATGATAATTAAACTTTAATTATGCATTGTGTTTTTATAAATAGATATTACGAACTCAGAATAGCTTAAGATCGAGAATATTATAGAATAGTATTATCTCAACGAATTTGCTATATTTAAAATATAGCAAATTCCTCTTATTTTATAAAAATACTAGGGGGGCTTTGCCCCCCTGGCCGCTATCGCGGCCCAACCCCCCGGGCCGCTTCGCGGCCCTAATAGCACATAAACGAAATAACTTTGAGTTGTAAAACTTCTTTTCATACAACATTTTTTTCCGATGATTAATATATCTCAACGGATGAACGGATTAACGTTTAAACGGATTATAACGTCATACAGCTTTAAAATTTAAAATAAATGTTATCGATTACTATTAGGTATTTTTTTATTTCTTGAAAACGTTCTGCAATTTTACTAATGGTTAAAGGGAAAGAACCAATCACAATCTTTTAAAACGTTGCATAAAAACGTTGCATATTTTGTCTTATCTTTTTACAAAATTAATTTTTCCAAAATATTGCACTGCAATATCGGCGTTTTTGCGCCATATCTCCGGCATCATGAGGTATTATTATTATTTGAGAATTATTGGCAATTTGAGCTACTGTCTGATTTTCGCTTTTTATGCATTCATTCAAAGGTTCCTTTGATTTTTTGCTGGCGGATTTGATTTTGATAGTTCTTGTTGCTGCTGTTGTCTTTCCCTGAGTTCCTTGACACGTTCTGCTGATGTTTTAGAAGATAAAAGCTCGTAATTTGTTGATGGGAACGACGGCTGCGGCCGATCAACGTCTCAAGTACTAAACAGATCAAATTGCCTGAGATGTTGATCAGTTGATCAGTTTATCAGTTTATACCATGGTATAAAGGTTGAGACAGTAAAAATAATTTTATATCTTATATAGTATAAGCATTTTGGTTTCATAAAAATGTTACAAAAAAACGTTACATAAAAACGTTACATAAAAACGTTACATAAAAACGTTACATAAAAACGTTACATAAAAACGTTACATATTGAGCCCTTATCTTTTTATAATATAGGGTAGATAGGGTAGATATAGTATAAGCATTTCGGTTTCATAAAAATGTTACAAAAAAACGTTACATAAAAACGTTACATAAAAACGTTACATAAAAACGTTACATATTGAGCCCTTATCTTTTTATAATATAGGGTAGATATCTTATATAGTATAAGCATTTCGGTTTCATAAAAATGTTACAAAAAAACGTTACATAAAAACGTTACATAAAAACGTTACATAAAAACGTTACATATTGAGCCCTTATCTTTTTATAATATAGGGTAGATAGGGTAGATATAAGTAGGCGCCATCTGTTGATTAAATTAAAAGGGTCCTGAAAAAAATGCCCTTCTTAACGTATACGTTAAAATGTTTAAATTTAACATCATGCGTTAAAACGGAATCTAGGTAAAATAGTCTAAGGAAAAATAGTCTACGGTAAATTGGTCTAGGTAAAAAGGTCTACGGAAAAAAAGTCTACGGGTAAAAAGGTCTAGGTAAAAAAGTCTAGGAAAAAAAGTCTAGGACTAAGATTTCATTGGACAAGTTTCACTATTTTTTTTAATTTTTTTAATTTGAAAGTAAAGGTCAAACTGATGGTACAGAATTGTTTTTAAATTTTCTTGAGTACTCTTATCATAAGAAAAACTTGATTAAAAACTTTAAAACGCCGATAAGTGACGTCAGCTACCGGTAGAAGTGAGAACCAATCAGAACTGAAAATGCCCGAATTTGACAACCGCGCATAACCATGCTTACCCCTCTATTCTGTAACTTTTTCGTTACATTTGTTATCGTTATCATATCGTTAAAAACAGTAAAGTTTGGTTTACACTCAAAATTGCATTGAATAGTATTGTAATGGTATACAGTGACGTGCCCATGGGGGGTGTTTTACCGAAAATAAACGTTTTTAGACCCATTTTTACTCCTTTGCTATGCCAAGGAGAGAGGGAGTTGAATCCCCAAAATCACCCTCTTATGTACGGCTCTGGATACAAAGATTAAATCTTTTTTAAGAGGGGCACTTTTTTCAAGGCCCTTTTAATTTAATCAACAGATGGCGCCTACTTAAATATTTTTATAAAATACTAGGAGGATTTTGTATTTAAAATATAGCAAATTCGTTGAGATAATACTATTCTATAAACAATATTCTTGGTCTTAAGCTATTTTGAGTTCGTATTGAGTATGTCAAAACACACTCACTTACAAAAAAGATAATTAAACTTTAATTATGAATTGTGTTTTTATAAATAAATATTACGAACCCAAAATAGCTTAAGACCAAGAATATTGTTTATAGAATATCTATAATATTGAATATTACAACCAATTTGCTATATTTTTAATACAAAAGTCTCCTAGTATTTTATAAAAATATTTAAGTAGGCGGCATCTGTTGATTAAATTAAAAGGGCACTGAAAAAAGTACCCCTCTTAACAGAAAGAAGAATTTTTTTAAGGACATGAAATAATTTTTAATCGGTTTTGATAAAGAATTAAGATTTTGATTTTTGTCCAAATGATAGATCGGGCCGTTAATGAATATTCAAATATCTTAAGGCTGTTCTCTCGCAACCACTTTTTTATTTAAAATTTTCTGACTTTATTTTTGAAAATAACGAGTTAAAATTTTTAAATATATAAATTATTGACTCGTCGATATTAGATAATATTAAAACTTCAAAATATCGAGTTATTAATAAATTAAAAATTAATTAAAAGATTTATTTAGCTAAATAATAACTCGATATTTTGAAGTTTTAATATTAGTTAAAATTTTTACAGTATGTCTGAAATGATATTTACAAGATTATGTCGAAGCGCTTTTATCGCGAATAAATAAATCGCAAAAAGAAAATTTTTTATTGCAATTACAGTAAACTTCCGATTATCCGCGGGATTGACTGGCGTGGATATCGCGGATAATCGAATTTTGCGGATAAGCCGCATGGCAAAAAAACTACGAATATCCGGAAAACAGTGATTTTATTTCTATATGTATATTTGTGATGAAAAAATGTTACGAAAAACCTTCTATTTTTATAAAAATGCCTCCTACAGCCACCGTGGATAATCCGTAAAGCGGATAAAACCCCCACAAATAATCGAGAGTTTACTGTATTTAAAAACAAATTTTGCTTCGACATAATATTAAAAATAACGTTTTCGTTGTTCCGGCCGTAAAATGAGTGGTTTCCGGCCTGTGCAGGGACGGCTTCCATACAGTCATAAATAAAAATGAGGTGGTCCCGTCACAACGAAAAGCAGTTTACGCCACTCGGATGTAAAGAGATTTTACATTCGAGGGCGGAGTTTTGAAGACGAGGCGATCGTAGCGAAGCCGAGGCGCACTCCACTCAAAGCACTCATTTTACGGCCGGAACAACGAAAAAATTTGAACGCGTTATTTTCAAAAATAAAGTCAGAAAACTGTAAATAAAATTAACGCTAAAATGCGCGTATCTTTTGCATTCGCGAATATTTTTACACGTTACTTTATTTTTTATTCTACGTTTTTGGTCAGCTACTGTTATTGTACACCAAATAGTCCATTTTCTATTTAAAATCGAATTTTCATTCTAAGTGAGAACACAGCTTTAAGGGATTACACACACTTATTTACACAGTGCCATAGTAGCCCTATAAACAACACGTCTTACTTCGGTTTTTTAAATCTTATAAATATAGACTTTTTTACCTAGACTTTTTTACCTAGACTTTTCCACCTAGACTATTTTACTTAGACTATTTTACCTAGACTTTTTTACCTAGACCATTTTACCTAAACTTTTTTACCCGTAGACTTTTTTTCCGTAGCCCTTTTTACCTAGACCAATTTACCGTAGACTATTTTTCCTTAGAATATTTTACCGATTACCGTTAAAACGTTCGGTAGGTAATGTTCGTAAAAGTAGTTCCAAGTTAAGCAAATTAGTTCCAACAACGCTCAAACGAAATAACGAATGTTAAAACGTAACCAACATAATATTAGCTTTGTTTGTTTGCTGATATTCATTAGAAAATTAATAATTACTTTGTTTGGCATTTAATTATTATAATTTCCAATCTGAAAATGCCTCGCTCTAGTAGGATGAGTAAGAACCAAAAAAAAATCGGGTTCAATTGTTCAAGTGCTTTCTTTACTTTTAGCTTTTTGTCTTCAGATTTTGTAAATTTTATCCATGTATTAAGAAGATTTAGCCACAGCAGTAGAGTGATGTGATCGCTGGTTGAGTATAGAGCGGAAATTCTGGGTTTAAATCGCGGATTGCACAGAATTTATTGGCTCGGCCTTCCAGTGGGTATCCGCATTCTGTGGTGATTCCTGATAATTTGTGTGGACGTCATTACCGTTGATACGGATACGTCACACAAGAGTTTACAAGACAGGTTAGGTAGGCAGAGAATGAAGCCAAGGGCCTTCTAGGCCTGTAGAGCTATCTAACACGGACTTTTTAAAATTCTTATTTTAAGAGGTCCGTATCCGTAAGGCTATCATATATATGTTAGCGTGAGCCAAAATATTTGCAATAAATGAAGCTAAAATAATATTCTTCTCGATTTTCTATATTTAGGTTCTTCTACTGTCTTCACACACCTATGATAAACTGTGTTTTGATATAGTAATACTGTTATAGTTGATTACCAACCTAATAATACCAAATTAGGTTGGTATTACTTACTCAACGCATTTATTTAAAATTATTAGTCAGGGCAGAGTATTTCATTAACGTCATATACAGGTCCGGGTTCAGGTTTAGTAATCCTCACTTATTCTAACACGGCCTTCCTGCAATTGTCGCGTCCCCGTGACATTTTTTTTTTTTTTTTGAATTTTGAATAACGCCATAAATAACTCGGCCGCAACGCCTTAAATAATTCGGCCGCAACGCCTTAAATAACTCGGCCGCAACGCCTTAAATAATTCGGCCGCAACGCCTTAAATAACTCGGCCGCAACGCCTTAAATAACTCGGCCGCAACGCCTTAAATAACTCGGCCGCAACGCCTTAAATAACTCGGCCGCAACGCCTTAAATAATTCGGCCGCAACGCCTTAAATAACTCGGCCGCAACGCCTTAAATAATTCGGCCGCAACGCCTTAAATAATTCGGCCGCAACGCCTTAAATAACTCGGCCGCAACGCCTTAAATAATTCGGCCGCAACGCCTTAAATAACTCGGCCGCAACGCCTTAAATAACTCGGCCGCAACGCCTTAAATAATTCGGCCGCAACGCCTTAAATAACTCGGCCGCAACGCCTTAAATAATTCGGCCGCAACGCCTTAAATAATTCGGCCGCAACGCCTTAAATAACTCGGCCGCAACGCCTTAAATAACTCGGCCGCAACGCCTTAAATAACTTGGTTCTACCGTCCGTAATAGTTATTTATGCACCAAGTCCTGAAAGTGCATCTTCTTGGCATGAGCGCGGAAAATTATAGACTGAGGCGCAGACGAAGTCTATAACCACGCAAATGCCAAAAAGGCACCTTAAGGATAAAGCGCATAAACTATTTTATGTGTAATTGGAATGAAATGCACATTTTCTGCAAAAAAATGTACGATAATAATTTAACGAAATACGTATGTTGCTAAGCAATAAAATATTTAAAATTCACAAAATACGTCAAAAATATATGTCAAAGTGTACATTTTAGTAGGATTGCACATAAAACAATTGAGGTTTTGACATTTCTGTACTATAAAGTAAAATTTTACGTTTCTGTACTGTAAACAGCTACTTTCAGTATTGTTTTGTATATGTGAAAATGTACATTATAGTATAAATGTACTTACCAAAGAAAAGCAATGAATCAAATTGCTTCACTAGTCATATTTTCCTCAAAATTGTCTGTTAAACCAGCCTCTCAACTGTTCATAAGTAGCCTCTTTCACTAGTTTCTCCAACCTCCAAATACGCAACGTTCGTTAGCCAGCATTTCTATAATTTTGCTTAGTCCCAAAAACTTCCCGCTTAGCTTTCCAAATCTTACTGTTGCCAAATCCTATTTCCACTTGCGCGATTCTTCCCTCAGAACATAAATGCATCCGACGTATATCAAGTTGCCAAACTTTTACCTTCATTAAGTACTGCTTCAATTCCGGTCAATATTGCAAACCATTCAATCTCCTTTCTGTTGTTCAACGCACTTTTCACTAGATCAGACAAGACTTTTATCACTGATTTTACCTGTCCGCCACCTCTGGGCACTCCCACATTTTTAAGGTGCAATTCAACATCTTCTCGTTTAAAACAATTAACGAATTCCGATGAAGTGAAAATTTCCGCTTTATCAGTCATGACTGCCCCTGGATGCCAGCTCGTTTAAACAAAAAACCCAAAGTAACCATAGACTGTTTAGAAGTTTTGTTCTCTACGAGAGCAAATATACGGATACTTCAAAAATGCGCCAATCACAACCAAGATTACGGTGCATTCACCAATATACAAAAATCATCCAACGCTCGGGACTCCACCTTTCCACTCTTCGTCCATTCCTGACAACACACTTATATCACTATCCAGTACATATCAAATTCGGGGTCTCATCATTGAGAACTACGCCAAGTTCAATCCATAATTTCCCATGACAACGCACAATCCGGGACGCCGAATCGTCTTCCAACCAATCAATCTACGTCAGGGGTTCCCAACCTTTTTGCACCTGCGTACCACCTGGGAAAAATTTTTTAAAAACTGGAGCTAGAATAGCGAGTTTTTAACGATATTTTAAAGATTAAAATTTAAAATATCAACATTAGGAGTAATGGAACTTATCTTCACTCTTGCACACATCACTTACGCGTACCACCTGAAACGTTCCCGCGTACCACCAGGGGTACGCGTACCACCGGTTGGGAGCCCATGATTTACGCCATCTACGCCAGGAATACAACTACTGTCTATCGACTTCTCTTCCAGGAGCTTGCAAGGCGGTAGACTCAAAGCCAATTTTGCAATCCTCAGCTACAAGTTGAATTTCTTTACTATTATAACACTTCTTTTGCTTCTTAATTTAGATTTCTTTCATTGCATGCTTCGGGTTTTCTGAATATTTACAGTCTTTCTTTGAATGACCTATTTTTTTTTTACAGTTGAAACATTTTTTTGATAATTTCCGTTTTTCTCATACGATTGCATAGTATCTAGCTTGAGTTGTTTTGGTACTCTTCGATGATCATCTTTGATTTCGCTATCATATTGTCGAAGTAAAGCTTTAAGATCTTGTTGATTCTTTGGTACATTTATTCGTATTCTTTGTCGAATAATATCGTTATTCATTCCACCAATGGAACGTATTACTTTCTGCCATTCCAGTTGAGGTTGGTACTACGTATTTTCTCTATTCCGTATTCACATAAACTAACAAGGTTTAAACTTTCTATATTAGCTGCCTTGTTTAGCTTCGTGTGCCATGTTTCTTGTTTGGGGAACGTTATTCAAA
This sequence comes from Rhagonycha fulva, assembly GCA_905340355.1. Classification (NCBI taxonomy): domain Eukaryota; kingdom Metazoa; phylum Arthropoda; class Insecta; order Coleoptera; family Cantharidae; genus Rhagonycha; species Rhagonycha fulva. Next base: position 28,320,270 of record HG996559.1, on the reverse strand, counting down.
AGTCATACACAAATTATTCCAACTCCTATCAAATGGTTTCCATCCATCGAAAAACTTTATTTTTCATTTTCTCGTAGAGCGTCTCACTCTTTCAATATCATAATAAAATCGGATATTTTAGTTCGTTTCTTTAAATCGTTTATTTGTTCAATCCATTATTCATCAATCAAAAATTTGCTATTAACGGCATCGTGCGTTTGTCCATCGGATATCCGTCCGGATTTTGAATTGCATTTTGGGAATCTTCTGTATTTTGATTCATTTTAAACCAAACGAGAGAAAAAATAAAACACAAAACCAACAAAAACAAAAAAAAACACGACAAAAAAAAACTTATCCGTTTGCAGTTAAACGTTGGTTCGAATTCCACTTCTGATGTTAGCGTGAGCCAAAATATTTGCAATAAATGAAGCTAAAATAATATTCTTCTCGATTTTCTATATTTAGGTTCTTCTACTGTCTTCACACACCTATGATAAACTGTGTTTTGATATAGTAATACTGTTATAGTTGATTACCAACCTAATAATACCAAATTAGGTTGGTATTACTTACTCAACGCATTTATTTAAAATTATTAGTCAGGGCAGAGTATTTCATTAACGTCATATACAGGTCCGGGTTCAGGTTTAGTAATCCTCACTTATTCTAACATATATAATTAAGGAAATACCTTAATTTAAAATTTAAAATTCTTATTTTAAGAGGTCCGTATCCGTAAGGCTATCATATATATAATTAAGGAAATACCTGGTCATGAGATTTGAAACTTCTGCTATGCAGCGACTAATAGAAAATCCGTGGTCAGTTCCCAGTAATCTTAAGTGAATTGGTATTTGAGTTCTTTGCGGTAGTTGCATTTTTTCTCTTCGTTTAGCTTCTTGACAGAAGCATCGTAACCATGAATGATTTTCTTGGCAGATTCCTCTCGGTGGTTTGCCATTGCTTTCCGATAGGAGAGGGTCATAAATGAAGTCGGATACATTTGTAACCGGGGTTGAGGATCGAACCTAGGGCCTAGCTCACCTTTCACGTTGTGAGTAACGTGGTCTATTTGTGGTTGTTGCATATATGGCGAAAGTTGTCGATCAAACTTTGAGCACATTTCTTGTTCCAACGGAATAATCTTAAAAATAACTTATTGGATAGTTGAAAGAGGTTACTAGCATTTCTTAATTCCTTTTGAATCATTTGAACTTTTTGTCTAAATTTTAAATGTACCTATGTTAGAATAAGCGAAGATTACTGAAACATACACCCTGAAACCGGACCTGTATGTGACATTTAATGAAGAGGCCATGAATGCTATTTAAATTTAAATGAACTTAATACCAACTCAAGTTAAGTAACTTAAGTATTATTCATAGTATAATTAAATAAGAATGGTATTATAAGTAGAGAGCGGATTTATATGTAACAACAGATCCGTCTTAAGGTATTAAATTATATTTAAACTTTAAAATATCGAGAAAACGGTTATTAGCGCTAATAAAAGTTTTATATTGATGATAAACTTTGTTTAATCAATTACTTAACAGGTGTTACCCTTAGACGGGTCTGTTATTACATATAAAGCCGCTCTCTAAATTTATAAGGATGGTAATCCACTGAACATGCTATATACCCCAAAGGACAATCAGTTCGAAAAAGAGAAGAAGAGTTTTTGGATTAATGGAAAAATTTTGGATATCACTTAAAATAAGTACAGATTATTCACAGGATTTTTGTGAAATTTTTTGTTGATGTACTTTTTCAGAAAATCAAAATTTTTCAATTTTTTTTTTCAAAAAGCAGTCAATTTTTGAAAATTTTACATAGCGATATTTTAAAAACCGTTTGTGATATTTAAATAAAAATTTGTATTTTTGTTAGTCTCCATAAATTCAACCTATTTACCAAATTTTAACAAAATCCGAGATGATCATTAATAAAGTGTGTTGATTTCACATGGCATGCCCGGTATACCACGTCCACCGCTTAACAAAATTTTGATATTGAAATTGAAGTGAAAGCGCTCTTTGATCTTATGCTTTACTTGGTTGAGGAACAAACTCATGACAAAAACAGTAATTTTAATTTAATTTTAATTATTTTTATAAATTAAATACTACAAACCTGTAGCCATAGGGGGGAGCACTGAGAGTACGTGCACCCTTCTCGAAATTAATTATTGCTTAATTTCTTAATTGCTTGTTGAAAAATTAAAATATAAATTAAAATTTTGAAAATAATTAAAAATTAACATTTTTTTAAATTTATTTGAGAAATTAGTAAACTTTTGCTAGATAATTCCAGGTGAAAAACTTCATGGTAAAAAATCCAAATAAATTTTTTTAAAAAGGACAGTAGTTCGTTTGAACAAAATAGCTAAATCAGTTATGCAAATTAATTTAATTTAATTACAAATTTATTGAATAATAATTACAAATATGTAGATTAAATTGTTATAGAAATTTTATCACCTCAACCCAATTTTTTGCCTACAATTAATTTAATTTCATTTGGAAAGCAGATTAACATCAAATCAAATTTACAAAAATGTATAAAATAAATAGTAGTACTACTATTAGAATTTGCACATTTTAAATGCTTTTTATTGCATAAATTTGCGGAATTTGAACAGCAACAGTAGATTGTCTATGGCAAAATAAATATTAAAATTATGTTAACTTAATGAAAGTACAAAATAACTATACGCCAATAATTTACTATTTCTGTGAAACTACAGTATTTGTCTCCCACCTCGAACTTATTCTCGCCAGACAAATTAAAAATCGAAATAAATTTAAGTTTATCCACAGTCGTGGAGTGATGTGACCGCTGGTTGAGTTACGGAGCGGTAATTCTGGGTTCAAATCGCGGACCTCGCAGAATTTCTTAGCTTGGCCTTCCAGTGGACATCTACATCAAGGCTGTGGTAAAGTGCTAATAACCTAGTAGTTGATGCACTTCGAGACCCCCAGCCGCAGGGGTCTTAAAAATCAACCCCCCAGCAACAGGGGTTAAAATAAAAAAAAATTTAAGTTTACGAAATGTAACAGAAGGAGGCGGCCAGTTTGTTATTTTGTTGCATAATGTTGTTTTTCATTTTCAAGTATACCATAAACTAAAACTTTTCCCATAATAAAAAAAATTAATATATGTAAATACATTTAAACTTTAAAATATCGAGTTATTAATAATTAAAAATTAATTAAATGATTTATTAAGCTTTCAGACGATTATATCGTCCGTCATCAGAATAAGATATATAAGGATTATAAATATTTTAATGATGAATTTCATATTTAAATTACAACCCGTTCAGCATGCTAATTTTCAAAGACAACTAGAAAATTAAATTAAAAATATGTCACACGAATCTGTTGAAATACCAAAAACTTATGTTTTTTGTATTCAAACAAGACATCATAAGTAGTTAGACATACCTGACATGTACATATTGAACAAGAGTTGTAGAAATGTACACGTATTTTGTGGCACTTCCTCCTCCTCGACTCTAAAAAATTATGACCCTTGTTATATTCAGTTGTACCATCACATGTGATGTGAGATTGAGAGGTGAGCTAAGTGAAAGGGATAAGGACCGGACTCTAGGCTAGAAGCTCTAGGTTCGATCCCCAACCCGGCTATAAAATTTATCCGACTTTATTATAATAACCCTCTCCTCTCGGAAGGCAATGGCAAACCACCGAGAGTAATCTGCCAAGAAAGCCATTTAATAATAACATATTAAATTGGTTACGACGCTTCTGTCAAGAAGCATACGAAGAAGAAGATCACATGTTGAACACGGTATATATTTTTGGTTTCTTTTTATACTACATAGGTGGTATTTGTAATCTTCATTGGTTTTTAGTTCTTCTTCACAGTAGTCACAAAGGGTCTAAAATTGATAAAAAAAATCTGGGTAAAACATTTGTGACCATGAGATTAATGGCTGATTACCAAACTCTTTAAATTAGATTCAGTTAAAGGGGGCTTGAATAAAATTTATAAATGTTTAAAATGTTTAAACATGACTTATAAAATTTATTTTAAAAATTAAAATGTGTTTTAAATTGTTGCTAATCTAGATGGTAAAATACATACCGACATCTTAAATGACGACCCAATGAGACTGTTTGGTCACCGTTTGTAGCAAAGGCTATCGGAAAATTTCCCCAACGTCCACTTGAAAAATATAATTAAGTGAGTTACATACCTTGATATTTTAGTTTTCCAACTACATACATGAGCAAATTTACATAATCATATAAAAAAAGCTAAGATACAACGTCAAAAAATTCTGTTTACTTGAATGTTATTATGACTGCAATTTAACAATACACGTAACTACACTAATTTAAGTACCTACCAGTATTAGGACCAATACTGTTCAATTAATTTTTAAATTTTCTAAATACTCGTAGCCACAGCCGTGGAGTGATGTGACCGCTGGTTGAGTACAAAGTGGAAATTCTGGGTTCAAATCGCGGACTATACAGAATTTCTTAGCTCGGCCTTTGGGGCCGTCCATTAATCACGTGATGTTGTTTTTGGAATTTTTTAACCCCCCCCCTTGGTGATACATGATGAGGTTTAAGACTACCCCCCTCCCCCTTACCATATCACGTGTATTTTTTTATTACTAATAATAGGTAATAATAGGAAATAGGTAATATGGGGACTAATTCACCCCGCTAATCGGATTTGTAATTCCCAAAAAGGGAAAAGCAATGTTCTACTTAGAACGTAAAAAGCTTAATGAATGAAATACTCGTATTATATATAAAAATCACTATGAAACTAAATAAATAGTATGCAAGAAAAATTATCTCTAATAAAAAAGTTGAACAGAAAATTTTATAGATAATAATTATATTGAAGGTCAATATTTTGAAGTTATAAAAATTAAAATATCTAACTTTTAAATTGCGATTTTTAGTCGTAAAAGCAAAAAAGGTAAAAATTAAAAAAATAGTTTATTTTATAAATAATAAAAACTGTCATTTATTAGTTTTAATAGTAATTTATGGGACTAGTGAGTAAAGATACATTTTATCCAGAAACGGAAAGTTTAGCATACGAGGCAACGCCGAGTAAGTGGATCAAAATATCTTTACTCAAGAGTGGCATACGACATTTTATCCAAAACCTTCAAGTAAAATGAAAATTTTAAAATCAAAAATTTGAAATGACATTATAATTTTGTGACAGTTACACAATATAATTTTACTGTAAAGATCCCATAAGTTAATAGTTAACAAATATAAGTTTACAGTAAAGATAATCATCAAACAAATGCTTTGGTTATAGTTAACTTATATTTGGATCCCTGTATTCATACCAACCGTTAATTTACACCAAATAAGATTTGTTCACTATTAACAAATCATTTTCTCGGTGTAGAACGTAAAAAGCTTAATGAATGAATGTTGTTTTTTATTTTCAAGTATACCATAAACTAAAACTTTTTCCCAGGCATTCAAAAATGTGTCACACGAATCTGTTGAAACTACCAAAAATTTATGTTTTTTGTATTCCAACAAGACATCATAAGTAGTTAGACATACCTGATATGTAGATATTGAACAAGAGTTGTATAATATGATGTACACATATTTTGTGGCACTTCCTCCTCCTTAACCCTAACAATTATTTAGTGATTGGTTAGTACGTGGGAGTACAAAACTAATTTTCGATCAGGTTTGAATCCTTTATGACAAATGGAACAAACTAATGGTTTTCCATTGTGAGTGATTAAATGCCCCTTCAATTTGTAAACTGTATTGAAAGATTTTGAGCAAATTTGGCATATATATAACCATTTTTCTCTTCTACTCCTGTTTAACTTTTGATCTTTCCTTCTTTTAAGATGTATTCAGCCTTTTCAATGAGCTTTTGTTGAATTTTAGTAGTCGAGTTTGTAGTGAGACGGTCATTTGCCTTGTAGGTAACGCGATCAACTGCGAATGCAAGGTACCGGGTTCAAATCCGGAGAAGGGCAACTTTCTTATGACTCGTCTCCGTGCTTCGGAAGGCACGTTAAGCCGGTGGTCCTCCTGGGTTAATGAATTGCCATCATTAACATAAAAACCAGGGTTACAGGCTCGTCTGGAGGCCAGTCTAGCAAACTACCTAGCGGACGTTAAACAATTTATATGCTAAGAAGAAGAAGAGTTCGTAGTGAGATGGTTTAAAAGGTTTTGTGCTGTACTGAAAAATGTTTTGGAACTTAAGGCCACATATTTTTTACTATCTAAATTTTCATGGGAACATTTTACATGCTTCCTGTGACCCTTCTTATATTCAGTTGTACGACCACATGGTTGAACACGATATATATTTTTGGCTTCCTTTTATACCACATAGGTGGTATTTGTATTGTTCATGCGTTTTTAGTTCTTCTTCGCAGTAGTCACAAAGGGTCTAAAATTGATAAAAAAAAATCTGGGTAAAACATTTGTGACCATGAGATTAATGGCTGATTACCAAACTCTTTAAATTAAATTCAGTTAAAGAGGGCTTGAATTATCTAAATGTTTAAAATGTTTAAACATGACTTATAAAATTTATTTTTAAAATTAAAATATGTTTTAAATTGTTGGTAATCTAGATTGTAAAATACATACCGACGACATCTTAAATGACGACCCAATGAGACTGTTTGGTCACCGTTTGTAACGAAGGCTGTTGGAAATAACCCCAATGTCCACTTGAAAAATATAATTAAGTGAGTTACATACCCTGATATTATAGTTTTCCAACTTACATAAGCAAATTTACATAATCATATAAAAAAAGCTAAGATACAACGTCAAAAAATTCTGTTTACTTGAATGTTATTATGACTGCAATTTAACAATACACGTAACTACACTAATTTAATTATACTAATAGCATACGATTATAAGTCGAAAAAAAGGATGATGAAAATTAAGAAATGTACGAGAGAAAATACGGTCACGAAAAGCGATCTACTATGACTTGAACTCATATTAACCGATCAGGAAATCTATGGCTCAACTGTAGTACCTACTATCCTGTTAGCTAATGAGTTCGACAATTACGATGAAGAAGTTTCATTTATACAACAAAGTTCCATTACTCCCACAAAGAAAAGGAAAGCTCCTCTGCAACTTACAGTTCTTTCAAGCTTAAAAGACAAACAATTTATATTACAGTAATTAACTACTCATCAAGCATTTGCTTCGGGCGGCCTAAAAAGATCTGTTACTTATTTTTAGATAAGTAGTTATTGCAGCTTTAAACGGATTGCATTTTTGTTTGTAAAGTTTGAGTTCAAAAAAGAGTTAAAGTTATTGCTCCGAGCTGCATTTTGTACTGAAAGATATGAAAACTATACGAAGTGGAAAAGTTTGTTTTATGGTGTTCAATCTTTAGTTTTAAAAGTTGGAATAAAAGCTGGAAACGCCGCTGTTCTTTCGGGTTTCAACAGTTTGGTCTTATAATTAAATAAGTTTAAGAAAAATCAAATAAGTTGCAAACTTTTGCAACTTTTTTGATTGTTTTGTTAATTTTTTGCTCGAACAGGGTGTAAAATTTTTTTTGGGCGTAATTTGAATACGACTTTTCCGACGGACGAAATTTGTTTAATGTAAACAGATCACCAGCTAGAAGTAGGAAAATTGGAATCACAGGTCCTTACGGACTAGGATGCATTGAAATGTGGTTATTTAGGTAACCTTGTATCGAAGATGATTGAAAAATGTAGTTACAAAGTTAATAGAATTCTGTATATACGTGAAATGGTTTACCCATTGCTTAAAGTATGTAAAAGTGTGATTAAGAATTTATGTAATTTTATCTTATTCAAAGAAATAGTGCAAAATTTTAGTTTAATTAATAGTAAATTAATAAAATTCTTTTATGAGTTCACATTTTGTGGTCGACTTCATCTAAAACAAAAAATTGCAAATCCGCCATTGGATTATTTAAACGCTGCTAAAAAATCTGTGAGCAAAAACTTATCAAACTCTACAAGAAGCATAAAGTGGTGGTTTACTCAGCTGAAACTAATAATTCGGAAGATACTTTGAAATAGCTCACATCTGTACCGGTTAAAACATTTGGAAAGAATTTTGTTCCGGAAAAATTATTAAAAATTAAGAATAATGAAGTCATTTTTGTATTTTCTCTCTGAAACTTGACCATGCATTTCGATTAAAGATGTAGATAAATCTATATTCAATGAAGAAATTCTGGATGTAAGTTTAAAAATTTGCTCGCCAGAGTTTAGTCAGAAAAAATGGGTTAGAAAAACGGGACAACTGCTCATTGTTGATGAGGGTTGCGTCTCCCTCCTTGAAGATGGCGGGTGTCTTGGACAATGGTGAGAGTTTAATTTTGGAGTTGCGGACGCATTTTTTAGTAGAGGTAGCGGTTCGAGAATGGATATGAGCATCTTTTGCTTTGAATAGTCATTGGTTCCGTATCCACCGAGCTTTTTGATTATCGGGTTTGAACTTGAAGAATTGAATCATTGTGGTGATTTCTGAATCGGAATCGGAATTGGTAGTGTATCTGCGAGCGTTTCAGATCACATTTAATTTTAGATCACGTGCATCTTGTTGATGTAAGTACAAGCTGCGTAGTTTGATGCAGTGGTAGCGTAAGTCATGGAAGGATGGAGGAGCGCTTTGTAAAAGCGGAGCTTGCTATCGGGTTAGATCTTGGTATTATGATCTATAAAAGTGTACAGTTTTCTCATCATGCCTTTTTCTTTATTTCTGACGAATGTAACGTGAAGGTCCTAGGTGAACTTTAGTTCCATTATGAAGCCGAGTTATTTGCCGGAGCATTTTAGAGAAAATTTCTCTTCAAATATCCAGATGCTGGCCTTTGGTGCTTTGCGGAATTTAGTAAATAAGATGACAAAACATTTAGCTGAGTTTACTCAACATTTGGTTGATGACGAAGTGTAAATGCTGGTGTCGTTTTGTGAATTGAGAAGTTGAGTGTGTTCTAATTGTAAATCTTAAAGAGATCCTCGAATAAAATATCAAGATGTTTTTTCTTTAGTAGGATACCTTGATATAGAATTTAAGCTCGGAAAGAAAGCAGTCGGTCAGTTGGATCAGTAGTCTTTTGATTTTGGTTTTTAGTATTTTGTAAGTTGTCAAAATTTTTGACTACATAGATGACAGCAGCAGCTATTTTGTCTACCATTTTCCCTGTAGAAAAAGGCTGATGGGGCGATAATTTTGAAAAAAGTGCTGTCTTGATCTGTAGTATGAATTACGATGACGTAATTCTTCTAAAAATGAAAGAAGTATTGGAGGTGGATAAAAGTGTTAATGATGTCTGTGATAACGGTGACAGCTTAGCATGGTAGCTCTTTGAAGACGCAATTTCTGATGCCGTTGATCCTTTATGAATATTTTCTCTAATCTCTTGTCGAATTTGTCAAAGTTGCCATGCCCTGCTATAGTAGTAAAATTTTTGAATCGGTCAAACATTTTTTTTAATAAAAATAGGATAAAAATAAATTTTGTTGAATGGAGGGGGGAAAGGTGAAGAAACTCTCAAAATTCTTGGATCATCGAGTTGAGTGGTTAAAATTTAGAACAATTTGTGTACAGTTTTATCGGACTTGGGGACTTTTTTATGTAAATCATCATTTATTCCATTACCATTTTGCGGCAGAAGACAGAGAAATTGAAATTAGAGAATTTGTTAGTTTTATTAAAGGTATAGATAAAAGAGTGCAGGAATATAATAAGTTACATCCCAAAATAGAGCCTATGTATTATTTCAAACCTAATCCAAATGTAAATGTTAGAAAATCTGGAGGGCGTGCGGATACCTATAGTGGGGTCAAACCAGAATTTTATAACTATAAAGGAAGTGCTAGTCGGATTCTTCAGGAATTTGATGGTGATGATGATTATCTAGATGAAGAAGATGATTAAAATTTTGATTAATCAATGAGTAATAAACTTTTTTTTAAATAAATTAATAGATACATTTGACAAGGGAAGTTATACAGATCTGTGTTGTGGATACTTAAAGTACAAATTATATGCTATTTTTCAAAGATTTCATAATTAAATAAAGGTTAGGTAAAAGATATTATTTTGTAATTAAAAGCAACTTTATCTGATTAACAGGATTTATTTAACTGGATCTGTGATCCATGTGCTCAACAATACAATATTTAAAGGTGTCAGATTTATACAATTTAAAAATTAAAACAAATAAAATTAGCTGTTTGATCCTCAAAAATTAATCATGATATACTATTAACTTTTTTAATAAATAACTAGTTAATAAATAACTAGCAGGTAAATAAATCGTAAATATTTTTATTCCTGCAAAGGAATAAAAATTTGTTTAATTTCCTTTTTAAAAGAAAAGCTGTAGATTTTGTTTGGTTAATAGTAATTAAACAAATTTTCTTTATTATCACAGGATTTCTGTTTACTTTAAAATTCTTTGTTGTTCTCATTAATTCAATCTCTATCCTTTCCTTCTTACTCGACACGTTTTGTTTCAGAAGAGCTTTCAACATTTAGCACAGAAAATTCGCTGTATCAACAAAATATGCGAAGTGAATGTTCATGTAAATTCCAGCACAGTTACAATATTCCTCCTTTTATCTTTCCACATAAATAACCAAAAGCAAGAGAAAAGTTTACAAAACAACTAAAAAATGTTATTAATTAACGACAAATTTTTATCTAACGTAAACCAACAAACTCCTACTTTTGTTGTTGGAAAAGCTTGGATTCGAGCTTGTTATTTTAAGTGAAACAAAGATCGCTCACTTCAAAAAAGAAAAACTCTTAGCTTTAATAAAACTTTTCCGTTACACGTTTCCAAAGCCACAAATTAAGTTCAGATTTATTTTGCTTTTGATTAAGATATGACACGTTCTATTTGAGTTTATCTAGTCATTTGCAGTGTTTGAAAAATTCATCTAATTAGTGCTTTTTCTGTTTATCTCGAAATTTTTTTAATTTATTACTAGCTATCTACTTTTTCACGTTTCTTAACTTAAAAAGTTTCCTTGATTGTAAAGTGAAATTGATGCAAGTTTATTTGAATTTAAACGCTAAATGGAGAAAAAGAAAACAATTACTCTATTCAGGATCGTCTCTTGGGAGGTTCGCTTGTCCTACGCTATGTAGAGGATTAAATGTCACACTTTCTATCCTTGACATTTGTTTTCATATTTTACGTTTGTTAGATATTCACAGGTTGTCCGACTTTAAAACTGATACTTAATGAACTATTAATATATTCTTGACTGGGGCAGTTTGTATACATTTTGTATGTATCCACGTATTCTGGAATCTAGTGATTAAAAAGTAAGCACTTTAGAGCAAAGAAAAGAAAAACATAATAAGGTAATGAATGGTGTCATCAGATTTTAATATATACTGTCATAATTCCCTCAAGTAAAGGCAAAAAGCAAATAAGCAAGGCTTACAGGTATGGTCATGAGCCTAAAGACCAAACAAGCACATCAACCACCGGTAAACTACATTTCCTAATCTGTGCGGCCTAAAGGCCGCACTAGTATTATTTTGACCATAATAATTGATTATTCAGTATAAATCGACACTCGACAGTAACTCAAAAATATTTTAAAATTTTTATTTAATACTTTTTAAAAAGTTTGTGGGGACTATCGGTCGCTCTGATCTTATAATAAGTGATTAGTTGGAACAAAAATGGTGTACACAAAATGGTATTTGACAAATACCAAAACTTTGAATATGATTGGAGGGTATTCCATACCCCCCAAACTCCCCGGTCACAAAATCCAGCATAATGTAATTAATACGTTTGATCACAAAACCAAATTATATAATTTATTAATTAACGCAGTAAACTTTGTCAATTAAAACATTTTTAAATAGTAATAAATGAAGTAACTTATCAAAAACTCAAGTATAATTGACACAGAGGAGACGCTTTCTAGCAAATTAGCTGGTGTAGGTGGCTTTAGACTACTTTTGTTCATTTACTGTTTGATCGGTGTAGTTGTTCGACTTTCAATCTTTCTTAAGGGTGATGTGGGCGTAATTCAAGACATTCACAATCACTCGGAGCGATTGCAATCATATTTTAAGTACTTACCTGAAAATTTGAGGTGTTGTATGTTTGACAGAGGTTAGATCTTGATGTGATTTTTGAGCGGAATTTTAGAATTTACTTAGATTAAGTGTAATATCATAGTATAACACTTTATAAATATTATGTTATAGTAATAAATTTATTTTAACCTACCAAAGTACACATTGCTTGATTTTACAAGAAGCCAATGCTACATCTGCAAAAAATTAGTTTTCGAAATAGAACATAAACTCTTAATTACTGATTTTACGGTTAAAATAGGAATTCGGTGCCTCCACCACATGTCACAAGTATTTTGTGTTGCAGTACCTTTAATTATATTTGGAGATGTCTATTTAAGTTTTGGCAACTGTGCCTACTGTTTGGAGGTTATGTAGCTCATTTCACAAAAAAAACACGTAAACAAATATAATTAACTAAATAATTACATAATTCACACAAATAAAACTTATAAATTTTAAAACCTATGTATTACTTGTGAGTACAGGATCTGAGGGGTATTGAGAGTGAGACCGGGGGGTCTGGGGGGTATGGAATACCCTTCAGTAATAGGAGGTTAAATTTTAGATACACAATTTTTAGATACACCTAATTAACTGTTTCAATTGAATTTTTATCAAAACTACCTAAATGAAATGAATCATCCAGATAATTATCATTAATGTGATTGTTCGGTATATTTTACATATTATACAAATTGAGTGGATTGTGGAAAATCAGATATATGGATGCTTCTATTTTCTTATTTTTTTTTGTAATTTGTAAACTTTTCTGGTTAGTAATAAATAAACAGTTTAATCATAGTATTGAATTAATTTAAGTACTTACATAAGTTTGTAAAATTTTCAAATTGGTTGTATCATTTATATGAGGATGATCAGCTGGCCGATTGAAGAATTTCTTTCCGAGTGTTTGATGATACTTTCTACTATTGAGTTGGTTTTAACTTCTATACTTACCTGCGGAAATAGTGAAGCTTGAAAAGTGATTGGGGGTTAAAGTATCCAATTATCACTTTTGTCACAAATGAGGATCCTAATTCTTATGAAATTTGTGCTTCAGTAATATAAGCTCGGTTACTGTTAGTGAAACTCTTCAAACTGGCTATAGATTCTAACGGCGTGGGGGAGAGAGTCAAAATAAATAACAATCTTGTAAATTGTCTGCACTTTAATACTTTTCCCGTCTAATACAAATTATTACATAAATGATTGGTGTTTTTACATTGTTTGGAAGTTTTTTTTAGCTAAAAGTACACATTCCTCATATTTCTAGTTTTACAGAGTTAAAAAGATTGTTTTACGTTTGGTCAATTGTTTAATTAATTGTACTTACAACATTATTTGATATTTATTTTATTATACATGAGCTTTACATTACACATGGGAAAATAAATATTTAATAAATTTACACCCTATACACTACATTTATATTTTATGGAACGATATTTGTAGTGAATACTCTGATTGTTGAGCTATAATATTACATTATAAAAAATCAGGCCACGTTTTATTTTAGCACGTCGTGTCAGGTCAATACGTTTAAGTTACTCAATTAAATGAGATAATAAAAATTATCACCAGAAATTGTTGAACCCGCAAGTTCTGCCCTTTACGTCAATACCTACATCGAAACGAAATTATTAAACATTTTTGAAGTGGATGCTAAACCTCTTTACGCTTCATAATTGCTCTTTCTGCGACAAATAAATTCATAAATTTTTAAATCCTCACTGTTTTAATAAAACTTGAGCAAATCAAAACTGAATATTTTTAAATAGAACGACCTGCTAAAAGAGAACAATTATAATTGCGAATTTTCAATTTTAAAATTAAGCGACTACTTTACATTTTATTTTAAGCATAATTGAAAAAATTCTCAAGTTTCCTTAATTAATTTTATTTTCAAAAATTTTTGTTTTAAAATCTGCAGGTATGAATTTTTAATTTTTCCCAATTTAATATTTGACTTGATGGTAATCTTAGATTCATTAAATTTAAAGGTTAGGTTGAAGATGCTTATCGATTTGAATTAAATTACTTTCGCTAAATAGAAAATCTAATTTTATTTGTTTTCAGTTAATTTAAAAGTCGCTTTGGGAATTTATTGATTACAAAATATTAAATTTTGTTGCTGAGGAATAAATTTAATCAGCGCAATTTGATTAATGATGATATAAATTCCGAACATTTCAATTTTTTGCTTATTAAATTGGCGGTACATATTTGAATTTAAATTGGGCGTATTGATGAAATTGTAACGCAAATATCAGGGTAGGAGTGCAAAGTAGCCAAAAATGTGTAGGAAATATTCGTATTATAATAGCAAAAAATATGGAAGTTTTTACCTAACTAGCAGTAAAACATTGTTTATAAATTGAAAAATAATAACGGTGCATGGTCTCTTGAGGGTCACCCATCTTTACCATACTTAACCGGAGTATTTCATTAAATAATATTTAGATAGATAGTTCAGAACGAGCGCAGAAGATAATATGGAGTTATTTGTGCATAACAAATATTACGTATTAGGATTGGCCCATTCATATCACAGAAAAAGTGTTTGATGTATGCCTAATGTAAAATGTAGTTTTAATTTATTATCAGTTTATCAGAAATGCAGCAATTGCAGTTTATTTCTTTGTTCCACCGTAGAGTTGCAGAAATTAATGTAGGAGTACTGATAATCCCAAAACTTACAAATGAAAATGTAATTATTTAATATTACCATTACTTTGAACTTTTTGTTGCTAAAAATGTGTCTACACGTCCCGATCAAAATGGTTAGAATCTTCTCAAGTTAACTACCAAATTCGGTCAACCACATCCTTCGCACACTACGTTTTCACATCTAGAATTGTTAATTTATGATGTTAAATTAAACAAAGACAAATATTTCTTGAATTATATTATTTAGGTTTGGGAAATGACAAGAATTTGAACTGTCGCTTCCAATTCTATTGTTAAAGTTATATGAAACGACGAAGCAAAGTTGAGAAAGCAAACGTAGGCGATGCTTTACACGAAGTAAATTAAAATACGACATTGCAAGGACACGAAATTATGTACATATCAGACGTCACGTCGTTTGTTTATTTCTGGAATCTAATTTTATAATTATTGAAAATCTCATCAGGACTAACACCTAAATTTTAATGCAGCAAAATTAAAAGGTGGAGTGCTTAGTTATTATAGCATTTGAGTGGCTTTTGAGCCATATATTTTAAAAAGACTAACTTATCTCAGCTTCATCATTAGATTAGTTTTAGTTTGATACCAACTCACCTCTCCATCGCAGGTAGTCGTAAGAGCTAGTTGAACCGATTAAGGATGCAATTTGCGTATAGATTTTGCTCAATTTAAATGCAAAGACATCTGTACACCTTACAATTGTGAGAGTTACTGCAGTATTACTAATATTATCACGTAAAAATAAATGTAAGATAATATTTCTTCCATTCATGGGTTCTTCAAACACTAACCCAGGTAGCACACTATGTTGGCGCAATATTGGTGCAATATTGGGAAATCAATATTGCCCCAATATTGAAGTGTTAAACTTTTCCAATATTGGGGCAATATTGAAAATCAATATTGCCCCAATATTGAAAATCAATATTGCCCCAATATTGGAAAAGTTTAACATCTCGATATTGGGGCAATATTGCTTTCCAATATTGGGGCAATATTGAAAATCAATATTGGGCAATATTGAAAATCAATATTGCCCCAATATTGGAAAAGTTTAACATCTCGATATTGGGGCAATATTGTAAATCAATGTTGCCCCAATATTGAAAATCAATATTGCCCCAATATTGGAAAAGTTTAACATCTCGATATTGGGGCAATATTGTAAATCAATGTTGCCCCAATATTGAAAATCAATATTGCCCCAATATTGGAAAGGTTTAACATCTCGATATTGGGGCAATATGGATTTCCCAATATTAGTGCAATATTAATTTTCAATATTGCACCAATATTGAAAAAAGTTTACATCTCGATATTGGGGCAATATTGATTTCCCAATATTTCCCCAATATTAGAAGTCAATATATTGCGCTAATTATTGAGAAGTGAACATTTTCCAATATCGGCTGAATATTGATTTCCAATATTGAAGCTATATTGATTTTCAGTATTGTGCTAGGATCGACGTGTAAACACTCTCAAATCGATATTGATTTGATATATTTTATTTCTTTTATGTTTTTTATTTGAATTATATATTTATTTACGGAAATATCACAAGTAATCAAATATATTACAAGATTTAAACATTATACAAGCATACAAATTTACATTCTTGATCATTTTCTGACGTATCTAACCACGACTCTTCGAATAAACGCGACATCTATCGACGACTCTTCAAATAAACCCGATAATATTAAGAAATAATTTTTAAACATTACATTGTTTTGCGAGTGTCCTTTTTGGATATGTATTGTAGCACCGAACATCTCATGTAAACCTGACAATTAAAATTTAAATATTTTTGTTACTTACCTCATACCACAAAGCAAGATTCGAACTCATGACCGATCATTTAAATGTTACAAGAGCCAACTACTCTAACCACTTACCTATGGAGGGTAACCTATTGGTTTATTAAATTTGTTTACTTTTAACGGCATAGTTGTTATTTTTGGAGCAAATCTGATTAATAAAATATTTTATAAAATAATATGGAAACAACATAAACAATATATTATACTTATAAGCCAACATTTTAGTGCAATATTTATTTCCAATATTGGGGCAATATATGATATCAATATTGTACCAATATTGGCTAAATCTTGGTGCAATATTTAGCCAATATTGGTGCAATATTGTTTTCCAATATTGGAGCAATATATCATATCAATATTGACTGTCAATATTCAACCAATATTGGTCAAATATTGTTTTCCAATATTGGGGCAATATATGATATCAATATTGCACCAATATTGGCTAAATCTTGGTGCAATATTGCACCAATATTGATGACCAATATTGTCTGTCAATATTTAGCCAATATTGGTGCAATATTGTTTTCCAATATTAGAGCAATATATGATATCAATATTGTCTGTCAATATTTAGCCAATATTGTTAGCCAATATTGGTGCAATATTGTTTTCCAATATTGGGGCACTATATGAAATCAATATTGCACCAATATTGGCTAAAATTTGGTGCAATATTGCACCAATATTGATGACCAATATTGGTTGTCACTATTCAGCCAATATTGGTGCAATATTGTTTTCCAATATTGGGGCAATCTATGTACAATTATACATCGTTTCACACAGACTTAAGTTAATAATATAATCTAAGTTTTTTTCTTAGATTATCTTTTAGGGTGGATTTCATAAAATTTTTAACAAGACATTAAATATAAAAGAGGATTTCTATTGGCTTGTTTGAGTTAACGGACGTTTTCTATTGGTTAACTGCAACTTTTTAGTTAAGTCGACATTAACACTTTTATTATGAAATCCACCCTTAATCTCTTTGCGGTTGGTAACTAAGTTTCATATGGCTCGAGCTTATAACCGTAAAAAATTTTTTTTTTCTTACAAATATTTATTAAAACCAGACCTAAAATAAAGATGTTATAAGTTTAACGTGTATATCTGTTTTTCTGTCTGTGGGGTCGTAAGTCCCAAACGAATGAACCGATTTTAATTTAGTTACTTTTGTTTTAAAGGTGACTTGATCGACTTGTGTAACTAAACTATAATGTAGGTTCATCCTATCAGAATTCTCTATTTATGTCTCTATTTAGCTGTTTGATACTTACAAGGGGACACAACAGTGAGTATGTCGCCAATCAAAATCTCAATTTTTTTGGTGATTCTAGGAGCTAAAATAATTATCACTTTCTCGATTTTTAGTCCATTGGGCTTTAGTTACAGAGTTATGAATTTTTGAAAATCTACGTTTTACCATAAGATTACATTGTTAATTTAGATTTTATTTAAAATTTTAAATTAGATTTATTTTAAATAGATTTTTGTTTTTTTTAAATAGAATTAATAGATTTAAATAGAATTTAAAATGTTAAATTAGATTGTTAAAGCAATCCAAACTATGTTAAAACAATCCAAACCATGTAATCTTATGGTAAAATGTAGATTTTCAAAAATTCATAACTCAGTAACTAAAGCCCAATGGACTAAAAATCAAGAAAGTGATAATTATTTTAGCTCCTAGAATCACCAAAAAAATTGGGATTTTGATTGGCGATATACTCACTGTTGTGTCCCCTTGTTAGCCATATATAAATCATTACGACGAAAATTTTCACCCTGAATGCGATCCTTAAAAATGAGATTTGGAAATATATGTCACATTCCATCCTGTATGATAAAATTGTTGTTTTTTCTAATATTGGAAAACAATATTGCACCAATATTTGCTGAATATTGACAGACAATATTGATATCATATATTGCCCCAATATTGGAAAACAATATTGCACCAATATTGGCTGAATATTGACAAACAATATTGGTCATCAATATTGGTGCAATATTGGCTAAATATTGACAGACAATATTGATATCATATATTGCTCCAATATTGGAAAACAATATTGCACCAATATTGGCTGAATATTGACAACAATATTGGTCATCAATATTGGTGCAATATTGCACTAAGATTTAGCCAATATTGGTGCAATATTGATATCATATATTGCCCCAATATTGGAAAAAAATATTGCACCAATATTGGCTTAATATTGACAGACAATATTGATATCATATATTGCCCCAATATTGGAAAACAATATTGCACCAATATTGGCTAAATATTGACAAACAATATTGGTCATCAATATTGGTGCAATATTGCACCAAGATTTAGCCAATATTGGTGCAATATTGATATCATATATTGCCCCAATATTGGAAAACAATATTGCACCAATATTGGCTGAATATTAACAAACAATATTGGTCATCAATATTGGTGCAATATTGCACCAAGATTTAGCCAATATTGGTGCAATATTAATATCATATATTGCCCCAATATTAGAAAACAATATTGCACCAATATTGGCTGAATATTGCAATATTGCGCCAACATTCTATATTGGCGCTATATTGGGGCAATATTGCCCCAATATTATGTGCTACCTGGGAAATTTCTTTTTAAGCGACGTTTCTATGAGTAAACCAGAATTCTTGTCACATTTGTATAAAAGAATGGATAAAGTTTGATGGTACAAAACGAATATTTGAACTTTTGCTATATTTATCGCAATATCAAATTAACGGCTGAAAAAAATAATTAAAATAATCCTGAAAATAAAAATAAACAAACTTCAATTTATTATGTGGAATTCTCCCAACTAAAAGTTTGCTTCCTAAAACTAAAAAGTATAAAAACCCTAAGGAAACCTTAAGAAGACATTTCAACAGTTTCCACGCTGCCAGTCCGCTCCTGAAAGTCATCACCTGAGAGACGAGTTAGCTGATGCAATTTTGCCCTTTATTTGATGTTTAACTCAATTATTTGTAGCAAACGAACACGTGAACTCGCAGAGCTAAATTTTCAGCAGTTTCAGCAACTTGAAAAGCTATCACATTTTTAAGAAAATTGCATCACCGAAACATTTATTTATTAACCAACTTTGTAATCTTCAAACCTGATAGATTTAGTAGACACTTTACAAAATGTTTACAAACGCAACATAAACCCTTCACCCTTTAAATTGGACGGTCTTATATGGGGGTTATTATAATACTAAATTATTACACCAAAAACTTCCTCGACTTCACAAGCGCTACTTATTCACGATGATGGATTTTTATATCCTTTTGAGCCATTGATAAAAATATATGGACGTATGAGAGGTAGGCTAACATTTTCGAGAAATGTAAATGTTTTTTCTTATAAATCACCCTAAAATTACGGTTTAAAAAGTGTTTAGCTTGAAAATGTAGATCAATAACTTTTAAACATATTCTTGCTTTGAATGAGCGCTTTCCTAAATGCTTACGGAAAACGTCAGCCATAAAACATTGCCATGCAATATTTGCTTTTATCTACGTACATTCTTGAGTGCATATTAACCTGTTTATTATCTGTAAGTCAATTTAAACTGAAAAATTTAATTTCGAACTGAAATTGCTTAAAAACAGGTGCGCTTTATTTTTACGCCACGTGTGCTTGATGTGCTTAATTTTACCTTAAAAACTGATTCGGAATTTTTATATAGGTGCATAATATATTGTGGGTATACGAAAAATATAAATAAAAGTTTGTTCGTCCTTCGACAGGAAGCTAAAGCTTACCTTGAACTTACCTAAATTTTTTTCAGTGTACCCTATTATACAGCAGTTTTGTGTAGTACGACTCGCGTATAAAACTGATTTTGTGTAAGAGAATGTCTTGGGGCGAGTAACATAACAATTTAAAGCACACTTTGTAAGGTGGGTGAGTTTGAATATGATGCAAATCTTATAAAAAAAACAAGAGGATTGAAATAAAATGTAGATTTTTAAATCTTAAAATACACATGCGATAGTAAAGCTGAATATTTATGTACGATATGTTACAAAGTGAATAAGATTTAAGATTTAATTTTATGGTTTCAAAAGCAATTCTTTGCTATTTTAGTATTTTTCAGCATTCAGCGCAAAGCTGGTGACCATAGGTGGCACTACCGGGAAGCTAACCACAGTTTATCACATCAGCTATTAATTAAATAACGTTGAAAAATAATTATTGTAATATTTTGATCCAAAATATCAATTAGAAATCCAGAAATGAACTGGGGACAGGTTATGTGGAGAAAGTAAAAATGATTAAACTCTGAATTTAATCTGTTAAACTTCCTGTTTACACTTTTTCTGAAAGGAGTTTCCTTCTTGTGATAAAAATCGCGTTTCCTGTTTCATTACATACCAATACGTTCACCACAATGACGTATGTCAATCTGTCAACGTCAAACTGGAATGCATTTATTGAAAATATTATTTTATGAAAGTATCTCTGCAAATTCACATAAAGTAATTTCAGTTTTTCCATTTGGCGATTTTTGTTTTGAAATAAAAATCTGTAGGGGAGAGCTGCAGTTCAATGTTTACAATGTTTGCCATTGGTCTTCATTAGACCAATCATGTCAGAGAGCATTTAGTATTGTCATGTTTCTAAAATATCAAAAACAAACGTTTAGGCAGATTTTTACATGTACGTCTCTTGTTTGTGACCAAACATCGACCACAAATTTTTATTTAACTACTTAAATTCAGCCTAGTCTTTTAGCTAAATTTTTTTAATTTGGCCCTGCCAAATTTTTTAAGATATGTTAAAGATAAGACAAAGCACTAAGGTATGATTTTCAGTAAAACTATGCCTTGAAATTAAGAACTAATTTTAGGTAGCAGCCGTGGGATCCTAATGGCAACACAATAAACAGGATATACACAGATATAAACAGTGCTTTCTAAATTCAATAGATATAAGAGATAAATCAAAAAGTTTTAATTAATTATTTAGTCGTTAGCTAATGCCAATTACAAGGACCCGCCAGCAGGTCCTTGTTTTAATGACGAGAATTTAATCTAACTAAATAACGTAAAAAGAGCCATTTCTGTATCAGTGAGCAAATTTATTTTCCTAGATGGAATTCTTATATTATTGTTATTAAAATGTTTCATTTAATTTGCTTTGGATAATTGTCGATGTATATATTTTGTTATTGAATTTTTGAGGACTTTCAGATGAGATCTGGAATAAGTAAAGAACAGAAATCAGCAGTCAAGTAAGACAAAATGGATTAAAAGTTCAACCTTTTCTTGTTGAATGCTTTAGAGTGCCAGAACTAAAAATTCTATATCTCCTTTATCTGATGGGTGAGCGGAGGTTGTATTGGTTGAGATGGTGTGCTTTAAAAGTTATCGCAAAGCTAACGTGAGTAAGCTAGAGTGAGTCAGTGAAAACTTTTTGCTTAATAATAGGTATAAAGGAGCCTTGCCATTGGGCAATTTCCTTCTATGTCACTAGATCAGCATGCCATACATTTTACTTATTGTTTTTTTTGATAGATTCTAAAATTCTAAGATTCAAAATAAAAAAATAATTATAGGTATAGATAATTAATAACAGAATCAAACAAATTGTTCGAGGGGGGTGTGCCCAAAATAAGCAATTAGCAGCTATTCTAATACAAAGTTTGTATTATCCACCTCGCGAGTATAAATATTAACTTAGATTTGTGTTGGTAGACTTTACGCACTAAAAAATGCTACACTGAGTTGCTTTTTGTTCCTATCAATAAATATTCTACAATAATATCGCTTTCCCGGATCTAGGAGGCCTGGCGAGGTGTCCGTCTCTAGCGGCAGCTCAAAGAGCGCCAAATTCATGTATTTGAACTGTTAAATTTATTTAATCTTTAAATTTTATAATAAAAATTAAATTTTGTTCAAATATTCTAAGACTTCTTGAAAATACTAATAATACTATCTATAAACAAGCAAAAAATATAACAAAAAAATTCTAAGTCCTAAATTACCGTAGATTTAATGATGTTTTAAATTGGGTGCGATTTTTGATTTTTTCTTGATAAAAATTAAATTTTATTGAAATATTCTGAAACTTCTTGAAAATACTAATACTACCATAAAAACACGGAAAAATTACGAAAAAATTTTAAGCTTTAAATTGCTTTGGATTTAAGGATATCTAGAACTGGGTGCAATTTTTGAATTAAATTTTTTGATAAAAATTAAATTTTGTTTAAATATTCAAAAACTTTTTGAAGACATTAATACTACCATAAAAAACACGGAAAAATTACGAAAAAATTTTAAGCTTTAAATTGCTATAGATTTAAGGATCATTTAAATTGGGTGCGACTTTTGATTTAAATGAAATTTAAATTAAATTTTGTTCAAATATTCTGAAACTTCTTGAAAGTACTAAAACTACCATAACAAACACGAAAAAAATAACAAAAAAATTCTAAACTTTAAATTGCTTTAGATTTAAGGATATTTTGAATTGGGTGGAATTTTTAAATTAAATTTAATAAAAATTAAATTTTGTTGAAATATTCTGAAACGTTTTGAAAATACTAATACTACCATAACAAATACGGAAAAAATAACAAAAAAATTCTAAGCCATAAATTGCCTTAGATTTAAGGATATTTTGAATTGAGTGTGATTTTTGATTTAAACTTGATAAAAATTAAATTTTGTTCAAATATTCTGAAACTTTGTGAAAGTACTAATACTACCATAACAAACACGGAAATAATAACAAAAAAATTCTAAGCCTTATGATTGTCTTAGATTTAAGGATATTTTGAATTGGGTGCTATTTTTGATTTACATTTTTTGATAAAATTTAAATTTTGTTGAAATATTCTGAAACATTTTGAAAATACTAATACTACCATAATAAACACGGAAAAAATAACTAAAAAATTGTAAGTTTTAAATTGGCTTAGATTTAAAGATATTTTGAATACGGTGCGCTTTTTGAATTAAATTTTTTAATAAATATTAAATTTTGTTGAAATATTCTAAGACTTCTTGAAAATACTAATACTACCATAACAAATACAGAAAAAAACAGAAAAATTCTAAGCCCTAAAGTGCCTTAGATTTAAGAATCTTGTGAATTGGGTGCGATTTTTGAATTAAACTTGATAAAAATTAAATTTTGTTTAAATATTCTAAAACTTTTTGAAATTTATTAATACTACCATAACAAACACGGAAAAAATAACAAAAAAATTTTAAGCGTTAAAGTGCCTTTGATTTAAGAATATTGTGAATTGAGTGCGATTTTTGAATTAAATTTTTTGATAAAAATTAAATTTTGTTTAAATATTCTAAAACTTCCTGAAAATACTAATACTACCATAACAAACACGGAAAAAATAACAAAAAAAATTTTAACCCTAAATTGCCTTAGATTTAAGGATATCTTGAATTCAGTGGGATTTTTGAATTAAATGTTATGATAAAAATTAAATTTTGTTTAAATATTTGGAGACTTTTTGAAAATCTTAATATTACTATAACAAAAACGGAAAAAATAACAAAAAAATTCTAAGCCCTAAATTGCCTTAGATTTAAGAATATCTTGAATTGTGTGCGATTTTTGAATTAAATTTTTTCATAAAAATTAAATTTTATTGAAATATTCTGAGACTTTTTGAAAATTTTAATATTACTATAACAAAAACGGGAAAAACAACAAAAAAAAATCTAATCTTTCAATTGCCTTAGATTTATGGACATTTTGAATTGGGTGCGATTTTTGAATTAAATTTTTTGATAAAATTTAAAATTTGTTGAAATATTCTGAAACTTCCTGAAAATACTAATACTACTATAACAAACACGGCAAAAATAACAAAAAAATTCTAAGCCCTAAATTGTCTTAGATTTAAGGATATCTTGAATTGGGTGCAATTTTTTAATTAAATGTTATGATAAAAATTAAATTTTGTTGAAATATTCTGAGACTTTCTTGAAAATCTTAATATTACTATAACAAAAACGAAAAAAATAACAAAAAAATTCTAAGCCTTAAATTGCTTTAGATTTAAGGATATCTTAAATTGGGTGCAATTTTTGAATTACATTTTTTGATAAAAATTAAATTTTTGTTGAAATATTCTGAAATTTTTTGAAAATACTAATACTACCATAACAAACACGGGAAAAATAACAAAAAAAGTTTAAGCCTTAAATTGCCTTAGATTTAAGGATATCTTGAATTCGGTGTGATTTTTGATGATGATGTTATGATAAAAATTAAATTTTGTTGAAATATTCTGAAACTTCTTGAAAGTACTAATACTACCATAATAAACACAAGAAAAATAACTAAAAAATTCTAAACTTTAAATTGCCTTATATTTAAGGATAATATCTTCAATTGAGTGCGATTTTTGAATTAAATTTTTTGATAAAAATTAAATTTTGTTGAAATATTCTGAAATTTCTTGAAAATACTAATACTACTATAACAAACATGCAAAAAATTCTAAGTCCTAAATTGCCTTAGATTTAAAGATATTTTGAATTGGGTGCGATTTTTGATTTAAATTCAAATGTTAGAGAAAAAATCAAAAATCGATTTTTACAACTTGAATAAAACCGTAAAAGTGTATTTTTTAGTCAAAAATAAACTAAGGCAGACAAATTTTCTTATCAAAATAACTAAGAATACGTCGAAAAAGAATGAGTATTCCAAAATTTAATTTTTGGGGCAAAAAAATTCAAAGGAGTTAATCTACCGTTTTTTTAAAACCCGACTAAAATTTTAAAGTGGTGTTTTTCATTGGTGACGACGTATTTAGATGGGTAGAATTCAAATTTTGCATTTTCAGGTGATGGAAAGCAAGGAAAACGGTTCAAAATCGCTGATGTAAGTGAAAATCCAAAAATTGATTTTTACAACCTGAAAGAGAATTTTCGGTCTAGTTTTTGCCCCGGTTTAGAAAAATTGTAGATCCGGGTTTTTTTCGAGGTCAGGAGGTTAAAAGGAGGTTTTTTTAACTTTTGATCAGCTGTTCAGTTGATAATCGTCGATCAAGTGCGCAATAGAGCTATTCTATTGGTCAATAAATTTTATTGGCTATAAATATACTCAGAAATTTTGGTCAAATATTCTCGATAAAGATTATCTATACAGAATGATCCGCTAATATATTACCATTGTTGTGGTTGAACAGTCTTTCGTCGCATTTAAAAGAATGCGACCAAACGTGTAGGCCAGGTGATAACATTAAATGGGAAGGGGGGGGGGTTCTAGCATATCAATTAGTTACCAAATATTAATAAAATTACCTACTTTTGGTACTTGGTAATTTTTAAGGTTTGTAATTAAAATTATCAGAGGCGTAGCTAAGTGTGCTAAAGCACACGACCGGCACACTTCTAGGGGCCCAAACCCAGCGACGTAGGAACCGGTGATGCCAGGCCACCGAGAATATTAAGCAATCATGTTACATGAAAAAAATATTGAAGTAGTAAGAGACGGTCGGAAAGTAATGGTCAAGCGAGTTGACTACGAACGCTCAATACTAGGTTTAAATCTGGACGAAGTAACGACTTTATTCCGGCCGTCTCGCTGGTCAGGTTGGGGGTTCTACGATGAGCAGCAAGCGCGATATATTCAGCGCTCATATTGTGGGACGTTATTGCTTGCTGGTTGCAGAGGTGAAACGGATTGCATCTATGGAGTTTACCGTTTTTTATCTAAAGCTGTAAAAAAGGATTTTTCTACCCTCCCCACGTAAATTTTCATTCTTTAGTTGTTCAGTACAAGTGTATTCTCGCGCTGACAGCAATGTTTCTTGGTTTTGCTGGTAATCCAAATCATACCTACATTAGGCACCAGGTGCTAAACCGAATCGACTTTGTTGTTGCTCGTATCAGTGGTTTATCATATAGTTCACCTATGTAATGGTATAAGCGCTCTATGTGAAGATGGAGCTTATTCTTTACACAAAGAACAAGGGATGCAGTTTTAGGTCATGCCACCAAGACCAAAGTGTATTTAACCTTTAACTAAACCCTATCAAATACTGTGTTAAATTTTTAATTTAACAGATGGCTTGTGCGCCCTCTGATAGTCGGAATTATCACTACGTTGCAGTGACGTTAATTTAATCCTGTTGTACCTCTGTTTGTTTATTTATTAACAATTTATAACAAGTCAAAGAACCAATAAGAAGTGCGTTATAGAATTAAATTGTAACGTAGTGGTAATCCTGTTCATCAAACGGTACCAAAAAGCCATCTGTCGGCATGTCGGGGGTATGGAATACCCCCCATTACCAAGAAGTTAACAGTTATTATACGATTTTTAACTTTTAAATCAGAATGGATTTTCCAGATATTATCATTAATTTGGTTGTTTGCATTTCAGCCTCACTCATTGGTAGTGCAACCACAGGTAAAGGCCATAGTTGTTTGAACTGCGTTTATATTCGCCGGAGGATTGTCATAAACCAGATTTTCTGATTTTCAGTATAATATTTAAAAATTAAGGTAAAAAATTTTGGTTTTTAGTGGATAGAAATAAAACAAATAAATCAAATTTTCGGCAGTTTTGGATATTTAAAAATAATTATTATTAAAGTTTATAGAAGTCGAGAAGTTAAAATCAAAAAATATTAATATTATATTACATCTCAATAAATTCAAATAAATGTTGTTTGATTATTATTGTTATTAATCCTAACTCAATTTTTAGTTTTACTAATCTAAGTGAATTTTTGAAAATGTTCTGTGGGGTCTCACAGTCGTGCGAATAACAAGCAGACTTGTTGACGAGACATTAATATAATACCTACTATTCAGTAAATCTATAAGTTCGTATTTTTCTTGTAACAAAATTTTTCATTTCGTTTGCAAAAAGCAGGCAATTTCCTTTAACATTTTAATATTTTTTTCTTTATCTCAAATTATTTAAAATACTTTTGGGTGTCCTTAGAAGCGCCATTGAATAAATATATTCAAGTGAAATGTTATTAAAAAGGAAAATTGTTGGTATTAGTTTTCAGGATATGACATTTAAAAGATAATTCGGCATTTTGTTAAGGTTAATGCTTGAGACAAAGTGCAAAAACCAATTTTGGAAACCATAATACACCCCTAATAGTGAAATTGACATAAATTAAAATAAGTAATTTGGTCTCTTCTTTACTAATACACTCCACTTCAAACAAAATTGGCTCTTAGAAATTTCACACAAGGGGAAAGCTATCATTACTTTCCCGTTAAACGAATAATATTTCCATTAAATTTTGTGCACAAAAAACGGATGAAACAAAATAAAACTGTTTTATTTACCAAAATTGTTTTTTGTGCGTGAATAAAAAATGTGTAATTATTTTAGTGGGGATCTGTCAAGAAATTTTAATGAGGACGGTACCCTACATACATACATCCTTTATTCTAGTAGCAAGGAAGCATCCTTTCCGTGCCAAGAATTGTAAGTGCTCTTCAAGTGGAAGAGCATATTATGGGGATGCTACACCTCGCAGTAACAAGTACATATCTGACATTCGAGTTATAAACTAATTGACTAGGCGTACCTCCTTTCCGCATTGATTACATTTTACTGTGTTTACAGGGACTTTGATTTTGTATAAAAAAAATTTTAAATTACATTGCGAGCGCTATTTTACCCCCAGGTTTATTCCTAAACGATTTAGAGAAACGTGGTTTGATTTCAATGGACATATTGATCTGTAAACATCAGAAATATTCATCTCGGAAGGTTTACAGATTTTGTTTGGCAAGCTGGAGGGTGAATTATTACGTGTTAAAGCATAGTAAATAGTTTCGCAAAAATCACGTTCGAATTATGCGCTTTCATTATCTTTCTTCTAAATATCATTTACCCCAAAAAAATAATCTTCAGCGTTTGATGAAAAATCTGATAATCGTGGCGAGATTATTTGATGCGCAAGCTGAATTTCAATTACTCAAAAAACAATTTAATTTATTTACCGTCTCTAGTAAAAAAAAATAAATCTTTTGAGTGCAACATAACCAAGTCTTTAATATTAAAAAATTTTAATATACCGCACGTCAAGGTGAAATTAAAATTCTTACTTAAATTTATTTACTGGTTTTAAAGTGAAAGGTGTGGGGTTGTCACATGGAAGGGTTGTTTACATTGGAACGGATGATTAAGAAGAATTTCTTGCCAACTACTCCTGACTTGGGTTCTATTACAAACAAGGAACATAATTTTCTTGAACCAGCTTGGTTACTTTGCATAATTATGTGTAATTAGTACAGTAAATGAGGAGCAGAAATGGATCTAAGATTAATTCAATTTTAATATAAGAAGTTATATAATCTAAGAGTTACAATAGAAATTTAGAGATAAGGATTTAAAGTTTATAGCAGCGGTTAAAACGTAAGATATGATCTAAGACACAAGTAAAGTGTAACGATTAAAAATTGATTTATTCAAAGTATGTGCCATTGCTAGTCACACATTTTTCTTATTTTTGTAGGAAATTCGTGGATGCCACAGCTATACAGTTACAATTGTTGAAGGTGGGAGTGCTAATTCTGAGATAAAAACTGTTATTTTACATGTTTTTACTCAATTGAAACACCGGCACCGCAATTTTGTATACGCTTAGAGGGTATTTCATACCCCCCAAACCCCCCGGTCATAAAGACCGACATAGTGTATTATGTCAGTTAATCCTTAAACAAAAATGACATAAACATAGGGTGCGTTCTACTTAAAGCCCACGACGACCACGGTCGTTCGTCAGTCCAATCAAATAACCGCTCTCGATCTGTAGTCCAATCAAAGAACTACGGGACTACGCTGCGGTCATCGTGGGCTTTAAGTGGAACGCACCCATAATGGATCTCCCAAATATGATCATTGATATAGTTGTTCAGCCTTTGATCTGCATAACTCCAACTATAAGTGAAGATCATAATTACCTCTTGAGGGGGGGGGAGATTTTAACAAATTTGATTTGTGTCCTTATTTTGTAAGTTTTAAACTTTTCTGATTGGTAATAAACAGGGCCCGGACTTATGGGCACTAACAGATCCAAATTAAAAGAAAACCTCCTTAAGCCCTACCATAACTCACCAATTTTAAAGGTTTATTACCAATAGAAAACGTTTATTAACGCTATAGACGTTTATTAGTGTCTATAAATCCGGGCCCTAGGCATAAATAAATAAACCAATCAGACGTGTGCTTCTATAAATCGCATAAAGCAGAGAGCGAAGGAAGCGCAGCTTTCTAGCAAATTAGTATATTAACAGTGCGTTCTACTTAAGCCCATGGGCGACCACGACGTGGTCCTATGGTTCTTTGATTGGACTAAAAATCGAGAGCGGTTATTTGATTGGACCAACGATCGACCGCGGTCGTCGTGGGCTTTACGTGGAACGCACCCTAAATAAGATTTAAAAATAAACACAAATTTTTTGTCTTCTTTCAAACAACCGCCAAATTCAGAACGATAAAAAAATATATCGGTCAGACTGCACCAATACAAAATTGCAAGTCCGCCAATCGAAATGTTTACAAAAAGCTCCGGTATTAATGAAGAATAATTTCAAATTTTTATTTTGTACATCTTTTTACCCTTATTTTAGCAAGAGTAATATTTATTACACAATTTAAATTTAAAACAACAGCAAAGATGTGAAAAAATTTCAATTTAACAAAAAAAATTCCAACTTATTTAACAATAATAAATTTAAAAAGTCTTGAAATATTAACACTCTTTAACTGAGCAAAAATAATTATCGCTCTCCTCTAGGTTTAGCCCATTCAGTTTCAAGAACAAGATGATCGTACCTGTACTTCGCTAACGAATGAAGAGCCATACTTGCGTCTCGATGTGATCTAAAGGTAACAAACGCATGTCCCCTGCAAACATTACGTTGTTTGTCTCTGGGCAAGAAGATCCTATGAATTAATCCAAAAGGTCTAACGAGGTCTTGCAGATCTTCCTCCGTAGTGGACTCACTAAGATTCATAATCTTAATTTGTAACTTTTCCTCCGATGAACCAGAACTAAAACCATTTTCAGTAGTACGATTTGCACCAGCTCCTCGCATGCTAGGAGGTACATATTTGGAGCCGTTAGCCAACAAAACATTTTCTTCTTTAGGTTTTTCACTAGAAAGAGCAGTATCTCTTAAAGGACATTGTGAAGTCCAATGTTCGCCACCGCACGTCCTACACTTGACGATGTTTTTATTACCTAAATTCTTGAGATTTTTGAGACCGTCATCTTCTTCTGTCTTGTTATCTTCCTCGTTACCACTAATAAACTGCATTTCAATCCTTTCAGAGATGATGGTATTGGCAGCGTTAGGACCAGGTTTATCATTTGCTGCGTCACCAAATTTTGCCCAAGTCTTTCGTAGAGCCACACTTTTCGACACCAATCGTTTTTCAATTTTGAAAGTACGCACGGTTTTAACTCTTTGACCTTCGTCGTTGTGTCGATATTCGGTTACAATTTTAAAACCATTTTCGCACACTTCACTACGTGGTGGTAAAGGCTTCAACTTACAATCCTTTTCCGATTCAACTTCTTCTGCCCAGTTTAAAATTGGAATTGCATCCATTGTTAATTGTTAATTTAAGTGTTACAATTGTTGCAAAAATTTTAGTAACGAAATCATAGTAAGGTTAGGTACTATTGTTTAGTGATAAAGTAATACCAACTGCTAGTAAATGAATGGTTGGTTGGTACTTAGTAAATACAGATTAAAGATTATGATAATCTATGGTCCCCAATGATACCAAATTTTGTAATCTTAAATTGCAATAGATTTTATCTATTGATAACAAACAAAGTTAATAAAAATATTACTAATTATTATCATAAATTACTCATTCTCCTACAAAACAAGTTATATACAGTATAAACCTTCGCACAATTGCACTGAGGTGTTACGTCATCTTAGTTTAACCAATACCAGACGTTGCTTGGTTTAATAACCAATAGCGGTGATTTAAAGTGCAGTTGCTTTCAAGATCAATCATAATTTAATCTACAGCATTCCATGTTTTTACGGCCTGTATTGAAATACTAGACTATAGCGGTAAGTTTGTCCGCGGACGGGTAGCTAACCTGTGGATTTCATATTTAGCGGTTTAAATTTTGACACGCCAGTCAAGACGTTTTTGACAGGCAGATCAGCGTAGGGAAAGCGTTACCAATATTAAAAAAGTTGGAGTGTTTGATTAACAATTAATTTAATTTTTGTAAAACTTCTGTAGTTTTGAATGACCTATAAATTAAATATAATATAAATAATAAGTTAATAAGCAAAACCGATAAAGTAATACAAAAATAATTGACCGATAAATTAGCCAGCTAAGGGTTTGAACTTTAGAATTTTGTTCAGTATCCATGCTCACGAGCAACTAAACCTGCCGTGCAGGTGAAAATATTTTATTTTGAATTAAATTTGAAGTTTACGAGCGTAACTTCATAAAAGCGTTTTTGATATCAAAGTGCTGTCGCTTTTATAGCATAAACTAATTATAATTTGTGTGATTATATAAAGAAACCTAATTTTAAGGAACTTTTACACTTAATGCTTCATAAAGTTGTTTAAAATTCTTAACAGGTCGAGGAATGTAAATTATAGTTCCCTTAAAAGTCGCTAAAAAAGTTGGAAAATAAAATTATTATTAGTGCAATTTTTCAGTTCGTGTCTCAAAACTTTTTCTAAAATTGTTGCAAATTTATTATGAATTTTGCTGCTAGATTTTCTTCACATAATTAGGAAAAATACTGAAACATTGAAATACTGAGGGATATTTAAATTTACATCTCTCAATAATTGATATTTAATTTTCCTATATAAATTCTCATATTTGTCTGTTCGTAACACACCAAATCCTATTGCTGAATTTGTTGATTTATTTTGCCAAGTTTTGTTATAGCAGCAAAAATTTGTCTTGAAAATTACCAGATTTTAATAGTTTTCCAGATTCTCAGGATTTTAAAAACTACCAATCAAAAAAGCAATTTTAAAAACATCATCCTGATATAAAATTGCTGTCCAGGGCAGGATTTAACTCACCACTTAACAACGGACACCACTTAACTCAAATGACAGTTTATTTTTATGATTTGAAGACCAATCGACATTGGAGGACTCTCAACTAAAAATTTTAGGCAGAAACAATGCCAATTGGAACATACAAAGAACAAATTCAGAAATAGGCTCTTCGAATTGAAAGTAAAATTGTGGTCTTCAGGGTAGTTTAGCGACTAAAACGCAAACGTCTGAATTGATTGATTCAATTTCAAGTGCCACTCCAGTAATTTTTTTTTGAATTACCAAAATTATGGTGTGGTTCCCCAAAATTAGCTTTTTCATGATTACCTCATGATTCGTTCATAATCTCCTTCAAGTGCTTCAGTAAGTTTTTTATTTTATTTTAGACCTAAAACTTTTTAACACTTTTATTATTATAATTTTGATTCTTTTATTTAAATGAGAGTTGTGTCATCTTCTGATGCACTGAGCTCTATTTTCTTGTATCTTTTTCAGTATATAAATTACATTAACAAAAAAAACAAATTTGATGAAATATAAGACTACTTATATGGGATTTGAAATTGGATCGATTGCTTGGGAGGTTAGCGATTTGATCGCTGCGCTACCCTGACGACCACAATTTGATTGAGATTTTTGGAGTAAATTCAAGAGATAGGAAACTATCAAAACATATTTTGCTATTTATCTTCTCTTACTTCAGAGAGTCAGATAATTTGTAAAAGTTAGACTAGTTATGTGACCGTGAATTTTGGTTTTAAGAGAAAAATTAGAATCGATTACATTTTTTGCTAACACGCAATAATTTTGTTATGCTTTCCCCCCCCCTAATTTTTAATATCGGATTCATTTAATTGCATCAATTCGACTAAACATCGTTGTTAGTTTAGCAAAGAGGTTTTAGGAATTTGGAGCCCTTTGAGCTGCCTCTCGGAACAAACACCTCGACAGCCCTTCCTCCCTTAGATCCGGGGCTGACCATTTTTATCAGTTTTTAAATTTCAGCACTATTAATGCAGTTATCTGTTTTACAATTCACGAAAAGAAAATTATTTTGGTAAGTTTTGAATTAAATATTTTCTATATTAATTACTTCAATAAATAAAAGTTTAATTATGTCGTTTTTCAAATTATTCTTGAAGCTTTTGAGGTTACCCTTAAATATACAGTATTAACAGGAACCTCATATTTTCAAATCTAAGATAAAAAAATCGTATAGGATTATAACGAGTAAATTTCGTGACACGAAAATACGCTATTCAAATATCATTGATTTATTAATTGTTATTAAATATAATGACAAATTTTATGTCAATTGTAGGTAATAATGCTTTTGTTGAAATTCCTAATTACGTACCTAAAAATACATATTTATAGAAATTAGGAAGTTACATAAATTTTAAATACATTAACCAAGTTCTTTTGTAGTAAAATACATTCACTGTCACTTGAGATACAAAAATTGAAACGCACACCGCCGTTATCAGTATTGATTTCCCCAAAAAGAGCTTTTATGTGTCATTATTAATAAATTTCCATTTCCCATAATTTATGTGGCAATGTTAATTACATTTAAAATTAAGTACTACTAATAATGTAAATTTGAAATTGTAATTTTCAGATTATAGAATCGTTAATTTATTTACTGATCAAGTCAGGACCCGCTAAATTTGAAATCCGGCTCTGTTGTACGTCCTTATTTGATGAAAGTAATTTCCTTGAGGTCCTCTTTTATTTATTAACTGTAAGGCCATCTATCATCGTCCTAACTGTATTTCCAGGCTTCAAAATTTTATTTTTTCAAAACGTTCCATGTATAAAACATTTCTTTGTAATTTAAAAAAAGATATTTTACCACACGTACGCCGCAATATTTTTTTCCACTTAACCAAATTTTGTGTCCCTTAGAAACTCAACAACCCCAAAAGTGGTTCACATATTACAAAACAAATGTTTTTTTAATGCAATTTAAAAAATTACATTTTAGATATTTTGAAAACTTTTAACGATACAATTTTTTAGCATCATAAAAAGCTCATGTGAAATTTTTATTATTATTACCCGTTGTAAAAAAAATTACGATGTGATTTTATTTTAATATTCACGCTTTATTTTAAAAAAGATACAAAATTAAAATTTCTTGCTTCTTCGAAACTTTTCGCGAAATTACATTTTATGCTATAGGAAAATTCATAAAAGCTTTTTGAGTTTCTGTTACGTGTAATAATGTTACATTATTGCTGAAATAATACCGAGGTAGCTCAGAAAATGTGTCACCGCCATAAAAAAATTTTCTGGAGCTTTTCCAACGCGGATTAATTTGCGTTTTTCAAGGGTTACTAAATTGATGTCGGATTAAGAAGCGACAACATTTTAATTGATCATTTTATAATATAACAACCCCTAAATTTGAATACCTACTTAATACAGCCTCGGCAGCAACATGGAAGCTTAACGGGTAATAATTTCAAACAAAGACGTGTTAGGGGCAAATTACGCTTTAGCATTAGCTGCTGTTAGTTCTGTTTTAACAGCGGTTATATAAATTTGGCGAACTACTGGAAATGATTCCAGTTTAAAAACAAATTCATTAATTACAAATTTTCCAAATTAATTTGCTGCATGGTAGCTATTCGAAAAATGATATTTAATTTCTAGGCTGTGGGCTGAGAGTTAAATATACCGATTCATCTGTTGGTTAAATATTCAACGAGATATTTTGGTTTCCACAAATATTTGTATTATGAAGGCGTAATTTGTTAAATATTGCAAGTTCTATTTCGCTCTCAACTAAAAATTTAGTAAAAGCTAACTTTACCGACTAAGCAATTATAACTGACTGGATTTTTATTTTTATACAAAAAAAATAATAAAGTTGTGGTATTTATCGATTCCACGGTTCTCAACTCGAATTTCTCTCATTAAAATTCTTTACTATTTTTGTTTAAATAAATAGTTCATTAGAGCTTTTGATCTTTTTTTTTAAACTTTTCCTTTACTTAAAATTTTGTAACAAAACATCAAATTATTTTCATTTAAATATTGAGCTTCTGTATCAAATCGTTGTAACAAAAACAAAAATAATTAACTGAAAGTGATTAAAACATTTGTATTATTATGTTTCATTAAATTAAGAAGTTTGAATTGCCTGAAGAGGAAGAAATTTCAGTCAGGGCGTAGCTACTAGCTAACCTGGGGTTGCTAAGAGAAAACTACAGCCCTTTTTTTTGTAAGAATTGTATAACGTAAAAAAATAGATGAGAAACCGGCGGGGTCTGGGGGGTATGGAATACCCCCCAGGTTTTGAGGAAGCAACCATTTTTCCAAATTGATTCTTAAGCCCGTATGACACGATGCATAAATTTTCATAAAATTTACATGTATGTAAATGGTAACTAACCAATGAAAAACGTCCGATGGCTACTAATGCGCTCTTTCTATTGGTTAGTTAGCATTTACATGTAAATTTTATGTAAAATTATTACAACTGAACTTACAACTGTGTGAGTACTTATTTTACCTTCTCTCCCCTCCCCCGGTTTCAGAAGATTTTTTTGAGTAAAGGAACCAAGTATTGTGAGGCAATGAACAAAAAAACACTGGTACAAACATTGGGTGGATTGGGAAGGAAGCACAGTAAAGCGGTTAAATGAGGTTCATTATATCCATTGTCACAATACACATTAATAAAGACGCTAGAACGAGAAGGAAGATGTAGTTCAATTGAACACTATTAAGAAGTCTTTATTAGGAAAATAAAAACTAGAAGTTTTTTAAGCGCAGCGCAACCCAGCCTAACTTCTACATTTTATTTTATTTCGAGACCTATACGGCTAGGCTTTCCTGCAATTTTCACCAATGGATGATTTAAACCAATATAGTGGTAACGTAAACTGAAGATTTGTGTTTCGACATAATCATCATCATTTTCTTCATGGGTTAGGTCGCTAACCTGTTCAGGCCCATCTTTTCCTTGGTTGTCCTACATTTCTGCGTCTTTGAGGTTGGTATTTAAAGATCTGTAGTAGGATTTTGCATAATAATTTTAAATAAGCACATTTATCAGGCAAGTGGCCATACTCTATTTTTTAACGTATCTTTTAACATAGAATCTAAGCCGTGGTATAAATAATAAATAAAAAATCTTCTTAAGATACAAATTTAAGAAATCACAAACAGCATCAGCGCAACTCAAACTCTCATAACGGTGGGAAATGGGAAGAAAATCCTAGCTAGCCACTCAAGAATATCAAGTGGAGCATCGGGGCAGTAGCACAAAAAGCAGAGCACTTTGTGTTTTAAAATTACGATTTAAATTTAGTTAAATAAATTGGTTTACCTATTATGCATAAACGAACTGAAAAACTGATGGAATTTACTAAAAGCTTTTATAAATATATAAAATTTTTGCTAAATGTTTTGCCAAGTTTATAAAAAACCTTGGTTAAAAAAAGATCAAATTCAGTAATAAATTTTTTTATAATAAATTATAATTCAATTTTCAAGTAATAAAAATGTTTATCTCTAAATTTTTTGCTATTAGTATTTTCGATTATTCGCATTTGTCGATTTCAAATTGATTGATTGCAAATTTCATTGTGTTAAAATGTTACATTTTAATCTTGTAAATCCCCGTAGTACGTCATCGTCATCTGCATGTAATAATTACAAGTTTTAGATTGTTTAATTTCACATTCCAAAAAAAGGTTGTCATTGCCTCTATGATTCCTTTTTACAGCTAGCGGTTAAGTTTAATCTACGAAAAGTAAGTTAGTTAGACTATAACGACGTCTCATCCAATAATAATTATAATAAAATCAATTGTGACACGTTTTATGCGGAGAAATTGTAAAAATTTGTTTGAAATTTTTGTCCTTTAGAGTTATAATTATAATGTTTAGATTGAAAATAATCAATAATGAAAAGGAAATTGTGAATTAAAATAGATAAAAATAAATTTAATTATAAGGTAAAAATAAAACGTAGATGTGAATGAAAAGCTGTAAGAAGGAACGAAAGGGATAAAGGTAAGATCAGAAGTTTTGAATAGGTTTCTTATTGAGTCCTTTCTCCCTGATGCCCGTACTAATAGTCGAGGATCAATCCCCGGATCAATCCTAGATCCAGCGATCCTAGATCGTAACAACGATCTTGGCGTAACAAATAGTCCCGGCTTCGGGTAAGATCGGTGAATTGTAGATTTGATCTTGGATTTGGTAATATATCTAGTAATATTTAGTTAGTTTCTATTTATAACCATTATTAGTATCTATTTTATAACCATAATTTTTTATTTTATTATTAATTTTTAAAAAAATTTAATTTTTAATATTATATCGTCGTTCCTGTTCAGTTCCTATAATAAAAGTTTTTAAAAATTATTTAATTATTATGAGGGTTAATGCACTATGACAACATAGCAAACACGCATGCGCCACAATGATCCGAGGATTAATCCTGGTCAAAGCAAGATCGGTTTTCGAGGTTCAATATTGATCTCGGATCGTGTTCAATCCAGGATTATTACAACTATTGGTAGCATTTTTGAACGATCCGAGAATTAATCCTTGATCTCGGATTGATCCTCGACTATTAGTACGGGCATGAGTGAAGCCGAAGGTCGAACAACCACATCAATCACGTACTAGATGGACTAAAGACGGCTGGAGGCCGTTCTTGTCAGCTGCTGCTTTACTTTAAATTAAATTAAAGAAAATAGGTAATTTTGATTCAATTAAGAAAAACGAAATTATCCAATCTAGGTGATACAGATATAAAGTTAAGGATACAATTCTTCTTTAACGATGAGAATTATTTCGCAATGAAAAACATGAAGGTCAATTAAGGGGCCAAAATGCAACGGAAAATAATGCAATAATCTAATTAAATTGTTTAAAAATGTTTTAACAAATGAACGTATCATTTGAAATCGAATGGCAAGAAAGAATTGAAAGAAAAACAAATGTGAGAGGGAAACCCAAGTAGACATTTCATTAAAAAAATTGAAATAACGGGGTGAAATTTTTTCTGTCAGTCAGAAATTTTTTTATGGGGCAAAATTAATTGTTATTGCAAAATGTTTAGAACGCTTTAAATTTTTATATCATATAGTCTCAAGTTTAACCGTACGATTATTTAGAGCATTACATATAATGGGAGTATACTGCAAAATGATTGCGTTCCTACTCTTTAATCTCTTTTAGGAAAAGGGAAACAAACATTTGTACTAAATTTCTAGAATCGAGGACGCCGTTGAGAAATACTTTAAAGTTTTCATCAGATTTCTATGAGATCCAGTAGCTAATCCAAGAGATCAACCGTTGATTACAGAATCTCTCAACAGATATTGATGAGCTACCAGAAAAATGCCAGATCAGCTTTTGAGTTCCAGTTTCTAAAAGCACGTTATTTGTTCCGATAAAAAGTATCTTTCTATGAGCAACGTCCATCTCATTTTGCAAAATTTTTCAAGAAACATTGCTTAGCTTCTAGATGAATGCCAAGTAAGTACCAGCTTTTTTTATCTGTCTATTAGCTGCTAAGCTCTATTATTTTTGCTAGAGTGGCATAGTTCGGATTACACATTAAACTGTAGGTCCATATTTATGGGTAGTCAGTAAGAAAAAGTACAAATTTAAACCCTGCAACTCCGTTTATACTTGGGGGGGTATTTCATACCCCCCAAACCTCCCGGTCCTTAGGACCAACGTAGTGTACGTTTTGTTATTGATTTTATTACATTTTGACCGTTTGTGGTAGCAATTATTTGCTGCCAACCTCGAAAAATGATGCTCGAAGTCCGCATGATGAGAGGTTAGACTACTTAGCAGTTGATATTTAGGTACTTTTTTAACTTTTGTTTTCAAATATAGTTCATATGTACATCTCAACCTTTGTCTGATTTTTAAAACTAAATTCAATAATTTCGGTGCTTGTTCCTTTTATTCTCCAGTGTTTCCATTCCAAGATGTAGAAAACGAAAACGATCGTTAACCATGCAACCTTTTTAAACATAAACTAATCCGTTCAGCTATCGAAAAGGATGAGTACAACTGAAGAAGTTATTAAACACAATACAAGCGAAGTATTAACAAAAGTGATGCTTGAAAGTCGAGGAACTTCAATATTTCAAAAATAAAATTGCTCGGGAGTTTAAGATAAATAATAACCTTCACTTGGGTTTTCCACATTTTTAAAAATTTTTAAAATAAAATTGCGCATGTAATTCAATTTTCAATCAAATTAATTTTGGATATGTTTGTTGTTGAGAGTTGAGACATTAAAACCTACGGGTATCCCACCACTAATCAAATTTGTTATCGATTTATTTATTCAACATTTTCGGTTTGTTTGATTAAAAGGCAAAATTAAAAATGAATTCTCCCGCATTAATTAAGTTCAATTGGGCATTACTAAAATTTTAATGATCCTTCCAAAGGTTAAGAAAAGCTGGAATATACTAACAATTTTTCAGATAAAAAGAACACCTCTGAGCTTTGATAATTTTGTAATTTTAAAGTGAACTTTCATCATAAATTGGGTCAAAACCTCTAAAACAATTATCGATTTTATTAATTAATGTTATCCCAAGATATCTTAATTAAGTTTAATTGGATCATATAAAATTTTAATTAGTTTGCATAATGCAATTTACCAAATTGTCTTTGTGAAGAAGAGTTAGTTTAATATTAGGGCAACCTTGTTAAATTTTTAATAAAACTTGACCGTCCTTGTTTTTGGGATTTTCATTTTTACAAAATTTGCAACCGCTTCAAATTTATGTTAAATAAAAAATGAAAAGTTCTCTTTTAATGGAAAAATGATATTTTGAGCACATTTTTCAACGTTTGACGTGACACGAGTTTGGACTCGTATACATGGACCTGTTTTTTTAGGAGATTGCATCGTCGCAACTAATTAATTAAGTTTTATATTACACTTCATAATTTTTAATTACATTTATGTTAAACATACATCTTTTCTAATAAATTTTTTTAAACTGATTTTAGTACTTTGTACCTACCTTTCTTATCATTTCTGACGCACCTTTTTTTATATAAACTTTGAAAAACATCATACAAAACAAATAGTTACAAAATTTAGTGCCTCAGTCCTAAATTTAGCCACAAATTTACCAAAATTGATATGTCTATTGAATGAAAACCATTAATTGCTTAAAATGCATGGTTAGGTAATTCCATTAGGTGGAACGCACATTGTACATTAAATCTAAATAACGGCTTCTGTTTGTAAATTAATTGTTTCACCCTCCGACACATTGTAACTAAGTCTTTGGTTACCTTCGTTAAACCTGAGATCAGTTCTCAAATGATTGTTCATGTGGATTTCGCTGGATGCGTTGCTATTCGAGACTGGATCTGTTCTTGACCTGCAACTACAGCAAATAAGGTTCGAAGTCATCTGACAGCAACTTTGCAATGTCTTCTTGAAAGCTATTCGAAATTCACGGTTAAAATAGGCATAAATAAGAGGATTTAGGGCCGAGTTAAAGTAGCCAACCCAAAACACCAACGTGATCACCCATTGAGGGTTGTAACAAGTCGACCCACATAGACTCGTGATTATGTACCTGAAACAAATTAACAGATTAGTTTTGAATTTTATCTGCCACAAAAAATTGATTACGAATAAAAATTTGCTTTGATACAGAAGAAGCTTTGGAAGCAAAATATAAATTATTATCGTTTGGGAGTTTTTTATTTGCGAGATTTTCGCATTAGCCTCAAGCAATTCTTTATTTAATTTTTTCGAATATCCCACACTAAGTATCTCTTTTCAGTAGAAAAATTCAATTTTCTTTTACATATCGTATAATTTAATAATGCATCAATTTTATTTATTTCATGCCAATTTGGATTCAAAAAAGTTTTGAGAATAATAATCCAATTTTTTGAATTTTTCGATATTCGCTACCTAATAATTCTGATGATACTTTCATGCGTGAAAATTGTATTTAACGAATAATATGAAAAATTGTAGAGAAAATCTAATTTTGTAAAAACGGCTGCATAATAAAATACTTGCAGTTTCTAAAATACGTGGGGGTATCAAAGAGT
The DNA here is from genome assembly GCA_905340355.1 of Rhagonycha fulva. Taxonomy (NCBI): domain Eukaryota; kingdom Metazoa; phylum Arthropoda; class Insecta; order Coleoptera; family Cantharidae; genus Rhagonycha; species Rhagonycha fulva. The sequence continues at coordinate 28,278,549 of HG996559.1, read as the reverse complement.
ATTTGTCAAGTGATGTATCATTTTGAAAATTTTTCCATTTAAATTCACCTCGTATTCGACAGCTATCACCTCAGCTTAATTTGCTTTGTTTTTGGAAAACTTCTAATTTTTCGGGGTCTATCTCATCTTGTGCTTGAATTCACGAGATTGTTCCAATTCTGATAGGATAAAGCAACAATCGACGTAGGAGCGGTTATATGATAGAAATTATTGCAATCGCATATTTAAGAGATTTGTTTACAATTTTTCTGACATTCTTAAAAAATTGAAAAGAGGAATCGAACAGATTATATCAGTTAAATTGCAACTAATCGAATTATTTTGCTGAGACAAAAATAATAATAATAAACAATGTTTATGTCTGCGTTGTACTGACTTATAAATCATTGATAAGACCGGTACTGACGTACGCTGCAGAGGTTCTTTGTATGACAGTTTGAGAAGAAGAAAAAATAAGAGTTTTTGAGAGAAAAGTACTAAGAACGATTTTGGGAAAAAAATGGAAGAAAAAGAAATGCGATCAAGAATGAAATAGGAAGAGAAAACATTGTAAAATTCATAAAAGCTCAAAGAATAAAATGGCTAGGTCATGTGATGAGAAGTAGTAGCCAAGAAATGATGGAAAACAGACATATAAGAAAACCAAAAAAGAAAAAAAGATGGTGGGAATTGGATTGGAAACAATGGGTAGATGACAGAAGAAAATGGAGAGCGGTCATAAATCAAGCAAAAACCCATCGTAACCTATAACCTAACCTAATTTATACATAGTGAGACAATTTTGTAAAAGAGCTGATCTGCCAAAAATTTATTTATAAAATTTATTTTTAATTTATTTTTTTTAATTAAAAAAAATTTATACCGCAACCTCTCCCTAGAAAGTTATCAGTCGAGTATTATACCACATCAAAGAGATCCCCAGAATTCATGGCTTAGCATTCGATGGGCTTGATCAAATTCGGGATACCTACCTCTTATCTCAGAGTTGCAAAAACCCGAGTAGGGCCTTAGGTAGAGGGTTCTCCAACAGACAAGTCGGATGGCTAAGGTCTGTACTAAGGGGAACAGTCTCTTTGCAAAGATCAAAGCCCCGTTTCGGGCACATTATTTTAACCTACTAACATGGCCAGTTTGATAAATAAAAATTTTAACAATTTCAAAAGAATTTTTTGATCATTTACGTAAAAGCTAGATAAAATCTAATGCTCTTATCATTCGTAGTTTATATTTCTACATTATACATATTTGTCTTTCAATTTTTCTCTAAAATAATTAGGGAAGCAGGAATTTGCAAAAATAAGTTTTTACACGTTAATATCCTATGTTCGCCTAACTCATTCAGCACCTGGTATAGACTTTAAACCAAAATTTCATTCATTCAAAATCCGGAAAAATAACAAAGTGACTCTAATCACATTTTTAAAGCTTTCCAACTCGATTTAAAATCGATGAGCTTTTTTACAGTTCTGCAAATGGATTGGAGAGAAGAATGGGCATTTATTTCGTAGGTCCTAATCTTTTTATTGGTCAATTTTGTTTTAGTGGGTAGTAAATAAAGAACCAACAATAAAAAGAGCTATTCAAATTTAAAACCTATATTTTTTGGGAGTGCGGGTACTACTGGGTTCTACATTACATGGCATACCAAACTAAAATTCTGTATATCATTAGGGGGTATTCCATACCCCCCAAACCCCCCGGTCTCAAAAACAATGTGTAGTGTGTAACATGCTAAATGCATGCTACAGGTTACGTACTTCCGCTTAACGTTTAACACGCTTTTATTAAGCGTCATGGGTGAACGCACCCTACTATCAAGAATCCTGGCGGTGACATTTGGTACGAAGCTTAACAGTGGAGTCGGTTTTTGAAGCGTGACTTAGATGGAACGTATCAACGCAAAATTTTAGTTTGAAATCCACTAGCGGATTCTCCTATCATTTTAAAACCAATTTGATGACTCAGCTTTTATACAGTAGGTATAGGGATCGACATCTGGAACCTCCATTTTAAAATTTTTCATCATTTCGCTTTCAACACCGAGTTTCGAGGCCAGTGGACATTTGGAGGGCTATCTGCCGATGTCAGCTTATTACCATCTATCGCAAGAATTCGATTTGGTGGATCACTGTAATCGCAGTAATTATTGTATCAGAACTTTTACTTTTGATTATCCTTGATAAGCCTCTGGCAGTGTGTGTTAGTCAAAAACTGCTAGTCTGACCTGTGGTAGCGTTGTATATTCAGAGAGCCGCAGTGACATATTGTTTGCTATTTGTGTTTGGAATTTTATTCATCTTGCCTTACGTACGATTGGACCGCAACGGCCGCTTCGACCAGATCGATTGTTATTAACCACCTTTGTGGAATATTCTGGGGTAAGTCAATTTATCTCTATACAAATTAGTATTTCAATTGTCATTTTGTGCAATTTCTTTCTCATTTTGATCGATCGATTGATTGAACAGTACTTCAGTCTTGATTTAGTAGTTTTTGACGAAGCAGGCCACGTATTAGGCATTATTGTGATCTCCTATTGTGCATGCAAATTGCTAGATTTTGCAGTAGATACAATTACTGCTGTAGAGAGTGTTGCCTATATCAGTGCTGTTATCAGTAAACTTTGGGTGCGTTCCACTTAAAGCCCACGACGACCACGGTCGTTTGTCAGTCCAATCAAATAACCGGTCTTGATCTTTAGTCCAATCAAAGAACCACGGGACCACGCTGCGGTCGTCGTGGGCTTTAAGTGGAACGCACCTTTTATATCTGTATTCACCTATTTTTTTTCATACTGTGGAATAAATCTCTTTCCCTCCCTCCAGTGTTTTTATTCTACAGTTGGCGCCCAAGTTTTTTCTTTCAGGATACTAGTCAAAAATCCAACAAAACAAGGACCAAACAAAACTCACCCTCTGAGTGTGGTTTCATTGCCTTCGAATGACTAACTGCTACGTGAATTTGATCTACGAGCTGTAACAATTAGTACAGGGTCGCCGTACACCAAGTGGTGCTACAAGTGTACACATATTATGGGATAACTTATGGCTCTAATCTTGGGCAGATCATCATCCCACAATTATTACAAATATTATAACCTTGGTTTACGGGCTAACTATTTTTATTTTAAAATTTAAATTCATTCCGTTCTATCGTCTGAAATACCATTTCTAGATAGGCATAGACTTGTATTTTCTTGCTTAGCATTCCGTGGTTATTTTTAAATGTCAGGGGTTATATTCGTTCTGATTTTGCAGATGTGTTTGTAACGTTGAAAGGTCAAACGACCATTCGACTAGCAAACATTGCTGGATTTATTCGAGTATTTCGTCCATCTCATTCTCGCTCATGCAGTTGTTTCATTTTTCTCGACCAAGATAACTACACCCATATCGTCTTCGTTGTTGCACTTAAAGAGTGGGGAATCCATTTTAACATTACCACCTCTTGCGAGTTGTCTGTCGACCGTGAAGTTACCACTTCAGTTAGTACGCTATAGGCAGGGATCGATGGTAGATCGTCACGTACCGCAGACATGAGTTAATCTCTTACGCTTTCGTGCGTGGACGGCTCGGACGCCTTCGTTAATTTCGTATGATTTAATGTATGGAGTAACGTTCATGTAAAGACTCAGTTTATCGTGTAAATATTGTATAATAGTTATTTAAGTTACAAGGAACGTAAGGACGTTATTATTCAAGGAAGGTGAATTTAAGGCGAGGCGGAGCCGAGGCTTAATTACCTTCCGAGAGTGATAATCTTTACGCGCCGTGTTGCTTATTAAATTTTTTTTGCTTCCGCAAAGCACCGGACAATATTTTTCTATAATTTTACAATTTGACATCGAACGTCAAATATTTGTCCGTTCCTTAGAAACGATAAACGAATATAAATCAAATCTGCATGATCATCGTTTATTATTTTCCTAGGAAAATAAGTGACACTATTAAGTTCCGTCACTAACGGTAACTAATAAACAAACGCAATTACGTCGGGTGAAGCCATGCACAAAAACACACTTACGTGATCGGGAGCAGGAAAAGTTAATTAAGTAAAGTTATGTTAGTGTCGTCCATTTATTAAGTTACGTTTATGGGAACTTTGCCGATTTAAGTTAGTCTTGTCTTGTCTCGATTATTGTTTGGAAAATTACGTTTTGACAATTCAAGTCCAACCTTCTTAAGTGTATTTTATCACTTTATATCGACTTAAAGTCGGATCTCCTTCAGTACACTTTTGCCGTTCTGTTTTAGGATTTATTTACCGACCTCTCACCATCATTATGTCACATACTGATGCTAGCAGTTTTGAACTTATGTACAGGATGAGTCATGGTGTCTTTGAATAATGAAACCAACTTATGTAAGTACTTTTATCGTACCGTTCTTTTTTGTAAAGTGTCTCTTCATGTTTTCGAATTAAAGCAATTGTGCAAAATTTCCAGCATAATTTTTGTATGCGTCTCGCCTTTAGCTGTCTTTTATTTAGTCAGTAATTAAGTCAAGTTTTACGTCCTTTTGGACAAACTATTTAACGTTGAGCTTGTTTAAGCTTTTGTAAATATTGTCGTACATTTAATATTATAGGCATAAGTAATATTTTTGACTGATCAGTTTTTTAGTTAGGGTTAACTTTTAAGGGATGATTCATTCATTTAGAATGAATCGCATTGCGAGATTTAGGTCTTAGCCATGCACTTTTGCATTGCATTTACTTTCATTATATTTGTTCTTATACTATTTGAAGTCTTTTCTTTGTGTTATGTGTATTTTGTAGATGTATTACTCGTCAGCAGAATGACCGTATATTAAACATAACGGTAGGCTGGTATGTGACAACGTTTTATAACCTTTGTATGTCGATGATTCTCTTGTAGGGTCTTCTTGTACAAATTGATGTTTTTCTCGATGACCAATCATACGCTTCAAACCCTTAGGTTGTAGGTTTGTTACGAGCATGAAAGGTCCTGTCAACCTTGAAGTCGATCTTGGCGTTCATGTCCTTTAGTCCAGATTTCAGTCAATTATCCCGTTGAGCCAAAGCACTGCATTTACTTCTTTTTGTTTACCATCTTAAACCCACACTATTAAACCACTCGAGCTGCTGGCACTGATGACGTTTGTCACAGGTGGAGTAGATGTCGCTTTGCGGGAAGAACCTGTTACAATATATAACGTTATACAACGATTGTGAACAAAATCTGTGTGAGATATTTTTAGTAGGTATAGCTTATTTTTAATTTATACTTGCATTGTAGAACTGGTCCTAATTAAATATTGAATAATCTACAGGTTTAGTTAATTATTTAATTAAAATGGATCTCTGAGCCATTATCATTCAGATGGTTTTTGCTTTCATCAGGACAAATGTGACTACACGTGTAGGCTTTATGTGCTCGGCCTTCGGCCTCACTTGAGCTTAGTACTGTTGGTCGTAAACTTTTTTTGATTGGTAGTAAATTAACAAACTAATGAAAGGCACGATTATAAATTACACGGAAGAAGAGCTTTCTAACAAATTATTATTAAACATTACACATTCAGCTGTAACCTAAAATTTGAATAGTCATCTCATTAATCATCATTTTGGATACAACCAAAGCCTTATTGTTCGCGTGTTTGCTACCATTTTGAGGTTCTCTAATTATTGACGATTGACAAGCTTCGGTAAACCTTACCTTAGATTTTCAATAATTTAAGTTTGCTTTGTTGGAACGAAAGGTCACAACCTTCCTTAACATTAGCGATTGATTGGAAGTAAATTTATGTTTTAGTTTCTACTATAAACTATTATTAATGTCTTGTAACCTGGAGAGAAACTCCAAGTTAAAATCCCGATTAAATCCCAGTTAAATACTGTACAATAATTTCATTCCCCAGATTTCTCAAATTTAGATAATTGAGCTGCTTGAGCTCACTGTATTGTGTGAAAATCCATCTGTATGTTAGCCAAAATATTTCACATAGTTTTGTGGCACCCACCCGTTCCACTTAACCGCGACCGACTGATAAACTAACACTCTTTGAAACAGGAAACTTAGCCGTACGTATCTTGATAGGTTACAAGGTTATATTTCAAGATTTGATTTATTTTTTAGTAACGTCTAAAAATTATTGTTTACTTTATTGAGCAAAATAATAAAACCAGCAGTTTTATAAATTTCTAATTTTGATCCTGCCCTTTTCCACATGAAATTTGATGCCTAGAAGTGAAAAAGACGTTGTTTACACCGAAAAGCAGTTTAATAAACAACACGCAATATTGATGATCCACCAGAAGTTTTAATCAAATCCCAGTTAACAAAAGAATAATAATATAAAATTCAAATAGGTATAAATAGCCAGTTTACTTTTCCATCGTTAAACTTGAAGCATAATATGAATTTCCACCATCGGCATCGTACAGAGCTTTAATTTCTATAACACCTGAAGTTTGCATTCAACCGTGCCTGAAGTGAGTTTGTATACTTTACAGGAAGTTTACGGATGCCGTCTGGCATGTGAAATAGATCCGACTGGGACTTTCTCGAGAATTCTTTAAATTTCCACAACAAGGAAAGCACTAACGCGTAGATGTGCAACACGTGATGAGAATGAGACAAATTTCGATCTGCAATTCAAAATGTTACTGTTGCTTTTATTTGGGTTATTTTCAAAAGCCTCGTGTACGGTAGTTTAAGTTTCTTTCCGGGAGAAGAGCAAGATGAACTGCTGTATGTTGCATTAAAGTGCTTCTTTAAAAATTTGTGGAAAAAACTATTAAGTCACGTATAGTGAATTAAGGGGGTGCACGTGCTAGGTTATTAAAAGAAGATGAAGTGGAAATAAATCGATAAACCGACCCTAATTACCCAATGGAATTTAATGTAGGATTAAAACATGTGAAACAGGTAAAACATATTTTAGCACCAACCGCGGTGTCATTAATCTCACCCAATTGATATTTCAGTGATATCAGTTTACTAATGTAAAATTTAATTGTTATTGAGTTCCACTGTTGGTAATTAACTTTTCTCCAAATATACATTTCCCGGACGTTTTCCTTACCCTTGTTAATTTTGCTCTAAAATTAATGAAACGTTTGAGTTAGTCTGCTATTAGCAACAAAATAAGTAGGAAAGTGACATATAGCAGAATATCCCACATCTGTGTGCGCTTCTGTGATTAAAGATTAAAGCGCTCACAAAGACAGAGCCTCACTCGTCTGATTAAAATGCAGTAAATATTTTTTAAAATTGTTAAGCTCCTTTAAAACTTTTAAATAATCAAAAAGTTACTTAAAGCTTATAAAAGCTTTTGATAAATCAATAAATAGCAGTTTAAAGAATTCTCAACAAGAAAATTAAAACGTACCAAAGAAAAAACGGCAGCCAGCACGCCAAGAATGCAGAAACTATAATTCCCAGCGTTCGAGCTGCTTTTCGTTCCCTCTTCATCTTGTTACTCGCTCCTGGATCGGATTTGGTAACTTCTGAGACGTCAAATGAAGAATTCAATCCAGCTGTAATTCCATTAATTTGCAGGTGCTTGTTTAATAATGCAGCTGCAACTTTGCTTCTGTAACAAAAGAAAAACTATTTTTAATCATCCCTTTTAGGGCTTAAAAATTTTAGGTTTTCTATTGCAATTTATTTTAATGAAGCGCAAGTCTATAACGATAAACCCTGAAGGTTTACAATAAAAAATGTAGAGTTCCATAAATTGCAAAAATGGAAACCTTTTATCAAATCGTCTTATGAAAATGTACCTACCACCCGCGTACCCTGTGGCTGAGTTAATCGAGCAAACGCGCATATATTTTTCAAAATGTGAAAGCAAGTTAAATGTAAATTTCTACTATCAAATTGAGTGGTTTAATGAAAATGTCTGTTTCATTATTCAGAATTCATATCATGCAGGATTATTTTAGTTTTCCTCCTGGCTGAGTGTATTTTAACATCAACAATTCTCCAGTTATAACTATTTAATCAAATTTGTTGTCAGTTACTTGTTAAATTGATTATGAATACGTAACTGTGGTTTTATTAGAAAATGTTATTAGATGAAAAATATTAAGAAGAAAATTCAAGTTTAATTTTACATTTAAGCTTCTTTTTATTTGGATTCGACATCAAATTGAATTGAATAGCAAGAAACGGAGTTGGTTTCCTTAAAAATGGGATTAAGTTGCCCTCAGGAGGTAACAAATCCTGTAACTGAATTATTCGGTAAAAATGTTCTGGGGTCAAAAAGTTTGACCGGGCGGCTAAAAATTATTTTTAATCAGAAAATTGAAATGAAATTTTTTTTTCTGTGTAGACATTCGACGACAATTTTTTAAATTAAAAACTATATACGTGAAAAGCCACTCTACGTTGAGTATTTCACGTTAGGTTTTCTATTTTGGTAAATAAAATGTTTAATGTAAGTTGAAAAAGTAAAATAAAAATCACTGTCACGCTTAAGTGACTGATATGTTGGGGTTTGGATTTGGTATGATATAAAAGCTTAGAGAAATAGAAAACGATGTGTCAAGTTTCTAAATTTGCTGAAAAGTCCTGAAACGAATAAATGACTTAAATTAAGGTTTATTATCTGGCACAAAAAATTTTGTCAATTGTTAATAATTTAATTTATTTTTGAAAATAGGCGGCATATTTCAAATTTTATAAAAATGGTGTGAGTAGAGATAAGCTCAACTTGGAAATTAATTTACAAGGCTTCTGAAATATTTTTAACATTAAATTGATGTGACAGTTATTTAAAATGTATGGAGGCAGGTGTAACTGAATAGGGTCACATCTTTTAACCATTCTTTACAATTGTTCGAACGAAAGACGTTTTTATATTAAGGAAAGCTGAAAATTCAGAGCCGGACTTGCCGTATAAACTGCAAAATATTCGGTTTTTGAAAAATCGCATTTAGCTCAGCCTCAGTGCCTCACATCGGACATTGTAGTGAAGCAGATGCACAGAGTTCTTCTATTGTTTTCAGCAAAACCATAACAAAAAAATTTTGACTTCTTTTAGCAGTTATGTATCACAAAAGTAAGTCCAAATTTATTAAACCGATATTATAAAATAGCAGTAAAATAGTACATTTTAATAAACCTAAATCCAACAAATGCTTTAACTATAATTTATGATTTTTGTTTAAGTCGACATCTTCGAAGGATAACTAAACTTGATAAGTTGAGTAATCGTTTAATTTTTAATTAAAATTAGTTTTATTAGTGAAACAACCGATTCTCCAACTTGAAGAAAAAATTTAATCTTATTACATTTTAAACTGCTGAAATATGATTAATTAGGATTTTAATTTAACTTTTATAAGCGAATTAAAGTTTTTTTCAACAAATTGTTTTAGGTTAGATTACATTTATTTATAACTGTAATTACATTTTTAGAAATGCCATTGTTATGATTGTTACTACGAACGTACTAATTCAGAAGACTTATCCCAATAACTATATTCAATTTTGTCCTAACTTTGTATGCATGCCCTGCCTATTTTGTTTGATGGGGCAAGAGTAAATTTTACCTACAAAAATTAAATTTGATTTGATGGTTATCCCCCATTGTAAATGTAACGTTAGAGTCTACCTCTGCCGCAGAAAGACATGAAAATTCTTAAAATAATGGGAAGATAAGTTAAATTAACCCAAAAGTAACAAATGTTAAAATAATTCCTTAAACCAACCAATGCATTTTAATAGGATTTTGATTAATCTCTAACAGATGTCGCTAGTAAAATTTTAAATTTTGTTTGATACTTCTTATGTTTTATACAATTTCACAATTTTTGTTTTGAAAAATACATATCCAATTTTTTGTTACTAAAATGTTTTGCAGAAAATTGATCGTGATGTTTTACTTTTAATTTCGAATAGCCAAGGGCTATCATCACATAATTATGTCGGTCTATTTAGGGGTTTGTTTCCTCTTCAAAATAAATTATGGTGCGTGTTTACTCCTGTATAAAAGTGATGATTTACCTAAATAAATTTTGTAACAGGGAATTTATAATTACCAATTTCAGTTTGTTTACTTGTGATCAACTATGCAGTTTAACGTCAAAATGGAAATTCTTGATTTAACAGTTTTACAATGTGGAGTACACTAAAAATAAACCAAAATTTAACACTTTACATTTTAAATCCATAAACTTCCGTCAGCTTATCAAAGCCGAGCTAAGCTTACGGCATTGGTGTTCAAGTTATAAATAAAGATATCTAATTGGGTTAGAATTGTTTCTAGTAAACTGACCCATTTGGGGATTATCTTGAACTTAACCCGATTTTCCAGATCAACTACGAATGCTTTACTATGCTAGACAACTTAACCAAAACTTTTAGTTAAACTATCGAATTTATATCGACTCAAAACAAATAAGATCAAAACGAAATGTTATGGAGGTTAAGTAGTACTGTAATTCTGCGACCATATGGTACTAATAAGATCTTTTTTTTTGTCTTTGCGTAGGAAGGGGGAAAATCTTTAATCTAGATTAATGTGAATAAAATTATTGAACTGAAATTCTGCATTGTTAGACGAAAAGTTTTTAAACAACATTGGCAAGCGAACAAAAAGTGAAGAAACGATTAGAATGGAATTCACCCTGAAGATGCAATCAAGCAGCAATTGACATGGGTGCGTCGTGGTGGAGCATGCAACAAATACTGAAAAGCGCAATATAAATGTTAAACATTTAAAAATTCCGAATGGACACAAAATTAATCAATCGAGCAAAATAATTCAAAACAATAAAACTGTTCATTCTGGATTTAAAATTCATGCTTTTGGTACAATTCTGGCGCATATTAACATGCTTTACAGACATACACGACAGTCCAAATTATAGCATACTATTGGTTGAACTTCGGCTTTTTACTGTAGTTTAAGGAAATGTTAAACAGATGGAAATGTCAAAAGGATGTTTGAAAAATTATAAGGTAGTGATCTATTATTATCAATTGCGCGATGGGAGTGCGCACTAGGAAATCGGACCAAAAAGTCATAAACAACCGAGTAAATTACAACATTTTCTTCATTTTATTAGCCTTTATTTTGTAATATATCTTGTTTTTCCGTCTCTTCCGGTACATATAAACATCCTGTACAGACCCACACAAGCAAATCAAACCAGAAGCAGAACATTACTCGATATTTTGGCAAGAATTAAAGTTTGAATTACAGTTTTTTTCCCTTATTTGTTTTCGTTTTTATTGATTTAATTGTATAATTTCATTCAGCTTTAGAAATGTGCGTGCAATGAAATTGGGCTGTTAGAAAGTTCACTAATATTTTTTATATAAATATTTGTGATAATTGTGCTTTGAAGTATGCGGTGTAAGGTTTCGCTTATCAAACGTAGTGTTGACTAAAATATGGAAATATTATTAATCGATTGTTTACCAAGTTTAGAAGTTGTGATTATGTTATCAAGATCTTTCAAAAACGTCAATAAATAATGAAGATAAAAAGAAAAAACTAATTATTTATATAATTATTAAAAAGTGTCCTCTTGCCTGCATTTTTATAATTTTGTAATAAAAAGCTGAAAGTTAATGATGATGTTTCATGTTTACAAACGCATATCATATAGTTGATAATCATGCAGTGTTTATTAAAAGGTTTGAAATCAGATAATGCTAATAATGGCGAGAAACGCAAATGTCTAATTAATTTTAATTGGGTGTTGTATTGATTCCAAAACAACGGACAATTCAGCAATAAACAATGCAGGAGATACAAGCTGTTGAATCGGTTGATTAGACATGTTTGACGTGCTTAAAATGATGAAGAGCCATTATCCTTTCCCTTCATAATATAATAAACATTAACTTAATGAAACTTGGTCTTTTGTGCATAAAAGGCGTCGAGAAATTTTAAAAGCGAATTAAATCATTTTCACCGAATTTAATTAATGTATCATCGCGTAATTATTTTTTATTATTTAAAATATTCAAAATGGTATAGAGGAACGGAATATTTTGTTGCTTTCATTGACGGAAATTACAGCTCAAAGCTCTTCAAAGATGGTACATAATAGATTACTCCATTTGAATAAATACAAAATGTATACTTCAAAGTAGTCGTAGTTTGAGGAGTAATTAGAATAAAATCAAAATAACTAAACTCAATTTATTTAAAACTAAAACAATAAAGTTTTTGTGTAAACGCTTAGCATATACAAATCATAAACCCTTTATAAAAAAAATCTTTTTGAATCATAACCTTAAATTATAATTAACATAACCTCACAATCTGTTCTATACGATTTTCATCCTCGAATGAGTACCTAAAATATTAAACCGCAAAATTTGATGAGGCCGCGTTTAATAATAATAATTAATATTAACTATAGATGAAAATAAATTTAGACCTGGAAAACGAAGATGTCGGAAAAATAATACCCCAAATTTTTTATTGTAAAACTTCTTTTGCAATTAAAAAGTTTTTCTTGCCCATCTACCGTAATTAATTTTTATTAATGATTTATGTGGGAGTAAGAGACAACAACTGACTTTAATATTCCTTGAAGTCGTAGGATTTTCAAACTACCGTTTTAACTTTATTTGACATGGAGTTTAAGTTTCCAAAACTTTGCTATTATTAATGAAATGATTTTATAATTGTGTATATAACTTCAGTGTGTTCTTCCATAAATTTGAATTTAACGTTAATAATGTTACGTAGTTATTTATTACGCCATATATTTCAAATTTTAATTATAAAAAAAGTTTTATACTGAGAAATTCATTAAGGGAGAATTTTTTTTCATAATACAATCCCATTTTTGATATTCGACTAATTAATTTAAACCATTTTTTCACTTTGGATAACAATATTGTTGTAATAAAGTAAAAGTAAAATCCATAGGGGATTAACACATTGTTAAAACTTGAACGTTACCCTTCAAATATTTGTACAAACCGCCCCAAAAATTATATTATAATAAAACATTGAGCGTAACAATATAATATATTAGAATTGTTGGAAGATAATTAGGCATGCAAAAGAAAATTTGATTAAATATAAATAAAACAGGAAAGTAATTAAATTCTATTATTATTTTTTGTCACAATTAAACTTTCATTGTCGAAATGTTTTAATAATTCAACAATGCTAAACCTTTCAAGCAATTACTATAATGAAATGGGGTCAAATTTGTGTTGAACTATCGTAAGGTATTTATTGTTTGGCGTTTAACCCTAATGATAACCGAAATATAGGTAGTACCTACCTGTAAGGTATGTACCAATTATTATAAATATTCAGCTTTAATTTTATATTTTGATTTAGGAATTTCGTATTCAACCGCAGTTTAAAGGAACTCTGCTCTCTAATGTTCAACGCGAGGGTAAATTTGGATTTAGTACATAATTTGCAATTTGGGTTTTAATAGTAAGAACATCTAATCTGAAATGTGGTTTAGCACATATGAAACTTAAGTGGTTCCGTTTTAGAGTTGTAAATATTAAATTTTACTAATTTTAGGTTGTCAACGTGAAAAATGATCGCGATAAAAGTTCTTGGTGTATCTATAGGTTGCTATCGAATTTAAAACTCCGGTTAAATAATTAACAATTTTTTAAAATTTCTTTACGAACTTAAAGAAATGATTCAAATCTTTTATGATTTTATTTGTAATATTGCATTTTAAATTCAAATTTACCCGACTCTCGAAACAGTGGTGAATTACGATACCAAAACCATACTAAACCAAGAAACCATCGTCGAACAAAAAGGCAAACTGTGAATTGCTTGGCGTTGTTAAACTCAACACCGCCTAAGGATCCGATACCAATAACATTCGACTTCAAGCCGACGACCACTATCAAATGTAGAAATTTACTTTCAAAGCAATGATAAAAGCCCCACTCAGGACATTTGAAAAACTCCTTGCACTTCAAAAACCTTAAAAATCTGGCACTTGAAGCTGAAAAGATAAAAACACAAGTTTGGTATGCTTTTTCTTCAAACCGCCTACCCAACCACATCATCGTTTCGCGAGCCATGTCAGTCAAGACTTTTTTGCTTTATGCTATCTTCGGAAGTAACTCTTCAACAATAAATTAAAAATCCGCTGCAGATTTACTATAAGCCGCTTCAGATGAAAAAGAAATGGGGCAATGCCCTTGTGCTCCACAAAAGTCTACAAGTTTGTTATTTACTTCACTAAAGTTACCCAACAAAAAGTTATAATTGGTTTATTCAATTTCATATTGAGAAAATGGTTATTTGTTTCCAAATAAATCAAATTTTCTTAAAACGTTGTAAACTGTTATTTACGGGATATCAATAATGCGCTACCTAAGGCAATATGGAGCGATTTGCATAAAATTCAATTCTGTAAACAAATAGAAAATGATTAGAATTTTGGTTGCATAACTACCTATGTACATCCAAGCCAAATTTTCTCTTTAAAATTGCAATTTTATATGTTAATTTCAACATCATTTTTAAATTTCATTTAAATGTGTCTGTATGAAAACGTAGCTTTTTTTGTAGCGTTCCGCTTTAAAAATAATAATTACAACATTAAAAGTCATAGCTTTATTGTCTATCTTTCTTCATACACTTCTATGTCTGGTCTTCTTTTGCTAATCCGTCACATCCAGGAGTTACAATCTCTGTGCTTTCACGAAACTTGTTATTACTAGTTCACCGTATAATTCTTGTATTTCTTTGTTAGGTCGTCTTCACCATACTGATGTTTCTAGTGTTTCACCATAGATCCGTCTCAATATTTTTTTCTCCCACAACTCAAGCATTAACAGTTCTTTCTTTGTTAAGGTCCAGAGTTGACCAGCATATGATTTTACTGGTCGTATTATGGTCTTATATACACGTATTTTGACAGATCAAGATAACATCTAGAGTCTAGTTAAAGTACTGGAGTTGGCAAGAAATACCGCAAAGCCCTGGCAACAATGAAGGAAAACTCTCGATTTACACCCCCACGTGGTACTAGATGGGCAACATTTATATGGCTAACGTAGACAGGGACCAAACAAGTAGAAATCACTCCAGAAATAAGGAAAAAACTGGTTATGGCAAGAACGGCAACCACAAAACTAGTCAACATATGGAAGGACAGGAGAGTTACTAAGAGAAAAAAGATGAGGCTTCTGAATGCACTTATATTCCTACATATGCGACCGAGACGTAGACCATAAAGAAGGATGATAGAAGAAAAGTAGAGGCCCTTGAAATGTGGACTTATAGAAAAATGCTAAGAATTCCGTAGACGGCGCACCATACCAATGTATCTATCCTAAAAGAGCTGAAGATCAAAACACGGCTGTCAACAAAGATAAGTCAATCCTACTTACGATATTTTGGACATATTGCGCGAAGATCAGAAGCAATGGAGAAGCTGATAATCCAAGGTAAGATCGCAGGAAGATGAAGATCGCCTACAAGATGGATGGATCAAATAAAATTCCTCACTAGACAAACTCTACAATAAAGCAACACATGATGCGCTTGACAGGAAAGCGTGGAACAGCTCTTTGAAGACGCTGTTATCAGTGTTATCACTCTTATTATTTTTCAGATAGACTGTTATTTCTAAAATTTCTTGTAGTTTTGGTGCTTCGATGTTCTCATTCTCTTCAAAATATTCTTTATAGTCACTTTTTTCTTCTCTTAGAATGTTCTGCTGATTGTTGGGCAATTCTTCAAAATATTCTGCCAATAAATCTATGGTTTCTTTCCCCCATTTATCACATTCCCCTATTTTTTTCTGTAAAACACTGTATTGTTTTGGTAACCTATCTTTAATTTCTTAACGCTCTAATAGAAGTTTTTTATCTTTTTGCTCTTGTATTTATCCTTTTGTTTTCTTTTCTTATTTCTGTAGATTATCTTGTATTTCTTTATTTGTTCATCATACTTTTGCGTATCTACTGTTGCTTGGTACTTCAACCACTATTAAATGAGCATTTTATACACAAAAATAAAAATAATTTCCGTTTCTTTCTGCATCATTCTACGTACTTAGAAATCACCCCTCGTATGTTTTATGCACGTAAAGATAGCTTGATCAAAACATGCACAAATATAAATAAAATGCGAGATATTTCAACAATAACAAAAACCTTACGAGACAACTTCAAAAAACGAACTGACTGCTTTTTTAAACTACAATCCCGTTGACAATTTTACAACCCATGTTTTATAGTAGAAATTAGAAAGTGCAAAAGTTTTCCAAGAGAAAAATTTTATCTAACTTTTGCTTTCGTATACTGCAAGCTTGTAATTTCCTGCTGAAGTTCAAGAATGTTCGACTTCTATAGGTAAAATTCTGAATATCAAGTTAAACTATTTCGTGTAATGCGTTTTCAGCAAAGCTTTGAAAGTTAGAATGATTAAAACCTGAAAATAAATAGACTACGAATTTGGAAAGAGTTTGGTTACGTTTGACAATTTTTATTACCTTTCAGAAATAAAATATTAATCAGTAATTTTTTTAAATTTAAATGTGCTACGCCAATCAAGGATTATAAACTTAAATTATTTTTTTATCAGTTATAATAATTATTATCATGTATTTTTTGTTGAAATCAATAAAAAACAGTTAAACCATTGGTGGATGTAAAATCCAGAACAGTAAATACACGCTAATACACATTTGAAAGGTAGCGTACCAAAGTGAAACAATAAACTCAAATCGAAAGCTTTATTGAAAATTAAACTACTACTTTAGAAATTAAAAATTGAGAATTGTTATGCCACGATCCATTTCAATGGATGAATGGAATCAATAAATCAGGATATTACGATGCAAAATCGAAGATTAATATACACGTGCAGCAGCTTTTAAATTAACTTGCATCGATTTTACTCTCACGAGGGTGTTTAAACAATAAATCTTGTTTTCTATACTTTACAAAAAGTCTTGTGAAGTTTTACAGGGTTTTCTATGAAACTGGAAATTAATTCTGTGTATTTGATTCAATTTTAGCTAACTGGAAAAAACCAAGCTAATCGCCATCAAAGATCAGGTAGGCCATCGAGACAGTGGCACAAACAATTAGCGGTTTGTTTTATTGTTTAAAACAAAGTAGCTAAAGTTTTGTAAACAATGCAATTTTCGGCCATATTTGATACTAAGAACAGATCAAAAGACTTGAAAATCTGCTGAACTTCCTTGAAGGGCCCCGAATTAAACTAAAACCTTATGTTTAAAAAATATTCAAAGCTGGCATTTGAGTGACTTCAAAAGCCCTAATTCGTTCTGAAATCGATAACAAAACTCTTGGAAAACTATTTTGTCTTATTTCCACTTTGATTAAGTTTCTCGTTTTACTCCGAATGAAGCTTGAAGTAATTTTTAATATGCTACACGATGGCCGCCCAAAGTTCGATGCATTAGTTTCCAATTTTTCGGTTTTTGATTGAAATAATATGTAAATACGTTAAAACGTGGAGTAATTAATTCAAGAATGGTAATTTATCCCAGATGTTTAGGGTGACATTAGTCGAGAATAACAAACCCACCTAAATGCACCAGGTGGAAATAGCGAATCGTTTTCTAATGCATTTCTCAAAATTATTCTAAAACTTTTATGAGAATTTGCCTTAATTACGCGACGAATTTAAAATTCAGTTAATTGCTCGTTACGTGAATCGACAAAGCTTGAAATGTGATGGATGGAACTTTTAATATCTTATTAAAATTATATCTTTTGTAATCCACGTTATTTGCGAATTAAGTGTGCTTTACACGAAAACACGAGATGAATAATAAAACAACTAATTACGTTCAAGTTTTTAAATTTTCGTCGTTGGTTGATTTACAAAAGATCGTAAATTTTGGATTTTAATTTTTTTGTTTTATATTATCTTGTATCGAATCAAAATCTTTTCATCGGGATCATCAATCATTCACGAGCATCTGTAAGACACTTACAAGAGACATTTTCCAGATCCGGATCGAAGGAAAAGCGATGGTGTCAAACACAGTTTTTGTAACAAATTTCATAAATTGTTAGGATTTTCCAACAAAAAGAATTTAAGACAAAAAAATTTGGGACGGTCATAAGTTTTTTTAACACGTGTAGTTTGATTTAAAATTTCTTTTGTTCTAAAAATCCCTAGTGTTAGCATTCTGTGGATTTATGTTTACTTTTGGGGTTAAAGTGATGTATTCATGTTTTCTTACGGTTTAAAATGCGCTGTATAATTTCTCCTTTTATACTCTTGTACGTAGTTAAAATTTCTTACAAAAGTTTAAGACATTTTTCCCTTGCTAAAATACAATTTCGTACATTTAAATTTTTACACTTTAATTTTTACAAAAAAGTTTATAATATTTCTTTTATACATTTCTGAGGTTTCCCACCTCCACTCAAATTTTAAATAATTTTCACTTCACATGTTTCGGACTTGGAAAGAAAATTGGCTCCTCTGGATTTTTGCAGACTGTAGGATAAGAACGGTCAGTTCTTTAGTTAAGCAAGCTTCACAAGGACGGTAACGCCTGATAAGCTTATTTTTATTTAAGAAAACGCTGTAACTGGATAGGAAAATAACATTTTAGCCATCTGGTGCTTTCCAGTTGAGTTGATGTACTTTATATTTTGCAACTCCGACACTTTTACGGTGTACGTACATGAGAATTTTTTTATAAAATTTTACCTTACAAAACGCTTTTATTGAGTGCAGGGATAAAAATAGACTTTCAGGATAAAAATATAAGGTAGGTAAATGTGCTAAAGTTGGAATCTTTTACCGTGAAAAATCGACAGTTACATTTCTACTGCGGTTTATTTATTTTTGTTTTAAAAATAATCTGAATAGTATTTGTATTAAAATAAAATAAAATTATCTGAAAAGGGTAAAATAATAATTAGGTGTTACTGATGCCAGTAAAAATGCTTAAACCCTTAAGAATGAGAAATATTCAAAACACTCAAAAAAGCAACAAAAGTAGTTATTTTAAAGTGTGGCTATTATAAAATATTTAAAAGAGGTTTTTATATTATACATTTAACATTTTATTACTATACTAAGATTTGCTAAATTTGGCGCCTAACGTGGGGCTTGGAGGTTAAAAGATTGCACTGCGATTGAATCTATTCCATAGCACCGTATTAAAACCCAAAATTTGGCATACAGGTCAAAAACATTTTTGCAAAATTGTTTACTGTAATTTTTTGTTGCAAAGTTAGAATTCAATTCAGTCATCTTGATAGTCACATACCGCAAATACTTAAAACCGTAGAACTCTTTTAATAAAGTTATAAAAAGACATAAATTGAAGAGAGACAAAAAAAAGACAGAGAATGGTCAAATAAAAACAACGAAACAACTAAAAGGTTGCAAAAAATGGAAGTTACAAGAATAAAAGTTTAAGTACTTTCATAAATATTGGTGGTCGGCAAAAAATAAGTTTGAATAAGAAAATTGTTTATAAATTATTACAACCTTTATCCTTAAAATTAAAAAAAATAATAAACAAAGTATGTCACACTTTCTCAACTTGAAAATAACCATAATTGAAACGATTTATTTAATACAGTTGAATAAAAAATTTGGGAACCCCCTTTTATTTTACAGTCTTAGAAAAACAGTGGATAATATTATCGATTAGATTCCGTCGAGATTTTTGAAATAACTAGGCACTATAATATTTTTGACGTCGGTTTTTCGTAATTAAAAAATATTTCAATTAAATTCTTAGGACAAAAATTTAATAATTCAGAATTCTCTAATTACAAAAATTAAATTAACAACAACCAACAATTTAATTTTTATTGTCGATCCTCTGCCCCCCTCCCAAAGCTTCGATTTTTTAGGATATTTTTAGTTTGATTGATTACGCTTCCTGTTAACAGTACCTGCAATCTAAGTATATTTACACCAAAAACTTAAAAAAGACTTCTGCGATTCTTAGATAGAGACGATAGAGAGAGTTGCACCATCACTGATTGTAGTAAAAACAAAATACATGATAATGTCAAAAAAAAATAACCACCAAGGTCAACTAACAGTGAATATGCAACCACTACAAAGAGTGAAAAAATATACATTCATGGAGACAAAACTCAGTGAGAGGTGGGATCACTCAATAGAAATCAAAACAAGAATCGAGAAGTTCAGAACCGCATTCTTGAAAATGTTAAGGCTGTTCAAATGTTGCCATTTATCATTAACAACAAAGATAAGATTGCTAAGGTGATACGTCTTCTTAGAAGTCTTTTGCAAAAAAATAGAAGCATATGACATGTAGTTGTGATGACGCACCGTTTCAGCATTGTAATATCTACGAGCAGTGTTCAATGTGATTACGACTACGTCAGTCAAGTGCCACCTGTTAATTTGTGACAAGATTGTAACACCTTGTTTGTAACAACCATGGTTACTTTGGTAACTTTGGGAATTTTGAAAACAAAGGTTGGCAACAAAAAGATTTGAAATCGAACAAGGGAGCAGAGTGGTTGAATTTTCTGGAAGTGAGTTCTTTTTTGTGATTTTCCTGGATCAATTCTTGATCCAGCTGTGTGATTTGAATTTTTGTGGTAGCTTGGTGAAGTTTCTTCTTGAATAATTACGTAAGTAATTTTACACATTTTTCCAACTAACATCTTTTGGCTGCAAATTAAAAAATCTGTTTTGTTGATGATAAGTTCTTTAGCATCAACTGGCGCCCAAATTTCATCATTGCAGATTGTGTCATCTGTGGGCACTCAGAGCTTCTTGTGGTATAAATACATTAGATCAACATCTTCAAGAACCTCACAAAACGCGCGAATGCGCGACCCGTTTGCTTTCCGACTGTGGACTAAATATCCGTAGTTGGCTACCTTTTGTTATCTTAAAAGGATCAAGTGGCATTGTGACCATCTTTACTGCCAAAGATTGGTGCAAGATTTCCAATTTTTACCTTCAAAACCAAGATTTTTAAGGGTTGCGTCACAGAGAGCAGTTTATATTTTACGATTACAGTGTGATAGAAAACATTAAAATAAAGCGTTTTAAATATAGAAAAATGTTGTATATTGATTAGTTTGGCATTTTTGTTCAATTATGACAACGCTACAGTGTCTAATTGCGATCCATCATTAAAAAATCAATTTAAAACATTAAATTAAATTCAAGTTTTGCCTAGTAGGGACTAGTAACACTATATATGTGGCTATACTGTACTCACTAAAGGTGGGTAAGATTTAATTTTACCATCAACCGATGAAAGACTCAAATTGCAAGAACCGCTTTGATCGATTTTTTAAAATTTGGGAAGATAAGTTTTATTTGCAAAAGTTTATAAATTTTATGTTTGCTTTTTGGACGATTGAAACCTTAATAAATTCTGAAAGAGCATATTTTAAATAAAATTTTTAAATAACCCCCAAAATAAGCCTTAACACTACTAGTTTTTTTAAAAATCGATTTTTAATACTTTGATTTTTATAGCAAATTTTAACCTGTCTAAGTTTGTCGTTATTGGTGAATCACATGCATTGTGTCGGCGATCCGTGTAGTATACATGAGTCTAGCGGCTAGTGGCAGAGTGGGGATAGCAAAAGCAACATTTGCATGCATTGTGCTTGAGCAGTGCACTTCGAGCGAAAATCATGTTTTTTAATAGTTATGGTGCAGTAAAAATGGCTGGAGGTGCTCGGAGCGAAGCGTAGAGTGCATTCAGTCAATTTTTACTTGCACAACCAGCGTTCTTGTAAAATCCACTCAAAAACCAGTTTTACTTCTCAATGATCTACTTTTTTTTGACCCGTGAGCCTAGGGGTATTTTTATAATAATTGTAGTTTTTATAAAAATGGTCCGGAGCGGAGCGTAGCGCAAGCTGCAAAAAATCGATTTTTATGAAAACCACTATGGCACGAGGAGAATCCACGCGAAATGGGAAAGTAACTAAGAAAATTGAAAACTGTAACTGTAACTACACATAGCATCTGCAGAGCAGTCTGTTGTAAGAAACCTGACGTTTGAGAATTTTTTACAGGGATTTCAAACCCGAGGAGCGGCATTGAGCCGGTGTCGTATTTATTATGGCACTGTAAGGTAAGCACTACGAAGCCGGAGCGCCGCGTGTGTGCTTACTTTGGGCCCTTATACAACGGAGAGACAGAGCATCAGTCGGACCATACCAACAGCGTTTTTTTAAAATAAGAAAAAAAAAGTACAATTTACAAATTTTAGCAAATATCAAACAATAGGAGCTGAAAAGAAAAATGGTTAGGCAAATATAAACCATAAAAAAGCTGAAAGAAATAAGATAATTAATTAAAACTAAGTAAAAATGGATAATCTGTAACCTCCACCGAGGTTACACCTCACTAGAACACGTCGTTGTCAGAATCAGAGTCTGAATTTATCATGATGTCTGGGATTGGATTGTTAGAATAGGAGAATCTGGGATGGGGTGGCAAAGTGGTTGTTTTCGAGGTGATTATATCTTTAGGGCAAGGTGTTCTAGGGTAGTTGTTCGTGTTGTAGTGACTCAGGACTTAGATGAGCAGGTTGAGACAGTCAGGGCACTTTAAATAGAGTTTGGAAGTTAGGTCCTGTATGAAAAAGTCCAGGGGCTTGACGCCAGAAGCCGTCTGAAGCTGTCTGTCACCATGGAGCATCCATGGCTTGCCTAACGCAGACATTTTGCATGGTCGAGAGTCTGATCATCTGGTTTGGGAAGCAAACCCTCATGCTGGGACCGCGTATATTAGGACCAGGCGGATTATAGCCTTATAGATCCTAATTTGATCTTTATGTTGTAAGCAGATACCTCTGCCGATCAGTGAAGCTAGGGAATCCTTAAGAACTCTGGCTTGGGGTATACAATTTGTGATGTGTTTAGTCCAATTTAGTCTTGTGCCTAGTGTCACCCCGAGATATTTAACGAAGTCTTTCCAGGAAATCTTGAGTTTGTCAAGGGGGTGACGTTTTCTATCGAACATGATAGCTTCGCTTTTTTCCGGGTTAACTACATCAAGTCTCTACTTGTAGAAACAGGGTAGAAGAAGCTTAAGCGTATCACGAACAATGGTAACGTTTTTCTTTCGTCTTGGGTGAGTTGTAAAGACAGCTGTGTCATCAGCGAAAGTACCGATCGTTGCGTTTTGTGGAATAGAGATGTCTTGGGTATAGATGTTAAAAAGTGCTGGAGAAAGGATAGATTTTTGGGGTACCCCCGAGTGTATAAGTCTCACTGTAAAGTGTTGTGCATTGATCTTGACCTGGAAGGTTCTGGCACATAGGTAGGATGTGATAAGCCTTACTAGGCTTGAATTAATTCCTGCCGTGTAAAGCTTATATAGCAAACCTATGTATGTGCCATACTTTGTCGAAAATTGTCAACAGCCAGCCTACTATGCATAAGACCACACGTACCAACGACAGAATGCAAGTGATCGACATTTTTAAATTCGATTTTTGAAAAAAACTAGTAATTTGAGGGCCTATTTTCAGGGTTAATTTTTTGATTTAAAATATGTTCTTTTATAATTCATCAAGATTTCTATCGTAAAATTGTTACTTTTGGGTGAAGGGTACCTACCTGTTCCCGGAGTGAGAGTTGTTGACCTACTCCCGAAATTTGTTCTAGAAGACAATGTATGTCATTGTAGTGTAAGTAATTAATTTTTATTATATTTTATTGAAAAAATAGCACCGTGTCAATGAAGCACCTGAATCATGGTTAAGGTAAATTTCCTTTCACTACGGCGTTGTGATGCTCAGCAGAAACTAAGTTTTTAAAGAAAATTTACTTGCGAATATCCAGAGCGGATCCTTATGTATAAGGTCTTGAAGTCTATTACATAGATTAAAAAGCACTGCACCAAACTAAAATGATGAAAATGAAGAACCATGACATGTTTTTTTTCAAACATTGCTCATAGAGTTCAAAGTTAAAATGTTAAAAGCAAAATCTGTTACCAAAAATTTGAAATATCTGTAAATAAATAAATAGCATTCGTTGTATACACAATAAAACTATGTATTAATTTTTTATGATCACTTTTAGGATGACCTATTTTTATCATAAAAAACATTCAAAGTAAATTCTTAATGCAAAATTGAATTCAGTATACTCAAATTACCATTTCGATGCCTTGGTAATCGATAAAAAACAGCAATTAAACAACACCCAAATCAGATTTGAATAATATTTTTATTTATCGCCAATTTTTAAAGAAAATAAGTTCTCTTTAAAAGCTATTGTTTCAATGAAATTTATATGATCAAAGCATTCAGCACAAGAAAATTAGTTGAACATTTTGCCACTTACTACAATGCAGCATAAAAATGAACTATTTGAAATTTTTCCAATAAAGGGCTTTTAAGAGCCGTTAGCAAAAAATCGAGTGCCTTCATTTTTTAAATTATTCGTATGGTCTCAAAGAAGAACTGCACAAGGCCAAAATTTTTAATCAATTTTTAGGTGTATTAATTGACGAAAACACAACTGCAACAACTTTAAGGGCTAATTGCACCAAGGTATTATCACCAATAAGATAATACCAATCGCCTTGTTTTGATTATTGTTCGACGTCGTTTATACGACCTATAAATGCATAGTACTTCTGCATTTCCAAGTGGCGCCCCTTTTTAGCTGTTGATTACATAGTACTGTCGTCCCTATATTTTGGTATTGTTTTTCGTTCCATCCTTTGCGAGCGTAGAGACCATAAAACCTTAATTTTGTCAAACCTCCACTACGCCACTGGATTACAATTTTTTTAAACTTGAAAATTTTTTGGTTAACTTTTTCTTTTTTAAACACTTCAACATTTAACCAGAATAAAAGCGTTATTGATGACAAGTCTGGGCAAGTAATTTCACTAAGTGACATATAATACCAAGCATATTGATAATACGCCACTTATTCTTATATAAAAAGGATAAAAATTCCACACCACCAAAGCTATCCAATTTTATATACTACCAAATGATGAACACCAAAACTTAATACCTTCAAACGAGCGCCACTTTGGGGGTAATTTTGCGTCGCCGAGCAGCGATTATATCACGTAACTTAATTTTGGTAAGTATTACTCGTCAAGTTTTGTGTAAATAAATGAAGTCAATTTTAAATTTCATCACCCGAGAGAAATTCTGCGTCACTAACTACATATATACAAAATAGTTTGCTATTAATATTGGTAATCGTCTGAGGTGGAAAATTTCTTGTCGTTATGTGACGGAAACTGACGCTCAAAATGACAGCAGCAAACGACTTTAAAATTACTAATAAATCACCCGAACGGATTCCAGATACTGCAAAAGTATCAGCCAAGTATACGAACTGCTTTTAAAAAAACATTGAGTACTTCTGTTCTAGACAAATTTAGTTCCATTTAATTTCACACTGAATAAAAAATCCAGCAGACTTATTGGAAATTTTTCCGTCCGAAGTATCACAAGTCGAACTGATTTATTTTAATATATCGGTTGTTCAAAATCTCTTATTTATAGCAAACTACTTGTCATTTTTTATCACGAAACAAACTTTTATTATTAAATTTTAAAACTTATGGTTTTTGTAGCTTCCAAAAACAATAAAACTCAACTTTTTGCTACAAATATTTAGAAAAGAAATTTAATGGAAAAGTTTTGCATAATATTATCCAGATGGTAATACAAAACTACGCTCCATGTAATACAAATTAAACTTTCGGTGATCACATGTCTTGAGAAACCGACATGATGTGTATTCTTTGTATTTTAGTTGTCGACAGTTTGATTAAAGTAGGAAAAGTTCTTGTTTTCTTTTCTACTTACCTTGTGCGCCCAAGAGGGCCGTACAAACGACCTGTAATTTTGTTTTGTTTGGCTATAAAGAACTTCCAGATGCAGTTCTTGGTCGACTGGAATTTGGAGACGCGTCTCAACGGCATTATTATGTTAAAATAGACGTTTGAAGAAACACTCGGTGGTCAACTTGTGCCACTCTCGAAACAATTCAACTTTTCATTATTTCAGGTTTTTCCTATCCACTCGCAGAATAACAATGCTCTTTTGTTTGCAATTATAATTTTTTTAATTTGATTTTTTCTCTAACTTTTATTATTGTTTCTAAAGATGCTGAAGTTGCTGAAAAGTTAAATTGAATGTTTATGATGAATCCTGTAAATTTTGCTTCGACAACACAAAGTTAAATTAATTTGTGAAATATTATACCAAAGCTACATTTTAATTTTGATTTATAAGCTTGTATTTTATTTTGTTTCGAAACTTAATACATTGTGGAGTCTAGAGTAGGTATAGTGTATTAGGGAAAACATGGGATACTTCGAGTCCCAGATGTAAGGGTGGGAAAGCATCGTACGCTTTGTGTAACCGTAATATTTATATTAAGGGTCGATGTTTACTTTAAATGATGTCACGAATAAATGTTTTTTAAATTTATTCATTTTTGTGTTTTATACCTACTAAAATTTACATAAATATTATTTTAACAACAGCGGTTATTTACTAAACTAATTTTAAATGTTTTATGTAACTCCAAATATTATTGTAAAGTAAATTGAAAGTTTTAATCATTTTTTGCTAATAAAATATTTGTTACTCTTTTTCACGCCTTCAATTAAAAGTTTTTAATTAATTTTTTGAACTAAAATCAGCGTTAGATGTCACACAAAATGTGTCTTGGTAAATTTTATTTGTTGTTAAAGTTGGGCTAAAAATTATAGATATACCCAAAAGAACCGAAAATATTAAAATGCTCACTGACAATTTTTAATAGATGGGATGAGTTCATTTACAATTGCCGTATATTAAAATCAGTCTTGTTGAGAGACAGATTTTTAAATTACTTTTCCATTGTCCTTCTCATGACAAGGGTAGCATTATTTAATAATACTTTTATTACTTATATCCGAATGTTTGTATTAACTTTTTAAATTAAAATTTTAATACGTTGTATTACAATCTTTTGTGTGACATAATAGAACATGACAATACATTTTTGATTTACAAAAAACATTTTTAGGAAATTATTGTTATTTAAATTACAATGTTACGATCTAAGGTTGTTCAGCCATTCAGATACATACATAACAGCTCTACAGGCCTAGAAGGCTCATGGCTTTTCCCTGCTTACTTATCCTGCCTTGTAAACTTTGGGTGTGTGACGCAGCCGTATTTACGGTATTGACGTCGACACAAATATCAGGGATCACCACAGAGTGTGGATGTCTACCTGAAGGCCGAGCCAAGAAATTCTGTGCAATCCGCGATTTGAACCCAGAATTTCCGCTCTATACTCAACCAGCGATCACATCACTCCACTACGCCATTCAGATACACGAGCTTTTATTTGAGTTAGGTCTGCTTTCTATGACAGCAGCTTAATTGTTTATTTTGTTGATTTACTTTATATTGCTTTAGTATTATGTCCTCTCTGAACTTTATGGATTTAACTTTTGCAATTGTTTGTGTATGTGTGTGTCTTATTTATTGCTCACTTTTGTTGACTAACTAAAACAACCTTTGATTTTTTCCAGTGTTTTACTTAGTTGTCTGGGGCCTAATCATATTTTTCGTCCGTGTGGGTGGACCTTTTTGAGGCCATTTTCAACCAACTTTCCGACGTCCTAGAGATCTGAAATTTGGTACACAGCTTTCACTTGCAGAGTGCAGAAATAGGTAAAAAATTGGAAAATTACTGAAAATCATAAAGCGCATGCGTCATATTTGGTTATGTAGATATTATGTTACGGTTAATGATGACATTTCGGCCATTGACGTCAATGACTAACATTTTGGGTGATGTTGATATTTAAAATTCTATATGTGGTTTTTACATGATTGTCCGGGCGATGATGTCATTGCCTAATATAAAATGGGCGTTGATGACATTACTATTACATGTATTGTGTTGGCGGTCTGTGTATTTTACATGGGTCTAGCGATATAATAACGACAGATTTAGGTTAAAATTTGCTATAAAAATAAAAGTTTTTAAAATCGATTTTTGAAAAAACTAGTGGTGTTAAGGCCTATTTTCGGGGTTAATTCTCTTATTTAAAATATGCTTTTTCAAAATTTATTGAACCGGCCATTGACCGGCCAAAGACGTAAATATCACAATCAGATAAAAATATTTACATCATTGCCCACCGTTAACAGGCGTTGACGTCAATAGCCGGGCAATGGCGTCAATGACCGGCGTACTTGGGCATTGACGTCATTGTTCAATTTACATCATTGACCGTAACAAATATATATAAAAATTATAAAAGCTTAACAAAATGAGCTACACATTTCAGATCTTGTTGCAATGACTTTTACAATATTTTTGTGATTGCTGTTCCATTTCCGGTTAAGCTTGTTTGACAGAAAAATTTGATATAAAGACGTAACATAATAATTGATTTATCTGACAAATAGCGTTGCATATTTACCGGCTCCACAGACCACAAAATTACACCAATTTTGGTGACTTTAATGTCCACCACCATGATGTCATACAGTATTGCCAATTTTGAGTCGTGACTTTTAGGCAAACAGCGGTCTTAAAATGCATTAATTATTAGTTACATATGTATAATCTCTCTCAAATAATACATTAAAAATTATTTTATCTTAAAATCAATGCATATAAACATAAGAATAGTCTGTCTATCTGTCTGTGCGTAAGAATCTCTCGCATTTATTATTGGTCATTTATTTATTACCAACCCAAAAACCGTGCACGTGTTTCTGATTAATAACGAATCAAATTCCAGCAAATTTGACAGAAGATTTGTCAAATTTTGATTGATTGGCCAATAGTAATTAATTTAATATTTATACAATTCTGAAAAAAAGTAATTTAGAAGCAGTGGCGTAACTACGCATGTGCAAGGTGTGCAAAAAACATCGGCGTCGGCTCCAAATAGCTGAACTTTCTTATATAAAGACTTTTGTATACAGGCGCCTCTAGCACACCTGCGCCAAGCAAATTTTGATATTAGTAATAAATTTTATTATTTATTCAAATGATTGAACGTAGAAGTATATGAAACAACTTCATATTTGAACGATTTAAATTACCTTATTGGTTTTTTTATAAATTTTTATGTGGATATATAAATTTTTTTGTTTTAACATTGATTTTAAAAATATAAGCCTCACGTTTTTAAAGGCCGTGTGTCACTGGCAATGATTTAGTAACTAATTTGTTACTAAATTTATAGAAATTTATAAAAGAAGTAGTGAACACTTAATTAATATTATCGACTGCTATTATTCGACTAATAATGAGTTGAAGGTTGCACGTTTTACCAAAAAGCGCACATCAAAAACATCATAACAAATGGCTAACAAATAAAGACTGAGACTGCTCTGTTAGCAAGACTTACTTCCACCTCTCTGTGGAGGTGGACCACTGAGATAACTTGGCTAAGGGTAACAGGCACTGACAGGAATCTCTAAAATTTACAATATGGAAAGAGTTCGGAAGCAAAAAACAATCTAGGAAACCCAGCACCGGTCGGCGAAAACAGTGATGAAGAAAGCTGCATTTCATAGTCATCTAGTGTTCTAGTGACTTTTTGAAAAACTCGTGGGTAGCCGGCCACGATGTTAACAAAAGTCACTGACAAAATAGAAAAAAACAAAACGAAAATCAGGGAAAATCCGGAAAATATAGAGCTAAAAAGATTGAAAGCACGAGCCAATGTCTAGGTTAGTAAAAAACTCTTCGACGACTATACCAACGCAAGAGAAAGCAAAACGATGGTTTTCTGAGAAGGCGACGTAGTGCAGGAAAAAATTCTTTTTTAACAAAAAAATCCATAAAAATACAATAGAAGATGTTAAAATGGGGATAAGTAGAAACCAGCAAGAGATCAAAGATACTAAAAGATTCACCACGATATCTAAACAAGAGCAATAGAAGTGAGGAGGTCATTCAGTAGTAAATAATCAATCTACGGGTAACTATGGAAAACTAGCAGCCCACCCTGGATAAACTGGTGGCACAAATGTTGGATTGTGTTGCCGAGATAAAGAAAACGAAACACAATAAGTTTAAAGGAAGAGAGTAAGAGACCAATGATGCTCAGCAACAATAAGCAAGCAGCAAGCAAATGCAAAAGGAGTGATCGGTATTCGAACGGTGATTGGAAGAAATTGATAAGCTTATAATTGGAAAAACTAAGTCGGTAAAACAAGACCACAAAGCAAGAAGGAAAATCAAAACCAAATCATTTTTGGAGAAGCATTTAGTTCTAAAAGTGAACAGTAAACATCACAAAAGCGGACGAGTTTTCCGAAGTAGACGAGCAGAAAATGGCAAAATCATTGGCTAAAGCCTAGATAAAAGATAAAAAATCTAAAATTTTGGAAGAATGAAAAAAGAAAGGACAGAGAAGAGCTAAGTTCAAAATCCTAGATTAGCATTTATTGGTGGAAAACTTTTAATTAAAATTTTTTTCAAAAATCAAAGATTACTGACCGACCCTGTATGTTGTCAGATTGCAGCAAAACTGGAACTTCAAGCTATCAAAAACGATAAAAAAACTAATCAAGTCGGAAAATGCAGGTAAAAGAATTGAAAGCGGGAGGATTCTAAAATTTGATTAAAATAAAAATACCTGGAAAATGAAGGGAAAAGCGTTGGTAGCATATTTTCTAATATGCATTGCATAAATCAATAAATTTAGAGTTACTGAATTAAACATTTGATTCTTGTTCGTATTCCATAATGCATGAATATTATGACACGAAATGATATAGGTATCGCCTCATTTCTCGATAGTTAAACCGACGTGTTCGTTTATGTTAAAAAAAAGAAAAATCGTAATGACAGATTAAAATCAATTTTGTCTGTTTAGTGCGGCTATGCTTTTAAAAACGCATTCGAAAAGCTTTTAACGAGTGAAGCTTGTAACTAGGTTACTGATACGTATTTAAATTATATCGGGAGTATCTATTAGGTTTAATTTTAGTAAAGAGGGTACAAGCTTTGTAATAAAATGACAAATAACCGATATTGATATACATCAGGTTAATAATTTCTAGTGGTAAATCTGACTATCATTAAGTTACTAATTTAATTAGAGGTTAAGTTTAGTTTATCGATTTGGTGCTTGAACATACTGCTTCTTATTTTGTTTCACATGCTTACTTTTGATAGGCTGATAGTCTTTTAAATACCAAAAAAAGCGGCAATCTTTAAGTTTGAATATCTGTACCGTTACGCTTATTAAGCGCCGGTAGGCCGGTGATGTTACCTGCTTTCTTTCTTTTCGTGCTTGTATCTTGTGAAACTTACCAATCTAACATTATTTACCAAGTACATTTTTGAGTTTGCTCTCACAATCACTAATTTATTTCAAATTGTGTAGGAGAATGCCCACTGTGCGCAAAGTTGGATTGTCACCAAGGAAAGGTAAAACTAATATTGGTTAGGGTTATCCTTCTCTCGATGTTTCTAATCTATCTGAAGTTTTTATTCAAACTATTTTACTTTTGTGTCAAAAATCCTGCTTTCCTGTGTGTCTAGATATTATAAGGTTTTTTTTTAACAGTACCGTAGATTTTTATTTCCACAAACAAACGGAGAAGATAAAATTTAGTGTATTTGATTAATTAATTAGCAATTTTGATCTGACATCGATAGTTTCCTTAGTATCTGATGAGGGTTCTTCAACATCGTTCCGCTTCTCTGAACTTTATAATAATATTGACCAAGGTTAACATGGGACTTAAATATAATATAGCACAAATTTATATACGTAGAAAACGTATAGGTATAATCAAATATAAGTAAATTGGCAATGCAAATATTTTTTTGTAAAATTAAATTATGTATTGTACTGTGTATAATATAAATTAACTTATTCAATCTACATAGGTCTGTTTGGTACCACAGTCCTAGTGCTACACTAACTACACTACTACAAATTGATTGGTGTAAAAAGTGGGTTGGAAATTGTACCACCAATCAATTTGTAGTAGTGTAGTTAGTGTATCACTAGGACTGTGGTACCAAACAGACCTATTATTAACAATAAATTGCATGTATAATATGCATTTATAATATGCAATTTATCCACCTTTATACTGAACATGCAGCCCCAGACCATTACACAATTTATTTTAAATTTTTAATTTTGTTTGATCCTCAGCAATACCAACCATTTAATTCATGGTAAAGTACCAACTGCAAAAAATTTCCATTCTTTGTATATAAATACAAGTGTAATCAATTATTTAATAAACATTAAAATAAAATATATCATCGAAATAATATAATGGCTTCCTACCGTTGTTTATGTATGATCTTACTAGCATACATATTTTATTTACTATCGGGGGCGATGGTTTTTTATGAACTAGAAAAAAGTAAAGAACTGAAAGTTTTAGCTGAAAATATAAAAGAACGCAACAAAATTCAGTCTGTGCTGATTCAGCATTTGGCACCAAGTGATAACTACACAGTGGAAGAAATTTTAGAAATGGTCTCAAATTATTGCCAAAAATCCCCAAATCTGAATTTGAAAACCAACAAATCCCAGGATTCTTTCGAGTGGGATTACTATCGTGCTGTAGTTTTTGCAATCAGCGTGGTCTGCACTATCGGATACGGGAAGTTAGCACCCAGCACACCTTTCGCTCGCATATCAATGATATTATACGGACTTGTCGGTATAATGATACATTCAAGGATCATGGCAGCCGCTGAAGACTTTTTTAAAAAACAATTTTTAAAAGGATTCCAACAAAGAGGAAGAAATTCAAATGGGAAGTTAAGAATGGTAGGACGAATTATTTTGTACCTAATTCCAGGAGTTTTAGTTTTTGGGGTTTTACCCACGATTGTAATTGGATGGTACGAAGGGTGGGGGTATGACATATCAGCTACTTATGTGTTTGGATATTTAACAACTATCGGATATGGAGATTACCTACCTGGTACAAATACGCAGGAATACGGTCACATACAGCATATTCTCTACCAAGGATTTGTGTTATTGTCCATCATATTTGGAGGTCAATACCTTGCAATGCTAATTGGGTTGGTAAAAGCAAGTGGAACAAACGAAGAGGAACCCGAATTGGATCATTTAAGAATCGATCCCGAAGCTAGAGAAATTGCGTCGGAATCGGAATCAGATTGTTCGCTGGAATCGAACTCAAGTTTGACAAAACCATTGATAAATAGTTCTATAAAGTTGGTGTCATATGGGAGTGACATGAATCGTGTGGTTTAAATGGATGAAGGTCATTTTCAATGGTTCAATGGTACATCTAAAGGTTGTCAAAGAGCAACTTAATTTTGTTTTATTTTTAGTTTTATTTAATAAATTTATTATTTACATTTGCCTTTTTTGTTGTAAAGTTTATTGTGTACTACAAAGTACATACAAAATTTCATTGCTAAATAACTAGATTACTCTAAGGCCCGGTATTTCAGTGGGCAGTTATGCTTTCGCTAATCTCAAGTTTAACTCAGTTTATCCAATCAACATGGTTAAATGCTTGATCCATGATCAGATGTTGATCCACACCATTTCAAGCTTCAATTCAAAAAGTATCAATTGTAAATTTGATTAACTAGTTAACTCTAAAAAACCGTTCAAAGTTCCACTTTACTTTTCTGGCTAGGCCTGCGATACTGCTCTGTATCCGACCTTAAATAATTCTCCAGATGGGCAGTCGTAAGGCAAGAAATTTTGATTAATTTGAACTGCAATTGATGCTTTCTGAATTTAAGATTAAAATAGTGTAATCATTGGTTAATCCTCATAAATGTTAAAATGTTTTTATTTTAGTTAAATTGTTAACCTTCCCCCTAACGTAAATTTCTGGATAAACTTATGGTGGTTGTTATCATTGCAATTTTAGCTATTGATGATTTTATTAAATCAAAACTAAACCTTCTTAAAAAAACATATTAAAATATAAAATTTTAATATAAAATTTTCAATTAATTAAACTGAAAATTTTATTATGTAGACAAAATTACTTTTTGTTTAATGACTTTTGAATTTATTAAATTTCTGTTAATAAAATATGTGTTATTATCACAAATAAATAGATTAAATTGATTTCCTATCGATTAAATAAAATAATAAATATATAATTTATTGTTCAATTAATTTCTAATAATTCTTTGAAACAAAACTGCCTTGTTATTTACAATAATTTTGCTCATAACTGATCATAATACAATAAAAACAAAAATAATATAAATTAATTGAACATAAAATGTCAACGAAATGACCCTATTTTGGTACAGGGTTCCAAATCTATAAAAAATGTTAATATTCTTAGAGCTTTAGGGTATATACGTATTCAATTTTATTTTAAGATACGATCTAAATGTACAGGGTTCATGTATTCAGATTCACATGTTAAGAATCTCAGCAACTCAGCAGAATTACTACGAGAGCTACTTTTAGAGTTTATAATCCACTCTTTGAGCCTTACAGGATTAAGCCTGTTTACAGGGAATTTGTATATCTTAGTTGCGATACTCGAAGAGACAAACAAGTTCATCTTTCATAAAAGTATTCACGTAACTTAATGTTAAATTTTTAATTTTATTTATTTTTCTCATCCATAAAATCCAAAAACATATTTAATGAAAGCTTTGAGTCGAATATTCAAACATTCTATCACATATTTTATTTTAAATTGCTTTTTGAAAACTAGCAAAAATATTTTGAATTATTTATTAACGGAGCCTTCTAACCATTAAATCAATATCATCGTGAATAAACAGAATTTCGCTTAGAAGTGCTTTCCTTTAATTTTGTCTTTAGGCATTAATAATGAGATTATCTGGTAGAATACAGCAGCGATTTTCGATTGTTATAAATCATTCACCGAATTCTAGTGTATCTTGTTAAATATCTTGGTATCTCGAAGTCAATACACAAGTCAATTGCTTACGTCGAATACGAAATTTGTAGATTTGTAACATCAGAAGCATTTTTTCCGTTCCTCTAAACGCAATTTCATTTGCCCTAAATCTCTGTCACAGCTTTAGAACCGTCGTTAAACTTTTGAAAAATTTCAAACCGTATATCTTTTTGTTATAACTTCTTCCTCTACCTTTCACTTTGTTTCGCGCATTATGCCACCATAAACTAATGTGATCGTTATAAATATCAGGACCATTTCATCTTACGATACATTATCATTTGGAACAATGGATAAAATTAATGAAAACTAGCACCAGCTGAAAAGCATTACAAGAAACAATGTGCAATTAATGTGACGTTTAATAATAATACTACAAGTTTTAACTGAAAATCCATTTTTTGTTGAATGTTCCCCTTAGTTCAGATACATTCAGATTTCGATAATATAAACATCTACAGATAAGTTCCGTTTATGGAAAGTTTTAACTTCAATTTTGTGTAAGAAATATTTACCATTGTTTCATAAAATGAGCGTTAATTATATCAGTATTAATTTTGAATTAGTAGAGCTGTGAGCCTCCTCATATTATTTAGCAGGAAAGTCAAAAAAATTTTAGTTTTCGTAAACATTTTTTTGTTTGGTAGTAAATAAAAAAAAATTAGAATTTGCAGTCGATCATTTTAACTACAAGGCAAATGACCTATTATTATAAAATTGACTAATGGTAACTAAAGTAGGGTTAGGATTAATCACAGAAAAGCAAAAGTTATGTTGATTATGTTACAGATAACGCAACTTTTCTAAATTTATATTTTTGTAATTAATTTAATTATGGAAAGAGAAAAATCCATAACATGCCTAAACAAAATAATGTCCACTAAAACAAAAACGTTCCAAATAGAAATAGAACTAAAGTTCAAATTTATTCATCTATTATTTTGCTTCAAATAGAATAGAATAACAGATAAATATCAAAAATTGTTTTAAAAATAGAATAACGTTTTTGTCTAATACCATTAGGGTAGTAATCATACGTTTGAAATCGCTTCATGTATGGTGTGGTATATTATTGATCAAATCAAGTAATGGTTTGTGAGTCGATATAATAAATTTAGATTATTATTTGTTGTTGATTTATAAAAAGTGGGTCAAGGACATGAATTATTTTTGTGTATCATCATAAAAATAAGTCAAAATTTGAGTTTTAGATTAACCGAAAACGTTCGTTTGAGCTTCACCCAGTAGTAGCTTTAGGAACAAATTAATACGGACCCGTCATTAAAGCCAGTCTGCTAGGTAAGTGTAGCGTGTAAGATTTGCGTCACCTAACGAGGATGTTTAGGGTCTCTAATCTACTAATTTAATACACGAAGCCTGAAGAGCAAGGATGTTAAAAAAATCGAGTTGGCAGAAATGAATACAAATGAATTACTGAAAATAAATTGATGCTTTTGGTAAACGTAACGATTTGCGGTCGGATGAAGTTCTGATCCGTAAAAGTTCCAGTCATCAAACTTTTACGCAAAAGATTTGGGAAGCAGTGCAGAAAACTAGCTTTCCTAGCAGTTAGTCTCTTGAGATTCATAATGATTTGTCTTGAAAAGAATCAAAAGTTGATGCTTCTTAATGCTTGGTTTAACGTTTTTGATTGTGACGGTTGTTAAATCTGTTAAATCTCTCTTCAAGTATTTACTTGAACTTTGTGTTACAGAAGTGCTAATCTAAATAATTTAACTTTCAAGTAGTATCACGTTTAACACAAAGAACATAATGCCTATTAATCAGAATTTAATTAGAAAATATAATAAGCATCTTGGAAATTGTGATGCACGAAATTTGATTTCAAAATTTTTAATGAAATTAAGTTGCAACCGAAAAGGCATTTGTGTGTTTCGGTTAATGTAGCTAAAAAGCTAAAATTCCAGTTGTTAATTAAGCTGATCAACTTAACACAAAATCAATCCTAACCTAATTTTATCCAATAAAATATAAATGCTCAATTACGCTCATTAAAACAGTGAAAATGACTCTACTTTTAGGGAAACTAAAAAGCATAAAATATGGAATTAAGTTTGATTACGTCGGAGCGAAGCCTAGACTTCCTCACGTAACGGTCGAATTATCAGTTTTCTTTTCACGTGTTAGGTCGCAATATTGTTAATTAATTTTGATCAAATTCTAAGTAGTCAATTTTATGAACCACAAAATTACGAGTAGAAGGAAAAATTTTTTTTATAATGCTTCACCTCATTTTATCAAATTTTTAATGTGAAAAATAAAATAAAACGTTTAAAAAAATTAAATTCTTTTTCAAAACTTTGACAGTTCCAATATCCGAAGATTGCTGATTTTAATGATAAAAGCATAATATCAAGTGTTGGGTTTCTTTAGATGCGGAATAAAAATATCTTTTGATTGATAGCATTGCTAATCTCATATAGTCCGGTCTAATTTCATCTTGTAAATTCTTTATTAAATGGTGTGTTTCGTCTTCCTAATTATCTATTTTATTATTGTCTATTAGTTCCTAAGATTACTTACAATTTGGCCCACTCCACTGACTTGCTAGCCGGCCACTGATCTTAAGGGATAATAATCATTTATTTGGTTATTCTTGTCGTACCCGAATTAAGTCCTTGACAATTTGTTAATTGTTCATTGTTTTAAAATCCCATCAGAATATTCATATTTTTTTAAGAATATGAAAAGTGTGGGAGTCAAATCAAAGAAAGAAAAAAGTGAGTGAGGCTTATACATAAACCTTGAGAAATACGGTGCTATACAAACAGAATTTTAGGGTTTTAACATTTTTACTTTAGTTTGTAATAATCTAAGTTAATCCACCTATGTAGGTAGTGTTCGTTTTGGCACTATTTTCGTTACCAAAATGCTCGCTTTTGTGCTTCCAAAAGCAAACGGTGCCAAATTTAAATTTGAGGGTTGGTATCTAACCTAACTTATGACATTATTAAAAATAAAGCAAACAAAGTTTTAATTCAATTTTGAATTTAAATTTTGCTATCATGTGCTACGCTTTTGCCACCCACCCACGAATCTCTAAAAATTAATAGACTGATATTGAAAGTAATAAAAGTTTGTCCACCTAGAAGAATTCACATCAATAAAGAATAGCAGTTCATTTATTTTAAGAAGTCCGTGGAGCAACTTAAATAAAAAAAATGCGTTTTTGGGGTTTGCAAAGGGTGAAGCCAACGCGTTTGGAAGCGACTAAAAATACCAAAGCGAACACGCCTCTAGAAACATCGTACACAAAAACTCAATTTTTAGATGTACAAAAAGAACTTTTTGTATATACAAACTTTGTGGATTTGTTTTTCAGAAAATTAAAGCCAAATTATAATTTATTGCATTTTGACTTTTAGAACATTGTAGATTTTGAATTTGCAATAGATACAAAAGAGGGGCTTATTGGAATGATTTCGGGTTTGATTTTTGCAGGTTATATTTTCAACTTAACTTTCAAATTTAAGTTTGATGTTATGTTTGATACTGAACTAGGTGGAAAGCTCGTCCACGGACGGGTAGCTAGCCGGTGGATTTGATACTGACAATTTCAATTGTTTGCGTTCAAACGTCGCTTTGACGTTTAATAAAAAAGATGATGGTAATTTAATACATTTATTGAAAATGTTGTAAAAGTCGAATATTTAATTTTCTGGATGAATGATCATCGAATTAACGGTGGTAAAGTAGGACCAATTAGATTTTCGGACAAATTATTATTACAAGTAAATCATTAAATACATTGTTAGATCGTTTTACTGAATTTACTTAATTATATTTTATACAAAATTGTTACTGATTGCACGAGTAACAATGAAAAACGTAGTTAGTCATAATCTTACGTTTAACCAAAAATACATTTTTGTCAAACGCAATAGTGCATTTACGCCGTAAAAATTGGTAATCAATTTATGGCGTCTTGGATTAGCTTGAAAGCTGAATCGATTCTCTACTAATAATTGATTCATATAAAAGTACATTAATAATGTACGTAATTCACGAAAAACATTAAAAAAGTTTCTGAACTAAAACAACCAATTAAAGAAAAATTTACAAGGAATATTTAAAAAGATTTGAGGCTATAAATTAACCAAAATATGATTTGTAATTCATCATTATTATTCTAAGAACAAATAAAAAAGTTCTAAAATTTAAATTCCTAAAAGGTTAAGGGCGGCCTTTAGGCTCCCTAGATTTTTCATTATTCAACTTTTGCTCCAATAAAAGTGTGGTATTGAAAGTGCTACAATTTTTTTCCATAAAAAGTTAGCACTGACTCAAAATTTTTTCTACATTTGAGTGTACTCCAAAAAATCAATTTGCCTCTCCGAAGTTCAATTCTTTTTTGGAATTAAATTTTCTCTTAGTAAATTTAGGGTTAATATTTTTTATTTTTACAAAAATGAGTCACATATGCTTGGGTTCACGCAAGAGCAAAATTTTGAAATTTTCGTCTTTTTCATTTTCTTCTGAAAAGTTTTTTTCATATTTCCAAGTAAATTTTGTGATGCTGTTATTGGATTCTGATATTTTTTGTCCACTCTTACTTTTTTAAAAAAACCCGGCTTGTTAAAGTACGACAATCCGTTCGCGCGACCAACCATTGGTATAGCCGAGTTAGAATTTGATTCGATTGAGCAATCCGATTGATTTTCCGACTTCTGAAAAGTTTTCTTAATATTTCCAAGTAAATTTTGTGATGCCGTTATCGGATTGCGATATGCCTTTTTCACTATTATTTTTTTGAAGGAACCAATCTTGTTAAAGTATGATAATCTGTTCGTGCGACCAACCATTGATATGCCCGAGTTAGAATTTGAATCGGTTGAACAATCCGATTGATATTCCGACTCGATTGAACTAATATTGATTGTGACACTTGATGAAAAACTCTGAGTTGGTTCGACTACATCAAAATTTTGTTTCGCTTTAGGTTCAAATCCGTTTGTGGTCTCCTCTGCATCAATTGAATAGTTTACGTTTGCTTTTAATAAATTTGGTTCGGTGGTCGTTATATCTGTTGTACTTGATGTTACCAAGTCAATTAGCATGTTAAAATATCGACCTCCAAATACTGTACACAGTAAAATAATCGATTGATAGAGCACATATCCTATGTTACCACTACTTTCCATATCAGAACCAGGTATATAATTTCCATTACCAACCGTGGTTAAAACTCCAAACAGGAACGTAACAGATATGTCGTAATCCCATTTTTCGTTTATCCTGATTAAGATAAATGGTAAAATAGCAAAAGCACTTATTGCTGGAGTAAGGTACATCATAATGTAACGTATCATACGTACCTTTCCAAATGCTTCCCGTTTCCCTCGCTCAAGCAATTTTGTTAAAGGTTTCTTAAAAAACGATTCAACTGGTATCATAAGCCTTGTATATATGGGTATCCCGATTATTGCATAAAATATCATCAATATTCGGGTAGTCGTTGTAGTGGGAGACAAATTACTGAATCCAATTGTGGTAACCATACTTATAGCAAAAGAGACAGTTTGGTAAAAACTCCACGCAAAAGAGGGCGGGATTTTATCCGTTTCTGAGATTGGATTAACGGATTTTTCGCAGTATTTGGATATCTTGGTCATAATTTCCTCCACCGTGTAGTTTTTGCTTGGCACTAAGTGTTTCTTAAGTAGGGATGTAATTTCGCTGCGCTCTTGCATATCTTCTTTCCATACTCTTAGTTCCTCGGTTTGTTCTATTTTATGGAAAACGAATGATCCAAATATTAAATAAAAAGCGAAGGCGAGGAAAAGCAAACACATAAGTTTTTTGGATGCCATGGTGTCTCGATGCGTGATAAAGCAAATATTCTATATATTTTTTGACCTTCATAGACAAGAGTAGCATATCCTTTTATCTGTTGATCTAAATTCCAACCTTTTATGATGGTGTTACATGTTACATTAGTATAGCTCATTATAATGGAAAAAATTTTAATTAGGTATCTACTTATATACAAATTTTGTTTTGCCAACTGTAAATAATCGGATGATTAGTTGTTAGATTAGATGAATAAAAAATTCTCAAATAAACGCAATCCAAACATGGAAGTAAACCATCACGCAATGCAAAGATTTGCATAAAACTAGCAGAACAAAACAAATATTAAGAACAACGGAAATGAACACCCAAAAAACCATGGTATGCAAGGCCAGATTAGACAGAGACTAAGACATTGTAGAAAAAAGAGGAACGAACATGTCAACAGAGCTAACAATAATAAACTGATCAAAATGACAAGGAACCTGAAACCACTAGCTAAGCAAAATCCTGAAAGATCACTTAAGAGATGGGGAGAAAGCTGGAGTGTCCAAAGGCAAAAGAACAAGCTGATACCTAAAATAAAAAAAAAACAAAGAACAAGAACTTAACAATATACGGTTAGCGCATCAAGTTGAAAATTGGTACCAGGGTCTCAAAAATAAAACCATCAATTGTTTTCAGGGCAATCAAAAGCGGACACATACGTTGAGATTGGATGCTCAATCCAACTTTATCACGTCAAAAAAGAACGCCTTCCACGTCCTTTTTTTTAAATTAAAGCTAAAGAAATGGTAATCCTAAAACTACCCTTATTTTTCTAAGTAACTTGTACATGGTGTGGAATCCACTTTAAAAATTAGGTCGTATTTGTGAAATTGCATCGAAAATTATCACAGTTAATTTTTATATGCAGTATTTTCAACATCAGAGTATTAGTAAGAATTCAATTATCTGCTCTAATTGGTTTTGTCTGTCGGAAAATCAAACTGATTATTCTATTATTAATTCAAACACAACATATACATAATATATTACCGTAAAATCTATGTATAGACTACATAACCATTTAGAGAAAATTTCATCAGTTGATTTGAGTATTAAATCATATTAAATAAATTAGTAGTATAAATCCGATTACTGAAAAGTTTTATTGAGTTTTACTTTATATCTGGTTTATTTTAACTATAACTTGGTTTCATCATAACTATTAAAAATAATTAAATTTAAATATTTTTTCTGATAGTTTAACCAAGCATCATAAAATCTTTGCTAATTTTACCTGTAAGGAAAATATTTTTGCAGTGTATTATCTAACGCGAGTTTAATTGGTGATTTCGATTTTATTAAAAATTTATCGACTTCATTTCGCTATAAAACCGGCCATACCTTTGAAAACAGGTGGAACCCATAATACCTTTTCGTAATTATGTTACGTTCCTACCTACCTAAAGGGCGTATAATATAAAATATTATTTATTTCGATATTGTGAAACGTTTTCAGGCTTTAAGCCCTTAATGCGATAAAATGTTTTCGTGTAACCTATATTACATGTATTATCAAATGTACCTAGTTTAGAGTGGATTTGGAACTTTTAGTTGTAGAAAAGGTAGATTACGAAGTTTACTCGGCAATACATAAACATTGATTTAGTATGAGGAATATTAATTATTTATAACTTCCTTGCGTTTAACGTAAAAGTTTCGAATTGTCTGTTTACTTTATTCATGTGTCAAGGTTAATTTGTCTATTGTGGGAATTATAAGTACAATAATTTAGTAAGTAATAATTTTTCCAAGTTCAAATGTTCTCTATTTTTAGAAGGGGGAAAATGTAATTATCATTAGGGAAATCAGGTTAGCATACGCTGAACCACAGGTAACGTATCGGTAAGTTTAACGCTTGAGTGGTCTCATCTAAAGAATTTTGAGCATTATCATGCATTTGTGATGGAATTTATGGAAATGGTGAGATTTTGCACAATATCTTCGACAATTCAGCAAGGTGGAAATGTGATTATAATAAATTTTCTTGTACACCCTAGGCAATCTATTTGATAAACATACAAATTTTATACGAAACTCTGTCTCTCAATGTCTTTGCTCTTTTGATTGGCGTCGTCATTTATTACCAACTTAAACACAGTTTTATTGTATTTAATAGGTTACCTAAACTTACATTGGTTCTATCCCTTAAAAGCGATAATTCGACTACTAAGTTTTTATGGTGGGTATTGTATTAGGACTGAATACTCAATACAACCCTTAACTGCTCCCAAGCTACACAACGAAACAGAACATATGTAAATTACGGTAGATACTACTACATAATTAGCTTTTTCAAACAATGGTTAAGTACCATTAAGGGCAAATATTATAAAAGTTTACAACATTAATAATGTATCCTTTCCTACGCTTCTAAAGTAGGATACTTCATTAATAAATAGTAAAAAGACTATGCGGTCAACTAATCACCCTAATTATTTTGACGTTTAATAATTAACTAATTACTTGCAATTTGTAAATTATCAGTTTAATAGTTATTATATTATGAAATGGGTCCCAGGTGGTTGATGTTATAATATTTAAGATATGTCGTGCACAGCAAAGTGAAGTTTAAAAGGCGACCTTTTTCAAAAAAACGAAAAAAGAAAAAATTCAAATTAACTGAATGTAACATGAAAATTAGCAAAGCATTTTCTATTATGATGGATTTCCTTCTTGGAGCCAGACAGACGATTATCTCAGATTTCTGCAAGCTAAACCAATCACCACCATCCACTTATAATTTACATGCTTATTTGCTTCATACGCAATTACATGCTAATTTTAGTAAAATGCAGAAATTTTATAGTTTATTTTCTCTTAAGGCCGTGTGACACGTGTGTAAATTTGTTAACAAATTTGTTAGCAAATTTGGTAATAACCCATTGGTTGATCAAACAAATCAATGTTGGTACCGATGTTGGTTGGTTCAACCAATCAATGAGTTGTTAACGAATTTCCTAACAAATTTGTTAACAAATTTCCACACGTGTTACACGGCCTTTAGTTCGGAATAAAAAGTTATTGGCTTTAACTTGATGAAAAGCGCTAAATCAACAGCCGGGTTCATTCATTTTATGCTATTGCAACTTTTTTTAACCATAATTAAACCTCTTAAATAATTTTAGCTCGTTTTTGATAAATTT
The DNA here is from genome assembly GCA_905340355.1 of Rhagonycha fulva. Classification (NCBI taxonomy): domain Eukaryota; kingdom Metazoa; phylum Arthropoda; class Insecta; order Coleoptera; family Cantharidae; genus Rhagonycha; species Rhagonycha fulva. The sequence goes on along the minus strand of HG996559.1, from coordinate 28,234,744 downwards.
GCTTAACTTTCAAGGATTCAAAAGAATACAACATTGGATTCTAAAATAAAATGTATGACTGATCAAAATTTAATGGACTCTCGAATAATGTTAATTTATGTTATCTAGGCGATTTTGTCGTCTCAAATACATGTAAGTCTTAATCAAAATTCTTTTAACTATAATTATGATTCAATTTAACTCCATGTGTAGCCATTTCCTACACATAACTTTGAATAACTTCATAGTTAGTGCAAAATAGGCTCTCTATAAAGAAAATATGTCGTATAAAATCACAATCAGCTATTCTTATTCTAGATATGTCAAAAATTAAATTATCCTCCAAAAATGATGATGAATTCAACGGATTTTCTTTATGGTTCAAAAGCGTTTGTTGTTTGTTACTAGGTTTCTAAGTATTTGAAGATGTCATATTTTTACCGTATTTATCGTATTTATAAATATTTCGTTTTTCTCTTTTTAAACTCATAGAGCCTCGTCTTTACCGTACTATTACGATCAACTTCAGGTTGTTTATTTTAGTACCATTCTTCTGTTTATTGTGGACAATTTCACGCCGATTACGTAATTGCTCCTATAAAACATATAGTTGTAATTTAAGTAGTGATAGTTATCGAAGTCAATTGATCAATCTTTCAATCAAGGTTATCTGTTAAGGATTCAAAACTTTTTCAGATTGATTTCTTGTCAATGCAAGTGCAATAACTGTATTTATTGAAATTATTTGTTTGTTTATTAATACCAAAGTTTTTTCTTACATAACTATGTTGTTATGTATTTTTGTAATGTGCATGTTGGATTCTAGATGAGATACTGCGTTAACAGAAGACGGCCATTTATAAAACTGTAACAGTAGGTTGGTGAATTGTTACGTTTTTGTTTTCTTTTATTGCGATGACTAACCGTGTGCTTGAATCTTTTAGTTGTAGGTTTAGCTTGAAGGCAAAAAGTCACAATTGTTACTATAAAAATCGACTATGGCATTTTTGTTTTAATTACATCTATTTAAACCTATGAAGTAGAACACCGACATTTACTTGTTTTCGTTTAACATCTGAACCCAACCCTATCGCTTTGCTTAGCTGGTAGCTCTGAAGTTTTGTTACAAGTGGGTAAATTTTGCTTGACGGAAAAAGACTGTTACATGTTCTTCAAAAAGTTGGTTAATTTATCTCAGTTAGTACATTTAAGTAAAATTAGTTATTGTAGTCGATTGATCAATCTTTTATTCAAGGTTATTTGTTAAGGATTCAAAACTTTTTCAGATTGATCATTTGTCAGTGCAAATTTGTAACTGCAGTTATTGAAATTATTTGTTTGTTTATTAATAATAAAGTTTTTTCTTACAGTTATGTATCTTTGTATTGTGCATGTTTTATTCTAGATAAGATACTGCGTTAACAGAAGACGACCATTTATAAAACTATAACGGTAGGTTGGTGTGTTGTTATGTTTTTGTTTTTTTTTATTGCGATTGCGTGTTCCGAATCTTTCAGTCGTAGGTTTAGCTTAAAGGCAAAAAGTCACAATTGTTTAAGTAAAAATCGACTATGGCGCCTTTATCCTTTTTGTTCCAATTACGTCTATTTAAGCCCATAAAGCAAAACACCGACATTTACATGTTTTTGTTTAGCATCTGAACCCGACCCTCTCGATTTGCTTAGCTGGCACCTCCGAAGTTTTGTTACAGGTGGGTAAATGTTGCTTGGCGGAAAAAGTTCATCACATGTTCTTCAAAAAGTTGGTTAATTTATTTCAGTACATTTTCTTAACTATTTTGAGTGAATATCTACCTAAAGTGAAGTGTTGAAAGCATCCTAATGTTCAATTTAAGTAACTTCTACTTAATTTATTAACATAATTTATTGCAGAGAAACAACCGTAATAGGAATTAATTATAAAAATTAAGTCTTTGTTATTAATTTTAATTTTTTAACTTTAAGTTATCATTTGTAAATGGATCCATTCATTAACGTAAACTCTTATTTAAAATTATTGCTTTATTGGTCAAACACTATATTTATGATTACTTTGACTGACTTTGTTGAATTTCATCTGACTAAATTCATATGATGCTTCGTTTATATCCTACTAAGTAATTATCTGTTTTTTTTACTCCGGCTTCTAAAGCGGTATTGATGTTTTGTGGGTTAATTTTATTTTGTAGAACCAGCCACTAAGCTGTAAAAGAACAACAAAAGGTAGGGGAGCTAAATAAGTAACATTAACACATCGCTTTTTTGAGAATCTCATACCGTCCTTTTGAGGTATCGGAGTGTGCATTTATTTCCTAGAAAAAGACGTATCAACCTCTTAGACAACAAAAAGTTAGAAGAAAATTCTCTATATGTAGCTTTCGTTTGATATTTTCTTTGTGAAGTATGACCACTACAAGAAATTAAAAAATCTTTAAATATGCTATTCATGCAGCAATTGTTTTATTAGATGCGTGGCACGTGGTACCATCTTGTTGAAACCACATGATCTTCTAATTTCGGTCACAAAAATCTTTAACTATTACCCAATAACAACTAAATAAAATATTCAAAAATTGTTTATTATTATTTGACTCTGTGAAGGTGAATACCCAATTAATCTCATTTTAAATTAAATTTATTTTTTAAAAATGCATATCAAGGGCACATATAATAAAAACAAATACTAAAGTCTGCTTTGTTAAATCCATAACAATATTTTTCTGAAATTTCTTTTTTTCAAACTTGGGTCATTATCTCGTCCATTTTTGTTTCTCAAAACAATGCTTTCTATAAACGCGTTTTTCTCAGTTGTAAAATCTATTTTAAAGGCAATTTTAAAACCAGCGAATGTAAAACTGACAAATGATGACAACCAAGTCAAATATCGCTCGAGAAATTTCACTGCATTGTTTATTTATTTTGCCAAATACAATCAAAATAAAAGAATTAAATGAAGTTTTTTAACAACTTTTTTTGTCCTACATAGAAGATATTATTGTCAAAAGACTGTACTTAGTTGCCATTTTTGCAACATGGCGGAGCAAACGACAGCCTAGTATTATCGCAAATTTACTAGAGGGTTCAGAATATGAAATTAGTAATTTTCAGTAGTAATCCTCAATAAGTAACACAAGAGAACTTAAAATTATATAAAATGCATATTTTTATCAAGGGAAAACCATTAGAGCGATTACACATTTGAAAATTGCTTGACTACCGTTTTTTTTTACAGTAAAAACTCTGTCTGATCTCTGTAACCCACTTTTGATTGGTTCATTAATTTATTACCAACCTTCAAAAAGTGTGGGCAATCTAGTTGATTTATATTTATGGAAGTGTTTGTCGGAACCGTTTTAACTGTGATTGATATATTACATTTACACCAACAAGATTTTCTTATGCTATTACAAGGGGAATTATTACCGGATATATTACATAATATTTCCCCTAATAATCTCAAAATGAATTTTGTTAGAAAGCAGAATAAATTATTATTTATAACTAGAGTACGGACTTTTAAGCTTAAAAAATCGTGAAAATAGCGCTTAAAATAGCACAAACAATTGCCATTATATGCATAAAAATATGCAATAAACGTTAACGTAATAATTAATAAGCATTAAAAAAACCTTTTTGAAATAAAATTTATTTGAAAAGTAACACAATAATAAAGCAACAAAAAGTAAAAAAGTAGTAATAAAAAGGTACATGTCGCTGCCCCCCCCCCAAAATCGAATTTTTGGATAAAATTTGCGTCAAACCTTTGAGCATCGTTTGAGCTTCCAATATTGAATTAATTCAAAATTGCCACCTTTTTGTAAGTTCTGCAACTTTTTATAAATTTAGACAAGAAAATGCTAAATTGACCAACTTTTGAGTGTGTTTGCCAACTTTTAGCCAAATTGCTAAAACATAGGGGAAGGGAGGGAGCTCCCCCTTTCTCGCCATGGGCACGTCTCTGGCCTTTACAAAAACTTTTTTTCCATATTTCACAAGCTCGTTTACCATTGGAAATTGAAATAAATGTAGGTTTTTATGTATCTACTGCAATTTTTTTTAAATTTGTTCAAAATGTGCTAAAATAAGCACTAAAAAAGCTTAAAACTAAATCTAAGCATAAAAATATCAAAATAAGCATATAAGCATAAAAAAAATAGCGCCAAGTGACCTATTTTTATCAGATTCATGGACATTTCTATCAATTACACTTCTGCTATCAATATTTCTGTATAGCAAATTTTCTAGAAATCCGTACTCTATTTATAACCATGTGTAATCTACGTATGTTATTTTTTTGTTTTACCATCCTCGAAAGTCTATAAGTTGTAACGCCGGTGTGCGAGAAGTGTTGAGTTTACCATTAAAATTAATCAGAGACCAGATTTATATGCATCTGGCAATTTAAAGAAAGTTGACGAAGCAGTAAAAAATGCATAGGGTTTTGTGAAGTTTTTGCAGTGAATAATTTAATTCCATATTTTACTAATTTATTAGTACTACTTGTCTGGCATAATTTTTGCAATGTTGTTTTGCGCTTCAAAAAATTAAATCTGGCATTCTAACCGTTAAAATACATAAATCATTTCGTTAATCTACAATTTTTGCTCATTACTAATTAGTTTTAATTATTTATGGATTATATCAAGTAACACGTAGGTACATTAAAATAATTACAATAATAATTATTTTCTCAAACAGTAATTTGTGATAGTTTATCCATGTTTATTGCATAAATGAGAAATGGGAGTAGAGACGAATTAAATATATAATTAATTGATGATAGTTTTGTTGTAATTTTAACAGACACCTTATCGATCAATAATACTTTGAAGTTAGTAACAATTAATGTTGTGTTGAAGTAAATCCGGGTATATTGATATCGGAGCATCAATACCAATATCTGGAGGCGATACACTACCTACAGTTGTTGCCAGGATACTTTGGTGCTACGTCATCTTATGCTTTTGTAGGTTGCATAACCAATGTTCTTATGTACGATCAGTTAAGCGATGACACAAGCAAAAATTAATACAAATTTTGTGTTTTATTTAGAAAGTATTTGATTATTGGCAGTAAACACCAAAACTAATAATCTTTAAATGAAAGTGCTATTACGTGAATATTTACTGACAGTAAATCGGAAGTATTTGTCTACATTACCAGCAAATCTGCAATGTATATGTGCACTTTAAAGAATTTATACTGCTGCAGCAGTAAATAGAATGTTAACGGAAATAAGTGACAACATCAAGACGTAAAATACAAGGAACTAACAAACAGGTAATTGGAATAGTAAGTGACAACGACAAAAAGATACAATAAATCCATATTACTCGGAAATATCATTCATATTTTATGAATCTTATAATAGTTCCGTATAAAAATAGTAATACAACATTGTATTAGTTCATTAAACGGAGCTGCGACGTAATTCAGAAAAAGAGAGAGAGAGCAATTGAAAAGGGCAGTTGCATCAGGATTGAATATAACTACAAATTTTAATATACAAGAAATGCCTGGATTGCTGCAGTTTTAGAGGTTGACTAAACAAAAAATGATTAAGTAAAAAGTTTTTGAAATTAAATATGAAAGGATATTTGTACTATACTCACCGTCGCCGTCGCATTAAAAATAATTAGTTTCATATTTACCAATAAATTGAAATTTTTGATCTGAAAATAAATATAGAAATACTGAATTCGAATGAATGGATATCACATGATCAACTTTTGATGTATTACATATATATTTCAGGTTTATTTATATTGCATTAGATTTACATGTATATTTTTGAACATCCGTCAGAACCAAATAATACTCTTTGATATCTCCTCATCAATATTTTATTTCCACTTTACAAAAGTAACATTTATAGAAACCTATTATGTTAATGATCAATTTTTAGAAATTAGTAAGACTTAACTAAAATATTTATAAGTACAATTCACACAACAAAGCCATTCAAATTTTGGCGGCTTGCCACTCAATAAATGAAAGCTATTAAATTTCTATCAATTTGAAATCATTTTCCAGCTAATAGATCCGATTTTATGTTTATTATATTTTTATTTAAAATAGCAGAAGATGAAAGGAGGAGGTAATTTTAAACTCGAGTACGGTATTGGAAAGATTCCTTTAATTAATTCCTTTCTTTTATTTAAGTTTCGAATAACTGAGTTTCAATTAAATGATTGCAAAAGAAACATTTCTTCCAGACGGAAAATCTTTTTTTTTATTATTTTTAAGGATTACAATGAAAAATGAGCGGCGATGATTTGAGAAAACCGGACTTAGACCAGGTTTTGTTGTGAATGTTTTATTTATCAAAAAGCGTTGATGAAGTACGAAGAAAAGAAGTGGCTTCGTTTTATTCGTTTCAACTCGCTTTCCAATTAGACTGTCGACTTATTGAGCGGTCGGCTTAATTTTGAATCTTCTTTGCCCTAACGAATACGAAACAAACGACAACATTTCATTCTATAATTTCGCCCCTACTGCAAAATTTCGAAATGTAATTGAATTTTATTTAAATAGCAACATAAAATAATTACATCCAGCCAGTTTGACGCAAAAATAGGGGATTCTGTATTGATATAGTTAAATATAGCTCTCTCGTTGCATTTTAATTAGACTGCCACCACTCTGAATTTATAACTTAAAAATATGGTTAACAAAATTCAATACATTTTAAATTTTCATAAGTTCAATAGAACATAAAAACATCAACAATACAAATTTTTAATGCTTTTGCACGTCGTGTCTTTTGTATTGGTAAAACTTATTTTCAAGTTTTAAGTCCATAAATGTTCAACTAAAAATGCTTTTAGGCGTTACGATGACTAGGGAACTAGAAAATAAGAACTCTATAGAATTATAAATTTTAAAATGCGTGTTCACAGTTGCTAAGCGACACTTAAAGTCCCTTGTAAGCACATATTTCTGATCTGTTTCCCACATTGTCAAACATTTCAATTTCACTAAACACGTGAACGGTTCTCAATACCACAGGATAATTTTTTTTCCAATCTCTTCATTTGAATAATTAATATACCTGGTTATACTAACCACCAGACGGACAGACTAAAAGATTCGGATTCCACCTTCAAATATTAATAACTTATTCACCCTCAAACTTGATATAAAAGACTTTTCACGAAATGATCGTAACGTTTTCTATAAAAATTGATTTTTCCTGCTATATAAACACAAATTATTTATACATCGTAGTGTTGACGTAAAATTGGTTGACGTATAAAATTGTTTAAATCTGCAATAACAAAAATAAAATAAACATTTTAGTTTTTTCAGATTAAATCCACCTTTCTGTGGATTTTATTTCAAGAGAAAATCTTATATGGTTTTTTAATTAACTCTGCCAGGGTCAAGGATCAGCATGAAATATACCGACCCGACGCTTAGATGAACTTCTTACGGGAAATTCACCTTTCTCTAGTCGGTAATAGATTATTTCCACAAGGGTATAACTTATCTCACCCTTAGCTTTATATTTAAAAGAAAGGTGAATCTCCTATAAGCGTTCATCAAAGCAGGCACTTTAAGCAGACATATTTTTTTCTTACATCTATTTTGGAGTTTTAAAAATGTTAAATGTGCAGTGGAGTGGTTTTTATTTTACTTTTGGTTATATTTCAACCTTTCGGATTATTTAGGTAAAACAAAATGTAAAATTCATAAGTTCAGCATTTACAAGATCTATATCTCAGAGGGGATGTAGGTACTTCAGGACATCGGTAAATTTAGTTAAAAGTTAACATGTCAGCAATACCACACTTTATTTTATTTTGTACCATTCCGTACGTTCAAATTTAAAACTAAAATTTTTGATATTTCCAGTTTATATTTTATTTTGAGTAATATGTAATGAACTGTGATTAATTTGTAATCAATTTGGTAGCTTTGCGTTGCATTAGAACGGAGCTAAGGAACTTAGAAAAAACAGTAAAAATCACGTGGAATCTAAGGGTCAATTAAATTTACACTTATGATTTTCTTTGTATAATTAACTCCAGGTATCAGCTGTGATTACCTAATTATTCGTACTTTAGCATTGGGTCGGAAAATACACAGCACTCTCAAATATTAAAAACTGTTTATTTGATTTTAACGCATCGTTTACAATTGAAACTGATGTGCTGGTTTCGGAATTAGCAACGTTTTAATTCAAACTGTTTAAAATAAAGAGCGCTTTATATGCTACATTAGTAGATCTTTGACTATAAATAAGCGTAATTTTTCAGTTACTGAGAGGGAATGTTGGGCTGTTTTTGGACAGCCCAAAAATTAAGAGTTTACTTCAAAACTTATTTTTTACTGTTATAACCGACCATCATTCATTGGTTTGGTTAAGTAATTTAGAGACTCACCCTGAGAGGTTTGCTTGCTGGACGGTTTTCCTCCAACAGTACAATTTCCATATTATCTACTCGATTATCTATCAAAATAGAAGATTATCTGGTATCTAAAGCCTTACCGGTGCCAGAAATTGATAATATTCTGAGTAATCCTGTTCAAATTAATGACGCTTCGGATCCTTCGAAGAATTCTATTGAAAAATATGAAGTACTTGTTTTTAGGGAAAAATTTTATAGGCTAAACATTCTAAAAGAGTTAGGTTAGGTAAACTTTGCAACCTATTTAGGTTTAGATAAGATTGTGTTTAAAGTAGGTTCAAATTAGGTTATGTCAAAATTAAATTAGGTTACTATTCATCTCAAATCGAAGTCATCATAGCTACGAACTTTAGTTTTGAAGTCGATCATACAAACCCGACGTTTTAGAAGAAAATTATTTTGATAGCAACTCAAAACGAACGTTTTGTTTCAATAATCAATCTGGCTTTTAACGAATATGTCGTTCATAACTTGGAATTACAAAATAACAAAAGATTATTTATAATGCAAAAATTTGCTTTTAGTAGGCACGAGATGTGTAGGTATGCAGGGTTATTTCAAAATCCATAAAAGCTTACCGAATACTATAACACAGCATCGTATACATACATACATACATATTATAAGAAAACAAACGTACTGCGACATGTTGTATAGTAGCTTTTCCATTTTGTAAAGGAATACCTTTGGAGTATTTTATTGCTATACTGAAGTACAGATCTTCATCGTATAAATACAGAAATACGAAAACATTTTACTAGCTGCTTCCTTTATTTGTTACCTACCCTACGTTTAAAAGCAAACTTTCAATCAGTTTAGACTTCGTTATCAAAGTCAATAACAACTTCTAGGGAAAAGAAACAAAAAATCTGATAATATTTTTAGTTACGTATGGATTATCCCGAAATGCTTTCAATGTGAGCTTTTTTATGTGAGTCGCTCCCGTATTTTATATAACAAGTAATATCTCAACTTTTTATTAAAAATTCGAATAATACATTTAAAAATCATTTCATTCGAAAAGATTAAAGGATATATGCGATTTATATTATAAATTTTTTGAAATTTGTTTATGCCAAAACATTTTCAAATCCAAGTCGGCCATTGTTTCAGGTTAATGTATTAAACATTGGAGCTTATTTTGCTTTAATATTGATTACCTATGGGAATAATTAGATTAAGCGTTTTGTATGGATGTTTTATTTAGTATATACTTTAGTACATGCTTTTGTATGTACTTCCAGAGCGTGTAACGTTTGAAAATTAGATTTTGGAGTTGCTTTTGGCTAAACAAAGAAAGCACTAAAAATAAAACTTTTAGCACTTCTTTATTAACAATTTTTTATTTGGGAAAATCTTCATTGCTGAGTTTATTTCTAATTATAATTTTTTAATTTTCCAACATTTTCTATTAAATAAAATTCATGCAATTAAGACACACTTCCGTCGCTTGGTATTTGACTTACTCAATTTGAATATTTTTGTGTGGGTAGCCGAGAAGGTTTCAAGATTGTAAGCTGCTGTTGAATGTTGAACTTTGAAATTCTAACTAAATTCCAGAAAGTGGTCTCGTGAACACTGGTCGCAGTTATAAACAATTTTGAATGGACTGCTACGTAATAACGTCTCATTATATCAGGTTAAATAATGAAAAACAACTAATCCAAAATGTTCAGATATTTAAACATCACCTCAAATAGAAATAAAAAAAAAGTTGGCGCTTCAGTTCATCCGCATGGTTATAATGATGAGCTAACTGGCTACCTGTAAAGCCTTTTGTTTACAAAACAACGGGAATATCTGCTCTTTCTACAAAAGTCATGTACAAGAACGATGCTTTGTAAGAATTCCATCCTATTGAACGGTTTCTATCCTGAAATTTTTGTATTTCTATTGTGTCCGGCCGAAACTTCATAAAGAAATTTGAAATTAAACATTAATTATTCATTTTAACCTCATTATATCTGATAATGTTTACAGACTAAAGGACGATTATTAGGGGGCTAAACCTTTAAACTTTGTGTAGGATAAAAATTTGTTCAGAAGCTCACGAGGTGATTATGAACTCAACAAAACTTTCTCAATAGTTAAACCTAAGTACAGTTAAAGCTTAAACTGGTATTTGTTAATTTAAAATAAGTGTAATTAATTGTTAAAGCTTAAAATGGTTAATTGCAATTTCCATTTTTTGGTCAAGTTTATAACATTTTTAACCTCAATCTTTAAATCTACCTTGTTTACCAAGTTTCCTTATTTAAGCTTCCCAATGAGATCAAAAAGATTGAAATAATTGAAGGGTCCAAGAAAACAACAGAATACTACAGTTTTACACAAATTGAGAATTTTATGCCAGATGTTAGAAAATAATGAAATAGAATAAAAAAGTTCATATAAAAATAAATTCCGTTTAAAAAACAGGATATCTTTCATTATAAAATATTTTCCAATCATTTATCCTAAAACAATGGTAAAGTAATTACACTAAATTTCCCAAAAACAATATTTATTGTTATAATATCAGTGTCACTTCTTAAAGGTTAAATGAAACACTCCTGAAGTTAAGGAAGTTCAAAACTTCAAAACTTGCCAAACTCGAAACATTGTATATTTGTAATTTACGGATAAACCATTTTACAATCGAAATTAATTCGCAAGATTGACAACTCCCTATTTACTACACCAACTACTTAAAATGTAAATTAAGTTATTGTTCTTTAGTTTTAGTCAAACAAAAAAATTTATTCCCTTTTGGAACATCAGAAATTATATAATTTTTTTACACCTGCAAATTTTTGCTATAATTTACGTTCCAAGGGTAGAAATTTATGTTAAATAGTCTAATTACGATACAAGGGCTATAAAGTAACTTTCTCGCCCTGGAAGGTACTCGATATTTTGTCCAAACAATCATCACATCTAAAATACTAAGTTTGTTTGTTTTGTTTGTTTTATTGGTTTTTTGTTTGTGGTTGCAACCAAAAATTAATATTACTATGTATTTCAGGAGCTTTCAAGTTCGTTGAATTTTTATCTTTCAGGAAAAAATATCAATTCCCTTTGCTTCTAACTTTTTTCCTTGCTGTCACAAAGTGTCACTTTGATCTTTTGTAGCATAATGTACTATTTTATTTTTAGAAAAATAATTATATGATATTGCAATAAAAACAAAAATAAATTAAAATATGAAAAGTATTTTGAGTTTAAACTTGAAAAAATTGTACTCAATGTAATAGTATTTTTAATTAATACTATGTAAGTTAATTTAATAAATAAGAAAAAATGTTTGTGCATAGGTATTATTACGAATTATTTTAAATAAATTACAAGTTAATGTATTTAAATATATAAATTATTAACTCGTTGATATTAAATTATATTAAAACTTCAAAATATCGAGTTATTAATAAATTAAAAATTAATTAAAAAAAAAAATTAAAATTAATTTTTAATTTTTTAATAACTCGATATTTTGAAGTTTTAATATAAGTTAATGTATTTAATGTAATAAAATAATCTTTGTAGGTAGTATATTATAAACTATGACATATTATTATGTTTTGTTTGTAATTTATTTAAAATAATTAATAATATAATTTGATTTCACTAGTAGTTTAAAAGTTCAAAATATTTTATATAATATTTCTATTCAATGTTTTTGTGTAAACTATGACTTTCATGCTAAAAATTTGAGCAAAAACATAAGTTTTATCTTATTTTATTAATTGATCAAACTAACGTTTATGATAAAATCTTCAATATTATGTCCGCTGTACGCTCTCGGCGAGGCAGGGCGAGACATGGCAAAAACGAGAGTGTAGATGGGTGCATTCGCCATGTCTCGTTTGTCTCGGTGTGCCTGGTAGTGTGTAATTTAGATGGTCGCATGATCACGTGACCTCTCGGCAAGACATTTGCCCGAGAGCACTCGGCGAGAGTGTACAGCGCTCATTAGAGTTTATAGAAAAAAATCTAAGAAGAGCCAAATACGTGCCATTGCTGATATAAGACAATTTTTATTTTTGGTCAATAATTTAGTACATAATTGATTTTAGATAAAGCACTACGAAATAGTAGTTTATATCACAAGGACGTAAAGGGTCGTTTTTTACTACAAGGGGCGTGGTTTATGACCCGAGCCGAACGGCGAGGGGAATAGAAAAGTCAGAGTGGTCAAAAAACCTTGAAGTCCGGTTGTTATGAACAGCTTTTCGTTGTTCCAGAAAAATATCCGACAAAATTAACAATTTTTTTGCAATAATTGCATAAATTTAATAAATAATAACACGTTGTAATTGACATCTTGGTAATGTAAAACCAACTTTTAGTTGTAACCATGGTGTTTTTATTAGCACCAGTTGGCACCCTGGAGTAGGTCGGCCATGTTGAGCGCCATGTTTATTTTGATTTGGGCTGCCGTACGGTTTGGACGTGTTGGTGTTTTGAATTAAAATTGACTAAAAACTAAAAAATAATCAATAAATACGACATTATCATCTATCGATGTTCAAGGACACGTTGAAAAAAAATTGCAAAATTGACATTGGTAGATCGCACGTGGTAGGTACGCACATTTTAAGCTATAGTCAAATTGGTAAAATCTGCTATCGTGCTCACCAAAAAGCAAAAAACATTAATTATGTGGCGAATTTATATATAATTTTTATTTCAGATTACATTCTGGGCCACGATAGTCCATCTACCCGTTCTAGTCTCCCCTATAAGATTTTTATGCGCTAACAGGCGCATATTTTAAAGATCAAAAATGAAGACGACAAAAACCACGTTCCGACAGGCAAGTCATAACAGTGAATAATTGTGTCATACACATAAATGTTAATAAATTATTTTTGAAAACTTGTGTTGAATTTTTCCTTTTTTAGTTCCCATTGACCAAATCGGCCTTGAAAAACTCCCAAACACAGACCGAAAAAACCCGAAAACCCGTTTGGAAAACTACCTGAACAAAGAGTGACGAAAAGAGCCTCTTTACGTCCGCAAAACAGGTACAAAAAGTGCCAATGTACGGCCGGAATAACGAAAAATCATATAAAAGCTTTTGTTTTGTAAGTCTTAATTCTTTGTTAATAAAACGATCTAATTAATGCGAGATACCGTCAATCACATAAAAAACAAGAAGTTTTCTAAAAAATTATGTTAATTAAATTAAACTTTTCTGTTAGTTATATTATAGACAAAACCAATTTCCAATTTTGATGTGTTAAATCAGCAATAAAAACGGTTATTTGAATACAAAACCTATATTTTCCACTTCGCTAACTCTTCTATAACTCTAATTTTGTCATTAATTTTAATGAACTAGAATGTTTCCAAATACATACATAGATATATTAACATGTTGTGGTACTAGAACCGGGGGGGTCTGGGGGGTATGGAATACCCTCTAGTGCCAGGTTATAGCACGTGTGTTTAATAAATCCAAACCATATTACTTCGTTTATAATTGGGGGGTATTCCATACCCCCCAAACCCCCCGGTCTCAAAACACGAACATTGTGTACAATCTTTTATTGCTTTTATGAAATTGAAACCGTTCCAAATAAATAATAATCTTGTAACAGTATTTTAAATCAGAAAAAAATAAAAATAGAATCGCATGCGACGAACTTTTCTTTTGCAAAAAATAATTTTTTGAGTAATAAGCAACAGGAAGAGTTACAGCAGTCAAATTTTTTTGCTTAGTGCAACAGCATTTAGTAAAAATAAAATTTTGAATAGTTGATTTACCATCTTTTTTCGAAGATTTCAGTTTTGAGCTTAAGTTAATGTTTGTTTTTAATATTTATTTTGTAGGTATGTACAATACGATAAATAAAAGCAACATGTAAGTATAAAGCAAATTATATATCAATATCAAGCAATTTCAAAGTCTAGAAACTCCTGAACAGAATAAAAGACTGTATCACCCTGTATGCTTTTGGATGCTTTAATTTATTATATTAAATTTTTAATAATATTTTGGGACTAAAAGTATGCAACCATAGTTTCTTTAGGTAACTTTGAAAAATAGTAAAATGTTGAAAAGTTTGAGTTCTTCTTTTGATTTTTTGTTTGTTTAATATTATTGATTGATCAGATTTTTTGTGAGGGATTGGTTGAAAAATCCTCGTAAGTTCACGTAAATGATTTTACACATTTGTATTTAACATCTTTTGGTTGCAAATTAAAAATCTATTTTGTTGGTGATAAGCTTTTTATTATAAACTGGGGCCCAAATTTTCCTCTTTTGCAGATAGTGTCACTGAAGACACTAAGAGCTTCTCGTGGTAAATTGGTAAATATACTAGATACTTTATAAGGGCTCACCAAACGTGCATTGCGCGACCCGTAAATTCTCCGACTGTGTTTAAATACCTAAGTTTAGCTACTTTATTTTATTTTAAAGGATCAAGTGGCGTTGTGACCAACTTCAGTGCCGAAGTTTGGTGCAAGGCATTAAAGTACAAGAAGCAAATTATTTTTTTAAATATTTTAATCTTTAGCTTAGGTTACTGATGGTTTTTAATATTTATTGAGAAAAAGAAAAACTTTTTGCTAAAGCTTCTTGTCTGTAGTTTACTTTATTGTTGGGTTTTGATGTTTATTTAATAACTAAAAACTTTTTTAAGAGATTCTGGTTTTTTATTAGAAATTTTCCTACTTTATCTCCACCACATTTTATAGTTAATCACATCATGTATGGAATTATGTGGCAACGTAGTTTTTATTACCTCTTTCAACTCTTAGGACATCAAAAGATGATTAATATGTGAATATATGAAATACTTAAGCTAAAGCACCAGGAAGTGTCAACACGCTACAAAGTGGAGTGCTGTCATGAGCGTCTATTGGGGGGGGGGGGGGAGGGTCGGCTGCCTAAATACAAAATTTTCTTCAATATCATCACTTAGGTCTTAGTCTTACTCCGATAGTTTTGTTGTTAAGTTCCTCTGGAAAATCTAGTGATTATAATTATAGATATAATTCGTAATATTTGTTCGATAGTTAGGAAATAAGTCAAATAAAAAAACAAGGCTATTTACTCTCTTATTACTTTCTGCTAAACGTACACACATTTATGTGTTCGAATAAATCGAGTAAATTTTTAGTAATAAAATGTGATGTAATGAAATGTAATGTAATGAAAAGTAAAAGAGTCGAGAACTGCAACTTTGTTTTATTTACGTTTCAGCAGCAATGGAAATTTAAATTGCAGTCTTTAGGTTTTAACGACCGTCATGTTTATTTTTTCTTACAGCCATCACATCGAATTTTATGTTAAAAAGAAATGTTATTGAACGATTAACTAATCCTTAAAATGTACTATTTTTAAATAAAGATAAGAAAAGAGAAAATAGCGCATTTACTGTGACAAAGAATAAAATCGCAACTTTCCGTTGTTTAGTTTGTAAAGTTTAAATTTTGCAGTACTGCTCCACCATTTAAAAAGAAAACTTAAAAATGGAAAAATAGGAATTTTAAAACCGTATCTCAGGGTTCCATTTTATAATTTTTGAAAAATTAAAATACTACATTTGATGCTTTTATACTACTTATACATTTTACAGTAACTTCAAGTATGGGTAAATACTGTAAATTTTACGTTCCTGAAATGCTACAGTAAAACTGTATTAATTAAGTTAAAACATTTTTTATATTCACGTAATGTGCACTGTACGTATTTCGCTCAATTTTTAAGAAGCACCAATTTTTCGTGTAAAAGATTCTTGAATTTTCAGGTCGCCTGAAAGCATTTTTTTCCGATTTGAGTCGGATACCAGTGATACCACATCTTATTTTTCACTTCAAATTCTTAACCATTACGTTCCTGGATTCTACCATTTAGATTCCCGATTGTAAGTTAAAATTGAGTGTTTTTATTATATGCACTTGCTCGAACGAGTTAATCGGATTGTTTTGCAAATTGGTTCAAAATTTACGTTTTCTGTCTACCCTTCCATAGAAGCTCCGAATTGAAAGGTTTTGTATTGTTTGCTTGGATGTGAAATTATATTATTTGCTGTTTGTTCTAATTATAAATTGTTTTATTGCTAATTATTAGACGGTATTACCTTTGTTCACTATCAGAACTAATAACTTCTGTTTTCTTTGAACTCTAATTAGCCACTTTTGCTGAAAATCAATTACGGTATTGCTAATTTGTGATGGAGAATTTTAATGTACAATATTTTGTACTGGATTATCATTAATTCAACCCCAAACTAATACCAAACCTCCACCTTTATTAAAAGTGTATTGTATATAAATTTTTTTTTTTGATTTTAGAATTACCTGACCACCAATAATTTGATTCAAACCTGCGTAGTTCTCAACTTTTTTATATTACTTATTAGAAAACTTAGAATATAACCAAAAAGTTACTTCTCAAGTTTTAATGATCAATTTCACTCAGTATATTTCGCTTGACAAAATTCTCAGTATAGATTTATTGAGTGATAAGTTTGAAACTATGTTAATTATGCATGGAAACTTTGAACTTGATTTAAAAATAAACCACTCGTTTATCGATATAATTAGTTAAGTACATTAAGACACTTTTGGGTCACATAAAAAACCAAAATTGGAAAGTTTTCAGAGCGTCATAACTTTGCCGATGGCTAACTTGATGATAAACTTTGATATCATCTGCAAATTACACAAGTTTTAGCATGTAAAACATAATTGATGTAATCACTAAATGAACCTTTTCAATAACGCTGATGCATTTTACAGAGCGGCACTTAATAATGATTATTACTTCAGTTTCATTCAGGAAATTTGTTGTGCGGTTTATGCGTATCGTCGATCGTAATAAGTTAGAAGGAAATTGAAAAATTTACACATAACAGCTTCGAGCATATGATTAACACCAAAACATGCCGTACGAAAGCGCTACATTACTCTCAAACTTTGTTTTTACATCGAATTAAAACTTTACTGGTACATTAAAATTAATTTCTAAATAATAGATTAAATTTCGGACTCACCTATAAAGCATCCGTTCTTGTCTGTCTGCTTCAACATAAATTCGATAGTACATTAGTATCATGACCATTCCTGGTATCCAAAAGCTGACGCTGGATGATATAACAGAATAAATTCTGTTAACGTTAAATTGACAGAGATGAGGGTTATTTTGCCTAAATTCTATGTTGTCGTCTGTGGTGTACCATTGCATAAAAATGGGTAAGAAGGATAACAGAGCTGGGCTGCACCAAACTACCGCAAGCATAATTGCCAACCTCTTGTTGGTCATGATGAGAGGATAATCGAGGGGTTGCACAATTGCGTAGTAACGATCCACACTAATACAGCACAAATGTAATATTGAAACCGTGGAAAAGTATACATCCAACGAATTCCAAATATCGCACATAAAATAACCAAAAATCCATAAACCTCCCGTTACCTCTACACTAAAATTGAAGCACATAACCCAAATCGCTAATAGCATATCGGCAAAAGCCAAGCTAACAACGAAGTAATTTGTAATTACTCTTAGCTTTCGATGCCGCATCACAGAAATTATCACAAGTAAATTACCTAAAAGTGCAGCAACGATTATGAGTGCCATAATTGCCACCTTAAAAGTTATCAAAAAACACAGGAACCAACTTTTAGACGCCCAATAATGGTAACCGTTAATTGTCGTCTTGTAACTCACCCCATTATTACCAGGAAAATATAAAATTGGCGTGGAATTAAAATAATAAGTGATCGAATCGTACGGTCCTTCCGTTACATACTCGGCCAAAATTTCGTTCATTTTCACGATTTGAATTATGCAAAAGGTCTTTTACTGCGAGTTTCTTATTTTTTTTTATTTACCACATTAAAAGTTACATTTTGAAATTTGCTTGTTTTTCAGGTGGGAGCAAACTCCAGGAGGTTGTTCGAAAATTTATACGATGAGACAAATTTGAGTATTATGAAAAACATTTTCAGTTTTCGTTACTACGTAATTATCAGGTTATTAGGACGACGTACACCTCTTCAGGAGCTAACCGCGTGTGCAACTGTGTATATTGAAAATAAGGGAAACGCTCACGTAGCGTCTGCGGCGTCGCTATAACTTCTGAATACACGGAGGGTGTAAGATATTACCGTTCTTTGATTACTTTTTACCTGTTACACTGCTTTAAAATTCTGCAATTTTATCTAAAAATTTATTTTCCTTCGAGTCGCAATTTGCATACTATTGAATAGGCGTCGATAAACGATAATTTTCACTGAAAACAAATAAAGAAAATGGAAAACACGTCTGATTTATTATCCTTAAAAGTTGACGTTGGCTTCGTGTACTAAATAAATTTTAAATCAGGGGTAGACATATCCTCAAGGGTTTATCGCAAAATTTTCACTTTCATTTACTTACTTGTTTAGAAGTTCTATGTGGGTCAATTTAGTACACCTTTTCTTTGAGCTACAAAATAAATAATGTGAACCCTCCTACTTTTTACAAGGAAATTTAGCTTTTTGAATTTTTTACCTGGACGGTTGCGTTCAATAAACAAACCGCTCTCTCAGCATTCTTACTGGAACGTTTTTATTTTTTTATGGTATTTCAAACAATTGTTACTGCAACCTCTTGCAACGTTTTACTACGATTTTCATTAATTGTCTTTTAAATTAAGTAATCTAACCAAGTAAATTTCTACTTTAAAGTAGTAATATTTTATAAGTTAATTAAATGTTTAAAGTAAGATATTATTAATTAAATTTTGTCATTCTGTTTCCAAATTGGCTTTCTTAATTGTGCACGTATGAAAGGAAAATTATATTATATTTCTTACTGTATTTGTAAATTTTGTATTTAATTTGGTGCTAACATATAAATGTATCAGTACGCAGTTTAAAAAGCGTAGTTGAGTTGTTTAAATTTTAAATTTTGAATTTATTAAAAACGACGTTTTGTTGAAATACGAATTTTGCTTGATTTGAAAATAAACATTTACAAAAAATTTCTGAATTTTGTAATAATAAATGGCAAAAGTTTGATTCAAGATTTACTCACCAAAATGAGAATTATAAGTGTTTAGTTATTAGTTGTGTCTTAAGGATTTGAAAAAATTAGTTGGATAGGAAAAATGTGCGTCAGGAAGTCACTGATACTTTTTGTTTTGAATCTGATGTTTTGTATGAACAAAAAATCGTAGTCACGAACAAAAATATGAAGAACCTTTTTTGTGCGTTTTGAACCGCTGAGCTGGCTCTAATTTATTAGATTGTTTTCTATTACCTGTATTCTAAAAGTTTTTATCTGATTTTATCAAAATTAATGTTTTAGGGTCTGGAAGTAGATTAATCGGTAGAAACTTTACCTCTCTATACTTAATCCCAAACGTACCTCAAATTTTTGCACAAAATATTAGGAGAGCTTGAAAAGCTGTAAGAGATTTTTAGCAGTAATTTAGCCTTCTCAGTCACAAGATTTCTATAAAACATATTTAATCAAGAATGGGAAAAAATGTCATCAGAATAAATATCCAAAAGCTAATCGATAGAATACCTCGATTATGAGCCACAATAGTTCAAAATAATAAAATTTTTCATTTCCATAATAAAAAGGACTTACTCCCATTTCATGTGAAAAACATGAAAATAATATAAAACCATTAAATCTTTCGAGCTCTCTCAGAGTTGTCATAGTGACTTCATGCAAGAAAAAAGCTATTTAAAGAAAATCAAATATTGATTTTAGTTTTTGTGAAATTTAAGTTTTAAATTATCTTTAGTTTAATTAAGTTTTGTTTTTGATACACAGTTAATTTAACCTTCTTTGAAAAGTATTTTAAAAATATTTTGATTAGATACATAAAATTAATTTTCCATTAACTTTTAATTAAAATTTTCATTTTTCCTATTTACTTTACTGTACCTATATAATTTTAATTTTCTGGATTAACTCAAATTTGTATTTTTTGCTTCGTTTAATATTGTTAAAAACTTACAGTTGAAATTATTTAATTTTAACCTTAAAGCTTAGTAGTATTGTAAAATTTTTAATAAATTACATAAAAAACTTGCCGAATTCACTGCTTTTAATTTAAATAGAATTTTGAATCCTTCAAAGCAATTTTGTTGGTTGTCTTTTGGTGGTAAATTTTAAACAATATTAATCTTTTCTGTAGAAAATTATTTAAAATATTGTAATTTTTTGGTTTAAATATTAAAATCTAAAGATTCTCTGACTGGGACACGTTTTAATTTTGACTTACAGTGCAATTTAGCAGTTATTTTAAAAGTTAGGTTATTTTCTTATTCATTCTAAACAGGAGTTTAAGTAGTGGCAATCAAGAAGTGGTCCACCACTAAAAATGATATTGCTTAAAGATGATGGCTTCAACATTTCAAGATTTTGAAAGAATTCTTTAAATTTATTATAAAAGTAAGGTTGCCATCATTGAAGGCGCAAAATTTAGAGCTAGTTAACAAGATTGTGGCTACATAATCTGGATTTGCAAAATAACATCAAAAATCCATATTTTTTCAACAAAATTGAGTTTTAACGTCTCCTGAAAAACAATGTGATCTGCCAATTAAATTAGTCACGATAATAATTTTCAATTTCTTAATTGAGTTTTCTTTTCATCCTTGAAATAAAAAACTTAAGCTTAATAAGTAATTCATTAATTTCATTTTTTGCTTTTGATAAGTTCCTTCTATATCTCAAAAAAAAAGTTAATAAAGTTAGTAAGTTTCAAGTCTTTGAAGTTGTTTGGTGTGATCTTATGTTAATTTAAAATGTAAATTTCTTCTTTTAAATTTAAAGTTACTTTTAATTATACTTTTAAATAGTGGGACTACTGCAAGTTTAACAAATTTAGGTTTAGTGAAACAAAATTTGTCGTATAAAAGCGAAAATTATAATTTATAACATTAAACTAAACACAACGAGTGATGATGGCAGTGATGACGCAATGTGTAGAAACAAAAAATGTTTTGTGGTAAAAAAGATAAACTAAAAGTTTTATATGTTAAGTTAAAAATATTAACATTTTTATTCATTTATATAATAAATAAAAATTATTTTATTTAAAAAAATTAAAATTTATTGAATGTCCTTTGTAGATTTTATTATTTTAACTCAAGGTAAAATTACATTTTATAGGTAGTCTATTTTTAGAACCACATTACAAAATTTGGAATAAAGTGAAACAAGCGCTGGCCTCTGTTAACAAAACTTTAAATTGTGTTTATTAATTTAAAGGAGGCTTTAGATATTTCAAAGCTTGTTTTGCAAAGAAACCGATTTATCCTTGAAAATGATAAATTTTAACAGATGCCATCTAAGTACAAATTTGAAAAGTTTGTAAATACTATAAATTTTTTGCAAACTGCTATAAATGTGTTAAGGTTCCATGGAAATTGTCCTTTTCAGTATTTCTGTTACTGTACGGAATTCAACTTCGTAGTATTACAAGACATTTTTTATTCCAGCTTCCTAATAGCAGTTATAATATCTACATAACCAGCATCCCAAATCTTCCCCATTTCTAAATAAAAGTTTTGCATTTTCTGCACTTGCATTTAATAAAACATTTTATAGCGCAACAGTTGAAATAAAAGAATACTTTGTGCGTACTTTCCATAAATCCTGATGCATTTTTAGAGGATAATTGCTATAAGAATTACAATTAATTTTAAAAATTCACGTGATTATGTATCAATGTAGTCCTTGGAAAAGGTTTAAATACTTTTCCTAAATGTTCTCAAAATACACGTAAGTTTATTTTTTATTGCTTCTAGATTAGGTGAGTATATTTAATTTTATTCGCAAACAATTTGAATTAAATAAATGAATCAATTCAACTTCAAGAGCAAATAGCGAATTTAATGTGAGCTGGTCAGATTATTTTAAAATTGTAAACGTATAGTTTTGTCCTTCAGTTCCACAATTTTGTGCATTGTTAAGTAGAAATCATTAAATGACAAAGCAAAATGACTACATAAAATGAGACTTAATCGATTCATGGTTGGATGCCAACGATTTATTTTATCTGAATTTGTACTGCTAATTAACTCTAAAAAGGATTTGCTACACCGAACTCACCTGATATTTACTTTGCATAGCAACAAAAAGATCTATTTGGAAGTTACATTTGTGATCAGGCTATCCAGTTGAATTTAAATATTTCAACATAATTCTAATGAAATACTTCATTATTTGGGTATTAGCAATCAGCTACATTATTCTAGATGTTTCTAGTAATCAGGATATTTTATCAAAAGTAAGTTTTAATTTTAACACAGTTAGTTCGGTTCAATTATTCATTTTCTTTTAAAAATATTGAAAACTAAAATATTATAAGGGAACAAAAACTTTTATATAATTTTAGTATCATGTAATGCTAATTTTATGATTTTTTGTCCATTTCTGTTCGTACTATTTTAATTGTCTAGGTACTATCAATTTTTGGTATTACTACATTTTGGTTCTTCATGAGGTGCATGTCTCTGGCCCTCCCTCAAATTGAATTTTGAGATGAAATTGATGTCAATCGTTAGAGCATCGTTAGAGCCTAAATGAGCTTCCATTTTTTTTGTTTGAGCCTCAACCGTCGCGGAGATACTTGCAAAAATGTTTGGGGAAGAGGGTTGTACACAAGTTGGCACCCCCAAGTCGAATTTTGGGTTAAAAATGGTGTCAAACGTTAGAGCTTTGTTAGAGCTTAAATGAGCTTCCATTTTTTTCGGTTGAGCCTCAACCGTCGCGAAGATATTCGCAAAAACGTTGGGGGGGGGCTGTAGATATGTTTTTCTATTTTCGCTCATATTTTGAATTTTGGGCTGAAATTGGTGTCAAACGTTAGAGCTTCGTTAGAGCTTAAATGAGCTTTTATTTCCATCATTTTAACTTCATTTTTTACAAAGCTACAGGCATTTTTAATTTTCGAGCCTCCGAACAAGTTCCGTGTGATAATCCTCAAGTTTTTTCTATTACAATAGATTAAAATACTTAATCCGATTAAAAAAACTAATCCTGCTTTCTATTATAATAAATTTTGATAATAAATAAAACTAGAAAAATTAATTTTACAAAATAAATTTTATTAATCAAAAGTAATACAAATAATGTACGTTTTTTTTCTAAATGTATATTTTTGCTCATAAACTACATACTATGAATTGTTTTTTTTGGCAATTATAGTTCTCCGTACTATCTTAGTTAAAAGTTATTCGCAAAAAACAATTTTCCCTCTCATTTTGAATTTATGTGTGCAAGGACGTGCCCAACCAACTTTTTTCGGGGGGGAAAAATTTCAAATTTGCCACTTGAGTTACTTCAAAGTTGCCAACTTTTTGTAAGTTTTGCAATTTTTTGTAAATTTAGACATAAAAAAATGCCAAATTGACCAGCTTTTGGGTGTTTTTGTCAACTTTTGCTAACTTTCTAAAACTTTGAAGGGGGACTTCCCCACCCCATGATCACGTCTCTGTATGTGTGCAGTCGATAGAGCTTCATTTGAGCTTGAAAGAGCTTCAGTGAGTAAGATTTTAAATTAATTTTATACAAAGTTATGAATAGTTGAAATTTTTGACTAAACTCTGAGCAACATGCGTTAAATCGTAAGGTTATTTAAAATTTTAAAATTTTAAGAAGATAAGTAGCTAAACTATTAACCAGAGCTTTTATTTAAAACTATTTAAAGCTAAATAGAAGCTCCAACGTTTGACACTACTTTTATCTCAGAATTTGACTTGGCAGGGCCAACGTGTTTAAATCCTCCCCCCTCCAAACTTTTTTGCAAATATCTTTTCAACGGTTGAGGCTCAAATGAAAATAAGTAAAAGCTTAACTATGAACTATAGCTTGTATTTAAAGCTAAATAGAATCTCCAACGTTTGACACAATTTTTATCTGAAAATTCGGCTTGGGAGGGCCAACATGTCTACAGCCCTCCCCAAACATTTTTGCGAATATCTCCGCGACGGTTGAGGCTCCAACGAAAAAAATGGAAGCTTATTTAGGCTCTAACGATGCTCTAACGATTGACACCAATTTCATCTCAAAATTCAATTTGGGGGGGGGGCAGCGACATGCACCTTTCTTCATAGTCTATTTATAAAACAAAAAAATGTCAATCCTGAATGTTAATTTAAATTCGAATCAACATAATTTTATAAATTTATTTTTAAAAAAATTTACCCACAATTAAAGCAGACATTGGAATTGCGGTAATTAAATGGAGTTATTGTAAAATTAATGGATTTTATAACCAAAAAATTCATAAAATAGTATAAATAATAATCTATTACTTTGACTAAATTAAAAAACCTTATTATAATTATATACATTTCAGTTTCATCAAAATGTCTTCAAAATTAGAGACTTTCGAATAGAAACACACAGTTACGATGAACATTATTTCAATACCTTTGAAATAAAGACATTTAAATACAATCGCACTACCCCGGCGGTAAATTTTACTACAAACATGAAAGTTACGGTGAAGGATAAAATCGAGGTAATTTTTTTTAGTAATTTTTTTGTTATATACCGTCGATAAACTAAAAATTAATGATCACTAACTTTCTTTAAATCTACAATTCATAAATAATAAAAATGATCATTAACTTAGCAGTGCTTCGAATGTATTAATTTGCAAATGTAAATACCTCATTGGTTGAAAACTATTAATAACTATATTGCTACTTAAGAATACTTTTGCTACCAATCAATTTGAACCTAATATGGAAGTAAAATAAAAATGAAAATTAATTGTCAACGAAATATTATCTAATAATTACTCTTAAGTGGCAACAGTGTAGTAGTTGTTAGAGGATTCAGCTAATCGTGTTTACATTTTGTTGCGGTAAGCAAAAAAAGCATAAGCTACTAAAATAAAAACTTTCAGATACTCGTGCAAGGTCAAAAGTTTTTGAGTAACGAGTATCGTTATTTTCCAGCCCGATTTCAAGTAAGCCTAAAAAGTATATATAATTCAAATGCAGTAGGCATACAGGATGTAACTAAATGTGGTAACTTTTCATATCCTTTCTATGTAAAGGTTAAAAAATAATTTCCGATTTTGGCATGTAACTAAAGTATTTTATTTCCAGGACGTTACATATTTCGCATGCAATTTTGTAGTTGATGAAACTCGTTTTCCTCCCCTTATTCCCAATGGTAGATATAGAGTTGATCTAGAATGGATTTACTTGAATAAAAAAATTGCGTTGGTATATGGTTATGGTGAAATATACACTCCAATTCCATATCCAAAGAATTAAGAATTAAAAAAAAATTAATCAATAGCGTAAAGAGAAATTGATCTGAGATATTGATTGTGTTTCTTAAATTGCACTTTATTTTACAGTACAACAAATCTTTGTTAAACGGAGAAATTATTTGTAAAAAATGGGAGTAATTCCAAATTGCTATGGAAGTACGGAAGATTTATTATCACAAAAATATAACTTATATTTCAATTATAAATGCAGACTTCAATCAAATATAATTTTAATAACTTAAGTTTTTATTGGACTATGTCCTTATTACTTTCTAGAAATCAGAATGTATAAAAGAGAAAGTGCGTGTACATCTTTAATAATTTGAAATATTTAGTTAAATTTGTTGTGCCTTACCTTGTATGGCACCGGTGAAGGTTTCAACTAATTTGGGGTTTAACGCTATATTATTTATTATAGATCCCCTTATGTAATTTTTGTAAAATTAATTAAAGAGTTACATCATAGGTTTACACATATTTTTTTAAAACCATTTTCCATCAACCGAATACAACCATATAAATAGACCATTATGTCTTGCTTTGGAAGAGGATGATAAATCTTTTAGCAAATCATTAAGTTAGTACGTATTAGTGCGTAATTGATATGGTGTTTTGGACATTTTAAAGGTGTGGATAATTGCAACTAATCATATACATACGTACATCTGATTAAGTGAATAAATAAATCAATCAATTAAAGGCGCCCATAAAAATAACAAACAGCTGGAGGAGAAGAAGATTTACCCCAAATTAATAAATTAGCAACTAAAATCATTTAAGCAAAGTTGCATATAGTAGGTTGTTAAACAAAACGGGCGTGTGACCTGCTCAAAGAAGTCAAATAAAAATGGGTTAAATTCAAATTTTAATTAGTACTTACATCTGTATAACATTTCAAGTAGAAATTACGTTTAAATAATTCAATATATGGAAGGTTGGTTAGCAAATTGCTGATGAAGGTAAACAATCTTCAATGAAATGTACATTGATGCTTCAGTCCACCTACCGCTATCGCTGTAAAAAAATAGCCTACTATAATTACTGTTGGAACTATGTAAATATCAATATTAAGTTTATCAAACTTGTAATTGTATTTTGAGTGCGTATTTGCACATTTTTGTTACCGTATGTTTGAATAAATTTAAAAATTAAAATTCAATTTAATTTTGTTTGTCATATTGACTGACAAGAAATTAAAAGTCTCGAAACAACATCAGCTATTTGCTGGTATGGTTTTTATAAGTTAGAGTTGGCTAGGGCTGAAAAAACCCCTAAAAAGAAATACCGACGCAGCACATGTAAAGAGAAAATGTTCCTTTGTACATGAATTGAATTAAAATGTAAATGGACCAAACAAATCTTTGTATCTGCGCATTATCACGTGCCGGCCGTGTGTTTTGCATGTTTTGATTTAAAGGTGATACTTTGATATTGCGATGAGCAGAGACATAAATAGCTCAAAGCAGAATTTGTTTTCAAATTTTAAGTTAAGACCTCATACGTGGAGGTTTGTGGATTGTTATTCTTACTACCTATGAGTATAATCAGGTAACGTTACGATTTCGTAAAATTGCTTTTTTTAGTTTACCAAACGTGTCCAGTAAAAATCTCAAAAATCTACAATTACCCTATTCTCTCCTTAACCTCAACCCACGGCTTTTCTTCTTGATATCCAATCAAACTTTTTTACATCAATTTAATTGTTATAAATAATCTTAGAGAAAAACAGAATGGCTGTTGGTAAAGGGTTGTATTTTGGACATATTGGGTTGGGAAAAAGAAACTCCATTATTTTGTCGCTAGATGGTTTTAGTGTTTCAAGTTACAGTGCGTCAAAGATCTATAGTAACAAAAGGAAAATTTACTGTATTTTATAGTTTTTCTTCGATAAAGGCCAAAAAGGCAAGCTATGCGGCTGTAAATGTGAATATTTTGTGTTTATGGTCCCGATATTGTAACAGCCAATTACATACAATTTTTGTTTGAATGAGATGGCGGGATCAACTTGAGTGACGTAACGGATCGCTGGTCTTGAACGTGCAGATGATGATGCAATTAAATTCAATCAAATGTCAAATTTTGATGTCAAAGATGCATCACGTTCTGTAAGGCCAATCGTCGAAAATGTCGACAAAACCGATTTGAACTATTTGAAAAAGATTGGATTGAAAACAAAGCTCAATGTTTAGATGCCAAACACAAATTGATGCAAAAACAACTTAAAAAATGGTATCTTTCTCTGAAAATCCTTGGCTAAACGTTACAAAATTGAGCCATTTTTAAGCGGTGGTGATTGACTATGAAAAATAGATCATTATTATACAACAATGATGTGAAACAAATTGTGGTTAAAGCATGGCGGAAAGGTTCAAACGTTTGGTGGGATTGGAAGGATAATCGTCTACTATGAGCAGCACCCATCGGGCCAAACAGTCAATTTAAACCTCTACTTCCAACAATTGGACACGTTGAAACTGGTGATTGACAAAAATATGGTCTAACAGAAGAGAGTGGGCTTTTGTCAGGATTTCGCTACGTCACACAAGTCAACAGTGACTCGCTAGAAACTCCAGGAGCTCAGATGGGAGGTTTTACAGCATACAACTTATAGTCCAAAGCAATGATTTTAGCCTTGTTTGGGTTACTAAAAATTGTTGTAAGCTTTTGTGATGCTAGCGAAAAATTTTAAATAATAGCTAGTATACTTCAAAGTGTAGTGATGAAGAAACAAAAGAGGGAAAGAGTTGTTAGAATAGCTGATAAAATAAATTATGGTAAAAATTCGCAGTCTTACAGGGCCAAAAAAGTGTAACACAAATTTTTCTAATTTGTACCACTTGCCCTACTGATCTACGATAAAATGGTAAGGGATTACACCCTCGTCTACTACCACAGTTTGAGTTACGCGTTCGCAATTTGTGGCTTTTTCACGTTGTGACTCGGGCAATCGTATAGCAACTAAGTAAAAAAAGAAATTGGGTACTAGTTATCTAAAGTTATCTAAAGAAAACGCAGAAGTAATTAATTCACGGCTTAATCAAACAATCTAAGTCACGGCAGATGAGGTGGTGATGTCGGAACAAATAAAATTATCTCAAGGGTAAATTCATAAAAATGAGACCAGATATAGAACATTCATTAAAACCAATCATGGGAAAAAAGGTAAAACCACCCTCATGGTAATGGATTCCATCACGCTGATAAAAGAATAACAAAACTCTTATCAGCACCACTCCAACTTTATTATTAGAAAATCATAATACGAAATTGTAAACCAGCAAATCAAAGACGGACGATACAAAAATGTAAGTGGTAGTAAAAAGGTTAAAATTTATCAAAGTCAAATCTTAGTTTATGATGGAAAATGAATCTACATCAATTCATCGCGACCAATTCGTCGCGCGACAGTTTGTCGCGGTCAATTCATCGAGGGACAATACGTCGCCTACGACAATTCGTCACCTACGACAATTCGTCGCCTACGACAATACATCGCCTACGACAATTCGTCGCCTACGACAATTCGTCGCCTGCGACAACTCGTCTACGACATATCGCCTAAACAATTCGTCGCTTAAAATAATTCGTCGCGCTCAATAATTAATTGCGTGCAACGATAAGCCATTTTAAAATGTAAGCATTAAAATACATTTTTGAAATTTTTTCTAAAACGACAATCAATCGTGCGCTACAATCGATAGGTGCATGTCGCTGGCCCCCCCCAAATTGAATTTTGAGATGAAATTGGTGTCAATCGTTAGAGCATCGTTAGAGCCTAAATGAGCTTCTATTTTTTTCGTTTGAGCCTCAACCGTCGCGGAGATATTCGCGAAAATGTTTGGGGGGGGCTGTAGACACGTTGGCCCCCCCCAAGTCGAATTTTGGGTTAAAAATAGTGTCAAACGTTAGAGCTTCGTTAGAGCCTAAATGAGCTTTCATTTTTTTCGTTTGAGCCTCAACCGTCGCGAAGATATTCGCGAAAACGTTGGGGGGGGCTGTAGACACGTTGGCCCCCCCAAGTCGAATTTTGGGATGAAAATGGTGTCAAACGTTAGAGCTTCGTTAGAGCTTAAATGAGCTTTCAATTTTTTCGTTTGAGCCTCAACCGTCTCGAAGATATTCGCGAAAACGTTGGGGGGGGGCTGTAGACATGTTTTTCTATTTTCGCTCATATTATAAATTTTGGGCTGAAATTGATGTCAAACGTTAGAGCTTCGTTAGAGCTTAAATGAGCTTCCATTTCCATCATTTTAACTTCATTTTTTACAAAGTTACAGGCATTTTTAATTTTCGAGCCTCCGAGCAAGTTCCGTGTGATAATCCTTAAGTTTTTTCTATTACATTAGATTCAAATATTTAATCCTATTAAAAAACTAATCCTGATGCTTTCTATTATAATAAATTTTGATAATAAATAAAACTGGAAAAATTAATTTTACAAAATAAATTTTATTAATCAAAAGTAATACAAATAATGTACGTTTTTTTTTCTAAATGTATGTTTTTACTCATAAACTACATACTTTTTGGCAATTGTAGTTCTCCGTACTATCTTAGTTAAAAGTTATTCTCAAAAAACAATTTTCCCTCTCATTTTGAATTTATGTGTGAAGAGACGTGCCCAACCAACTTTTTTCGGGGGGGAAAAATTTTAAATTTGCCAACTGAGTTACTTCAAAATTGCCAACTTTTTGTAAGTTTTGCAATTTTTTGTAAATTTAGACATAAAACAATGCCAAATTGACCAACTTTTGAGTGTTTTTGTCAACTTTTGCCAATTTTCTAAAACTTTGAGGGGGGACTTCCCCCGTCCCCCCTATGATCACGTCTCTGTATGTGTGCAGTCGATAGAGCTTCGTTTGAGCTTGAAAGAGCTTCAGTGAGTAAGATTTTAAATTAATTTTATACAAAGTTGTGAATAGTTGAAATTTTCGACTAAACTCCGAGCAACATGCGTTAAATCGTAAGGTTTTTTAAAATTATAATATTTTTTTGGCATGATTTCTATTTCGGTAAATTACTTCGATTTTAAAAATTTTATGTTTATAAAAAATAAAATCTTGCTTATTTAGAGAACTTATTTTTATCCAAAGAATTTAGATTATCGGCTCAAGAGATTTAAAGAAACTTATGATTTCACGCATGTTGCTCGGAGAGTAACAATCTATAAGTTTGTAAAAAATTAAGTGACAGTCTTGCTTACTGAAGCTCATTCTGGCTCAAACAAAGCTCTATCGATTGACATCAATTGCACACATAATATCAAAATAAGAAGCAAAATTGTAAAACATGTCTAAAGCCCAACCCCCAATAGTTTGTCCCCTCCCCCACCCCCTAAATTGAATTTTGGGATGAAATTGGTGTCAATCGTTAGAGCCTGAATAAGCTTAATTGTTTTTGTATGAGCCTCAACCGTTGCAAATATATTTGCAAATACGTATGGGGGGGGGGGGTTTAAACACGTTGGCCCTCCCAAGCCGAATTTTCAGATAAAAATTATGTCAAACGTTGGAGCTTCTATTTAGCTTTAAATACAAGCTATAGTTCATAGTTAAGCTTTTACTTATTTTCATTTGAGCCTCAACTGTTGCAAAGATATTTGCAAAAACGTTTGGGGGGGACCTTAAACACGTTGGCCCTGCCAAGTCAAATTTTGAGATAAAAATAGTGTCAAACGTTAGAGCTTCTATTTAGCGTTAAATAGTTTTAAATAAAAGCTCTGGTTAATAGTTAAGTTACTTATCTTCTTAAAATTTTAAAAAACATTACGATTTAACGCATGTTGCTCGGAGTTTAGTCGAAAATTTCAACTGTTCACAACTTTGTATAAAATTAATTTAAAATCTTACTCACTGAAGCTTTTTCAAGCTCAAACGAAGCTCTATCGACTGCACACATACAGAGACGTGATCATGGAGGGGGGCGGGGGAAGTCCCCCCTCAAAGTTTTAGAAAGTTGGCAAAAGTTGACAAAAACACTCAAAAGTTGGTCAATTTGGCATTTTTTTATGTCTAAATTTACAAAAAATTGCAAAACTTACAAAAAGTTGGCAATTTTGAAGTAACTCAGTTGGCAAATTTAAAATTTTTCTCCCCCGAAAAAAGTTGGTTGGGCACGTCCCTGCACACATAAATTCAAAATGAGAGGGAAAATTGTTTTTTGAGAATAACTTTTAACTAAGATAGTACGGAGAACTACAATTGCCAAAAAGTATGTAGTTTATGAGTAAAAACATACATTTAGAAAAGAAAACGTACATTATTTGTATTACTTTGATTAATAAAATTTATTTTGTAAAATTAATTTTTCCAGTTTTATTTATTATCAAAATTTATTATAATAGAAAGCAGGATTAGTTTTTTAATCGGATTAAATATTTTAATCTAATGTAATAGAAAAAACTTAAGGATTATCACACGGAACTTGCTCGGAGGCTCGAAAATTAAAAAAGCCTGTAACTTTGTAAAAAATGAAGTTAAAATGATGGAAATGGAAGCTCATTTAAGCTCTAACGAAGCTCTAACGTTTGACATCAATTTCAGCCCAAAATTCATAATATGAGCGAAAATAGAAAAACATGTCTACAGCCCCCCCCAACGTTTTCGCGAATATCTTCGCGACGGTTGAGGCTCAAACGAAAAAAATGAAAGCTCATTTAGGCTCTAACGAAGCTCTAACGTTGGACACCATTTTTAACCCAAAATTCGACTTGGGGGGGGCCAACGTGTCTACAGCCCCCCCCAAACATTTTCGCGAATATCTCCGCGACGGTTGAGGCTCAAACGAAAAAAATGGAAGCTCATTTAGGCTCTAACGATGCTCTAACGATTGACACCAATTTCATCTCAAAATTCAATTTGGGGGGGGCCAGCGACATGCACCTACAATCGATGACAATAGTACAATACAGTTTACTTATTTATTTTCTGATAAATAAAATCAAGAACAACTAGCATAAGGACAACCTTTTAATTTTATATTTGTAATTGAAAATTATTAGGTACAGGTACATATATTACATTTTTTTATTACATTAGGTATTATTAGGTACATATTATTAGGTATTATTAGGTAGGTATTAGGTACATATAATACAGGTTTAATAATATATAAACATAAAACTTTGATAAAAATGCTATATAGTATGTGTACAATTGGTTAGCCTCAAAATTCAGCCTTAGATTTTTAAAAACAATTCGTATTGTATTTAAACTAAGCGCCATGATTGACCAATGATGATTAAGCATGGCTTTGCGCTATTGTGGAATGCGCTATAGGGAAATTTTTGTCGATGTAACAATATGGCATTTCTAATTGGTTCTTTTGTGTGACGTTAGCTATCATTGACTCCGGTAATGTTTTTCAAAAATTTGTTTTTAATTTTGAAGACTCAGTTTGACATTTACTTTTAAATAATAAAAAAAATTGGTTGTGGCCATCACATGACTTTACCATACATTAATATTATGATTTTTTCTTTCGGTGAGTGGATTTATCACATTACATCATTACACATAACATAACTTGCGACATTATTAGGTGTCGCCCTCTACCGACCACAGTACCAATCATACTTATTGCGTCACTAATTTACTCCCAATCTTATGTTTCCGTGGACCGATTTTAACCAAAATCTAATCAAATCTAAATTTCAATATAAAAGTACTAAATATAAAATTTGGTTGAGAAGTTCCTATTGGTTTGAGAGCTAGAGCGCACACAAAATTAAGTGACATACAGACACACAGACATTTCTTGATGTTTGGTTTCTTTCAACTCGTTTGACCTCAAGGACTCTAAATCCGTGAAAATCCAAAAAAAATTTTTTTGATTACATAACTTTTCCATACTACGTATGGTATACTTCGTATACTCATACTGTGTAGTATGGTAAAGTAAAAACAGTGAAACTCGTCTATTGTACCTATTAAAAAATTTCAAAAATGCATTTTCTAAAACATTTGAAATGGTTTATCGTCGCACGCGATAAATTGTTTAGCGCGACGAATTATTTTAGGCGACGAATTGTCGTAGGCAACGAATTATCGCAGGCGAGGAATTGTCGCAAGCGAGGAATTGTCGTAGGCGACAAATTGCGATGAATTGGCCGCGACGAATTGACGGTACACTATAGAAAATATGCAATGCTTATCTACAAACGTAAAACTGAAGATTAGAAAATAATATACATAGTATTACTCCATAAAATAAAAATGTTTGTGGCTTTCTAACCTAAATATTACAAAAAAGAAAAAGTTGAAACTTCTATCTTCAAAACGGTAAACAGGACAATGACATTTTGATAAATTTTGAAAATAATAGCACTTGCGCTTAGATATGCACAGAATGATGCGTAGATTTCAGGCTAATTAAAATGAAATTTTTAAACGTGGATAATAATTAAAAGAATTTATTTAAAAAAAATGCCAAGAAAAAATAATATGTATCATTTGAATTACTACAGTTTTTAGAAAAATGGAAGGACAACGAAAAAGTGAAAAAGAAGTTAATAGCTAATTCTCATGCTCAACTAACCTCGATCTTAACTATTAGACCACTACTATAAATTTATATAAACTATAAACCTTACATGATGTTTTCTCCGAAAAGCTATAGTTTTTTGAAAACAAAGTATTGTAAATTAAAGTTATTTAATAAAACGTACGTGATATTATATTATTATACTTTCTAAAATAAAAAAAAATTACAATATTTGAAAATTATAAATTTAAAAAAATCAATATAGAACACCAATAATATTATAATATTTTAGCACAAAAATTTATTTTAAAAGCTGGTATCTGCATTCGAACGATGTAACTTATCAAAAGTTATCTCTAAAACTAGCTGAAGTGAGAGTTTCCTTTAAACATTGAAGCAAACCGAAAGTTTACAGGAACCTGTAATGTTGTCCAGTTAAAAATCAATTTTCAGCTGTAAATTTGAAATGATATAAACAATTTTTAAATTTAACAAACAATATATTTCTAATAATATTATAGGTACATTTATAATAGGTATACATAATTTATCCATCGAGATTTTTACATTCAACGTACCATACATTTCAGTTTACAAAATAGGCCTTTTATCGGATTGTCTCTTAAAAATTTAATATATTTTCTGTACAGATATTTTTTACAATAGCCTATACTGTTTAGTTGAGACATTAAAACGCACCTATAAAATAAACAACTTTTATTTAAAAATGAGCAATTAACATATAAACAATCTAACAACAAATTACCACGTCTAAACTTTTTTGATAATAAAATAAAGAGTTCAAGTGGCTTGAACACATTTAATACAAAGGAAGACATATTTTGAAAAAATAATCATTATAAACCAATAACTTATTGATAACAATTAATTTTCTTATTTCACATTTAAACAACTATTTGTACAAAAGCATTACGTTTATTATATTATGCAGTTCTCTTTGCCTATATAAAATTTTTCTAATAATGTTTAGCCCAAAACTCCTATATAGGTAATTAGTTTTTCTCTTAAAAAGCTATTTTTTGTTTAATTAAAACTAATAAATCACATTCCCATTTTATCACTCGCCACAGTTGCCTAAACTGAAACAGCAACGACTTTTCTTTTACTATGTAGTATTTACTTTATATTTACAGCATTTCTATGAGTATAGGTAATTTATCACAGAAAGATAAAAAAGTGACACCAGCACGTATTAGAGAACAACGATGATGACAAAAAATCTATCATACAGAGTGTTTGTTTAATTTCTCTACTTCAAAAATATACTCAAACACTCCCAAAACAAACACATTTTTTAGGAATCCTCTTTGATATGATAGTTTGATATATTTTCAAGTGCCCTTTTAGTCGTCGTTCAAGTTATGCTTTTGAATCACTTAACTATTTTATTTTATTTTATTTTAAATGCTGTCACTAAAAATTGCTAATTTAGTCTTACATTATTGCTAACTGTAAGGATTGCGTTTGAGATTTGTAGGGGGAGCACCTAGAATTAACTATTATTAATGGACTTTGTTATTAATATTATTATTATTATTTTGAGATTGAGTTTGAACTTTAGGTAAATCGTAGTTGGGTCGTTGTCTAAGATTTTGATGTTAGTACTTTCTTCTTTGATTAGTAATACGAGGCAGATGCATTGAACAAAACAATTTAAATATTGTGCTTGAATTTAAAATGTGAACTTAAGATTTTCGGTTTTGAATTTGCCAATATACGTAAACAGGCTGAAGACGTTTGGAAAGAAATAAAAAGCTAAAATAGTTAGCCAAAAACAAAAGCAGTTCTATATTCTTGTTAAATTATATGTATTTGATTCACGTATTAAACACATAAAACGTTTTTCAAATGATTTCATTAGTTTTAAATAAATAAATGTAATTTCTCTTGGTTTGAAGATAATCTAATAAGACCTAGCCGTGCCTTTTGTCCGAAATTTTAATTTTGAAAGAGAAAAGAAAAGAAAGAGTTGGATTTCAAGATCACAAAGTATACTGAGTGATTAGATCTAACGTTTTAAACAGTTAAATTTAACACAAATATTTATTAAAACATAAAGTTTTTGTAAGTTTTAAGGGTTAGGGAAGGGGTGTAATTGCGTAGGCGTTACATGTTGGATATTAATTTGCTATCGGGCTATAACCTTATATTGCATGATATTTATTTGGTAACAAATTGTAAATAATGAAAATGGATTTAGGAATACAAAAATATTATGAATAAAAAACTAAAAGATTATATCAAAAGCGTAAATACGAATTCAAATTCAATACTTTTGGTTCGTATTTAACCAACATAATATAGGTACTGTAATAACATAAGCAGCTAACCTAAACTTTCACATTAATCATAAAACAAATTTTATAATTTAAAAACGGTTTAGAAGCCTTTTAAATGATATATTTTAGTTTTTCGATTGAACAACTACCAAAGGCTCAAGGTTTACTTTTGCCCCGGTGATGAAAAATCTACCGTTTTAAATCTAAACATACTTTGAAATGTTAACCTTTTTCTTACATAAGTAAGAAGAAAACCATAAAAAAAGTACTGAGATAAATGCAATTACTAGAGTCAAAAAAATTGCAGTGGTGGAGAAACGAAAATCAACGTTGAGCGAGAAGAATTTTTGAGAGCCCATATCTCTTTCAGAACATTTTAAAAAAAAATTTACTCTAGTTTTTTAGTTTGGCACAACAGCTCTGAAACACCCTGTGTAATTACAATCTTTTTTTTAAATTACCTGATTTGAAACCAAGCCGACGATTTAATTTAACTTTTTGATGAGTGGAAAATTTTACTGGTGCCGGATCTTAAACTGAGGTTTCTACTTCCTCACTGTAGGTATTTGTATTTATCTAATTTTGACTTTTAAATTATAGATTTCCTATAAAACTTAAATTAACCTACTCTACTTCTTGAAGAGGTGAGGTAAGTGGACGAGCTAAGGACCGGAATCTAAGCTAGAAACCCTGTGTTTGATCCCCAACTTGGTTACATTTATCCGACTTTATTATGACCCTTTCTTCTCGGGCTTTCGATTGCTTTCAGCAAAAATATTTTGAATAAAAAGCACTGCAATAATTGGAAAGGAAGTAAACAATTAAGTAAAAAAATCTGTCCTCGTAAAAAGCAACAAAAAATTGCTTTGTGTGCTGCATGTTGAATTCCTACCGTAAAATTAGGTGAAGCGGACTACATGGGGTGAATCAAATCCATGTTACATTTTCCGCTCTAGAAAGTAACGACAATTAAACCCATGGAAAACCTAACAAATTTTTTAGTTTTCATAGCCAAAAATTGAACGATTTAAACTTCACCCCATTTAATGGTATTAAATTTTATATTGTTTTATTGGAAAGGTAACTTTTCTTAATTGGTTTATTTCAAACTACTGTTATCGAAATAATATGATTTGGGTTCTCCTGTGACTAGAAAAGATCGTCCAGGTAACCAGGATTATCTTGATAAGAAAATGCTCGCTTTAAAAGTCCACAGTATGGATTCCTTGTTAAGCTCCAAGTTCTTAGTCAGCAAGTAAAAACTTTCGAGTTGTAATTGGGTTTTGCGGGTTTATTCTGATTGATCCATAAACTAAATTGAATAGTACACTTTAAAATGCTTTTTTGAAACAAAAGAATGTTGATCGCTGAAAAAAAATTATTAATAGTTAATAATTAAAACACATTAATGTGCGGTTTAAACATTTCCCTACCAAATATTTTGTTATAGCCCTTTTTTACTTATTATTGTGGATATTCTGTGGTAAAAATTGTAAAATTCCGCATAAAAATATCTGAAATAACTTTAGCAAGTGATTAAACCATCAGGATACTCGAAAAGTTGCAGTGTCCACTTCCAGGGCAGTTGACCCAATTAAATTTTATTTTGTAGAAACAGTCAAAAAATTTTTTGTTATTAACGTGGAAAAGTTTTTTGCAGCTTTGGAAAGAATTCTCATATTAAATTTTTAAATTATTTCTATAGGTATTCAGATCGTATGAAAATGGAAAACCCTTAAAAAGGACTTTAAGAAGCTGTAGGTACAACAGGTTCTTAGCGGTCGAGTAGTTTAGAATAGATTTTTTATAACTGGACACTTCACTTCAAGGAGGTAAACCTGTTAGATTCAAAAAAAATAATAAAGGGGCTCCAATTTGCGTAGTTTCATTTACATACATCAACCTCGTATTAAAAATCCTCCTGCTTTCGAAACAAAATCCTACATAATTTAAGCGTCTATATGTTCTACGAGATGTGAAATGTACTCGGTGGTATTTAGATAAATCAAAAGTGACGGTAATAAATTTTAAAATTTAAAATATCAATCACGCTGATGTGTGTGTTATTTACAATGAATTATGTTGAGGCTTTCATCATGAACAAACCAAAACCACAAAAACACCCCTGACACTATGCTACAAATTTTTATAATGGAATATTTTCGGTCACAAAGGCTGCCATTTTTAGAAATATAAAAACTTAAAAAAAAATTTTTGTTGCATTGTAAATTACGTTTTTTGTAAATAAGAAGTAACAGTACGACATAATATTGCTTATGAATTGTGTAAAATTCAGTCATTAAAGCTATTGTATTCCTGTTCTATAGTTGTTCGTCCCTATATGGGAGAGTATCCTCGGGCTAGAGATATCTAGGTGGATTCTTCCAACAGCTGAAGCAGCAAGGTAAAGTACATAGAAGTGTATCCTTGAAGGCCTCTCTAAAGTCTCGATTAAAGTAGGCGTATATTAAAGGGTTTAGGGCGGAATTGAAATATCCTATCCAAAATAGCATTGCCACTACAATATCTGGAGTCGGACAGTAAATTTCTCCACACAATGTCGATATTACGTACCTAAAAACAAAAAAAAATCTAAGTATCACAGTAAGTTATCCTGATGAGGGCTAAAATGTTGAAAATTATCGTTCGTGTAAATTGTTAAATTTGCATAGGTTTGACACACAACATCAATTATTACTATTGATTAATTACACATAAATTTGTTTACAATAATTATTTATTGAAAGAGTTTTTACTGAAATAAATTATTTTGCATTATTCAATTTTGAAATTGACATTCTGCAATAACAAATGCTGAGCTAGATTTAAAGGATTTGAACAGGATTTTAATTGTAAATGTTTAATGAATGGATTTAATCCTGTTTTGATATTTAAATGTACACATTGACATACCTGGTGGGTGTAAGAATTGTTTTAGAAACCTACCAACAATACCTGTAAACATTTAAAGTGGGGGCTTTGATTCATACTTCCCCTTTTGCGGACTAAGAGACCGACATTTTACCTTGAATGTTTCTAATTGTGCTGGTAACAAAGAAAAATAACAGCATACGTAGCAACAGTGCAAATGATCTGGTATGGTATAATGCAAATTATCATCCACAAGTCAATCCGGTGGAACGTATAAATTGTTGCATATTTGCATATTTAGGTCATATTAAAAACCAGATAAATAAATCAAACAGCAGAAATAACGCAGGAAATTAGACTTACTTCGAAGAAAAAGTTGAAAGACATTTTAAAAGACACGAAAAGACTTCTAAATTTAAAAATTTATGATGTGTGTTCTACCTATGCTACCGTGAACATAAAGACAATGTATTTAACTAAAGCGACTGAAAACCGCCTTAGAGAGTAATATACAGAGAGATTTATGCTTGGTGTTTCCCTAAAGGATAAGATACAAAATGAGATTTTCACACTTGAGTGACGGATGCAGTCAGGCAGAGTGACAGTGGTGTTGGACTGGTCACATGGCACGACAAAAGAGGTATTATAAAAGATCAATTTAGACATCAAGGCTTTAGAAGGGCTAACCCTATTAAAACATCGATAAGTTTACCTTTACATGTTTAAAGATAAGCTTTTGTGTAAATCAACATTTGAAATATAAAGTTAGATTTTTGACAAAACGTTAACCATGCTTTGTTAAACAAACAATAATTTATTCCAAACCAAGCCAATTGTATTTACGGACGCGTGCATCTATTATGTAACAAAACCGCATCTGTTGGGACAGAGCACTACACCGTGCATATTGAATTAACTCCACAGCCCTTGTTGTATTAACTGAAATTTCATTATAAGCTTAAAAATAATGTTTACCAATTAAAATTATTAATAAATATTCTTCGGTGAAAGCCAATATTTTAGAAATGTAAATTTAATCGCACGACGAAGCGAAGCGTATAATGGAAAACCAGTTACGTCAAAATTTCCAGAGAAAACAACAAAAATTTATAATTATTACGTAGGAGAGGAAAATGTCGTTAGTAATTTAACTATGACCTAGTGATATAGTACCGACTTCCTATGCTAATGTAAACCTTTCCTTAAATTTCTTAACAAGAAATTCGTCAAAAAGAATTGAAAATTATTTATTATATAACTCAAAATGAATCCTTTCAATTAGGAGCTCCCCGACTTTAATATTGTTTTTGATTAAAAAACAGTTCACCCTGTATGTTTTTCGAGAGAGTCTTAAAATAATTGCACCTTCAGCTTTACTTCCTTTTCCAATTTTACCAAGAGGCTTTTTAAGATTTTTCACTTTATTTTTTAAAATAAATTGAATTTCATATATGGACACAATAGACTTACTAAAATATTTTCGAAATTAAACAAACGGTCAGTTCGGTTCTAATTTTAAACTTGAAAGGAACGAGAATGTATTGTGAATAGATTTTGATATAAGATTAGTTCACGTTTCGTTGACTTTAAGCCTCTTGAATTGAATAAGTGAAGTGAATATATTGAAATTAAATCTCGATAGTTTTGCTTAAGAAAACTGAAAAGATATTACGTCCTATATACGTCGATGAGACTTTAACATTTAATTGAAATGATGAAACTTTTGTTAATTAATTCAATAACTATTTTCGAGTTGATCCTTGATCTACTCGAAGAAGTCTGATTCAGACGTGGAGTGCAATTTAGTCCAAATGGAAGTTCCTTAAAAAACTACACATGTCCGGGTAATAGAGAAAATCTTATTTATTAAATGAAAATAAAAGTAAAGGAAGCGAAATAATGAAGGTAAATTTTCTGATTAAATACAAATAATATAAATTATTATTTACCAAACGAAAAATAAAAGTAAATAAAACCTTGTTTTTTGCTGGTGATCATTAAAA
This sequence comes from Rhagonycha fulva, assembly GCA_905340355.1. Taxonomy (NCBI): domain Eukaryota; kingdom Metazoa; phylum Arthropoda; class Insecta; order Coleoptera; family Cantharidae; genus Rhagonycha; species Rhagonycha fulva. The sequence goes on along the minus strand of HG996559.1, from coordinate 28,193,469 downwards.
CTTTTCGGATTGTCAGGTAATGACAAATTGGTCAAATAGTCGTAATAATTTGTGCTTATAAATGGCCTAAAGTTAGTTAATCTCTTTAAACAATTCAGTTGATTTTGGAGCTAATCGTGCAATTTATGGCTTTGAGCACCTTAACCTTGATTAGTTGGAATCCATTCTTGTTTGGTAACAAATTCCTATGCGTCTTTTTTTGGGTGTAAATTAAATTGTAGAATTGTTTGGGTTACATTTTTCTTACCAAAGAAAAAAAGGCAGCCAGCATAACATGAAAGCTCCCATTATTATCCCTAACGTCCTTGCAGCTTTGTGTTCGGCTCTCCAACTCTTGGACTGTTGTCTTATCGTCGATGTCCCTAAAATCAAAATTTTATTTTAGGTTTCGCACTTTTAAAAAACACTAAATGTTGAAAACGAAAAGGCTTTTATTTTAGAATTCGCCCACGACTTAATGTAGGTTGATGTAACTGAGAGTAAGTATTTACTTTGATGTTTAAATGTTATTTACATTTATCAAACTTCACCTCAACGTTTTATTCAACCTTTGAGTTGAAAGCTTTACCTTATGAACTTAAAAATTTTATGAGAGAGCGTTGTTATTAATTTATGTCATTCCCATCTAGAAAATGTGTTAATTAGGGTGCATCTCGTCGTTTATTAAATCAATGTACTGCATAGTTTGTCGTTTAGTTCCAATTATAATTGAATGCATGTAAGTGTAAATTAATATCAATTAGAGAAACTACTCGAACGTCACAGTCCTGTTTTAATCAAAATTATATTACCTCTTAATTTAAAATCAATTTTGGCCAATAAAATGTAGTTATAGTTCAGTTTTTAATATATAATAATTTTAATTTTGGAAGTTTAATTTCAAATGTTGATTGAGATTTATTCTAAAATACGTAAAAATTACCAAAAATCAACGTAAATTTTAGGTGTATTTTAAATAAATTTATAAAGATGTGGAGGCTTCATCTCCGCACTGCATCATTGTTGAATATGCAGTTTACTGTGTAGAACTACAACCACAGCTAAAATAATCTGGAAGCAAACGAAGTTAATCATAAAAACAGAAGTATTTTGAAAACAAAATACATTAGTAAAAACACGTGAAAATTACCCAAAAACCGACGTAAATTTTAAGTTTAAATTATCAATCACACAATTAATTAAAAATGAGATAATTTTAACCTTTTTTGGATTTTTTAGGATTGATTTACACACCAATCAAGTTTCTAATATGAAAAAGCTACTCGTCCGTGAATGGGCGTTCCAGCTAGTGGTAAAATATATCTCAAATATTTAAAAAGCTTTAGGTTGGTAATCTTGAAAAAAAGGTTAGAACGTTTGAGACTGTTTATTTTGCCTCAGTTAATGAAATACTGAAATATTTTTTCTAGCTGATGAAAAAAGTGTGTTTAATTTTGAAATATTAGTTCAAAGGAGTAACTGTAAACGTTCGAAGTTAAACCTAAAATGATTGTAGCCTGTTTGAAGAAGAGATTGGATTATCAGATACTCTTTTTTGTAAGTAAACAATTTTTTTTTACATGTGCTTAACACACCCAAATCTTGTAACTCTATCTATGGGAGATCAGGGAAGATCTTGCACCCCCCCCCCAAAGTTTAACTGCCATAAAACGCAGTAAACGTTCGTTCATAGATTTTATTAAATTGTAGAACCATTCCTAATAAACATATGGTATGGAATACCCCCCAGTACCTGGAGGCTAAAAATTATAATTTTTAACTGTTTGCATTAAACTTTCTCACGTAAACGCCGTTGTTATTCGGCCTGCGGCCTAACTCTGGGATTTGTAAAAAATTAGATGCTTGAGACTACATTTCTTTAAAGTTGGTAAACTTTTCTGGTTGGTAATTAATGAATATTAAGTGCAAGCCACAGCAGTGGAGTGATGTGACCGCTGGTTGAGTATAGAGCGGAAATTCTGGATTCAAATCGCGGATTGCACACAATTTCTTGGCTTGGCCTTCCGGTGGGCATCCACACTCTGTGGTGTTCCCTGATCTTTGTGTCAACGTCATCACCGTTGATACGGCTGCGTCACACCCGAGAGTTTACAAGAAAGGTTTTAAAAGGATTCAACAGGCTTCCCACCCTATTACTAAAAAAATCGGTTTTTAAGTAGATTTCCAGATGCGCTCTTATTGGTTGAAAATGTAGTAAGATTCGAAAAGGTTCAAATGATGTATTGAATAGCTCCCAAAATGTATATTATCCATTACCAACATAAAATGTAGCTTAGGGGTTCTTTACGTGTTGCTACTGTTAATTCACCGAATCTCTAATAGGAAATAGTATCACATACAATTTTAACATAATATTTACGACGTAATATATTTTATTTAATCAACAATATTTGAACAGTAAATGCGCAGTTTTCGAAGTTTCTACTTAAGAAATTACGATTTTAGACGTAAATAAATTGCACCTTTTTTCAACTTATAGTGCGTTACTGATTATTTTAGGATTACACGCGGTATCAGCTTTTAGTTTATTGGTTGGTTCCACCTATAACTTAAACTAATATTGATTTTTTAACCTAAATTGCATATTATTGTGCAACATCAAATTTAAAAAATTTTTACAACTTTTTTAAATGAAAATTTTAACGGTGAAAAGTGTAATAAACGTTATTAAAACGTGGCTGAGTACTCGACAACTAAAATCGTTAAATTTTATACAACATAAAAACTTCCACAAATGAATATTCATGTTGACGAATTGTTTGAAAAATGTGCCCATGAAAATGGCCATTAAAGGAAGAAAATTGTCTTCGTTTAGTTTTAAAATGAAAAGGCAAACGAAGCCACTAAAAAAGTTAAAAATTACACTCTCGGGTCTGATAAAAAAAAGTCCCCGCAAGTTATCCTATTATTTCTGTTTCAAAAATTTATTTATAACTTGAAGTTAAAAAATTCAGAAGTCTATAAATATCGAGAAAAAGAAATATATTCGGTACCTGACAAGTTTTTGATAATAATAATATAAAATATTTTATTGTAGGTATAAACGCCTACTCTTTGTATCCGGGTTCTGAAAGAAAAGAAAATTTTTGACAAAGAAATTTTTATTTTTAATTTGTAACCTTTGTAGTAGCGCGATATTGAATCTCAAGATTTTTCAAAATCCTAATAAAAAACTGATAAAATACTGTAAGGTTCTTACATAATATAAAACACATCCAGCGCTCACGCTATGTGAGCTTTTTGTACACCGAGAATGTCGAACACATATCCTTAGAGTGATTTAGTAAGAGAATTTTTGAAGTTTTTTAAAGGTTCTTGTTTATTACATGTAATCACGGTAAGTTTAATTTTAGTTAACATTTACTTGGTTGGTATTGACATTGAGGGGTGTAAATTACTCTGTTTATTCATTATTACGTTGACATAAACCTGGTCGGCAAATAAACGTTACATCTAAAAGGGAGTTATACCCTTTAATTCACGGTGTGTCGATTTTCTAAATTAAATTTTCTATGCTGGAAATTTCACAATACGAAGAAGTTTTCAAAGGTCGCAAATGTTTCAAAAATAATATTTTTTGACAAATATTTCTTTACCTTCTTTAACATTGTTTTAGTGACTACCAGACGATTTTTAATTCTGTGCTTCCTAATTAGATACGACAAAGCTTTTTGTCTTCAAAAAATTTTCTTATTGACTTGTAACCATATTTAAAAAGAAAGTTACTTATGAACAACAATGGTTTTTTGGTGGAAACTCGAATTCGCATCCACAGTCTATTTAAATTTTTTGAGACATCACTATTGATGATTATTTTGTAATTTTATATTAAAATGACTGAAATTTTTATATTTATATTATCGTTAAAATTTTATTTCTAAATGTTTGAAAATAATTGGAATATTAACTACAAAGTTTTGATTTCAAAGTCAGGTGGTACAAAATATTTAGATATTATTATGAAGATCTTATTGAATGTTTTACTGGACAATCCTACAAAGCACATTAAACTAACTTTGTAGTAAATGTAAACTGTGGATTTGCGCAACCGCCGGAGCCGCCATAAGGGGGCGTTAGGTGTAACCAGTCGTTTATAATGATAACTTTTAAATTGTGAAACGTAAACTTTTAATTGAGACAGCATAGTTTAATTAAGATTTTTCTTAAACTTTTGCAAGTACATTTTATAAAATTTACTTTAGACATTAATTTGTTTAGCCTCTTAAGACACTATCAGTTTTTATAATATGATGACACGTTTTATTACATTTGATACTATGAAATGAATAGGAACTTCAACATTCTAGATTATTTAGGTACTTCAAATAATGACAGTTTTTGTGTTAATACCGAATTTTGGTTTTTAGTTTTCTTTCCTTTCGTGACATTAACTTTGATCGATTTGTTCACAAAACCATTGGTGATTTTGTTCAATGTTTTTCTCATTTTCAATTTATTTTCGTCGATTTTGATCGAGTAGAATTATTGACTAGCACAATCGTGAAGTTTTTCATCTGGGATTATTACTTGACCTAATTTTTTTATTGGACCATTTTAATTTTAAATCGCCGAATACAGCAGAGTTTTTTTTTTACAGTGTAGAGACAATTAATTTGATTTATAAAATTTCCTTTGTCTGCTCACTCAATTTTCGTATTCAAACCGATACCTGTAAAAGAAATCTTTATTGTTTATTCCTCAATTCTCCAAAGTAATCATGTGAATAAAAGTATAATAGTGTAAAATATAAAAACACGTTCACAGCTCTTCTCACGTCATTGCTCGTATTTTACATAAAAATTGAACCGAGAATTGAGTAAAGTGCCTTTTCGACAACCTGAAAATTTACAAGCAGCGTTAAAATATTCAAACAATTTTATTTTTAACGATCCTGCGCAAAAAATTTGTAATATCCCATAAAATTTCAGTCAATCACTCGGTCTCAAAAATTTTATCGCATATTTTAGCGAATTTAAAAAATCTCCAGGATCGCTTTAACGACAACGCTTCAAATGATCCTTTGTGTGGAAATGGCACACATTATCGTTGACGTTTGTTATTAAACGTTCAGTGAAACTATCAGTTCAAAAATTTGTCTTTTATACGCTCCAATTCGACATAAAAATTGATTTATTATGCAAAAGGAAAATTTTTTGGTGTAAATTTTAAAGCTTTGAAGTGTCGGTGTAGTTTGTTTTAGGTGTCCTAGATTTTTGGGACATTTTAAATTGCCACTTTGGTATGAGTTCTCGTTTACACGAATATTTCTGCATTATGGAAGATGACAGTTTAAGTAAAATTTGTTGAAAATATTCGCGTACGTTTCAGTTATAAGATAACAAACAGTTGGCAACATTCAACTTATTGTTCGCTCACGAAGCAGCTGCTTAAAATGGTTATGAAGAAGCAAAGTTCACACGTGAGTAGCCGCTTACGTGGGTGCTAATCATGAAATATTTATAGGCTACTTTTCCAAAAAGTTGTGAGTACTCGATGATAATAAGGCGCAGTACAGCTAAAAATAGCTGCTCATTAAGTATTTATCCTGAATAAGCTTTCACCTTATCAATGGGCTCGAGTTCCTATAAACACTAAATCGTTGGCTTAACAAAGCACTTAGTGTTTATTAGCTTACTTAATACTGCACATCCTTACCGCAAAAACTGACGTGCTGCATAAAACAAGAGGTAATGTGTGGTATATGGGACGACGTGTGATGAATTGTAAACACAGCTTCCATAATATTGCACGAGGCTTTATAGGTTCGTGTCACTTTTATCTTGTAAATCATCAATACGCCGCCATTCTACTAGTCAAACGCATTAGCATATTGAAGAAGTAATTTTAACCTTAATGTCACGTATCTCGATTATCCTGGAATTCGTCGGTTAGGCATAATCGGATTAAAATTAAGCGAAAAAAATCTTCTTTTTCAAGAATATTTTATCATTAAGATTGGGTCGTAAAGTAAACCTTACAATTTTCTCCTGCTTTCGTTTTAATACGAATTGTTGATATAGCACCCTAACTTTTTTTTATAGCTTATCTTGACAAAGGTCAGCAATATAAAGTAATTTTAAGCTCAAGAAAATAAAAGTTCCTCTTTAAGAAAGACAACACTTTTGGGTGTAAAATGAACGTAATCAAAATTTTCAATTATTTACGTCATCATTCCAAGCTGTTATTGTTTATGTTTGTGTACATTTAAAGTTGCGAGCTCTGTTATTGTTGTAAATGCAAATAGGTGTTAGGGAACGTGTCGACGAAAATTATTTCTCAAGAGTAATTAAGATTTAAATAGAATGGGAAAATAATTATGTGTGGATTCACAAAGCTCAAGATCCTTTTTAAGGAATCATTCGTAATTTAATTTTTTTTAGTGTACTACTTGCGAATTTTATGAAAGACGAGCGGTTTGAAGGCGTTTTACATTTACATCTTTCGAATTTAAAGATCCAGAGCAAATAATTTGTATGCTTTAGAAATTTAAATTTTTTACAATTTCCTTTTAAATTTAAATCCAGAATACTTTTTAAACACAAGATTTATTAGGTAAAGGTGTTAAGGATTTTTCTTTGTTGTGGTTTTGAATAATTTATAGCTTGGCAGATTTCCAAGATTGAGTTTTATTCATTAACTGTAAATTAAATTGTAATTTTAGGACTTTTTCATTCGACCAAATAAATTTCATTTCCAACAATATCTCAAAAATAGAAATGAAAAGTGTAAATTAATATTTGATTTGCACTGATTTCAATTATTATGTGTAATAATATATTAAATTTTTATTATATTTAATATCTAATTATTTTCTACTTTAGAATTGTAATTTTAGTTTAAATGTATCGATGGCATTGCCCCAATTCCGCAGGGTTCAGTTAAACCAAAAACACTAAGACTTTTTTTTAAATGTTTAAACAGCCTGGCTCTTGACACTCAGAATAAAGGCTAGTCATCCTTAAACATAAGCACAAAATTGGTTTTTCCATAAAAACTACGGGTGCACTCAAAGTTTCTTGTGATACTGAGCTACTTTTAGTTAATTCATCTATACATAATATGAACTAAACGCATTTGATATCTCTGCATGAGTTTCCATAACAATAATAGAAGTAAGGGGTCACCAATTTAGCCAGATAACTTGTTTAATAAATTTTGCCTAAATTGTTAGTGTTTCTTGTTCTTACTAATTCTAGGACCGCTATGTTACAATTTATGAGAATTGTTCGCACCAAACTAAAACAAGTAACCTTTTCACAAGTAAAAAGTGTCACAAATGTTTAGCTATCTGTGCATCACATGAAAGCTATCGGCGTGGAATAATATTACAAGCTTACCAGGCACCTACTAAAACTATTTTACTTTTTCATTGTCTTGAATCGTCACAATGAAATTCGATTTGCAAAACTGAAAACTGATGCTTATTCGTAATTTAAATATGAACTGATGCCTTCTTAATATAATACATTAATCGTAACCAACATTTGTAGATTACGCGTAAACCTAGCTTAACGCACTTATCTCCACCAACGGAAATTGGGTAAAGTTCAGAAGATACTGTTCAGGTATACCTTCTCAAGTTATATTACCACAAAAGGGAATAGGGAAAATGTTGTGATATTTAAATTTTCCCCATGAAAATAAAGCTAACCTATCGATTATTTGCTTGTTTACAACAGTTAAATGTCAGAGTTGGTTTGACAAAAATTAATTGAAATTTTTAAATTAAAACTCAAGATTAAAATGAAACATTCATTCAAAAACGTTAATTTTATTTGTCAATACAAAAACTGGAAATGCGGAAATTATTATTAGCGTTTTCAATTAATTTGCAAGTTTTTTCAGTGTGGTTCGGGGTGCATCGTAACGTAGGTTAAAGTTATTTGCTTTCTATTTTTAGGTAGATACTATTTAATTAAAAGTTCACTTAAATTACGATAAAAGCGGATGAATGTATTTGATGAAGTTCCAGACTGATAAAATAAGAAAATTTAGAATTATATTAGTTATTATTTGTTTTAAATTGGTATTTTAAATAATGTGTTGCTTGTTTTTGTTCAATATTTATTTTGAAGTTGTTATTTTGTTAAAGGTAAATATTATTTTACTTTTTTGTGGAATACAAAGCGATAGATTTTGTCTAGTAATAATTTATGTGACCACAATTGGAAAAAACAGTAGTGAATCGGGAATAATAAAAAAGATAAGAATAATGAAAAGATTCCAAGGTTAAATTAGTTTTTAGAGAGAATTAAAATTATCAAGGTTAAGTTTTCCTAACTTTCTAATAATAATTTTTGACTTTTAGCTAAATTTTTTAGTCTAACCTAACCTAGGTTATGTTACAATTCTAACCTAATACGATTAGTTTTTCAAATAAAATGTTGATTCACTTTAATCTTCTAAAGGTCCCATACCAAAAATAATCGACAGTCTTGTGGTTCTTACGTCAGATACAGTTGGATTACGTGAGATGGAAAGGTAGGTCAGTCTCAAACAATAGTTGAAATAAAGGATTTCTTGATACTGGAAACCGCAAGAGCCCAATGTTAAAAAAAACATTTAAAAATTAAGAAAAAATGAGGGGAACTGCTCGAACCTATCAGGTCCTCCTAAAAAAAAATCATTGGTTTTAAATTCGAAATAAATTTTCTGGGATTTATTTTGTGAACTGATCAACTTTTAAGTCAATACTCATAAAATATCCTAGCTTTTAACGATATGAGAAAGATGGTTGAAGGGATATGAAAAGTTCTTTAAACAGTAAAGAATAAAATTTCTTCAGGGCAAGCATCGCTGCGTGGGTGCAAGTGATTTAAAAGTTAAAAAAAAAGTTTTAATTTCATATTGGAAAATACTACGTGCAAAACGTTGAAATAAGTTAATTTAAAGTACCCTGAGGACATGAACCTCATAAAAGTTTTCCTGAGAGTACTTACACCTATACAATTTATTATTTTAATAGCATCTGCACAGTTAAATGCCCGCGTTGATTAAAAAAAAAATAATTGAAAATTTTAAATTAAACTTTATAATTAAAAACTAAATTTAAAAATTCTGAATAGTTCATTGAACAATTCATTCAGCGAATTGTTGTTTCAATGTAAAGTTTAGTTTGATTTCATAATATCAATGTTTTCTATTTTGTTTTCAGTTCGGTTAAGGGGCCACCGTAATAAACTTTTAAAGTTATTTGCGTTTATTCTCTATGATTTTAAGTTCCCTTAATTCACGAAAATGTTCGCAATAAAGTTGAGACTTTGATAAAATAAGAAAATTTAGTTACGAGCTTTAATGTAATATTTACAAGCGTACAAAGTGTAGAAACAGAAGTTAAATTGAAGTAGAGCATGTACCTCGTGTAACTTTTCTCGAGGGTGACTACATCTATACAATTTTCTTGGAGTTCACCTGGGGGTAAAGTAAACAGGTGGACGTGTTGAAATTGCATATTACTCTACTGTTACAATTTTAATTTAACTTATAAAGCTCCATTTTATTTTTAATTATGAACTATTTGAAATTATTCTCGTTAAATCTTGTAATTTAGTGATCCAAAGCACTGCATGTTTGTAATATAAATTTTATGTTTCTCATTACTCACGATATTGCAGTAAGTAGGATACCAAAACGCTTTAATAATTATCAATTTGCGAACCCCAGAACGTGTAACCCTTGAAAATATTAAGGAATAATAACGCTAAATATGACGGAATCTGTTGATTTAGTGCTTTGAGCACGGCAAAATGTAAACTTTTGCAGCTTTAATTGATATATTCGTAAATAATTCATTCGAACTTAAATCTCAAACGTAATAAATTTATTATTTCGATAAACCTCAAACTTTAACTTTTAATGAAGAAAAATTTGTTAATGTATTTACAACAGCTGCAACATTTCACAACGAGATTTTAGTTTTCCAGCATCGATTAATTTAGAAACTAACGTAATTATGAAACTGCAGGGTTAAACGTTGGCTAAACTAAAGTCAGCTTTAGGCCTGAAAAAATTCCGCTTTTAAGGTGAAATCTGACCAACATAAATTCTAATTAGCAACGAAGTGAGAACGGTAATTCCAAAGGGAGAAAGTCGCATTAATCTAATTTCTAAAACAACCCTGACTTAGAGTTCCTTAGGGTGAAACATTGAATTAATTTATTTTCTTTCTTATTGTAAAATTATTAATATGGCTACGGTTTTTCCACTTAAATTTAACAAGATCGCCAGATTAAGCTCCTTAATAAGAAAACAAGCAAAACATGAAAACTTGTAAAAATTAAGGTAGGCGGAGATCGTAAAATGTTTTTATAAATTTTCTTATCGTTTCACTATTTTTGTATTTTTAACATTTATTGCTTTAATTCTGCAAAAAAAGGTTTTGATCGTATCGCTGCAATAACCCTAAAAAATTGTATCTTCATATTTCTATTAATTACGCCTGGTTACTTAAGGATCAGGAGCACCACAGGTTAACCTGTAATCAATTTTTATTTTGTAGCTTTGCCTTATATATAATATGTAGGGGCATTGATTGGAGTGTAGTGAGGATTAGAAACTCAATGTATTTGACTTTTAGGGTGGTTTAAATATACAACAATTATTTGCGTGTTATGAGGTCATTTAGGGGTTTTGTTGAATTTAATTCATTAAAGTAACGCAAATGTCTTATTTTCGTCTTTTAGAGCCACTTTAATTTTAATTCTGTACTGCCATCAACCAAATATAATTGAACTAAAATGAAACTATCAAGCGTCCAGGAAGACAACGTGGATAAAAACTCCGGTAAGCGATCTAATAATTACTGCAGCAAAAATTAATTTGCACTAAGCACAAAAAAAAAGCTTATGTTTTACTTCCAGTTTTTTTTCTTATATTTTACTTTTCCTCGTTACCACAGATACCATTATAGCAGCGAGAAAACAGTCAGATCACCGCATTTGTAGAAAGAGATCCCAAAACAAACAATTTCTGAATTTTATCCAAGATTCTTTCGTATATCTACATTGTAAAAGGTTAGAAGGTTTTTACTATAAATCTCTAAACGCAGCTTAGACTAAATTTTGAAACATTTTTAGTTAGAAAAATAACATTTGGAATAATTTATTATACCTAAAAGATTGTATTCGAGTATCAGCCAAAACTTTGTTTTAATGATATTTTGGCTAGACTTCTTTGAAGGAAACGGTAAAATTAATAGTTATTAGTTTATCAAAGTATTATATTATAACAATTTAGAAAATAGGGATAATCACGTCAGAAGTCATCTGGTCATTTTTTAAATAAACGTCCGTTGTTAGATTTCATTTTCAATACTACACATCAAACAATTTCAATCGTTAGCAGAAAATTTTGGAGTTAAGAATGTAGTAACTAAAACATAACTTTTAGTTAACCTTAATGAATGATCTCAAATTTAACATTATCTACGTGGTTTCGTACAATTTACCTTCACGATTTCCCTATCTGTCAATATCCTAAAATATACAAGTCAACTAACGACGTGGAAATGGGCAAATAATAAAATATTTTTGAATCGTAATTTGTTCATGTCATCTGTGTTGAAAACCCCAAATGGAAATGAAAATAGAAAATGAAATGTAGCAATTTGTAAGTGATTTAATTTTTGGCTGATGAAATGCAACTTTTGTATTTTTAGCTTTATCATCAAGAATTTAATGTGAGCGATAAATGGTGGATTTTCAACACGATCTGAAGGAAACTAAATTAGAAATTAAATAGATTGTAGTTCAAAGATCCGTTCGTATTACGACTTGCACATTTATTTAAATTTAAATTATTTCAGGATGTCTTTTCAAGTTTTCAGTTTTACTTGCAGTGTTAAATATTGTTGCATTCCATACCTGATTTTGGAACCAATCTTGTTAAATTTTGTTTTCTATCCTACACAAGTTTTTTTGATCAAAATAGCGCAAACTTTTCAAATTTTTAGTTGCATTTAAGAAACTGGCAGGACGCTCTAAGGATGGTTCATGTCCCACTCTAAATATTTTTTAGGTAGTTTACAAGTTACACTTTAAAATGATTTTTCCCAAAAACTTCTAACTTTTGAGTGAATTTAAACGCAAATTTATGGTATTTTACCCTTCAAAAAAGTTGATTATAACCGTCCTTGAGTCCTGGTGCTTTTGCCGTAGTTAGTCTTTGCTGCATTGTATTCAGGTTCACGTTCTGGTACCGGGGAAGGGGGTGGGAGGGGGGGAAGAAAAGGTAAGTTATGTTACACAAAGCTTGAAAAGTTGTAGTAAATATGGTGAGTTAAATTATAATTATTTCGTCTTCCTCATGTCTATTAAATTTTATTGTGTTTTTTTTTTGGTTTTTGGTTATTTATATTTTGGATTCCTTGTAGAAGATAAGAGAAACACACACGCATTTGAACTTTAAATCGGGTCCATTGTGCTATCTCCGGTTTTCAGATCCTGTCACTCCTTAAACTGTCCAAACAGTAAAATAAACTTCAGAATCTTGGCAGGCGGTTACAAATTTTGGCTACGTCGGGCGAAAAATCTCTTAACACATATCCTTTTATTGAAAATAAAACAGGACAAATTACATATGTTCAGCCGTTTCCTTCTCTTCATTACATCCACGACTTATAGGTATCTGCACATCTCATCATTCAAAATTGTTTATTTAATCTGCAGTGTTCAGTTAAAATTTTTTCAATTTTTTAAACCTTCGTTGATAAAACACATAAAACAAGATATATTTTTTAATGATACCCACATAATATCTTAACTAGCATTTACTTGGACTTGTTTGATCATAAACTACAAATTTACTTATTACTTTAATATAGCACAGGACAGCGGCTCTTAAGATGCTTAATAAGACAAAGAAGCAAACCATGTGAACTTGTGAAAATTAACCTTAATTTACTACAGAACAAAGCATGGAGCAGGACCAAGATTGATGAGGACACCATAAATGATGTTAATCTTGAGAAAATTAGCTACCACTGTTATGGATGCCTTCATATTCTTAAATAATTACTCAAATTTAAAACATTTCTTCTCGTGAGCAGTGGCGTAGCATACTTGATTTATAAAACATAAAGCAATGATGTTTTCATTAAAAAGTTTTGTAATTTGTGTACGCTATGAAAATAATTCATTGGTGTATGCAAATTTTTTATAGCGCAGAGGTTTGTTAGTAATCGGTTAGTTGCGTGACAATAATATGTCACAAGGGTGATGTTTATTTGCGTGTACTTACCCTCTATCATCATTATTTACTTTTGTCGGCTATGTTTACCGCTTTTTGTCGCATATTTATGGAGATTTTTGTTTACGTTCTTAGCATACTTAACATTTTTAATTTAATTGCGTTTGAAATACGACGACTTTTTATGCTCGCGTTACAAAAGGAACCTTTTAGCGCTTTTGACATTCGTGAGGTTTTCCTTTTGTATTAGTTTAATCATAATTTTACTTTTTTTAAATATCCTCCGAAGAGGTAAACGAATACTGATTGGGTACATTAAACTCAAAGTACGGGCTTTAAGCTGGATGGGAAGCAGCGAAAGCACAGCTTCCGGGCACTTACGAAAACGAGTTTGAAATTGTATTTTTTCTGGGCTGTAGGTGAAAAATGCTGGCATAGCTTCGATTAAAATGTGGAAAATAAAAGAGAAATTTATTTATAAATAGAAAGGCCGCTTAAAGCTGCACACAAACACGCACAAGAGAAGTTACCGCTTAAAAAACTTTAAATTTTTTAGTAGGTGGGTAAATACGTAAAATGTTTGTTTATCAAATATTTGACCATCTATATAACATTATTTTTTGTTTAAACGCATTCCATACACTAACAGTTATGTTGTTATCCAAACTTTTGAACTGTTGCTTACCCTAAAATCCTAATCCTCTTAGGAACACGGTGGGACCATTTCTAACAACAATTTTACAGTTCTCCAAGAAAACTTGGACTGCTTCTCAAATTCTTCTTTTCCAAGACCAACGAAAATTTCATTTTCATTTAATCTTAAATCCAAAGAAGAAGAAGTTGTGAATTTTATACACTTACCTAAAGAAATAAATTTGCAAGTGGCACCTGTTGCAGAGGGTCCAACTCTGCTTTATTTTTGTTCTACTCTTTGTTTTTTGTAACTGTCCTAAGTTTTGTGTTTATTTTTAATATATATTTACGAATAAACAAAACGAATTTAATCGACACGCGATGCGACACCACGCACGTTTACGTGCTTAACCAATTTCAGAATACATCATGGCGTGCTTTCCTGAAAACCTGCAATTGTAAGGAGACGATCCATCCTTAATGTCAAGTTAAATTCAGTATCAGACGTAAAGGACTAAGTTTTAAATTTTACACGCGGCCAAGGTTTGGTAACCGTCGTACCAAATGTGGATTAAATGGGGTTACAGAGCATATACAATAGGCAATACGTACAGGGTGTGAAACATTTAATTCACTACTTTTCCAATTTCTTGGGTATGGCTATTGGAAGTAGTCGTTGGTATACGTTAGTAAGCCTTTGAAAACAAGTAAAAAAATTTTAAACTATAAATTTATACTAAGGTTATAATATATACTTCATTATAATTTTGTTGGTTATGTCAAAGCCCTTGAATATAGGGCACCAGCTCAACTCCATACAAACTATTTTATTTAAAGTGTATTATTATTCTGCATTTAATTACAATTTCTTGTTAACTTTACCAAACAAAATCTATTTATATAAAATAATTATTAAACAATATCATTAATAATATATAATTAAGCCCCTTTGAAATTATTATTACTTAGTTATTATTAATTTATATTATAAATTATTAACTAATTAGGTCATATAAATAGAATTACGTTGGTAAAATTGTTAGCAAATTGTACAAAGGAAATAAAATAATTTGAGCAAAGCTATCAGAGAAAAAATTTGTATGAAATCGAAAAGGTCACATATTCTACCAAAGAAAAAGAGTCAATCAAATGACAAGATTTTTAAATTTTTTGGCTATGTTTAATTAAATTTAGCTAAGAAAAAACATTGTAATATTAATATTGGTGTTGAGTTCAACTATCCATTTTTGCACAATGTGCTGATCAATTTCCTTTTAGTAATCACCTACATTTTTAGTTATCAGCTGAAAAATTTTATTTAATTAATTTGTTGCAATCTTACGTTTATATTTATTGCTGACTGCTAACTTGCAAATTTTTTGAAGAAAAAATTTCAAGGTAATTTGTGATCGATAGTTGAATTTCAGATGGCACCCATTAAAATCTTAAACATTTAGTTTTGACGTCTTAATTTTTGTTGTCTCATCTGTTTTATATTACTGCTTTTTGATACTTTGCGATGGAATTTCAACCCTATAAGGGTAAAATTACAGTATCCCGTTTTGGGACTAAAAGGCATTACAAAGGGTGGATCAATATTTTACTCAAATCAATTTTTTTTTTTATTAAATGGCACGAGTTCCACTTAAGGTAAGGTTAATCATTAGGATTCAAATTCGGTATTCTCTCTCTCGATGTGTGGTGAAAAAATTACAAAGCTCTACTGATATTTGAGCATCACGATAACTTCTTAAGGAAAAGTTCATATGTATGAATCTCAAGTTTTCATTATGTAAAAACTTTAATTTTAAATTTATCTAAACAATATCATAGAAGCCGCCTTAAATTTCCTTTGAAATAAGAAATCCTTCAAAGCGATGAATCAAACCAATTTCCTCAAAAATGTGAGCCACGGTTAACTAAAACCTGAGACATAAACCACAGAGACATCTATAAAGTAATAATATCTTTTGTTCTTAAACTTTTATGTTCTTGAAAATAAAATCAAAAACATTTTAAATATTGGAGCTCAAGTAAGACTCTACAAAGTAAAGGGTTACTTACATTCAAAAGACAAAAGAAAATTAAAACAAAATAAATAAAAGCTCCGTTTGTTAAGTTTCACAAAAACTTTAAATTATGAAAAAGTTCTCAAGTTAAATATTCTCGTATCGTTGCTCTATTAGTCTCTTTATCATCCTGTCAATTAAAACATTGTAACTTTAAGGCTCTTAAAAGCTTTTTAAGTTTGCTTTTCCTCCTGTAGTTTCCACCAATCACTAAAATCAGCTTTTGGTAGTAATTACATCAAACAACAAACTAAAGAAAATTCCCAATAAGCTTTCTTTGATAAACTTTTTATTAATCTTTCAGCAGCACGTAAGTCCTTATTTATTTAAATTTTTGAGTTCGACTTCACAAGGACGAAACTAAAAGTTCGATTCGTTTTTATATTTTATAGAAATAAAATATTAAATTTGTGTTGGCGGAGCTAAACTTCATAACGAAATTTTCTACGGAGCTTTCCACTATTTTTGTAGGTACGTGAAAGAAATAATCATTTCCGATATTGCGCTAAAGTAGGTCAACTATTTTTAACAGTTGGAAAATTTGAATTGTATCTACTGCACTTTTACAAGTGCGGAAGCGAATTTTTGATTGTTTCGTGTTTTATTTTATTTAGTTTTGGGTGTGATGATTAATTAAAAGACACGTCACAATGAGAATGATAACGGTTGACACTGTTGTTTGCAGATTAGACATAATGCTTATAATACGGGTCTGCTTAAATTATTTTGTTTTTGTTTTTAAACCCTAAGGAACCCATCTTTCTCGTAACTTGAGTACTCTAATTGCAAATTGTTCCTGTTATTACGTACAATTGATTCCAAAGGCCAATTTCATTGTTAACTGACGTGTGCTCGTTTTGAAGTGCTAGAATGAAGAACATTGGATTAGGAAAGCTGTGGTTATTTCACCCTGCGGTGAGGGTAAAACGGAATTCTATTGATTTTCTCGCCGGGCCAAAGCTCGCAGATTCAGCGCCGGACTAACAGTGGGTGGTACAAATTTGGATAACAAATAAGGAAATGCATACAATACATAAAATATCACACCTATATGACGCGAGTCACCCGATGAAAATTTTTGATTTTTACGATACACTCAAAGTTTCCAGAAGAAAATTTGATTTGTATCAAAACTTCAAATAGAAAAGTTTTGATTGCTTTACATATTTTGATGCCTCGAACCCGTCAAAACTGACAAATTTTAAAAAGCTTTTCCCAACTTTTCGACTTTCCAAAATCATTATCTCGTCTAGAAATGTAAATATTGTTAAATAATTTTTAACTTGGTTTCGCTATCACACCATACTTTGATAAATTTACCTTCTACGAGCAGGTTACTTTGCTTGTAATCGAATTAAAGTCAACGTGAGACAAAAAATTTTGAAATGAGTTAAAAACGGAATAAAGTTTCGTTATAATCACATTATGCGTTATAGAATTTTCTGCAGTATCAAAAAATGTTTTTCACTGCAAGACATTTTTTTGACAAAAAACTTTGAACTTTTACGGCTTTGAATTGGAATAACTGAAGAGGACAAATCACCGTTGTCAAAACGAAAAATGAGACGTGATTCTAAAAATGAAATTTTGGAAAAGAAACAAATTGTGGCCTATAAACTTTGCAAATTTTTGGGACCACTTATTCAATTTTTAATACTGCCAAGAAATTTCCATATTGCAAATGTAAATTAATTTCTTGTATATTTATGTGAAAAACTTTATTCATAAAACCTGCATTGCTTCAAAACTGCATTAGGTTTTTTCAATATCAAATTAAACAAGTTTGATAGATTCTTTACTTCAAAATTGAAAATTTGCATATTATTGCGTCTTATGGAACGCAAATGCTCTGGTTGTAAACTTTTTAAGTAAAGTACGTTTCTAAATTAAGGAAAATCTGAGTTACTTTTAAAGTCGTTTACTTTCGTTGTGTTTATAGTTGATAATTTTTTTTTGAATTGTTGGATAATGGAAAGAAAATATACTCGAAACCTTCTTCAAACGTAAATCTGGGTTTCATTGGTTAACTTTCTTCATTCGTTTGAAATTTGCTTATAAAAGAACGATACCAAGTTCAGCAGTTTTGAGTATCTAGTAATTATGAAATTATAATTATTTTTAAAGTAAGTACCACGATCTTGTGCTAATTATATGATAATCGTGTTTTCTATACCTAATTTTGTTCTCAAGCTGTGCAGCGTAGAAATTTATGGAAAAATAATCTTTAACTTAAATTAAATTAAATTTAAATTTAGTTATATTTTGTAATGTGGAAATGTAATGGAATTACTTCAAGTTTATCTTTATTTGAATTCTATTTCAATTTCTTGTTTTAAAAAAGGGTTGTTGATTTGAAAGGTTTACATATAGGAGCGATTGTACTCAATTTACATCGAAAAGCTTAATATTAAAGAACAGGTTATTTAAAGTACATGTCGCTGCCCCCCCCCAAATCGAATTTTTGGGTAAAATTTGCGTCAAACGTTTGAGCATCAATGAGCTTCCAATATTTTCGTTTGAGCCTCAACCGTCGCGGAGTTATTTGCGAAAACTTTTGGGGGGGGGGGGCTGTAGACATGTTGCCCCCCCCAAGTGGAATTTTGGGGTGAAAATGGTGTCAAACGTTTGAGCATCGTTTGAGCATCAATGAGCTTCCAAATTTTTCGTTTGAGCCTCAACGGTCGCAAAGTTATTCGCGAAATTCTTGGGGGTGGGGGGCTGTAGACATGTTTTTCTATTTTCGTTCTCATTTCGAATTTTTTTTTTGAAATTGATGTTTATCGATAGAGATTCGTTTGAGCTTGAATGAGCTTCCATTCCCATCATTTTAATTTCATTTTCTGCAAAGTTACGAGCATTTCAAATTTCGAGTACTCCGGGCAAGTACCGTACAAACATTTTCTATTTTAATTCTATTTTATCGGATTAAAAATTTTGATCCGATTAAAAAAACTTAATTCTGCTTAATTACCATCATCATTTTGATGGAATAATACGGAAGGTGTAATTTTAGAAAAGAATATTATGTTTAATAGAATATCGTGAACTAATAAAATGGTGATATATTATAATTTTATTAAAAGATTTAAAAAAAATTTTAAAAAGGATATAAACTAAAAAGGTCAAAATGACATTTTACTCTAAAAAGCGGTTAAGGCCCGGAATCGAGCGCAACTTTCAATATTCTGAAAGTTTATAAATGTACCAGACAAATCGAATTTTCTAGAAAAAGTTTTGTTAATCGTTTTAACATCAATAAGTTTTCAATATTTTCATGAGCCTCAACCTTCATGGAGTAATTTGCAAAAACTTTGGAGGGGGGGGGGAAAGAGGTTGTTAACAAGTTTATCTTTATCCCATCTTAAAGTAGAATTAATTTTGTTAAATTGGTGTCAAACGTTTGTGTATAGTTGGTGAGAGACCCAAGAGTTCCAAATTTTTTTGTTGAGCCTCAACAGACTTATTTGCAAAATATTTGGGAGAGGGAAGCATACTATAACGCCTTCAAGTGGAATTTTGGGGTGAATTTGGTGTTAAACGATCGAGTATCGTGATGTTCATACTTTTGACATCAATTTTATTGCAAGATTTAAAAGAAATTTTAAAACGGATATAAACTAAAAAGGTCAAAATGACATTTTACTCTAAAAAACGTTTAAAGCCCAGAATCAAGCGCAACTTTCAATATTCTGAAAGTTTATGAATGTACCAGACAAATAGGATTTTATAGAAAAAGTTTTGTTAAATTTTCGAACATCAATAAGTTTCCAATAATTTCATTTGAGCCTCAACCTTCATGGAGTAATTTGCAAAAACTTTGGAGGGGGAGGAGAAAACGGTTATTAACAAGTTTATCTTTATCCCATCTTAAATTAAAATTAATTTTGTTAAATTGGTGTCAAACGTTAGTGTATAGTTGGTGAGAGGGGGACAGGTAGCCAGCCTGGGTTCGAAAATACAAATTTTACGATTGAAACCTCGAACTTTTCTGAAAGAGTATATTTTAAATAAGAGAATAAGCGGAGGCACAATGCCCTAAGTGCACCTGTTTTTTCAAAAATCGAATTTAAAAAAGCTTGATTTTCGAAGGATAAATCGCTCGTGATTGGTTAATCACGGTAAGCCAGGCATTCTGTTGTCGGTACGCGTGGAGTAATGCATAGTAGTGTTGCACTTGACAAATTTGTCAGTAACTCTTACGCTATGGTAGGAATGGGTTCTCCTTTTTTATTAATTAAAAATTTTAATTTAAAAATTTAAAATTATTTAAAAATTACTTTAGGAAAGGGTTACTTAAATTTAACGAACGGTAGTTACTTTTTCGCGTGAATCCTACTCTTGCGAGGGTGGTTTTGATCAAAATTTTGATCATTTTGATCAAAACGACAACTAATTTAAAAATATCCCTAGGCCCGTGGATCAAGGAAAAGGTGGATCTTTGAGGGGTGAAACTCGTGAGAGTGGATGTTTAACGCAGGGTAGTTGTGCAAAGAAAAATCGACTTAAAGCACCCCTCGCTGCGCTCGGGCGCTTTAAGCCATTTTTCCCGCACATTTAGGGTTGAAAACCATGATTTTCGTTCGGAGTGCACTGTTACTGCATCGCAATGCAAGTGTCGCTCCCACTCTGCGCAAAGCTAAGATCAGTTAAAAGTGCACGTACCGTCAGGAGAATGAACTGAATGAATTGATTCACCAATCCCGAGCGACTTTGCCTTAAAATTTACTGTGAAAATCAAAGTTTTTAAATTCGATTTTTGAAAAAACAGGTGCACTTAGGGCATTGTGCCTCCGCTTATTCTCTTATTTAAAATATATTCTTTCAGAATTCATCGAGGTTTCAATCGTAAAATTTGTATTTTCGGACCCAGGCTAGCTACCTTGAACCGGTGAGAGACCCAAGAGTTCCAAACTTTTTGTTTGAGCCTCAACAGACTTATTTGCGAAATATTTGGTGGGAGGGGAGCATACTAACGCCTTCAAGTGGAATTTTGGGGTGAATTTGAAACTATCGAGTATCGTGATGTTCATACTTTTGACACCAATTTTATTACAAGATTTAAAATATATATTAAAAGGAACATAAAGTAAAAAAGTCAAAATGACATTTTACTCTAAAAGAATTTTTAAGCATCGAAATCTAGCGCAACTTTCAATATTAAGTTATTAAATGAATATGTAAAAATCGAATTTTTTAGAATAATTTGAGTCATAAGTTTGAGAATCATTGAGTTTCTAATATTTTCGCTTAAGCTTCAACCAACAAGGAAAAATTCACAAAAACTTGGATGGGGGGGAGGAGATATTTCCCGTACTCAAATAAAATTTTTGGGTGAAATTAATGTCAAACGTTTGGTATAGTTTAAGCATCATAAATTTTTAGAATATTGAAGGTTCCGTTTGATTCCGGGCCTTAAACGTTTTTTTTAGAGTAAAATGTCATTTTGACCTTTTTAGTTTATATCCTTTTTAAAATTTTTTTTAAATCTTTTAATAAAATTATAATATATCACCATTTTATTAGTTCACGATATTCTATTAAACATAATATTCTTTTCTAAAATTACACCTTCCGTATTATTCCATCAAAATGATGATAGTAATTAAGCAGGATTAAGTTTTTTTAATCGGATCAAAATTTTTAATCCGATAAAATAGAATTAAAATAGAAAATGTTTGTACGGTACTTGCCCGGAGTACTCAAAATTTGAATTGCTCGTAACTTTGCAGAAAATGAAATTAAAATGATGGGAATGGAAGCTCATTCAAGCTCAAACGAATCTCTATCGATAGACATCAATTTCAAAAAAAAAATTCGAAATAAGAACGAAAATAGAAAAACATGTCTACAGCCCCCCCCCCAAGAATTTCGCGAATAACTCCGCGACGGTTGAGGCTCAAAAGAAAAATTTGAAAGCTCATTGATGCTCAAACGTTTGACACCATTTTCACCCCAAAATTCTACTTGGGGGGGCCAACATGTCTACAGCCGCCCCCCCCCAAGTTTTCGCAAATAACTCGGCGACGGTTGAGGCTCAAACGAAAATATTGGAAGCTCATTGATGCTCAAACGATGCTCAAACGTTTGACGCAAATTTTACCCAAAAATTCGATTTGGGGGGGGGGCAGCGACATTTACCTGGTTATTCAAATTAAAAATTTTCTAATATTTATTATTCAATTAGTGATTTTCTGTTAAATTGTAGGTGACTGCAGATAAATAGAAAAATTTCTTTTTTTTGTAAGATTAATACTTGACGTATAAATTGAACACATTGAAATTATTTTTTTTTATTTTAAAATAAATGTTTTATTTAAATGAGTAATCACAGTCAAAAACAAATAATTAAGAATCCTCAATTTATGCTATTGGATTCGCTGAGCTGGCTAATAAATATAGAGTGGATTCCTTTATTTATTTTTCTACATCTAGTTTAAAAAATAATGTAGTTTTGAAAAGAAATTTTTTTTGTTTTTTAATTGGTAAGAGTTTTGTTAGATGATAACGCAGAGTGGCGATTTGAGATGACTTACAGCTACTAACTTGAAGATGAACTGTGGAGTGCATTCCCAGTATCAGAATCATAAAACTGGGATTTCTGGACAAAATGCAAGCAAAGTCTGCTTATCTCCTTCATCTAATTTTATTATATGATTTTGAAAATTTTACAGATTTTGTAACCTAAGATAGGGATAAGCTCCGCAGGTGCTTTTTGTTTATTTATCTGAAATGTAAAAAAGACAATCTAAAACAGTGTAATAAAAATCAATATAATTTTTAACAGAAAATAATTATATAATAATATTAATGTTGACTTTTAGCAGTGATACTGCTACGATTGGATTACGAGCTAAAAAAAGACTTGTTATTGAGAAAATGAAAGGATGTTTTTGGGTCTGAGAGTGATTGGGTAGTCTTTGTCGTTGTTATTTGGGTTGGTAGGGTAATGTGGGAATTTCTTAAGGTTTAAGATTTTAGTCTGTTCGTATGTTTGTATATAGTGGTCCATGAATTCTTGAACGCCGTCAGAGTCCTGACTAAATCTAGTCAGTTCAAGCATAATTCGTGCCAATCTTTTAAACAATGATTTCAACTTCTCGTCATTTGGAGGTTCATTTAATTATTGAGAGAGATTATGATAGAGTGCTTACGTTCACATAGGTTTGTCTTTTTTAACTTTCTTCTTGTATCTGTTTAATTATCATCACCTGGACCATCACTGACCTCCCACTTCTAAATCCGCTCTGATACTTGCTGATTATTTTTTCAGCGTATTTTTCGCCTTTTCCTTTGATCCATGTTGCAAGAATTTTGTATGTTACGTTCAATAGAGCTATTCCTCTGTAGTTTACACATTTCATCTTGTCACCTTTCTTGTGTATCGGACATATCAAAGCCTCGCACCATGATTCAGGTATTATTTTTTTGTTAAATACTTTTACTATTAGCTTATGTATTTGTTTGTGTAGTTTTTCACCTCCTAGTTTGATCATTTCAGCCGTTAAGTCGTCCTCACCTGCACTTTCGTTGTTCTTAGGTTTTCTAACAATATCATTGATATTTTATATCTTTGGGGCTTGTACGCTTCCGTTTTCTTTGTTATGTTCAAAGTTATCATTTCGAGTCTCATTTTGGTCTTAAATGTTGTGCTCGTCTGTTCATGATCTTTTTTTCAATTCCTATTAAATTTCCATCTTTATCTTTACAGATTATTGTGTTCGGCTGGTAGTAATTTTTTACCCTTTTCACCCCCTGAATAAAAGTTTGTAATCTTTTTGGTTTTAAATTTGTCTTCTATTATTTCAAGCATTGCACGCTTATATTTTCTTTTTTTTTCTCTTTAGATTTTTTGCAATTATGTCTTTGTTTCTCGTATTTTTCTTTATGTTCTGCTGTTTGTTTTTCTATCATTTTTTTTTTAAAGTTTTCTCTTGTGTTTATTTTTTTTTCACAATTTTCATCGTACCTACCACTTTTTTTTTCTTGGTTTCACCTCTCCTACCTTTTTCACCGTCTGAAATATTCTTTATACCTATCCTTTGTATTTTATTCTTGTCTTCTCATCTTTGATCATCAATACTGATCTATCTTTGCGTTTATCAGCTTTCCTTTTTAGATCAATTAGTATTATATCTGTTTTACTTCAGATCTCACCAAAAAGTGGTCCGAATTCATGTCTGGCTCTCTATAACTTCTTACGTTTTGTATATAATGATTACATCTGTTTTCCACGATTATGTGATCAATTTGATTTGTCGTGTTTCCACTTGAGGTCATCTACATAATTTCATTATAAAATTTATAGAAAAGTTTTAACGAATCCTTCTTAATGAAGTTACTGGTTGATTATTTAACAATTTTTATCTTTGGTTATCATGGCAACCACCACAATTTTTTACTATAGTTGTTTATATTGTAGTCGAAAAATTCAGCATTATTGATAACTAAAGCGTTAGATTCTTCAGCCTGTTCCCAGTTTAATGTGTTTTAGTAGAACGACAAGAACTTCTCGTACCCTCCTTTTTTGGAATTTTAGAATTAAAATTGAATTCTTGTTAAAAAATGAAGTGTGGCTGCGTAAATCCGTTTCTTTTTTTAAAAGTATCAAATTTTATTATGGTTAATTGTTTAGAATAATATATTTTTTACTTACCTCCAGAAAGAGCGTAGTTAAAGGCTCATTTGCTTGTGGTACAATAGCATTAAAAGGTAATATAATAATATAAACGTTAACGCTTCCTTGTCAAGCAAAGAGCAATATAATATGGAGTTGGAAGAAAAATATTATTTTACTCCTGGTAGAAAGTAATCTTATACAGAAATAATAAATTATTTATATAATTAAAAAAATTATAAAATTGTGTTGTATAACTTAATTTCACATTATTATTTATTGTGGCTGTAGCGTATAAAACATTGTGGTTTTATTTGAGACCGCAGGCTGCGTGCTATTCTAATAAAATATGAAGACGTATAAAATATTTTAATTGCAAAATCGTACAGTTGCTATTCTAAAAACTATAAAAAATGTATAATATAATAATAATTTCACTAATTATTATTAATATTTTTAAATAACTGATAATTTAAAAAATCTATTTTGAATTTCGCAATTTGTATTATTAATTATTATATTACAACAAAATTTTAATCTCGCCTGCCGAGTTGGAACAATATTTTTGAACGGAAACATAATATAAAATCATATCTAGGTTCATAGCATATAAGACATAATCGGCTTAATGTTGTGATAATATAATGCCTACCAACTAAAGTTTGATATATGAAATAATCAATTTTGAAAAAAATGCAGCAATTTATTTTTACGAACGAACGTCTACGAAAGTTTAACTACGCTTTCCATTTAAATGAATATTTCCAGTAGCGGATCTGTCTACATATCTGGAAGCTAATGAAGCTTATAAGCCTCGGAGCTCTAATATGGCAAGGATAACCCACTAGGGCCCCGACATCATATTTACGTTATCATTATCATTTTACTTAATGTGCATTGTATGGAAGAACAGTTGTTGGTGACCATTTATTTTTAGGTTGATGTACCTCATTAGTTTTGTATTGTTACAGATTACAACTACAAAATGGGTCCAATAGTATATTTAGCTCCAGGACCCAAAGAAGCTAAACCCACCATTGGATTTTATCTGAACTATTATAGCATATTTTGTTTTTTGCTGGTGTCTGCTTTTGTTTCTTACATAAAAAAAACTTATACTATCAAAAGTTAGGTGAAGTATCGTAATTTTGGCATGCATTAAACCACCAATGTGAAAATTTCCTATAAAAATTGTTCATATTATTTTTTAAAGCACGAAATTTGTTTGATTCAGTTACGGCAGCATTATATTATTTTCAATTGTTAAATATTGACAATCTGTAGTTGAAAAAGTTCTTCAAAATTTTCGATTGAAATATGAAATTGTGAGCGTTTTGCAAACATTTATGTTACATACTTCAATCACGATTTGACAAACGAGTGATGTGATCGACGTTTACCTTTACATAAACTAAAAGTCAACATATTTTAAACATCACAACAGCATTTGAAACTTTGTCGACCCTCCTGAATCTTGTAACTTCTAGAAATTTGTTTAACTTGTTAGTTTTACTAATGAAGACTGTAAAGAAGTCACTAACCTAGTAGAATTTAAATGTCAAGAAGATTCATCATGTGTAATTTGCAAATGCAGAGATAATGGGTCGTATATCAACGTTAGTTGGAGTTACACGATGACGGTTTAATAGAAGAAGGGTGCTCTTCCTTGTGGTGTCATTATTTAATGCGACAGGCTAAGTAAGATGGAATATTTACAAAATCTTCGACGAAATATAATCTTTGATAGGTAAGTAATTCAAACGGATTTAAATTACAAGGTCAATTATTTAATCATTTGTTTAAGTGTTTTGGGATGAGCATTAAAACTTATGACGCTTGTGACGTCAAGAACGAATACGTGCTGAACGCATCATTATGTAAATTTGTCATTAATTATTTTATTTCATCAGTTATTGAAAGCACTGTAAAGTTCATTGTTTGCTTTTCTTTAATTTGAATGTGATAATTTTAATTCGGTACTTTTGTCAAAAGGTCAAACGTCTAATCGGTTCACGCACAGTAGGATTTTCCAAGTTAAATTTTTAATTTTTGCTTTAAACATAAGAGGAATGATATACAAAAGAGAAAAAGAAAGACAGGACTGTACCTTTTCTTACGTATTTGTTACTTCAGCTCTTCAAAATGTTTTTTTTTTATGAACTCCTACTTTCTGATTTTGGCTATCATCTCAAAAGGTCTTTTCGTTGTTCAAAATTTTTCATCTTTGTCTTACCCTGTACATCACGAAGACGGGAAGGAATAAAAGTAGATTTTATTTGTCTTAATTTTTTTTATAAAAACCCTAATTTTTAGCTCAAAGTGCTTTCATTATTATTTGTTATTAAACTCCAGCTGTGGATTGACAGGATTTCTGACGGATGACAGTAAATAGGATGAGTCAGTTCGCAATTGTTGTAAATATCCGTTACTTGGAGAAGTCATAGTTAAAAACTTTACCACATTTAAAAATCAATAAATGTAACAATTTCACTGATAAAAGTCATTAATTATTTTCAGTGGGCGTAAATATGAGAAGTTGAAAAGCAAACGAGCTCGTGGGGCGGTATTGGACCACTATGACGTATTTAATTAATTTTATCATTGTTGACTTGAATAAATATTGCTTTTACCAACTGTTTTCATTATTTATTATTCATTCATCTCACACATTATGCAAAATAGCAAAAAACTGACTGTTAATTTAGCAAACTGGAATTAGTGTTTTACACTAACTTAAGTTTCTAAGAGTAAACTAACAAATAACAAATTATTCGTCCATACTGTGAAGGCGCATTTCAAAGCGAGGCGAAAGGCCGAACCTATTGTAAATACACAGTACATCAGAAGACCAAAGACTTTCATACATTTTCCCGTATCAAAAAGCACTTAATAATTACTATAAAATTACTTTTTAAAAGTCTTTTATTTTCCAATTTTAATTTTAGAAATTTGAGACGCATAAATAACATTAAAATTATTTTATAGCTAAGCCACCTTTTATATTAATGGGCTCTTCTCGAATAAGTTTCAACTGTTTGCAATTTACTAATTGCAAAGTTTTTTCAAGTCCAGAACAATTACTATCGTAGGAAACAATTATTATTTAATATTTCCGATAGTTTTTAATTTCAGCATTGAGAAGTTTTGAATTAATTATGCACTACAAGTTTAAAATTAGAAGTCTATATTTACTTTAACGGAAGATTTACATATCTACAAGCAGACTGAATTATTGATTGAATTTTGATTGAAGTAGGTCAATGTGTAGAACAGTAGTGTAACCTTCAAAATTTTGACCCTTAATTGATAAAGAGTGCATTGTAATCTGGGAAAGTTTTCCCAAGAAAAAAGTAAACACCGTAAATTTTTGTATTAAGGGTTATAAAATTTCTCATTGTTGTCTAAAAAAGCGCCCTCGATTTACGTTCAGCATTCAAGTTACTGCAATTTATAGTGTGCACACGCCCGCCTATTTTTCTTTCCCACCAGATACGCATACAATTTTCTTTTCCTAACTTTGAACTAAAATAAATATTTCAACATAAAAATATGACTCAAGTTTTCACCTACAAATGTAAATAGGCACACGTAATGTTTGCAGTTTTTCTTAATAATAATAAATTTTCAATAACTTTGATTTAGTGCTTCCCGGGGCTTGGCGATACAAGAATTTTTGTTTTTCCAAAAAAAAAGTGATAGCTTTACAAATATAGTGGTTTTCGAGGTTGTTAGTTGATCGTTTACTTTGACGTGACGTTTCGTAACACGCCACAACAGTCGAATCAATTAGTTGGAGTTTTCTTTTATAAAAGTTAATAAAAAGTTGGTCGTTAAAGCCTTACTCAACTTTACGTTATACGTGTTATTATTAATGTATTAGTATTGATTTAGTATTAACATTTCAAGGTACTTTTACTTCAAAATTTATTGTAATTGGCCTTTATTTTCATTCCGATGCAATTTCCAATTTATAATCTAATATCTTCATTAATTATAGAATTATTTACAAATAATATAAATTCAATATTTATGACTCTATTGTTTTGTATTTTTTGTGCTTGCTAATTTCCGAAGGGATTTATATTGGGGATTTCAATAAAACCGATCAGTTCCTGACCGAATAGCCTGCACCACATCATTTAAATTGATAAAAAACATCCCACTAAACTGCGACATTACAAAATTCCCGTTTTGTCTGCCTAATCAAACTACAGTAGTTTGCTAGAAAGCTCTTCCTCTTCCACATCAAGTGTATGATTTTCAAAATAACCGCATGTAACTGACTTACCACAATTTCCTCAAAAAAGGTTACAAGCGGAACAAATATAACATTTAACAAAATGCAAAGCAATGATAGTTATAATGAGAAAAATATCTGATGGACAATTATTTTTATTTTTTGATTTACGATTTGATGATTCATTACACTAATTATGAGTTTAAATTGTATAATTGGCTAAGTATTGATTGCTTTGATACCTGGTTTTCAAAGAAACAGATGAAGGGTTTTTGATAAAAAATTTTAACATATCATTTCTGAGAAGAGTAAATTAAGAGAAGAGAAATGGGTATATAAAAAAAAATTTAGCAGTACAAAAGGTGAAGACAAAACTTCACCATTTTTCTCTTTTTTCTTAAATAAATAAGATTTTAAAATCAACGTTGTTAAAAAAATAAACAAAAAATTTAGATAAGCGTCTCACGTGAGGTGGCGAATAAAAATATTTTGGGGACGTAATATATAAAGTACGCCACAGTTATATATAGATCAATTAGAATATATTAAATTCAATGATAGCACATAAACTATGTTAATTTTCTTCACCGGGGGGTTTGGGGGGTATGGAATACCCCCCAAGTACAAACAAAACAAATTTTATATATTTTCAAATATGGAAATTTAATTTATTCTACAAAACTACAAAAAACAAAAAAAAACGGCAATGAAATGGAATTATTGATTATGGTCCTTCAAAATCCACTACAATACCAGCGACTTTGCACCACGTTCACTAGCAACGCAACGGAATCTTGGTACACCAGGTTTTTTCGTCGGTTTAATTAGTTTGTGAGGCCCCAAGCTAGCCAAAAAAGTTAATTACAGCACTACTCAACAACGCCAGGCCAATAAAACAAACTACGTCTACCAGCGACAAAAAATCAAACCACCGGGTTTAAGCAAAGGCGTCGGACAAATCTAAACATACAGGGTCTAGCAGCGACTTCTGAACTATAAAAGCAATCAAGCAATCAAATCAAAGCACCACAGTAGTCTTCAGTAGCGTTAGGACATTACATTCAAGCAAAGATACGCTGGCGTCCAGACAAATTCAAATAAAGCTAAGGTAGGCGTCTAAACAATTAAATTCAAACAAAGCACACCACAATCGTCTTCAGCGACGTCTTGATATCCAAAACAAGCAAATTGAATCCAAGTAAATCGAATCTAAGCACACCAATACATACAATATCAAACGATCTTAGAAGCGACACCTGGACAAATCTAACTGCAAGCTACCACAAATATATCCATTTAGCCTACACACTTTCCATTCGAGAGTGGCAGCTTACATGACCGTTTTTAATCAGGTCATGCAAAGAAAACACCATACAAGAATACAACTTACAAAAGAAAAAACGCAATACTACAATCATCAAAAATGGAACCAAGTCAAATAATTCGAATCGAATAAGGATATATTAAATAAGAGAATTAGATAAGGACGAGGGTCTTAAAGTCACTAGTTTTTTCAAAAATCGAATTTAAAAAAGCACGATTTTCGTAGCAAATTTTTAAGCAAAGTCGCTAGGGATTGGTGAATTCAGGTATTCTGTTGTCGGTCCGTGTAGATTAAACTAGTCTAAGCTTTGCGCAGAAAGGCGATAGCCGGACCGACACTTGCATTGGGATACTACAACAGTGCACTTCGAGCGAAATTCATGGTTTTTAGTAGTAAATGTGCCGGAAAAATGGCTGAAAGCGCTTGAGCGCAGCGAGAAGTGCTTTTAGTCAATTTTTTCTTGCACAACCACTGGTCTTTTAAAATCCACGCTAACGAGTTTTACCCTTCCAAGATACACCTTTTTCCTTAACCCACGGGCCTAGAGGTATTTTTATAATGAGTGTTGTTTTTATAATGGCCTGAAGCGCCCGAAGGGAGCTGAGGGTCAATTTTGATAAAAATCACCATGACACGAGGAGGATCCACGCAAAAAAGTAATAACTCATCGTTAAAATGCAACACTCCTGTGCATTACTGCACACGGACTGACGACAGAATGCCTGAATCAACCAATCACGAGCGACTGCATGTAACATATGCTATGAAAATCAAGCTTTTTTAAATTCAAATTTTGAAAAAACTAGTACTTTTAAGGCTCTCGTCCTTATCTAATTCTCTTATTTAATATATCCTTTTTCAGAAATCAACGGGGTTTCAATCGTAAAATTGTTATTTTAGAATCGTACTTTCTTAGCGACGCCCAAATTACCTATTTGAAACAATGAAAACGGCAGCAATCGAAATATTACAAGAAAATACACAAAGCAAGTTCGAAAGTATATTAAAAAACTTAGAAGGGCAATGGAATGGAATAAAAGAACTCTACGAAAACATAGAAGCAAACGAGGGAAATTTTGAACATGAATATTTCAACAATAAGGAAGTTAAGAAAACCAAAGCAAAATTCAAAGAAGCAATGGTCAAACTGGAACAAAAAATAGAAAAAAATTTTTAGTACATATCCAAAATTACATGGCCAAAAACAGATCAAAATTATGTAACTATATTTATCAATCAACCAAAATGCATCTGCAGCAATGAAAACCGCAAAATTCAACAGTTCAGAAAATTCAGACATGGGGACAACAGATAGAAAAATAAGTTTGGAAAGTACAAGAATCTTTAGAAAGAAGAACAGACATTTGAAAAAACGTCATATGCCAAGAAAATGAAAAACAGAAATTTTGGGAACTGGAAGAAGTTGAAAATGAACGACTAATTTCAGACGAAAACAAACAATGCAAATGACATTTTGAAAAAAAACACAAAAAGAAGGGAAAACGGCAATTACATAGTAAAGATACTATTCAAAGAAGACCCACCACAGTTAGGTGATTCATCTGGAAAAGAAGCTTGAACAAGCAACAAATCAAAAACTTAAAACACAATACAACTTCATGCAAGAATATCCGTGAAGACAGAGGGACGTGCTCAACCAACTTTATGTAGAGAAGAGTAAATTCCTTTGCAAATTTTCCAACTAAATTTAATTCAAAATTGCTAACTTTTTGTAAGTTTTGCAACTTTTTTTACAAATTTTGACATAAAAAAATGCCAAATTGAGAAAGTTTTGAGTGTTTTTGTCAATTTTCTAAAAAAGCACATCCCTGCGTGAAGAAAGCACAACCACCAAATTAAGAGTAGTATTCAATGCATATTCAAAAACAACCAATAACAAAAGTTTAAATGAAACGATGCATATTCCGGTCTAAGGCTTCAACAGTGAAAAAGGAAAATGGTCCTACCACCACCAGCATTACAAATTTTCAATTTGACCTGGCACAAAGTTACAAAGTTTTAGTTTTCTAAAAAGATGTAAATTCTGAGTTAGCACCTCCAGTTAATATCTACCAGGCTTCCCCGTTTTATAAATTGAGAAAGATTGAAATATAAAATTTGATATTTTATACGAATACCTAAATTCATTTATTATGCTATAATTGAAGACGTTTAAAATCGGAAAATTGCAGATTCTCGCTTTGTTCATGATAAGTAGCTCTCTCAGTGGGTAATGCTCGAGTATATCATCTTAATGTGAGTGTTTGATTTTTCTCTATTTGCCCAAAATAATCAAACCTTAATTTTGAAACAGATAATAACTAATTAATTTTTAATTATTTAATTACTAAACGTTTTAAAAGTTTGTGTTTGAAAAATTTCAAGGATATTTTTAGAAAAGTACATATACAACACAAAATAATTTTTTATCCTGACTTTCACTATTATGAAGAAATAAGCTTGGCCAATTGCCGACACAAAAATCCCCAGAACTCATTTAAAAACTGGACGTAAATCAACTCAAATTATTTTTTTTGCTATAAGTCGGTAATATAAACTTTACAACATTTTTGGATTTGGCTGCTTCGTTCGTAACTGCGCTTTTAGGTTTACTTCTCAACTAAGTTTCTTTATGTTTTGTTATTAACAATAATAAAATTATACTTTTAGGTTTTAAAAATATACCCCGGATTTTATAATTATGTGTATCCAATAAATCAACAAGCAATACATTAGTTTATCCTGCGTTCAATCGGCAATCGATTTTCAACACTTTTGTGATCAGATTCCCCCTTACGTGATTTGAAAGCATCTAATTTTCTATAGAGAAAGTAAAGGTAAATTTATCATTTACCAACCAAAAAACGTCTTATTAAGCATAGAATTTTATTTAGGTTATTATTACAATCCAATTAAGTATATTATCTATCATCTTAAGCCTTAAATTACTTTGTGCTTCAAGTCTTAAAATGGGCAAGTACGGCACTGCGTGCATTTCTACTGACGTTGGCATTAGTGTTATAAAAAGCTAAATGTGATATATTACTTGTGAGCGGAAATTGCCTCTTATTGACAGGTACATTTATTTGAGGGGTGCTCAAAAAATTACAACTTTGCACTCGACCTGAAAACGAAAAACTAACAAGAAGAATTCTAAACCATTATTTATTTAAAACAAATAAAGCGTATCGACAACCCCTATGAAAAAATGTATGCAAAACTCGGAACTTCTATAAAGAAACTTCAATATACGATAATATATTAGCGAAGTCTTGGAGCACACGCTTACTTCCTTTATTACACTTCTGCTGCGCAATTTTCAGTTCAACTACCCCGTTTATCTTCATGACTTCCATTGTTTTAATGTGCATATATTTATCTCAGGTTTTAACTAAAAGTTCCTAAATGTTAGCTAATACTTCCAGAAGAATCTTATGTTGTTCGAGCAAGAAAATCGACGTTACGTAAAACTTTGAAACTGTGAAACCGTGAATTTTAATTTAAAATTTCTATATTTGTTTTTGCCTTTTCTACATTGTAAGGAAATATAAAAACATACACAATCAACAGGGACTTGTTTTTCGTTACAAATTCACAAACATCATTTGTTTCCAGATACAAAGGCTTTGTATCAGTTTTGCTTGATTCAAGGAACAATACTCGATGGATTTGAAGTAGAGAGTAGGTACTTCATCTTTTTGTTCGCATGTTATCAATGGATATATGAAAATTGTATTAAATGTAAAAAACGAGCTGGAAAATCATTTCCAAAATTTTTTATTGTAAGCTTTCTATTTCGTTTCAAAATGTTAAAATTAGGCATCATTATCAAGTTTCCCACCGCATAAATGCAAAAGGGGAAAAGTTGGGTAATATAAGTTCCGACATAAATTTTGCCGGATAACTTGAAAATGAATTATTCCCCAGTTGTTAGTTGTACCCAACATCTCATAAAAAATTTATTTTAGTTTGAGTTTTGTCAGATATTAGGGAGCCATTATCAAAAACAGGATTAATGCTTTTAAAATGAATGTCTATTTAGTTTTACACAAAAGTTCCCTAAGTCTAAAATCCAAAAAACTTTTAATTTCTGGCCACGATACCGTGTAAACTATAGCTTTTTAGATAATAAGGGTAACATAATTTTTTATTTTATAACAGTTATTCTGATAGAAAGTCTGCAGTGATTTTTACATAAAATTGTTGTTTTTAAATTCAATTTATTATATTTGAGATTTCACTGTGGAAAACTTCACCCTAGGTGCCTACGTAATGAAAATTGCGTTATATAGTAAAAAGAAAAATTCATAAATTAAATTTACAAGCAGGAAAGCTTCTATGTTATTTTATCTTTTTACATAAGTTAATTTAGTAAAGTGAATTAGTGCCATTTTATAAAAACAAAATAAAAGTTAATGCAATGAAATGAAAGCCCGCAGTAAACCAAACCTGGAGCGAATAGCAAAGACACATTAAAATTTTTATTTATGACTAGGTGTATATAAATTTACATTTTTAAATAAATTTTACGATCTTTAATGCCTTTATCTGTTAAATGTAAGTATATTTGTCATAAACATTCTGAAAAATAGACAAACAGGACGTCTGCTTTGTGAAGAATAAATGTAAAGCTCTTAAAACTTTGCTGTATGTACTTAATAAAAAAGTAAACGAAGTAAAACTTTTGTAGATATTTTTTTTTAATTTAAAATTTGTGCATTATCCTTTTTTTATGAATTTTCAAATAAATTTTAATAAAAAAGTTTTTGAAATGTGCTTATATACCATCAGCATCCTTGAAAGAAGTGAAAGAAAAATATTATAATTAGTTAACGATAGTTCATCGTAAATAAAGTTTATTTGTGACATTCCAAATGTCAGTTTTCCTTTTAGTGTCAGTTGCTTAACAGTTCTCAATCATTTTTAGTCATTTAGTTTAGAAAGCACCACAAAACTATGCATAATGCAACCGCTGTTGCACCACTTAAATTGTTAAACTGTCAAGTTTCACTCACAATGTGACGACTTGAAGTTAACTTTACGTTTTACTAATCCATAAAATTTTATAATTAATTCGGTAATATTAAGTTACTGTATTAGAACATAATTATTACTATGTTTTATGCAGATTTTAACGACTTTTTTTATTTTAAAATTGGCCTTGATTTATCAAATTCCATTAAGTTTTCCTGATGAGATCTAATATGATCAAACCAATACGCTCCATTAACTGTGACTTCAGTGATTATTAGTTTAGGTCACGCAAAGCGTGGTTACATCACGATTAATGGAGTGTATTGTAGTGAAGCATCGTTTTCCAATTTCATTAATGTTTCACTCATATCCATCTTTATTTCCAATTTTTGGGATTTATACAGCGATGCTTAATTTATTGTTATTTGAACTTCTTAATCGCAATTTAGCATTTTATCCTACAATAAACTTCTTTTTTGTACCTATATGTGCTGTAATATTACAAATATATGTAACATATAGGTTTAACGTGGTCTTCAAACCTCGGCGAATGTGATACACTTTCATTAGAGTTTTTGTTGTGGATATTATTATAATATCTTTAGTAGCAAAAAAATGTGTACGTTATGTAGATCAAAAGTTATAATAAAATGTGCTCGGTAAATGCTAACCAACTACCAATAGGATAATAAGTACTTATCGCTGAAAATGGCTATTGATCCAACGAAGATTTCCTACTTTGTCTTACGACACAGATTACTGGAGGTTTTTTTCTCTTGTGAACAGTGGCTGGCTAGCTTGCAGTGAAAATGGCGTGGTTTTAAAATATATACAAAAGCACTGTCACAAGAAGGGGAAAAATTTTATAACCAAGTCTCCGTGCTTTAGAGGGCTCATACCTTATAAGACCCGGTAATCTATTGCCAATAGAATAAAGCATAGGCGTGACTAACTTTTAATGGTTAAAGTCGAAATCGCGATCATACAGTAACATTTCGTAGTCTACTAAATTTTACCTTGAAACTTAAGTTATGCATTGTTTGTTTTAAATGATCAGGATAAGCACAAATAATCAATATAAACGCAATAACCACCCTAGACAAAATTTTATTAAATATTTGCTTATTTGCATAATAACAGTTAAAGCAGTATGAATTTCCCTTTTTGATTAATTTGATAGTCTTGATTATTTTGCGTGGCAAAATTTACACTACAGTTCAGTGAAAGATGAAATTTATATTTAAATTACATTAATGTGAAAAGTTAAAATCATTAATTTTGTTAAAACAATTTTGCTTTAGAATATTCATTACAAGAAATTTTCAAATACAAAATGGATTTGTTACAAAAAATATTACCGACTCGCTGTTATAATAACATTGTGCTAAATAAATGTTTGCAATTATCATTTTTCGACCCTTAGCGAAGATACAAAATGATTAGTAATTAACTGTGCTCGCAAATTTTTAATGATAAACCATCCGTTATTCCATCAGGTTGTGTGAACAAATATTGAACCCTTGACATATGAGATGCAAATATTTGATGTTTAGATAGACATTCTCTACACGAAATCGATTACTGTAACAAAATATTTTAATTTTACATAAAAAATACATGGAACCGCAAATTTTTACTTCGATAAATCACCCTTTCCAATAGCACCGGGTTTTTTTATTCATTTTGTGTTCGAAAGTTTTATTTGCGGTTAAAACTTTCAAGAGGTATTTATATATGGAATTTTAAGAGCAAAGTTTTTGCTTTCTATGTAATTCAATTTACAAATTTTTTATTGGATTATTAAAAAGGATAACAATAATCTTTTGTTTAGTTGGAAAATATTTGCTGAAAATAATCCAAACTTAATGAAAATATTCTAGCATGTTTAAGTGGATTATCGGGGTGGTTGGAAAAAGTTAAAAAAAACAGTTCTCGTATAACATTTTATAGGTTAAATATTTTTATTGCTAATAATGCTATACTGAGACTTTTTTTATTAGTACCCCAGAAGCTGTTTTAGAGCGGAAGCAAGCTGAAACGGGAAAAACTGTTATTGAAATAATTACTTAATGAATTTCGTTTTTGTAATGTTAACTTTAGATTTTGAGCTTCTCAACATAAACATTTTAAAGGGAAATATGTAAATACATAGTCGCCATTTGTAAAGAGGGCAAATTAACATAAAGTTTTAATTCAGTCATTTCAATAAATGCATTTTCATGTTTACAAAGGTCGAATTCTGAATAAGCATTTTTAGATAGTACTAAAATAATATTGTGAGGTTAGATATTTTATTTTTAAAAATGGCCGTTTGTAATAAGAAATGTCGGTGGTTAACCATTGGAATTTTAGTTTCAAATCTCTAAATAATAAAGAGTCGGGTTTGTCTGTCATAATTTTAGGTTTAAAACTAAAACTTGTCTTTAAAATTTAATTTAAGAATTAAACAGTACAACTTTTGCCGTTTCTATAGTTGGTTCTTGACTTACAATAACTGACGTTTAAAGATTTAACCTTGTTTACATTATTTGAAAATGCATGACCTGCTGTAACCCGATTTTAGCAAACAAATTTTTGTCATTGTAAACGCTTGAGCCATAATTTTGACAGACGTGTTCAGCTGTATTATATTATGTAAATTGGAGAGCTGTTTTATGATTTTACTGGGGTATTCCTGGAAGTGATTTTAAATTTTAAATTGTAACAATGAAGTTTTAAAACTACCAAAGAACACAATTTTCACGTTTTATGTTGTAATTACTGAAAACCTGATTGACGTTAACACAATAAAGCAATTTACTATTGAGGTATTCAATTTGTCGATATACTTGGTTTGTTAATTTTCTAAATATTTTCTTGCTTCCAATCTTTCAAATTTAGATTATTACTGCCATATAGTGGGTTTTCAAAATTAACTGCTGTGAATTTTTAATTTCTTTGGAAAACTAAAATACGCAACTAGCGACAAACTGTCAGATATAGAAAAAGTTTACAATGAAGTAACATAATCGATGTTTAAATATTTCATTTGTTTTTAAAACGTATTAGTTTTGATCCTTAATACCAAAATTAATAGAAAATAAGTCCCCACCCTGTAAATCTAGAAAAAATAGTAACGGGGATAAACGTTCAGCCAATGACCCACAAGCCAAAGTTATCTATTTAAAATTTAATTTTCAGGCAGTGAAGATTTTGTTTTCAAAGTCTAGTAAAGTTATAGTTCAGAAATTGGGTGAAAAAAATGATATTATAATAGAACTTGGAAAACTTATGTAAATGACTTATAAAGAGCGGAAAAATGTCAACATATTGATTCTGAAACACGTGAAGCAGTTGCCAAATTCGTATTCCACCGCATTTAGTATATAAATAGTAAACTTGAAAAAACGAAAAAAAAAAACTAGAAAAACGTGAGCAGGATAATAAATTATTATTGCAAATCAATAACAACTTAAGAATTAATAGCAAATACATTGTAAGTTTTTAAAAATTGAAATTTACCGAACCGCAATAAAATATTCAAAATGATAATGCAACGCAAACTTAATGATTATTTTGTATTTGCATCTGAATTTGGTTGCAGAAATTTATACTGTAGAATGTAAATATTATAATTAAAAATTTAACAATATTAAGTAAATTAGGCCCTAGTTTTTTAACATTGAAATTAATACTATACTGTAAAAGTGATAAAAAAGATCCCATCGCAAGTTTTAAAAGATATTAAATTACAAAGTTTTCCATTTTTAGTTTTTGCGGTATGCGAACCAGACGAATTTTTTAGTTTTTAAGCTCCAGCTTATAAATCATCATTAACTACGTCTAAATTTTTAAAATAAGCAAGATCTTCATGTTGAACCAATTAAAATAAAGCTCTTTAAACAAAATTTAAAAACAATAAAGCAGGTAAATTAATAGTTTACTTCCTATTACGCCATCTACCGAGTGACAAAGTGAAAAAAATCGCTGTAATAATAACACAAGGAATCTTTGAATTATTTGTTGCATATAACACTCAGAATAATTTTTTCTTAATTAATTGCCAGGTAAGTGCTTGAAAACGATTTTATGTTATCCTGGCCCTCGATACTAAACATAAAGACTAACCGCCCTTTAGAGGATTTTAAATGCAATTTAGGATTAAACTTTAATGATCACAACGTTTCAAAAAGTTATTACAATCGTTATTTTTGAATTTGTCTTCCCAGAAGCGGCTAGAATAAACTCGCCATTAACCCCTCTTAAATTTCACTATTTGAAATAGATGAGGGTAATTATTTCTAAATAATAAAATGTAAACTTTTATCTGCTACCGCCACACCTTGAGGGACACCGTTAAGTTTTGACGTTAACCAACCGACAGCAAAACTTTTGAATAAATTCTAATAGAAAATTTGCAATGTATTCTCTACGGGTTACATCCAGACCCAGAAGTTACTAATTGTAAAAATGGTAATGCCTTTTTTTAATTTTGCAGTTTTCCCTCTGCACCGATTACATAATTATGACCCCTCAACCTAATTCACGAGCAGTTAGCTGGGATTATTCCCAGCTCTAAAATTAAAAGAATTCTATAGGCACTTTAACTAAAATAGAAAATTTTAGATGTAAAGTTCAAAATCGATTTCATAGAAAATTAAAAGGGTACTCCAGCGATATTGTCGTATTAAAATTTCTACTCATAAGATTTATTCAAGTGATGAATGAACAAGTTAAGCACACTTTATACAAAACCTTTGCATTTTACTCTACATTAATTTTTCATTCTTAAGCTTCCGGTTATACCGTCATGCATGGACCAGTATGAGAAAAAATAGCTTAGCATTTTATGATTTCACTGCAAGAGTTAAATTATTAAAACTTTTATTATTTTTCAGTCCTTTTGTTCGTTTATGAAATTAGAAGAACAAAGGTGGCTTTACAAGCATAGAATTTTCTGTGCTTGTTTGTATTAATTCCCAACCTGCTTTGTTTCGTAAAGTCCCATTTACAAGAAACAAATTTGTAAAAGTTGTACTTTTGCAACCATAGAAACTCAAAATTAGTAATGAAAAGGTTTACTATTTTTCACGAATAGTATTTTTAAACAAAGAAAAAGAAAAGCGGATTGGATTGTAATCGCTTAGGTTTAAACACGCAGGTTTTAAGATGTTAGAAGTGTAGTTAATGGACAACTGAAATAATATTTTAAGTGTTAGGTTAAGGATAAATTAAGTCTAAAAGGATACAAAATAAGATAAAAAACAACAAAAGGTAAGCATTGCTTTGTTTTATGCTTAAAGGATTTTTAACTCGAATTTTACACGCGAATTTGTTTTTACACACCTTGAAAAATATTCGCAGACGATTTATTATTTAATTCATTACACATTTTTGTTAATGTTTTAATAAAAAATTATGCCGTGTAAAAAGTGTGTTATTAAATTTAACGAGTAAGTCTTTTAAACCATAAATTTTACATCTAATGGAAATAATTTTAGCATTTTGTCTATTGTAATTAATGTAATTTTGGTACAATCTTCATGGGACATAATAATTTTAAATGATTTCTTCCAGGACTCCAAATTATATAAAATCCTGGATAAAATTATATCATTGTATCATTCTATTGATAATAACATCAACAAATGTTTGTCCGCTTAGTAAAATAAACAGTCCTTAAATGTTTTTTGCATTTATGAAAGAGCATCAGTCGGGACATGTAAAAGATTTACAATAAAGAAATCTCTTAGTTTGCCACATGAAAAGTGGCAGCATAGAATTGCTTTTTTTATGGAATTAAAGTTATTATTTTTATTAAGGATTTCATTGCTGTGTTTTACTAAAATTTTAATGCATTCATTATAATTAATTACTCATAGATTTAAAAAAAAGAGTCATTGCTAGCCGGAGCATCCAGAGTCTAAAGCTTTCCCAAATCTTACACATTAAAATTAAATAAAACGATTGGGATAGTACAATGTAGACCAATAGTAAATATTAAGAGCAGAAAGGAGTTGATAAAAGGACATGATTGAAGATAGAGAATTTTGACGCGTGTTTTGCGTACCTTTTCTCAGAAATAAAATAAAAAATTATTTATTTATTAGCTTATAGCTCAAGATTTTGATTTGGCACATGGGGATTTTCTTTATAACCCCCTATCACCTACACTTCTTTTGATCACTGATCACATAATGCCGTCAATTATTAGGTTTTTAGTGACCAAAGCTGACGTTGCAAATAAAAATTTTTGAGATTTTTTTCAGTTTTTTGCTTATATCTCGCAAACTGAGCATATTTTAGGTACCATAGTTCATTACAAAGTTTTAAAACACTAAATTTTCTAAAATTTAGTTAGAAAAGCGAATTTTTATAGCCAATATTAATTGAGATATAGCCGATTAACGTTAGACAAAGTTTCTTAAAATATAAAAAAATAGACAAAAAACGAAGGTTTTGTCCCTATAATTATTTATTACCATCATTTCTATGTAAATTATGTTAATCGCTTATCAATATCAACATCTTATTGGAATATATCTATGACCACTCTCCTTCCACCCTTTGTTTTCTCCAAAATATAAAGATGCCTCATTTTAATTGGCATTTCATACATTAAAACGAGGCATCTTTACGTTTGAAGAAAAGAGAGGGGGAAGGGTGGGGGGACGGGGTAGTTATAGATCTTTCAAGATGTTGATAAGTGATTAACATAATTAACATAGAAATGAAGGCGATAAATAATTATAGGAACAAAATCTTTGCTTTCGGCCATTTATTTACATTTTGAGAAACTTTGTCCAGTTTTGATCGGCTATATCTAGGTTAATATTAGATCTAAAAATTCGTTTTTCTAACCAAATTTTAACATTGTAATGAGCTATTATAGTACTCTAAATATGCTACGAGGTATAAGCAAAAAACTGAAAAAGTCCAA
Organism: Rhagonycha fulva; assembly: GCA_905340355.1. Taxonomy (NCBI): domain Eukaryota; kingdom Metazoa; phylum Arthropoda; class Insecta; order Coleoptera; family Cantharidae; genus Rhagonycha; species Rhagonycha fulva. Next base: position 28,151,514 of record HG996559.1, on the reverse strand, counting down.
AAATGTTGAGGTTTCTGACCTCCCCCCCCCTATGTTAGCACAGGATCCTCAAGGTAAAAAACTTAAAATAGACATCCAAAAGTACCTCCAAACAACCTGTGAAAATTCCATTAACTTCGGAATGTTTACTAAATCATCGTTTTTCAAAATTCAAAATGATCAAAATTTTGGACATTTATATTACTAAAAAAAGACGTTCAAACAACGTTTTTTAACGACGTCAACTTTTCGTGCTAAAAGTTAGGTCATAATGTAGTCAGTTTTTTGGCCCTTGACGTCTCCAAAAATAAAGACAAACAATAACGGCATTATAACGAAAGTATCCTGTATGGATAGTTAATTTCATCATCACTAGGAATATTCAAGATTTTGGACATTTGTATGACAACACAAAGACGTTCAAACAACGTTTCTTAACAAGGCCGACGTCAACTTTTTGTCCTGAAAGTTACGTCATAATGGACGTCAGTTATTCGGCATTTGACGACGCCGACGAATAATGACCAACAATTGACGGCATTATAACGACATCGACAGTGTTCCGCCTGGGGAAGGTCTTTAAAGCTTTGCAGATTTATGGCTCTAACGTAAAGATAATTTTGTACCTCTTTATCTCTCGAAATAAACAACTAGAAAAACCAAACTTAAATAAGAAAAAATTTTAAAATAAGAAAAAAATCTTTGGATCTTTTTTACTTCTTTGCTTCCAAAGCCCAGTCTAAATAAGGCCAAAAGTAAGATTTTAACCACAATAAAAAGGTCAAATATTGTAATGCTTAAAATTAAAAGTGTGGTGCCATGAAATAAAATTAAATAAAGTAAGCATTCAAAAATCTCTAAAGCTTAAAAATTTCAAGTTTAAAAGCAAAGTAGAAGTGGCTCACTGTTAAACTTTTAACTTTGAGTATGGAATAAACGATTCTTGGTTTTTTGTCGCCAATAGTTTGAAAACGTGTCAGCCAATTTTGGGCAAATATTTGTTACAATTATCAAAAATTTTGTTAGTTAAAGATTCAGAATTGTGATTAACAGCTACGTAACAATTGGCTGTGGTGTTTGCTACTAACGGCGATACGTATTTTGGTCAATTATTCATTTTTCCTGAAAAGCACATGTGGGGTATTAGCAATTTGTACATAGTTGTTTTACTCATTAAATTATTGAAGATCTCGCACGAGATTAAACGTAAATACTTAGATAATTGGTATATTTATGGAGATAAAATCTGAAAATTTTGATATAGATAAAATGCATATGTCATGGAAGTTAAGGGGACACGGACAACTCGGCAGTTCCAACTTGGCCCCGGTTCTTTGATTTTCACAGCAAATTTTAAGCCAAGTCGCTTGTGATTGCTGAATTCAGGCATTCTGTCGTCAGTCCGTGTAAATTACATTACTCTAAGATTTACGTATAGAGAGAGGATCACGGTAGACTCCCTAGCATTCGTATGCTTTAGCAGTGCACTTCAAGCGAAAATCATGTTTTTTACAGTTAATGTACAGTAAAAATGGCTGGAAGCGCTCGAGCAAAGCGAGGACTGCATCCAGTTACTTTTTACTTGCACAACCACCGTTCTTGTAGAATCCATGCAAAAACGAGTTTCACCTCTTAATGATCCACCTTTTCCTTAACCCACGAGCCTAGGGGTATTTTTATAATAAGTGTAGCTTTCACAAAAATGCTTCACAAAAATTTTTGAAAAAACCACCATCGCACGAGGTGGATTCACGCAAAAAAGTATTAACCGTACGTTAACATTGCGTACGACTAAATGAGAAAATTATCGTCAGCCGGACTCTTTTGTATTACCGCACACGTACCAACAATAGAATGCATTGATTTACCAATCAACAAAAACTGTTTCCAACTCGTGCCGGTTATTCCAGTGCCGAGTTGCCGGTGCCAAGTGGTCGGTGCCGAGTTGTCCGGTGCCGAGTTATCCTGCGCCGAGTTGTCTTGTACCGTGAACAAAATCGAAGTTTTTTGTTTTGAAAAATGGTAACATACCATCAACTGCAGAAGGTACTGATATCTGTAAGAAGGAGAGTTTTACTCCATCTGGTCTAATTGACTTTATTGTACCATTTCTAGTATATAAACCTAAAACATTATAAAATTTCCAAAATTATGGTACTTCTCCAAAATAAAATAAACAAACACATGCGACATGGTGGAGGTGCCGGGCATTGAAAAGCATGCAGTTTGAAAAGGTGATCTTTTGGTATGCTTTTACTGCATGCTTTTCAATGCCCGAACCTCCACCATGTCGCGTAGTGTTCGTTTATTTTATTTTGGAGAGGTACCGTAATTTTGGAAATTTTATAATGTTTTAGGTTTATATACTAGAAATGGTACAATAAAGTCAATTACAGATGGAGTAAAACTCTCCTTCTTACAGATATCAGTACCTTCTGCAGTTGATGGTATGTTACTATTTCCCGAAACAAAAAGCTCCGATTTTGTTCACTGTTTCACCTCATGTGGTTCAATTCACCCCAGTTTACATTAATATATTCTCAAAAGTTGGTGATAATTATTTAATATCACTAGCTTGCAACGACGACATTGACGAGGATATTTAATTTTCTAATAGGGGCGTAGATTTGAAATTCAAAGCTGAACATTAAATATTTAAAAATCAATTAACTTGTAAATTTTAGGTTAAAAAAGTTAAATTTAGAATTTAATTGGCTATACAAAAATACCATCAAAAATTCAAAAAAAAAAAATTAGGATGCATCATTACGTAGGTATATTTTTATACTTTTATTGTGTCCGCGTAATAAATAATATTTACATTCGCATTGTTGGGATTAAATATGCAAATTGTAAATAAAAAAATTTGTCGAGTCAAGTTTTTTCCATATCCGTTATCCAGAAAAAAACTTTTACGATCGCCAATTTAAAAAAACGATCTTTTCGGAAAAACATAATTTAGACCAAAAAGTTAGTTCCGAATGTTTCATTTTAACGATCATTAATAACTTGGGCTTAAAAGTTAAAAAATTCATTAGTCTGGAAACTGAATTTTTTTCAAATGAAAATTTAATAAGAAAAATTCAATTCGCAGTGCTGATGATGCCAAATATTGTATTGATTTTACGCAACTTCAACTTCTCTTCTACGTGATGAAAATAAAATACGAGCGGCGGGATCTATTTCAAATTATAGTAGAAATCGGATTTGTATGCAAATTAATATATGAAGAGGGAATTAAAATAATTCAAAAGTGTTTGCACGAACTTATTACCATATTCGTGTATAGTTCATTCAAAAACATTTATTAGATAGAAGGGTCAAGTTCATATTGTTGTCACGGAATCCCGCTTGACCGTGATTATGAGTTCAATTTAATGTTGCGTGATCTAACATTTCCTATAATACACTAAAATTATTTCTATTTTTAACGCTTCAACCAATAAAAATCGATTAAATGATACAAAAAACCTAATAAACTCGATTCAAACAAAATTAAAAATTCAGGAAACAAACCAAATTAACGTCCATGTCGGCCTAATTTTTTGAAAAAGTTACTGCTAAAAATAGTTTAGTTAATTTAAAATATTTAGTGGGTGCTTAAAAGCAAAACATTAAGATAGATACGACACGCAAATTTATTTATAAAACGCACGATGATGAAAATGGAACTCATTTAGCAAAAGTTGTTCAATCGAAGATGGAGAATCATTTATTGTTGTTCCCAAACGAGAAAACTTTTAATGCATTTTGCAGGATCCATTAGTATAGAAAATAAAATCGCTTCGTCAACTTAAATCGCTGCATTCAGATGTTATAAACATTCATTGTAACTTTAAGCGCCGAAAGAAATTAATTATTTACTCAAAATCGTTAAAAGGTAAATTTGAAGTTGTCTGGAAGCTTTAAAACATTAAATTGAAATAGGAGCATCGATCAGGATCAAGTGCGTCTGCATTATGCAATATTTGATGGAACGAAGTTAATTTTGGTAAAAGAAAAACTTCCACTTAAAATATTAAATTAAATTTGTAAGTCGAGATAATTAGATTGATTATATTTTACTGAGGCAGTTATTCTTAATTAATCGATTAATTTACCCCTTTTGCATTTGAAACCAACTTAAACGTCTTAACTAAGTTAGTTATCTCAAAGTTTTACATCAATATTTGCCTTCAATTATGTATAATTAAACATTAAGTCGAAAGGTACTCGGTATTGCATTTATTTATACTATAATGTTGTTAATTGGGTCTTAAACGTAAGTAAATTTTGATTAAGAGGCCGGTTTTGATGTTATACTAAATTCTATATTATTCATAATATGAGGGAGGGCGCGCCCCGTCGCGCATCGTCCTCCCAGTTCCAGCAACCGCTGAGTAGATATGTTTAATTAGATTTGCTTACCGTTCATGTTGAGTTCGGTAGCCGCTTTACTACTGCTATCTCTGCTGTTGTAGGCTGTGTTGTAGGTCGTTGTGGTGGTACCGTACGACGTCGCGGAGCCCGAACTTGTGCTCCGTCGACCGTTAACTGGTCCGACCGAAACTTCACCATCGGAAGGATGTAAGTAGTGTTCGCCGTAACGGTGACCGTATGTCGAGGTTCTATGTTGATGTATCGAATTTAAAATTATATTTGACGATGTCCTAGATAAAGCCTTTCTTTGACGAACGGCTTCCTTATAAATTCTACAGTACATTGTCACCATAACCACTCCCGGTATCCAAAAACTAACGGAACTGCTTATCATCGCGTAATAAGTATTTACAACAAATATACAAACATTAGGATTATGTCTCCGAAATATTTCGTGATCGACGGTAGTGTACCATCCTAAAAAGATGGGCGTAAAACTAAGGATTGCTGGTAAAACCCAACAACAAGCCAACATAAAACCGACAGTTTTGTACGTCATTGTAATTGGATATTCTAAGGGCCTAACTATAGCGTAGTACCGATCAACACTAATACAACATAAATGTAAAATCGATGCGGTTGAGAAGTAGACGTCGAACGAGTTCCACATGTCGCACATAAAATAACCGAACAGCCATTTACCTTCAGTCAATTCGACACTGGCATTAAATGTCATAACACATAAAGCCAATCCCATATCGGCCACTGCCAAACTAACCACGTAATAATTTGTAATCACTCTTAGTTTTCGGTGTCTGTGAACGCTGATAATTACAAGTGCGTTTCCTAAGAGGGCACTTAAAATTATAGTCACAAATATAAATCCCTTAACAATTAATATTAACAACTCCGTCCAATCGGGATGTGGATGTTCTATGCTAGTTACATTCGTGTAATTTCGAATAGTTGAATTGTTGAGCAAACCATTAACCGCGATGGGAAACGATGTTGTTGTTACGGAAGCCGTTAAAGTTGTCGAAAACGTAGCCATCGCGTTCACTATCATTGTTTTAATACTTTGATTTTTATGGTCGATCTTTTATTAAATCAAATATGCTCTTAAATTCTTTAGAAATTATCACTTCCAATCGAACCAATCTCCGAACCGCTTCTTCTTTGTAGCACATTAAATTCTTCTCGATCATTTCGTAATTAAAATTCACGCTCTGCTTCATTTTTAAATTTCCAAACGAACCATTCGAGTAGAGTGACATTGTTGAACCTGAAACAAATATTTCAAATTTTATTCAAATTACATTTTAACATAACAAAGTCATTTGTAGAATTAACTTAACTGAGTCGTTAAAATATAAAATAATTTAACTGCCAGGTAAATATTAAATTTAATCTTTTAAGGATTTTGGTAATTTTAAATTCAAATTTTGAAACATTTTTTGTTTGCTTAACTTTTAATTTGGGCTATTTCATAAAATATTTTATGAAAAACAATTATTTTAGTTAAGGCAATTTTGAAACCACTTGAAAGTCGTTTTACAAAGTGTAAACCAACACAAGAAAAATCGAGGTGTAAAAAAGGTTCATCGTACGGCTAAAGTGATTTTGGAGAATAAAAAGCCGTCTAGTATTCAATTTCTAGGGTCAAAAGTAAAATACACTCTCGGTGTGATTTTTTATTTCTCTTTTTAAGCTACCACACGATTTGATATAAAAGAAACGGTAATTACCCCAATCTTGATAATAGAAAAGCGGTTATTTTAAATTAAATGCTTTCAGGATTCCAGGAAAAAATGATCAGATACTTTTTATTGAGTTGTGGAATCACTTTGCATTGTAAATTTGAAAACCTAGGGATTCAAAAATTTTATTAATAATGTAAATGTAAAAGCAAGCGTGGTATAAATCGAAAAAAAAATTAAAAAACGTACATTGAACGTTTCAGATGCTCTCTACTTTTTAATATCTTATGTAAAAGTACCTACGGCGCGTATATTTGACGTGAGAATATATGCATCCCATTGTAAATATTTATTGCTCTTGCTTCCATTAGAAACGAGTTTATATTATTTTCTGAACTTCCGATGTTCAGATAATGAAATAAAAGAAAACTTAATTACGTCGAAGCTGTCTGGTATTAGTGTAACATTCTAATTGCCACTTTAGCTACGCTTTAAATGCTATTCTTCTTTTGGACACTTTAATCGTTTAAAATTTTAATTTTGCCTTGTACCGTTCGGTATACTCAAATTTGAAACCAAAGTTAGTTATATATTTGATTTTGCTTATGCTTTAAGTCATGATGATTATGTTGATTACAACGTAATTTAACTGCGAGGTAAGTTTTATTTACAATTTTGGTTGCATAATTGACTTTTGTAAATATAACATTTTTCTCTCAAGATAATTAAAAGACTTTTTATTCGTTTAAGTGTCCAAGATCTTCACAAACATAGAGTAACGTAGAACTGTCATTGATGATGTAGGTTTATGCAAAACTGAAGTTAAACTGACTAGAATCACAAGATGGCAATTTACCTCCTTTCGTGTAGGCATCGGATTACGTTTTTACCCAACAGAACCTTTCTAGACCGCTCAATAATTATTATTATTGTAGATACGTAATAAAAATATTTTAAATTTTGGCTTGTACCTACGGTGAATGTAAGCATTAAAATTTTTTAGAAGAAATTGAATAACAAGTTTTGTTAAAAAGAAACGTATTATTTAAGCAAAATCTAATCAAAAAATTGTATTCATTTTCGACTCATTCGATTTGCTGTTAAATTCTCTATCGAATAGCTTAAGATTATAAGAATCGATCAAAACTTGCTATTATTTTTAGCTCTTTAGCAAATGCAGGACGTTAATAACCAAATTATTTTTTCAAAATTTGCTCAAATTTTCTTTTACAAGTCAACATTTTTTCTATCGTGATCTTTTTTATCAAAAAAGATCTGCGTTTTTTTTAACGTTTTTAATAGTCACCGCTGGTTGAGTACAGAGCGGAAATTCTGAAATTCTGAAATGAAAAAATTGATCTAAAGTATCGAAGAAGAGAGGATGAGAAGTAATTCACCTCGGAAAATGAATTGTAACAACTTCCAAATTAGGCATATTCCAATTGGAATGGATACCTGGTTATATCAGTTATATCAGCCTGTAAGAAGATAAGATCCTTTTCGTCAAAAAAAAGTTACATTTTTTTTAACGTTTTTAAGAGAGGAACTTAAGAAATACATCAAAAACAAAAGGTTCAATCAACGGTGATAAAGAAAGGAAATTATGAACAAATTTTCAGAAGATAAAAAAAACACCTAGCAAACGTGTGAGTACTAGATGTAAACAAATCCAGTTCATTTAGATTACGCCTACCACAGGAATAGAAAAATTTAGAAAATACACACTTATGTACATGTTATGTTCAAAAATTTTTATTTAACTTTGTTCTAATTATTTAACACGGCTACCTTTCCTTCTTTAATAAATTAAAGAGAAAAGTAATAATAATGAAAAGTGATAAGACCAGGCCCAGACCAGCAGTCTGGCGTAAATCAAACACGGATAGACTAGAGAGCGGGAAACCGCGGTTCTAATCCTGGTTGCTTCAGATTTGTGCTGTGATCTAAAAAGTCCAAACTTGATCTGCGGACTACTCGCCAACCCGTCTGCCCAGCGGAGTGAGTTATGGGCAAAACCTTCTCTCAAAAAAAGGGGAAGCCTAACGTTCAGGAGTGGATGAATAATGGCTGATGAAGAAGACCCAGGGGTGAATCATCAACGATTCTTCTTTATACCACCTTCATCATCTATTTTCCTACTCTTAAGTCTCTCTAGTTTCTGTCCACCGCGTCCTTCTATCGGGATCTTGGTTTTCTTCTCATTCTTATTGGCTTCCTTCTAAATATCATTTTTGGAATGTTTTCAGGTGACATTCTTCTGTCCAAAAATCGTTCTGCGGATGCTTTTTCCTTACACCCTGATTTTGTTTTGATCAATCGCACTTACCGTCCATGTCTCCAAAGCAAATAAAAGTTTTGGACGGATGATTGTTTTATATATTCTCAGCTTAGTTTTTCTGGTGACAGTTTTTGACGTTAGTACCTGCGTTATTGCTGCGATACTTCTTGTTACTCTTGTCATTTTTGCTTTTATTTTAGTGTTTTCTTTACTTTTTTCAGTTATTTGTATACCCAGGTACGTATAACTGTTAATACCCTCTTAAACACCAGCTTCTCGCGTCCCTCAGACCTCACTTCTATGCAACTTTTTATCTCCATCTCTTTTCCGATAAATCTCATATTCATATTATATTTAGTTTTGTGGTGGTTTATAATTAATCTTATGTTTCAAGCCTCTTTTATTATGATCTCCGTTACCTCCTTATTTTTGGCATCACTTGACATTGTGTCTATCAATAAGATTCCTCTGTAGTTTTCACATATTGACTTATTTATCTCTTTTTTTGTGCATAGAGCGTATTATTACTGCGTTGTTTCACTAACTAAGCCTACCTTCGGCACCTTATACATCTAGAATCATTTATGGAGTCTTTTAAGCATATTTTCACCTCTATACTTGAACATTTTTGTTGTTATATCATTTTCATTGGGGGATTTTTCTGATTTACTGTTGCTTTTGCGACTTCTTCCAGTGTGGGCGCCTCTAAATTTTTTTCGTCTTCTTTCACTTGTTTGATTTTTTTTTTATCAGTTTTCTTCACGTTGATATCTGATTTCAAAATTTCTCCAAAATATTTCTTTCGTCTGTTTACTATCTCCTCTGAGTCTGTCAGCAACTCGCCGTGTTTTTCTTTGTTATACCTATCACTTACGTGCATTCCGATTTTGCTCTTTTCGCTTTCTGGTAAAAGTTTCTAGATTCTTGATTGAAGATTCTACGATTGAAACCTTGATGAATTCTGAAAGAGCATATCTACCCTATCTACCCTATATTATAAAAAGATAAGGGCTCAATATGTAACGTTTTCATGTAACGTTTTTATGTAACGTTTTTATGTAACGTTTTTATGTAACGTTTTTTTGTAACATTTTTATGAAACCGAAATCTACCCTATATTATAAAAAGATAAGGGCTCAATATGTAACGTTTTCATGTAACGTTTTTATGTAACGTTTTTATGTAACGTTTTTATGTAACGTTTTTTTGTAACATTTTTATGAAACCGAAATGCTTATACTATATAAGATATAAAATTATTTTTACTGTCTCAACCTTTATACCATGGTATAAACTGATCAACTGATCTCAGGCAATTTAATCTGTTTAGTACTTGAGACGTTGATCGTCCGCAGCCGTCGTTCCCATCAACAAATTACGAGCTTTTATCTTCTAAAACATCAGCAGAACGTGTCAAGGAACTCAGGGAAAGACAACAGCAGCAATAAGAACTATCAAAATCAAATCCGCCAGCAAAAAAATCAAAGGAACCTTTGAATGAATGCATAAAAAGCGAAAATCAGACAGTAGCTCAAATTGCCAATAATTCTCAAATAATAATAATAATACCTCATGATGCCGGAGATATGACGCAAAAACGCCGATATTGCAGTGCAATATTTTGGAAAAATTAATTTTGTAAAAAGATAAGACAAAATATGCAACGTTTTTATGCAACGTTTTGGAAGATTGTGATTGGTTCTTTCCCTTTAACCAATAGTAAAATTGCAGAACGTTTTCAAGAAATAAAAAAATACCTAATAGTAATCGATAACATTTATTTTAAATTTTCAAGCTGTATGACGTTATAATCCGTTTAAACGTTAATCCGTTCATCCGTTGAGATATATTAATCATCGGAAAAAAATGTTGTATGAAAAGAAGTTTTACAACTCAAAGTTAATTCGTTTATGTGCTATTAGGGCCGCGAAGCGGCCCGGGGGGTTGGGCCGCGACAGCGGCCAGGGGGGCAAAGCCCCCCTAGTTTTAAATAAAAAAATTAGCCCCGAAAAAGGCTTTAACAGCTCTAGTTTTTTCAAATATCAGATTTAAAAATGACGATTTTCATAACAAATTTTAAACAAAATTGCTCGTGATTGGTGAATCAATGCATTCTATGGTCGGTCTGTGTGTCAGTAACAGGTAAGCAATGGTGGGGAATTTGTTCTCATTTTTATGACCAAAATTACTTTAGAAAAGGAATGTTTTTATTTAACAAACGGTTAATACTTTTTCACGTGGATCTTCCTCATGCCATGGTGGTTTTTATAAAAATTTGGCCGCTTCTGGCTATTTTTATAAAAACTACACTTATTATAAAAATACCTCTAGGCCTGTGGGTTAAGAACAAGGTGGATCATTGAGAGGTGAAACTCGTTTTTAGGTGGAATCTACAAAAATGAACGCACTCTACGCTTTGCTTTGAGGGCCTCCAGCCATTTTTACTGCACATTAACTATTAAAAAACCTAATTTTTGCTCGAAGTGCATTGTTGAAGCATATGAATGCTAATGTCGCTCCGACTATCCCCTCTCTGTTGTAGTTCTTTAGAATAGATAATTTAATTTGCACGGACCGACCATAGAATGCATTGATTTACCAATCACGAGCGATTTAGCTTAAAATTTGCTATAAAAATCAACCTTTTTTAAATCCGATTTTTGAAAAAACTGGTGGTTTTAAAGCCTTTTTCCGTAGATAATAATTTTATTTAAAATATCCTCTTTCAGAATTCATCGAGGTTTCAATCGTAAATTTGTTATTTTGCGTCAAACCTACTTGTCTTCTTTTTTCTTTCATGTGATTTGCTTTACTTGTCTTCTCAGTTGTTTGTATTTTTTTCAGTTATTTTTTTTCTTATGGCTGGTAGCATTTTACTTCTTGCTTTAGTCTTGAACTGTGTCATCTGTCGTGCCACACAAAAGCCACAGCCGTGGAGTGATGTGACCGCTGGTTGAGTACAGAGCGGAAATTCTGGGTTTAAATCGCGGACTATACAGAATTTCTTAGCTCGGCCTTTCAGTGGACATCCACACGGTGTGATGAAATAGATATTGATTTATCGGAAATAGGTAGGTAATATGGGGACTAATCCACCTCGCTAATCGGATTTGTAATTCCCAAAAAGGGAAAAGCAATGTTCTACTTAGAACGTAAAAAGCTTAATGAATGAATGAATGTGTCAGCTATCCACACTCTTCATCAAACCACTCTTTCATTTTATTCCTCTTTTTTTTAATTTTTTCATAGAGACCTTTTTTATCGCTCTTTCTATTTTGCTCCATTCTTCTTCTGTCTCTGGGCAATCAATCTGGTTGACTGTTTTTCCGTTTGGTGTGCTCCAGGTTTTCTTATAAATGTCTTTTTGTTGGAACATCGTGCTTCTTATAACCATTCTTTTTTCAGCTGCAAAGCTTATCAGATATTGTCAATTTTATTGACAAAAAAAATAGTTTGTTCATAATATAGTATATTTTTCTACGATGGTTCCGTATACTTTTTCTTTTCCAATCTTTGCATTTGCACCTCCCAGGACTATTTTAAAGGCATATTTGGGTGTTTTTCTGTAGAGTTCTTCTAGGGATTTGTAGAATATATTATTTTCTTTCGTTTTCATCTTTTTTTTTGTAGGTGCATAAAAGTTCATTATTGTGATGTTGCGTCTCTTTCCTTTCAATCTTATTAAACAATCCTTTCCGATATCTCTTTAAACTTCAGAATTTTTTGTCTTGTCCGTCTTTGGACCATCAAACTCGTTCGCAACAATAGGTTCTTTTCAACCGACGGTTCTAGAACGGTACTTGGACTGTTGAGCATGCGCGTTAATAAATGTCCTTTCCAACCACAAAAATTACTAGTTCCAAGTTCTGAAATTACAACTGAAACGTTTTCCAACCACATTCGGGACTGTAATAGAACAGTCATAGAACAGTTCTAACAGTCCTTGGTTCTAAGCAGTTACAAGTAGTCCGACGCAGACGCATTGTCGCTGTGTTTCTAAATTTAAATTTGATAGTTAGCAATTGTAACGACAATTCCGATTAAGCTCCAAATATATTACATTTTTTTCCCGATATTTAAAAAAATCACAAATTATTAATTATTATAAGTTCGAGAAAAGAATGCATAATAAAATAAAGTTAACAAAATTTGAATTTAAAAATTCAAAATAGTTTAAAGCTGTTTCTATTATTTTATTACTGTTTTACGATCTAGTAGCTCGTACATCGATGAAGATGAAGGGTGGCATAAACCCTAGAATAGTTTCGAATACAATGGTTCTAAAAACTATGTAGGTACATAAAATAGAAAATTTTTACGTACTAATTTTTACTTTTTTTTTGTGATTTGTTAACTTATTTTTGTAACGTTTTACAATTGAGTTAAGTAAACAAAAAACTACAATTTTTTTTACTCGCCAGAGTTCTTGCTTTTTTGCAGCATTTCCGAGTCAGTTTAAAAAATAAACCTTTTCATGACATTAGAAAGTCTATATTCAATACAATGGTGAGTTATATTAAAATTTATATTGATTTAACTCTTCTACTTCTTCTGAAAAAAATTTTTTATTACTTCTTAGTCGACCCTGCCCTTCTGAAAAACGTTAACAATAACAGAATTTTTCAATCTTTTATTTATATCTTGTTGGGTTGTGCCTTGATATTGTAGTGTGTTCTTGAGTTTTTAACTTGATTTCTGATATTACTTTGAAGATGTAACAAAAATTAACTCAATTACCTGTCTGAAGTTGAAGAAATTAAAATATAATAATCAAATCAAAATGATTTTAAACGAACAATTGTTAAACAGCAATTTGTTAATTCAGCGTTTGTTAACTGTTTACCTTTACAAAATCACTTTTTTGCTTATCTATGCATATATCAAACGTCAACGCCTACTACCACCACCACTAATATTTTAAATGGTTCTAGAATGGTCCTAAAACCTTTTCAACTTGCAATTTGTAAACTGCAGTAATTTTACAATAATCGATGGCGCACGCGCATTTAACTGTCCCATTACAGGTTGTAAACTGTAACAGAACCATCGGTTGAAAAGAACCTATTGTGTTTGTTTCGACACTTAAAAAAAGGTTTTTTTATATTCATAAGATCTCCATTCAATTGTTTGATTTCTTGTAGTGCTAATACCTCGATTTTGTATCTTTTCATTTCTCTGATTAAATTCTTGACATCACCAGATGCAAAATGTTCCTTTTACATTCCATGTTCCAATATTTGTGAATCTCCCGTATATTCTGTGCTTGTATTTTCTGTCATTTCTATTACATTTTCGGGCCAGTTCGTCATTTCTCTTTCCTTTGCCGTTTTTTAATCCCTTACCATTTTGTTTGTGGGTTGAGTTTCATAAGTTTTCTCTCTATTAGCTGTTTAGTTTGGTTGCTCCGTATCTTTTTCTTCTCATCTACTACCATTTTCATAAATTTTATCTTTACTCACTGACCGTTTTCTCTCTTTGCTTGTGTTTCTTTTTCTATTCCTTTTATTATCTTTCTTTTTTCAGGTACCTGACCATTATCCACAAAGGCTTTTCTTTGTTTTAGCTTATACTTATTTTTTAATATCTTAATTTTCCTGTTCCAGCCTGGTAGCTTTACTACCAAGAGCTTGGGGGGAGTTTAAAAGAGGTGGCTTATATCCGACGATGGATGTTATAGCTGATGATGATTTACCGGAGCTCTACTACACATCGTTGTTCACCTATTCGGTATGCATTTTCATTTTCACCTTAAGGTGAAAGGTAGGAAACGTAGACCTTTAAATGCAAGTTTTACGATTGAAACCTCGATGAATTCTGAAAGAGTATATTTTAAATAAGAGAATTAGGTGAGGAAAATGGCCTTAAAACCAACAGTTTTTTCAAAAATCGAATTTAAAAAAGCACGATTTTTATAGCAATTTTCAAGTTCAGGCGCTCGGGATTGGCGAATCAATGCATTCCATTGACAGTCCGTGTAGTTTGAACTGGTCTTAGCTTTACGCAGAGCGACGATAACCGGAACGACACTTGCATTGGAATGCTGCAACAGTGCACTTCGAACGAAAATCATGATTTTCAATAGTAAATGTGCAGGAAAAATGGCTTAAAGCGCCCGAGCGCAGCGAGAAGTGCTTTAAGTCAATTTTTCTTTGCACAACGACCCTGTTTTTAGAATCTACTCAAACGAGTTTCACCTCTCAAAGATTCACATTTTTCCTTAATCCACGGGCCTAGGGGTATTTTTATAATGAGTGTCCCATTCGGGCGCTTCGGGCCCCTTCGGGCGCTTCGGGCCATTTTGATAAAAACCACTATGGCACGAGTAGGATCCGCGCGAAAAAGTAATCATCACCGGGGCTCTTATGCATAACAGTGCACGGACGGAGCACAGAATGCATTGATTCACCAATCAAAAGCGACGTAACTTGAAAATTGCTATGAAAATCGAGCTTTTTTAAAATCAATTTTTGGGAAAACTAGTGGTTTTAAGGCATTCTTCCTCACCTAATTCTCTTATTTAATATGTGCTCTTTCAGAATAAATCGAAGTTTCAATCGTAAAATTTTTATTGTAAGGTCTACGTTTCCTGCCTTTTCCCCACCTTAATTATGACCTTCATATCTAATTTAAAAAATTTTTGTGCGCATATTTTTAGGGTCTTTATGACTACCTTGTTCCTTATTTTCTCCATTTTGAAGGATTCAATTCTACTCTCCAACACATTGTTCCTCTTCTCTGGCATCTTTATGCTTGTCTCCATTCCTGTTTAATTTGTATGGTGTTATCTTCTAGTTATAACGGATATATTCCCTCATTCATCCCCAAAACCTGGTTTTACATTTAAGACATTTTAGGTTTCATGCTGTTTACATCACTTTTTATTTCTTTCATAAAATCCAAGATCATTTGTTAAATTATCAATATTTTCCTTCATTTTCGTGTTGTTTTCTCTCGTCAGTTTTTTTACCGATGATCTAATTAGTTTTCTACTTTTTTTTTAATGTTTTTTTGCTTGTTTCCGTAACATCCGTTTGTTTTTCTCTATCTCCTTTTTCTGTTTTTCTTGGTGAGATATTCATATGGTTCTCGAATATTAGAAGTTCATATTGTCCATCAAAAATGTATCAAAAATTTTGTGATTAATAATTTGTTATTTCAAGGGGCACCCATGAACAGATTAACAATTATTGATGCAAATGTCTCGAATGCCAACTTTTCAGTATAACACTTTATTTGTGTTATAAATATGATCTAGTATAGCAAATAAAAATTTGATTAACTGAGTAAATATAAATACACGAACACTATCTTTAATTTGAATTGTATACTGTCAAAGACTTCCATTTACAGAAATAGCACCCAAGACAAAATTTATTAAAAACTATTTCTTTTTTTTGACCTGCATGTCAAGTTAAACATTTTTTTACGCCAAGTAAATTTTATATGCAATTTAGCTACTAGAAAATCGCATTAAATTACTCAGCATTTCATCCTGGTTAGTTTAGTTTTGCTAATTTTAATTAATTCGTTTGTGGTACTCCAGGATTATAACTTCATCGCATTTCATGATTATTTTAGATAGTTTAGTTACGTGGTTTGTTAAATATTAATATGGTCTTTTTACTATAGCCAGAGTGCAATAGTTGATTGAAATAATTCCCCAACTTCCATTCAATGTTGAAATAGTTTCCAAAAAGGAAGATATCAGGGTTAGTTTGGCCACGTGGTTTTTGGTTTTAAAATTAGTAACTTCGAGTAAATTCATTGATTTGTTTATAATTTGATAATTTACCCAAATGGACTTTTTAAAACTTAGAGTGGATTGTTAACTAATGTTTAAAATTTAAAGTAACCTTAACTTTTCATTTACATACAAACAAAAAGGATCAAAATTAGAATATTAAAAGTACTGTAACTGCAAGCAAATCATGAGCTGAAATTTTATTGATTCGCGCAAACAGCTAACAAACTAAAGCAAGTTGGTCATTAATGTTATAAGCTGCTCTTATTGTATTTGTATTTATTCAATTTCTGTATTTCGTAAGCTTCCAGTAATGTTAACTTAATACCTTTCTTGTAGCTATATAACATTTCCGTTTTTCCATAATCCATTTAGTGCCCCGTTTCTAACCGATCAAAATAGAACTTTATGCATTCTCTGGAATGTTTAACAATATTAGTTCTTATAGAATAACGAAGCAAATAAATTTAGGCTCGGGAAGAATTTGAACCCTAAAATCTTTAATCAGTCTATCATTACTATAAACTACCTGTCAGTTTTAGTCCAAAATACTAAAGTTCTTCTTTGGATAATTGTGGGAAAAAGCAACATATGATCTGATAAGCAATTAACGATGTAGATAATCAATCGATTATTTAATATAAGCCACATTTAAAAGAATGACTTTGAAACTGCAAACTACTGAAAGCAATAATTGAACAAAGTAAATAAAAATATCGACTTTTACATAAAATTTCATTTTGAATTTGTTTGTTAAATAAACCCACTATTAAATTGTAATATTATAAATTTAATGCATTAAATTATTTGAAACTTAACTAGTAGTACATTTTATTACATTAAATTGTTCCGTTGCTACCTATTAAAATTTATGACTTCGAGAACTTTTCATTATGTGAGAATTTCATAATTATAATTTGTTTGATGAATGTTCGTATGGAAGTAATTTATTGAAACTGAAAATTCTTTGATTAGTGTTTCATGATATATTTTCATTTACATTGTTTGTTGATGACTGCACGAAATAAATATTATAATTTATTATCTTATAATGGTTTTGTTCTGTCGTATTTACATTTTGTAAGTGGGCAGTCAGTCCACTGAATTGTTTGGCAACAAAGCTAAGCACGCAGATCGTAAATTTATATTATTAATTCACTATTGTTTTAAGCGTAATACTAAGGATGTGTTTACCAGGCCAGTACTAAGGTTATAACGGTTCTTGCGCCAAAATAAACCCTCACCAAATCTGTCCTTTATTTAAACTCTTGTTTTGAGTTTCATCGCTGCTTTAGATATACAGCAACGTACGTTATTCTTTGATTGTTAGGGTTCATATTAAAATCGAGTTCAAAAACTTGAAAATTACTCTTGGTGAACTGAAAAACTTGTGTTGTAATATAATATATTTTAAATTAGGTATATTAATTAGTATTATTTATAGAAATTATTTTTTGAATAAAATAATGAAACTAAACTGTTTTAAATTGCCTTCAGACATTCTTTTTATATTTGTTTGTGTTTCATTTATTGATTTATTCATATTATTGTCATTGCCCAAATTATTTCAGGTTACTTAACATGGAACGCTTGTTTTTTACTGTAGAATAATTAACAATGAGAGAGAAAATACCATACATTTTGAAGTGGTGTCTTGGAACGGTTTGAAATCACACGGGGTGAGTTTAAAAAATAAATTCTGTTTGCACTCGAGAGATCATTGCTGATAGCAAATTATTAAGAAAGTTAACGATGAACTTTGAAAGAAAACTAAAAACACGGAAAACTTTACTAAATTCGACATTTTATCTTTTTAAAACTAAATTAAAAAATTTGATGATCTTGATTAGTTTTCGGTGTTGCAATCTGAATATCATTAATCTTAAGCGTTGATGAATCTGGGACAATTAAACGTATTTTCTTTGCTCGAAACTGAGTCAATATTATCTAACTGCACTTAAACTTTATTACAATTGCTAAACCCGTAAATTAAATGCAGTTTGATTTACTTTACGGTGGAGGATGTATGCAAATCGTATGCACCATCGAGGTGTAACCTGAAAGTTAGCAAACCAAAAATAATGGCCTGCGATAATTACAGTTCATAAAGAAAATGGTAATTTTGGAAAGTCTGAGCATTCTTAAAGGTTAACTCCTTCCGTAATCATCAATCAAGTAATAAGTTCTAATTGTATAAAAATAATTAATGCGGTAATAGCCGTAATTTAGCCAATCGGTATTCATTATACGTCAAAAGTTAAAAACCCATTTTAGGGTAAAATTTCATTTTGGAAATACAATTTATTATCGCATTAAAAGACACCGAAAAAGTTAATTGGATTGGATAACTTTTAATCTAATTTCCTGTACTGTACCTGAAGCGTCTTTTTATTGATAACTTGGTTCCACCGATGTGGTGGAAATTCATTTATCAATCAACTTTTGCTACATTAAAATTCGTGTTGTGCAGGAATTTAATTAATCAAACTAAACTGATTTATAATATACGTCGAGTGGAACATTTTCCAAGAGGGTGTGAAATTGCGGTGTGAAAATTTGCAAAATATTCGATCGCGTATCATGAATTTTCACTAATTTTAATGGCACTGCGGGAAGCATTAATTTGAAAATAAAAGTTGAGTGGTTTTCAATTAATGGAATAGAAAGACAACCGAAACGTAAATTGGTACCATTAATTTGTTCGTTGTTACTTCGTGTGAACTTTAAATTTGGTTTAAATTTTCAGAGTGCTAAAAGCGCATTAGGAAATTTAATTAAGTGCTAAAAATTTATGAATAGGAAGGCGTCCAATTTTTTGTTTTGTCTTTATTAGATTTTCTTAAAAATTGTAATTTATTCTACGCTTACTGCGGAATTACCAGGATAAGCCTGGAATTTATTAAAAATTTTATGAAAAAACTTGTAAATTCTGGACGGCGCGACGTAGGAGGATAACCTGTAGGTGTGATTTTCTTCACCGACGCGACCGACGCCGACGGTCGCCTTTAAGTCAATAAGCATGAATAATACACTTCATTTCACTCGAGAACTATTTTATTTATTAGGAAGTTTTGTGGCTACGATCGGTG
The DNA here is from genome assembly GCA_905340355.1 of Rhagonycha fulva. NCBI lineage: Eukaryota > Metazoa > Arthropoda > Insecta > Coleoptera > Cantharidae > Rhagonycha > Rhagonycha fulva. The sequence goes on along the minus strand of HG996559.1, from coordinate 28,132,371 downwards.
CATTGCAGCATTGCTTTTACCAAGAACTGTCAATAGTTTACTTGCAAAAAAATACTTTTAACTTCAAGAGTTTCAAATATTTGTACTGAAGTATAGTATTAAATGTTTTTTCTTGTTATTCAAAAAGAAAAATTTTCTTATAATTAGGTACGGAGGCAAGGGCAGTGGGTCAACATAGTCGACAAATTTCATTGTACTTGATTGAACAAACTTCAATTCACCTTCGATTGCACAGTAAATTTTGGTAATTTTTAAATACAATGTTTTCTTGTCGGAGATAATTGAAAATCATTAATGCCATAAACCATTAAACACGAAAAACTAAAATGATAAATAATTATGTTCTTTATTTAATTAGTTTATGTTATACAAAAAATTTATTATAAAAAGGTTTTCATTTTTTATTTCTACATTTCAAAAGATTCAATTTAAGAAATTAATTAATTCTGTTACTTTTAACATTCGTCCAACTTCAAACGATTTTTTGATAAACTATAGTCAGTTTTACGATTTAATGACCTTTAGAATTAAATTTCAAGTAATATCTACATAAATTGAAAATTAGTTCTAAAATTAAATTGACACAATGTTTATTTGAAGTATTGTCAATAGTTTTAGGCGACTTTTTCAAGTTCATAAAAACACTAAAGCTCTTTTCAGCTGCTTTTTCTTAACAAACAACGTTTTCAATGGCTGTAATGTCTGCCGGAAGGCTTTCTATGTAAATAAGGATCCTACTGCATCAGCTGTTATTTATTTTACAATTAGTCTTTTCAGAAACTAATAGTTACGTCCCTGGTTTGGTATGACCTGAAATTTAATTTTCCATAAAATATACGGTCCATTTTCTTTAAAGAAAGGTAAATAGCTATTGTTTGATTTGTTTGAGTGGCGCCCACTTCATTTCAACAACCAGCAATTTTGACAACCAGTCGTCTTAATTATTCTGTTTTTCTTCTCTATTTTACAATTAGTCTTTTGTAGAAATTATTAGTTACGTCCTTGGTTTGGTATGTCCTGAAATTTAATTTTCCATAAAATATACGATCCATTTTCTTTAAAGAAAGGTAAATTGCTATTGTTTGATTTGTTTGAGTGGCGCCCACTTCATTTCAACAACCAGCAATTTTGACAACCAGTCGTCTCAATTATTGTGTTTTTTGTCTTTGCGACCCTGGCGTCTTAGATGTTTTTATGGGCAACCCAACCATTCCACTATTGGTTAGCTTGCCAAGAATTGACCTATTAAGGTAAACACAGAGTTTATATGAATGGCCACATTATTTGTTTAAATATGGTCATAGATAAGGAAGTTGGTACTAAATTTTGTACAGAGCTGTAAAACCAGAAATAAAACAATCTTGACTTGTTGAAGGCAGTGCATTTGAAGCTACGAGAGAGGCGCCTTAAGTGCTAAACTTCTAAAACTGTGCAACCTAAGATTTGTCCGATTTCACAATTTTTTTGGGATGGGCTACTGAGGACTTTAATATGTATTTCCTATTCGTTCATTATACAAAACCAAAATTTAAATCTTTTATCATTATTAATTATTATTTTCTATTGCTGATTAATTGCAGGTACATCGTGACTGCTACAACATCCTATATAATACAGGGTGACCAAAAAAGCTAAATATAGTCAACAGTTTAATCAATTTTCTATTTATAAATTTTTTCAGTCTTTTCATTGATGACAATTTTTTGATTACATGGGTATTTTACTAAACAAATTCGGAATTAAACCCACTTTCATTCCATTTCAGTGGTGGAATTTGAAAATTAAAATTTGTGTTCTTTATGTTTGAATTGGACTGATTATCCCATAATTTAAGAATACCAACTTACAAATTAATTTGCTATATAAGAGAATTTTAATCAGACTTAAATAAAATAATTTAAATAAATCAAAGAAAAAGCATTACGAAAATGAGTATCATAGATGACGACCGAACGAAAGCAAAATGGAATACAAATGATTCCGATAACAATTGCATATTGTGCTGCAAAAATGTGGAAATATATTCAATTGGTGCGTGCAATCATCCCATATGCTACGAATGTTCTACTCGACTGCGAGTTCTGTGCAAAAACAACGAATGTCCAATGTGTAGAAAAAATATGCAAAATGTTTATTTTTCGAAGTCGATGAAAACTTACGAAGAGCTGGCCAAATGTTACATAAAAGAAAATCTGTTCGATGATGCGCATGGTATCTATTATTCGACATCTCTTGTTAAGGGTCGTGTGGATTTTTTCTTCTCCCGGAAGTGCCAAATTTGTACAGGAGTTTCGTGGAAATATAAAACAAACGAAAAGTTGGAACAGCATCTTATGAGAGAGCATGGTTTATATCATTGTAGTGTTTGCGCTAGACATTTGAAACTTTTTGCATTCGAACGGAAGTGTTACACAGAAAGTGAATTAGCAAGGCATAATCGTGAAGGTGATCCGGATGACACTTCTTACAGGGGTCATTCGCTGTGCAAGTTTTGCTCCAAATATTTTTTCGATAAAGACGATTTATTTGTTCATTTACGAAGGGATCATTTTCGTTGTCATCTTTGCAATGAAAATGATGGAAAAGAACCTTTTTACAGTACGCGTGCACATCTGTACGAACATTTTGAACAAGACCATTATTTGTGTAACAAGGGAGAATGCAGAAATGATCAATTGGTTTCCGTGTTTGCAACGAAAGCCGAGTTAAACAGTCATTTAGAAACTGTGCATAGAAATAAGGTAGAAATTGTAAATGAAGAAGTTATTTCCAAACAATTTTCTTTTAGGAGAGAACTTGGTGAATCAAGTGCATCTACTTCTACTGGTAACTTAATCCCTTCGATTCAAGAGAGTTACTCAGACCAGATTTACAAGAAAAATGCCAGTAAAGCCTACCACATACCGCAACTATCACAACAAAGTAGGGATAATTTCTTTCGACAGTTTGGATCTGCTTCCATTCCAATTGGTACCTCTACTTCATCCAAAAAAAGAAACAAAAAGCAACCAAACGCAGAAACCAATCGGATCCTAACAAATGCCGGTCAAGCAGGTGGGTCAGGTTTCTCATCTAGAACAAAGCAAGTGAAACAAGAGTCTTGTAGTAAAGCGTATCCCCTCCTCAAATTATCCCAAAATAGTAGGGATAATTTTTTCAAACAATTTGAATCAGCTCAATCTGTTCCAGAAGTAACAACGGCTTTATCTAGTTTTTCTATTGGAGGTTTGCCCTTTCCTACTACAAGAAGAAAGATAGAACCCAAAAAAACACCAAAAACTGATAATTTGGAAGTAACCGAACCAGGTTCTGCTTCTGCAATGAAACCAAAGGCACTTGAAACGAAGAAGATGACACCACCAAAAAAGAAACCGTTTCAGCGACCACAGTTGTCCCAATCCAGCAGGGAACGTTTCTTTCAACAATTTGCAGGAGTAGCGCCTGCTCAACCAGCTTCTGAGCAAGTAGCCCAATCAGTTCCTAGCGCAAAGAAGGAATCTGATGTTGGAACGACTAATGGAAAGAAAAAGAAGGTTAAATGGACTAAGCTGTAATAAGAGTCCAAGGATTTGTAGTTTCGATTTTGAAATAAATAATAATAAAGTTTTAATATAAAATTTTATGTCTTTGCGTATTAAGCTGGTAATTGTTTTCTACCAACCACAATTAGTAATTTCAGGAAATAAATAACCAAAATATTTTTGATCTTCCTGATAAAATGATTATCTACATCTTTAAAGTGGTCATCGCCCCCAGCTTAAGACAAACTGAAGAACTTTGAATTTCATGACGTGGAACTCTAAGAAAAGCAAAAGTTATTGTAAAAATTTTGGAAATCACAAAGTTATTTTTTAAGCCTCAAGAAAATCTGTAGGTAACACGCATGAAATAGAGCTTTTCTTTGAAGTGCAAAAACTTTTCCTGATTTAAGAATTACTTAACTTCGTAGTTTCGCTTTTGTTAAATTAGTTCAATAAGTCTCGTTAAGCTTTTCCTTTAGTTTCACAATAATGAATCCGTGGTAAAATACGATTTTGTCTTTTTACGTTATTGAAAGCAATTTCAATAGTAAAATCAAAGCTTTAATACAAACAACCCTGACCATTGTACAAAGATTACCTCGAAGATTCAACCAGAAATCTTTTTGTTTTATTTACTAGGCGTTGTTCATTTCTTGTTCAAAAACATTTTTTTACGTTTTAATAAAATAGCTGGAGGAATTTTAAATTTGAAAATGATAAAAATTTAAGACAAAATAATACGGAGCTTACAAATTAAACTTTTATATATGAAAATATGAGATGATAAGCGGATTTGTGTTTTTCTTGTAAGCATAAACTCAAAAAAATATTAGAATTGTTTTGCTTTATTACGGAAAAGTAGATTAAACAGGGTTTTAAGTGGCTCCAATTATTTTCATGAGTTCAGAGAGTTACACCAACGTTTAATTTTGAATTTAAAATTTATATTCGAATATTATTTTTGAGTTTTGGCTTGAAATCGAAATATTGAAGAACCTAAATTTGCAGCAAAGTTGCTCAGGATAATCGTCCTGATGAGAACTTTTATTGGCACTGTTTTGGGTTAATTAAGTTGTACTTAGGAATCAAATTTATTTTGAAAAACAAAATAATGAAGGGATAAAACGTAAACAGATATTAAAAATTAAATTTGTTTGCTTTGTGTTTTGATATTGTATTAATAAAAGTGGTCGATTTAATCTGAAACCAAGGGCTCCTTACACTGTTCTGAACCGTCAGCTGTGCCTGATCACAGAAACTCAGCTGTTTTACATTGTTGACTTTTCTATTTTTAGTATTTGTGTTTTATTTCTTATGCTTTCAGCCCAAATATCGATTGCGTTGCGTAACCTCTTTTCATGCTTTACGTTTCTGCCATCCACTAAGCTGTCCCTGGAATTATTGAACAACTGTGGAATTTTAAATATTTTCTGAATTAAGACCTGTATTTCGCCAAATAAAATGCGATTCAACTACGGAGTACATTTTATCAGGATTAACACAAATTTAACAATTTAATTAAACAGACCCAAAATTTAAAAAAATTCTTACTTAAAACAGCACGAAAAAGAATTCACTTTTTACTGTATCAATACCGGAATTTTGTCAGCTTATAATGAAAAAATGGAATTATGGTGAACCAACAAAATTTTGTACAGTAAGCAAACAATTCAAAACTGATAATCGAACAAAATTATCTTCACTACCAGAATCAAAATATAATCATCCGGTGTCATACAATTAAAATGCAAATTCACGAAAAACAATTAAATTAATCGCTAACGCTTTTTCAACAAAATATCCGTTTGAAAATTAAAATTTTTGTTACAACAAAATATGAGCTTTTAACTTTTTTATATTATAAATTTTATATTGAAAGCTCAAATTGCTTTAAACAAAAGTTTTAGTGTTAAGAAGTTAAGAGCGCTTCTATAACAATTTTCAAGTTTCAGTTTTTTGTTTTAAAAGCTTCCGATGTGTAAAAAAAATTTGAAATTTTTTCTTCTTTAAACGACTTAAAAATTTCTTTAATATTGCTTAGTTAATGAACCAGGAGACGTGAAACTTCGAACAAATTTTAACAGTTCGACCTGGTTTTCAACTTATTTTGACAATATCTTTTAAATGGTTTAAAATACGGTAAATTCGGTGAGAACAAAGTTCAATGTCGATAAATTTTCTACAAAAAATTTTCAATACATTTTTTGTTACAGCTCTTAGTTTACCCGCGATAAGGCGGTGAAAATCCTCAAGGTAAAGCTGGATTTATAGTTTACTCGCTGACGTCGAGTCGAGTGCTGACGGTGACGATCATACCAAAATTATCAAGATTTTAAGGATAAACAGGTAATCTCTGTCTGTCTGTAACGCTTCCCATACTTCTGATTGGTTGTTTCTTAATAGCTAACCCAAAAAAAGTTTATAATATTTTACAATTTAATATTACAATAAAGCTATAAATGTTATAAATAAAAACTTGTCTACTATTGGTTGCTATTATCAAATTCGTTGACACAGACGGTCAAGTTGAAATAAATTGACATGGAGATGTAATTTACACACTTCAACTTCAGCATCAATGTCAGCAACATAAACTATAAATTCCGCTTAATTGATACGAGATGATAGGTGGACTAAAGTTGAAGCTATTAAAAATGGCGGCAGTTAATGGCGGACGACTTATCACCAGAATTCGTTTTTGTTAGATTTTATCCGTCAAAATTAAATAAATTTTAGTTTGTGTTTTGGTATTTGTATAAAAGCCTGTGAAGTTGTATTATTGGCGGTTTATTTAATTATATTTTGTTTGTACACCACAAAGCACTTTTAATTAAAGGTAATTAATTTTTGAACAACAAGAATTTTTTAAATAATTTCCGTTTGATCGGAATTAAAACTACAGCACCCTGAATCTGCTTTGTATAATGTTATTAATAACGAATTTGCTATATCGCGTGCAAATTTGATTAAGATTACTATTGTCCTTGTGGTTGTTACCCCTCCTCGCTAGCTCACTTCTGTCGGTCGAGCAGATTTTTCGAACTTGAATTCAAAAAATCCTGAGAACTTTATCTCAGGGTGGTACTTACGTGAAACAAAATATACGCTTACCTCGCTTTTACATATATACACAATCCTGAAAAGAATTCGACGCTCTTGAAATAAAAGATATTTGAGGTAAAGAAATATAATAAAGTTAAACAAAACGTCGCCACACATACGGAACATAAATACAAATTTTCCTTAATTTTACCTAAATGATCAAGGAAGCTTCCGCAAGATTTAATTAAAATTACTTAATTTAAGCGTTATGTAGAACAACATCAATGATAGTAAACCATTTACTTTATCATTTTTATGGATTGATTTCCACTTCAATAATTTGTACAGATAAATACTTTTTACAGATAAAAATCATAAGTAATTGTACGATGGATTTTTAATGTAATTTTAATGGAAAATGGACCAAATAGTCGTTGAATAAGCAATACATCAAATCAATCGTTACAATTAGATACGTGCGGTTACATACAATTAAACTGAACAAAAACTAACCTTTGACCCGTTTAAACGTGGTAAGTCGTTGCACTCTAATTATTTTTCCTGAATTCAAATTCGGAAAAGCTGGTTTATCGATACACCTGTGGATTGCACACCGTCTTTCCAAATACATTTTTCCTGGTAGCCGTCGTTGATTATTTGATAATCCAAATCGCCTTCGTCCCATAGGTATACGTTATCTTCTTAATAATCCAAAATTTATCCATCCAGTAGGTATAAGTATTTATCGTAAATCAACAATTTGTCTATTCTTTTTCATTGAATTAGCATCGTCGGTAATGATCGAAAATATTAAATTTCTTGCCTTTATTCAAATTTGCCATGTTAGATAGATTCATTATGAAACACATTTTTTTCGATAGATCGGTAAAAAGTTTTAAGTTATTTCTTTAATTTTGGTTACACGAACAATTAATCAGGTATTTATTCGATTTTAGATACACGACACAATTTACACATGTTTGTTATTTGACTTTAGGTACACGAAATAATTAAATTAATTGTATGGATCACGATACGAAATATTGACCACATCTTACTACTGGGACTGTCGAACCGAAAGTTTTAAGTGACTTCTTTTTCGGTACAAAGAAAAGTTTAAGTTATTATTTGCAGCACGAGACCAAATGAACGCATCTTTCTTCGATGGATGCACGACAAGAAGTGCCGTCATTTTCAAGATGGCTCTTGAAATTTAACAGGGATTTTTACTGAAAGTTTCTTCAAAGATAAATTGGTTGCCTATTTATAGGAGTTAAAATGAACCGATTTCTTATTTTTTCCGTTCTACATACATGACGCAATTCTTCGTTTTGCTTGTTAGCAATTTTGAGGACAGATTCTTAGAACTAAAGCCTACGAATGGCAAGTTTCTCACGTAGATAAGTTCTAAAAATAATTCTATGGAGACGACTGTCTCTAATGTATACCAGGTTCGTTCGGATAATTCTTATGATTTAATCAAAATTTTAAATGAATTTAAGGATTGTTCGACGTAGTCGTAACAAATATCCTTATCGTTAATAAAAAAACAATAAAAAAAAGCGTAAAAGTCATAGTAGGAATATAAGTTAACATAATTCATGTTAAGGCATAGATAGAGATACGTTACTGTTTGATCAGTATTTTCACAACTGCGATAAAGATAAATAACAATTTAGTTTTGAGTTACTACTCAAACTAAATAAAAGTCAAACTGCGCATAGCTTGAAAACAAGCGCAACCGGTATAGGATCTTTCGGAAACCGAAATCTCGCGTAAATAACGCAAGTACGAGACTTGAAACAAGGAATATCTTTGTATGACCGGAAGGGGTCATTAACTGAAAATTTGCGTAAGTAACGCAAAAAAATGCAAAGTTACACAATAGAAATCCATAACCTTTACGGTTATGAAGGAACGCGTAAATAAAACGCAATGGCGCGGACAGCGCAAAGATAACGGGAAACAGCGTAAGATAACGCAAATTACGTCAGATAACGTAGATAACTACTTGACAATAAGAATGGTATGGGGGGCGCAGAGGCAATAATACCTCCTGTTCCATACTTGTACTTATTGTCAAGGTGAGGAACCACTAGATATCGGTATTCTCTCACTTAAATTTCGGACTTTGCCTTTTAATTATTATTGATATTCGGCTAATGCCTTTAATTATTATAGATATTTGGCTAATGCCTTTAATTATTATTATTGTGATTTTCACAAATTTTTGCTATTTTGTATAGCGGCCTCAAAACACGTTAGCTAAGGTTTTACAGCCTTTAGCCTCAATGTAAGATTTACCAATAGACTTAGTCTTTTATTATTTATAGATATTCGATATTTTAATTCTTTATTTATATTATTATTTTATTATAGGTATATACCTGACTATGGATCTACAGCCATCAGCCTCAATCTAAGATTTACCATATATGATAGTTTTAATAGAATTACAACTACTTTTAAGAAAAAGTAATCGATTTCTTATAGAATTAACGAACGATGAAAGTTCTCAAGGTAGAATAGTTTAACTAAAACCAGATGTGGAGTTTGATTCCAAAAAAGGTGACAAACTGGCAATAGAACTGAGGAACTGTAGAACAGTTTAAGGTCATGTCTTGGACCATAATCACGAGAAACGCAACGATAGGATAGTTTAGGGTCATATCTGGGACCATGAGTCAAAAAGTTAATAGTTAATGAGTCAAAGTTATATATAGTAAAGAGAGATAGATAATAGATATCTTCAATAGGGAGAAAAAAGTTAAAGAAAATAAGATAAACTTTTAAGATAGGAAAATATAAAACGCGGAAGGGTCTAGCTCGTCGAAAAATGGTGTTGACAAGTATATGATCATCACTATTGATCTTGGGGGGAATGAATTGAGATGAGCTCTGGGAGACTATCAAATGTACATGTCTATAATCATCACTATTGATTGGGTGGGGAGGAAATTCAGGGTTGTTAGGCGCCACTCAATTTTGTCTTAATTTATCTGGGAGTAAAATTAAGAAAATCAGACAGATAAATGTTGGCTATCATATTTACAGGCCGATAAAATGAATAAAATTATAATTTACTACTAAGTAAACTTATCTAAAGACCTAATTCAGCACGCAACGACGCATAATTGTTCAAGGAGGGAGTCATTTTCTTCACGTGATCCGAAAGCGACCAGATTCCTACAAGGACAGTGTTAATCATCGTAGCGACGCATCATGTCGGAATTTAAAATTGTTTTATAATCATATTTACAAAATCCTAGTAGTTCAATCATATTCACTAAAATTAATGTAGCTTTACTTTACTCGGTAGGTTAGAAAGTTGAGCAAGAATAAATAAAGAGGGCAACGATTTTTCGCACGGGATTGAAAAACTATTGTAATCCCACAAAATTAAAATCTTTTTCTAATTTCTTGGCCTTCCGAGGTTTAATAAAGTACGGATGATTCTTAAAATTAAATGAAGATGAAAAAAAATAAAATAAAATAAATCATCAAAGGACTTAGGACGGACCTGTATAAAAAAATCGATGTCGATCGATACGAGAGGGAGGTTCTCAAATATCCGAGTCAATTTGCGATCCTGATTCCCACAAGTATAAACCGTATCTTAAATTAATAAGGCAGTCTAAATTCCAGGGATGATCAAATATCAATCAAATTTACAAGTTAGGTTCGGAACAGGTGAAACACCTTGTATAAAGTTTAAAATTTCTTATGAAATTTTATGTAATAGTAATTATTTATAATCCAGACGATTAAAATTGTTGGTGAACAGATATCACCTTGTGATTCAAACAAAATTGTTTGTATTCATTGGAAATTATTAACCTTGTTTAATTTTATCGCATAAAATTATTAGATAAAAAGTTATCAGATAATATTCATTAGGTATTCGGTTTGATCAGGACCGATAAGATATCCTTAAAGATAACAATAAGGTAAGATAAGGTAGTGTCTTTTTAGACAAGATAATGCGATATAAGATAATAGATAATAGGTATATATCGTTAAGTTATTCACTTCGATAACGAAACAAAATTACAATCTTATGATTGATTTTTAATGTCCTTAGACAAGGTATGCGATATTAGATAAAAGGTAACAGGTATAAGGTATTCAGTTAAGTTATTCAACGATAACAAAACAATTTTACAATCTTATGATTGCTTATTAAGGTTATAATAATAATTTCCATTTTTCCTTCTTCTTTACTTCTAGGTAATTCGATACGTTAAAATTCGATATAGGAATTAATTAAGATAAGTTACTGATTCATGTAAGATAAATTCGATAAGAAAAGAGATAATAAGGTAAAATTAATTAGATAAAGGTAATGCATTAAAAAAGGTAAATTCACTAAGGTAAAGATACGGTAACAGATATAGCAATAAATAAGATAATATTTTAGGAATTAGAAATTCGATAAAAGGAAAAGATAAATAGGTAAATCGATAATTATAAGATAAAAATTATTCAGGTAAGAATTGGATTTCATTCAGATAATTCATAATTCAAAATTCAAGGTATAAACATTTAAAATTGAGGTAAAGTTAAAATTCGAATTTGCAGATAAGTAATTAATTATTAAGCAGTTTTCTTGTTTCCTCGGGCCCTGAGTTAAACAAAAAAGTTATACTAACATACATACACACCACAAAATTCGGGATAGGTAAATTAATTTTAATAAATTCAAGAAAAATATTTAATTATAGATAAGTAACAAAGGTAAAGAAATAGTACGTTATAAGAAAGTCAATAATAAGGTAAAGATAATTAATTGAATCAGATAGGTAGGTAATAATAAGAAAATATAAGAAAATCATTTAGGGATTTATTGATTGACAGAATGAAACGATTTAAGGTCCTTCAAATGCCAGACTCCAATCTGTTTCTGAGAATCCACTAATTTTAAACGATAGGCGAGATCACCATGTTTTGCAATTACTTGGCATTTTAAATATTTAGGCGCAAGTTTATGAGAAAATTGCTTAGAGGCATCAGATAAAGCAAAATTTCTCTTCCACACGATATCACCCACTTGGAAAACTAAAGGGCGTTTTCTCAAATCATAATGTTGTTTACTTTTTAGATAAGCTCGTTGTAAACTTTTCCGTACGTCGGCAAATAAAGTAGGGAGTTGTTGTTGAGTTTCGTCCCAACGAATCCGTTCGTCTACTTGAAAGACGTCGGTATCTGTAGGTACAGGACCGTAATAGGAACCATCGGTAGGTATATATCTACCAAAGACTAGAAATGAGGGAGAGAAATTAGTAACTTCATGTTTGGCGGTATTTATTGCTAATGCAATTTTGTAGATATTTTCATCCCAACGGGTATGATCGTTAGTAATATATGAAGAGATAGCGGTAACTAATACTCGATTTACTCTTTCGGTAGGATTAAATTGTGGATGAAATTTACAATTGTAATAAGTTTTCTGAACATCATATTTAGATAATAATTCTTTAAATAAATGAGAGGTAAACTGAACTCCGTTATCACACAAAATTACTTGTGGGATACCGTAAACTAGAAAAACTTGTTGTTCAAGGAATCGAGTGATTTGAATTGCGGTAGCTTTAGTTAAAGGTTTTACTATAACATATTTTGTAAACCAATCTGTAATTACTAACAAATGTTGATTTCCTTTCTTTGACCTAGGTAAAGGTCCTAATAAATCCATAGAAATTAACTGAAAGGGATATGAAACATGTTTGGGTTTTCCCATTAATCCAGGTCTAGCTTGTTGAGAGCTTTTCTGTGCGCAACAAATTTCACAAGAGAGGACATAATTTTTAACGTCAGATATCATTTTTGGCCAATAGTAAAGTTCGGTAACGCGAGAAATAGTTTTGGCAATGCCAAAATGTCCAGATGTCGGATCGTCGTGACATTGTTTTAATACTTCTTTCCTATTAGCTAAAGGTATAATCAATTTAAACTCAACTTGATTAGCTGAATTTGGAGTTAAAGTCGGTACTAATTTATATAAGAAATCGTTTTCCACCTTAAATTGGGGATATTTTTCGGGTTCTTCTAAAACGTTAGTTTCTAGTTGATGATACCAATCATCTTTTACTAGATTTTGTGCTTTAATAAGACAAACGTCTCTAGATAAAATATCGGGAACAATGTTTAGCTTGCCCGGGCGATGGCGTACATCAAACGAGTGTTGAGCTAATTTTAATGACCAGCGAGCTAATCTACCAGAAGATTCGTCAAATTTAGATAACCATTGTAAAGCTGAGCAATCAGTTATTACAGTAAAGTGAGTACCTTCGATATAACCACGAAATTTATTTATAGCAAAAAGGATAGCTAATAATTCACGCTCTGTAGCATGATATTTCTGTTCGGCGGACGTAAGAGCACGGCTTGCGTAAGCAATGGGGTGTTCTAAACCGTCTTTTTCCTGAAACAAGACCACACCTAATCCTACAGCACTAGAATCAGTTTGCAGAAAAAAAGGTTTTGAGAAATCGGGAGAAATTAAAATAGGAGCTGTCGAAATTAATTCTTTAATTTTTTCGAAGGCAATTTCAGCTTCGTTATTCCAGGTAATAGTTTGTCCTTTTTTCTTATTTTTAATAAGAGCAGTGATAGGAGATGAGATAGTAGATAAATCGGGTAAGAAAATTCGGTAATAGCTGACCATACCTATGAGTCGCTTTACTTCGGTAGTAGTTTTTGGAGTTTTAAAACGTTGAATACATTCAACTTTTGACGGGTCGGTACGGATACCAGTTTCGTCAACGACAAATCCAAGAAAAGTTAATGATCTCATACAAAAATTACATTTTTCCGTATTAATTCGGAATCCTGCTTTTTTCAAACATTCATATACATTATTTAAGGTATCTATGTGTTCAGAGAAAGTTTCGGAAATTACCATAATGTCGTCAAGAAATACAAAGACTTTACCGGTATGAATAAGTGATCCTAAAATTTCGTCCATGACTCTCTGAAGAGTTTGGGGTGAGTTAGAAAGTCCAAAAGGCATTACTAGAAATTCAAATAACCCTCTTCCTGGTACACAGAAAGCGGTTTTTTGTCGAGAGCGTTCACTTAATTTTATTTGCCAAAAAGCTTTGCGCAAATCAATCGAAGAGAAATATTTAGTATTTCTTAATCTGTTTAAAATTGAATCTATTCGAGGTAAGGGATAGGAATCTTTGACGGTAATTGCATTTAAAGTTCTTCCATCGAAGCAAAAACGGTATTCATCGTTCTTTTTCTTAACTAACAAAAAAGGACTTGAATAGGGAGAATTCGAAGGTTGGATTACTCCATCTTTCAACATTTCATCAATTTCTTTATGCAGATGAACTTGCATTGCCGGTGAGAGATTGAACGGGCGTTTTTTGAAAGGTTTGCTGTCCAGTGTTTGGATGTCATGGTTGGCAACTGTCACACATCCGGAAGCAGCTGTACTCAAAGTGTTAAATTTAGAAATAGTCGCTTTCAAAAGAATGCTTTGTTCATTGTTTAAGATAGCTTTATTATCGGTAACGTTAATTAATTCTTCAGAAATTAATTCATCATTAATTTCAGAAGGTGTGTTTACTTGCGCAAAAATTAATTCATTTTGATTTTTTGAAATTTCATTTATTTTTTCAAAATTAGGTTCGATATATTCGATATTTTCGGTATTCTCAGGAAAAGTTAATTCGGCAAAATAGATACTAGTTTCCGTTACTTTAGGTAAATTTAAAGTTTCTTTACTATTTGACATAATTTCGATATTTTCAGAGGGCATTTGCCATGAACGAGTTCGGAAGTTCAAAGTTAAATTAAATTCATGTAAAAAATCAGCACCTAAAATGAAAGATTGTGGTACTGCAGGGACTATTAAAAAATCAATTGTACGTTGTACATTATTTAAAGTTATTTCTAAAGAAATTTGTCCAATTACTTTCGTAAGCGAGCCGTTAGCGATATTTATTCCCAACGTTTTTGAAAATTTTGGGTTAAATAAATTTTTATTTTTTAGAAATTCGATACCAGGTGAACCCATCAAATTATTTGTTGCACCTGTATCTGCAAGCACTGAAAAAACTTTATTCGAAAGAGTTATGTCGATAAAAGGTCGATTATCATTAAATTTCTTAAAGGTAAATTGTTTTCCATATATGGGAAATGGACGTAAATTCATTTTTCCAAAATGTAATAATAATTCAAAAGTTTCGCAAAAGTTTGCACCTACGATAAAAGTTTCAGGTATTTCGGGCGCAATTAAAAAAATGACTGATTTTTTCCTGTCATCAACGGTACAAGTAAATTTGGTTTTACCCAAGATAGGAGAATAACTTCCGTCGGCAATTTTTATATATTTCTCAACTGTAGATGTTATGTGCTGAGTTTTAATATATTTTAAAAATTCCATTCCTTTCTTGCCCACAACATTCACTGTTGCTCCACTATCTACTAGCGCGACTATAACTTGATTTTGTAATTGAAAGGTAAGATAAATTCGGTTGTCATTATTCTGTGTAGAAAAGACAGGTTCTAATTTAGGTACTTTATCACAAAAGAAATTCGATAGTTCAGATAACCAATTATTCCATTCATTCTCATCTAATTTAAAACAAAAAGATTTTTTGTTAAAATTTGAATTTATTTTACGAGTTATTTTTGAAAACGGTTTTCGTTTTCTCGAGATGACGTAATTTTGTTTTGCTTTGTAGCAATAAATTTTTGGTCGGTAAGAAATGTTGGGGTTGCGAGATTGACCTGGTCCGTTCCCCTTAACAGGTTTTTTGGAACATTTTCGATATTAGTACAATGAGAACACTGTGGCTTAAATGTGTCGGCTTTGCCACACCCATAACAAAAAATATTTTTCCTTTCTATACAATTTGTATAGCTATGGTTTGGTTTATGACAATTCCAACAATTTAAAATTTTATTAGGTAACGGTAAATTATTTTTAGGAATAGTGCCGTTTTGTAAAGTATTCTTAGGAACATTTACTTCAGGATTAGTAGAAATTTTCAACTTAGCCATCGGTCGATAAGGTGTCGTAAAATTTCTTTTAATTGTAGGTTTTAAATTATCTTGACGTAATTTAAGTTCGTGTATTTGTTTACACTTATTTCTTAATTCCGTTAAGGTATGATATTCGGAAGAAACTAAAATATTTGAAAAATAGGGATCCACTCCACGTAAAATAATCTCAATAATTTCTTTCTCAGATATTTTCCGTTCGATTTTATGACCTAACATTTCAATTTCGTTAATGTAATTAAAAATATTATTAAAGGTACTTTGAGTTATATTTTGAATTTTCTTTTCCAATCGACTTTGGTAATCGAAAGGTAAATATTCTACTATTAATAAATTTAAAAATTCGTCCCAATTTATTACTTTTTTCTTTGCATTCCTGCAAAAAATAGTAGCTTCGCCTTCGAATAAATCTTGTGCATTCTGGAATAAATCTTTATCCGTTGCACCCCTAGCGATTTTTAATTCATTTATAATTTCAAGAAAAGCTAAGATATCCCGAGAATCATTATGACCTGTGAACTTGGTAAAGTTCCACTTATAAATAGGTATAAATTTGGTTTTAGATATTTCTACCGGTATTTTTTGTTTAAAGAAAACATTATTTTCATTAGTAGTTAAGGTCGTTTCCGCTAATTTCAATTGAATCTTAAAATTTTCTATCGCAATAATTTTTTGTTCGTCATTTCCGGTATTCACGGTATTTAAGCGAGTCGATATATGCGCAATTTTTGTTTCCAAAAATTCTATTTGTTGGTCCGATAGTTGTCTTTCTAATTCGCGATTTAATTCCGCTAAAGATAATTTAATTTCCTGAAAATGAATTTCCCAGGTACACGGGTCTTTTGAAATTTCAATATCTTCTTCTAATGCAATTTGCAGTTGAATCCTACGACTTGTAATCGTAACTCTAGGTAAAATTGAACGTGCAAGTAATTCAAAGTTCAACTCGTGTGAAGACAAATGCTTTAAATTCATTTTGAGATAAAAAATAATTATTAATTTACGATAAATATTTCTTGATACGCCACTGGTGGTCGTCGATATATTTTGTTAACACGCAAATACGTAATACGTGTCGAGTCCCACGTTCCATGCGCCAATTGTTACCCCTCCTCGCTAGCTCACTTCTGTCGGTCGAGCAGATTTTTCGAACTTGAATTCAAAAAATCCTGAGAACTTTATCTCAGGGTGGTACTTACGTGAAACAAAATATACGCTTACCTCGCTTTTACATATATACACAATCCTGAAAAGAATTCGACGCTCTTGAAATAAAAGATATTTGAGGTAAAGAAATATAATAAAGTTAAACAAAACGTCGCCACACATACGGAACATAAATACAAATTTTCCTTAATTTTACCTAAATGATCAAGGAAGCTTCCGCAAGATTTAATTAAAATTACTTAATTTAAGCGTTATGTAGAACAACATCAATGATAGTAAACCATTTACTTTATCATTTTTATGGATTGATTTCCACTTCAATAATTTGTACAGATAAATACTTTTTACAGATAAAAATCATAAGTAATTGTACGATGGATTTTTAATGTAATTTTAATGGAAAATGGACCAAATAGTCGTTGAATAAGCAATACATCAAATCAATCGTTACAATTAGATACGTGCGGTTACATACAATTAAACTGAACAAAAACTAACCTTTGACCCGTTTAAACGTGGTAAGTCGTTGCACTCTAATTATTTTTCCTGAATTCAAATTCGGAAAAGCTGGTTTATCGATACACCTGTGGATTGCACACCGTCTTTCCAAATACATTTTTCCTGGTAGCCGTCGTTGATTATTTGATAATCCAAATCGCCTTCGTCCCATAGGTATACGTTATCTTCTTAATAATCCAAAATTTATCCATCCAGTAGGTATAAGTATTTATCGTAAATCAACAATTTGTCTATTCTTTTTCATTGAATTAGCATCGTCGGTAATGATCGAAAATATTAAATTTCTTGCCTTTATTCAAATTTGCCATGTTAGATAGATTCATTATGAAACACATTTTTTTCGATAGATCGGTAAAAAGTTTTAAGTTATTTCTTTAATTTTGGTTACACGAACAATTAATCAGGTATTTATTCGATTTTAGATACACGACACAATTTACACATGTTTGTTATTTGACTTTAGGTACACGAAATAATTAAATTAATTGTATGGATCACGATACGAAATATTGACCACATCTTACTACTGGGACTGTCGAACCGAAAGTTTTAAGTGACTTCTTTTTCGGTACAAAGAAAAGTTTAAGTTATTATTTGCAGCACGAGACCAAATGAACGCATCTTTCTTCGATGGATGCACGACAAGAAGTGCCGTCATTTTCAAGATGGCTCTTGAAATTTAACAGGGATTTTTACTGAAAGTTTCTTCAAAGATAAATTGGTTGCCTATTTATAGGAGTTAAAATGAACCGATTTCTTATTTTTTCCGTTCTACATACATGACGCAATTCTTCGTTTTGCTTGTTAGCAATTTTGAGGACAGATTCTTAGAACTAAAGCCTACGAATGGCAAGTTTCTCACGTAGATAAGTTCTAAAAATAATTCTATGGAGACGACTGTCTCTAATGTATACCAGGTTCGTTCGGATAATTCTTATGATTTAATCAAAATTTTAAATGAATTTAAGGATTGTTCGACGTAGTCGTAACATGGTGTATCGGGCCTTCGTGCTTAATGCTTTAAAGGTGTGTTATATAGCACAATTAACTTTTGATGAGGTTTGATGTAAGGAGATAATAAAAGTTGCTTTATTTGAAAGGAAATTCTGCTTGGAATGCTTTATATTACTTCAATGCTTACCCGTGGTTTACTTGTTTATCGGTGTAACTTTACAATGTCGTTTGAATTCAATTAAAACGCACAACAGTTCCAAATGTTCCTAAGAATTTAGTAGCTTTTTCGTAACAACAGCAAAATTTAGTTTGAGTTTTAGTTCTTCAAAGCATATATTATTTAATTTTAATTCCAACTGTAATAATCATAAATTTTTTTTACCTATGGCCATTATGTAAAATACGATACAATATTATATTCAGCGTTGCCACAGTTAAAAAATAAAAGGTACTTCTTGGAAACTAAAAAGGTAGGTACTAAATGATAGTAAAATGTACTGAAGTACATTATTTTGAAACTGGGAGGTCTGGGAGTATGGAATACCCTCCAGCATTTGAAACTTTAAAAAAGATTTTAACAATTAGTAAAGCTGTAAATGCAATTCTAGAAAAAACATCTTTTCTTAATGGCTAGAGGGTATTCCACACCCCCCAGACCTCCCGGTTTTCCAATTGTTTACTTTTAAAAATACCCTTCAGATCAGGACAAAATTCTTTCGTGACCATAAACTACATAATACTGAATTTTATCTTATTTTTAAGTAACTTTTTTTTTATGGTGATAAAACTAACTAGATATCCCAAAATGTAAAGAAATGAGCGTAAAACCGGGGGGTCTGGGGGGTATGGAATACCCTCCAGAATATAAAACTTTAAAAATGTTCTTCAAAAATCGGTTTTAAAAACTTTGATTTTTACAACAAATTTTAAGCTAAGTCGCTCGTGATTGGTGAATTTAGGCAGTCTGTCGTCAGTCCGTGTAAATTACATTACTCTAAGCTTTACGCAGAGAGGGGATAACCGGTGCACATTCATATGCTTCAACAGTGCATTTCGAGCAAAATTAATGTTTTTCTATAATTAATGTGCAGTAAAAATCGCTGGAAGCGCTCGAGCGAAGCTAGGAGTGTCTGATACAAACATTCTGCATTGCGTCGAGCTTTTTCATCTGATTACTGGATGCGAAGCCCCATGCAGGGACGGCTTACGTTAGGACCGGCCGAATGATGGTCATGTAAATCCTAACTTTATATTTGGGTTGTAGTACGCTGTTTTTAACAATCAGTGGAGCAAGGTTACTTTTAAAGGGGGTGTGAACTAAAAACGAAAGTTACAGTACAAAAAATTCTAAGAACAAATTTTCAAACCGCACATCTCTGTGATGTATCGTTTCGAAGATACAACGTTTTTAAATTGAGAAGTAATAAGTTGTGACGTCATAAACACCTCGCTTCTCATGTTATCACGGCAGTTACACGCAGTTGCATATAATATTTTCACAAATAATCGCAGAGATATACAATAGGTCTACGAATTCATACTAATGCTGCTTTCTGGGCGTCTATGCTAAGTTACCTACTACCCGAGTGCGTTTATGTTTATGACGTCAGAGCTATTGGCTGTTTAGGTTTGAAGGCGTCTATAATTGTTAAGATTAATGCTAGTGATGCGCGATTTTCACTTTTGTTCTTAGATATTTTTGTATTATTTTCTATAAAAATTTCATTTTTTAGTTCACACCCCCTTTAAGGGCTCTGGCTTTTACGATGCAGGAGTTGATGTGTTTGGTAAGTGTCAGTCTTGTGTCTAGAGTAATCCCGAAATATCTGACGGAGTCCTTCCAGGGAATCGCCTCGCCAAATATCTCGAGTTTATCTGGGGGATGACAAAAAGATGGTGCATAATAATTTATTGTGTGGTGAATTCAAAATGTTAATTTGGCAATGAATTTTTCAAATTTGGCTGGCAAAGTTAACCAATGGGCGTTCGACACTGTTGTGTCTTTGCATTTTCATGACATTTGAATTACGCGCGCTTTTGTGAATATAGAAGCGCATGTATAGTACGCATGTACAGTACGTAAGAAATTCATGCAACAATGATTGTACAATAAATGAAGTGTTAATTTAAGTTTATAATTAGTTGTTTGATTTCAACCATCCACAAATACAACATTTGGCGACGAGGATTCTAAAAACCCATTCAGGCAAGATTAATACAATTTTTACTTACATACACTACGTTCAATAAAAATTGTTGGTTACAATTGCACGTGGGAAGATTACGATACGCAAATTTTTTTTCTGGTTGTTAAAATTTATAATTACCTACGTTTACGATGCCTGATAATGCAGTTACACCTGTAAATACTTCAAATTATGCGATACATACAGTTTTTTCAATCGAAACCTACGATACAAATACGAAATTCGACAGATGGTTGATGCGATTAGAGAGTGCATTTCGGGTTTTTGCAGTTCCGGTAGATAAGAAGGCGGATTACATTTTACACTACATGGGTCCAGATGCATACGACGTACTTTGCGATAAAATTTCACCGGAGATTCCAAATTCTAAAAGCTACGAAGAAATTATTAGAGTTATGAAAACTCATTATAATCCTGAACCACTGGAAATTGCGGAAAATTTCCGATTTTTACAACGACGCCAGGAAGATGGTGAGAGTGCTTCTGATTATCTGACAGCATTACAACGGCTGGCAACCACCTGCAAATTTGGTGACTATTTGAAGAAAGCTCTTCGGAATCAATTCGTTTTTGGGTTGCGTACACAAAATATTCAAGGAAGATTATTGGAACACCGGGATTTAACTGTTGAAAAAGCGTTGGAGATTGCCGTCAGCATGGAGACGTCCGCTAAAGATGCAGCGCAGCTACATAATACAAATCATTCAAATGGATTACATTCAAATAGTGTAAATAGCATAACTACAAATACGAACAATTTACAATTCAAGAAAAATTTCAAGAAATGCAATAATTTGGACAAGACGACATTCAACGGGAACAAGAAGATTAATACTCCTTATTGTTTTAGGTGTGGTTCATCAAAGCATCTTGCTAATAAATGTAACCTTGTTAATGTTATTTGTAATAAATGCAAGATCAAAGGTCATTTGGCGAGGGTGTGTATGAAAATAGGTTCAAACAACACACACAATACAAATCAAATAGAAGAAATTTTCTTGCTTGATACAGAACATACCGAGTTCAGGGGTAAGTTCACAGTTGCAATTCTGATACGTGGTCGTAAAATACATTTTGAAATTGATAGCGGTTCAGCTGTTAGTATCATGAGTTTTCCACAATTTAAAAACTTATTTCCGAATTTACAAATTACGAGTACAGATATTAAGTTAATTACATATTGCAAGCGCGAAATAGGTGTAGTGGGATTCTCACAGGTGCAATGTACATACAGGGGAATATCTAAAATTTTGAATTTATACATTGTTAATACAGATAGAGAACCAATTTTAGGTCGCGAATGGATAAGACAGTTAAATATTAATTTTGAATATGTTTCTCAAATTACATCTACAAATACATTGGATAAAATTTTACAAAAGTATCCTATTATTTTTAAAAAAAATATGGGAAAAATAAAAAATCTACAAGCTACATTAAAATTAAAAGAAAACGTAAAACCAGTTTTCATAAAAGGTCGCAAGGTTCCCTATGCTTTGTTACAAAAGGTAGGAGATGAGCTTGATTTACTAGAAAAAGAGGGAATTTTGATTAAAGTTCATAGTTCGGAATGGGCTACACCCATTGTTCCAGTTTTGAAAGCGAACGGTACAATTAGAATTTGCGGAGATTTTAAAGTTACTTTAAATAAAAATTTAATTGTGGATGAACATCCGTTACCTTCAATTGAAAATTTGTTTTCTTCCATGGCTGGAGGGGACAAATTCACAAAACTTGATTTACAACAAGCTTATTTACAACTTGAGGTACGACCTGAAGATAGGAAATATTTAACTTTAAGTACACCAAAAGGGCTTTACCAAAGTACGAGGTTAATGTATGGTATAGCTAGTGCACCTGCTATTTGGCAACGGGAAATAGAAAATATTCTTAAAGACATTCCCGGCGTATCCGTGTTTTTAGATGATATTAAAATCACAGCACCGGATGATAATATACATTACAAAAGATTAGATTTGGTTTTATCTAGATTGTCAGATTACAATATAAGGGTAAATTTAGAAAAATGTCAATTTATGAAAAGGGAAATTGAATATTGCGGTTATATAATTGACAAAGACGGAATACATAAATGCAAGGATAAAATTGATGCAATACAAAACGCGAAAGTACCTACCAATAAAACAGAAGTACGAGCTTTTGTTGGCTTAATTAATTATTACGGTAGATTTTTACAAAATTTAAGTAATACGTTGTATCCATTATATAATTTGTTAAAGGATGGAGTACAATTTTCGTGGGATAAAAATTGTCGAATTGCATTTGAAGCTGTTAAAAAGGAAATTCTTTCTGAAAGAGTTTTAGCTCATTTTGATCCTAGTTTACCTATTATTTTAGCAGTAGATGCAAGTCCCTATGCTGTAGGAGCTGTCCTTTCGCATGTTTACGCAGACGGTACAGAGCGACCAATTCAATTTGCTTCACAAACTCTTACTACAGTCCAGCAAAAATACGCTCAGATCGATAAGGAGGCATATAGTATTATTTTTGGAATAAAGAAGTTTTACTATTATCTTTATGGTAGAAAATTTTTGCTTTACACAGATCATAAACCCTTACTACATATTTTTTCACCGTCAAAGAATTCAAATTTACTAACTACCACCCGAATGCAACATTACGCGTTGTTTTTACAAAGTTTTCAATACGATATAAAATACAAAAATACAAATTTACATTCGAATGCCGACGCAATGTCAAGACTTCCTACAAATTCAAAGCAAATACAAATCGGTTCCTACGATGAACCTGATACATTTGGAATTTTTCAAATTGAAACGTTACCTATTACAATGAAAGAATTAGCTTTTGAAACATTACGAGATAAAAATTTTACAAAATTAATTTACGGTTTACGTCATGGGAAAAAGGTTAATAAGGAAGATCGATTCAAAATTGATCAAACTGAATTTACACTACAAAAGGATTGCATATTTAGATTAAATACTGCAGTTATACCACGATCATTACGTTCTCGAATTTTAAAGGAGTTGCATACTTCTCATCTTGGTATAACTAAAATGAAACAATTGGCCAGGAGCTATTGTTGGTGGCCAGGAATTACTGAAGATATAGAACGAGAAGTCAAAAACTGTAGCGAATGCAATAAATACAAAAGTAATCCTAGCAAAGTTCCAATTCACCCTTGGGAACCCAGTACAAAACCTTTTGATAGGGTGCATATTGATTTTGCTGGTCCTTTTATGAACTACTATTACTTCATTTTAGTAGATTCTTATTCACGTTGGCCAGAGATACACATAGTTAAAAATATTACTACAAGAAATACAATACCTTTATTACGAAAAATATTTTGTACATTTAGAATACCTTCAGTATTAGTTAGTGATAACGGTCCTACATTTGTATCATACGAATTTAAAACTTTTCTGCGAGAAAATGGAATTACGCATAAATTATCACCGCCGTATCACCCTGCAACAAACAGTTTAGCCGAACGTTGCGTGCAAACATTTAAAAATGCCTTACGGGCAATGTCTGCAAATGAGAAAGATTCTGAGAAAAATTTACAAAAATTTTTACTACACTACAGGAAATGTAAACATTCGATTACGGGAGAGAGTCCATCTTTCCGGATGTTTGGTCGTGAAATTCGTTCAAGGTTAGATTTTCTCATACCAACCTCAAATGAAAGTAATCCAATCACACAAAAGTACAATAGTGTTAGAGACTTTCCTGAGGGGAAAAGGGTATCAGTGCGCGATTACATGCATGAGGATAAGTGGAAATTCGGTAGGATATACAAAAAGTTAGGTAGATTGATATACTTAATAAAATTAGATGATAATCGTATTTGGAAGAGACATGTTAATCAGATTAGGTCAATTGGGGAAAATACGCCTGTTATTGCACCTGTTGAGAGTTCAGCTACAGTGTCTAATAATAACAATTCAAATTTAATAAATAATGCTCTTGCTACTACCACTACACCACTGTCACCGGGTAATAACGAAAAAGATATTATACAGAGAAACCCGGAATTGCAGCTGCCAGAATTACCGGTACAAGGTGATGTTTCCGCGAATTTATCTATACCCACTCCAAGTGATACTTTTACTTTGCGCCGTTCTGAACGGATACGTAGACCTCCCGAACGTTATAATTCTTAATTAGATTTGCATTGTATTTCATGATAGAGGGAGGAACTGTTGTGTCTTTGCATTTTCATGACATTTGAATTACGCGCGCTTTCGTGAATATAGAAGCGCATGTATAGTACGCATGTACAGTACGTAAGAAATTCATGCAACAATGATTGTACAATAAATGAAGTGTTAATTTAAGTTTATAATTAGTTGTTTGATTTCAACCATCCACAAATACAACAGACACGATTTCCAAAAAACCTAAAATTAGAGGAAGTGAAAATTTGGTAAAATTTGATTTAAATTAATTAATTTAAATCACTAGTGGACTTATTATAATCACTAATTCGGTTTATTCGGTTAAGAAGATTAATTCATGTGTTTAACTTGCGATGTATTAAATGTGTGCTCCGTAGTCGCTACCAATTTTAGTATCAGCGGTGTCATCGCTACTATAATATTTGAACTGATTTATTCGGCGCCAGATTTAAAAAATGAAAACAATTTATTTATTTGTGTAAAAATTTATTTCAGATTTATAAAATTTTTATTAAACGTTTTAATTGTCTTACAAGTTGTAGAAATTATTTGATAGTTAAATGTGTAAATTTGTAGGACAATTAAGCATAATTTTTGGTTTTTCAACTGCGTTGAATGAAGTTTAACAATAAGATCACGTTTCATTTGTTTAATCAGTTTAAAGTTAATAATAATATTCGTCTGATTAAATTGCTATTCATTCTCTGTACGATTTTGTTTTATTTAATGGTGGAAATTTTAAAATCTCTCTTGAACTCGCTTCTTGGGAGAGTCTTATATTGCAAACTCGGATAAATTGGGCACGGACCTTAAAGACTTGTTCGTTAGAACACGATAATATGTTGAAGAGTAGGGGGGAAAAAATGGAACCTTGAGGTACCCCTGCTAGTATTGGTCGTGTAGATGAGTAGTGTGAGTTAATCTTGACCCCGAAGGTTCTGGCACAGAGATAGGATGCGATAAGTCTTACAGTCCGCCATATAAAGCTTATACAACAATCCTATGTGCCAGACTTTGTCAAAGGCCTTGGCAATGTCCAAAAGGATAGCGAAGCCCTGTGGCCTCTGGTGAAACCTTCCGTGATCTTTTTGGTCATACGTAATATTTGGTGTGTGGTCGAATGCCCCTTTTGAAAGTCGAATTGTTCGTTAGGTAGAATATTGAGATTATCTACTTCGTTTTGAAGACGGGAAAGAATTATCTTTTCGCTATCTTACTGATGGATGAGAGTAAGGAAATTGATCAATAATTTTGGGAGTTGGACGAGCATTTTCCCGGATTTGGTATGAGGATGACGTCGGTCAACTTTCACCTGCCGGGAAAATCCTTAAGTTTGAGGATTGCGTTAATTATGGCGGTAAGGGCTAAAATGGCTTTTTTTCGGAGATTTTTCAGGGCCACATTTGTGATGATGTCGAGTCTGAGAGCTCTTCTACTGATGGTGCCTTTATTTTGAATAAAGATGCGGGCAGAATAAGGATGGGGTTTTTTAGCGGTCTAGCGTAGGGTTAATTTTTATAAAAACCACCATGGCACGAAGAGAATCGACGCAAAAAAATATTAACCGTACGTTAACATTGCGTACAACTAAGTGAGAAAATTTTCATCAACCGGACTTTTTTGTATGACCGCACACGTACCGACAATAAAATGCATTGATTTAGCTTGAAATTTGCTATGAAACTCGACTTTTTTTAAATTCGATTTAAAAAAAACAACTGCTTTTAAGGCCATCTTCCTTATTTAATTCTCTTATTTAATATATGCTTATTCAGATTTCATCGAGGTTTCAATTGTAAAATTTGCATGTTAGCTTCTACGTTAGCTACCTTTTCTCCATCTTTTTTTTAATGGCTGGAGGGTGTTCCATACCCCCCAGACCCCCGGGTTTTGGATTGTTTACTTTTACAAATACCCTCCAAATCAGAACAAGAATTTTTTATGACCATAAACTACATAATACTTAATTTCATCTCATTTTAAAATGCGATTAAGTCCTTAGCTAATTTTGGCTTCAAATTTGTGCACCCTTGCCTTACGCCACCTTACTCACGCTTTAGTTACTCTGCTGACATTAATATACAGTTTCTTTGGTTTAATATGGGAAGCTTTGATTGTTATATTCATCTTTAACGCCACCCCCCTTTCGCACGGAAAGAAATCCTTGTAAAACTTGTAAAAAGTACTATAAATGTACTAAATAGCGTCACCAAAGTAAAAAAGTACTAAAAATGTACATAGTTATGTACTGACGGTGGCAACACTGATTATATTATCATAGGCCGCTAATTGTAGGTAATGCACTTTGTTAACTAATCGACTTAAATAACATTGTTATAAATTATATTGCTAACATAAATTTACTATGCTATCATTAGCATATTTCCCCTACTGAAATCCATGAAACTGCCAATTTTTTAAATATTAAGAATTTGCATTTTACAAGTTAAAAAAAACCGATATCAAAAAATTGAGTTAATAAAATATGAAATTATATTGTAAACTATCGCAAAATAAAAAAAACGTAGCTGTCATTGCACCACTAATAAAATTCTATACTACAGCAACGTTTTCTATCTTTTCACCGTTCAAGCAATTCCTTCCAATATTTCTCTTTCCGTTTTCTGCTCAATTTCAACGTAGACATTTTTATGGATCTTCATAGTTTTGTAATCTAATTTTTGTGTAGAATCCGCATCGCCAACGGTGTACCGTCTAGGGGTAACACAATTTTATTGTTTTGAAATAAATTTGAATTAATGAACCGATTTCATTAATAAAACCAACTTTCTCGAAGATTCCAAATATTGTGTTTAAATGTAAATTGAATTTACTTACAGAAAAGCGATTTAAAGTAAGTTTATAATTTCTCTTTTATTATCCACTGTCGTCAAATTTATGGAGGGGAGTAATAAGTCTGGTAAAAATAAAGCAAGTGATAATTTTTTTGCTAGAATAACATTTAATTTTTAAGGTAGTTTTCTTTTGGCTCTGTACACTTTATCCAACGTTTTTCCAACTTTTTTTTTATCCTTACCGAATAATACAAATTTTATAACTCTTCAAAATAAGAGTTTTTTCATCACTTGTTAGAGCCGAAAAATAGGAAATAGTTGTAATTCTTAGATGTTATTTTAATAGCAATTGGTAAAAGTCATACAAAATTTGTTTTAACCAGAGTTTACTGTAAACAGATCTTTTGGACGTAAGCGCCGAATTTCGGTACTGATAATCAGCAAACAGGGGGCCTGCTTTTCCTATGAGCATACTTTTACTACAATTACTTACGAATAAAATTCTAGAAGGAAGTAAATAAATAAAAACACCTACTTACATTATAATTTACTTTTATGAGCATACAAATTTTTTGTATCGTTTCAATTTTAATAAAAAATTCCAATAAAGCGAAAAACAGTTTGAATATTACTGAAACTTTTTCATTTTCAAAAAAACTAAAATTAAAAAGCAGGAAATTAGGATACGTTTTTCTAAATACGAATAATCCTTCCAATAAGGATGCGATTTCTTTGCAGAATAGAATTTCCAATATCGCAATAACTTTTAATTAAGATAAATTGAGACATCAGAATTTAAAAAAAAAGCACAAACATAAATAATTGACACTAAGAAAAAAGGCAAATATCATCCTATGCTTTCCAATTTTATAGAAAAAAAAAACTTAATTGATTGATTGGCGTATCTTTGTTTCATATTTCATATTACGTCTTGAATAAAATAAGAAAAAATTTTCCACTTTAAATCAAAACAAATTAACCAAAAGGAAGTTCTGGGTTGTTACGTAATGTAAATGGTAAATTTAACAACATAATTTACAATGGCGTTAATTAAACGTAAAAAAATATTTTTTAAAGTAATTTGTTATACTTTAATTTAATGGCGGGCCATTATTTTTTTCTTCTTTGCATTGTAATTTAAATTAAATTGCATGTTATAAATTTTGGTTTATAAATTAAAGTAACACGACGAGCTTGCCTTAAAATTTTTTTGCCATATTTGCGACGATAAAATTTTATCATTATGAACGTCACACGTTTCGATAATGTCGAATTGAAAAGCTTAGAGGTCGTTACTGTCTTCTGCTTTGTTGAAATGAGTGCTAGATGACTGAAAATTGGAAATTTCTTCCTTAACGATTTGGTAATATAAAAATACTTTAGTGGCAAATTTACTTAAAAGTAACGACTGGATTGTTAAGGATGATGAAAGTTGGAAAGTTGATGACAAAATTAACTCTTTATTCTGTGGTAAGAACTAGCTAAGCTTTATTTGCTTTTTAATAATCTGATGCTTAACAGAATTTTCAAGTGTTTTCAGTTTTCATGTATTTTGTTTCAATCTAATAGTTCAAAAGCTCATTTTTCATGAAAGAACTCAGACGGAAAATCACGTTAGAAAGAGTTTCTTTGATAGCTACTCCCATATCCAAAAAGTTACTACTAGCAATTGCTTGTATCATTGAACAGGAACGTTGCTGTAGTACAAGTTTTCAACCCATCCTAAGCATTTAATTCAAGTGCTTCTGACACTATGCTTTCGAGTGTCATGTAGCTCATGTTCCAGAAAAGGGACAATAAGTTTAACGAGTAGGTCGTACGATATTACTTTTATTTTCTCGATACTCTTTCAAGATCTTTTAACAAAATTTACATATTTTATGGAAGTCGGTGATAAGACTTTTCTACGTTTTATTGCGTTGCATTCGTAGCGTTCTATACGTTTCTTATCTTCCGTTTCTTACAGTATTTTCAAGTTGAACTAATAAATTTCAAATGTTTTCTTTTATATTATTGTTGCATGCATCGGCATAAAAGCAATAAATTTTTAATGAGAATTTTAAATCCTTCAGTTAGAATATTAATAACTTTGCTCAAGGAACGCTACAAACAAATAGTACATTTTTTTTGTGTTGTAGTAGAAATATTACCACTCTGTCTTAAATTGGAGGATCGTTACGCAGACATTCCCTGATTGAATTGGTCGAACCTTTGATAGTCAACTTTTGATTGGCAGATCGATACATTTTTATGTTTAACGTAATGGTATAGCTTGGAGTCATCCATAAACGACGTAATTTCAATAGTAGTTAATTGCCATTGTTAAGCACGCACTTTTTTAATTACAATTTGTTTTATAAGGTTTATAGTGACACATTTTTTGGTTCACACAGCCATCAATTTTTGTTGGTTTCTATCTCTTTTGAGTTTAATTTTTTTGTAAATAGATACAGCTAATGGAACATCTCCGTTAGAGGAAACTGCATCTACAAAGAGTTGTCAGAATTTTAATCTATAAGTAATCGAAAATTTGTAGTAGCTTAAACGTTAGCCATTTATACGAATTATATGCAGCATCTGCCGTGTTTTTTATAGATCATTTCTATTTTTAACGATCACTCTGTTGTACGGACAGTACGTCATCTATAGAATCCGATAACGAGAGGTGGTTACCTCTTTTGCAACCTTAAGAGATCAAATTCAGCGTAAAATCATATCCAGAATTTTTCTATATCCTCATCATTTTCAATCCGAGAAGATAAAATAAACTACAGATGTCAGAAGCAGACCTTACCAAAACTATCGAGTTTTATACTGCCGGACTAAGTTCAGAAAAAGTAACTGCAGTTTCTGTTATTTTGAGATATAATTCGTAATTAGGAAAAGGAAATGCTAGCTACATTAAATTTGTAATAGCAATATTAGTTTTATATGCATATAAACTCGAGCAATAAATTGCAAATGTGGACATCACTTCATTTACTATAAACCATCGTCATTGCTGGTTGTCATCATATCATTATCAAACTAATGAAAAATGCAGTTAACCTCTCGGTGTATGCTTAGTAAAAGAGTAAATCACCCAAAGCTTTTTAATAAACAGCGCCACAAGTGATTTTTGCAAATTTCTTACATATATTTGACAATTCATGAATTTTCTGAAACCTTATGAATTAGCCATCTTCCATCACGTCCAATTTTACAAAGCTATAGTTTCCTGTCTTTGTATTTGCAACAATACCAATTATACAATTTTTTCCGTTTATGTCTACGTGATCTTCCAAATGGAGTCCCACAAATCTTTAAGAGCATACATTGGTCTGAATGTGGTATAAAGCCACAAAAAAATTTTGTCATTCCCCCAGAGATCAAAACACCTACTCCAATCCGATAGTTTTAGTCTTGTTCTTTGCTTCCAGAATAGTAAAGTGGACCTCCGCCTACAGTGCATCGTCCGCTTCCAGATCATCTCACCTCACTCATGCCAAAAAAATCCATTTTAAGTCTTTTCATTTCCTGCACCGCATTCGCCAGCTTTCGATCTTGGAATAGTGTTCGAACGACGCAGGTGGTAATTGTTAGAGATTGTTCTCGTTTTCTGTCGACCAGTTACCTAATTTTTCCAACTCCAAAGCAGCCCATCTAAATATTTGGTTGTAAGTGTAAGTTAGGTTGCCTAAGTAAAATTCTTACAGTTACTTTGATCTTCATCCTGGAAGATTTTTTCTTTTTATCGTCATTTTACTCTGAGTGAAATAGAAATACTTTTTATCCTTAAGTGTCTTTCAAACGGTGCACTTTTATAGATAAATAAATTTAGTTCAATTGACCTAGCATTGTCCACTATTTGTCGGTTTTGTGTATACCCTGTTTATGGATTATCTCAAAAGGTTTCGTCAGTTTAAAAATTCCCGTCTTGCCCAAAATTATTTTGTCATGTTATTTTCATCAGGTTTCCTTCAGTTAGTTTTTTTTACATTGTTAAAGTAATTGAATCTTTTTTAATTCAGCTCATCTCTGACAAGTGTCGTTGGTAAAACTTTTAATTTCATCTTACAGTTATGTTTTGTTTAAAAGCGATTAGATAACTGTAGATTACCTTGGTTAATTAGTAATTTAAAAATTAAATAAACTAAAAATTATTTTTAACAAGACGCTAGGACGATACGGCGTTTGTAACTACTGTTATTTTGAGTAAAAATACGCAGAACAAAATTTTGGATTACTTAATTTATTAAACCCAATTTATTAAAATTCAAAAATTTTTCATTCTACTCTCGATCCACTTATCCCTTATGTATTATACACAGCAAACTTTAACTGAAATCAGCATAATCAGAATGTGGTTATGAATTATGATTAACTTGACAATGAATTCCAAACTTTTAATGAAAAATTTCATTTTAATTAAGTATTCAGTTATTTTCCAACTTATTGTCACTTTTTCCTTCAAAATTAAAATTTTTAAAACAAAAAGTCGATTAAAGTCGTAGCAAGTTAAAGTTTGATAATCGGAAAATATGAGAGACACCGAAAATTTTCCAAACTTGAAATTACTTTTCTTATAAAACAAATAATATAAAATGAGCCCCACGACCGTTAAATTTCTTTTGCGTATTTAACGATGATTTATCAAACAACAAAGTCTGATTCAAGTCAAACAAATGCAGGTCATTTTCTCAAGGCGAAAAGTTTAATAACGCAGAATTTTGTAGGAAAAGCAAGTAGTAATTCGTTTTGTTGGGTTTCATTTGATAGGAAAAGTTTTTCCTTTTAGTTATTAACGTAGTTGCTTTATATCATTTACATTAACGAAGCTACACGAAACAGGGCACAGGTGTTTACGTGATGAAATTGTTAATGCACTTTCGAACAACGAGGTCTTCTAGTAGGTAGAGTGAATTTCTCCACAAATTTTTATCATCTACTTTGATGTAATTAAATTTAAAAACACCGGCTGTAATATACTTCAATATACAATATAAAATTACATCACGAAAATCGTAAACTTAATGGAAGCAACAAGTTTTTTGCTGATTTCCCAACGTTAAAAATGGAAAACTTGAACTCCCGAAATGGTTTCAGTTCCAAAATTATGAAAAGTCGGCTTCATTAAGACTGGTAAAATTAAAAACTTAATGCGTTTTTGTGCGTAATAATTAAACTTGGGTGCTTTGTTCGACCGTCACTTCTTCAAGAAAAATTGGTTTCATTTATACTCGAAAAAAGTAATCCAAAATATTTTTCAAGCGTAATCAGCAAAAAAATTCTCTATCACTTATGTCATCTTAATTTGGCGAGAAGAACGACAGCGTAATCTCATTGATGCGTTTGCTCTAGAAATTACTCCCGATAATCAGAATTATATATCTAATTCAATTCCAATGTACCGAACCTCACACATCACTGTCTTATTTCAATTGGATTTCTGAAAGATTTATGGCGCTTAAATATTTATGGTCGGTAAACTGAGAGAGATTATCCCCGCTTGTATTCAATTTAGGTTTATTTGTTTTATGTCTAAAAAATATTTATAAGCCACTTAATGGTAGTTCATTTTATAATAAAAAACCGAACGTTAATTAAGAACGACATCAGGTAAGCAATGTTATTTGGTGTAATTTCTCATGAGACCATCGAATAGACCAGATCAAGATAAGTGGGCATGGAGGGAAATCGTGGAAGGAGTTGATGTCGAAAAACCGAACGTGATTATATCAAGTTCGAGTAATAAAAAACATCGTTAGTCCAAGTAAAATATACGAAACAAATTTGGCACGCGTAGGAAACCAAGTACATCGTGTAAAGTTGGAAAGGAATTCAGATATTTGAAAATAAAAGCAATTTCCCTACAACACCTTTATAGTGCGTGAAGGAAAATGCAGAGCTTCTATCGAGCTTGATGTGAAGTATTTATTAACCTACTTACAAAATTCAAGAAAACATTTATTTGTATTGAGTTTCGTATTAAATAAAATGTTTTGTATTAAAATTAATTAATCCTACATAAAAACTTTCGCTACTTCAATTTACTTGAAGAACTTAAAACTTTTGCTTTGTTTTATGTCTTAAAATTTGTATTATTGTGAAAACACGAGTTTCATAAGCTTCAAACTTGAAAAGAACAAATCTTTACACTTTAGGTACGGATCCAGGGGGAAATTAGACAAAATTGGAATTGATCCAATGTTGAAGTAAACATCAAAATGATTTGGTTCGAGAAATAAAACTTGAGTTTACAAAGTTTGAAAAGGTGAATGTGGAATTTATATTTTGAAAGTCTTAGATTAACTTTAATGTGTTTATTATACAGGGTATTTCGGGACTAGAATCTCAAAACAAGGTGAAATGTTTATTTGGAGATTTGTTCACAATCGTCTTGTTAACGGATATTGATTTCAAAAAGTGCGGAGGAGTACGAAAAATTTTAAAAATTCCAAGATATCGATTACAAAATCGATTACCGGATCACTGACCTTCGTTCGGAGTCGTCAGAATGTTAAAAAAAAGTTAAAATGGAAACTGTACTTATTTGAACTCCTAGATAACTTTTCAAAGATTCTATTTATTATTCTTCAAAGACAACATTTTATGTCTGCTTTTGACAGTCTTTTCAGTAAAATGAGCTGGCATTCCTACATCGACTACTTTTATTATTTTTACTTTTGATTTATATTATTTTAAGATGTCCCTTCAGGAAATGATGACCTTTTCTTGCTCTAAGTGGATGTAAGTTGTCTATTCTATATCTCAATAAAAGTTGCCAAATCCATTTTTTTATACTGTACTTTTGTTTAATAAATAAATAGGGATAAATGAAGTTTGATAAAATAAAAAAAAATTGTTTTATTTTTGAGTATTATTTAGAAAAAATTTTAAATAACTGGCGGACAATTAACTTAGTCGTAACGTGCTAAGGACTACAGATCTCCGTAATTCTGATTATTTCATGCAATCACCTTAAACATCTAGTAAATCATCTAAGGATCTAAGGATCTACTATGTTAAGCAAATGTGAAGCCAAATGCCCTTGATTTAAATGCGATTGGTTGTGTTACTCATTTTGTAGCTTAATAAGTTAGCACCGCTCCCACGCCATAAGATGATGCATCGCTAGGTCATACTAACAGCTTAGCTTGATCATAATGAACTGAAACTTCTGCAGGCCTTAACATTCCTGTACCTTTACTAAACACATCAAAATATTCTTTGGTCCATTTAAACATTTAAAATTTTGCTTCTTCATAAAAGTCAGTAGATTTTAAAGTTAGAATATTTTTAGTATTGTTTAGTCTGGAAACTAACCATTTTTGGTTAGTCGCCCATCTTAGTGGCAATATTAAAATTCTTTCACTTTCTATTGCGCTTTAGGAATTTTTGCATTACTACCGCCAATCGCGTTTAAATAAACACAATTTTCTCATTTTATTTGTTTTTAATTATTTATTCGTATCTAGCGTATAATTGGACATTTGAACAGTTTGTATTGCAGATAATTATATAAAAATAAACAAACTAGGATCATCAAATTTTAATTTATTTTGCCGGCGCTGTGAACAATTTTAGTCGGTTTAAATTAAAACTTTATAATAAATTTATATCGAAAATTGTTTTGTTTTTGTGTCCTAATTAATGGCCTTATTTTGTTAGTTTAAATTTTCATGAGCGACTAAAAAAGTTAATTGTTAAAGGTAAACCGGGTTATCTGTAATTAAAAAGCTAACGAACACCTGAAGGTTTTGCACTTTTCTATTTTTAAAATTATTTTATTTAACCAATTACTTCTGGATAATTATGAAACAATTTCATAGCGTTACTCTACAACCTGCAGTATCATAATTACAATTACATAGTTAAAATTAAAACCTTTTATAAACTAAAGTTATTAAATTCTAGTCGGGGAGCTACTGGTTCACAATATTCGAATGGATATTCAGAATAATATCTATCAATACAATTTATTAACTTAAAATTTCTTTTAACGAAATTTTTTGTATTCATCTTTTCAACATTTTTCTTTCAGAGGTTTTATCGCCTTTTTAAAAGCTAATTTTAAAGAGAACTTTGACTGAAATCGCAGGTCAACGTTCGATGAAAAGCATGGGTTTATCTCAAAGTACCACCACATTGACTTCACTTGACATTTTTCAAATAGTGGATTAACCCATCAAACAGGAATCAAAGTATACGTAGAGATAACTTCAAGCAAATTCGAAATGTTATCAAATTGATCCCGCTCTTTGTCTACTGTCTGTTATTCGGATCCTTTCTGTAAGGAAAATCATGCATTCAGATCGTAAACTTTAAAATAATGGAAGTTCAGTTTCTTTAAAAGTTTATTACTTTATGTTCCCTTTTAGTGTAACACAAGTGGGATGAAGTAAAATTTAGAAACATTATTTTCATAATTAAAAATGTTTTTTTTTTGTGTTTGTTTAATATTTTTTCTGTTATTCTTAAATATTTCCTGTGGCAAAAGCATTTGTTTTATTTTAGAAAAGTCTTTTAATCTACGTTGTCACGAGATTTAGTGTAGCGTATAGTTTTAGCAAACAATTTATGTATGTAAATCCTTGTAAATATTAACGTTTTTATTTATTTCCTTTTAATTATAGTTTTGCATGTTACCAGTACAAGGATACGCTAATGAAAAATTTCAAATCTCACATTCATATACTTAATGAATTATTTTAGTAATCAATTCCGAGTTTGCCTTTTACAAAAATTATAATTAAAATGTTTTCCTGGTTTAATTCATTTTTGTCAAATTTAAATTGTATGAAAAGCAGATAAAATTTAATTTAAAATTGGAACAAAATTTATAGTTGATTCATTTTGTTGCAGTTGGTTTATTAACCATTAATAAAAATAGAAGTCTACCTTATCCGGATTTTTAATTCATCCGCAATTTGATTCACAAATATTATCAACAATTTCTCTTTGACAATCTTTAAAGTAATTTTTTATGATACAATTTGTTTTAAATTCTTGTGTTCTTTATTTCTATTGAACATTTACTCGCGACCTGTCGCATACCACTACAAAAAGTTGGCCAGACAAATTAGTCCGGAGTTCAAAATTTGACAAAATTGATAGATTTTTGGTACCTTTGCTAGAAAATAATAAATAGTTAAGAAAAAACTGAATGATTTATCATTTATTTTCTTAAAGAATTTGAAGATCGTCAGATCTTTTAGAGAAAATTCGAATTTCTAACTTTCACAAACTTGCAAAGTAAAACGTGAAATGTTACAAGATGTTTTTCTTAAATGATGACAAGAAAGTTATAAGGTTGCAAAAGCCTGTTTATGTTTGAAAGTTTAACAAATCTAAACATAAATTTCGTGTAAAATCCCTAAAACATAACCAAAGCTTGGTACTATATAAATGCGATGTTGTTAAACTTAGGGGAAGTTTAAGTAGCTAGCAAGGTACAAAAATGGCGTAACGTAACCTAAACTAAACTTGTTAATTGCAATTATGCGTTGCTTAGCTAAAAGTCAGACTTACACAGCAGTGTAAATAAATCTCTCATGAAGATCGTATGGAGAGTGAAAACCACAACAATCTCAGGTTCGTTGGAACATGGAAGAACTACATATTTCACGTATAATATTCATGTAAACTCAGGAAAATTTCCAGTTTTTCCTTATTGTTTTGAAAAAGTGATGCGGTAGGAGGTTAACGTGAATCCCAAACCACGTAAATAGATGGTTTTTATCCCAACTAAACATTTTGTAAATGAAAAGTCTTTTGGCGTAATTTTAAAATTGAAATGCAAAATGACTCGCATTTTGAAAAAGGATCAGGAGTTTTTTTAGACTCGTTGCGTTGGTGTAAAATCAAATTATTTAATGCTCTTTTATATACCTATGTATTAAAGTGTTTACATTTCTTCCAATTTTCATGTTTTTTAACTTTGCCTACAGCATTCATATTTTCTCCAAAGAAACAATTGTAAATTTTTGTAATTTTTGTCGCTCATAAAATTTATTAAAAAGAATTTAATAATCAAGTTTAATTTTTAGCTTCCTTAATTGTATATAAAATTTTTTTGCTTTTGATTTAAAAAAATAACGAAAAAACACTACTTTCAAAATACAATGAACATATAGATATAAAATAACATAATTAAGTTTTTTTACCTTAAATTGCAAAATCTTGGCTCGAAATTGAAAATTGTTTTGTATCTGTAAGTTTTACTACATTTACAGTAACTGTAATATCGTCACTAAATAATTACCAATTTTATGTATTAAAATATTTTTTTATCAAAAGAATAACAAATTAAAATTACATGTGATATATTTGAGCAAGATTTACATGTATCATTGAGCAAAACTCTAGGTTTTACTCTATGCTCCAAAATCTAGATGGTAAAATTGAGCAAATTTGGATGACTTTTTGTTATTACAAGATGGCTAAAGTGTCAGTTTATTTTTCAACTTTAACAAGAATAAATTAGCACTTTTACTCCTTAGGGATTAAAACGCCTAAAACTTTTAAGTGAGTAAATTTGGTCCTTTATTGTTTGATTCATTTTACACCCCTATTTGTTTTGGTCAGCTTTACTAATTCTATAACTTTTATTTTTTTTATTAATTTTTATTTTGTAGGTTGTACTGCAATGCTACAAACGTTCAAGTAACGAGTATCGATTATTTTCATTGCGTTTTCAAGTTAACCTGTAAAATACGTTGGAAGCTAATGCATTAGTAAACTTTTGCACCCGTTTTTGGAAAAAAGTTACTGTTTTTTGTTCAAAAAATTATTGAATGTTTTGTACACATCAAGCAATGATCCTCTTGGTGCCGCATGGTGACTTTAAAAGAACACTTGAGTATACTGTTATGTATTTTTAATATTCTTTAGTAACAGTAAAAAAAAGTCTATTGTTTTTAAACATTTGACACTTTAAGTTCGTTTGTATAAGAAGAAACAATAAACTGTTTGAATTGTTCGATAGTATCAAATTTTTTTCCATTTGTATATCATTTCAATGCAATATTTTTAGAAATTCGATATTAAATAGAGCGTTTGTGTTTTATTTTTGCAGTGAAATCACTAGAACCAATAATCAAGTTTTGAAAAGAGACGCGGTGTTACTTTGAAGTAACCGGACATGAAACCAACATTGTTAGTTTGTTAGTTCTTGTGCTTCCCTTTACTTTGAATGGTGTTAGTGAATAAATATCGTAAAGCCAACTACACCCTTAATAGACCCTTTACAACAATAAAGCATTCCATTAAGAGATTGAATAAAGCGATTGTTAATAACGAAACGTTCGATTTATTTAATCAATCGTCTGCATTACTTTTGTTTATTCTTTGTTGTGTATTATGAAATTGCTGTTAAACTTGTTCGATTTTGGATTTGCATTGCACATTCCAATTGAATAGTTTCATTTAATTAAATTATTGCAGGGTAGCTTAAGAGGGCTGATTTACTTATTGCTAATTATTAATTTAAATACAGAATAAGACGAAACTATTTAAAAAAAAATTACTTTAGAATAAATTTCATCAATAATTAATTAATGAAAACTTTTCTAACGATAGATTTTGTTATGTTTCTTTTCAGTTTAGTTATTTCCTTTATTTTTAACGATGAATGTTATTTATAGAAATTGGTTTAAAAATATTTCAATATAAAAATATAATCAAAATTTTACTGTTAACTGTAATTTAAAATCAGCAACTAGTGACAACTGTCAGAAGTAATAATTCTGTTATTAATGTCTTGGTGTTGTAATAAATCAACATTTTTTTCTAGTTTTAAGCAGATCCTTCATCAAAAGTCTCAAAGACATAATTCAGCTGCTTTTATTTATTGTCACCAGATACAACAGCGTACTTTAAAAAACTTGCTACATTTTGTATATCAAAGAAAGAGAAAAAATTTAATTAAAATTATCTTTGAAAAAAAAGACTTTGAGTTAACTATTGCACCGTAGATGCTATTTTTTAAATCAAATTTGCCTTACTTTTCTACAAATTAACAAAATGCACTTATTAAGTTGATCATTAATTAAGTTTATTCAATAAAAAAAATTGAAAAACAATCCATTTTTAACGACTGTATCGATTGTTTTCAAGAATTCCCAAGATAATGCGAAAATGTTAGAGAAAAATGTAACTTTTCACTTTTTTAGTTTTTTTAAAAAACTTGAGTCGAGAATGTAAATTCTGCCTTCTATTTATTCTATATTATTGCGTTACTTTTTATGCTACTTATAATATTTTCTCATAAAAATTGGAGTTTTATAAAAATATAACCATTTTCTATACATGTACAATAAAACAACAACGTTGATTTACCAATTAAAATATCACGAGTGAAATGATTATCATCCAAGGAAGGACAATTTAATTTTTGAGTTGACAAGTCATTTGAAAGCACCGAGTCCGATATTGCGTAGGTAAACTGAATTATTTTTTGCTATTGCAGACCTCTGCGTTTCCTTATCTTGATTTTATTATTTAAATTGGGATTTAATCAGTTTATTTAAATTCTTTATTTTCAAGAAGTTTTTACCTGTAAAAGCACCGCCCCACAACTTTTATCTCATTTTTGGTCTAAAGATAAAACAGTTTTCTTCTTCTTCTCCTTCTTTTTAGCCATTTTTGTAAAATGTGCCCAAGTGACTTCCGTGCTTTTAATTTATGAACCATAAAAACTGAGATTATGATTCCATTAACTATTTTTGTGATGAATAATTCTTGTTTTGCATGTTATTTGAAGCAAGGTTGAAATTTTTATGGCTTCTTATCAATTAATCTCCTCGTTACCTACATTAATCAGGTTAGATTGTTCCCCTCAGGAATTAATTTTTATAATTCGAGGTGTTTAAGAGTTAAAATTTTATTTTTTTATTTTTGGATGACTGGAACTCTTAACGCCCGAGGCATCAACTCAAACGCAACTTTTATAGCTTTTGAGTAAAAATACAAATCTTGGTTATGAAAAACACGACCATATAATCAAGTCAAAATTTTATTTCACAACGGTTTTATTGAGGTCTTAGTTTTTATTTCAAGTGAAAATTTCTTAAAAAATAAGAGGAAAAGTTATTGATGGTTTGATGAAATTCTTTGAGTTGCTAATTAATTGTATTACGTAAATTTCCTAAATTAGAGAATTTTTATTAAATATTCTAGTTATTGAGTAGGTAATAATTAAAATATGAATACACAGTATCACCTATAGTAAATGGTATTTATAGGTATAACCATAATATAGAAGTTTATAAGCTCATTAGTGAGAAATCCATTGAAATCATGAAATTTAACAGAAATCAATTGAACGGTAGGAACGAGTAAGAAGATGTAATAAACTGAAGTGTATAATACAAGCAGTGTATTACAGAGAATTATGTTATTACTAAAACACTAA
Source organism: Rhagonycha fulva (assembly GCA_905340355.1). Lineage (NCBI taxonomy): Eukaryota > Metazoa > Arthropoda > Insecta > Coleoptera > Cantharidae > Rhagonycha > Rhagonycha fulva. The sequence goes on along the minus strand of HG996559.1, from coordinate 28,091,595 downwards.
ATTCAGTAAATACAATTATTATTTTGTCTAGATAGTCTCCTGGGATTATAATCCGTCTGGACTCCGTATCCAGAATAAAATTGAATGACGTTATAGATAACTTTTTAGAGAATTGAATTTTCTACAAAACTCTCCATAATTTAACGATTTAAAAATTGTTTGACACTCAACATAATAACAACGTGATAATAACGTAAAAATAACCTAATATACTCATATTAAAATTTGATAGCCAATTAAAAAATCCTTGAGATTTTATTTCGTAGCCGTAGAGATTTATCGAATTTAAACTTCATTAAAGTAATCTACGATGCATATATAATTGCAGTATATTTTTGTAAAATCTCTTTCCGATCATAATAATTTAATTGACTTTAACTTGTGAAGCTTTTTATTTTATTTTAATGCTGGAAATTATTTTTAATTTGTACTGTGGATCGGGTACGTTCAGAATAAAAGTAGGGTAGCTACTTGCAATAATTTGCAATAACTACTTTTTTTGGAATCGGAATTATTGAATTCAGAAGTTTTCTGTGGAAAAAAATAGTGATTTTTGTAAATTTTATCACAGCACGTAGATATACACCGGAAAGTCAAGCTAAGAAATTCTGTGAAGTCCTCGATTTGAACCCAGAATTTCAGCTCTATAACTCAACTAGCGATCACTCCACTGCTGGGGATTGACTTTGAAGTATTAAAACCAACATTAGCAAAGCAAAACGAAAAAAATAAACAAACAAAATATGGAAGAAATAAATAGGTACAGGATGGATAATGTTGAAAAAGCAAATGGTAGGTGTTTTGGTTAATAAAGAAATGGCGTTACTAATACCTTTGTTGGTACAAATTAACTTGTCTATAATATTTTGAAAATTATTTTATTTTTAATTGCCATTCTGGAAAATCATAGCTTTTTTATAGCTTTTGAATTATGTTTTAAAAATGTTGAATTACGTACCATAAAAATCCGTTTTGTGGAGAAGTTTAATAACTTTCTTTCATTTGAACAAAACGGCTGATAAAAGTTATCAATTTTTGATTGAAGCTTATGGAGTGAACACGTTATAACCCAAAAAACTTATGAACGATGGTTTCAACGATTTAAAACTAGCGACTTTCATGTAAAAGACAAGAAGCGTCTAAGTCAGTCAAAACAGTTTAAAGATTTATATTTTCAAGCTTTATTGGATGAAGACTCAAGTCAAACGTTGAAGCAATAGGCAAATGCATTGAATGTTGCTCAATCTACCATTTCCAAATGATTACACACATTTGAAAAGAGCCAGAAAGTAGCAAAATGGATTCCAAATCAATTGAAAGACATAAACATTAAAAGACGTACAACCATTTGTAAAATTCTGCTTGCAAAAAAAAAGAAAAGATTTTTTGCATCGAGTTGTGATAGATGACGAAACGTGGATCTGGTTTGACAACCTAAAGCAAAAAAATCATGAGTAAACATTTTTGGTGTAATAATAAGGGAGCTGTGTATTACAAACTGCTAAAACCTGGTAAACCATTATGGGCCAATTGTATAAAAAAAGATTATCCTCGGATCAGAGTTAAATCAAAAACCAAGGATCAAAGCAAATGTTTGTTGTATGAGAATGAGTCAAGCGTTGATCCTGGCTTAAGGGTCTGATCGAAAGAACTTTTGTAATAGATGGCGCAGTTACCGAAATTTAAAATATAATTAAAAATTTCGTCTATTTGTACCGATGCAATCCCGAGTCAATCCGAGCAAACGAATGTTTAAAAACGAACAACCGCTTTAAAATTCGTAGTAAAAGTTATTGCAACACTGCAACTGCAGTTCTGTAACGTCTACCTGGTAGCAAAGACGGACAGAGAGGAAAAAGAGATAGAAACAAAAATAAGCCATAAAATTATCCAAGAGAATTTAGAAAACTGAATACTATTTTTACTTTCTTGTTATTATAGAAGTAACAAGATTATATAAAATGTTATATTATTAACTCGTTGATATTAAATAATCTTTAAACTTTATAGTTAATACGAGTTATTATAAATAAATAAATTCAATTAAATTGTTTATTAAGGTTTCGGAAAAATTTACTCATTCTTTTGTCAGAATAATATGATACAATTCTCAAAATACAAGTAAACAAGTATACACGGAAACAAGAGCAAGTATCGTCATTTTAGAATGATTTAATTTTTCTGAAAGCTTAATAAACAATTTTATTGAATTTATTCATTTATAATAAATAACTCGTATTAATTAAAGCTTAAAAATTATTTAACAAGATTATAGCATAATAAATAATTATAAGACGTAAATCTATAATAAAGATTTTTTTTAAATTTTCCATTTTGAAAATACATATTAAGCTCCAATTAAATGGCGCGAGTATGCCTCGCTCGTCAAATTCGCGCGTCAGATTATATTATATTTAATAAAACTACATTTTAGGGCTACATTTTTGTATATCATTTATATTTATAAAACAATTAAAACTTTCTGTTTTTGTATTTTTTAATTATGTATCTCCCATAAACATAACATTATAAAGCTGTGATTAGACGACGCGAGTATGCCTCGCGCGTCAGATTCGCGAAGAAGATTCGCACCAACACGAAGTTTACACCGCGTGAGTATAAAAGTGCAAGGCACTTTTGACGCGCGGTTGAGACCGACCGCTCGCAGTGCGTATGCCTCGCGAGTCGTGATTCGCGCTATGAAACCGTCTACACGACGCGAGGATTGATGCGCAAATCAGATTCGCGAGGCAAACTCGCACTATCTAAACGCAGCTTTATGTAAGATGCAAATAAGCAGTTGTTTATGTTGGCAAAATTATTACATAATATGCAACTCTTAAAAAAATGAAAAATGTTTTTGCATCAATAAAACAATTATTTATAAGAAAAAATTGATAGATAACACATTATTACTTACTATATTCGTTTACCATGAGGTACATACAATAAAATGAATTACATTTTGCAATTGCGTTAAATATTAGTTTATTGTTAAAATTCAAGAGTCATAAGTATTTAAATTAATGTTGATTGAAGTTTAAGCTTGTATACCAAATAGTGTACTTACTAAATAAATTTGGCTAAAACAAACAACAAAAAACGACACCATCAAAGGTTACTTTACCCATCTTGCTCCACGAATGAAAAAGAGTGTAGTACCTATAGTTTCACGTGGTCTTTGTTAGACCTGTCTTAATAAAAAATATAACATTTTTATCAAATGCATATTTTATTGCCTGAAGTGAAGTACTAAAATTTCAGTTCAATATTTTCATTTATGAAAACCTTTTTGGTCTAACACTTACTTTTTATTGTAAGATTTGGCCATTGAAAGAAAGTTACATTTACGATGAAGATCTTTCATGAAACTGTTGTCATCTAAATAAAAAATATGACAATGCTAATATTGCCTGCTTCGTGTAAAGTAATGGGCACAAATGGTCATATTTTTATTTCTTTATATCTTTACGCACTTTTTACAATTTATTATCATGGAAGAGTTAGACCATGGTGAACTGGAATTTTTATAATTTTGAAGAAGCAAAAACACACAAAAGATTGATCAGGACGGGAAGGGGAAAAATAATAAAATATTACATCCGATGTATGTAAACGGGCCTTGTTCATTTTTATTTTGAGCTAGAAATTGAATGGTTACTTTGACCAAGAGAAAGAAAGAAATTCGTGGGATGCCTCGCGGGAGTGATGCACGAATCTGACTCGCGCCGTCTAATCACAGCTTTATAACGTTATATTGATGGGAGATATATAAATTATATAATTAAAAATTACAAAAACAGAAGGTTCTAATTTTTTTTTAATTTATAAAATGTACACTCACACAACAATATAATGATATTTTCTCAAGAAAAATTTTGGTTAAATATGGTTTTTATGACGAATAAACACTTTTAGATGACTAATAAAGTCATAAATAATAATATAAGCCTCCGAGCTTTTTGGGAGCATTTTTGGTAGGTACCTACCTACTTGTTTTATGACTGCGAATTCTTCAATTTAAATTAAATGCAATCATTTAATTGTACTAGACAGTAATTTTTAATAATTTTTTATACATATATATGAAATATAAAAATTCAGCCCTAAAATGTAGTTTTATTAAATATTTATTAAATATATATAATATAAATTATAAAGGTCTATTATTTAATAATAAATTCTATATTGTTTTTTTGAATTATTATTTCTATGTATTTGTATAAATACTATAAGACCCTCGCCACAATCATTTTCAAATGAAGCGCCAAAATTTACTAGGCGGTGTTGTGAGATCAACATGTTAAACAAGAGCGCCATCTTTTTATATATCGCTGAACCTTTTTCTGTGCTAAAAAAAGTTGGAAAAATGGCGAACTTTTTGAAATCATAGAAATTATCGTTGAGATACAATTGCAGTGTGAACACATACAATACTTGAAATTTAAACGATTTTAATGCAGAATATTAAAGATTGCAATGTAAACTGTGACATGATATATTTTACATTGTAATTAATTGTGCGTTTTTCATATAAAATCGCGAATTAAATTAATCAAAATATGAATTTGCTATCAAAACAGATTAAAAATACCATTAGATTCTTCGAAAAATTCTCCTCTTTCCGTTAAAAAAAAAATTATCGCTGTATCTATAACCAATTTTGAGTTGTTAATGAAGTTTTAAAACGGTTCTTAAAATCGCACCCTTAACTCGCTAATTTTCTGATCCGAGAAATCGACGGTTTATTTAAACAATCAATCGATTGATTAAACCCTTGCTTCTAACCTCGAAGTAGTAATACCAAATTATAACCATGGATTATCGTGATTTCACCGACGACAAAGACTTTTTTGAACTACTAAAAATACTTGAGGATCATGAAAATAAACGAATAAACCTATATTTTTTCGACATCCACCAAAAAAAAGGGTGAGAATTTGGCTTGATAAATGGTTGGTCTTAAGAAATTAACAGTTCTTTTGGCAAAGAATCCATGCTTTGTCAGAAAGACGGAAGAAAGTAATAAAAAACGATGGCTGATACTTTAATTATTAAGGTAATTCAAATTGTTATGTTATATTGTAAACGTCCAAATTTTGCAAAAAAATTGATATTGTTACACAAAAGACCTAATCATGAAAAAGATAGAAAAATAAAGAAAACCAACCTATAGCAGATTAGATGAGATATATGAAAATTTGATGAAAAATTAGGACCAACAATAAACAAAGAAAATCAAGAGAGAGAAAAGTACAAATATTTGGTCATGTAAAAAATACCGCCTTAAAGTTAGAAAATAAATGCATTTAATGTTGGAAATCCTCAGACTGTCTCGGGACAGCTTACGAGTTATCGTGAGATGTGTTACAGGACACTGTAAGCTAAACAAAAACTTGTACACTATGGGACTAGTGACAGCCCAATATGTTGTAGATGTGAAAAAGAAGATGAAACAGTGGAGCATGTGCTTTGCAACTGCCCAGTGTTAGCATCGAAAAGAGGATTCATGTTGGGGAGCTTCTGGCCTAGCATGGCCAGTATTAGTGGCACACCGCCCTCTAAAATACTCGAGTTCGTCTTGAGTTTGGAGTGGCTTGAGAAATAGGAGGTAGGTGGGCTGCTAACATCGGAGGTAGCATAATGAGCCCGTTTCTGGGCATGTAAACCATGGTTTGCCCTACACATTCAATCCAGAATATTAGAAATTGTTCCTCTCTGCTTTGTTAAGGGACATCAAGGTGACGAAAGCAACTCATGGGCTCACAAACTGTCTTTCCTACGACCCGGAGGCGATGGTTACGCTTATTGTCAAAGCTTTAGATTTACTCCTCAATAAATGCACTCTAAAGCCGCAAACTTGCGCAAAACAAACCAATACGTGCGCTTTCGCGCAGAAAATAAAATTCATAACGTTTAAAAGACAACATTTGTTATGATTCCACATATAAAAGAAAATTCAAAAATGTTATTAAAATTGTTAGAATACATTTTAAAATAATGAACGAGAAAAGATGGCAGATGTCCAAATTTAAAATGAATTGAAAGCACTAAAAGCTTTAAAGAATAAAATAAAATTAATTGCCAAATAAATAACCAAAAATCATAAAAAAAAAAATTGTTTTAATGTTTTAGTGAAGGTCATAGGTATACTTGGACCCATTATACTACCCTTGATTTTATCACAACAAGTGGATGCTCATCGGAGAGTCGAGTTAAGAAATTCTGTAAAGTCTATGGTTTAAACTTGAAAGTCCAACTCCGTAACACAGTCAGCAATCACATCACTCCAGAATTGTGTAAAAATGCAGATCAATGACTACTTATTGTGATTTAATAAAGTGTAGGATTTTAATTGCATCTCTTAAAGGGTGGTTCTAGCTTTTCTAGAAAATTTTGTGGAAGTTCAGGTGTGGTCATGAGGGGGGAGGAGGTGTAAAAATAGAACCATTTTTATAAACAAAAATACAAATGACCGATTTTCGGGAGTAGTCCAAGAGAGTTTAAGAACTTATGGGTAATTTAGTATCAATTCTGGTAATTGACTATTGCTGATGGATAAATAATACTTCCTAAATTATGGGCATCTAAGATTAGGATCTGGGTGTGGGAACGAATCAGATGGAAATGGATAAATGATGGAAATACGATCATTAAAAGTGGATTGTAGGTCGAAGTGAATCAATGAAGTATAAGATTTTCTTGATGTAATGAGATTTAGTGTGAATTCTGCTAATTGCTAATTAGGTATTTTATTGTTTTAAGGTTTTCTGAAATTAACTAATAAGTTTTTGTAAAAAATAAGTTTGGTTTGATTTACAATTACATGTCTTGATGGATGGTACAAATATTAAGTTTTGTAATTTTGTTATTCGGTAAAAAGTAAATTTCATATTTTTGTGTTTGAGAATAATTCAGGGGAGTCTTTTAACGCACGCATTTCTGTGTGTTGTAAAAAATAACAACTACCTTAATTCTAGTGGCGTTTGAATCGCCTAAGTTTCAAAAGAAACTTAAGCAACGTACAAAAATGAGCTAGATGAAACCTTGCTAGCCACCCCCGACCATCAGGTGGTTGATTAAGCAAGACAGGTATAATTTTAGCCAATTTACTTATATTGCATGTTTAGGTAGTATAAATATTTCAAAAAGTGTATGCAAAATCATAACCTCTAGCTAAGTGAGAAAAATAATTGATAAAGCAATAAAATCTTTTTTCGTAAACCACTACCGCAAATTGGAAACCAAAACTAAATTAGCCGATACGATAACATCCATCAGAATGGAGTTAAAAATTGAATTTGTTACCTAAAATTTGATTAAGATGACGGAGTATTACACGAGTTGAACTTGAAAGGTATAAAGCGTTTGCTACTATTTTAATTAATGGTGTTAGGAGAGTGGAAACCAATAACGCCTTAGGATATTAAGGATGTGGTAGACGTTTCAAGTAAAGTTAACAAAAGATCCCTCTTTCCAAACCTCCAATAATTAAAACTTCCAAGTATTCACACGACACTGTAGTTATGTTCGGTAGTGCTAAATTTTTTTTCCAACCATTTCCTTGAGTGTTTGCAAAGTTGCGTTAAGGGTATCGTAATTTTGTTTACGTTTTCCACAACAAACTTTTATCAAACATTTCTAATCGAAAATTGCCTGAAGGATTATTAAACAAGCTCGAAACTTTGTACTTTCTCACATTTATAACACAAGTTTTAATGCACTTCGTGCATTATTTCAGTGTTCCTTTCATAATAAAAATGATTTTCATTTGTATGGTTTTTTTTGCATTGATAACAACCGACCAACAGTTATTTAAATCGTACCTTTGAACGAAAATCAATTTGTGTAAAAACTTGAAACAATGAGTTTTTCTTTTCAATAGTACGTTACGTTCAGAGTTATTGTATTTCCCACTAAATTTTGAATCACATAAATAATCGATCAAACTGTAGCCTTTATGATAGAAGAGAACGATTAAATTGCCATAATTAATAAACAGCTTTCAAATGCTTGTTAAATCTGTTCTGTTAACACTCGACGAAATAAAATAAAAATTGATCGATTGCAGTGCTTCCCAAACATTTTATAAAATCAAGCTTAGCATCCACTGCGTTAAAATAACCATAAATATTGTCACTGTTAATAACCCAATATAAAAAATTTTTTCACTAGCATAATATTCCAACAAATTGCAAATTTTGGCAATTAACTGACAAGCTATAAAGTTCTGTAAGTTATGTTATTCAATCAGTCTAATTAGGATCAACAAAGATAGTTAGAGCAACTTTCAGTTTAAAAATCTTGGTTTTGGAACTTCATGTCATCGAACAGTCACCTTTTCCGGGATTAAAACGTTTAATTAAATTTGGAAGAGAATTTTCCGGAAAACCCGGTTGCTTTTTACTACTTGTTTTTCTAACCTACTCTTTGACCTTAGACCCTTAGAGCGTAGACTGTCTGATAGGTCGTAACTATTAGAGATCGAATAAGTTAGTATCAAAAGCTTTCAAAAATTTAAACTAAATGTTTTCCAAAATTGATAATCTTTATTGTAAAACGATGGTCCCACATGATTCATTAAATAAAGTGCGGCTGTATCGATATTACCTAGAGATTTGTAGGGCAGCAAAAAAAAACTTTTAGTGTCTCCAGCGCGACTTGCAGTTAAGTTAATTGTACAAAGATAAAATTAATGTTAAAATTTGTATTTTTACTAAAATTTTGCAGTTTTCCGATATGAAAATGTAGATGAATCCTTCACTCTGGATTACCATTATATTCAGTAATACATTACAAATATATTAACTGTAAACTTATGAGAAGTTTATAGCTTCGAGGCCATTGCGAGTAACTTTATCTGGTTTACAATAAGCACAGAAAATATGAAAACCGCAAATAAAACAAAGCGCAGCAGATACTCCATGAAATTTTTTCTTGTATCTCAAAAAGTGACAACCGGTAAATAATTTGTTGGTTTAACCAGTTTAAACATAAAGTTTCAGAGATTTAAACGTTTAAATTACATTTTCTTTATAAAAAATCTTAATTAACTTATAATCATCTCTAATCTCAACTTTGTGAAAATTTGAAACAAAGAGCCACTTAATTTAAACAAAACTTGTACAACTAAACTGCTTTAATTAATTTTAACTTTTATTAAAACAATACCGCAATTTTGAAATACTAAAGCTGCAATTTGTAAAAAAAAGAATATTATTACAAATAAGCTTTCTCTAAAATCTAAACAATTTGTACTGGCCAAATAAAAAATGACAAACATGAAAAGAAAAATAACTTATCGCCTTAAAACTTTTTTTATTTTTATAAGATTCTGGGATTCTGTCATTTGTCAAAACTTTATTTCAAAAAACATATTTTTTGTGAACGTAGCTAAATCATTTAACCTAATTTTTAATAAAAGTAAAAACAACATTTTATGAGGATTTTACTGTAATATAATTAGGGGTGGGGTTTTCATCTGAAGGCCACTGAGATAGACGGGTGCAGGACCGACAAAAATTAAAATGCAAAATAGTCTGCTCGTCCATCACTCAGAACACTTACCATCCGTCCATGTGTCAGCATCGTCAACGGTTCTCTCCCCGAACAAAACTGACTAACATTTTACTCTTTTCTTGTACACAAGCAATTCATGTAGTGTCAGATTTCAGTAGGTATATCTGTAAGTATTAACTGCCAAAACCCGTGCAAAATGGAGGATCTAACAGACTTATCTTAACGTCTACCCCTTTTAGACCTTAACCCTGCGTATACGTTCTAGCAGCACATAGCCAATATTTATGAAAAAATCTACCCCAATCCACTGTTGCTGCTCCAACCGCCAGGTCGTAGAGTTCCGTCTGTGGCTAATCTAAATCTAAACTAAAACTTATGCACTTAAAAGCGAGTGATTTAGCCTGATTTATAAATTTGTTAAATTAATAGTCATGATTGGATAGTACCACCGTTAATTTAGTCATATTACTAAAAATATAAATCAAAAATTGTATTTATATTAAAGTAATAAAGTGAATCGGCTGCAAATTTTATTGTTTTGAAGGAGCAGCAGTAACTCGCGAAACACTCCTAAACAAAGCACCGAAATCGATTTTTCTATAATTACCAATTACCGTTTACGTTTACTTTTATTGTTTACAAATACTGAAAGTTACTTAACAGTTTTTTTATTGCTAATAAAGCAATGTTAAAATGTTTACTTGTAAACATTAAACGTAAAAAATTATTGTGCACTTAAGTTTGTTATTGACTTATTATTATCTCTTCCCTTATTTTGTTAGGCAATAAAGCAGAAATTTTACTTTCACATGAAAACAGAATGACTAAATAATTGATATTGAACAACCAAAAAGTTTTTCTTTGATGGAATCCTTATGTTTTAAAATAAAAGTGGGCGTCCGGTATCGTAAAACGAACTTCATATTAATTGCACCGGGGGAACCGTAATAAAGAGAAGAAAACATAAAAATTTTCATTGCATTTCGGTGTGGAAGGTAACAAAAGTTTGAGTAACTTCCATATTAAAATAATAATATGTTAAAAATGATCTAAAGTTTCATGATAATTCGCATGCGTATTCCGTTGTTTACGTTTATTGGTTCATCACTTCCCGAAAAGAAAATCATACTGCAAGGATTGGCAGGACATTTTTTAACAGTTTAAATGTTCTCATAAAACTTGACGATTTTAAGAGTTAATATAACTTGAAAACACATTTAAACGATCAGGTTCCGAATTAATTACAAAAAGAGTATTAAAGTTTTGCTCCGAGTAAGTCTCATTGACAGAAAGATTCAAATATGCTTTTCTAAACAATCTTGTACCTTAACCAATGTTGGTTAAGAAGTTAATAAAAATAGTACTTACAAAAGGACAGAATGTAGAGTATGTGATGATAACCTCATGGAACAATACCATTTATTTGTAGATAACCTGTAAAAAAATTAATATTGATAAAGTACATTTTATATTGGTAAATTGAAAAATATTTTTATTAGAGCAACCAAGTTGTAACCCTAAAGACCCTAAAAAAATATTTTTATTTTTATTGTTAAAATAACATCTATTTGACCCCCCAATGTGGGGCAATCGAGTTGTATAATAATAATAATCAATAGCAAATAGGTAAAAAAATTTGGGTATTATCTCGGATATTTATTAGAAATTAATATTTTATAAATAAATTATAAATACAATTAAATATTCTTATTTAGAGATTAATTTCATTTACTTGAAAGCATTACAAGTTTATTTTGATAATATAAATTATGATATTATAATATTCGTCCTTATGATAAGTAATAGATAACAAAATAATCTTATCTTATCTCCAATTATAACTTTTTTGCAATTGTAAAATTCCGTGGTTATTCAAAAATATAAGTTATATCATAACATTGTTTTTGGGTAAGATAGCTTTGTTAATACGTTAATTTTTAGGTTAATTCTCTATAATTAGATAATAATATAATTGAATATCACAAAAACAGCAAGGATCTTCCAAGTTGGAAAATACACTTTCGTAATGTGCTGTTATTTTGCTTATTACCTCCTCAAAAAAATTACACAAAAGTATTATATTGTTTAAAAGAGGACACTTTGGCTGCTTTGTTTTAATTTAAATTTTTTCACAAAAACAATTTTGAAATAGTACCTACTTAAAAATTTTATACTTTTGGGCAACTTTTTTGAGTAATAATAAAAATAACAATGAATTACAAAATATGTTTTTAAACTTGAAGAATTCCTCTTAAGGTGTATTTAATTTTTATATAAATTTGTATAAATGGATGGCGTAGGTGAGGACAGAGTGACATTTGTCTTAAATTTTAGTAACATTTCTACATTTTTTATAGAACCTACAAGAATACCTACTTCAAATTGTTTAAAAAATGACCACCAATTGTGAAGTTGCTCAAAGTTCAAATTTTCCATATTTCAAAAAGACCATCAATCTTAACTACAAATGGATTATTAGTGATTTTGTTTCAATTGCTAGTAGTCACTTTGAATCGCCTTTAATTTTAAATGAAGTGCATCCTGGAATAACATGGCGTTTGAAGATTGTACCAAGGGTAATGCAGGGGTATAGCCATTGTTATATCGTGCAAATCTTGGTAATTTTCAATGATAGAAATGAAATGAAATTTAATTGTAAAATGCAAATATTAAATGCATTACCTGAAGAAAATGATACTTGTCACAAAAATATTTGCTTTACATCAGGAACATTTATCGATTGCTGTTGTATAGTTTTCCGTTCACAAGATGTTTTTTTGCGACATCGTGATATGACGATTACATGTGACATGGCAGGTAAAATGAATGTTTTAGTCAGCCATACCATACCAAAATGTAGGTTATCGAATGATTTAGAACTCATGCTTAAACATCAAATATTTAGCGATGTTACGTTGTGTGTTTCTGGCAAAGACTTCCAAGCGCATAAGGGAATTTTGGCAGCTCGAAGCCCAGTTTTTAACGCTATGTTTAAACATGAAATGAATGAAACCAAGCAAAATAAAGTTGAAATAACAGATATTGATAGCGAAGTATTTGAACAGTTGTTACTTTTTATCTATACAGGTGAAGTGTTAAATTTGAAGACATTTGCAATGGATTTATTACCTGCAGCTAATAAATACGATATTGAAAGATTGAAGGTACTTTGTGAAGGAGAGTTGTGCACAAATATTTCAATTGAAAATGCTTCTGAACTTTTGGTGCTAGCCGATATCTACAATTTACGGCAATTGAAAATTATGGCGATAGGATATATTTCTTCTCAGGCCGTGGATGTGATTAAGACTGATGGATGGAAAAAAATGATAACATTACACTCATATCTTGTTACAGAAATTGTAAGTGAAATAGCACAACAGAATTTATCTTTGCTTAACTTTCAGGAACCATTATTGGATTCCGAAAATAAAGATAAAATGATATTTGCTGTATAAACACAATTTAGGTTTTCCCTAACTCACGGTTCTAGATTTTTATCTATAGTCACCGTTCAAATGACAATACTTGTTTTTGTTTCCATGACTTGTTTACATGTATCATATTTTGAAACTTTGTTCTGATGACGGATGGAAATAATCCTCCGAAAGCTTTAATAAATGATTTAAATGATTTTTTCATTGATAGTACATAATAAATAAAAAAAATAAAAAATAATAAAAAAACCAGTACTTGGTTTGAGAATATTTTAAACAATTTTAATTAAAGATTTGAAAATCTAACTAAAAATCATTGCTAACTCATTGTTTTCAGACTTTGCAATTCCTTGAATGGTATCTAGCGCTTCTCTTACCCAAACATGGTTTTGTTACGCTATCGCATTTTATCATTAAAGTGTTCTACGACTTCGCAGTTTCCAATGGAATTAATTATTCCAGGAAAAAATTTTAAATGAAATACTTTTTTCTGCTTGCTCGAATTGAAAACTGCTATTATCTGAACAGTTGAGACAAAATAAGCAACACAACACGCTCAAAAAGTATTTTTTTCTGAATTTTTGTAGTTGCAATTTTGCAATGCTATTTATTAAAAAAAGATTTTCCAAACTTGGTTTGTAAGCTACTATTACACTTCTTCTTCTTTAACTTTTCTTTAGATCTGTGATCTGTTCATTTCCAACATCTGCGTCGTTTTTTTCGCAGTGCTAGATCTGTGAGCATATAAATTGTTTAACGTCTGATAAGTAGTTTACTAAACTGGTCTACAGACGAGCCTGAAACCGTGGTTTTTATGTTAATAATGGCAATTTATTAACCCAGGAGGACCATCGGCTTAACGTGCCTTCCGAAGCACGGAGACTAGTCATAAGAAAGTTGCCCTTCTATTACACAATTACTAATCTACTATTACACAATTATAGTAAATTTATCCTACCCCCACTCAGTGAAGAGGGCAAAAATATACGACAATAGCAACCACAAATTTTCAGCATAGTAAGACATAAACTTGAAGGATGAAGTTGTTAAGAGAGACGGTTAGAGAGTGAGTTGACTAGGAACGCTCAATACCCGGTTCGTATCCGGGTGAAGTAATAACTTTATTCTGGCCGTCTTGCTAGTCCTCCAGGTTGGGGGTTCTACGTCGAGATGGCTTCTCCTTGTAGGTAAAAAATGTAAAATGCACTCAAAACCAAACGCCGTTAGGCGTTTGAAAACCGGCAAGCTGCGTATTGCAGTATAAACCGGATGCATGAAGATATTGTTAAAAAAATTTACAAATATAATTTTGTTTTTATGAAGTAAAATTTGATTGTTGTTATACAGTTCAATCAAATTAGAAAATAAGTAGTAATACTTGTACTTACAAAAGTGTGGAATGTAACAAACGTGCTGATGATAACCTCGCAAATCACTACCATTTATTTTTCGACAACCTGTAACAAATCAATATCCATAAATATTATAAAAATATTTTCATAAATAGAATAAAAATTTAAAAACAATGGGTAAAATTCATTTAATTTTTAGGATAAGTTATTTATATTGTCGTAGTTTGTACACATACAATAAATATTAAAAAGACAATGAATGTAGTAGAAATTTTGATTTATGTACCTTGGTTCCTAAAAGTTAAAGTGGTAATAAATTCAAATCAATGGTGGAAAAACAAACTTTTGTAAAAAATTTTAAATTTCTAGTAGCAGAAGACTTCCAACAGGAAGCCGTGTTTTGGTGTTCATTGGGTTTTTCTGAACGTTTCATTTTGAGCTAATAAATGAATTTTTGATCTTCTGGAAAGTATCGATTGAGTCCTACAATTCTAAGAGAATTTGAAAGGTTATTTTTGCAGTGAGAAAAGCAAGCGTCACTTAAAAAATTGTGGTGATAAAAAATCATACAAATCCTGGAAAATTGGATCAAATCATGTTGATTGGTTTAATCTAAGTTCAAAGTTGAACGAAGTTTAATCGACGTTGGTACTACCCACCCTTATTATAATAAGAGTATTTATTTACAAATGAGAGCAAAAAAGTTGACGTTAGTGTCCTCTGAAGTTAAAAAATTTCATGATCAAATTTCACTTTTTTAACGCTAGAAGCGCTAACGTCGAGATTTCTCTCTCCATTAGTGGAGAATTATTTGTTAATTGTTATATAAATATTTATATAAAACTAGCTGAACCCGGCCAAGCGTTGCTGTGGCTCAGTCAGTTATTAATTATTATTAATTTGGTTGTAAATTATTAGGATCGGATGAAAAAGAAGCTATAGTTGGAAAAGCAATGTGCACAGTTGTTTCTATGTAAAATTTAAATTGATTTTTTTAAATGATATTTGCAGAATTTTATACCTGCCTCCCATAAGCCATTGAACTGTAGACTAGGCGCAGGTATGAAGTGCCAAACATATTTGACAACGCGACGATTTCAGAATTAGACAAGGTTTGTCTCATTATCTGAATAAACCTGTAATGATTTACCTCCTTTCAAAAGAAGGTATGAATGATTCTGTAGATAAAGTGGTTACTAACTCGAGGTAAATGATTTTGGTAACAAAGCAAACATGCAGGCAAAATCTTGGATCTGGTGCTTATGTACAGAGCTGTTCACCTTTTGGTGGAGCTCTTGATTTTCACTCTGTGGTAATTACTACTGACGATGTTCTTAAGCATTTGATCGAGTTAAAAAATCTGGAGGTTGTGGCCGGATCAAATTCCTTCGAGATTTGTTAACCTGAGCTCATTACTTGGCTGAAAATTGCATTTAGGTATTTTTTGAGATATAATGAAAGATGTGTTGTATCAAGCTCAACTGAATATTTTCAGGTTTTCTAAAAAAGTTGTAAAGTTCTTGTTACAAATATTTTTCAAATACCTAATTAACATCTCATCATTATTTTTAAAAACTGTAGACTACTTATAAAGTTGCAAATAAGACACAAGAGCTTATTACATCATAATGTTGTTTGATGTCAGGCAAAAAGAGCTTTGAGAGAGCAGACAGAAAAAACTTAAAATTATAAAAAACTGCGTAATTAGGTCCCCTAATTAAACTTTCTCTGGTTTTCAGTATCACTAAAACAAAGCTCTTTTGTTAGCGTGAATCAAACATCAATTAATTTTTATTTCTTTACTTTTGGGAAAAAGTAATAAAAGTTATTATTAAGAAATTGGTTTTATTATTTTATGGATTTATATTTGGTACAGCTGGGTACTTACTACAGCCTTCTCTAATATTAAAATAAGAGACATGCGATGGTTATAAGTAAAATGCACGCAATTTAAAATTTAGTGAGGTTATTAAACTCATCAATATCGATAACAAATTTATATTTCTCCCAAAAGTAAAAAAATTTGTAGGAAACCGAATTTCCCAAACAAAGCTACCGCTTGACCCTTACGTAACGAACAGAATCTTCGTAAGCTGAGATTGTAACAATTAATCTTCCCTCTAGTAACCCAATTTAATTAGAATTACCTGTTGTTTATTCAATTAAATATTTACACTTGGCTCGATGTTACTCTACCTTCTCAATTTTTTCCCCTCAGATTTTGGAGCATACGAGTGCTGAAAGCTGCAGGTAAACTAAATTTTTAATTATTTCGCACTCAAATCAACTTTACTGTCATAAGCACCATCAAGTTGAATTTGTTTACTTGCAATTTAAATTAAATTAATGTGTTCCACTCTGAATTCTTTATTAATTAAATTTCAGTTTCAGCTCTAAATGTCAATTTTTTTCAAAAGTTTTAATTACCCAATTAATATTTAAAGTGTTTAAATAAATTAGCTTTGAATATAATATTAGAGGGTCGTATTTACGTTGTATTTTTAGATACGAGTGGTGGTATTGTGATTGTCGACGATCAATTAACTACTCTGTCAATATTGGCGTAGCTCTTCAGCTCAAAATGAAACTTCATCCTTTTCCTCACAAGAACGCTATTACTTTTCTTTTAACTTTTCGCAGCTTGAATATTAATCGTTTAATTCTTTGCTTTTGTGATTGTCTTCTCAACACCAAAATAAATTGACTTTTTTTCGTCGAAGGTTTTATTTCTCGATCCTGCTATTTACAAACTTTTCAAACAAATTAAAAAAGGTCTAGTGGAACTGCTGCATGTTTAAATTTTTTTCCAATTTTGCTGTAAGGAGTTTAACTATTGTATGTTGTTTTAGCAAGACGTTTAAATTTTTCTGAAATTTGACAGAATCAACGCACTAGACGAGAATGACGGCCGAACAACTACATCCCTCAGGAAGTTGAAATAAAAATAAGCCTTTTTTAGAATTTAATCGTCTGTTTTAATATTTCTTATAACTGCACATAAAATATTAAAAAGTCTTTCGAAAGGTTTGGACCTTTTTACGGTAATTTTTTTTATCAATGTTATTTATAAATGTTCGGACACGGTAAACATTAAACTATTGATGAAGTCTGATGGTGAAAGCTCCGTGGGATATTATCCGCTTAAGCGTATCAATGATGTGTTAACCCGCTTTCTATTTCCATCAGAACTGTGAGTTGTGATAGTGGCAAGTTTGTTATCCTGGTGTAGTCTTTACACCCTCCTAACACGAAAGACCGAGTAGGGAGGATTCAATAATCGTTCCCGATTAACCCTGTCATATACATAAATTATTACTTGATGAATTAATCGACAGACTTCGTGAATAATTGCTTGACTGATTGATGCATGTAAAGCTCCAATTTGTCACTTAAACTTCTTGTACTGTGTTGATGAATACCTGACAGTGGTTAAATATTGGTCATTTATTCTTGAAGAGACCTCGTATCTACTTTTATACTTAATTTAATTACAGGAACTTTTGTGTTTTTTTGTAGTCTTCTGTAAGTTGGTAGTTCGGTGAAGCAAAAATGTCACAAAAATTAATAGCTTTTTAAAATCTTTCACTTAGATAGATGAGCTTGTGAATTGCTCGTAAAAACAGTTACGTGTCAAAGTTACGAAGGCAGTTTTAATAAACTTTTCTAGATTTTATTTCAAAATCTTAAAAAATTGATGACAGTTTTAGCGTAATTTTGAAATTGTAGCATTAAAAACTTCCACGATGAAACAAAATTATTGGGGATTTAAACGTCACGGTTTGAATCTGTAAGTTCAGCCACATTAAAAATTCTTTATAATTTTTAACATTTATTTGGTAATTGGTTTTTTGTAGTTAGCTATCGATCAGACAATCGCCTAAGTCACCTTAGTGCAAAGAACTAAATATATAGGTTAGTCACTTTCCAACAACAGGTAGGACATCAAAGAAGTTGCAAAAAATAACTGTATATGGTTATAGTTATAACCTTTAAAAGTTGTTATAATATTTCTGATAAAAGTACAAAATTGTAAGTGACCAATAGAAACCGCGGATTAGTATCTATCAGACGTTTTCTGTAAGTTAATTAACCAAATTTAGTTAAATATGATAACGCCCTTAGGTACACATTACATTTTTTCGTTCATCACAAAATTACATTATTATCATAAAATTACAAATTTAAACATTACTAAATTGAAATGCTGTTTAATAAGTTAGGTTGCTAGGCAACGCGCAATACCCATTTAGGAAATAAAAAATTAACAGCCAATTAATTGTACAAGTTTATTTTAACAAAGTTTATTAATTATGTATAACCACAGTATTTATTAATATTTAATATAATTGAACAATTTTGGTTATTTACATCAAAATAAATTCTTTAAATTAACAGAAATAAAAAGGATTATTAGGTTGTTCCTATAAAATACTTTTTATAATGTAAAATCGTACGAAGAAGTAGAACTTGAGTGACAATTGGCGTTTTATTTTACATTGTATATTTCTACTAAAATAATGACAATTTCAGAATTTTTGACATGGAAAAACGGAGAATATAAGATTCCTTTTATCCCCTCTTAGCAACACATCCTGTAATTAGTTTTAAAGCTGTTCTATCTAGATTTTTAAAACCAAAGGTTTTTTTTCTAAATATTTTGGTAGTCGGGACAGCCAACGACGTAGGAACAACAAGTCGATCAACCATCTTGTTTTTAGGAAATTTGTTTATGTATTTCAGGTAGGTTATATTTTATTTTCTCTACTTTGCTATTCAAAAATTTGTAGCTTGAAATATAAGAAAAGTATTGTTCTCTAATTGGTGAATATTAAATTAACTTAAATAGCAAAAAATTATCTTAAAGGATCTCTTTGTACATGTATAAGGTGCAGTGTCTCCTCTAGTTAGTAATTAACGTGGATGACTATTCGTCGAGGATTTTCAACTCTGCATAAAATATTTGGTTCTAAAATACATTGCTCTGTTGGTGAATAATACAGGCATTTGCTTCAAAAGGTAGCTAATTCCTATAAAATTAGCATTATCTGGGGAATTTTTCAAGTCCGTAATTCGTGTATAGATGTTGATTGAAGCTTGAAAACTTTTTCTTAACAAATCCTTTTCTATTTTTCTAGTTCGTTATTTAATTGTCAACTTTGATTAAACGTTTCAAACTTTTATTTTGTTTTACGAAAAGTTTTATTCAATAAAATATAATGTCGTGTTTTAAACTTTAAAAATGGCTAGTTTATGAAACTATCGCAGAATAAATAAGATCTCTTTAGCTTATTTTTCTGTAGGCTTTTTTGAAGCGATTGTAGAAAAAATTGTGTGTGTTCACAGTGCATAAAGCCATTTTTGCTACTTTCTGCACTAGGTACATGCACTAGTTTTTCTACGACTGCTTTAAAAATGACCATAATATAAGAATTATTATGCTTAATTTTTCAAATCTTTAACAATTATTGTTTTACAATTCACATTTTCACCAAATGGAAGTTAATGTTTACGTTTAATAAATAACACAAAGTGACCTGCGGCCTCATATTTGGTATAAATATGACCATCTGCTTCTGCTTTTAAAACAACGCGCTTGGTTTGCAGCTTCAAACTCGGTTTACAAAACGACTATATACTACACACTCCTCGTGGCTTTGTAGCTCAAATTTCTCATTTGGGCAT
Organism: Rhagonycha fulva; assembly: GCA_905340355.1. NCBI lineage: Eukaryota > Metazoa > Arthropoda > Insecta > Coleoptera > Cantharidae > Rhagonycha > Rhagonycha fulva. The sequence continues at coordinate 28,071,605 of HG996559.1, read as the reverse complement.
GCTAGCATGTTCTATACTTTTTCTATTAATTTGAGACGGAAACCCGCAACCACAGTTTATAGTTAGTTAAACATCTCACCAGCACCAGACTAAATTCTCGTTCACTTAAATTACAGATTAGAAGATAAAAGGCACTTGCAATAACGAATTACAATTTACATAAAGGAAAAAATTAAATTGCTTTGTTGTACCATTTAATGCTTTATATTACCTAAATAGTGATTAGATTCATGCTGAACTTTTCATTATCCATTGTGTGAGCTTTCCTTTTGTCCACGAGGCACGTAGAAAATGAAATTGAGTAGGTTGTGTATTTTATTTATTTTATTGAGTTTGATTGTCATGATCATTCGTTTATATTCCGTTATTTTTTTTCTATCGAGATAGGAGCACCATTTGTTTCAATCCGAAAAACAATAAATTCTTAGGCGGTCTCTGAAGATTACGTTCAAAAACAACAAAGGAACGAAACATCCAATCACGCAGATCCTCTAGAAATACTGGATGGCGGATTGTCGGTTTAAGATTCGACCAAGTTGTACCAGCTATTCCTAAAGGGTCACCCATCCAAGTTGTACGTTTCTTTACTACGATGTTATAATGGGATATTATAAAGAATACAATAAATTATGCGATTCAGCTGAAAAAAAACGTTCATTTTTACTAACTCGGTGTTATAGGTTTACAGGCGACAAGATTTATTAAAATAGTTCGTTGGTGATATTTCAACGCCTCGTGTAATAATATTATAGCGAAATATAAGCTTCTTTTGCGAATTAGCATTCATCAGATGAGAATTCTCGAAATACGTACTTTCATTCTATTCTTCATTGTTATCCTCCTTGTGTAGGCAGGTACTACAATCGGTTATATGCGAACGCTATTACAAAAAATCTGTCACATGTTGTATTATAGATTTGCGTGTTCGTAAATATAAAAATATTTCAAGTTGAATCTTATGAAAAATATTTATACGAAATGAAATTTTATAATATACTACAAGGCGTGGCAAATTTTTATTGTTGTGTTACAAAATAAGGTAGGGGAGAACACGGTCTGATGAATACCAGCAAAAATTAAATATAACAAATAAATCCTAACCAATCTTGTGGGGAATCCCGAACGATAAAGCTAAATTGTAAAAGTTACCATAAAAAAAATTGAAAACCGTTACTTTTATAGGATGCGGCCGATAGGCATTCTAACCGTAGGATATTTAAGCTTCTCGTAAGAAGAAATATTCAACGCATGGAAACGGTTATTAGTTCCCAAGACTTAACAACATGCAATGTTATGGAAAACAAGCTACAATCTAGAATTTTCCTGAATATTTTCAGCAAGTGTTTATATTTTTTTCTTTTTTCTAAAGTTAAACTAACTTGATTTACTAAAGAAAACGAAGTTATTTTGCTTTTCTTTTCAGTGCAGTTTAAATAAATGGCAATTGCCTTTAAAGTACAGACGGTTTTGGTAATTGTAAGAAATGCTTTCCTTCAGGATTACTGTAAGTAAGAAGGGTAGAGGAGTTTCTCGACAAATGTATATTTTACTGTTTGGTCGGATTATTTAGTTAATGACCTAATATCATTTGAAACTACAGTTAATCAAAGCTTACTGCTCGAAATCGTCGTTAAATTTGCTTTTTTTCGGGATATTTTTCAGGACCGAGCTGATGAGCTTCAAAATCAGCAAAGTATGAGTCATTTAATCTAAGATTGTAATTTATTTAAGATGTATTTGATTGTAAAACGCCGTGGAGTGATGTGACCTCTGGTTGAATACAGAGCGGAAATTCTGGGTTTAAATCGCGGACCGTACAGAACTTTCTACCGTTTATTTGCTTGATCAAATTATTTAATTTTTTAGGAGGACCGTTACAAAAAGACCAACTAATTTTGGAAATTGTACTAAAATAACGCGTCTCGATGATTGTGGTATCGCACATATTTCCAATTACATCTAACGAAGGACCACAATAGCGTTTAAAATTGTTCTCAGGTGGAATAAATGAAAATTATTGTGATTATCTATCAATGTATTTTCTAGCGCTATAATGAAGCGACAAAGGGAATAGTAAAGCACAGCACCGATGTTTTAAATACAAAATCGATTTCGGATTCGTATTAAATAATATCAATCCAGAAGAGATTTGTTAAACAGTTAAATTTTGCAATACAACGACATTGTTAACTAGGTTGTTGAAAACTCGTAGTGTAGTTTGAGCAATGATTTAGGACTTTTACTTGAAAACCATCAATTTACAGAAGATGTGCTCCTTTGTGTAGAAAGAATATAAAAACAAATTCAAAAGCGTAAGGTAAATTTATAAGAATAAAATTGGTTTTTGAATTCAAATATTTCAAATAATACCTACTGCAAAATATTAAATCAAATGATAAAATTTTACGGAAAAATATTTTGTAGAAATTGGCGGTTTTAAGCTCCCAATAGCTCCAAGCTGAACGGTCAAAATGCCATTGTCAGCGAGTGAGCGCTAAACCGGACGGTACCTAAATTTGTTTGATGCAAATTTAAATAAAATTAATTAATAATAAATTTATTTTATTCTGAAACGGTGGCAAAACCTTGGATTTAATCCTAATCTAGTTAAGAATAAATTTTATGCTAAATGTTAATTATAAAATGGCGGTATTACAACTGCGCTTAATGAGAATTAGATTTTAACTCCATAAAAGGTTTTTAATTGTATCAAACAATTTTTTGGTTGAAACACATACACATTTTTTTACTAATCTCACGCAATTTATCAGTTGTTTAATACTTTTACACCTTAAAACCAAGATAGATGAATGAAAGTGATCAACAGTATCAACTAATTACTGAAAACTTGACCTTAGCAAATCTAAAAAAGTTTGTCTAATTGATGGTTTATCTTAGCTCCAGTTTCGTACAAATTAACACCATTACGAGATTCGCTCCAAAGCATCCTCAGTAGAACTAATTTCTTAAAAGTCTTAAATAACTGCAAAGATAAATAAATTAATCTTCTAACGATGTTTCAAAAAGTTTCGTTTAAATTTAGCAGTTCCTTAAAAAAATCGGTAATTACAACAAGAATTGCTTAAAATATCTATAACTATAAAGTTAATTTTACCCTACTCCCGAAATATTATTTGAAATCTGCATAATAGATACGATCTCTATTGGTTACTGTAAAATTTTCTTCTAAAACAAAATCTCATCTAGGTAACAAAATGAAAGTGTTTTGTATAAAGACTATGTAGTTTATGAAACGCCCGTGTACCCAAAGATGAGATAACACCGATTTCAGTTTTTACGTAGATCTACATGAGATTTTTAGAATTTCCACACTAATTTCAAACAACACAACTTTTTCTCGCTAGATTTAACCTCTTTTTCAAGAGCAGACACAATGAATTGCAAGAATTCCTCTCACTGTAGTAACCTAACCTAACCTCAAGAAATGGTTGAGATAACCTACTATCATAAATCAATTGCCAAAACCTAAATATGATTTTTACCTCCCCCCCCCCGCCCAGCAGGGTAAATAATAAGGCTGGGAATCAAAATCGAATATAATCAACTAATCGAGTATTCGAATATTCGAATACGAATATTTTCTCAACAGCACTATTCAAATTATTCGAATAATTTGAATAATCGATTAATCTGAATATTCGAATAATTTGAATATTCGATTAATCTGAATATTCGAATAATTTGAATATTCGATTAATCTGAATATTCGATTAATCTGAATATTCGATTAATCTGAATATTCGATTAATGTGAATATTCGATTAATGTGAATATTTGATTAATTTGAATATTCAAATAATTGAAGTATTCGAGTAATTTGATATAGAGAGATATTTATTCAAATATCCAAATTAACCTTTAATTAATCAATCTAATTGGTGGGTTTCTCTAAATTATAATCTTTGATCCGGAGTAAGTATTAGCCGGATTAAGTATTAATCCTGATTAAAGTTATTACTAGGGCAATTTTTATGTAAAAAATTTTACATAAAATTTACATGTAAATGGTAACTAACCAATAGAAAAAGCGTATTAGCACCCATCGGACGTTTTTCATTGGTTAGTTACCATTTACATGTATATTTTATGTAAAATTTAGCATCGTGTCATACGGACCTAAAACAGTTGCATTTATTATATTTTTTTTTATTTCTTGAAAACAATATAGAATATACACATAAAAATTTATAAAATAAATAAATACATTGTCATATTTAATTTTTTTATATAATAACTATAATTAGGGCAATTTTTTGTTGCATTTTAAACACAAAAAGTTGCATTTATTAATCTTAAAAAAATCATAAAAACTTACAAAAATAAAACTAAACAACTCAAAATTCAAAAATAACTCGTACAGGGTCGTACTTAGTAAATGGTAGCTAACCAATAGAAAGCGTCCGATGGATACTAACACGTGCTTTCTATTGGTTAGTTACCATTTGCTGCTCATAACGGGCTTAAGATTTATGAAAATTTAAAATTCAGGAAAAAACTGAAAAAAAAAATTTATTTAACTTGTAATTTGTAAAAGTTGCAGGAAAGCTGCAAATATGTGGAAAGTTGCGGTAACGTGAAAAGTTGCGCTTAAAACTCCCTTATTATGCAATTAAAATACAATTTTTCATTGTTTTCAGACCGTTTACGACTCGTAAAAAAAGTTGCATTTGGTGTCAAAAACTTGCCCTAGTATTACCAATTTACAAAATATTTACTATTATATAAGTATTGTACTTTCATTTTCGTTGGCCATAAAATCTGACATCCAACATTTTTATTGGTCCTCATTTGACAGATGACAGGTGAAATGAATAGTCGAATTTATTCTATTTAAATTAATTATTCGAATATTTTCTTCAAATAATCGAATATTCGAATAATCGAATATTCGAATAATCAAATATTCGAATAATCTGAGTATTCTAATAATGTAAGTATTCGAATAATCTGAGTATTCGAATAATCAGAATATTCGAATAATTTGAATATTCAAATAATCAGAGTATTCGAATAATCTAAATATTCGAATAATTTGAATATTCTAGTAATTTATTGAACGAATATTCGAATACAAAAATGTTAAAAATTCCCAGCCTTAGTAAATAACAAATTTTAGAACTAAATTTGCAGCAATCACGTATGATTTGTTAGTGCTTTCGTAACTGTGAACTTTATATATCTCATTTTAAGATCTAGGACTACAATATATAAGGAATTTTATTAGTTTTTATCATTATCATTCACATTATTTGGATGTACTACTTACCATTCAATTCCGCTAACTTTCAAAGGAATCCACACTACCTAGAATGAAAAATATATAAATGCAATTTATTTTATAATATTAGTGATTTTACTTAGTGTAAGAGGTAAGTAACTTTAACTGTGAATAGTCAATATATGTAGTTAAAAAATGGTTATCCTTCTCAAAAGTCAATAGCAAACCACCGAGTTAGAGAAAGATTTTTCAATAAAAATAACTTTTTTATTATCTACTTTTGCCTTCAAAATACAAAAAAAAGTATTAAATAAATCTGGAATATAATGCTGTTACAATGAATTCCCACAAAGCGACATTTACCCACCTGTAACAAAACGTCAGAGGTGCCAGCTAAGCAAAACGGGCGGGTCTGGGTCAGGTTGTAAACAAAAAACAAGTAAATATTGGTGTTCTGCTTTACGGGTTTATATAACAGACGTGATGAGAACAAAAAAGAAAAGGCGAGATAGTCGATTTTTAACGAAAACAAATGTGACTTTCCGTGCTTAAATCAAATCTACGACTAAAAGATTTAAAGCAAACGGTTAATCACTTTAAAAAACGTTACTTTACCCTACTACTGTTACTGTTATGTTTAATAAATTGTTGTATTTGTCAAAAATCCATAACTAAATAGTCATTTAAGAAAAGACTTCGATACAATAAACAAAATGAATAATTTTAGCAAAGTTCATAATATATAACATTGCATGGACAAGACCAATGGTTAGGTTATGCGCCTCCTACCAAAATGGTATAAATCCTTAAAGGTAATCCTGAATAAAAAATTGATCAATCGGCAACTATAATTAATATTATGTTAAACTGCGTTTTGTTCCTATTCAATTGAGGTGGGGGTGAGAAACTAACTTTGCGCTGCAGCTATTGAAATGTTCTTGTATGCTGCTAACCGCTTTATCATGTAAAATTTTATAAAGTTTTAAATAATAAGCCCTATTTACAGTAGTTCGTACATTTTTTGTTTTATTATTGTTTTTGAACTGTTTTTTATCATTCTTTCCTACATAAATTTTTTTAATTATATTAAGATTGCTGACCTACTCTCAAAAATCCATTTCATTATGTAAACATGAAACTTTTTATAATTTTAATTAACCACGCCAAAATAATAAAACATCAATAAACTCTGCAATTTCAGCTAAAAATATTTTGCCATTTCTATTTATAATTTGTTAATAATCCCTGAAATAGAGAAAGGAATCGATCCAAGAAAAGCTTGCGTTTTTTGATATGTAGTAATAAAACTTAACGTAATGAAAAAGAGCCCTTTCCATCTTTGCACATTTGAAAAAAATTTTGTTGTAAATGATTCTTATTTATAAAGTTATTTTAATTGCTATAACATAACAAGAATTTTATAATCATAATATGAAATAAATAATAGTTAGTCATAATAAATTATGCCTTTAAGATAAACTACAACAACCACCACGGAGACGTAATCGAAGCGATAAGTTTTACCGTTTTCTCTCCGCGTAATCATGAAGATACTTTTAAGACTGTGATAAACTAAAACTTAACGCTCTGTTAAATGTTTTATGAAATAATACGTCGTTAAGATTAAAGTTAGAACAAATTAAATTACCTTTATTAAGGTAGTTTCATATGTAAAATATTAATAATTAACAAGTAACTATAACAGGTTATCCGTTGAAGTAGTCGGCAAAACGTTAGGTCTAAACACAATCTCGTTAAGAATAAATCTTTTGCCTAATTGTAATTATAAGGAATTTGGCGTTCAAATTGGTTTATAATTTGAATGAAGTTTACGGGATGTAACAAAATTGGTATGGCAAGTTTTCCACGATTTCCACCTCATCAACGTTTTTCCAGAAATTAAAATTTGCTTCTACTGCGAATTGATCATATAGATCTGGTAATACGATATTATAATAGTAAAAATTGTATGCATTTAAAACCGGAAAATAGAAAATTTATTTCCAGTTTCTTTTTACTTGATCACACATTTTCTTGTTTTTTGCTAATTTTCTTAAAAGATCGGAAAGAAAGTTTCTAATATTATTTTAATTTTGCTAATATTCTTTTCAGAACAAAAAGAGAAAGTTTTTAAATTAAAGTTCCTTTTTTTGATAGTTTTACCAATATAATAAATAATGAATTTCGAAACTAATTTGTATTTCTAACAATACAACGTTTAATGCGATAAAATGATCATTATCTACATTATAATTTCTAATTTTGTCTATTTTCAAAGTGTCGTGATGTAGATATTATACTGATATTGGCTATATTTAATGCTTTTTTCTAATTCTAGGATTAGTTCTTTCCATGCTCGTAAGCATTCTAACAAACGCAATTTAAAATTTGTGAGATTTTTATGTTTTTCAAGCATAAATTAAAATTTAATGCAATAATTCGTTAAGTTATTATTTGGAAAAGGTACTAAATTTATATAACAAGGAGTTAGAAAGCTCCCGTACCCGCATAAAAAAAGTTTATAGTAGAAGTTCATTTTTTTACTCTAAAGGCGCTACCGTTGAGGTATCTTGTTAACTCTCAATTAAGGGAGCGATAAAGCTCGACGTTAGCGCCTTGAGCGTTAAAACAATAAACTTCTATCATAAAACTTTTTAACTCTAGAGGGGGCTAACATCAGTTTTCTCGCTCCCTATTAAAATGTCATTGTTAATTTGTACATGCATTTTGATAAATCACAATAACAAATAATGACAGCTTGCCATTGTTTTAAGACACACAACGCACCATGATTGACTGTTGTCGTTAGTCGTACCAACTTAATATCATCTCTCCTGAAATGGAGTTTCCAACCTTGGCAAGCTGTCCGTCCATGGACAGGCAATCTAGTTAATATAAACATAAGAGGAGTCCTTAATATATGCGATTTTATTTTGAAGAGCAAGATAAACTCATAGACACTTGGGCATCTGAGTCGGCTTTATTGTGCTACCTCAAATAGAAATAAAAATGTCAAAAAGAGCTAATTTTTCCGCGTCTAAAGATACCAAGCATTTAATATTTTCTCATTGATTATCATAGTTAAGAGTTTTATGTCTTTTTTGTTGTTATAGTTTAAAGTGATGAAGTTTATTTGACAAGTTAGTATTTTATTATAAAAAACAACACGGATAAAAAAGTAAAGTTATTAAAATTTCACGAATTTACAGCAGCTTTAAACCTTTTGGGTTTACTTCTTGCAAATTTTTGGACAATACTATTGTTCTAAATCTAAATAATAAGTTTTTTTAAAGTTTTGTAGGCAATGTAATAACAAAAAGGCTTAAGATCATCTGAATAGGTGTCTATCTGTCTGTTAATCCGCATAATTCAAAAGGAATCGGAACGCTTGAAATGAGTATTGTCACAAAAGTTTAGATTTTATAATTAACAATATATTAAAATATATTTATTGAGTAAGAAAAATGTAAATAACCACGTCTAAAAGAAATACCGACGTGTCGACTTTAAATCAAAATACTTGATCCAGTAATCATCAGCACTTGTAAGAGCATTTTAAAACAAAAGTCAACAATCGTTAAGAACAATTCAGTAGTGAGTTGAGCATTGTTTACTTCACTCATAGGTGGTCAAACGGTCTTTTTTTGACCTTAAGATTGTATACGAGACTGACAGAGCTAATTTAATATTATAAACCATTCAGAGTATCTTAAAAATTGTTGGGTAGGATTCATTTATTTTTATTATATTTTCACATTACATAAACATTAAACTTACATTATATCTACATTATAGTGCATTAAATTTGTATCTACCCATTCAACAAACGGTTATAACTACGGTTTAGCGCTAATTTTGAGATAATAATTTTAAACATCCGCAATTGGAGAGGCACCTGAAGAAGAAGATGAAGGTACAATAAAGATTTTCAATATATACTCAACATTGAAATGCAAAATTGTCTTTATAAAAATATTATTCAATATTGCATGACTACTGAATTTCAAAACTATCCCAATATAGATAATCAATATTGAACCGGCGATAGTTTGATTTAATATAATTCTAGGATAGCATCCCAATATTGAGACTACAATGTACTTAGTATATTAAATTTAAATATTAGTCTAATATTGTACCAATTTTGGGATTCCAGACTTTTTTTTTGTCCACTGATTGGCATAGCCTCTTTTAATGGGAAATTTTTGATCATCACTTAGCCACGCTGACTACAGAAAGGTCTACAGATAAGTTTTTTTGATTTTTAGACTTTTTAGTTCTTAAAACAAATTGTACTATTCCAATCTTCTCAAGCACGAAAGAAAAATACAATCTTTGAACGCTCCGGCTAGCAACTACTCTTATTCTTAGCGTCACACGCTGTGATAAATGCACCAAACTATAACAAATCAAAATAATAAAACCCTTTACAATTAAGAAAAATTTACTTTTTGAACAAAAGACAATTTTATGCTGCTATTCCTTATAAAATTCAACAGATTTCCGGCATTGAATTGCAGTTTAAAAATTAATTAATTTTTTCTTTCGTAGTCGTGTGCTTCTTGTCAGAAGCGCGTGACTTTTTGAGACTAAATATTTTGAATAGCTGCTCTTCCTATGATGTTTTTGTATCGGCTATTGTTTTGGGATTTTCTTGTAGCTTGTTCCAGTGTTCTACCCGTAATTGCTTTAATTTGGTAAGACAAAAAAGACAAAATAAAATAAATTATTACCTATAATAAGACTAATTGTTTTTGATACCCGTCAACAAATTCCCGATGATACGCTAATGTCTATTCTATTTGCAAAACGACAATGTCCTGTTTTATCAACGCAGTCACTGATTCCCATTCACAAACAAAGTAAAATTGTGTTTTTTAACCCAAAAGATTAATCAATCCTTTTTCCAAAAATATAACTCCGTGCACTAAAATCACGTTTTGGATTTCACAAAAATCCTTTTTACCATCTTCAAAATCACACTTTAATACATCTCAACAATTTTTTTCCAGATTCAAAGAAAAACCCAAAAATCTTCATTCAAAACCAATTATCTAGGAAAAACCGCGTTTGTTTTCAATATGGATCCTTAAAGCAAGTCTTATCAAAAACTGACCTACGTCGTTGGATCCAAAAATTTCACTATCTTTTAACGCTTGTAAATTAAAATAGTTCGTTGTATCACTTACAACAAAACTAACTATTATATTATAGGTAGGTATCTGACATCACATTAGCCACAGTAGTGGAGTGATGTAATCGCTGGTTGAGTATAGAGCGGAAATTCTGAGTTTAAATCACGGATTGCACAGAATTTCTTGGCTCTGCCTTCCGGTGGGCATCCACACTCTGTGGTCATCCCTGACATTTGTGTCGATGTCATTACCATTACTCAATGGGTTGAGTATAATATTGAAAGAAATGAAGATACCGCGAATATCGAGAAGACTCATTAATATGACACTAAAAAACACTAAGGGTACTGTTAAAACGCAGAACGAAAAGACTGATAGTTTTCGAATCAACTCTGGTGTTAAGTAGGAAGACGCTCTGTCGGCGATGCTCTTCAATCTGGCGATGAAACACGTCATGAGGAAAATTGATAACAAGAACTAAACAACTACAAGAAAGGCTCAAGTTGTAGCATATGTGGATGACTTAGTTATAATTGCGAGAACAAAAAAAAATTATAGAGATTTTTGAAAAAATAGACATGAAGAAATATCTCTGAAATATACGCTAAAAGTTAGTTAAGTGCTGTAATTCCCGTTCGGGACCACTGCATTTTTGTAAATAAATTAGCAAGTTTTTGTCGGGAGTGAATAAATAATAATTTTCAAATAGTTCCTAAAATTACCACTGATTCGCTCTCTTATAACGTAGGTGTACATTCCCCCTTAACAATCAGTAAAGTAAAATTAATGTAATTGTGAAGTTCATTCAAGGAACAACTTATGTAGATAATGTTTTATTTGCACCCTCAAATTAGAAGTTGGTGTACAAATTGTAACTTAGTAAGACACCCTTTAAATATTACCGTGCAGGATTTCCTCGTTTAAATTTTCCGACAGGGTACAAAATACCTCCAGTTATTCTTTCAAAACTTGTTAAAGCTTTTAACTTAAGCACTAATTAAGCCTGCAGTTAACAGACGTTTTGTCACGTACCCAACTTAAAATTGGTTTTTGCTTATAAATCATGCAAAATTTTCTAGTTTATATAGTCGAACCAATTGATCGAAAAATTAGAATCGTGAAAAAGTTTAAAATAGCCTTGATGTTATTTATCATAATCAAATATTAAATTATTCGATATCTTAAGTACTCATATCTCTTAGTTAATAGAGTTGTCAGGGGTGGAACTTCGATATTACCACGTTTATAAATAATACACCTGAAATACATTAGACACATTAATCCGGTCACAAACTTTAATGTGCCTACATGTTAAAATCAACTTAAGCATATCCATTAGCAAACTCAAATTTGTCAATGTAATTAAACGATAAATTCAGAACGCCTGATCACTTTTTTTTAAATCAGCTGTGAGCATGGTTTTGTCATTTTTAAGGAAACACATGAAAGCTCAAAGCTTAGCATAATAATTAGTGGTCGGTAGGTACATAGTATGCAGTAATCGCGTGTCTAAAACGAGTATGTAGTTTGAGAAATTGCATTTTTTATGTGCCCTAGTAGATCAATTCATTCAAGGTTAATTTGATTTTTTTTATAAGTAAAGTTACCTCTGAAAGGGTTGTGTGAAAACTGTAACCCATATTCCAATTTACGCGCACGTTACACAAATAATTTTTTTTCCAGGATTGTGGTTCCTTTAATTTTCGAGTCCTTTCAAAACATGCTGCACAAAAATTTCAAAACAAACTTAAACTGCACAAAGAAAGTTAAAAGTTACTTACGTTAATTTATACGATTCGTAAATTAACAAGCACTTAAAACCTTACCCGTTTTTTAAGCAAGTTTTTAATTTTTCTCAAACTTAATTTTTTACGATCACTCATTTTTAATACAGAGTGTTTATCAAGTCATCTGTTACGAGGGGAGGACCTGCGACCTTGGCGTCCGTAGACAGACTGGTTGGCGTCATGACGCTTTTCCCCTCGTCGTCGAGACGCTTGCGCTATCTTCCGCGTTTATAAATTTTGAGAAAAAAACTGAATTTCGGCTTTATTTATGTGAGGTTCTCACGAGATTCTTTATTGGGACTTTTATTCTTCGTGTATTTTTCAAATTAAGCTTACTCAAAAACGCATCATCATCATCCAAGTAAATGTTTTATGTAACTCGGGGAACTCTTTCAGGTTGTCTGTCTGTCACGTAAGAGTTAATAATTACTTTTAAGTTGCGAAATTCTGAAATTTAGGTGATTCTCGATGGTTTGTTAGCAGGCATCTAAGTGTTATCAAGTTTTGACACCCGCATAACTCTCTTTACTTCCGCTCTTCTAAAGTTTGAATTAACTCGAGTGAGTGCTAAATTCACATAATTTTAAATGTTGCTTGATGCATGAACTGCACTATCACAAGCATCCTTCATGATGTGTTTCCTCTGCTGCTGATAATTTTGAGGAAAACTGAATTAAGTGCTTTTACTTCAGCCTGGCTTGACAATTTTATGTTGAAAGTTTATACGATGTTGCCTAATATTCGCTTTTCTAATTTCGAGTATTTATCATGTAAATAAGAGGAATACGAAACGAGGTAAATTTACTGTAAAGGACGTTACAACAAAATGTGGTTAATTGAGTTTGTGCCCCAGTTATGGCGTTGCCTATAAGTTTGAATAAATTTTATGATTTTCGTTAGTTTTATGGTTTTACTTATTTTTAACATTTCAAGTTACTTTTGCTTTGAGTATAAAATTGAATTATGTCAGTAATTGAAAGAATGAGTGCTTCCCCGACCGCAGTCTCCGAGTTAATAAGAACTGTCTCCGAAATTTGATAAATAATGTGACCAAGTTGAGATTGCGCATTATCTACTGACCTCGAGCAAAGTAAAAGTTTTCGTGCAGCATTACTTTTTGACTTTTCAAAATTTTCCTAACATTAATGAAATATCCATGGCTTTTTTTTAATTTTGGCTTAACGTAACCAGCATTTTAGTCCTTAATTATCCTGAAGTGATGCTGATGCTAGTAGTGCACCAAAATATTTTGCCGCCTTATATTGGGGCTACATTTATTTACAATAAAAGTTTAGTTTTAGATAATTTACCTGCATATCAACAGATGATGATCCTTGAAAAGATGGATAAGTAAGCGCACTGTCGCTCGTTAATATTACTAAATTTTAATTTGAGTACAAATTATTATTACAAAATGAAAGTTCAATTTGAAATAGATTATTTAAGTGTCAAAAAGCAAGAGCATTAATTATTTTCTCTGTAATTTTTTGTTTTTAATGGGATTCTTTGAAAATGATAGTACCGCTGATTTTCAGAATTTATTAATTTTGCTGTTCTTTTTGAAAAGAAACAGGAGCATCATATTCGTACGTTTTTTCATCCTTTCCATTTCTAATAAAAAAAAGAAAGGTTCGCGAATGGGGCGTCAAGATTGGACTGCTTTCCGCATGGTTAGCACGTTTGTTAAAAACGAATACAAAATGAGGGATGACACGGTCACCTACGTAAAACTGAAGATCGAATTGCTATTCGTCGCACAGTATGGGTTTCAATTTAATCAAATCTTTCCGGAACTAGGGGAATTTAAATGGGAAATGCGTTTTCATCATTCTTATTTACATTATTTTCCAGCATCTTAGATTTTGGAATTTTACACCTCCACATTCGCTGAAAATAATTAAAATTTTATTAAAAAAAAATAAAAAATATTTAGAAACCGCATTTAAGTTTGAGGCAGGCGACGTAACATTTAAAATAACCAGAGAAAGAAAAATCGACATCTTATAAAATTATATAAATTTTTATTTAAAATTCCAATGTTATTCAAAAATCGATTAATATATTTTTTCAAGAATTCTTCTGAAATTTAATTTGGATATTTGAAGGAGAGTTAGTACCTACCACGAAGGAAAGATTTTCAGATTGATTTGAGAAAAACTTTACTTGTAATCGGAATATTAAATCAGCATTAGCGCGGCGATAAAAATTTATAATAAAAGAGTTAAAATTGTAATCCAGAAAAGTGCACATTGTTAGATTTTTTAGATTAATTAATTTTATCAGACATTGTCTGCAAGGTATCAATTTATCAAAAGCGATTTTGAAGTGTCATTGTCTTACAAAATGTAATTCATTATCGTTAATTATTCCTGAAGAAAAGTAAAGCCGTCAAAAAAGTTTATGCGTTAAGGATAATTTTTCGGAGTGGTTTAAGAAGTTGAATCGTTTTATACTTTTAAATTTTAACATGGGAGACAAATTTCTGTAATACAAAACAAAACTTTGCTTAGTCTTTCCTAATAAAAAAAGTTAAAAATTGAATTTCCAACTTTCAGTTCGCCCGTAATTAACTTAAATTTGTCCTTGCTTGTATACTATACCGACGTTACCGTTTCCTAGGCTATCAATTTCAATGTACAATAAACAATTCCCAGTTTAAAAAACGCAAAGGTAAATTTGATTATGGAAGATCTGGATTGTTTCACTCCAACACATTAACCCAATTAAAAATTTTGCAACAAAAAAGTTGATTAAAATAAAAGGTAATTATTCTTGTTGTAAGAGACACAATCCTTGAATTTTTGCACCTGCGATGCAGTTCCGCAAAAGCACCAAGTCGCGTCGTGCTAAACCGCAGTTCAAATATTTTGGAATGCTGCAACTGTGCATACCCAAAATTGTGTTACTTCCGTTTATTTATCGCAATTACCACTGCAGTTAGAGCAAAACGTATAGCTCTTAAGTCTAATTTATTGTTAATTAAGCTCAAAGTAAAACAATTTCAAGTTAGCCTTAAAAGTCGGGTTGTAATTTTCCCGTATATGCAATTTCTGGTGGGGTAAACGTTATGTATAAAGGATGCACTCAACAACTAATTTAATTTTCATTAAGTTTAAATTTATATTGTATAACCATTCAGGAAGAAGTCAATGTACGAGTATAACTAATCAGTTTTGTTTGCAATAAGCTCTATAGTTCCCAGGTAAAGAAAAAAGTAAAATAACATTCATAATGTTATTTATTACCTAGGATAATTGTTGGATAATTTAATTATGTCAGATTTCTTTTACGAGTTAAAATTAGCGTTAGGTGTAATTCATTTGGATTGGATTTTGACGCCCTTGATCTTTAAAACTTGTTGAAGTAGCAGCCGAACCATAAGTAAAGATCACCAAATATTTGTTTTTGAATAACATCAAACAATCGTCTTTATAATCCGTGATAGATGTAGGTCCATTTCCCCCATTTTTATTTTTGGCTCAGTTTTTATGTCATTCGTTTGTACAATTTTTTGCTCGCATTAAAATACGTATTATATACCTATAGTACCTATAAAATAAATATTGGAAAACCATAGTTTTTGCGGCGGATTCTTACGTATTTTGAAGAGAAAATTTGCCTGACGCAGTTTATTTTCCGCTAAGTATTACAAATAAAGTTTACGGCCGATTAAAGTCTTAAAATTCAATTTTTGATTTTTCACATTTGTCAGCGATTTCCGCCAGTTGAAAATTAAATTTTTGGATTGTACGCATTAATTACGTCACCCACAATCACAAAAACGACTTAAAAATTTTAGTCGGATTTTACAAAAGCGGTAAATTAACCATTAATTAGATTAACTAATTTATTAGATTAACCATTAACAACCTAAATGACATTTTGCGAAAAATTAAACCCAACTCACAGCCTAACCAAAATAAGCAACACAACAAGCATAATAAAATCTACTGTAGGGAATCCATCCGCACACAAGTCAGGTTACGATCGCTCAAAAGTTAAAATTTAGAAGTATTTCAACAGTAGTGCAAATTCCTTCAGGGGGTTGACCGGTTGAAGGGGGTACTGACGCTGAGATAATAAACCAAACATTAGACAAATGAGTGACAAAGAAAAGAGGAGATAAATATCGAATAGCTACCCATCAGTAAGAGATTACATAAAACGCAAGAGAGAGGACGAAAAAGGTGAAAAGAAAATCAAAGCCAAACAAACAGCATATCAGAGAAGCAAAAAAAACAGCAGTAGTTAGTAATGAACTCAAGGAAAATAATCAAAAAATCGGAGAAATAAAAGAGCAGCTAAGCAAAGTGAAAATTCTCTAAGGAGAGGAAATACGTTAGGTTAAATAAACGGTTAAAGAGTTGCAAGATAAGACAGAAAAGCAAGAAGAGAAAATAACTTTGATGAAGAGACAAATAGAATAGTACAAAAGGGAGAAAAGGGCGGCAAATATCGTAATCAAAAACATGCCAATAACGGGAAAGGTAACGCAAGAGAAGGTTTAAGAATTTCTGAACAAAGAGATGCAAATACAAGTGAACATTACAGAGGCATTCAAGATTGGAAAAGCGGAGGAAAACCGAGTGATATTGGCAAAGCTTAAAAACATTAAAAAGAAAGAAATAGTCATGAAACATAAAGAAAGCTGAGAGGCAGCAAGACGTTTATTGAAAGTGATCTAACCAACCTGAAGAAAGAGATACAAAATAAGATTTGGATTGTCGCGGAAATGAAATGAGAAACGGTGAAAAAATCAGAGTTAAATACCAGAAAATGTTTAAAGGTGACAAGGTATACGTGGGGGATAGAAAGAGCAATACATTGAAGCCCAGAGGCAGCACAGAACAATCACCAAAAACCTAAGAGAGATAAAGGAAGGGGTATCTGGAACTCCCCATTTAGGTGCCCCAATGGAGATTAAGGAGAGGGAAAAGCCGAAACCACAAATAAAAGAAAAAAATCAGAGAGAACAAGGAAAGGAAAGTAGAAACATGACAAAATAAGAGCAAAACACAATAGAAAAAATAGGAAAGCAGTTAGAATGAAGCCGGGGAAAATGATAGATGTGAAGGATGAGTTGAGAAAATACAATGTGAATGTGGTCGCACTTCAGGAAATTAAATGGAAGGGGCAAGGGGAAATAAAATGCAATAATTACACGTTGTTATATTATGGTGCGGACGAACAGGGAAGTAATAACGTGGGTTTTTTGGGAAAAAACAAAGAAATGATGAATATATGCTGCAGTTTAGACTAATAAATGGAAGACTGGCATTATGCGAATGAAAATGTCAATCATTAGCGCCTACTCCCCAACAGAAGATGGCAGAGAAGCAGAAAAGGTTAACTTTTATCAAAAATTGGAAACTTTGTGCGAGAAAATAGAAAAACTCACAAAAAGATGCACAAAATAACATGGGTATGGCCAGGAGCAGGAAACGACAACAAAAATCAGATAGACCATGTGTTAATAACAAAAAAAACAGAAAGCACTGGTGTAGGATGTAAGAACTTATAGAGGAGCTAATGCCAAAACGAACCATTATTTGGTGGTAGCAGAGATAAATGTGAAGAGGAAAATAAATAGTTATAGGACCTTAAACAAAAAAATAAACATTGATAAAGTGAGTGATGGTGAGACAAGAAAAAAATACAAAGAAGCATTGAATCGGGAAATGGAAGTCAATGGAAGAAGTAAAAACATATACAGAGATTTCAAAACAATTGTTATTAGTATAATAACAAGTGCTACACAAATGATGGGATACAGGAAATCCGGAGCCAAAGCGGAAAGGTATGACAAGGAGTGCGAAATGGTTGCTAATTTAAAAAGAAAAGAAAGACTGAAGTGGATAAGTACAGGAAAGAAGAATGACCTGGATAATTACAAAAAAACTAAGCAAATAAAATATATGGGGCATTCCACACCAAATCGATCACTTTTGAACCCGACCCCTTTTGATTTTCCTGAAATTTTCACATATTATATACTATCTCACCAATAACAGTTCTGTGAATTTTTTCAAAATTTTTTATTCAACCCAAAAAGAGTTACGAATTTTTGGAAAAACTGATATTGTTTTTCTTCAAACGATCGTAACTATGTCAAAAATTGACTAATCGGAACTTTTTTTTTGTTTTTGATTATCTTTAAACGTACTCTTTCTATTTTTTTTGTTTAATTAAAAAATATTTTGTTTTATTTTTACGCAAGTAATATTTTTTAATTACATAAAAAGAAATAGAAATAAATGTCGGCCCATTATGGGGTTTGCGTTGTTATACGCGGAATAAATCAAAATTTTTTTTTAAATAAAAAAATCAAGTGTCGAAATTTGAAAAATCAATGATTTTCTCCGAAAAAATGAAAAATTTTGTAGTATCTTAGTTTGAATATTTTTTTTGGGGTAAAGATAGCTAGAAAGGCCGCGAAAATACAAATTTTACGATTGAAACCTCGAACTTTTCTGAAAAAGTATATATTAAATAAGAGAATTAGCTATGACAAAATGCCTTAAATGCACCTGTTTTTTTAAAAATCCAATTTAAAAAAGCTTGATTTTCACTGAAAATTTGAAGGTAAATCGCTCGTGATTGGTGAAACATGGTGAATCAATTCATTCTGTTGTCGGTACGCGTGCAGTTATGCATAGTAGTGTTGCACTTGACAAATTACTCAGTAACTCTTACGCTATGGTAGGAATGGGTTCTCTTTTTTTATTAATTAAAAATTTTAATTTAAAAATTTAAAATTATTTAAAAATAACTTCAGGAAAGGGTTACTTAAATTTAACGAACGGTAGTTACTTTTTCGCGTGGATCCTACTCTTGCGAGGGTGGTTTTTATCAAGAAGGCTCGAAGCGCCCGAGCGCGAAAACGACAACTAATTTAAAAATATCCCTAGGCCCGTGGATTAAGGAAAAGGTGGATCTTTGAGAGGTGAAACTCGTGAGAGTGGATTTTTAACGCAGGGTAGTTGTGCAAAGAAAAATCGACTTAAAGCACCCCTCGCTGCGCTCGGGCGCTTTAAGCCATTTTTCCAGCACATGTACTATTCCGTAAGGTGTTTGTGCAAGGAAAAATAGACTTAAAGCACCCCTCGCTACGCTCGGGCGCTTTAAGCCATTTTTCCCGCACATTTAGGGTTGAAAACCATGATTTTCGTTTGGGGTGCACTGTTGCTGCATTCCTATGCAAGTGTCGCTTATGTTGTCCCCGCTCTGCGCCAAGCTAAGACCAGTTGACAATGCACGTACTGTCAAGAGAATGAATTGATTCACCAATCCCGAGCGATTTACCTTCAATTTTGCAGTGATAATCGAGCTTTTCTACATTCGATTTTTGAAAAAACAGGGGCATTTAAGGCATTCTGTCATAGCTAATTTTCTTATTTAATATATACTCTTTCAGAATTCATCGAGATTTCAATCGTAAAATTTGTATTTTCGCGGCCTTTCTAGCTACCTGCAACCTTTTTTTGTATTTTTTCCTGAAAAGTACGTTTAAAGACAAACAAAACCAAAAAAAAACGTGCCGATTAGTCAATTTTTGAAATAGTTACGATCGTTTGAAAAAAAAACAGCAGTTTTTCTAAAAATTCGTAACTTTTTTTGGTTTGAGTAAAAAATTTTGAAAAAATTCACAGAACTGTTGTTGATGAGATAGTATAATATGTAAAAATTTCAGAAAAATCAAAAAGGGTCGGGTTCAAAAGTGGTACATTTGGTGTGGAATGCCCCATATATAAGAAAAATAAGTGGATTGAGAAAGAGATGGATGATATAGAAAACAGTAACAAATGGAACAGCAATGCAAGAAATAGAAATACAAATGACACAAATGACACTGGAAGATACGACGTCTTGCATCAGAACGGATAACGGAACAACAAGCGATTTCACAATCAACAACCGAAGTGAGACATGGAGACGCGATGTTGTCGATTTTGTTTAATATAGTACTGGAAGTAATAATAAGAAAGGTAGAAATTAAAAACGCGATCATAATCAACAATAAAGTGTAAGCGGTAGCATACGCCGACGATGTATGTCAAGAAGTGATGAGGAAGATAAAGGAGGTAGCATTGACAATGAGATTAAAAATAAACCAAAAGAAAACCAAATACATGAGATGTCGGAGAGAAAATACAGAAAGAAAAGAGGAACTAAAAGTCGACGACGAGGTGTATGAGAGGTACAGCATTTTTGCTACTTGGGAGCCCAGATAAACAATACAAATGAAAGACAACAAAAATCAAAGAAAAGATTGCGACAGGGAAATCGGGTCTACTATACGAACAAAAAACAAAAAGAAATTTATCGAAAGAGACTAAGATGAAGATAAGATAAAAAGAAGATAAGAAAAAATGAGAATTTTTAAGTGGAAGATATTGAGGAGATTATTGAGCCCAGTAAAATGTGATGGTCAGCAAATCAGATAAAGAACCAACAAATAAATACTTACAACAATAGGTGGAGAAGATGTTGTAAAAACGATAAAGTCGTGCAGAATACGTTGGCTTGGTCACGTGATGAGAAGGAGCGAGGAAGTGGTGGTGAGAAGAATTGTGGAGTGGAGACCGTCAGAGCAGGACCGTTTGAGAGGAAGACCGAAATTTAGATAGTACGACCAGGTGACGGGAGATTTGGGAAAGATGAAGGTCAGCAGATGGAGAGAAAAAGCGGAAGATAGACAGAGCTGGAGAAGTATAGTATCAGACGCAAAAACCGATAAAAATTTGTAGTGTGTAGTGTTTTGTAATGTTTCGTAAACCAGAACTGATCCACCTCAAAAAACGGATTATGTAAAATCTCGCAAGAGACAGCTAAATTCTATTTGAATAAAAAGCTTATTATTATTAATAATAATAATATTGTCACAATAATCATTTGTACAGAATTGAATAATATGATTAGGAAATCGTTCATTTCAATTTGTCATGGTTCACAAATATTCCGTAAAGTTAGAGAACATATAATTTCAATTCTCAAGAGAAAGAAAAGCAAGTAATAAATAAATCAATGCTAACAGAGTAAAACTCGTCACCACGTGGATTTTATTTACTGAAAATGTAAATGGATTAGGAATTATGACCAAATAAACGAAAACAATAACAGATTAAAAGTCTGTCCAGTTTATTAATAGCAGAAAACTTCTACTATGCGATGTGTCGTCAATTAATTAATGAAATGGTCGACTTGCAAGGAGGGTCTTTCGGGTCTACTTAATCCTTAATCAATCATTTCTAATATACCTAACATTACGTACATAAATAATAACTTAACGCGAAATAATGCAATTCATCGTATTTAAATTTTATTAAATTAAAACAATATTTACGAAGAGACCCTCTAGAACGATGGTCCCTTTTGTTAATTTAATCAGATGAGAATACTGTAATGTGATTTTCATTTCACCAAATTGTAACTTGAGTTTACCTGTTGCTATTCATATTTTTACGTGTCCAGTGGTTTGATGTTGAGAATTCAATAGTGGGAAATTTTGTATCGGTTTTACTTTCAATGAGTAAAAGGAATCCACTTTTATTTATTTGCTTACTCAAACGATGTAATGATTAATTACATCTGCACCTTGCATCCCTCATTGAGTAATATCGCCTTTCCAAGCTAGATATGCATAAATAACAAAACACCTTTTGTTTTTTAGTTTTTATTTGTTTTTTTTAAGTAAAAGTAAAAGTGTTTTTTAATAAAAAGTATAAAGTTTTGGAAAATTAGTTCCAAGTACTAACGATCAATTTGGGCATTGAGACTGATGCTCATTAACTACGTATAAATTTTCCTTGATAACGCTGACATTTCTATTGATATCCGTGTCAAAACTATGCAAAAGAGAAAAAAAATACGTAGATCACCACCCTCTTTCGTCCAAACATAATTTATTTGGTAATGGTCGTAGAATATTTATTTCAGAAGGACTAGCACCCCATGGTAAATATTTTGAGTTATTCAGTTAACTACCACATGCTAAGTAAGTGATAAGGTTAACAATGGCCCAACAAAGTTTCTCAACGCAAGTTTTCTCAAGTTAAATAATTTCGTACAGATTACTTGCATATTAAATTGAGAATTGCATAATAAATGGCGCCCAACGCAAGGCTTTGCAAGTAAAATTAAAATAGGCAGGACATTTTTCAACATTTTAAAGAAGGAAAAGTAAAAAAGTAACCAAATTGGTGTTTGATTTAAGTTTTCAAATAACATTTTTTTGTCAAGAAATGTGAAATAAGTCGAAAACTAATTAATTAGAAATCCTGTAATGAACACGTTGATGCGTAAACTTTTAATTTATTAATTAGCCCAAGTTATGGTGCTTATAAATTACTTAGTTATTGATTTCTATATTAAGAAGCGTAACGTATTATGTACATGTTTGAAATTTTATCGTAAGAATCACGTCTTCAAGTTAATAGCAATCCTTCAAGTCTTTAGAAAAGGGTTAAGCTCAAGTAATTAATTAGAATTCAACTGACAAAATATATTCACAATTTACATTTTGCTTGCTTCGAATGAAATAATCATATTTACTTTATTCGGTGCACTTCATTTAAATTCTTTCATGATTTGCTCCACTACGCCAATCTTTTACTTAAAATTAACAAAATTAAATTTGCTACTTAAAATAGATTTCCATGCCACCAGCAGCACCTCAAGAGTTTTCGTGGTCCACCTTCTGCTTATTTTCGGTTTGAAAATCGATAAAGGTCTCGAAATAATTTCTCAGCATTAATTTTTATTTTCGGGTCGAAGTCCTTTCGTAAATAAATGAAACCCACCCTCAACGACCACGCATCTACTAGAAATAAGTGATTGCTAAATAATTTAATTTTTAATTTTAAAATAATAAAAAGTTAATTTATTATACCACTTTTTAACTATAACCAAACTTTTCAGTGCTATTAAAACAAATTACATTTCTTCCTACTTTTAATTGTAACATCTCACAAGTAACATTGTAATTTTAAATGGAAGGAAAATAGGACTCAATTAAACTTTGCCGTTTTTAATTTTAACTGAAAAATTGCCCACAGCAGATATCCAAACTAATTTAAACTTCAAATTACACTCAACGATTAAAAATCTCCGTTCCAAAATAATTACAAGTCAAATTGAATATGGTTACACATCTTTTTTAATTTGTTAAAAAAACACATGCCCCAGTTTAGGTTTAATGCCATAGGCTTTTAATTTATTTCCAGTGACACAGATATAACAAAAACGCAAATTAATCACTGAATTTCATTGAAAATCTTCTAAACACGAAAAAAAAACTTCAAATCCCCTAAAATATTTGACAATCTCTGTGGAAGTTGGTGTAGACTTAATAACACCGTTATAGGCTTCAAGTCTAAGCTTAATTAAACCAGAAATACACACAATGAAGAAATTTATGTGTGGATTATCTTATGTGTAGATTTATTGACTAATCCTTGAAGACGAAAATGTAGTATGAACCATATATCTCAAGAAAGCAAAATGTTTCAATTTTATTTTTCCACTTCCACTTGGATTAAATATTACAAAGTCAGTACCTAATATTTATTTTCTCGGATTATTTTTTAATTAAAATTTTAATTAAGCTTTTAAAAAAACCTTGAACTGAAAACCATTGATTGATGTTTAGAAAATCAAGAGCGATGGCATCTTCGAATAAGTTAAATAAATCACCGTTCCGTGGGTAGCAAGCACTACGTGAAGTGTCTGATTGTAAAACAGGGTGCGACGTGCGAGAAGGAAATATTTAAGAATGGTGATTAGAATACTGATACGGGAAAAGTCCCGAAGGTAAGTGGTAGGTAAATCGCTTCGTGATTGTCAGATCCGAACATTTGTTAAATTGTTGTCGGAAACTTGGGAAAAACGACTTTTTTGTTACAAAATTGCATGAATAAACTCGACTACGTAAAATTCGATCAATTTAAAATTTTCACCCTTGTTTCTTCCAAATGAATAATTTATTTATCATTAACATATTATGTAAAAATATATATTTTTCTTTTCATTTATGTTTGGCTTTTGTGTGAATTTCTCTCAACTTTCTTTTGTACTTGTGATCTGGCCCCACGTTGGGCGCCAGACAATTGTAACGTAGTTTGTTCGCAAACGACGTTTGGGACTCCAAACATAAATATTGAAAATTATTCATCAGCTGATTGTCAATTTTGGATTTCTTCAGCTACGTTTAACATCACCACGACGGTTTGTGAATTGTTATTATATTTCAATATTCCACCTCCAGCGTGTCAACCATTTGTTGCTTCCGTGAATATCTTGTTCTACCGTGCTGCTCGTAAATTACACTCTGACGAAAGTGTATTTGGACGGTAGTCGGAAAGACCAATTAAACTCAAAAATAACTAATATACATTCAAGCACCAAAATATTAAACTGCCATTTCTTGATTATTATCTATCAAAAAGCCTTGAGTTTAATTGACCAATCCCGGGCGTTCTAATTTGATAAGCCCTAATCAAAATAATATATTGTCGTGTTCTGACGAACAACTCTTTAAGTCCCGTGCTGTCTTGATCGGAGTTTGCAATATAAGACTCTCCCATGGAGTGAGTTCAATAGAGATTTCGAAAATTTCCACAATTAAATAAAACAAAATCGTACGGAGAATGAATAGCAATTTAATCAGACGAATGTAATTATCAACTTGAAATTGATTAAACAAATGAAACGTAGTTTGTTCATTAAATCTCATTCCATACAATAGAATAATCAAAAATTATGCTTAATTGTCCTACAAATTTACACATTTACTTATCATATAATTCCTACAACTTGTAAGACAATTAAAAACGTTCAATAAATTTTTATAATTGTGAAATAAATTATTATACAAGTACATGAATTGCTTTCATTTTGAATCTGGCGCCGAATAAACAGTTCAAATTTATAGTAGTTTGAGAACCACTGATATAATATGGTAGCGACTACTGAACGCAAATAACACACGGAAGAGTTAAGCACACAAAAATTAAACTTCTCAATCAAATAAACCGAATTAGTGATTATAATTGTTCCACTAATGAATTTAATTAATTAAGTGTAATAATCCGTTTATAAAGTGCTACTTGAAATCCAAATTTAACAACGTAAAATGTGGTTAACCTCAAAATGTTTGGATGCATCGTGGCAAAAATGACGAAAATGATCGTTGCAATTACGCAAAATAAATAATTTAGATGTTATTTACCAGAAAGGATGAAATCAGCAATCCAGAATAAAATCGGATGATCTTTCATACCCATGATTTTACATCGATCTCCTAGTGCTGTCAATAACAGGTAAAATCTTCCTTACTCGTCCATTCATTCAATTCCTGTAAAATCATCACTCCATAATCAATGCATTTACAATCCATTTCAACTGGCTTAAAATATTCCATAACATTTCCAAAGTTAAAAATTAAATTTTTAACAATCCAAATTTTCACTACGATGTTGTTGCACATTCGACTTCATACCACCTCGTTTCTTAACCATCTCTTTCCTCTCTACAAATTTTTCACTTCCTTCTTTTTTATAGATTTTTGGAACTCGTGGCTCACGCCGATTCGTCAACTTTACCAGCCAAATTTGAAAAATTCATTGCCAATTTGCACATTCCAAAAATCACCACACAATAAATTATCACACCATTTTATAGTTCTCAAGAATACCAACAACGCAGTCCGCTACCAGTGCACAAGATTATTTACAATTTAGTATGAAAACAAACTTCCATAAACAAATTAAATTACCAAAATTAAACGTTTTGCCATTTTTGATTAATTCAACTTCTTCAGGTTTTAGGACAATATCCCAACCTCAAATTACGTTTCTGCATGCCATTAATTTGACGTAATTACTGAAAACAAATAATTTTCATTCGTCCGAGTAAACTCAAATCAATCAAATTTAGGAAATTATTAAATTAATTTTTAATTGTGGAAATTCTTAAAATGCCCATGGTAAGTTACATAACAATATGTACACGGTACGTCGGAAGAAAAATAACTAATAAGAATACATAATGTGCATTTTGTATGCGACACTTGATCAAACCACCTGGATATTAGGGGGGATATTGGAAACATCATTGGCAAGATTGCGGAAGAAAATGACTCTTTAACCCACCTGCTACACCCCTCTCCTTGCTTCTTTTGGTACTAACTTTTCATATAAATTTTGTCTACCTGAAAGCCAGTTGTACCAACCTTGGTTAAGCTTCGTTTAGAGTGGTATAATAGCTATAGGAAATTTAGGTTCAAGGTAACTAACGCGGGTCCGAAAATACAAATTTTACGATTGAAATCTCGATGAATTGTGAAAGAGTATATATTAAATAAGAGAATTAGCTATGACAGAATGCCTTAAATGCACCTGTTTTTTCAAAAATCGAATTTAAAAACTTCGATTTTCACAGTAAATTTTAAAGCAAAGTCGCTCGGGATTGGTGAATCAATTCATTCAGTTCATTATCTTGACAGTACGTGCACTATCAACTGGTCTTAGCTTGGCGCAGAGCGGGGACAACATAAGCGACATTTGCATTGGGATGCAGCAACAGTGCACCCCGAACGAAAATCATGGTTTTCAACCCCAAATGTGCGGGAAAAATGGCTTAAAGCGCCCGAGCGCAGCGAGGGGTGCTTTAAGTCGATTTTTTTTTGCACAACTACCCTACGTTAAAAATCCACTCTCACGAGTTTCACCTCTCAAAGATCCACCTTTTCCTTAATCCACGGGCCTAGGAATATTTTTAAATTAGTTGTCGTTTTGATCAAAATGGCTCAAAGCCATTTGGCTGCTTTGAGCCATTTTGATCAAAACCACCCTCGCAAGAGTAGGATCCACGCGAAAAAGTAACTACCGTTCGTTAAATTTAAGTAACCCTTTCCTGAAGTAATTTTTAAATAATTTAAATTTTTTAAATTACTTAAAATTTTTGATTAATAAAAAAGGAGAACGCATTCCTACCATAGCGTAAGAGTTACTGACAAATTTGTCAACAGCTACACTCTTATGTATAGGAACGCACGTACCGCCAACACAATGCCTGGCTTACCGTGATCAACCAATCACGAGCGATTTATCCTTCAAAAATCAAGCTTTTTTAAATTCGATTTTTGAAAAAACAGGTGCGTTTAAGGCATTCTGTCATAGCTAATTCTCTTATCTACTCTATACTATAAAAAGATAAGCCTAATATGTAACGTTTTTATGTAACGTTTTTTTGTAACATTTTTATGAAACCGAAATGCTTATACTATATCTACTCTATACTATAAAAAGATAAGCCTTATATGTAACGTTTTTATGTAACGTTTTTTTGTAACATTTTTATGAAACCGAAATGCTTATACTATATAAGATATAAAATTATTTTTACTGTCTCAACCTTTATACCATGGTATAAACTGATAAACTGCTCAACATCTCAGGTAATTTGATCTGTTTAGGAACTCAGGGAAAGACAACAGCAGCAACAAGAACTATCAAAATCAAATCCGCCAGCAAAAAAATCAAAGGAACCTTTGAATGAATGCATAAAAAGCGAAAATCAGACAGTAGCTCAAATTGCCAATAATTCTTAAATAATAATAATACCTCATGATGCCGGAGATATGACGCAAAAACGCCGATATTGCAGTGCAATATTTTGGAAAAATTAATTTTGTAAAAAGATAAGACAAAATATGCAACGTTTTTATGCAACGTTTTGGAAGATTGTGATTGGTTCTTTCCCTTTAACCAATAGTAAAATTGCAGAACGTTTTCAAGAAATAAAAAAATACCTAATAGTAATCGATAACATTTATTTTAAATTTTCAAGCTGTATGACGTTATAATCCGTTTAAACGTTAATCCGTTGAGATATATTAATCATCAGAAAAAATGTTGTATGAAAAGAAGTTTTACAACTCAAAGTTATTTCGTTTATGTGCTATTAGGGCCGCGAAGCGGCCCGGGGGGTTGGGCCGCGACAGCGACCAGGGGGGCAAAGCCCCCCTAGTTTAATATAAACCTAAATTATTTTCCAAAATTAAACTTTAGTAACTTGATGTTTCCTAATGGACTCCCTAACCAGAAGTGCCTGGGTTCTTTGTTTTTCGAACACCCCCAAATCATTCGTTCTTATGCCATTTATTAAAAATAGCACAACAACCAATTCTTTGTAAAGACCATAAAATATCAACGTTACTTATTAGTAGAGTCGATATTCAAACCACAAAAAATATCAGATTTCAAATAATTTTTAATTTTATGCCTACATAAAATTTAATTTTTTTCGTTACGGTGGGCACAACCGTAACACGGTTTGTCATTGGTCAAACCAACTTAAAATAATTTCCTATGGAATCAAGTTGCACATAATGTAAGTTTCTTTAACTCGTTGACTCGGAATTGTTTAACGACTCATTGCCCAACAAATCCGTGCTTTCGTTTGTATCTTCTATACAAAAATAAACCCTCCGATGTTCCTCAATAGTAGAATAAATCTTTTCAAAAGCTTCCTTCACTTCTTCTATACTTTTTGCACCAGTTATAAGAAGTTTTCCCGACTTAAATACCTTAGCACATATTTTTCCAATACCGGTTTTGTATTTTAAACCTGGAAAAATTTCAGGAGCATAGTCGCTTCTTATTCTACTTTCACGGAGAGTGCATATTAAGCGTTGAAGATCTATCTCAAATGGAAGGCAGTAACCTGCTACCAAATTTTGAACTTGAAATTTTCTAAATTTGATAGGATATCCCAGGCTTTTAATTAGCCAAGCATATTTTTTTAAAGCTATTTTTGAACTTTCAATTGAATCGGCACCTGTGCATATGATTTGGCCGTTGGGAAATATTAAACCTGTGGTTTTAGGCTTGCGTAGTCGTACTATGACTGCAGAAAAGTCTTCTGGAACGTAATGTGAGTTTTGAAGTAACTTAACCTCCTCTAAATCCAACTGCCACTCTAAATTTATCATTGCTGTTACATTTTTAATTTTCGGGACCAAAGAATGAAAGTCAATTTCCTGATCTGCTTTGAGTTTAGAAGGACATACCATCTTTCGGGTACTTTCATTTTTTACAGGTTTAATATTTTTGAGCTTGCTATAAAATATGTTTGTAAGTGTATTTAGAGAATGTGTAGTATTATCGACGTCTTTGATTTGTGACTGTTTGGCGGTTTCATTTAAATCAAACAAACCCGGCAACGACGACACAAAGTTGATTTTTTGATTATTTTGAGGTATCCATTTAATTACGTTCTTAATTGATGTACAAAGTGGTTTATTTTTTTGCTGTATACTATCAATAGGTTGTTGTATGCTTCCAGTAGATGTGGTACTCAATGTTTCATTATTTGGTATCGTTGATGAAATATTTTGGTTTTCTGAAATAGGTTTAGCAATAGGCTTTTTTTTGCTTGCGATTGGTGTAGTACTAAGTATTCCATCTGCATTTGATGAATTGTTTCGGTTTTTTGCAAAGTTTTTCTTTTGGTTGGGTTTAATATTTTGTTTCCTAACAGCAAGTCCCACTTTTATTTTTGCAATTCGATTTTTATGACTTTTGAGCAGGTCGTTGGGAAATTTTTTCTTTTCAACTAAAGATATTTCACTTGGTAATCGTTTCCACTCTAAAGTATCCAGTAAATTTTGTATGTTATCTAACATTGCGATTTTTGTTTCTAGTAGTGGTATATTACTTTAATTTTTTTTATACCTGTATAGTGTCTTTATTAGTTGATTATCAGATTATCTCAATATTTTCACTCCAATTGTTTGTCCGTTTACTACATAAGCTTTATGAAACTGTCAAGAAGTTATTGAAAAAACCTGAAAAATTGACATAATACTTTATAGTTTCATCAGTTAATGTTTTAGCACCTTCATAATGGTTAATCCGATGAGTCGCTGATCCGTTGATCGATCCATTGAACAACACCGTTGTTCAAAAACGCAAACATGGCGTTGAAAATTGGACTTTGAGTAGATAAAAGTGCTCTAAAGTAAAGACAGAGTAGAAGCAGGTTATCGGTTTCAGATTATCGGCCCCAAAAATCCCTGGCAGTAACAAATTGAAACTCACAGTTTAATCAGATAAATTAGGAAGTATTTATCGGAATTAAGTGTTCGTAGTAAAAGCAGTTCTTTAAACACCCACTGAAGGGCATAATTTAACCTAAAGAGATATAAGTGACCACATACTAACACTAGTTAATGTTTTTAGTGCCTTTATAATAGTTAATCCGCTGAGTCACTGATACGTTGATCAATCCGTTAATCAACACTGTTGTTGAAACAAGCAAACATGACGTTAAAAACTAAACTCTGACCTTTCTAAGAGGTAAATTAGGCGTCAAAGTAACAGTTGACACTGCTGAGGTGATCAAGCCAAAGACATCACAGCCATTTGTATTAGCAAAGATGAGTTCATGGCATGACAAAATTGTAGTTATGAAAGCAAAAAATAAACTAAAAAGTACCATCAGCTTTATTGATGATGACTTAACATTACAAGAACAAAAGATGCAATCCAAACTAAGAGAATACGCCAAACAGAAAAAAGGAAATACGGCCAATGTGGGATATGGAAAAATTTACATAAACCGTGAACGTTGGGATTGGGACCAACAAAAGGAAGAGATAGTGAGTGAAAAGTGGAAGAGCACGTATACTGAAAACTAATAGTGAAAGAGGCCGGATACAAAAGTAAACAAACGACGGACTGGCGAGAAGGCGAAACATTGAGATTGAATAAAATAAAAACAACAAAGAAAGTTAATGGAACAA
Source organism: Rhagonycha fulva (assembly GCA_905340355.1). NCBI lineage: Eukaryota > Metazoa > Arthropoda > Insecta > Coleoptera > Cantharidae > Rhagonycha > Rhagonycha fulva. The sequence continues at coordinate 28,040,642 of HG996559.1, read as the reverse complement.
GGCGAGAGAAAGGAAATAAATATGAAATATTGGTAGCCAGTTGGAAGGTGAGGGGTATATTTGAAGGAAGGATGATCAAGCAATTGATAAAATCCTTAAGCAGTACAGAGTTGATATTTTGGCACTACAACAAACCAAACACAAAAACAGTAGAATATTTGATCAAGAAGCGCTCGTCGGAACATCGACGCCGCTGATAACTGGAAATTTTAAATACACATCGATGGTTGTGAAAGCAATGGCTGACGATGGTTTTTTTGCAGCTAAGGATCAACCACAGATCGTGGCGGTGTTTTAGCCAAGTATTGCAGGATACAAAAAAATATAAAACGTATTTTTGATTAGATTATTATAGTATAAAAAAATAATCTTGCTTATCAGTTTGTATTACTTGCGTAATTCTTATCATAAATCAAAAAATTGCATTTGAAGTGCCGATTAGCGAATTCCTAAAACAGATTAACACAATTTTCCTACCTCGGAACTGTTACTAAAAAACTCAATTGATCAACCTTCAAGACCTACCTGTATTTTTGAGTAGCCTAAAGTTGCTCTGCAGCTCATCTCAGCGTTTAACACTTTGTGGGTAGGTTGCAAGCTGAAGAAATCTTTGACCTTATCAAATCTGAACACAAAAATAAAGGGCGTCACGTGCTTGTTCCGTTTTTTGTATGGTGACAAAAGAACCCCAAAACGTTGCAAAAATAAATTATTATCTCAACAATAATTCGCTTGCCTAATCTAAAAAGGAACCGTAAGCTTTTCGGTTGAAAAACTTCACCTAGTGGAAGTAGGACATTCAAAGCTAAGACGATAACTTTCTTTAAAACAAATTAATTTCAACGTGATTATGAAATTCAAAAGACAAGGATTAGATGGCAGTAATTCACTTAACTTTAACCAATGTCCACTGCTAAATTTTTATTTTGAAATACTTGCAGGTAGGGCGCGCGCCCGGTCGCTGCTTGTAGAATTAAACTTTGAATTAATTTTTTAATCGTATTTGATAAAACTTATCTTTCGTGAGCAAATGCAAAACCCAAGTGCTAGATGAATCGATTCATTACATTATTGTTATACTAGCTCAAACAACATACACCTACCGATCGTTCTCGTTTAATTGTTTAATTCATTATTTATCAATTGATTCAGTATATTATACAATTAAGTGGTAAGTATCGTACATAATTATTTTATTACTTTATATTATTGGTTATACCTATTATTACATTTAATTTCAAATTTAATTTTTTTTTAAATAAATTTTATGCTCGATCACGTCAATTTTTTTCAATTAAATTTTAAGATGTTTATCCGAACCTCTGGAGGATTACGATTTTTACGCAATTTGTTTAATTACGATTTATATATTAGTACCTCCCTGAAATTTTAAATTTAATAGATCTGTACTTCCCCGTAATTATAATAAGATTAGATATATAAGATAAGTTTAAGGATAAATTATTGATTAAGTAACGTAATATTTTCGACGTGTTTATTTGATAATTTTTGTTTGTTTTCAAGTATTATTATCATCTTCAATAAACAGCTGTTTGACGCCATATTACCGTGAAATAATATTGAGTTTGTAAATCTAAACCGATCAATAAAATTATTTACCATCTACTATAATTGAATTTAACGGACATTGATTTATAAGCCGCTTTTTTCTCCAATTAATATGTATTATTTAAGTATTTTCTAATAAAATTAGTAAACAAATTTTCGACTTGTGTAATAAAATTCAAAATAATACGCCTGATAGTAAGCCAACTGAATGGAATTTTAAACAATTTTTTGAGTTTTATTCATTGTTCTTACTTTGGTTAGTTCTAATTCAAGTAGGAGATAAATGTTACAGAATCTAGTTAACTATAACACATCAAAAAGTGACTATTCTGAAAAAAGTATACTGAAACCTAAACGACATTTTACTTCATGACAATATTTTGAAATTCAACTTACAAATTTTTCACTGAATTACTTTGTATCTTATTTTAGATTAAATACTATTGTCAGAAACAATGGCTAACAAAAATGAAGAATATGCTCAAGTGTTTGAAAATTTTGACACTTCAGATATGTTATCTCCTAAAACAGTTGATGGTGAAATCGGCAAAGTTGTACTATTTAAATATAGTTGGACAATAAAATGTCCAACCAATATAAATGTATCTGAAGAACTGATGTCACCAGAATTTCCAAAAGCACCCAATTCTGGCTTAACATGGTACTTAACAATGCGATGGTCTAATTTTAATAAAGTTGATGTGAAACTAACACTAGTTTCATGTAATATACAAGAACTGAACGCCAATTTTAACTTTATGATAACTAATACTACCGGTCAAGTATTGACAAATTGGACGAATGCCCATACTAAATTATTTAACGAAAATATACATCCAATTTCTTCCGAATTCCAACAATTATGTCTAACAAGTTACGGACATCCTATTCAACACAAGATAGTTCTACTTTGTAAAATTACTGTGCCAGCTTCTCAAGTTTACCCAACAAAGCATCAAAACATTCCAAAAAATTCTCCGATTCCAATATTTCAGTTTTCAGAAGAACTGCATAATATGAAAATGAAAAATTTAGTGACGTTACCTTTTCTATTAGTGGAAAAGAACTGCAAGCACACAAAGTCATTTTAGCAGCTGGAAGTTCGGTTTTCATGGCCATGTTTGAACACGATATGATGGAGAAAAAGAACAGTCGAGTTGAAATAACAGATATAAAATTTGAAGTTTTAAGAGAACTGATACGTTTTATTTACACCAAACAGGTATCCAATTTAGAGGAAATGGCTAACGAATTGCTAGTTGCTTCTGATAAATATGAGTTGGTAAAACTGAAAGACATATGTGAAAGTATGTTATGCAAAAATGTGTCAACTGAAAATGTTGCCGAAATGTTCATATTTGCAGATACTTATAATGTAAGTTTATTAAAGGAAGAAGCAAAAAAATGTATTGTCGGTCACTGTAAAGTTGTAAGTGATACCACCGGATGGAAATCGATGATCTTCACTCACCCCCAACTTCTTGCAGAAGCATTTATTGCATTGTCAAATAAGTAACTTGGCTTTAGTTAAGGTTTCAAGTATTGGAAAATGTGTAAATTTTTAATAAAATTTTGTTCTAATAAATAATAATAAAATTCTATTTTTTTACTTCTTGTACTCCGTTTAATTCAGGTACATTCTGATTTAAGTCTATTTGGATTTTTATGTATTTATGACTTACACATCTTACATTTTTTTATGTATTTTTTTATTTTCTTCATTCATTTATTTTATGTTAATTTAATTTTAAAGTGTTAATTATAAAATTTTTAAATTACAAATTATTGTTTAAATTAATCATTTTGTGGCGTATGCCTCTTCCGGAGAAGAGTTGGGCTCACAATGCTGAAAGAAACCAATGTTAATATTAACAAAAATAATGACAATAAAAAATCATAATTAAACATAATATTTTGATGCAATAACGATTTATTTAAAGCCTTTGCTTGATATTTATCTAAACGCATCTGAAGTTAAATTTAATATTAATCTTTTACTGCAAACTTTGCCAGATATGAGAGATAGTGAATCTTTTGAGAAAAAAATGTTATAAAAATTAATTCAAACGTTAACTTTAATTACTTCCGCATACATTTTTATAAAAATTATTTAATTAGTTAATATACCTATTATTTAATCGCATGTATGTAAGTACAATGGCAATTCTAGGATAGATATACTAGCTCCAGCAAAACAAAGACGATTTATAATTTAATATTTTTTCATTATTTATTTTCTAATATTTTACTAAACATTTTAAAATTAACAACTAATTTTATATTTTATTTTCAGACAAATCAATATTGCTAGGTCTACAATGACCAATAATTCAAGTTATTCTCAAGTTTTTGAAAATTACGGTTTATCAGATATATCTTCTGGTAAACAAGTTGATATCAATAATGCTGAACCTGTAATGTTTAAGTATAATTGGAAAATAAAGGGTATACCAGTAGATAATAAGGGCACATATCACATATCTCAAGAACTGGTATCCCCCCTATTTCCAAACAACGCCGATTCAGAACTTCAGTGGAATTTGATGGCAAAGCAATCAATAAATGCGAATGGGATTGCTGTAAAACTAGTACTAGCTTCAAGTAATATACAAAAAGTCAGTGCTAATTACAAGTTTAAGTTACTTGACTATGGTGGTAACGTCATAGTAAATTGGAAGGTAGGACCTAGCACAACTTTTGAACAAGACGAACTTCCAAATCTTTCCGATTTTATGGAAGTATTTCCCAGCATTTGTTACGGTTTGAGATGTCTAACTTTAATAACTATAGTTTGTGAAATTATCGTTCCAGCCTCACAACTTCAGCCAATTAAAAATCAAAAAATTCTAAGAAGCTCGACAAATCCAATCTTTCAGTTTTCAGAACAATTGCAAACTATGTTTGATAATGAAGAATTCAGTGATGTTACATTTTCTGTTCAAGGAAAGGAACTGCAAGCACACAAAGTTATTTTAGCAGCTGGTAGTTCTGTATTCAAAGCCATGTTTGGGCACGACATGGTAGAGAAAAAGCACAATCGGGTTAAAATATCAGATATAGAATTTGAAGTGTTAAGGGAACTGATACGTTTTATTTATACTGACAACGTATTCAATTTGGAAAAAATAGCAAACGATTTATTTGTTGCTTCTGATAAGTACGAGTTAGAGAAACTCAAAAACATTTGCGAAAGTGTGTTGTGCAAAAATGTGGCAACTGAAAATGCCGCTGAAATGTTCATTTTTGCAGATATGTACAGAGCAGATCTCTTGAAAGAGAAAGCAAAACAATACATTATCGGTCACTCAAATGCTGTAAGTAATACTTCTGGATGGAAATCAATGATTGCCACTCATCCTCATCTTCTTGCGGAAGCATTTCTTGCATTATCACGCACAGCAAACCCAAAATCTGTAAAAGGATGCAATTAAATTAATGTAATTAATGTTTTTGAGGGACCGAGATTTGAACCTGACTATCAGATATGTAGCTCCATTCCCTAACCACTACAACAAACTATCAGTACCAATCCGTACCTTTATCTTTCGATATCTAATTGACACCTAATAACTCCATAAAATCTTGGAATACCCAAGTTTCCAAAAATAAATATCTACAATAATATGGTATTTAATAATCAAAGGTTTCAAATTTACTGCGTAATGTAGAAAATTAGAATTAATAAAAATATTTTATCTAAATAATAAACTTTATTTAATCTTAATTACAACTTTATAATATGAATATTTAAAATTCCGCAATTCAGCAATTTTTAGGAGTCTTTATTAAATCCCCCAAATAAAAATGAAATAGTATTTGCTTTATAATTATAATAATTTCGTAATATTAAAACTTCAAAATATCGATATTTTTTTTAATTCATTAATAACTCGATATTTTGAAGTTTTAATATTATCTAATATCAACGAGTTAATAATTTATATATATAATAATTTCGGTGAGCAGGTAATTGCTATAATTTTAGAATCCATTTAGTATTTGATTTGAGAATATTTTAATCAATTTCAATTAAAGATTTGCAAATTTAAATAAAAATCATTGCTAATTTATTGTTTTTGGACTGTGCTGATAATAACCTCGTGAAACACTGCCATTTATTTTTCAACAACCTGTAACAAATCAATATGTTGACGTGGATTGTGATAAATTAAAAATTCTAAAATTGTCCACAATCAAATTTTCATTTTGTCAAAGTCGCGTATATGAAGTTTTCTTTGATTTAATTAGACGAACTAATAGTAACCTGTTTTTTTTTTCAATTATGTGCCAATGGGTACATGCCGAGACGAGATTTTTAGGGTTAGAAATATGTCCATATACCTAAAAGTTAAACATTTCAAAAATGGAAAAACGTTAAAATTTGATTAATTTATTTTTTGTTTTGTTGATAAAATTGTTTACTTACTTTTAAAATGAGTTGGTGCTAAGGTAGCTACGATCATTGATGCAGTGTTTTTAATTTAAAAGTGTAGTTCGCAACAAATTAAACTTAGTGACTTCAAAATATTGAATTTGGCATCAGAAAATTTAAACTTCGCTGGAAAATCGACCAACCAGAGTGCGACACGATTTTCCGAGGAAAAGTTGTACAGGAAACGAGATAAATGGTCAGTTGCTCTAGAGTGGTGTGAGCGTGAAGTCTGCAACTCAACGGCTTCAAAGTGTAATCTTCGAATGTTTGAAAATTACCAATTGGTAATTAATTTAATGATGATTATGAGCAGCTAGAGATTTGTTTGAATTGTGTGTGCTACGAAAGAAGATTATTATTAAATATGGAAAATTTGGAAAATTCACTTACTAGCACGAGGTCGCCATTTTGTCAGATCGTAGATGCAAGGAAATTGAGTGTCAATCACCAATTATTCAAGCCATCGTCTTGGTAATTAACTTTTAAATTGTTTATTCACGCTTTTTTCTGCAATTATCTTCGTTATTTTGTCACGATGCTTCGGAAAATTTTGAGGTTAATCACACTTGACGTTATTAAATTCGTATTTCAAGAAGCACTTGTGATAGGATTTACACTTAATTAATTTAAACACACCAGTGGAACTATTTAAATAATTGATTCGTGTTATTTGACTGCGAAATTAAAAATTTTTGTGCTCAACTTTTTCGTGCGGTTTTTATGCAGTCAAGTTGTCGCCGTTACATGACAATTAGGTATTCTAAGCTACCAACTCTTAAAAAAATTCAAAAGCGCCAATATTTGAAAATTAAACAATTTTTCTCATTTTGTACAATTTTATTACAGATGTTTTATTTAAATTACAGTAAAACGTTGATTATCTTACAAATTGGAGATACTGTTTTTGAAATTTAAATGTGTAAATTTGTAGGATAATTCTTCATGATTTTTAGAATAATCGATTGTGTCGATAAGTTTAATAACAAAAATTTCGTCTCAATTTATTTATTAATTTGATTATGAATACTATTATCGTCCAATTAAATTATAATTCATCCCTGACAATTTTTGTTTCATTTATTGTGGATAGTTTGAGAATCAATTTTTGGAACCTACTCCTGAGATAATCTCGAAAGTGTAAACTCCGATAAACGAGCTACGGCACTTAAAGAGTTGTTCGTCAGAACACGACAATACATACAAATTTCTTCAAAAGAATTGCAGCAAAAGAGAATCTTTTACTTCAAACAACAAAAATGTTGCAAATCTCAAAAAAGTGTCCTCCGGCGCAATTTGGCGATACCGTAAGAATTCAAGTCCTTGATGTCGACCGTGGTCTTACAGACCTTAGATTTATTTAAAAAAATGCTTCTTTTCAACATACACCATGAGTGCATGGTCTGTAGTCAGTCCGTGTAAATTAAACTACTCTTAGCTTTGCGCACAGAGGCGATAGCCGGAGCGACACTTGCATTGGGATGCTTCAACAGTGCACTTCAAGCAAATATGATGGTTTTCAATGGTAAGTGGGCCCGAAATATGGCTGAAAGCGCCCGAGCGCAGCGAGGGGTACTTTCAGTCAATTTTTCCTTGCACAACCATCGTTCTTGTAGAATCCACGCAAACGAGTTTCACCCTTCAAAGATCCACATATTTCCTTAACCTACGGGCCTAGGGGTATTTTTATAATTAGTGCAGTTTTCATAAAGCTCCGTAGGGTTAATTTTTATGACAATCACCATGGCACGAGGAAGATCCACGCCCAAGAGTATAAGAAAATTTACATCAGTGCGACTATTTTGTATAGGTGCACACGTACCGACAATAGAATGCATTGATTCACCAATCACAAGCGACTTAACTTGAAAATTGCTATGAAAATAAAGTTTTTTTAAAATCGATTTTTGAAATAACTGGTGGTTTTAATAGAGTTTTTAATAGTAAAATTTTTATTTTAGCGTCTATTCTACTTACCTTTTCTCTTAAATTTTTATGTAAAATATTTAGAAAATTACTAATTATTGTATAAATTAATCAATTTGTGTCATATGCCTCTCCCGGAGAAGAGTTGGGCTCACAAATCTTAAGAAAACCAATTATCTTAATATTAACAAGAATAATGGCAATAAAAAAACATAATAATTATTTTGTGGCAATAACAATTTATTTAAAGCTAATAATTTGCATTTTGTAGTTCAAATATGAAGAAAATGAAAAATAAATGTATTTCAAATACATTTTGTTCAACTTTGAACAATAGTTTGGAATTTTTTATTTTAAATTTAAAATAACTATAATGCATGAGGCTGTGCACTTTATTTTGAATTTTGAACAAAAATTGCACAAAACTTTGCACTTGATCTTTTAAACTAAAAAAAGGTTGTTAATTTTGGGTATTTAGCGCACAGTATGGAGAGTCGTAAGTCGCGCTTTTCGCTGTTTATGAGTTTGTGAATGTAATTAGTGTATTTACTACGACAAGGCTCTGTAGATTTTCAGTAACACTATCCATGTAAGATGGAGAGTAGGGCGCCAAAACAAAAATATTTATTTTTGCTTACTAAAATAATGTAGCTGGTACTTCTGGATGTAAATCAATGAACCTTACTTATCTTTATCATCTGGTTAAAGCGTCTATAGCATTATCAAAAAATTAAAGTTTTAATTATTTAGGTTTTGTAAATGCTGTAATATTTTAATATTTTTGAATTATATTATGGTGTTTGATGATATAAAAAATACTTTTGTCTTTGAATATTCCAAGGTTGGGCTTTCCCTCGGACGCGTTTTCAAGTAGAATTTAAATTTTTAATGCGGAAACATTGTGGATTAACTTATTTATCATATTTGATAAATCTTATCTTTCGTGAACTGATACCACGTGTAAGTGCTAGATGAACCAAATTATTGTATTATTTACGTAGCACAAACAACTTACACCTACCGATCGGATTCGTTTTATTGTTGTAATAATATTAAACAATTGGTCATCTACAGTTAAGTAGTAAGTATCGTACATAATTTATTTCATTATTTTATGTTATACCCATTATCAGTTTATAGTAGCAGTAATTATTTTTATTATAAATGGTAATAGAATTAAATTGCGTCAAAAGTGTCTATGTATTGCTTTAAAAAGAAATTTTAATTCCGTTAAGAAAGTATTCTAGAATAATTTTTTTATGCTGTTTTACGTCAATTTTCCTGTATTCCCTGTAATTAATTATAATAAGATTCGATATAAGATAAGTTTATTAGTAAATTGTTGATTAGGATCATAAAGTTTTCAGAGATATTATTACTTAAAAATAAATAATATAAATTTTTACTAGGTGTATATTGTCGTATTCCAAATTTGCTAACAAAAACTAAGACAAAAAACTTTAGCTTAAACACAAAGTTAAAGCAAATTAAATACAATTTTTGTGTTTACCCTGTATTACTATAATTACTCCAACTTTACAAAAATTCTTCAAAAATCGTCAAAAATAATTTTTAACCTTTTATTTTAGATTAAGAAAGAAAGTCGCAATGTTAGCAGAACCAGGAATTATTCATTATTTGAGTGATAATGGCTTTACAGATTATTCCACTTCAAACCATCTAATTTCAAGTGGCGTAGAAGCCGTAAAGTTTCAATATGATTGGCGAATAAGATTTAATATGGGTTCCGATTGCATGCTCGCAAAGAAGTGACATCACTTGAATTTCCAAACCAAACCAATTCTCAAATAACTTGGTATTTAACAATACTGCCATTAACTCGTAGTGATACTAAGATCATCTTCGATTTTAAACTAACATTAGCTTCATGTCATATAGAAAAAGTTAAGGCTACTTACTCGTTCAGTTTTTACGACGTACAATGGAATACCCGCAAATTAATTATAAATTTGACAAATACTAATGTATTTACGGAAGGTAAACCTCAAAACGCTATCAAATACCATAAACTGGAAGGACCGTATTCATATTCTGGAATTCATGTAATACATTGTGAGATTATCATTCCAAACAGTGAATTTAATCAAATTCAACCAATTCCAAAGGAATTATCAGACTCAAATTTTACATTTGCCGAAGAATTGGAATCTATTTTTAATAACAAAGAATTTTCGGATGTTACCTTTTTCGTTGACGGAAAAGAATTGAAGCTTCATAAAGTAATTTTAGCTGCCAGAAGCCCAGTTTTCAACGCCATGTTTAAGCACGACATGATAGAAAAGAAGTACAATCTAGTAGAAATAACAGATATAAAATTTGATGTGTTAAAGGAACTTATGAGGTATATTTATACGGGTAATGTAACCGATTTGGAACGAAACGCAAAGGAATTGTTAGTTGTTGCTGACAAGTACGCAATTGAAAAATTAACAGCAAAGTGTGAAATGGCCTTGTGCAAGCAGGTGACAACTGAAAGTGTTGTGGAAATGTTTATTTTTGCAGATACATTGAATTTGACTATATTGAAGAATAAAGCTAAAAATTTTATAATTGGTAATGCGAAAAACGTAACTGGTACTCCTCAATGGCAGTCCTTAATTGTAACTCATCCACAACTACTTGCTGAAGCATTCCTTGCAATCGCAACAAAATAAATTTAATAATAAGTTGTAGTCGTGGAAAATGATCAGAGCAAAAAATCCTTAATTTACCAAAAACTTTGTTGATATGCTTAGATTGGATAACGTCGTCGCATCTTAAAGACGGTCCTGTTTATTGGTGCTTTGGTATTGACTAGAAATTTGGGAATATTGCAAACTTTGATAGAAAATTTTGTACTGTACTTAATTAGGAAAAATATACAGCATTTGATAGTGTACACTTTGAGTTAATTAGGCATTATTTCTAGTAGCAGTTCTGTAGCCAGGTCTTTTCTATTTTTTATTATAGAGCCAGGTTTTTCTTACTTTATACTTGCTTTGTAGAACTGGCTCTAAGTAAAGTTGTAGGAATATTTCTTTTACTTATAATCGGTCAGAAACCTTAGTGAATAATATCTAATGCTACCTGAAAATCATTTCTGTTAATTTTCTGGCGGGTATCAGTCTCAATATCTTGGTGCTAGACTTGGACTACCAAAAAAGCAAGCATTGGAGGAGCAAAAAAAGTAGCGCAAGTTTTCGTTACGTAAATACTAATATGAGGATGAAAGCTCCTGGTTTACGGTCCTTCAAATTTTACTAACTTAAAAGTTTGTAAAGTCTCTAGAAAAACTTTCCTAAATCCCACTTTTATTTCAATAAAAAGACAAAAAGAAGTTGGTTTATAATAATGCACATCTCTCCAAAATATATAATCAATTATATTATAAGATCGACAGAAGTACGAAGTTGTACAAGTCTTTTCTTCCAAATTAAAGTTTGTTTGGAAAACAAATTTAAAGTTATACCGGCGTTAATAAACTTAAAATAATTTATAGTTTTAGTCGAAATTAACTACCTAACTACAGAAATTTGGAAGAGTTTGACTCAAGCGCAAACTAATTTGCGAGACGTCTATCTTTTCGGATATAAATTACGTAAAATATCCCTAAATTTATAGCGGAGTGTGTAGACGTCGGAATAATAATTCATTTCTTAATGTTTATGCAAAATAAATGTAGTAATTTTTCAATTATGTACGACATGCATGTATAACGCATTTCAGCAGTTAATTGTTTTTCTTTGCTGAAATTTCAGGATCTCATTTATTATTTTCAAAAGAATGAATAATAAAGCTTTCGGTAATTTATTAGATTTGGTTAAAAAGAAGAATGAAAAATAGTGAAAGCGAGCTGTTTGGAGGGTCAGTTATGTGATAATGCAACTCGGGTCAACATTTTTTTGCCGGATTTTCTGAGATACGACGCCTGGAAAATTTCATTAAAAATTTTTGCTAACTTGTATATTACACCACTTACTTGTAATTTGCTTTTACAAATTGAGTTTATCTCTTTTCGCCACATAACAGTTAAAAGGTGTTCATGTTTCGGAAAATTACTTTTTCCTTTGGGGTGAAAATACAACATATAAATTATTTATGATAAAATATTACTTTTATAACTGAATTTTTCTATTTGGATTTTTTTTTTTTGATATCAAATGAAGCACAACTTTATCTACCCTTCTTTTAATTCAATTCTGTAGGAAATTTTAAATTGAGTCAACCGAATCCGATACTTTTACGGAAAAACCTTTTCGCTTTTTACTATTATTTGGGAGTTACTTTATTATAATAAAAATTTACTTAACATATTTCATTACTATAAAATATTCAAGCAATTTGAAATGAAAAACTACGATGGCTTAAAATAAACCTCATTTGATAAATAACAGAACTTTCAGGGTCTTTCCCGAAATTAGGGCTTGAAGTGTATTGGCAATAAGCCAAATCAACACAAAAGATACAAAATCAATTTTTGTTCTACTCATTTTCAGTGCCATGTATCAAGGTTAAAATTTTGTAAACAAAACTCGTTCGCTTTCTTATAGCAGATTTTACTTCATTGAAAAACTTTAACTTTGTGGTTGATATTTCATGTTTTTTTAAAAGGTTGTCGTGAATACAAATTTAATGTCTGTCGGAAAACGCCATTAATAAGAAACGCATAAGCTGGAGTCTGATCGTTCAGCTATCGAGCTGTAACAACAGCAAACAACAAAGGCTCAGCTAAATTGTAACACAATGTGGTTAATTTTGTTGTTGTAACACTGCCAAACAATGAACGGCAGGGTCGCTTCATCCAAAGAGACAGAGTCGTGCATCGCGTACAAAATTTTAAGGGTTTATAAGATTACAAGTGAATAATTCGAAAACGAAAACAGTAAAAAATTTAGATTAAATAAAATTTGAAACAAAATCCTTATTATTCAATTGATTTATAAATAACTAACATGACCTTGAAACTACACAAATTTGTTTTTGAAAAGTTTGCAAGGTTTTTCTTAAATTTTCTTTAATTTTTACACGGTTTTACAAATCTACAAAGTTGCAAAACACATGGAAGAAAAACGTGGAAAAAGTGAAAACGTTTACTGGTTAAAATCCGACGATTCTAGAAGTGGCAAAGTGGTGTGAGTCAACACCAATTCAACACACCAGCCCAATTTCCTGGATTTAGGCTGGATTTCTTACAAAATCGCCAAAAAAAAACTACTGATTACCTTCGAAGAAGAGGATTCCGGGTGTCGCCAACCTCGATGTTCACAAACTCACCAAAGCAGTCAACTCCGCTATGCCTTCGTAAAATTATAGACCACAAATCTGTTCACTGATGGACGTCAAGCAACCGGCTCCAAAAACGTAGCAAAAAATAAAAAACAAAGTTGGAGCTTATTTTCCTTCCATAAGAACCAAACCGAGAAAAAAATGTTGATTTCCAGACAAAGCTAGAGTCAAGTGGTTGAGCAACGCACTTTTTTTAACCTACAACCAAGACTATCCATTCCTTAAGGTTGGACCCCTTTTACCACAAAAAAGTTCCAAAAGACAATAGATAGTCAGAGCTTGACACAACCAAATGTCAAAAACAACGCTAAAAATCACTTCAAAATGTACAGAGAAGGCAAATTCCTCTTTACATAAAAGAAAACGGATCTGGTTCTCATCCGCAAGATGATAAATTTCAATTCAATCCCACGTGTGACGTTACACATATTTGCTTCAGTTTGAATGCAAAGACGGATAGACAGGGACCTGTCCGTAAGTTTAAGGGTGCGTTCCACTCAAAGCCTATGGCGACCAAGTCCATTGTCAGTCCAATCAAATAAGCGCGCTAACTCTTTAGTCCAATCAAAGAATCAAAAGACCACCCCGCGGTCGCTCATGGGCTTAAGTGGAACGGACTGTAAATGGTCCAATATAAGATATAAGAGGTTAATTTAAAAAGATTAGGTTAGCTACCCAGAAACATATCGTACACAAAAGCTCAGTTACTAAGGACAAATAAAACATAGAAACATTGAAAAGCAAAAACGTTCTTATGACGATTAAAAAGACGGTTTAGATGTAAAACGCGACATGCAGAGATCTATCTAGTGGTCACTTTGGAAGTGCTCAATTCCTTCGATAACAAAAGATGGAACCACTACCTAAATCTAAAAGTTTTAAGAGACGGTAAGTTGAACTGCAGGGCTACAATATCATCGTGAGCTATATGGACGATAAACTAAAACAAATCATCAAAGTAAGAACAGCAAAGACGTTTAAGTACGAACAAGTTTGATTTACAAGGACGAACCCCTCTTAGCCGAGAAATTAATGCTTAACGGTTTTTTCTTACGGCTAAAGAGTGGGTAATGGGAGACAAACCCGTCAAACGATAGATGATAATGGTGTCTCGTACTAGATGTCCTCCTTCCTGAAAATTGCAAATAAAAAGAGAAAATGGATTATCTAGATTAGTTAGGTTAGGTAGATGTAGGTACTTTAATACACCCGGCCGAGGTGCTAAAAATCCTTGCGAAAGATTTTCCTGACACGCTACTAGGAGTATACAACGGCTGCGCCGTCTCCGGAACATTTCCGATTCAGTGGAAGAGAGCGAAGTTGGTACTCCTACAAAAGGAGGGTAAGCCGCTGGAGAATCCAAGTTTTTACCGCTCTATATGCCTTCTGGATAACCTCTCAAAACTCTACGAGAGGAGGTAAAAGAGCAAAAACAGCGAGGAGTGGCACCTGGAAAACTAGGAAGATCTGCGCCATAATCACCTTTGACGTGCAGAACGCTTTCAACTCGGCACTTGGAGATACATTGTCGAAGAACTCCAAAGAAGGAAAGTCCATCCGGGTGTCATAAACCTCATTATGGATTTTCTATCCCATAGGATATGAAGAGCTGTAGAAGACAAAAATAGAGATAACAAGTGGTGTGCCGCAGGGTTTGGTGTTGGAGCCCACCCTATGAAATATATTGTACAATGGTATTTTTTGTTTTTTGCTGCCGGAGGGGGTCGTTTATTTGGTTGGCTTTGTTGACGACCTTACGACCACGAGAAGGAGGTGATGAGTAAAGCAAACAAAACCATAAGAAGAATTCACGAGTGGACTATCAACCACAATCTCGCACTTGTTTCGGAGAAGACTAAGGCAATGTTAGCCACAAGACAAAAGAAAATAAATCCTATCACCTTTTAAATAGGCACCTACATCATCGTCCCGGAGAAAGAGGTGAAGATTCTAGGCGTGACTTTAGACAGGCACTTGTCTTTCGGTGCTCACATCGGAGAAGTTACAAGGAAAGCAGAGGCAAGCACTACGGCTCTCAGAAGACTAATGCCGAACATGGAGGGCCCTAGTTACTCCAAACGTAGAGTGCTAGCGGCAGTGGTGCAGTACCAATCTACACATCCCGGATGTGTAGATTATTAGTATTTTTGAACCTATTATTTCCACCATATCTGCTTTTTATTAAATTCCATATTTTATAAAAATTAGTTTATAAAAGTCTCGTAAAAAGTTTTGGTAGCAGATCGTCACTAATTATAACACTTTAGGTTTCTCTTTTAACCATACACCGGCCCTGAACTTTGATTTTGCTTATTAGACTGATAACTTACAAGAAGTTTACAGAAGCGCTGAAGCACGTGCTGCCTTAATTATTTAATCCAGTTACTAAATGCTCATAGACAGGTTTTTATAAATCATGAATAAATTAACAGGACTAAAAGACCAATGTAATTATACCTACTACATAATTACTTCTCTACACGAAAGTTAAGTACCATCAAATTTACCGATCACACTACACGCAATTTAACATTTATAATTATTTAACTTCACTTTACAATAAAATTTCAATTTCTGACAACGCCGACGTCTAAAATTAGCTTATCGATTAAAAGTACTTGATTTTTGACAACAAAGTTGACAATTCCGTTTCTTAACAATTCATGTACCAAAGCGATAATCGATCAAGACGGTGAATAAAAGAGTTAAATTTAGATTCCAACTTTTGATTTTGCAGCTTTTAAGAATCATTATTTATTTCAACGTTTAAATTTTGTTTCGGCTCAAAGCACTAATTCAATTTTTATGTACATCAGTCCCTAAATACGTTAGGTATGTATGTCCCCATAGATGTAACGATGAAGCAGGGTTCATGCACAATTAAGTTATTTTGATAAATCATGACATTTATAATTCTGGTTTAGTTTACAATTTGTGGAATCGCATTCACGTTTTTCAAAATTTCGTTTAAAAATATTTTTTAAGTCATAAATTAAAAAGTTTTACTTTTATTACAGTCATCTTTCAAGTATCGACAGTTTTCTAATGGCATCGAAATCCTGAAAAGAAATTTTTAGAGGAGGTAATCGTAGAGCCTATCAAAATTTAGTCTGGGCTTAGGAGCAGTCATAAATTTGCAAAATAGACAGTCTTACTTTGCGATGCATTAATATAATTAGCTTCGCTTTCAGCTAATCAGTCGAGATGGATTCGTATACGTATATCGTCGTCATCCAAAAGCAAGGTATATTTTCTTTTGGGTTAAAGGGAACTTACGAAAGAAGTTATAATTACGAAAGTTGGAAATCCAATAGGTAATCTAAAACTTTTTAAAATTATAATATACCTATAGATTTTATTTTATTATATAACAATATTATTTTAAGTAAATGAGAAAATCTTTGGTACGTTTATGAGTTCGCCGACCTTCTAATACCTTTCAGACTCTGAGAGTAATAAGGAAAACTCAAAGGATGATAAGACGCCATTATATGAAATAATTTTAATTTAGAATACCTCGTAGTATCTCGAACAAAAATTAATAAAATTAATTTTGAAAGTTTTATCACCTGAACGACCGTATTAAGGAAATTGCTCTGCTTTGTAGCCGCATTATTTTGTCTTTAAGATAAATTAAGATACAAAACCATCCTTTATCAGGATCATCAACGCCCCCTAAGATATAATTAAATAGATCGGTTACAAACTTAAATAATTAATCACTTACCTCTTTAATTTCAGAACACCGTGTACATTAAATTTATAAATATAGTACACGAATTTTAACATCAAGGTTGGTCGGAAATTATATGGGACGTGAAGGTCGACAGACAATTAGATCCTTGCGAGTGATAGAAGTTAAATTTACAAAGTTTTCGAGTAGCCAAATTTAGCTTAACCAACTTTTATTTTTAAAGTTAGTTAATTTAAGTTTATTAGGTTTTCTTTTAGACATGCGTTTATTGAGGAATTGACAATGGGACTTGCAATGGGTAGACTTCAGCATCGGCTTGTTTTTGTTGAATGCTTGAGAACTACATTTAAAGACTCGACTGCTCGAAAAAAGCTTGAGAAAAGCTGAGTTAACTTTGTTAAAGAAGATTTGGTTAAAAATCTTTAGGAGATCATTTCGGGGAGATTCGAGAAGAAAAAAATAGAAAAAGTTAGACCCATTGCCCATTTTAAGCTCATGACCCTTCTACCCGTAATGGGTAAAATTGTTATGCCCCCTGTACACTCTCGGCGAGACAGGGCGAAACATGGCGAGGACGAGGGTGTAGATGTGTGCTATCGCCTTGTCTCGTCTGTCTCAGTGTGCCTGGTAATGTGTAATTTAGATGGTCGCACGATCACATGACCTTTCGGCAAGACATTCGCCCGAGACCACTCGGGGAGAGTGTACAGCGGGCATTAGGTTATTTTGAGATCTAGCCTTGATTCCAAGGCAGTGAAGGCGATTAGCCTACCAAACAAAAGCTGAGGACTTAACATGACACTATCTAGTATACACATGGATCCAAAACCGATGTAAGTACTGAAGAGGGAATTAGTGAACGTAAAACAAGAGACGCCTCAATTATCTGTGCAAAAGAGATGATAAAAGTGGCATATGTAAATAAACAGATCTGTATCATATTCAACCCCCAAGCAGCACTTGAGGCTTTGGAAGGAGTAAAAATGCACTCTAAAGCCGTAAAGCAATGACTTAGTGCACTGGCGGCTCTGAATTTTAATTTACAAAAGTAACATTTTAAACAAGTTAAAAAAATTGTTTAGTAGATTCAGATAACAAAGGAAATCTAGATTTGAAATGTTGTGAGCTTATTTATATTTTATAATAATTATTGTAGTTGAATTAACATTAAACTCTTCAAGAAACACCGATGAACTAAACAACTGAAGCTTGTCGAATGATTCGTGGTTAACATGTCCCGATTTATTGATGAGTCAATCAATGAGTTACTGAAAACTTCGTCCTATATCTTACTTTCTACAGTAAATTTTAAGTTAAAAAAGTTCCTACTTAATCCAATTTTAAGCTAACATGCACGTAATTTAGTTGTTGTAAATTTGTTTTCCTTTAATGCTTTGTACTTAGCTTAGGTGATATTTACTGGCGTTATAAAAATATAGTGAAAATGCCCAAGAAAACTTAATTCATATCACGTAATTTTATTTTTATAAAATTTTACAACCACATTGACCCTAGCTCAAGGCATCCAACGTAAAGTCCGATATTTGAAACCAGGATTTCCGTTTTATAAATACCACAGTAAGCAACCACCGTAGTTAGAAAACTAATTTTATTTCTAATTTCAGGTGAATTTGTAAAAGAAAATCTTTCAATTACGGCACTGATGTTTAGGTTTTTGTATATACAACAAAGTAATTTTAGCTCCTGTTAGCTTTTTATAAAACAATACTGCTATAGCACAATGGATGTGTCGGTTAAAACAATACAACATTTTTGTACGACTACACAGGCACCTTAAATTTACAACAGCGTTTTTGCAGGATTTATAGGTATTTTGATTTTGTGTTAAATTTTAGTAACTCAATTTTACGTTAAGTTGCTTCCATTGTAATAATTCAATGTTTTAAATTTGGAAAACATGAATAAACATGTAGAAGGGTGTAAATTTGTGAAGAAGCTGTAATTAATTACGTATGCCACGCACTCAACGTCTACGTGTACGTACAAACGATCCAATATCCTCGAGCGTTTTCAGGAAATAGGAAGTTTGCAAAAAAAATTGGTAATATGCTTCGATTATTTTTAAATATAGAATGAGAAATTTTATTAAAAAATACATAATCAGTCGTTTCATCAGATGTTAGTCCAGATTATTTATTTACCAACAATGAAAAAAAAGTTTTGCTGAACTGCAAACTGAATTAGCTTCTTTACAATTAGCTAATCAAATTCTATTGGCTACTATGAAGCTTCCAGCGTTTTAATTTTCTTTAATAGGAAGAAAATCAGTGCTTTTTTTTCAAAAAAGTTATGGACTTTGAGGAGTTCCAAGGCCTTTACACCCACTTTTACACTTGC
Organism: Rhagonycha fulva; assembly: GCA_905340355.1. NCBI lineage: Eukaryota > Metazoa > Arthropoda > Insecta > Coleoptera > Cantharidae > Rhagonycha > Rhagonycha fulva. The sequence goes on along the minus strand of HG996559.1, from coordinate 28,021,380 downwards.
CAACAAACAGAGCTGTAATATAAAATTAAAAGTTTTGCCAGCGACACCTGTCAGATTTCAAAATCGTAGTTAAAAAGAAACCATCCCTAGCATTAAATAAAAAAAATATTATTTTGTGGATTATCTGATTACTTTGATAGAACCATCCTGTAGATATCGGATTATGTAGTTTGATAAAATTTGTAGCAATCACAGCTAATGACTAAATCAATCAATTTCATTGATCATTGATAAATGAAGTTACTAATCTAATCACTTAAATAATGAAATAACAGTGACCATTCAACCAAGAACCTTTTTTTTGAACGGGTTTTTTTTTGCTGCACAATTAATTGATTACACAGAAATTGTAATAAAAATTTTTTGTTATTTACTTAAATTGAAAAATTTGTTCTAATTTATAATTTATACCTTTAAAATATTTAAGGGAATTCCAACGGTATAAAACCTTTTTAGTCCTTTTAAAAAGTATCAGAAAATAGATTACCTTGTTGCTTTAAATAAGTTCAATAATTTATTATTCTAAAGCTGATTAGTACTGGAATAATCCAAAATTTATTTAGTTATTAATTTTGAATTGAAATGCAGTTGCATGTATGGCTGAACGTAATCGATAAATTATTTAAATTATTGCAAACAATTATAACCCCATGGTCTCATTATTATCGATAAAGCTTTCAATAATGGAGTTACAAGCTTCCTTAATTTGACAGTTACATTTTTGAAAATAATAAATATTACGATGTGGAAAAGTAGGAAACTTATGAATTAGAAGAATCGAAACCACAAGTTCTAATTCAAATTTTACAAAAACGATGTTGACGTGTATCTCGTTAACAAAAATAACCTACTTCAGGAATGGATAAGCATTCGTTCAATCTCCTGTACAACGTACAAGAGACTTTTATCTTTTTCTCAATCTATTGCGATATTGGATTTCTCTAAATATACTTCCATTGCTATATTGTAGCGCAATAAATATTACAGTGGAACGGAGTTAACTTTATTGAATTTTTCCAAATAATTTATTCATTCAGCTGATATGGGTTCCTGTGCTTTGGTGATTAACGATTAATCTGACACTAAAACACTTTCAACGATCCCACCTATTTACCCTTTCAATTTGAACCACTCGTAGTGCAGAAGCTAAAACACAATTGACTCGACTGAACACCTCGCGAAAAAGAACCCTAAAATGTCTCAGTATATTATCACAATTTTTTATTAACATTCTTTTTGACGTTAAAAGAAATGGATACTTCTAATAAATATAAATTGACATAAAGAAACACTAAATCGAAAGAAGGTTATACTCTAAATATCAAACGGTTTGACTTTTTGACATTCAATTCGATAAATATAGATAAATCCAAAATAAACCTTCATGTCCATATTATTTTCTTTAAGGCAGTTTTCAGTTTTTCTGCATCCAGATATTGTTATCAAAATACGAGCGTTTATTAATATCCAAATTTTTCATTAACTAAATGTAGGTTCATTGAGAAGATTTTGAGACTAAAGAGCTAATCAATAAGCTATTTAAAGCACATTGTGCGAGTTTGTTTTATGTAAATACAGGCGAGATATAAAATAACAAGGGAGTCGTGCGGGTATCAATTTCCAGATGAAGATTATGTAATTACAAAACAAAACCAAAATAGATGCAGCTTATAGTTATAATAAAACTTTTAGATAACATTCAACCGAGTTGGAGTTTTAGCTTTCCTTATAGCTTTATTTCACAGCGGGACTAACAGAAATTTCAATAATTTTCTCATTAAAACAAGAAATGGTTATACGAATGAAAATCTGTCAAAATTGAGCACAATATTTTTTTTTCTTACCTTAGAAAGTGTCACTAAGATATCCTTGGTTTTTATATACTTATATTTATAATTAGGTTTAGAAGACCTGGTATAATGCAAACTATCATCCTCAGGTTAACCCAGCGGAACAGTCTAACCTTAAAACGATCGATATATAAAATAGATTAATAAAATAATTTATTAGGAATGTGAAAACAATTCCAGTTATCAACAGTTCAAAAATAGTTTTTTAAAATTTGGTAGGTAATAATAAATTTAAATTTATTAGTGAATGCTGCCATGATATCTGTCATTTCTAAAATAAAGTGACACATGATTTATAAGTTTCAGAACTTGGAAATTAACAAGGTTGTCTTCTAAAATTAATTTTTTTTTCAGGAATATTACAATTCCGCTTGTGCAGATTAATTTTATTAGATATTACACTAGTCCTCTAAATTAAAATCAGATCCGCGTATGTATGGATGCACCCTTAGTCTCATTACTGTTCTATAGTAGACATTTAAATTAGACGATTCACGTTTACCACTAACGCAGATTTGCAGTGCATTCAAATTACGTAGCAAATTGTAATGTGTCAAAGAAACTCAGATATGCATTGAACATGCAACCTGTCATAATAGAAGAGCTCAATAAAGTAAGTACTTCTCACGTAACCTGTACCAAATAATTTTAAAGAAGCACAAAGTAAAGAAGATCTCTAAATAAGTGTACTCCAAACTTAAACTAAACCTCGTGCATCTAAAAAAAATCAAAAAAAAAAATTAAACGATTCATAATTTTTTTAAACAGCAATCCAAATGGAATAACAAAAAATTGTTAAACTGTGCATCACTGAAATGTCTTTTTTAACACCAAAATTCAAAGCTGGTGGCTTCACTCCACTTTAACAAAAATTTGCAGTGTTTGAACAATGTAATAGTTTCGTGTTCAAATCAGACATTTTGTTTGGAAAAGATCAATTTTAAATTCTAAATGCTACATCAAAAATATTACAGTTCTGGAAATTTTAGATTTTCTATTGTGAAAGAATTATTTCCAATTCAACCCATGCGATATTTTCCTTTTAGGTATACCGAAGACGATACATTACAATAAAGCAAAATTTTCTACAAAAGATAGCTCGAGCTTATTTGTCAACTTAAAGTTGGACATTCATTTTGAATTTCTTGAAAAGAATTTCCATTCGAAAGATGTGAATAATTTTTTAACCCACATCAAATTTTAATATACGTGCGTGACTTGGTATTATAAAGCTTAATTGCCTTTTTGTGATTGAGCTGTAATTGGTATTAAGAAATCGATTTGGAAATTATGGTAATAAAAAGTAGCCTTAACCTAAATAAAGCCACCTGAAATGAAACCAAGAGCAGCTGTAACGATTTTATTGGAACCAAACTGAAATCTCGACGGTTATGGATGAAATTTATTAGATAGAAGCAAAATAGAACATGATGAGAAAGAGAGACCAAAAATCCATTAAGGTTTCACACAAAAGAGAGAAAACAAGAATGCAAGTCTGTGCTCCTGCATCAGTTGTTGACCTACTACCACCGTTGCATTTGGTCTAAACTCTAAATCAATATTTTGCTTGGATTCGAATATTTATGATGCTTCTTTACATCGAATTTACACGAAATCGTTTGACCCAAAAATAGTTAGTTTTAACTTGCGAATATAAACCTTAATGGTTCGTTGTGATCTTACGTTTATTTTTCTTTTATGACACTCTATCTTAAGGTTCCTATAGGATCCCAAATCCTACTTGAAATTCTGCAATATCCGCTCCACTTGACCATAGTTAAGCTCAGATTTTATCATTTTAACTTCATATTTCTTACGTTAGCGGCGTTATACCAAATCACTGAATAATACTAGATTTTTTATCGTATAAAAAATCACAACAATATAAAAGTGAAACTGACGATTAACTTTTTTTGTACATTTTTTGCTGTACTGGTGAATCTTTCTAAAACGTAAATTTATGATAAAACTCCAAAGATTAATTTCATTCTAAAGTGTTCAAGTTTGCTTTTTTCCAATTTTTTTTGGTTAACAATTTTGAAAGTAAGTTCGTTCTTTATTTGATTAAAATTTTGCTTTCTTTTTAATTTTGTACTTTAACTTAAAATAACTCTTAATCACCTGAGCCATCTAGGAGCGCTCAGTTGAACTATGTTAAGGGAAACTTTAGGTTTCCACAATTGGGAAAATTTAGAAAACTGTTTTTTTAGGGAAGTAAATAAATTTCTATTTTGAAATGTGTGAATTTACAGTTTCTGCCTTTTATTGACCAATAAGTTAAAGAAAAATTTAACAGTTGGCTCTTGTGCAGACAACAATTTTTTCGGATAGATAATATAGATAATGAAAAATAATTGTGGGTTTATTATAATTTGCTTGAATTTTAGTAAAGGGTTAAAAGATGGGGCCATGGGTGTTACACTTTCTCAACAAAAATATGTTGACTTTGTCGACATTTACATGTGCTTTGGAAACTATGAGTTGAATTTTAGCAACTCATTTATTATTTATCATTTACATTATATTTATTATATAGGGGCGATCTTGTGCTCAGGATAAGGGTTGAAAATTCTAACGTCGACTAGAAGAAAGTAATTTTGATGTGTTTCTTATTGTGAACATTCTATGGTCATGATATTAAAATCTTGAGTGATAATTAAACCTAAAAGTACAAGTAGAAATTTGTTTATAAAAATAAAACCTAAACCACCGACAGTAATCTGTAAAATTTAGATCATGTTCTCAATTTCAAATTGGGCAAATTACAAAATAAAATAAAAACCGTAGTATAGAAGTATCCTCAATAAGAAACAGTGCTAATGTGGGTAATTTTTTTTCATTTCTGGGTAATTAGATGCAGCAGTAAAGAATTCGCTTTGAATAAAAAATTCCAAAAATTTATCTGTCCTACTGTACATAGTTACAGTAAAAATTGCAGACTTTATGGAACGGAAGGTTAAGTTTGCCAAACATTCTCTGAAAAAAGCGACGCACTTAGCTCGATATTGCACCTAAAAAAACACATCTTAGGACTCTGGAAGAAAAGGCGACTGACATCCGCTCAAACTTTTCAACGCTTGTTGTTGCTTTGTGTGGGTACCTGAGTAATTAAGAAAATTATGTTCTAAATTGTGATTTAATATTTTTATGTACCTAATATAATAACTTTTTTCATTTAGTTCTATTGTATTTGAAATTTATTGTTGTTCAATTTATTATTAAACAAACCATAACGCAAATTTTATTTTTATTGTTTTCGTAATCGTGAACTACTAATGAGAAGCAGTAAAACTTTTATTGCAACAAAAATTATATTACATTTTAAGCAGATTAATTGCTTTGTTAGCAATGCTTTTGACAAATTTTGTCAAAATAAAATTATTTGCTAAATTTTATGTTGTACAATATTAATTTAAAGTTCTAAATTCTTCAAAGTTAAAGATCTTGAAAATTGGAGCAGTAAATGTGCTTTGTGAGATTGTCTAGCTTAACATTTTGTAGTCTTTTACATCTAGTTAAAGAGTATAATTTAAAAAATTGTAATACAACAGACATTTTCTATTTTTAAAATATTATTTGACAAAAGTGCAACACAACAATTACATAATTTACAATAAAAATAATTGTATCATCGTAAAAAGAGACAAAAATACTAAAAGTCTCAAAAGCATTGACTTAAAGAAAATAATAAAACATACTTACAATCAAACAATTTTATTATTTAGTTTTATTATTATAATTCTCATGATTTCAGTCAGCTAACACTAAATTAAATATAAAGTTTTTGAGGTTATGTTACAACCCTCAGGTACTTTTTTCCTGATCAGGTCTTATCTTTGCCTTGCTTACTGATCGTGCGTCATTAGTTTGGTTAAGTAATATAAAAGATCTCACAGGGACTCTCTCAAGATGGGCACTGCGTTCATTGCAATACTATTTTTTTTGCAATAGATACTAAAATATAAGGCCAATGGATATGGGAAGGAACAACGGGTAATTCAGTAAATAAAACCAATCCTTTATTTATCAAACTAAAAACGAAACAAACATAAACAACTAAAGTATGATAATATAAATATTGATTGATTTAATAAACATAAAGCAATTTAAGGACAAATAAATAAATAAATGACAGAGATAACAAATCTAAATACCCAAATCTAGATACCCAATAAGCTTAAAATAACGTTATATTTTATTAATTTGTTAAATTCTATAATAACTTTTTTACTTTTTTAAAAGTGGAGCACGTCCTGAAAAATGAAGCAAAAAAATTAAAAATAAAAATAATTTAGCAGAAATTATAGTATACGTACAAACACAAGTGTTCCTGCATTCATCTCTGGTTTTAAAATTATTGTCGTTTCCTCCACATCCACTGTAAACAAATTCTTCGCAAGTATTGCTTCCTACCACGTAGCTCCAACGTTTAATGCCTGCCATACATTTTCCAACTACCATGGGAGTTAAAAAGCACCCATGTTCATCTACCATTCTAACAGATACTTAAATGAATAGAAAATTAAGATGATAAACTTAAATGATTATTGTGAATTACATACCAACATCAACGGTTTTAATTATTTTATTTTTGGATTTGCTGACTATATTGCTTTCGACAAACGGAATAAAGCAAGCAACAAGAATGGTTATCCATATAGTAATGAAAGACCTACGATGCATTTTAATTTTAAAAATTGATTATGTTTAGTAGTAACACTGCACGACAATGAAAGAATTGGTAAAGGTAAAAGTAAAAGTTACATATATACATACAGTCACTAAGTTACGTAGGTGCAAGAGATATAAAATATTTAAAGCCTATATCTTAAACAGTAACAGTAGGTACTAACATTAGAACAATTACACCGATTTATTATTGTGAAAGATTAAACACTTTAATGTAACATTTTATGTAGTACTAGTAATCGATATTCATTGTTGTTCAATTATTATGCAGAGAATAACTCTGATTTTGTATCCCATTTTATTACTAGTTTAATTATAACCAATGAATACTTTTTTTATACGATTTTGTTTTCAGAAACTTTTAAGTTGACGCAGTGAAATGTAAGAAAAAAGTTTTGCAAAGATAGGTTACACCCTCTGAACTTCAGGATTTCTCATGAAACCTTGCACCTGAAGCTACTAAATGAAAAAATTAGAGCCATTTTTCTTATCTACATTTGAAGTTAAACACAGATTCAATTCAAATACAATTGAATTTAACATATGAAAAATGTTGAAAAGCATTGAAGCTAAAGCATACCCTTCTTAAATGAAATTATAAATTAAAATTGTAGGTGCTTATAAATTTTGAATCATCCAGTTCATTTAGTTTAGATTTTGTCGTTTAAATAGATGGTATTCGATCCTTTAGTATGATTCCAATTTCTCTCCTCTTCAGAGCTCTATGCAAATTTGTACTTTTTATTATGCTGTTATTTCAGTGCCGTAGGTTAACACTGGTAAATTTGTACTGGTGAAAAGTTTGTGCTTTGAGGGTGTTTGGTATGTTAAATTTTATGACTTTTTGCAGTTTTCCAAATGCTGCCCACGCTAGGGATATTCTTCTGCTCAGATCAGTTTTAAAATTTTTTTCAAACCAAGAGCCAATGAGAAGCTTATTTTGCAATCCTTAATAAATTGGTTTTTAAAACATTGACCGAATAAATGCATTGTACTTATAGAAAACTGTAAAAAAATAAAAGTAATTTTGTATATTTCGTTGATTAAGTTGCAAACTTTTTAAATACCCTTAGTACTTAGTAGTAATGAAAAATTGACGATGCATTTTGATTTTAAAAGTCAATTGGGTTTAATCACTTCACGACAATTAAATAGTCGATAAAAATTAGAGGATTGTAACTTATACGTTCAGTAGTTATTTTGTGTGGGTATACAAGAGATAAGAAAAAGTGTTTCAATTAGAAGTGAGTAATAAGTACCATCGCGCTTCGTAATCGAAATTTATTGTTCTTCAATTATAATGCAGACCATTAACCTGATTTTATGGTACTGCTTTAAAATAAGTTTTAATTTTTACGAACTACTAAATTTGCGCTGTGAAAGTTTAATTGCAACTGAAGCTCTAATTTGTAGGTAAACTAGGAGTGACACTGAAACAATTATTTAACTATTTACAAGATTATCGTTATTTTCAGTCACTTACTACGGCTTACTAAAATGATTCTTACAAAACAATTTAAAAAAGTATAATGAATTAGTATTAGATGGAATTTAATGTCATTGGATAAATTATAATTATATATATAATTTATAAATGTGGATTTTCATAGAGAAAACTGTTTAACAAGCAGAGCCATCTACTAGAAGAAAGCGTAACTAATATTTCAGGAAAGCTTCTAATTTTCACGGAAATTTGAAATTTTCCAAAGAAACCTTTAATTTTCAGAAACTTTTGCATTTATCTCAAAGCACACAGAATCCTGTAATATTTTAATAATATAAAATTTCCGCTTGATTCTGAAAGCTGTCACAGGTGGCTCTCTGAAAACTATCAGAAGTTAGAATTTACCAATCCATTTAAAATTTAGTAATTATGCAGATAATTTCAGTTAGTTCAGTTTGTATTCGTATGAAAGTTTTCTAATAGACATAAAGAAGTTCAGGAAAACAAAAAAATTAAGGATTACAAAAAATGTGGGTATAAAATAAAATTAAACTATTTAAATTAATATAAATTAAAAAACAAAGTTTTGCCTTGAAACTGTTAAGAGATCAACTATCTTTGATCATCAATATTAAGTTTATTGGAAATATGGTTAACTTGCTACGTTTACTTACAAAAACTAATTACTTACACTAACTAAATTATCCGACTTGACTGCAACTCTGTAACTTCTTTAACTTTATAATCTATTAAATTTCGTGACCAAAAATAATCTAATAAAAAATATTAAGCATTTTACTGTATTTTTAAATTCGGGAACTGTTATTAAATTACAATAATTGTGAGGTCTTACTCACTCATTTCTTTACTCACTTTTGCATAAAAAGTGTCATTGATTTACAATGCACCAATCATTAAACTTCAATTTTCTACATAAAATTTAAGACATATCCAAAATCAAAATAATTCTTAGTTTATTTTAGCTCAGATTTTGATTTCATTATTTTCGTTTACCTAAAATTTAACTTCAATTCACCTTTTTATTTAGGGGTTTGTTGTACGACAATAATGGAATAATGCAAATTAGGACAGTGATACTCAAACAATTGTAGAAAATTGCAGCACTAAATACCAAAACTTTCAATAAAATTGATGAAGATTATGTTTCAAAATTTGAATTTAAAATTACAATGTTTTTAATACGTTTTTTGTTGACTTTTTATTTAAAATAACAAATATTTTTGGTTAAAAATAAGTCTTAAATAATAATAATTTACAGGTAATTATTAAAGTATATAACAAAAAATCGGCCACAAACAGGACCGTCTTAAGGATTTGGCGTTTATTGGAACAATTAGCAAAAAAGCTTCTAAAATTGGGTAAGGTGTTCTTTGATTAGGACAGTGTTAATAGAATAATATTAGGGTTTTGACACTAAATGAAGCATACAAATTTTAGTTTTTTACGTTACGTCATCACTGCCACGATATAGCGTCTGAACTTTACACATATCACAAAGTTTAAAAGCTTTAGCCAGCACCTTCAATTGACATTGTTCTACAAACTTTTTCTTCACACATAACTTTCAACTTACTTAGCTCATACTTTTCAGCTGCAGCTAACACGTTTTTCGCTGTATTTTTTAAGTTGGCTAATTTTCCAGGATAGAAATAATGCAGCATTTTCATCAAAATTTGTACCAGTCATGGCGTTGAAAACTGGACTTTGAGTAGCTAAAAGTGCTCTATGTACTCGAAATTCTTGGATACCGGAACACAAGTCGCCTTACAAAAGCGACACTCTGGCATCTGAAATTTTGTGAAAGTATGAGCTAACTCATTTAAGATGGTAATCTCACATTAAATGTTTTACAAGTTTCAACTTCAATTAGCTCCTTTTTAGTGAACATACTGAGTTTTGAAGTTTTTATTTTAATAAAATTTACTCTATTATTAGGGCGCAATTATTAAAAACTTCAATATTTGCGATTGTTGATATAAGTTTTTTTAATTTCAGTTTTTATTTGGAAGTGCCCACTTCAGTATTCTAAAACCATTCCCGAACAGTTTCACACTGCAGCTATGCGATACAATAGAATTTTCAATCTTATCGAAGATCAACATTTTGACTTGACTCTCTGTTAGTGGCCTCTTGGGAGATTCGATATCAAGTCGGTTTCAAATCCATCTCTCATATTGCAATGGATTCCAAAATTTGTTATTTTTTTATTATGAAGTGGGTTTGTCTATTGTGTATTTTGTAATACAACTTTCTATAATATTCATAATATGCATTTTTATAACCTGAGGTTTCCAACGGGTACAGCAGCTTTTTAGAGATTTCAGGTTATTTATAGTCAGATTAATTAGAAATATTTCCTGTATTGAGGAATTTTACCTTTCAATAAAGTAATATTTTTGTAGGTGTATTCAAAAAAGGTATAGTATTCTTGACGTCTTTGGATCTTGACAACTATAACTACACGTAAGGGATTTTTTGATCATTTGGAGATATCCATTTAACTACGAGAAACGGACATTGCCTTGCAGTTAACGCAATCAACTGCGAGTGGAAGGTATCGGATTCAAACCTGAGAAAGTCAAACTTTCTGATGACCAAGTCTCTGTGTTTCAGAGGGCACGTTAAATTGCATAATTGCCACCATTAACAAAACAAGGATTACAAGCACATCTGAAGGTTAGCCCAGCAAGCTACTTACTGGATGTAAAACAACTACAGTTTAGAAATTGATCTACAGACTACTTGCCAATCCGCCTGACCAGCTTGGTGAGTTATAACCAGTCCCCAAAAAGAAGCCGAACCACTGAAGAAGAGAGAAGGAGAAATTTTACTCAAGCACTAACAGACCTAACTTCAGACATTGTTTTTCATAAATTAAATTTACAACAAAGCCGCGTATAAATAATATGAGAAAAATAAGAAATTGTCAGGTTTGACAAATTAATCTTGGCAGTGTCTCAAAATTCATATTATGGATCTAAAAATGTCGTAAGTTATTTTGGAAGGATTATAAATATTAATTTTAGTGATAAATTAATTTCGATTCCTCCGTATTACACAAATGAGAACGTTTAGTTAAATCTGCTGTCTCAACATTTCCTAATACATCCATGTCCGCAAATAAAGAAGGTGATTTAGCAACAAAGCCCGAAGGTATCATGCAAAATTGATTAGATCTCCATCTTACCGTTTAACGTTAAGCACCACCACTTGCACTGTAATGCTTAATAACCACCTCACCCTAAAGATTCTGTCTCTTTTTGCAATTTAGCTTCCCACAATGTAGGGCAAGAAACGTACTTGTTCAGTTTTGAAATTTCTGCTAGATTTGACCTAAAAGTGACATCGAGCTGTCCTTCGGGATAAGACTGTAAGTCGCCCCGGTAGCTTAAAGAATTTTATAGAGCAGGAATTAGTTACACAGGAGTGAACTGGCTTATTTTTGTTGAAAAAGTTTCAAGTATCGCTTGCCTGCCTTCGTGGAATTACCTAGGGGGTTAACCAAAATTTAAAAATTGTAATAAATACGAAGTTTATCACAGTTTTTATTTTAGTTATTAGTTTTTAACATGAGTAAGTGCACGAAAACAATTTAACTTCAAATCTGCATAAACAAACATAATTTCTTGCAGTTACTAATATAATATGTATTTTAGTTAACTTTGTTTGGTTAACCCGCTCTCCCGCTCCGCCATAGTAAACAAAAGTTTTGTTTTTTCTCTGTAGGTATACAAATAAAAGTAAAAATTGTAAAATATGTTTCGCATATTTATAGAGTTATAAATATGAAATCAAAGTATAAGATCCACTTACAGCATTAAGGTGAAGACAGAATAAAGCAGGCTACCGGTTTTAGATTATCGGCACCGACAATCTCACGTAAATCAAATGGAAGTGTTCACTGTGAAATTAGATAAGTTTAGTTAGTGTTTACCAACATGAAGTGACAATTTTCTACAACTTTCTGGTGCCTACCTTCGAGTAGGCTTACTAGAAGTAGCAAAATTACTATTTTCACTGTGAACGCACCTTTAAGTCTCCTAACAGAAAAAAGTTATTTTACGACACACCATGTATAAAAATTCAATTTAAAAAAGCTTTTTGTTCAAAATATGAAAAAATAACTGTAATATTAAAATACTTACATGAATATATATTTAAGGAGGTCGAGGAGTGAGTTTATTGCTAAATTATGTAAGGTACTTTCAGCTATTTCATCTAAAATTGAATTTTCTCATGAAACGCGTTTCGGTTGAGGTATATAAAATTTTTTTTGTAATATTTCGAAGTATACGATTATCACAAAAGCTTGTTCTCTTTAACTTCTCATTTTCGGCGGGGTTATTTAACTTTACCTTTCAATATTGAGGGTGTAAATTCTGAACGTTCTAGACTCGTAAAGACCAAGCTTTGGGTTTAAAAATAAATAAAAATGCGGTGGTAGCCGAAATACAAAAATACTGATTGAAACTGTTATGATGATTGAAAAAAGCTTAAGCTTTCTTGTCGGTTATTCAAAATGTACGATTGCTTGCTGCTGAAATAAGAATTTAATTTTTTTTTCCGAAGAAAATATTCGGATTTCTCGTTTTTTATTATCTCTTTATAACACTAACGGGTAGACGACGCCTCTTGCAGAAATACTCAAGATTAAATCAAATCCGAAAACTGAATTTTTTTGTAAATTTTTAATTTGTCTCTTCGAATCGGAAAAATAAAATCCTTGAAGGATTGTAAAATACGAATGTCGTAGGTTTATTTCAGCAGTCGTAAATAATAAATCAGGTTGTGTTTTGCCGACACTGCATTTATGAAAATACAAAGCTTGGCATAATTGAGACTTATGGATCAAATGAAAACTGATATGAGCGCTTTCACCGAACTGGTAGGTGATTTATTGTTGGGTTTAGTTTTCATAAAACAGTCGATAAAATGCAAACTTTTAAAACGGTTAAATTTTATTGAAAAAAAAAAAATTGATAAATTTTAGAAGCGATTCCTAGTTCTAGTGAACAACGAAATTTGCAAATTGAAAATTATAGACGTATTATTATAATACGATTTTCACATGAGCGATTACCTTAAAATTTATGTTTATGTAAAACCTACGTGCTAAAACAACCCATAAATTTATTACATACTAAATATTATTTAAAATTATTCAAGCATAAAATGGGAAATTGTAAATTCTACAAGCATATGTACACTAATAGCCTAATTACCTTACAGATAATAATTGAGTAAGTAGGACGTTATGTAAAATTACGTACATTTTATGGATTTGATTATAAATAAAAAAAGAGGAATGAACCAAACGAAAGTCTTAATCAAAATTGCATGTAGTTTGTGGCGTCCACCTTCCTTCATCTGACTATTTGAGGAATGGTTTTCGTGTTTTATTTACACAAACAGAGATCCATTTCACCCCGCTTGGTAAGACTTGCAACCCAGGGGACAAAGTGAATTAGAGAACTCAGCGAGGGGTAAAGCTTACAAAGCAAAGTCAAATAGTGAAGAAATAATAGCAGTGTAACACAAACTATACTAATGACAAACCTTAAATATAAAAAGTCAATTTGTAACGGGAATAATAAATTGCTCTTACAGCAGAGGTAGCTACCAGAGTGGTTTTCCTTCCTTAGATCAGCGACCAGCTAGCTCCAGTGAAGATGGCGTGGTTTGAATGATCAGGAACATCGATCAGGATTCGAGACAATAGTTTTCATAAAATAAGCTTTCACAAAACAAACGGAATCAAACCTAAGTGAGAACACAGCCTTAATAAAACAAAAAACAATAAGGCACCTGGACTAGACGAGGTTACTGCTGAACTAATAAAAGAAAGTGGAAAGTTAATACTAGAAAATCTAAAGATCTTATTGAACAAATGTCTACATGAAGCAAGAATCCTAAAAGAATGGAATATATAAAACTATGTAACACCCTGTATACTTTTGGGTATTGTTATCTTTTAAATTCGATTTTTAAGGATATTTTTTGCCTGAAAGTATGCGACCATAGTTACTCCCGAATTAAATAGTTGCATTTCTAGTGATTTTTAAGAAAGGAAGTTGCGATCAGGCGGAGAACGAAATCAAACAAGTGAAAGTGAGGAGTCATTTCCTTTTTAGATTTTTGGAACTATGATTGATTATATTAATTAACTAGCAGCTTAGTTGAGAGTCCGCTCAAGTTCACGTAAGTGTTTGTGTATTTGATATCTTTAGCTGCAAAATAAAAATTTATTTTGTTGCTGATAAATTATCATTTGTAGTTTCTTATCAACTGATAAGAATTTTATCAACTGATCAACTGGTGATCTACACTTCACCTTTTGCGGATAGTGTTAATAAAGAAGTTCCAGAGCCTTGTCGTTGTAAATACATTTGTTTAAATTTGAGAACCTACAAACAGCGCAGAGCGCGACTCACGATTTCCGTACTGTGGGTTACATGTCTGAAGTTGGCTACCCTTTACTGTTGAAAAAGATTAAGTGGCGGTGTAACATACTTTACTGCCAAAGTTTGGTGCAACTATTCGTGACAACTACCACAATTGTTATTTAAAACGTTAAATAGAATAACAATAAATAAGCTAAAAACAAATTTGAATTTTATCAACCAGCGGAGTAGGCGACATTTTAAAAGGGTTTTCTTCTTATTGCCGAGTTCTTGCCAGAAGTATCGTCAGCTTAAGCAAAGATTTTTATGGCAAATTACACCTTGGTGGTTTGCAATTGCCTTCCAAAAAAAAGAGAGTAACATAATACAGTCAGTAAATTTTTGTAGCTGAGATAAGGATCAAACCTAAAGCCTCTGACCTATTAGTCTGGTCCTTTGCCCATTTACCTAGCTCACCTCTCATCGCTACCTTTTTAAACCACGGGCTCTCTATAATAGCCAAATAGACCAGAGATATGCACAGTTGGTATTTGTATTGTACTAACGGGTCGATAGGCTACGTAAGCCCCACGGAACTGCGACCAGGATTGATCTTTTGTTCAACCTATTTATTTTACCCAAACCAATCTTTGGTTAACCAGAGACTCTGTTTAGGCAGATGCTAGCCTGCAATGTGTTCCTTTAGCTACAATCTCAAGCTAAATGCGTCGCATTTGCAGGGAATGTTTGGCAAATTTTACGTTTCGACCCATAGAACCTGCATTTGACAGAAGAATAATGCTAGAGCCAGGTCAGCGTTCGGAAAACATAGTAGAATACTAAAAAAAAAGTAAAAAGACCATTAATTTTTACATATATGTAGGTACATTAAAGAAAAAGAATTGATGTAACAGAACATATGAAATTGTTGAAATACAGATAGACTAGACACAAAATGAAAACAACGGATGGACGATGGAACATAGAGGTTCAACTATGGAAACCATAGAAAAAAAGAAGAGGAGGAGAGGACGGATGCGATGGTCGTCAGATAACTGTCAGATAACTCTCGCATATTGTGGTGGTTTTGATGCAAAATTTAGCTACCTACCTTATCTATTTTTTATGTGCCTCGGTTGCTTTCGAATGCGGTGAACTTGAAATAATATAAGCTCTACTCTAGAGAAAAGTTCTTGGCTGAGATTTAAATTTTTAAAGGAAACACCAAATTAGATGTAGCAAACTCTTGCAGCTTATTTTATTTTCAAAATAGAATAAATCTGATAGTATCTCTACAAAATTACAAAAACAAATACAGAATTTGTTCAAATAATCAAATCCACCCTTGCGTTTATTTCCACCGCTGTAATGGAAGTTTAAAAATAATCCCTCACTCTTTAGGCGAAATTCACCTGTTGTTTCAGAATTCACCTTCCACTCTTTGCTGTGATCTTGGGTGGTATTCCTAAATATCTTTGTTTTCTGGATTCTGGATTGAAAGTGGAGAGCAAACCATGGTTCACATGCACTCAGGCCACATAATCGGGCCCATTGTGCTATCTCCGATGTTAGCAGCCCACTAGCCTCCTATTTCTCAAGCTACCCCAAACTCAGGTCGAACTCGAGTACTTTAGAGGGCGGTGTGCCACTAATACTGGCCATGCTAGGCCAGAAGCTCCCAACATGGATCCTTTTTTCAATGCTAACACTGGGCAGTTGCAAAGCACATGCTCCACTGTTTCATCTTTTTCTTCACATCCTCGACATAATGGGCTGACAACCAGTTACATAGTGTGCAGGTGTTTGTTTTGACCGGAGATGATTTTGCAGCGGTTCAGCGCCGCAAAGACCGCCCTACTGTCCGTGATTATTTGAATAGTTTTGCCCCGGACATTTCTATCCTGGACTTCCTCTGCGCAGCGAAGCACTCCAATGAGTTTCGTCTGGAAAACAGAGGAATACCTCCCCAACGATAGGTTTATATCTAGCTGCAGTTCCAAGGAGAATATCCCCGCACCCGAGCCAGTATTGTTTTTGGATCATTTCGTGTACAGACATATATCAGCCAGGTCAGATCCTTTTGTGTCTAACAGAATTTTAAAATTTCTTTTAAGCACGTATTTGGGGAAAATCCTGTCAGCATCAAGATCCAAAAGAGGCAGCCTTTTCAAGCAGTCCTCTAGAATCCGTTTATGACCAACAGCTCCCCACCTATAGGTCCAGAGACCCTAAACCCGAATTCTCAGGGAGGTCCTCAGTGCCTGCTCCGTCACATAGAGATCTAGTGGAGGAAAGCATAAAAAAGATTCCATGGCCGCAGTAGGTGCTGTTTGCATCTGTGTTTTCTAACTAGAAAATAGACCTCTATTGTTATTTGATGACTGCATATTGTACATAAACAATTTACGTAAATGTTTTTGTTTACTTTTTTCAAACAAATCAATTGTATTGAGTTGATTGCGGCTATTGTTATGAATAATCTTCAGTTTCATCTTGAATTTTATGAGCTTTTCATATCAAAGTTTTTCTAGTGTTTAACCGATTTTTGTGTATATTATAAAAAAAAGAAGAACTTTGAGAAAACGGTTATCTTAGCATGTAAAAATATCATTTTGTATTCGAGAGTTATCAATAATTCTTTAACAGAGTGACTCGTATATTTAGAATTATTCCATGGAGTCTTCCATTAGATGCACAGAGAAAAATCATTTAAAAATTAATGTCAATGTGTAGTTCAAAATTTGAAGTAGGTGCATCTTATATCAGTTGAAATATTTATTATTCTCTAGGCGCACATCCTAGGTATTTCTAAAATTGTGTTATAAAAGTACAGAGCAAAGTTTCTTTTAAATACCATAGTAAATATTTATATTATAGTGTTTATTCTTGCAAAACTATTACAAATTTTACTTCAAAGTATGCTAACTTTACTAAACACTAAAAGCATCCACTTTAAATTAATCTGTGAGCCAATAGAGTTCAATAATCCAAAACAGGTACAAATAATATTTGTTTCCAAAAATTATACGCTGATAAACAATTTACTACATAAATGTGCTGTCAAACCCCTAAAAGATAGGCTATCCATGCTAATCAAAATTGACTCAATGCTTTGTAACGAATAAATTGTGTAAATTCTTTTTTAGACGGATCGACGTCATTACTCTACTATCTTTCACGTGTAAATGTTTCAATTTCAAAAATCTACTTTTAATCCGATAATCTAAATTTTTTCAGTTGGTAATATTTCAACTTTATATAAGCATTACACTTCCGCATGTTTTCATAACAAAAATTAAAACAAAATGTCTAACACACTTGAAAATTGTAATGGCCAATCAAATGTAGTTAAATACATTTGGACTATAAATAATTTCAGTAAACTCAAGAATAAAACGGGTCAGCCACTTAACTCACCTATATTTCCAACTGAACCTAAAACGGAACCTGACCTGAAGTGGAGTTTGAAATTGTTTCCGAAAGGAATCACCGACGACAGCAAAGATTATCTATCCATATTTTTATGTTTAGAATCGTACACTCAGAATGAAATAGAAATCAATTTCATGGTCACTGTTTTAAATGCAAATCGTAAAACTTGTTTTGAAAATAACTCAAAACCACATGATCGTGTAATTCTAAAATATGGAATTCCTCATGGATGGGTAAAATTTATAGCCCATGAATACCTAGAAAATACGTCCACAAGCATTTTACCAAATGATAATTTAACTGTCATTTGTAAGATTACCATTTTAAAATATGGTCGAAATTGTGATAACGTTGCATCCACGTGCAGCTTATCGCGTGATTTTGGACGGTTATTTGAAAACCAAGAATTAAGTGATATTACACTGTACGCTGGTGGAAAAAGTTTTAAAGCGCATAAAGTAATTTTAGCAGCTCGAAGTTCAGTTTTTAAAGCTATGCTTGAGAACAAAAAACGAAAGAAACAAAAATGTATAGAAATAATGGAAATATCGTCTGAAGTATTGGAAGAAATGTTGTGTTATATTTATACAGGAAAAGTTTCCAACTTGAAAGAAAATGCACATGAATTGTTCTTGGCAGCTGATAGGTATAAACTAAATAATTTAAAAGTTTTATGCAAGCAACAATTGCACAATAATTTTGATACTTTATAAATAGTAGGTAGTATGTTATATATTTAAACGTAATTGTTAAAATTACAGAAATAAAGTAGTTTTATAAAAGTTTTTGATTGAATTTTTTTATTTAAACAATAAATCAAAGTAATCTTACTTGTAAATTTGTTTGTAACCTGGTTAATTTATTTTGTATTCAAGAAACATCATTTGGAAATTTGCAGGTAAATAATTTTTTTGGATGAAAAATGATGAAACCACACAATTTCACTATACTAACAAAAATTTAATAATTTTTCAAACTATTAATCTATAATTAATTATTACGTTTTATAGGTTGTTTGCACGATAATAAAAAAAACAATTAACCAATTTCGAATGGCACAGCATAGATCCACTATCTGAATGAAATATGCGGTATTTCATTTAGTAAAATTTAATAGCGTTTATAATAGTTGGATTTTAATTAAAAAAAGTTTGTTTTTTTTACTAAAAACTAGATTGAAAAATTGCATCATCTGGTTTTCCAGCTGAAACAGTAAATAAATTTTAATTATAATTGAAGCTACGTCTTACCAGCCCAAACCAATTATCTTCACATTATTCCGGTTATATGTCTTTATATCTGTGCCTAGAGAAATGTAGAACAAATAAAGCTAACTCCGAATTCATGTTACGGTTTTCCAATGTGAAAGATCCAACTCGTAAATCTTGAAGAGGAACTGTATTGATACGGTTGGTTGTTCCAGGTGACCGAAGTTTAAAATTTAATGGTCTTTAATTTTCTGGATACATAATTTTTTTGTTCCAGTCGCAGCTTTTGAGAAAGCTCCAAGAATAACTTTTGTTGAAGCGAAAAATATTTTTTAAAAAGATCGGTAAAATTATAATTTTACAAAATTATCTTATTGTATGTTTAAGCGTAACTGTACAGAAAGAAGGCAGGTAATAGGAAAGAGAGGTACCGATTGGCGCCGGTAACCAGAACTTTTTATTTTTCAATTTTTAAATGTGTATGAAACTTAGCAACAATGCATTTTTATTTGCATTTCAGTCTATAAAAAGATTAATTTATTATTTTTGTGCAATTAAAGAAAATTTTAGGTTACTGTAATTTTAGAAAGGATGACTGTAAATAAATATAAGACTGCCATTACTATAATAAAACGATATGAGAAAAAGAATATCGTACAGAGTGATTTATGATTTAGTAAAACTGGAAGCATATTTTAGAGAATGCCAGTTGACGTGAGTAAAATTTGCATTCTGAAATGAAAAACAGATTTAAATAATTTACGTTTCTTCAAAACATGGTAATCTCTTTTAAAAAAGAATCACTTTTTAAACGTGTACTTTATTTTTCTGTATTGGAAAAATCAGCAATCAAGATTTATTTATTCGCAATTCCACGGAAATCGACAAAGCGAGCAAATAAACAATAAAAACACAGCCATCCAAAACACTGTTAAAGCTGGAAATGTTGTTAGTTACATTCTTTCTTTTGTGTTCAAAATGTATGAAAACTTTGTATGTGCTGATATTATTACACACGGTCGACTAATTTCATTTTAGATAAATTTGACGGTTCATTTTTTTGATAGTCCTTTTTAAATTCTTTGAGATAAATTAAAATTGAAACCAACCCATAAACGAGCTCGACAGTGCAATTCCTTACCACCCAACGAAATTTTGTGTAGGTACTTACCTAAGTAACATTATGATCCTGCCAGATTGCTGACACACTCCTAGTGGATAACTGAAAGCTTTAATAATGAGTAGCTACCTGGCAGCTAATCAATCATTGTTGAGAAGTCAATCTACTAGTGAGATAAATTACACTTCCCCTTTCCTAAATTTTTTTATGTGAAAAAGAAACTTAAGGATAGAAAAAGCAAAAACCTTTAGATTTTAGCATTTAATATACATCCTTCGATTTTGTTTCTAGTGGATCGGTTTGTAACAAGATCGGAGAATTTTATGTTAAAAAACAGGTTAAAATTAAGACAGCTATTGTACGGAGCAGCTCTCACATGGAACCGCAATGTGATTTTAATAGTTGTATTAGGTGTTTAGTTCTAATACAATTACCCACCGTAATTACTCACAGTGATTAGAAGAAAAGGTCTCTGCTTTTATAAGCAAACTTAACAAACTTTTAAAATTTTAATTGAAAAACTAGAATTACAATTTTCATCAAATATCAAAAAGTTTGATATTCTTACAAAAATGTACTATTAATTATTTCAAATATTGAATGACTTCTTCTCAGTTGGCTATGGCACAGCACAAAGTCTTGTTTTTTTGTTTTAAAAATTGAAACTTTGAAATTTGTTTAAAATCTAATCTAAAATCCAAACAAAAATTTCCAACTTTTGTTAATTGTTTGGAAGTGCCAAGTTCGCGATTTTGAAGTTTTTCTTACATTTACATCGTTTGAAATTGCCATTTGCTATAAAAACTTCTTACATCCGGTATCTTAATGCAGTGTTTGATTGTGGGACGCGCTCTACGTGTCAAGTGCTACTGTTTATTTGGAACAAGCTCATTTACCATTTTTCATCTTTTAAAACCGACAGTCCTGGATCTAGGGAGAGGCAAACTGAAGTACCTGCTTAAAATCTGTTAACCTAAATGCCAAAAAAAGGCCCGTCAATGTCAACTTTTTTGTGTGTAAACTTACCAGAGATCGAAGTGAGTACTTTTAAATTTCCATATCGTATAATTTAACGTGTTGTGGTGGCTTTTGCTGTCAGTTTATAGTATTCTGGTGTGGTTATACCCTTGTTCGGACCAAATACAGTCACATTTATAAGAAACTTTTTATTGGATAGCAATTCGAATTGATGGCAATAAATAATGACGCCCCCCCCTACAGCCCCACAATCAAATTTTTGAAAATAACTCAGCACGCACTTTGTGAAAATATATCGTAGAAATAATTTTGTAGAGCATAGCATCCCAAATTTAATTCTCTCTTTGATATTAAAATTGTCTAAAAAATAAAAAGCGTTTGAAGCTTAAAAAGTTGGCACGTTGATAAGAATAATTTTTATGCTTTCAATAAAATACCAAGTTATTTAAAACTTAAATTTAATTTTGATGTTAATATCTTTTGAAACCAAAATAAAATAAAAAATTTTGAAAAACAAGTCAATTTCAAAAATAGAAAGTCAAACTATTCCTTATTCGATTGCACTTTTCTATTTATTCTGATTGTTGTATGATTTATGATTTTATTTACTCTTCGATGTCTGTCCTAGTTTGGTGCAGTTTCAAGTCTCCATTCAGTCGCAAACTAACATCAAATTCACTCTTTTAATTTTTTGGCCCTTAGCAAATAAATTACCCCTAAATACTTTACCAAGTTGAAATCGATGTAGCTGTTCTCAACCGAAATTATAATTTATCTTGTTTAAAAAATTTAAACTGAATTTTTTATCGTTTTTTAGTAGTAGCAGTATAATTTAGGATTGCAAAAGTGGCTTAAATACATCGCTGCAGTAAAATTTGAAAACCTGAAATTTATGAAGGTATCAAAAGTTTTTGGCTCGTAAAAGTACAAAAGTAACGGTTTTATCAGATTTTACTTCGCGACTAATAATAAATTTGGGTTTAGGCGTACTTAAAAGTAAAACTCATAAATTATTTTCCACCTCCAAAAACCAGCAAAACAAAAATTAAAAATCAATTATTGCCGGGCATTCTTTTAAATCAATTAAGCATTTATTTCTTATAATTTAGATATTTCGTGTTTGGAAGCTTTTAAATCGATTTTTAAAAAAATAAAATATCAGGAGAGTAAATAAGGGTTTATTACCTCTTATTAATTGTATTGAGTTTTCAGAGGTGCTTCAGTGATGAGGATTTTGTGCTCGATCTGTTCCAAAAACAATTAAATTCGTCGACGTTCGTTAACCCATCAAGAAAAATCTCATCACTTACTTATATCCTTTATTACTTCATTAGTAGTAGTAAAATCGCAATAAATAAACGAATTGCTCATTTCGATATTTAATTTATTATTTATGTTTTTTCCTTTCCGAAAAAGCAAATTGTTACAATAATTATATAAAAATTGCTATTTTACAAAATTATAGGTAGGTAGGGTATATGTTACGATTTTAATAACTTTTTAACAATAAATAACTTAAACTATTACGTATGTACATATTAAGTGTAAACAAATAACGTAATCCTAAAAAATTGTTATTAAATACTACATCGTAATGATAGTTGTTAATTTTTACGTTACTGTACGAATCGATAAAATTTTATTCGAATTGCAATTTGTATATTGGATTCGTTCAGCTTAGCAATGTGGATAACGTTAATCTAGCAATACATAAAATTTATTTAACGTTTCAGTTGTCTTTCCCTATGTGTCAGAACATTTTTAAAAAGTGAAATAGTAATTAACAATAACTTCAAGAAAAATTCTATAGTGGTTGTGTAAGAACAGAAATAATGTTACGTGAAGAGTGCTAAGGTCGACAGACAGATCAATTAAGATGAATCTCGTAACGGAAGCAGTGATGCTAGAATAAGTAAAAAAAGTAAAAAAAAAACGAGAAGTTATTTAAAGGGAGAATAGAGTTTTAAAAAGAAAAGTGAAATATCAAATAATATAAAATTGCAAATGAAATTTTTTGAAACTTATTAAATCTTTACTTGCATACATCGTCTGGGTTTTTTAGGCAAAAATCTCTTGACGCATGCAGATGGTGTTCAGATTTGAATAATGACCTACCATTTGACCATTCCGAGGTGGGAAACCCTTACTCTGCATTTCGCATTTCTACATCCGATTTATAATCTACGCAGCTGTTAATATAAAAAATGGTTCCTTTGGTATGGTCACCATTTGAGCAATTACTTTAATAATTTTAGAATTTACTAAAATGTTGAAAATCATCACGCAAATCGAATAGCCTAACTCAGTAATTTATAATTTCAAAAACGCACAAATTGCTTTTATAACAATAATGAGATTAATAAATAAACTTAATTTATTACAAACTAAAATAACAGAAGAAGAAAAAATCTAGTAAACATATAAAATTAATTGACTTTACTGCTTAGTTGTAGCTTATTAATTTATTGCACCACATCCGGCATAGCCTTTCTACTAACGCAGTTTTAGGTTGCACAACTAAATCGACGTCCAAAAGAAATCGTCGATCCTAAGGACGGTCCTGATTATTATTGGTCTTTGTCGTATTGACTTGTAGAAATATAAAACATTTATAGTTTATTTCATCAACTATAATCTCTGCTATCGTCAGTATTTTGGTCAATTAGAATTCAAATTTTAAAACGCCAATTTATTAATTTACAATTATCAAACCGCACGCGAAATCTGGTCTGTCTACTATTACTTTCATTTTAATCAAATAATAGCTGTCAACTAAAAATTTGGGGATAGGACAACCCCGCTAACCCTTCTCACCACACGAATATTAAAAATTAATTTGGGTAAACAAAATCTTCCATAATGAAACTTTATTGATTGAATATTTACATTTATGTAAAATTATAGCCCTAAGCAAAAGGAAAATTTGGAAAAAAAAACAATTTCCTCTTACTTGTAAACCAATCTGAGTGAGTCAGGAAGAACTTTTAATCTTAATAATAATATAATAAAAAATTTTCTCATGGTGACAGGTGTCTCATTTTTTTTATACAAGAAAATAAATAACACCGATGAAAATTATTTTTAAAACCAAAAAAAACTGTGTGTATACACGGTGGTGAGTTGGATTGGTGGAGACTTGGCTGCGGCTGCTTAACCAGGCGGTATATGATTAACTCCAAATTAAATTTTTAATTATAGATTTACTTGCCTTGTTTGGGAGGGGGGAAGAAATAAAATTCTATATAAAACAATTTAAAATTAAAAATATTCATAATATTGGCCAAATTTGAAACTGATTGTTGTTAGATCTAATGTAATAAATGTGCTAGAAAGCTCCGCCTCCGCATTATTTTACTTAATACCTCTTAGTACCATGATCTGATTGAAATATTATCTATTTCAAACGGTTGCACTTCGACGGATTTACTAAGCTCACTTATAATCCCATCTAGCAGACCCCCCCCTCTCATGAAGTAAAAAATATAATTTTTTATATTTGAATAAGTTTTGCTTTTTTACCCCCGGTTCTAATTCCACAACCTGCTGATAATGCATATAATTTGTTATATCCGTCCCCTGTGAGGCTAAAGATCGAACAACCATGCCAATGACGCATTAAGTGGCTAAACGTTGATGTAGCTTTGCGATTCACTACAATAATAAAAGGTTTTCCTCCTATTTCTCCGTGTCATTTGTAGGAATATCTTTGATGATTGGTTAGTCTACTTATTGCCAATAAAAACAATTTTACTAACTTAATGACAACTTTTGACCTACGTAATAGATGACAGATGTATTAATTTGATTTATAACAATCCTTCCAAGTGGGGCCAAAAGTCAAACAACAAACTATGGTTTACACGTATGATCCCATTAGTACTTTGAAATTTTAAACAAAAAGTTTAAATACTTTTGATATAGTAAATACTAGATAGCCAATGTTATGCGGCCTAAAGGCCGCACTAAAACAACTTTTTGGTTATAAAAACAACTAAAACAACTGAGGAATTGGCAATGCTACATTAGTATTCGTTGATGTCACAAAGTTTAAATCCAATTTTTAACCAATACCTTAATAGTTAATGATCATTAAGGATGGTTTCAGACGAAATTTTACGAATAAATTAAAGTTAATCATTAATTTTTAGGGTGTCGAAAATATTAGATATTAACATTGATATCCTGAAGATAATCAAATTATATAAAACCTAATTTTCAAAAGTTTACGGGCATAGTAAAATTTTCTAAAATGACTTACCTAAAGATCTTAAAATTACAGCTGATGCCCTCTATAATAATATTTTTTTTTTGATAAACTAAAGTCAATTTCACCTGGACAAGGTGATGAAATTTGTGGTGGACTTTTTATAAAATTCTTCATTTTCACTCCCTTAGTTGCTTTTTATTTCATGTTCACGAATAAATTACAAATTTAATTGTTTTTTCCTAACTACAGTACCTATATAAAAAATTATTCAAAATGAGCCTTTTGGTCTTTTTGTTCTTCCCCTTTTTAACTCTAATACATCTGTCTTGAAAATATTGTAATGGTAGACTTATACGTTGTATGTTACCCAAGGACGTGCCCAACCAACATTTTTCATGGGAGAGCAATTTCAAATTTGCTAATTTTTCAACTGAATTAATTCAAAATTGCCAACTTTTTGTAAATTTAGACATAAAAAATGCCAAATTAACCAACTTTTGGGTGTTTTTAACAAGTTTTTACCAACTTTTTGAAATATTGCCCCGTCGGCACGTCCCTGATTTCACCAAAAAAAGATACTTGATTAGTATAATATTACAGATCATGATGGATAAATTTCATTGGGGTATAAGCAATAGTAGAGAGACTAGGCGGGTACAAAGCCAATTTCCCTATAAAAAATGCGTGTACTCCAGAATAAATTAAAAGATACACCATGACATTGCATACAAATACTTCAAAAGATATTTTTGGGTCAATACTGAAATGATTGACTATATTAGCAATATTTTTAGCCTCTACTTTAACTTTTGTTATAGATATAAATTCATTTGCTTACTTTTTCTTTAAATAGGAGGGTCAGGATCGTCAAGGAAATTATAAAATGAACAAAAAATAATTAGTTCTCGCTCTTTCATCACGGCTTCCATCAAAAAAAAAAAGTTTTTCAAATAGTAAATACGCAAGATTTTCTTAAAAAAGTTCCTATTTAGATGAAGTAAAGTTTAAAGGATTAATAATTACAGTGGATTGTTTGAGCTTCTATTCTACAGTTTGAGCTATAACCATTACAAAAATATTTGGCACAAAAACTCTGCTATTCTTATATGTATCCTTAAAATCATAATAATTTCCACTTGAAACTTAAAAATCACTAGAAGGCACGGACAGACAGACGGAGGGAAAATGTAACAAGGACTGAAAACGCTTGTGCGATACAGCATAAAAGTTCTGACACATAGAAAGCGATCAACTCAATAGTCACCTGAAATATTTATAAATATCGGTTAATTTCAACCAAGTAAACACACAATACCAAAATAAAAAATAATAAGGATGATCAGTTTGGAATATTTTTACTAAGTCACAAATTGTAACCTAAAGCATTTTCCTACATAAAACATTTATAAACATCAATGTATAAGAGTTTTCTATGCACTGCAGGACAACCTCCATATTTTATGAACACCTGGATACTGAAAGGAAGACTAGGTAGGTGTGTTTGCTGTGTATGTGTATAAACTTTATCTACATAAGCTTATGTAAAAATTATTTTCTCATTTACAATTCCTATCGGTGTGTGCGTTTAAGAAACGAATTTAAAAATTTAAATAAACCACAAAAAATGTAAATTGTATTATTTTATTCGATGTAGTAATCCTGTATTAGGTGTTAAAATTCTGTTCCCATTTTGACTTTCTAATTTTCGTTACAAAAAGTTTTACTATACATTTGGTCGATATACACAAAAGTTAAAATAGATAATTATTTTACGTCCCATTATCTAAATTCACATTATTAATTGCACATTTTGCTAATTAATGATTGTATATCGCTACAATAATTGCGTTTAATATTTATGGAGTATTTATTAAGAATTTTTATTAAATTTAATTTTCTATTATAGTTTAGGTAAGTACAATGAGGCCTTAAAAACATCGAACATTGAATTACAACGATTTTTATTCAAATTTTTCTTTTAAATTAAATTTACACGACGTACGAGGACGTATGTATTGCAAAATCAAAATGTCTGTTTTTCTACAATTTTTAAGTTTGTACTTCTCTTATTACACATACGGAGCGACTTTAAAAAATCAAAATGCACTTAATAAGGTCACAAGTTAGTTAATTATATTTTTTAAAAATGTAACTGGAAGAAACGTGTGGGTAGACGAAGATGGCACCTAACGATTAACTGTCCCCTGTTTAAGAGTATTTTTTAAATTTTTAAAGCCAAATGAGTTTATTACGAAGTATAAAAATTATTTTAAAACTAAAAGAAGTTGTTTCTTATTATCGTAACTCTCCTACTATATACTTTTCATTGCCTATCTTAAAATACGTCACGACTAACTTAAAAAATGAGTTATTAAGATTGAATTATGTACAAATAAAAATTGTATGCTAAAAGGCTCTAACTACTTTCACTATAATTATATCACTTGAAATCACATCATGCTACTTTCTCGCTCTGTTCATTACAAAACCTAATTTTTAAAATTAGCACCATAACAATAAATTTGAAAAAATGTAGAATGATTTACTAGTAGTGGGCTCAAAAGCTTGTCGTAGTGAGCCTACCACTAGCTACGTTTACTCAAAGACTTGATCCATATTCGGAACTTCTTCTGTCGATATTTTTCAAGTAGGATTCTGAGTACACACTCCGTGTTCTCTCGTCGTATCTCAAGGAGGGTCTTCTTACATCTAAAGCGTCTAAATCCGAAGGACGGCGCCGACAATAACTACAAAACACGCACCTCAAAGTGTTTTTGAACGCTTCCCTAAAATCTTTATTAAAATAAGCGTATATGAGTGGATTTAAAGTTGAATTTGTGTATCCAATCCAAAACATTAAGGCAATTAAGAGGGGGGGATTATAACACTCGTCACAAATTGTGGTTGTTACGTACCACACGAAAAACGGAAGCCAACACAATATAAACACCCCCATTATTATTCCTAATGTCTTTGCAGCTTTGTGTTCCCGTTTCATCTTAATGAGATTACGATCTTTGGTAGGAGTGTGATGCAAACTTTGATTCACTTCATGAAGGGTAAGATTTTTGGACGAGCCTCCAGAATTTGACATCATATCACCGTTGGTGTTATTTTGTTGCAATAACAAGGCGTTCCCTTGCCTACTAAAAAGAGCTTTCTCCTGTCTATTTGCTTCCCTAAAAATAGCTAGGTACATACACCCCATTATGGTGCAAGGTATCCAAAATGATATACTGCTACTTATAATACCGTAGGGTTTATTTGCTACCCACGCGCACTGATCCTCAGAACGGTTTTCCAAATACTCTTTTGTGGTATACCATCCCATGTAGATTGGTATCAGTAGTATTAACGGTGTTGTCCATATTAACACGAGCATTAAATACACCGTCGATTTCTTCATATACGTCATATACTTTAACGGTTTCACTATCGCAACGTAACGGTCAACGCTGATACAGCACAAATGCGAAATTGATGCAGTCGACAAATACACATCCATCGAATTCCAAGCATCACACATTAAATAACCGAAAAGCCATCTACCGTAATGTTGAATACTAAAATTAAACGTCATCACAACAAGCGCAATTAACATATCCGCGAACGCTAACGACACTACAAAATAATTTGTTATACTTCTAAGTTTTCTGTGTCTCATAACCGAAACTATAACTAAAAGATTTCCTAAAATCGAGGCAACAATAATGGTGATCATTAAAGTTGCCGTAAAAATAGTGAGCGCTGTATCCGTCCATTCTGTATCTGATGCTGTGCTGTTGGTATCCATAGCTTATTGGGTAGATGCAATTAAATTTTCATTCTACACTGCAAGCTAATATACGTAGTATTAACTAAATTATTCATAATTATTCTATTCACAGCTTTAAAATTGCTTTAAATTTCGTGTATCACTACTGTATTACGTAAGAAGTTGAGTTTCAGTTGATTTTGAGGTTTATCCGTTGATGGAGTAAAATCTGTAACAAAAACCGTTCATTAGTTTCATAAGTAAATATTTGGTTAATTACTAGCATAGTACATGGTTCATTTCAAATTATATATTTGTTAGATGTGAAGCACTAATAGAAAATCAATAAAATTAACTCCGCATTAGCTACTAATAATAACAATTGGTTCTTTTGATATACGGCTAAAAAATTTGCGCTATTGTATTTTTGAATAATTACATTATTATGTAATACAACAAGATGAAGGGAAAAAAGAAGGGTTAATAATAAAACATTCTCGAAAGGATAATATAATTTAAGTACTATTAGGATTTATTTTGTTATAGGTTAGCGGACATCAAACACGCAAAACGGTTTACGGTTGCACTTATACTGTAAATATTCTCGTAAAAGAATTTAATGAACTTTAGAAACAATTCCATGTCTACTTGAATTTCTAAAATGCAAATTTTAAAGTTTTTTTTTTTTGATTTGGAAAAGATTTTATGTCAACTCTAAAAGGCTTGGTCATGACTTCAATTCAATTAAAACTGCAATTACATCCCAGAATCAAACACCTGTTGTCGATATAATATTATAAAAGTGCTATTAATAGTCTTCCTGTAATAAATAACTAATAGCTAAATTAAGTTAAAATTAAATATTCCATTAGATGTATTGCTCAAATACGAAATCAATTAACTACTAGGACATAACAATTAAATTCTATCTACTACTGAAAATTTTATGCAATCTATTAAAATCATTCATCCAATCGGTGAATTGTTATTTCAATTCTTAGTTTCTTTAAACCCGACATATTTTGTTTGGTCGTTTAGACTTACCGATTAGTTAACGTGGAAAAATAAAGAAATTCTACCACAGTTCAGTAAGCCAACCAACCCCGAGCAAAAGAATTCACAAATTGCTCTGCCCCGGTCTTCCCCTCTTAATAAGAGCTCTATTGTTAAGTTACACGTAACTGAACAGACTGGTAACTTATCATTTAATTCGATAAGTTAAATTATTGAGTTTAAGCCGATGAGGTTTTGACTAAAATTCTGGAAACTACTGAATGTAAACTTCCATTGGTAGAAAATGGAAGTGTAACTCCAGTATTATTGATATTACGGGTCGATTGGCTGTAATGAGAGCCTTTCAGAAGTAACCAGTGTAGATTTTCTGTTCTTAACACTGCTTAACCTTTAAAAGGTTTTATTTTCATCTCCTTGAGTGTTCAAGAAGACACTTCCAGAAAACGTGTTTGACCGATTCAATTTCCGATTCACAGAGTCTGCATTTAGTATCATCACCTTCTAGTTCCATTTTTTAAAGTGACGTTTCACTGGGAAATATCCAGTAAACAACCCCGTAATTAGTCTAATTTAGTTCTTTGATAAAAGAAAAAGCTTTTAAGCCTCTGCAGTCGAGTACTCTACAAATTTCTTAGCCTGTTTTTGTCCTGGTGTATGGTACTAGAGAGGTTCCTTGCTCTCCGCTTCACACTTATGGATTTCCAGCCTTCAATGTGTCTTAGATTGCCTAGCAAATGGTTCTTGAAACTGATTTAGCTAGTTTTTCAGCTATTTCTTCTTCTTCTTCAACAGAATAAATTCAGCCTAAGCCTAGGACCTGTTATTTCTAGCCACTGCGTCGTTTCCTTGGCAGTGCTAGATCTGTGAGCATATAAATTGTTTAACGTCCTATAGGTAGTTTGCTAGACTTACCTTCAGACGAGCCTGTAACCCTGGTTTTTATGTTAATGACGGCCATTCATTAACCTAGGAGGACCACCGGCTTAACGTGCCTTCCAAAGCACGAAGACTTAGTCATAAGAAAGTTGTCCTTCTTCAGATTTAAACCCGGTACCTCGCATTTGCAGTTGATCGCGTTACCTGCAAAGCAAATGACCGTCTCTCGGCTATTTCATTACCCTCAATTCCCTCA
Source organism: Rhagonycha fulva (assembly GCA_905340355.1). Taxonomy (NCBI): domain Eukaryota; kingdom Metazoa; phylum Arthropoda; class Insecta; order Coleoptera; family Cantharidae; genus Rhagonycha; species Rhagonycha fulva. The sequence goes on along the minus strand of HG996559.1, from coordinate 27,990,151 downwards.
TAACCTAGAACTCAGTGAAGAGCAATTTTCTTGTTCTTGGTCATTTTATTCAGAGATTTTCTGCATTCTCATGTGGATATCGACTCATAGTTATTGGCTTTAAGTGGTTTTATTGCAGCTTATGTTGCCTTGTTTCCTTTTTAAAAATTCATTTGCAGGTATTCATAGACACATAGTGCAATTGTAAGTATTTTAGGTGGCATAATTGTAGGATGGGTTCCTAAGGCTATACATAGATGCCTTATACCCCTTATACCTTTGGCCATGTATGTATGTCTTTGCTTGTTATCAGTTCAGGTTTTGATCCAAAAATGTGTATCAGTTGAAGGATTTTGTATCCAACTGTATTGTTTAACTTCTAGCCGTGTTGCGGTCCTGAATAACAACCTCTAACAGTGTCTCAAAATTAAAAATGGTTGCAGGTAGCTATCGAGGTCCCGTTAATACAAATTTTACGATTGAAATCTCGATGAATTCTGAAAGAGTATATTTTAAATAAGAGAATTAAGGGAGACACAATGCCCTAAGTGCACCTGTTTTTTCAAAAATCGAATTTAAAAACTTCGATTTTCACAGTAAATTTTAAGCAAAGTCGCTCGGGATTGGTGAATCAATTCATTCTATTGACAGTCCGTGTAGTTTCAACTGGTCTTAGCTTTGCACAGAGCGGGGGTAACCGGAACGACACTTGCATTGGGATGCAGCAACAGTGCACTCCGAACAAAAATCATGGTTTTCAATACTAAATGTGCAGAAAAAATGGCTTAAAGCACTCCTCGCTGCGCTCGGGCGTTTTAAGCCATTTTTTCCTTGCACAACCACCTTTCCGAATAGTACATGTATAGAAAAAATGGGTTAAAGCGCCCGAGCGCAGCGAGGGGTGCTTTAAGTCGATTTTTCTTTGCACAACTACCCTGCGTTTAGAATCCACTCTCACGAGTTTCACCCCTCAAAGATCCACCATTTTCCTTAATCAACGGGCCTAGGGGTATATTTAAATTGAATGTCGTTTTCATCAAAATGGCCCGGAGCGCCCGAAGGGTGCGTAGGGTCAATTTCGATGAAAACCACCATGGCAAGAGTAGGATTCACGCGAAAAAGTAACTACCGTTCGTTAAATTTAAGTTATCCCTTTTCTAAAGTAATTTTGGTCCTAAAAATATGTCAAGTGCAACACTATTATGCATAACTGCACGCGTACCGACAACAGAATGCATTGATTCACCAATCACGTGCGATTTACCTTCAAATTTGCAGTGAAAATCGAGCTTTTTTAAATTCGATTTTTGAAAAAACAGGTGCATTTAAGGCATTGCGTCTCCTTTAATTCTCTTATTTAAAATATACTTTTTCAGAAAACATCGAGGTTTCAATCGTAAAATTTGTATTTTTGGGACCCTAGTAGCTACCTTGACCCTTAAAAATTATTATTGGAATAATATCCAAAAGTTATAGTCAACGCTCTATAGTCAACTGATCTTTTGGGTTAGATTACGTAAGTTTTTTTTAAAAATCAACTTGATAGTTTTGCGGTATAGCCCAAAAAAGTTAGTTAGAGTTAGCTTTAGCTAGGGAAAAATGTAGCAGGTCTAAAATTGTCTTTTTTTGAACTGTAAGGATCGATATTCACAAGTTACTTTTTGATCTGTAAAAGGGTAATTAAGCAAACGAGTTTCAGTCTATGTTAAGACAACGACTTTATTGCATTAGTTACTGTCGAAATCATATCAAATCAGAAAATGGTAGGTATTACGTTATTATTCAGCTACGACTGACTTATGTATATTTTTTGACTGTTCTGATAAGATGTACTGTAACAATTTTTTTTAGGATAAATTTTAATAATTAGGAAATATAAAAAAAGGAAAAATTGTGTGCTACATAGGAACAATTTTGCAAAGAAAAATAGATTTGTTACAGCAGTACTAAGTTTATGTAAAACTGAAACTTAAAAATCGAAATACTTGAGCTTTCTCACTTAGCAAAATATCCCTGTAGCCTACGCAATTCCAAAACCGGAATATCTAAGCCACCGAAACTTAAAAATAGGGATTTTTGAGCCTGCTTACTTAGTAAAGATATCTCTGTAGTCCACACATCTCTAAACCGGGATCTTTACAAAATATCTTATAGGAATCTTGACAAATTATAAAATATAATTTTTAAGTTTGATTTTGTCAGTTTATCAGTTGTTAGCACAAATAAACGTCAACGGCGGTAGCCCTTGCTCTTCCCAAACCTTGATCTAAATTGTACGGTAAGTGCACTTACCGTCAACAAAATACCACAACTAGGACAAATTAAACGTAAAAAATTAAAATTTTACAGTCAATTATTTCCTAAATTAATCGATATGTGACGCGTATCCGTACCTTAAAGTTTCATTTTAAACTTATCTATCACATCTCGTCAAGTTTTTGAAAATATCTATAATATTTTTTGTGTCAAAAATTTGCAAATATAGCACAAAAGTATGGTGTTCTTAGCACAGATTACTATTACAGATAGCCAACCCCATTGTTAAAATGGTTAACACATTTTAACAATGAAACCATGTTAGTACTGGAGACGACTACCAGAGGCGCATTTCTGGGAGACATCACGATATTGAACTATGGTGGCTACTGGATACGCTTCATAGATGTCGTTTCTAAAATATTTCATAAAATCTTAAGCAGAAAATTAATTATACATACATTATGCCGTTGTAGTATCATGCCTTGAAGGAAAGTAAACCCTTAAGCCGTAGGTAAATAAAATTTTCTACTTGAGATTTCATGAGATATTTTAGAAACGACATCTATGAAGCGTATCCAGTAGCCACCATAGTTCAATGTCGTGATGTCTCCCAGAAATGCGCCTCTGGTAGCCGTCTCCAGTACTAACATGGTTTCAGGTAAGAAATGTGTTAACCATTTTAACAATGGGGTTGGCTATCTGTATACTAATCTGTGGTTCTTAGTTTTAAAAATTTATAATTTTTTCAAGATGACTGGTGCAGGTTCACATAAACTTAAAGCGGCTACTAAAAATTTATAGCTTTTTAAGAAACCGCTAATGGATAAAATTCGTAAATAGAGCAGATATTTTGCACAAATTTGGCTGCTCGCTGCTACGGTAAACCCTAAGAACGTCTTTCCAGAGGTCGTGGTTTGAAGTTTGCTTATTAAACACAACGACGAAATTTTCAAAGAAAACCAATAAAATTTGTAAAATGACAGTTTTACAAAAGTTTTATAAAGTTAACGTACGGTTGACTTTTATTGTTGAAAGAGCAGCTTTACGCTTCCAAATTTAGTATTGTTGGTTTAGCTGGTTTTCAATCCATTTCAAATTGCTACTCGATTCAGATCCAAATGAATAAGGTAAGCAAAAAATTAAATCTTACTTATTATGTCTCGATCACCATAACCAAAATTACGCTGTCAGCGGTATTTAAAATTTTCCAAACTTATTCTATTCATACTGAATTTGACTCACGTATACACACTACTTGTAGCAAAACTCAATTTTACTTCCTGCGATAACTTAATAACGAAAAAACAAATAAAATTAGATCACGTTATTTTTAATCACGTCTTTTAATCAATTAAAAAATTTTAACCATTGTTTGAGATTAATTACTCGTATTCAAACCTACTACGATTCCTTTTATATATAAACAAGCGCTAACACACCATGCAGGCCCAGGGCTGATGACGATAACGCCATTTTCCTGCTTAATTTCTCTCGTAAACTTTTGCGTGTGTGACGCAGCCGTATTTACGGTAATGACGTCGACACAAATATCAGGATTCACCACAGAGTGTAGATGTCCACCGGAAGGCCAAGCAAAGAAATTTTGTGCAATCCGCGATTTGAACCCAGAATTTCCGCTCTATACTCAACCAGCGATCACATCACTCCACTGCTGTGGCTCTACGATTCCTTTTAACAGCCCATAATTAAAATCAATTTTAAATTAATTTGCAGTTTTTCTGGCTTCTGGCTCTTTCGACGTTCGGTGAACAAAAAGCCTCAAATTCTTGTTGTGTGCTCTTAAGTTCTTTATTTTATTATCTCTTTTGCGTCTTTCATTAAATTTTTTTATCACTTAGATCTTGCACGCACTGGTCACAAAATTTAAAATGTTGCACTTTAATAATTTCAAAAACGTATTATTATAAAATAATTGTGTCATTTTGGCGTCAAGCTACAAATTCAACTTTTTGTTTATCTTGGATTAATCATTGTTTTGTTTTAGGCAAGAGCCCATTCTGAAATCAAGTAGAAAATTTTTATTGGTTTTCTAGCGTTTTGATTATTTTCAACCTTTAAATTTTTAATAAAAAGATTGAATCTCCCCTATTCTAATCTTGTAACACCACAATATATTATGGTGCATTTGATTTTTGATATTGAAAAAGGGGCAGTGCCAGGTTTATGTAAGTGCTAAGACCTAGGATTGCTTAGCAGTTGATTGATTAGCAGTCAAAAGCCCAGATGAATCGAAAGTGTTTGTGGATTTATGTTTTGCATGCTAACGCTGCTAGAGGGATTTCAGAGTTGTATTTAGAAGAATACTTTCTGAAATCAATTTTTAAAGCGTTAATTAGTTTGTGATAGAACGTTATGTATTTTAAAATTAAATATATAAATATTTAAATATATAAATTATTAACTCGTTGATATTAGATAATATAAAACTTCAAAATATCGAGTTATTATTAAATTAAAAATTAAAATTTAATTTTATTTTTAAAATTAAAGTTGAAGTATTCGGTAGTTCTGTACAACTTTAAATTTATATTACAATTTACTAATAGACTATAAATCAAAAAAATTTCAAACCTGTCGATTGCAAACTACAATTAATAAACAACTGGTTTTTTGTTATTAATCTTAAACGCTATAATTATCACGCCAAACTACCAATTTGCTGATGTTTATGTTTAAAATAATTAAAATTTACTACTGGAAGCAGAAAATTGATCAATCATTAAAAGACTAACTGCTTTCGTGACTAATTTTTAATGTAAATAAATTTATTTATACAACCATAAATAACTTCAAGTATACAAATCGTACTTAATATAATATAAGATGCGGTGGAAGAAATAAACTACCGGTGTTCCATGTATTCCGTAGAACACTAAACATTGCGGTATAGCGCATGCGTAGCTAAAGATAAAATAAAACGAAAAGCAGTGGTGGATGATGCACTTCCACCTCCTTAAAAGAATAAAAAAATTCTTGAAAATTAATATTGACTTTTGACTTATTAGTTTTACATCCACCATTGATACTAACGCGGCCTGCTAAGTTCTTCCTGCTTTTTAACCTATTTAAAACATTAAGGATACCTTTAGAAAAGCAACGTAATATCCCATTTATTCAAATTAACATAAATAAGCAGTTAGCACAATTAATGTCTGCAATAAAGATAAATAGGTTAATATTCTAAACGTTTTAAAACGTATTATAAATTTTTCCATTTACAATAATGGTAAACGCTTCTTGTATTCCAATTTTTAATTAAGGAAGCGTTTCCGAAGACTTATAATTATTTTCAGAATATAAATTTCGTTTTTCCATTTTTAGCTTGTCTAAAATGTTAATAGATGTGCCTACCGAGTACAGTCAAATAAAATAAGATGGATGTGAACTGAATTGTTAAACATAATCCATACCAATTTCTCGAGATACCTGAAAGCTGCACTTAAATTGCACCTGGAATATCAAAGTAGGTAATTTTAAAACAGCTCTAGCCTTAAAAATAGTTAGGATTTGTTAATTGAGATGTGGGTGAAAAATAATATGGACTTCCTTGCGGCTGAGAAGATATTAGGCAAAGTTATTATAACTCCAAGATTTTCCTTCAAGTTGTGTTTACATGAAATTATTAAGGCTGAGAGACAGACTGTGTGCCAGTAAATAGATGTAACACCGCTGCTTGCTGTTGGTTTAACTAAAATTGAGTTTATTTATGTAAAATTAGCATATTAAGCTTTGCTGGTTAAAATAGGAGCTAATAATTTTGGTTCTTTTGTGGAGGTTTAAGTAGAACAGATTTACTCGCACCGGATTACTTTTAACCTTTTTGGTTTTGTGATCTTCTATAAACAGAGTTTTGGACCGTATAAAATGCGAGGAAGTCCTTCTCATTTGTTAACTTTTTTTCCAGGAACCTGGAATTTAAATCCGTCAATAACCGGGCTCCCAATTGGTGACACCATCCGACATTTTTGAACGATAAATTGATTACTTTTGTAAAATAAACAATTTTCTTCAATTACGAAATTTTAGTAAAAGGAAAGTTTAGAATTCTAAAGGAACTTAATTAGTATTTGCGAGATGAAACAAATTGTAAGATGCTGAATGCCTTATTACTTTTCATATTTAAAGCAACAGAAACGTTTTTAATGAAATTGTGTTTGGTAAAAAAAGGATTGGAAAGGCGATAAGGATCATTAGTTGTCCTAATAACCATTTAATTAAGCGCCTTATAAATAATTAGGTTGAGTGACGCTCGACATATATAACATCTGAACTCCTTTAACAATCTACCATTTACAGGGTGGTTTTTTTTTACTAAGTTTTTAAGATGAATTAATTGTCATAAATTGATTGTACACTAATTGGCAAATATTTGGAAAATAGACGAAACTTCATCAAAGATGGAAATATTCAACAGTTGCAGAAAAATCGTGGTCTTTTCTATAAAAAAAAACTGATTTTGCTACTTTGGGCCATGCTGAGAAAAATAAAAATTTCTCATTGCTACAATTATTAATGATTGATGATAAATTAATAATTAATATTTTTGATAACTACCTCAGCATTTTTTGTTAAGGCAATATTTGCTATCCGACTTATATTTTCCATGAAGAAAAACAAAAAGATTTAATTGTTTGTTCGTGAATGCTTATAAAACTTTTTTTCCAGAAGCAAAAAATCGTAATGAAATAAAAATTATTAAAAAACATGGTTTTTCATCATAAATATTAAAATCTACAGAAATAAGATAAATACTCGTACAAAACTTACAGCAAGAAAACAAATAAATTTTTAATTAAAAATTTTAAAACCTCTGCTCTAAGAAATACTGTATACTAAAATCTTTCAAATTAGCAGCCATCTCTCTCTCTAATGACGTCCCTACATCTCTTGGAAGCAAATGCTAGAATATTTTATGCTGGTAAATAACTGTAATTAGAAACTTTTCCAATGTTTATCAAAATAAAAGCAATTCTAAAGGTGGGTTTATGAAACCGAAAGTGTTTGTAAATATAACATATAATACATAAATGTACTACCCACGCGAGCATCTTGCGAAGCTAAACCAACAAAATGTAGCATATAAATTTGCATGAAACCGTAAATCTTCTTTTACAAATTTGATAATTAAATGCCCCCTCGAATGTACCTGAACCTTGTCGTGGTGAGGGGGCTTGTTTTTGATGAAGCGACGGGCGTGCACCTGCAAGGATTACGGACCGGGGACTTAAAACTCTCGTGTGTTCGGTCTGAGCTGGCGGGCAGGGCTTTGCCGGGGCATAAAAACCTTTGTGCTTGGTCTTGTCTGTCAGGGTACCAGGATGACGGCTTTCGTGGAGAAACGGACCAATACAGGTACCCGCGTGTTTTTGCCGTGCGTGGATACCCGTAGGGTAGGATGAACGGATCCTGGTGGCTGAGTTGGCTCGGGGGCGGTAGTTGTTCTCCTGGGCCTGACAACACTCCACTTTGGCCATGATTTCTACCTAAAACGGGCGGTCTGGGCTAGTCCACCCTGATCAATCGGCTGAGCGGCCCTCCATCTGAGGGCTGGCTGGACGAGTCCTTGGACGAGGTGGGGGTGTGCAAGCACTCTGCCTTGTTTCTGGGGGCTATATTCCCTGGGTAGCCCTGATGTCGACTTGTCGGCGTCCCCTTTTGCGGGCTCCGTGGCGGGTGGGGAGCTTGGGGAACGAAACCTTATCCCATTTACATGGATATTAACACCACTAACAACCCGACAATTGTGTCCCTTGAGGATGCATTGTCAAACAAAGAAGGTACGTCTGTCACAGATGTCCTTCTACCACATAACTCCGCAGCCAGGGAGGGGTCGTCCCAAAAGGATGCCCTTTCTGAAGGCAACACCGAGGGGTCTCGCCCTAAAAAGCGTAAGATCTGCGGTGCGGAGCGAAAACGCCGTAAGAAGGCCAAACTAAGGCAGGCAGCTGCAGAGGCTGCCGGCCCATCAAACACCGTGACTGAGCACGAGAAGGCTGGGGCGTCCAAACCTAAGGGTGGGGACAGCACTCCTTCAGGGTCAGGAACGGGAAAGAAAGCACCGGTCAAGAAGGGGAATTCCAAACCCTTTCAGAAAACGGATGCAAAAAAGAGAGTAAGGTCCACGGACTCTCGGCCATCGCCTCAGAGCAATCCGAGGAAGAAGGCTAAGTTGTCTGTGCCTGACTCAAAAAATCCGGAGGGGGTGATCACCTACAAGGAGGCTGCCACTAGGCACCTTCGGGTAGCAGTGATTGACCGCTCTAGCCAACTGGGCAAACTCACGGAGGCCCGGAAGGAATTAGTTGAGGAACACCTCAACTCAGCCCTCGACAGGACGATTCGGTCGGCCAGTGAGGGGGCAAACATAATACCCACTTTTGGGGGCTTTCGTTATTCGGGGGAGATCTTAAGGATCAACTGCGATAACGAGAGTTCCCTTAAGTGGCTAAAATCAACCGTTGCTGTACTGCCACAGTTGTGGGAGGGGGCAAGGCTAGAGGTGACCCAGGTAGACGAACTGCCTAAGCTATCCAAAGCCACCATTTGGGTCCCAGGGAAACCTGAGCCCACCGGGGAGGTTATAGGACGGCTCAAGGCTCAGAACCCATGGGTCAAGATTAAAGAGTGGTGTGTCTTCTATGACACCGACAAGAGTGCCCCTTTGGGGAAGCTCATTGTCTTCGGTGTCAGTGAAGAGGATGCAAAGGCACTCAAAGCAAAAAAGGAGAGGGTGAGCTATAAGTTCTCCACAATCCGAATAAGGGTACAGCAAATTGAGAACGCTGTACCGACACAAACGGTGGAGCAGGTGACGGCCGATCTTGACCTCATGGGGATCCATGAGGAATCTCAGGATGAAGATGCCGCTCCAGCGACAAACCCCACCACCGAGGAAGCCTAATGGCTGCCTTGGGGGAGTGGAGGTTTATTCAAGCTAACCTGCAGCATGGCCGGGCGGCCACGGCGACTCTTTGCCGCCGCCTTGCTGGCTGTATGGATACAATAGCTCTGATACAAGAGCCACATGTAGTGAAAGGCAGAGTTACAGGCCTTTCACCCTTGAAAGGGAATGTCATAACAGGCAGCCTTTCAATGAAACCCAGAACTTGTATCTACATATCTGGCAACATTCAAGCCAATCCTTTACCGCAGTTTAGCGACGGCGATATAACAGTTGCCCGGCTGAGCTGTGATCTTGGGGATGGCCTAAGCGACATTATCGTTGCATCAGTGTATCTCCCAGTTGACTCCCAGGATCTGCCGCCGTCTTCAAGACTGGTGGAACTGGTGAGGCACTGCGAGCAACACAAAAAACACCTCATTGTTGGATGTGACTCAAATTCCCACCATATTTCGTGGGGAAGTGGAGATTGCAACAACAGAGGTAAATCTCTATTTGAGTACCTTATTGGTACGAACCTAGAAATTCTTAATAGGGGTGACACGCCCACCTTCTATGTGTCCCCCAAACGTCATTCTGTGATTGATATCACTCTGGCGTCATTAAGTATTTCAACAAAAATCTTTGACTGGCATGTGTCACACGAATTGACTATGTCAGATCACAGATGGTTATGCTTTAAAATTAAAGCTTTGAAAGTCGAGCCTAAGCAAGTAAGGAATCCAAGGAAGCTGGACAGGCATATCTTTTTGGATGTACTCTCCAGCACCTTGGAGGCCGACATGCCAAAGGCAATCATAAATAAAAATCGACTAGAAAACACTGAGGAGATTGAATTATGCGTTAACGCATTACACAAGTCACTCACAAAAGCATATGAGTCTTCCTGTCCGCTGAAAACGGTTGGCTCTGGCATACGAGCAACACCTTGGTGGTGCAAGGAGCTGGAGCGGCTGAAGAAGGCAGTCACGAGACTCTGTAACAAGGCGAAGAAATCCAAAAGTGAGGCTGACTGGGAGGTTTTCAAAAACCTCCGGTTGGACTACAAGAGGATGATTCGCCTAAAGCAACGAGAGTCTTGGAGAGACTTCTGCAGTGGCATTGCTTCTACTACGGATGCGGCCAAACTGAAGAAGATCATTTCCAAAGACCCAAACCAACAGCTCGGCACGATCCTTCGAGCTGACGGCTCCTTTACGGAGAGCCTCAGGGAGACTGCTGAGGTACTGTTACAAACACACTTTCCTGGTAGTACAACTGTCTCGGACTATAGGTGGACTGAGCGTATCGCTTGGACACCGACTGAGGCGGACTGGGATAGTGCAAATTCCACTGTTAACCCAACCAAAACGGAATGGGCAATAAGATCCTTCAGTCCATTCAAATCGCCTGGGCTGGATGGGGTATATCCGGCTCTACTCCAATGGGGCCTGGACCTCCTACTCGGCCCTATGGTGAAGGTGTACAGGGCGTGCATTGCGCATGGCTATACACCTAAAGAATGGCGTAAGGTTAAGGTAATTTTCATACCTAAGCCGGGGCGTAGTGACTACACTCTGGCTAAATCTTTTAGGCCAATTAGTCTTACCTCCTTCTTTCTGAAGGCATTGGAAAGACTGTGCGACAGAGAGATTCGGGATGTGGTGCTGGTACCAAACCCACTACACCCGAATCAACATGCATACACTCCAGGGAGATCTACTGAGTCTGCACTACATAAGGTGGTGGAGCGTATCGAGGAATCGTTACAATCTCAGGAATGTACCCTGGCAGCGTTTATAGATATAGAGGGAGCATTTGACAATGCTACCTCTGACTGCATTGGCATCTCTCTACACGAACACGATGTGCCTAACGCCATCATTAGATGGATCAGCTCTATGCTGAATAGTAGGGCTGTTGAGATTGCTGTGGGAGATGCGTACATAAGAGGGGCTGTTAATAAGGGTTGCCCACAGGGAGGTGTACTCTCGCCACTATTGTGGAACTTTGTGGTGCACAGCCTTTTACAGCGTCTCAATGACAGTGGTTTCTACACTGTCGGATACGCAGATGATATTACCATACTGCTTAGAGGGATTTTTGAGGATGTCCTGTGCGAATTGATGCAGGGCGCCCTGAGAATCCTAGAGAATTGGTGTTCGGAGCAGTCTCTTTCGGTCAACCCGACCAAGACTGAGCTTGTTCTGTTCACCAAAAAGAGAAAGCTGAGAAGCATGAAAATGCCTTGCTTAAAAGGAACCCCTCTTAAACTAACTTCAGAGGTCAAGTATCTGGGTATAATACTTGACTCGAAGCTTAACTGGGGCAAACACATTAGCACTAAGGTGACAAAGGCAAGTATGGCCTACTGGCAGTGTCGCAGAGCATTGGGAAGGTCATGGGGTTTCTCCCCAAAGATTGCCCTCTGGCTGTACACTGCCATAATCAGGCCTATGCTTTGCTATGGCGCACTCGTCTGGTGGCCCAGAACCAGATTGATTACAGTAGTGTCCTCTCTGGAGCGGCTGCAGAGATCGGTCTGCTTGGCGGTGACGGGAGTGATGCGAACAACACCTACTGCGGCCATGGAGGCTCTCTTATGCCTTCCTCCACTGGATCTCTATGTGAGGGAACAGGCACTGAGGGCCTCCCTGAGAATGCGGGCTTGGGGTCTCTGGACCTATAGGTGGGGATCGGTTGGGCATACACGGATTCTGGAGGACTGCTCAAAAAAGCTGCCTCTTTTGGGTCTTGATGCTGACAGGATCCCCCCCAAATACGTGTTTAAGAGGAATTTTAAAATTCTGTTAGACACTAAAGGATCTGACCGGGCTGACATATGTCTGTACACGGACGGATCCAAAAATAATACTGGCTCGGGTGCGGGAATATTCTCCCCGGAACTGCAGCTAGATATAAAACTATCGTTGGGGAGGTACTCCTCTGTTTTCCAGGCGGAACTCATTGGGGTGCTTCGCTGCGCAGAAGAAGTCCAGGACAGAAATGTCCGGGGCAAAACTATTCAAATAATCACGGACAGTAGGGCGGTCCTTGTGGCGCTAAACCGCTGCAAGATCATCTCCGGTCTTGTGCTACAATGCATTGAGACACTGAACGTGATATCCACTCATAATGTTCTAACTCTCAGTTGGGTTAAAGGGCATGAAGGAAATGAGGGCAATGAGAGGGCTGATGAGCTGGCGAGGCAAGGTTCTGGTAACGTGCCGTGCGGTCCGGAGCCTTTTATCTCGCTGGCTGTTAAGGCCCTTGATGCCATCATAAAAGGGGAGACCCGTAGACTGCATGTTGAAAGATGGGAGAATGTGGCTGGATGCCGTCAGGCTAAGGCTGCAATTAACATACCATCTGACAAACATGCAAAATATTACCTGCAGTTGTCTCGGGACAGATTACGAGTTATCGTAGGATGTCTTACAGGACACTGTAAGCTAAACAAACATCTGCACACTATGGGACTGGTTGAAAGCCCATTATGTCGTGGATGTGAAGAAGAAGATGAAACAGTGGAGCATGTGCTTTGCAACTGCCCAGTGTTAGTATCGAAAAGAGGATCCATGTTGGGGAACTTCTGGCCTAGCATGGCCAGTATTAGTGGCACACCGCCCTCCAAAGTACTTGAGTTCGCCCTGAGTTTGGGGTGGCTTGAGGAATAGGAGGCTGGTGGGCTGCTAACATCGGAGGTAGCATAATGGGCCCGATTATGTGGCCTGAGTGCGCGTGAACCATGGTTTGCCCTCCACATCCAATCCAGAATCCAGAATCCAGATAATTAAATGGAATTATGCTTAAACTAATTTACTTATACGCCTACTAAAATTTTGTACTACGTGGTGATAACTTTCGTTTTCTTTGGGCATATTAATCACATCCTATTTTGTCATCCCCGGCCTATAAGGATTCCATGCATGGCTTTATTATTAATAAATCTATAAAGATAAGTAAAACAATTGAACTTTTTTAAATGTCGATATTTTCATTTCTCCCATGTACAACATAAAAGGCAATAAATTACAAAGTTGCAGTAAAACTTTGTAATAATAATAAAATTACAAAAGAATTTGACCTTTGCATTATTGTATCAAAATAAAATAGAGCAAGTTCTACTCCCCAGTCCTATATCTTTATAACTTGGAGTAACTGCATTTGGAAGCTTTCGACTACAAGAAAACTTGATTTTGACAGTCGAAAAGTTGTAAGATATATAGCATTGACAACGACAAACTTGAGAACTAAGTTATAAAAGTTAATAAAGTAATTTTAACAGTAATTAGTGTAGTTGGCCATAATAACTCGGCCTAACTTTATTTTAATTATATAATATTCAAAGATAAAGTCACCTTAAAATTAATTTAATTTAAAGTGGAACACATTTTCCCTAACTTTTCCACAACTCTTAATTATTGCGCCAACTTGAACATTTTCTTCAAGTTATTACCGCAATATATCATTCTTTTCACAATTTTGCATAATAAAACTATCCTTTTCAAGGAATAAATTAGGTCCTTATCGTATTTCGACTTTTTAGAGAAAATTTCTTATATCTCAAAAGTTAAACTCGAGCGCCACGCGATAACGCGCGGTGTAATTGCATATCCTTCTACGTTTGTATAATTTTTTTAAAATTTATTTTTAAGTAAACATGAAATCTAATTTAGTTAATTTAGTACCAAGTAAATAATAAATTTATGATATTTCAGTTTGATCTTTGCTGAGTAGAATTATCTACAGAGCGAATTACGCTTAATTAAAACAAATATTACATTGGTAAATGAAAATTGTTTGATTTTTTCTGTTTGAATTACATAAAATCGTTACCCCTTTTTAATAAACGCAGTAAATGTAAGCTCGGAAATACCTTAACCGTACGAAAACACCAAAAAATGAAAATCGATTTTAGGAAGTCCTTAATTACGAAACCCTAATAATATATTTTGTCATGTGGGATCAATTTGTAACAAAATAAATTAAAAGAGTAGGTAATTGATTTACTATTACCGCAAGAGAGACTGCCTTGTAATTCGTTGGAACAACTCGGCATAAATTTACTGACACGTTCAGTCCAAAACACATATGGTCTGCTTTATGAGCTTCACTGTATATGACAAACTACACTTTGCAAACAAGAGAGATTTGATGCTAGGTTGCATTTATGAATTTTCAGCTTTGTTACTTTCAAAATGTCACATTTTCTCTAACTTATGTTATATATAAATTTTTAGCGTATTCGTTACGAGTACACCAAAATTTCAACCCAAAAGGTAATATACATGAAAAATGGGAAAGTTTTCATGCTTCGGTCTAAATCCTGCTATCGCTTTGACATTTTAAAATGTCGTTAGTGCTAACTTTTAAATAATTTACTGGCAACATAAAAAACTCTAAAATAAAAATTAAAAATAATTTATTGAGGCAATTCGGTAAAATGCGGTTTTTGGAAGAACACCTAGAGAGAGAACAAATAAATGAAAACTCTGCGGGCATTCCCGAATATCTACTGCACTATCGTTTTTGTTATCATAGCAGTTGTTCAGGTATTCACTAGCTGGAGATTGCACAAGGTTTCTGGGTTACGGGAGAACCTGTAACCCTAAACGGCGCAGTCCGAGATACTTGGTGAAGGAATATTTAGCAGATAATTATGCAAATAAATACAACCTCAATCGATAGGTAAAGCTAGACAGTGTATGACACATAATGGACAACTGTAAACAGCTTTTCATCCAAATTGGATATGCATTATACTACATACTACTACATCACGTAATTGCAAACCTCAATCAATACGTCCTGAATTTTAATGCCAGTTTACCTCATTTTTTCAGAAAAATGTCCTATTTTGGAACAAAGGTGCCTTAAAACGGTCAGGATGCATGGTAAATAATATTGTACCGATTTGTTAGTTTCAGTCACGACCCCTCATGAAAAAAATGATAAGTGATAAGTGAAAATTAAAATATAATTCTTATAAAAGCTAGTCGAAAGAGTTTAAACGAACTTAAACAAAATTTAAAACATTAAAGTTGTAAACTTTAACATAAAAACTAAATTTTTATGAAAAATTAGGGGTGATAATTTCAGCATCTAGGTTATACCATGATTTTAAATCTAGGTGCTTTTGCTCGACTGGATGAATTAAATCTATGATTTTGAGGTACTCCCTAAGGTTAATCGTTTATACTGCGATTAATGTCTTTCTTTAACGTAGCAGTTGTTATAAAATATAAAATAAAACGTTTTAAAACGTTGAGTCATTTTATAACACAAGTGGAAGTCTTTGGATACTCTCAAAACATGGCGGATCTAATTATTAGAGTTTTAGAAGAATCGGTCAGATCGTCTGCAGATGTTAAATTTTCTAATCATTTTTATTCGTTTTTTCTGAGGATTAATTGCTCATTTTATTTGTTCTTGTTACATTTATTATTTTTCGGGAGGTTTTCTTATACCACACATCTTTTGGAGTTTGATGAATTAATTTCTTCATTTTTTTGTTTGACACCTAATAAACAAGCTGAGAGGTTAGCTATGTAAACGGGCTAAAGACCGGATTTTAGGCCATAGGTCCTAGGTTTGATCCCCAGCCCGGCTACAAAATTTACCCGACTTCATTATGACCCTTTCCTTTCGGAAGGCAATGGCAAACCACTGAGAGTAACCTGCCAAAAAAACCATTAAGGTCACGATGCTTCTGTCAAGAAGCAAAACGATAAAAAAGAAAAAACAAGATATTCGAAAAAACTCCGGAGGTGCGATAATGGACCTTGAAAACAAAGGACCATGGCAGCAAGACACTGTCCCTAAAAAGCAAGAATAAATCTCTTCAAAAAAAGATAAAAATTTTAAGATTGGGATGCAGAAGAGCATCCTGACAAATGAAGGAAAGAGGAAAAGACTCTGGAAATGCAAGCCCTTGGCAAAATAGACTTTAGTGGGGCTTTTAGTAAGTCTGAGGAAGTGCTCCAACACTAAAATGCCCGACGAGATAGCAGTAAAAAGGAAGATTTTTTTTGACATAGTTAAACGTAAAAAAAAAGAGGCAGGAAAGCCCAGCAATGTCCCAAGTAAAAGAAAATGGCAAAAATGCTATTTTTTTTATATAAAGGGACCGCTGTAGTGATCGTGATGACAGGATATCGTTTGAAATACATGGAAGCATTTGGAGCCGTTAATGATGAGCGACACGCTAATGAATCTATCCAGAGGGTAAAGAAAATGCAACAAGGTTAGTGCTTATTAAGTTGAAGAGAGAGGAAAAAACTCAAACGTTAAAGAAGGCAGTTGGAGGGTAAGTATAGCAGCTCTAGAGTAATTGATCTAGCCTGCAAAAAGATGACTGTTCAAATGACGGACACAAATGAGAGATTGAGGACAGAAGTTCATCAGATCATTTAGATCCACAGAAAAAAGTATAAAGGTTGGTAAATGTCGCTGCCCCCCTCCCCAAATCAAATTTTTGGGTTTGAGCATCAATGAGCTTTCAATATTTTTGTTTGAGCCGTTGAGCTAGCATGTCTGCAGCCCTCCCCCCCAAGAATTTCGCGAATAACTTTGCGACGGTTGAGGCTCAAACAAAAAATTTGGAAGCTCATGGATGCTCAAACGATGCTCAAACGTTTGACATTATTTTCACCCCAAAATTCCACTTGGGGGAGAGGGGGGCTAGCATGTCTACAGCCCCCCAATGTTTTCAAGAATAACTCCGCGACGGTTGAGACTCAAACAAAAATATTGGAAGTTCATTGATGATCAAACGTTTGACGCAAATTTTTACCCAAAAATTTAATTTGGGGAGGGGGGTCAACGACATTTACCTCTACAAGGCTAAGTGTGGGACTTGGATGGTCATATTATGTTAGGTAGCTAGAGCTGTAGCACCAAAGTGCAATAATGACCAAGTCTGGACAACGGCGATCTGCAGTAGTAATAGCAACGGATCAATGGGAAAAAAATAAGCAAAGTAAATGAGTGTGCTGCTCAGATGTTAAATGTCAAGAAAAATATAGTCCCAAAAGAACCAAAGATAAAACATTGACTAAATAGATGCGCTTCTACACTAAGCAATCAAAGGTTCAAAACAAAAGGCCTAAGTCATAAATAGATAAATTGGATGTAAAATTCATACGTTCTAATAAGAATTATACGCTTCTGATCCTGCACGTAATTCTTAACGGCGGATATCTTGCAATTTAAAGGAGACATAGATGGAAACTTTAGTCAGTAAAAGTCTGATACCACCACCGTCGATTATGGCGTCGTCTCGTACAAAATTTTCTCTTCCGAAAGCAAAAACCCTATGCAAATCTTAATTTTTATCTACAGTTAATTGGAATTGAATCACCTGAGAATCTAAGCTCAATAATTGCACATATTCCAATCCATTTGTCCATATTGAATCTCTCAGGGAAAAAAACCAATGACTGTCTTAAGTAACAAATATCTTCTGTGCAGCTTCTAGACTCGAAATATCGGTCCATCATCTTCGTCAAAAGTTAATATAAGTAGTATAAGCAAAATATGGAAAAAGTCTATTAATATTCTAGAACGAATATCTTGAAAACATTTTTATAAATATTTCATAATGGTTATGCACTTTCCAATATTAGGTTGCGTTATACTGTGTTAGTGCCCAACCCCATTTAACGAATATGAATTCATAATGCAAAATATAAATTAATATTTGGCTTATGTATAATAAACGATTGCTGTGCATTCCAGAAATGAATAAATTAAATTTTTAGCAAAACATACAAATTTGTATAGTAAAATTTACGTTCAGGCTCGTATCATGTCAATTTCAGTAGTAATTTTAGTGTTCGTGTTGAGGAAACTAGAAAACAATCTTCATCATTAAGGTTTCGTGCAATTTTAACATAAAATTAATGATGAGACAGCTGTGGCAGTTATTAATATCCAAGACGCTATTGCTTTATTTAAATTCACCTTCTACGGTTATTTGATATTATGGTGATAGGGACTAATGCGTATTTTTGACATTTTTTGGAACAATTTGTTAATATTTCATTAACAAGCGCACAAGATTTGGAGAACCGCCAAACTGCGATAAGTAATTGAAAAACGGATTTTGAAAAGGTTTCGTGTTTCCGTTTTCACTGCTATTGTTTAGGGCCAGGGGCCACCAAACGCTAAACTTACTTGAAAAATTTATTTCACATAGTTTAAACTGAATGTGGTAAAACTAAACTTATCCAATAATGGTAATTTTGGGTTTGCTCTGATTCACAAGTTTACATAAATACAAATTATTCAAATCGAATTGCCTACTTGATTGTAGGTGGATATACTCTATTATAATGGGGTTTGTTATCAAATTCTTGAGGTTTGACCATAACTATCTGCCACTTCTGTTCAAATGTTAAACAATCTGATTGAGTTTACGGTTGGGTGACATTACAAAGAAAACTATTAGTGTAATTAATGTTAAACTTCTGTAATAATTTTATAAATAAGCAATAAAACCTTTAAAAAAGGTATCAATTTTCGATAGTTTCTGACAATTATAGTAGTAAGAAAATGTCGGTGTTGTGAGAACACCGCAGGAGTATAAAATAGACCCGCTTAGAGAATTTGCATGTAGTGAGAATTTATAGATCCCTTTTCAACTCGTCAAAGCCTGTGGGATTGTAATATTTATGAGATAGAACGGTTTATTTTTCCTCTTTTTTTTACCGTGTGATGTTTATTTGAACGTTGTGTTTCCTATCTGCGCCGTATTGACCTACAAATAACCATATCAATTCTCCTTTTCCTTGGTTATGCATTTTGATTTTGCAAAGCAGCAAAAAGTTGGAACTTATCACTCAATAATCCGGAAGCGTGGAATAACTCTGCAAATTTTCCAATTTTTCGCTTTTTCTGCGCGCTTCGCACATAAACCGCAGTGCGATAACTGCCGCTGATGTTTAATGGTTTTTAACACGAAATGTTTAAAATGCTGAGAAGTTTTCAACAAATTTTGGTAGTGACTAGCGTTTGTTATTTGGCACAAAGTTTAGGTTTTCCAATAAAAGTCAACCGTACGTTAACTTTAATGTAACCTTTACTATAGTTCAACTTAGTCAATAGATAACATTTTCCTTTAAAGTAATCGAACAACTTTTTATTATTTATCATTAGGAAAGTACTTTTTCGAGTTGTACTTACTTTGAAGTCGTAAAATCAAATTGTAAATTACATACCATCACGACGGATTTACATTAGGGACTGATGCGCCAATTAACCTATTCGACTAACTACCAAATCAACTTTGTGTACGTTTTGGCTTAAAGATGATCATTATCGATTTGTAATTTGGTGAATTTATGTCTTCTAATCGGTAGACCGATAAGATTAAGTTTGAAATTTATCGATAATGTTACTTTCTTTAAGGGAACAATATATTACAGCAATTTAGGGAAATTTCCGATAGAGGGTGGTTAGGTAGTCTTGAAAACATTTTTCACTCTGAACTTACTCTTGTGTACAAATTTAAAAAACTCTTAAACAGACCAAAATCAACCACGCAGACAAAGCAAGTGAACTTTATTGATGATTCCTTTTATCGATTTTCAGGGTCATCCAGGGATAGAGCACATAAATGATGGGAGAAGTTTTCTGTAGTAGCTATAATTCCAAGAACCGCAATTTAAGTTCGCCTTCTGCGACAGATAATCGACTAGCACTTACCCGCATTCTGTGAATTCTGTTACATTTCAAATGTCAGTTTTTAGCTTAACGTCAGTTATTCACAATTTTGATTTAACTAACAAATTTGGTAATTGTATCTGTAGTTCCGTAAACGAAGTGTATAATTTTATAATTAAAACGGTCGCTTTAATCTTTAAACTATTGAAACGGAGATCTCGATTCTTGATTTTATTGTGGAGGGCAAGTTAAACTTGCACGCACTTCTTTCGGTACAGCTGCAGCTCAAGTTTGTCTCGCCAAAATTCAAGTTGGTAAATAAGCAGAAATGCCTTTTTTTCTTAGTATTTGTATATTTTATACTTTGTTAGTTGAATAAAATCAACTTTTAACCTTAATTTCTTAAATCCCACATGCAGCTCAATGAAGTGGGCCAAATCCTAGTTAGTCGTCCATAAATATGAGAAATTTTTGTTAAAACTCTGTAAAACAGTAGTGTTTCCTCACTTTTTCGATTTTATTACCCCATTACCTAACAGGATATCCGCCCCCTACTACTTCAAAGCAAAACAGAAAATGGTAAGAAAATAAAAACAAAACAGTTCAATAAAAGTTACCTTTATTGCACGTATCGGTGCAATTTGTTTTTCTAAAAATCCCCAGCTTTATTACCCCATCAAATGGCCATTTTACACCCACGTTAGGAAATGCTGCTTTAGATTCAGCTATTATTTATCAACAAGAGCGTCAGTAAAATTAAATCTTGACACAAGCAATTTATGGTATTTTTGATGAATTTGAATAAAAGTTTTTATTCCCACACTTTTTGATAGGTTATCAAAACCCAGGTTCTAAAAGATACCAAATGGTAATAAGAATTCTCTTTCGTTATTAAAGTGGAATGTCTGATATTGAAGTTTGCATTCAATAAAATAACGCGATCAGTTGCAAATGTAAGGTACCGAGTTTAAATCCGAGGAAGGTATGGAATACCCCCCAGTACCTGGAGCATAAAATTTACTATATTATCTTAATGGGTCTAGCAAAATTGGTCTTACTAAAATCTTAATAAAAATTATCTGAATTTAATCTATTTCTCAGATATCACCGATGTTTTTATTCGGCTTTTTTCATGGATAATGCGATCTTTACGTATAAAATCATACTTATTGAATTAGATCTTTGTTGCGATGATGTGCGAGGAGCTGTTTAGTAATTTATTATATTGGATGCTGATAGGTCACCTGAACCTTTATAGTTAAAGAGAAAACTTATATTTGCATGATTTTCGGATCGCGTGCCATCATTATTCATTCTGTTAATACGTTTCCATGGTAACAGTGGCTTTATCCTTTATCTAAAGTAAATATTTCATATACAGGGTAAAATAAGTTTTGAAATCTTTTAGAGTGCTACGCTCTATTTTACCAAATATATAGCCAAAATTAATCATAATATTCAGATACAAGCACATCTGAAGACCAGTCCAGCAAGCAATGTAATGGATGTATCATAGAACTAATGATGTTAAAGAAGCAACGCAGATGTTGGAAGTAACAAAGCCTTGGAGGGCAATTTTGGAGGGCAAAACAATCTCAGACGCACGCACACAAATCGGGCCCATTGCACTACCTCCAGTTTCAGTTTCACCCCGATCCTGTCATTCTCCAATAAGTCAATCTAGCTGTAGGATGAACTCTAGGATCCTGGCAGGCGGAGTGTTTCTGATTTTGGCCATGTCGGGCCAGAAGTCCCCCAACACAGATCCTTTTATTGAAGTTAACGCCGGACAGTAGCAAAGTACGTGTTCGGCTATTTCCTCCTCTTCATTGCATCCACGACATATCGGGTCATCTGCATACCCCATCACGTGAAGATGTTTATTTAATCTGTAGTGTCCAGTTAGAATCCTCGCAATTATCCGTAGATTGATTGTGGATAGCTTCAGATAGTATCTAGCATGTCTCTAAAAGGGTTCACGTATTGCAGCCCTTGCTTGGGGTTTTTGTACTTATCTGCAGGTGTGCAGTTGTAGGGTATGTTGTTTTAGAAGTGCAGCTAAAGCCTTAACTGAAGGCGTAAACATCAGTTCCGGGCCGTAGGGAAGACTATTGGAGCCGCGTCTCGAGAGTTCATCAGCTCTTGTGTTGCCCTCATCACCTCGATGTCCCTTAACCCAACAGAGAGAAAATACATTTTGGCTAGATATATTATTCAATGTTTGAATGCAGTCAAGCACCAGATCAGAGGTGACCTTGTAGCTCCGAAGTGCCACAAGTGCCGATCTACTGTCTAAAATAATCTGAATATGTTGATTCTGGATACAGCGCTATAATTATTAAATTAACAAAAAAACTATTTTTGACGACCTGCTAATTTGTGATGTGATGCTCTTATAATTTTCAATGAAGCATCTACAGGAAATCCACCCCTTCTTCACTGCTGATAGCTGGCCATCAGTACGTAGAGCTTCCGAAATAAAAAAATAAGTCGAAAATTATAACAAAACGTATTCGATAAACCCAGTAAGAAATAACTGGGGTGCAATATCAGGATTGATTCCTGGTAGACCCAGGTAATAAAGTTAAAAACAAAAGCTCTCCAAAAATTTTTGTTAGGAACTAAAGTTCCTGACATGAAAATGTCAAAACAAATTTGTAAAATGCGATTGGCTTGTTAAATTTTGCGATGTTTCTGATAAATTAAGTAATGGCTACTTTGTAATGAGCCAAAATTTAGACTGTGTTTATTAATTTGTTACAATTTTAAATATTTATCAAATTATTTCGGATGGTTCTAATTAATTCATGTTAACATTCTTAGCGTTTCTGTCAGCACTTTCACTCCCATCTAAAATATCTTATTTTATTTTTTCTTTTAAAAGCTGGAAAAGATAAATTCTTTACTACGGGATTAGCTTGTTTTTGTGAGAAACATGGAAAGCTTATTTGCAAATATTTATTACAAGTGAGTCGTTGTACGTTGGTTACCTTTATTTTTTTGTTGTTATTACAAAATTATAATTTTTTATAGTAATCTTTGTGAAAAGCTGTCAAGTTTTTTGTAAATATCTTGTAATGGATCTCCGCTACAAGAAGACAACTTTTGATTGTACCTAAAAGATAGAAGAAAAGGAAAACTTTTTCCACATAAATTAAAAGTTGGGAAAATGGACCCAAAAACAAACAGGACGACCAATCCTTAGATTTTACTTCCACCGATAAAAGATCGGTTTAGTTTTGCAAATATGGAAATCTACAATGATGATGAGGTTTTTCCATTTGTTACGTTTGACCACGTCACTTTTTATGTGCAAAAGCACACATTTTCCGGATTAATAATCCTTAACATGGATTATTAAATTTTTGTTAATTTTCTGTCAATTTTAACCAACATGAAGTTTCCGAATTACTCTAGCGCAATAATTTTGTTACAATTTGATCATAAATGTGATATATTAACGTGCATTTTACAAATTATTTCCCAAAAGGTAAATTTAATATTTATGCGTTTAGAAAAAGCTTACTAGTGCAACAAATTGGACTGTGTAGTTTCCAATTTGACGTCGAGTTATAAATTTTCATGAATTAAAATTTTTAAACAATGTTTCGAATTCAATAGAACGGATAGGGGTTGATTGTTAAAAATTATTCTGACACCATGTAGTTGTTACACATTACATTGTTTTCAACTACAAAACCGAGCTGTTTCCCAACAAGTGAAAAAAAATATGAAATGCAAATTTGCAAATCCAAAAGGACAAGTTTGAGTAAAGTTTAAGTTCCTCCAAGTTATGGAAAACGGGAAACTCGAGAAGCATTTCATGAATTAAAATGTAGGCAAACTAAATTGACAATGTGTAGTATAATTTAAATCGTGAGTTGAAGCTTGCAACTTTTATTATAAAAATTTGTAAACTTAGAAATAATTTAGAGCTGTTTACGCGTAGATGAAACCCAAAGGTAAAAGGCATTGATAAATTCAACGCTTAAGTGACAAGAGAAAACCCATTTTACTTATTTATCCGTATTTAGGGGATTTCAGGTCATTCCTCAAAATAACTTCTCTCATTTGAAATTTATATTCCTTTTTGATTTCCACCTATCCGAGTTTTTTCGGTTCGACTTTTAATAATAATTGTTGCGTTAATAAATTATTATTAATGTTGACTCTTCCGACTTGTAATTTTCCGCTTCAAGTTTTTACATAAATTTTAAACATTAATTAGAATCAATTAGCACTTTCATACGACTTGCAGCAACAAACTTAAATTTAAGCGTCACTTACTTTTCACATCACATCGTTTAATTTTAATAATTAACAGTATAAAATTTAATTAGCAATTTTATGTGTCACAATTCCTAATAAAACGACTAGGCAAGAAATATTTTGATATCTCTCCTACTTTAGTTAAAACTTGATCGAATTTGTATTAATGAGTTTAGTTCACTTAAATTGAAACGACGAAACCTTCCATCTCGTATTTTGTTATTTCAGCAGATAATGACAAAACTAATGAGCATCTATATCAAAAAGATTTTCCAGGATATTTTGCTTTTTACGGCAAAATTTTCAAGTTGGATTGTTTTATTTAATTAACTATAATACCTACAAGAAATTTAATTAAATTTTAATGCCACGTTAGTTCAGAATTATAAGGAATTTATTTTTAACGTAGTCATATTTTATATATTTTATATATTATTTTGTTGTTTCAAATTCTGCTTTAAAATTTATTAAATTTTGCTCTGCATGATAATTTTACTAAAAAGGGGCAAGCCGTCATCGACACACGTTGTCTTCTTCCCATGTTTACTCTGTTTACTCCTTTCGGTTGGAATTTGATGTCAGCTGCTCTTTACGAGCCAGTTAATTGTTTTCTATGTTCCTGAACAGTGATTATATAAATAGAAATTTATTTGACGAAGAACAAAATTGCTTCTTCGTTTGAACAAATAATGTACTAAAGCGTTGTGAAAATAAAGATAGAGAGGGTTGTAAAATATAAAATAAATGTAACAGAAATTGGGATTCGAGGATTTTGAGATACTTAAATGCTTATCACGATTTATTTTTCTTATATTATCAGAAGGGGCTTGTTGAGCAGAATGATAACATCTTTTGATACCATTAGACAGCATTGCCGGGGTTGTGCATTTCCTAGTCCGGGGACAACTAACCGCTAAATATCTCTCCTTGGGGGAATTCTACCACAACCACCGACATATCCTAGCTTTAGTTTATCGAAAGCACTACGTAATATTTCTAATAACAAAGCTAACATGTGTAGGTTCCAATTATTTTGGAACGCAAAGAGAAAGATTTCCTCCGCTAGTATTTTATAACATCTTTACTATAACATCTAAATTGCAACTGCGACAACGTTTTTAGAACATTATTTGCAGATGTGAGATGGTTATTTGTATTTTCATTCTCGTAAACAACAGTCTAATTTAAGCTTGGCGAGATGGAAAGCAAAAAGATGTTCCCCAACGTAGTCTTGACCACTGAGAGTATTTTAACAATGTCCTCAAAATCTCTGCAAGTTCTGACCACATTAATGAACTAATCTTAGAGTTCTTGAACGCAAATTAATTTAATAGGATCTTTCAAGAGTCTCACCACTTAATTAACAGAAACAAAAAAACAGTTCTTTCGATTAGATTAGAATAGACTTGATTTAGACTGAACTCGAGAATACGTTTTACTGTGAAATAGTGTGGTTTACTTCGAATGGAATTGCTGGAACATCTGTTAACTTTCCAAGTAAAATTACGCAGAATTACTAACAGAAGGTGCTTACTACCTTTGGATATTTCCAATTTGATTTCAATAAGTGAAATTCTCAAATAAACTTATATTATTATTAAAGTTTAGATAGAGTGAAAATTTTATGTGGTCGAAATTGCAGCAATATTTGTGATTGGAAGAGTCAGTTCAGTTGACGAGTAAACTTTTATTATGTGGTGACTTTAGTTTTTATGGATACTTTAGTCTACTAACAATCGGACTTTTAAATTTGTTTTCGTAATTTATTGTTCTGTCTAAAAATAATCCGTAAGCTATATTTTCAGCTATTTGATTGGCGCCTTTGTTTCTTATGTAATTTCTCCTGGCAGATTTTCTCATGCTGATTTAATATATAAGAATTGGTTAAATTCTTTCGTTACCATTAAGCAAACTTTTTAATTAAAATTTAAATCACAATAACCCGGGTACAAACGTTGGGTTGCTCGATAATCCAATTATGAGCGTCATTATCAAATTTTGAAATTTAAAGGAAAATTGAAGATCTTTTTTTGTATCTAATTGTGTATTACGAAAGTTAAAAGTAATAACGGATTTAAAATATAATAAGAATTTGATTAAAGCCACAAAAAATTCATTAGTAAAGCACTAGATATTTATTTATTTATTTATTAATATTTCAAGATATTTAAAAACCGGGATTTTTAAGCTTCTTTAAAATATCCCTGTAGGCCACGCAACTTTTAAACTGAGATCTTTAAACCCACGGATCTGCGTGATAAGTTTTTAATTAAAAATTTGGTAGGTAATAATTAACAAAATGTAATTTAAAATAAAAGTTTAATTTAATGTTGTTGGTTGCACTAGTAATTTTATCAGCTGCGCGCGGTAGCCCCCGCTCTAAATATTTACGTTTAACGCACGTACTGTCAACAGAATGCAACAACCATAAGATTATTATGTGGAAAACCGAAATTTTACAATTGACTATTTTCTAAAGTAATCGATATTTTGATTGATTATATTTGAAATGCTTGTAACTTTGTAGAAAACAAAATTAGAGTAATGGAAGCTCATTAAGATTCTAACGTTTTACACCAATTTTACTCAAATATTTAAAATAATAGTAAAAATAAAAAAACATATCTACAGCCCCCCCACCCCCAAACGTTTTCTCAAACAATAAAATAGAAGCTCATTTAGGTTCTAACAAAGCTGTGACGCTTGACATTAATTTCATCCCAAAATTCGGTTGGGGGGAGGGGGTAGGGAGGTAGCAACATGCACCTTGAATATTTGACGTTCGTTTTCACCTCAAACGTATAATTTTTAGATCCCGTCAAATTTATCTAAATAACCATAATATCTTTTAAATATTTTACTCAGCTGACTTTTATTCTTACAATATCTCGCAATGCCACAGTCGTGGAGTAATGTGACCGATGGTTGAGTACAGAGCGGAAATTCTGGGTTCAAATCGCGGACTAGACAGAATTTCTTAGCTCGGCCTTCCAGTGGGCATCTATACGCTATGGTGAAATCAATCTAGAGTATCAAAGAAAAAAAAACAAGGAGTAGCTCACCTCGGTAAATGAATCGTGAAGACTTCCAATGAAGTAAGCATATTCCAAATAGAATGGATACTTGATAATAATAATAATAATATCTCGCAAAAGTTAAAATACCAAGAAAAATATGGGCCTGAACCGATCACACACCTAACATATAAATAGAAATTATGATGATGACTTTTATTTACATTTAGTTGAAAAAGTTTAAAAAAAATTATATCACTGTTAACCTTCAGTCTCTGAAATTTACTGGAGGGTATTCCATACCCCCCAGACCTCCCGGTTCCAATACCATGACGTAATCATGTGTTGATTTTAAACGGTTTTCATAAAAGAAAATCGACCTTAAAATATTCGCGTTTTATATTAACAAAACGCCACCACGCGAAATAATTAGAACTGCTAAAAAACGTAATGTTGTTATTGACGGTTGCACCATCAACGGTAATGCAAAATGCGAATACTCTATGTAGATTTTTTGACCGGGGGGCTTGGGGGGTATGAAATACCCTCCAACTGTAAACGGATTTGACGGTTTGCGTTTGTTAGGTACAAGAGAAAAACATGGGTTTATATTTAAATATTTGTTTTGTTTTAGCATTTGTTTTAGCATTTGCTTTAGCACCCTCTCTGAGCTTTAACTAAAATTAATTTTTGGCCATTTTTGATGACATTGCTACCCAAAATAGAAAATTTTAAGCCACAAATGCACAATCTTGCATTGGGTATTTTAAAATTATAGCTAAAACTAATTCAAAACTTCCTAATGATTTCATTAGTAATTGCTAATTGGTAACCATGGTAACCATTTCTTAACCAAATGTTCATTTGGCTCATATAACTTAAACTAATTCTTTTTTTTTAAGGGTGCGTTCCACTTAAAACCCACGACGACCACGGTCAATCGTCAGTCCAATCAAATAACCACGCTCGATCATTAGTCTAATCAAAGAACCGCGGGAGCACGTCACTGTCACCCATGGGCTTAAGTGGAACGCAAGAATAATTGGGACTGCTAAAAGACGTAATGGTGTTATTGACGGTGGCGCCATCAACGGTAATATAAAACGCGAATACTTTATGTAGATTTTCTTCACCGGGGGGCTTGGGGGGTATGAAATACCCTCCAACCGTAAACGGAATTGACGGTTTGCGCTTGTTAGGTACCAGAGAAAACATGGGATTATATTTAAATATTTGTCTTAATTACGGAATTAGCACCTTTTTTCAGCTTTAACTAAAATTAATTTTTGGTCATTTTCGATAACATTGCCACCCAAAATAGAAAATTTTAAGCCACAGATGCTCAATCTCGCATTGGGTATTTTAAAATTATGGTTAAAACTAATTCAAAACTTCCTAATGATTTTATTAGTATGTGGTAACCATGGCAAGCATTTCTTAACCAAATGTTTATTTGGCTCATATTGCTTAAACTAATCCTCTTTTTTTAAGGGTACGTTCCACTTAAAGCCCACGACAACCACGGTCGATCGTCAGTCCTATCAAATAACCGCGCTCGATCATTAGTCTAATCAAAGAACCACGAGAGCACGCCACTGGCGCCTATGGGTTTAAGTAGAACGCACTGTAAAAACAGTAATCCATAACAATTAAATGTAAGCCCATGACAATTACCTACTCTTTTTCATGAAATTTGACTCGCTGCATCACAATTTGTAATGATAACCACATCCTAGTAAAATCTAACAATAAAATTTTACGTGGTATGCATCCGGCAACAATTTAAACAAACTTTGATTAAAAATTACATTGGATTAAAGACCACCCAAATTTTAGATCAAAAGTGTGAACAAAATTGATTTGCATGATTATCTTTCAATTATCACTAATGTTAAGTTAACCTTTTAGATTAAAATTTGTTTCGGTTGTGTTTTTTTAATTATTTTGTTGCGATTTCTTAAAATGCTGTCTCTGATCTATGAACATGAATATAACCTTTATCAAACCTAATTCGTGATTAGAAATCAGAATTATTCAAAGTGAAAGGTTAAACAATGCACACTAAATAAATTCATATTTTCACTTTTAAAAAATTTTTCTAAATGTTTTAAATTTAATTCATTTATTTCTTGGATGTTTTGGATTTAGGATTTACTTTAAAAATCGTGTAAAACTTAAAATGAGTGGTGAAAATAATAAAAATAAAGGAAAACAAAATTGACGTTTATTTTTGAGAAACTGCAGAAAAGTTAGAAGTCGGTGAAAGAAATAATGAAAATAACTGTAAGAATGAAAATAATCATTTAAAAATAAAGTAGAAAAGCAAAGAGAAAAATGAATGCTTTTATTTGCAAGAGAAAATTATAATTAATTGTTAGTTTTAATAAATTGCTAATAATGTAGCATTCCAAATGTTAGATTTCTGTTTGGCGTTTGATGTTTAATAAATTAGCAATAGGTACTTTGCAATAATTAAGTTTACGAGATAACATTTAACTTGCTGAAAAGTTTCATGGTGACCAACATTATGCAAAAAAAGTTAAGTTAGGTTAGTTTGTATGTGGTATAATAACAAACAAGATGAATCTAACTGAGAAGATTATTTTCTTACAAGTTTTCTCTAGACGATTCGCTTTTAGGTATTTAAGCAAATCCTCAAGTTAAACGCGCGACTTTTGTAACAATTTGTTCCGTAACTTCAAGATTATTCAAATATACTCGTACAAAATATTAACAACCTACAAATCTCTGGCGTACGTTGGTTTACCGAGAGAGTCGGAAACTTACTTTTCCTTCCGCTCATGACAATCCCCATAGAATTTGGCGTCTTAATTGACGTCTATGCTTCGGTATGCACATTAAACTCTAATTAATTTCAATTTTGCATGCATTTGACAGGTAGTTAAGAATCTCGTTATTTTTAAATGCGGAATACTATTCCAGCCTTCCGAGGCTTATTAGATGTGTGCTTTACCACATCTCCCCCTCTCACACACATCTCACCTCACCGTCTCACATCTCACCGTCCCCAGAGAATTAAGAAAAAGTAAAACTTGACGAGAAGAAATTTATAAAATAATAAAGCGAAAAAAATTCTTTAGCGAAATTTTGCGCATCCTCACGTACAAAAGAAAATAAAATACTAATAATATAAAAGTGGCGGAATTGTTTTATGATTATGAAATAAAAATATCGACTGACTCTGCTCCTAGCACTACGAAGCGTCTAATTTAATTACGCGCGCATCTTTTAAATGAAAAGTGCTCCATCAAAAGAATTCTTTTATTATGCGCGTTCCATTCAAATGTGTAAGGTCATGGTAGAATTTCAAGAAAAGCATAAATACCATTTTATATTCATTCATATAAACAAACGAGGATAATTGAAAATACTCGAAGAAGAATTCAGACGCCACTTGCTATATTTTCCATGAAAAACCGAAAAGCTAAACGAGACTCGAGAGAAAATCGCGGTTACATTAACTAACCTCAATTGGGACATTTTACTAATTGTGGGCTTTAAGACAATTTCCATTGAATTAAAATTAATGGGGATTATTTAAACGAGTAACGTTTAATTGTAATCGTTCAGTTTGGAAAAATGAGACAGTCAGGATGTTAAGATGGAATTATGATCCTTTAGCAGGTGCGGACTTGTAACGACATTTTGGGGTGTTCTATGACGAGGACCCCTTCATTAGTGGACAAAACAAAGTTAATCTTAACTTAATTTTCAAAACATTATTATTATTATTATAAAGGCAAGTTTTAGTTCAACGTAACTTCTTATGCTCTAAATTTAAAAACTTCGAAAGAAAAGCAATAAATAGGTCGCGGTTGTAAGCTCGCATCGAATTCCCCCAGAGCATGGTAAAATGAAAATGCTTATGGGCCAGAACAAACGCTTTACAAAATTCAAGAAAACCACGATTAAATTGCTTGTTCTGTCCGTTAAACATAAAAAGTTTTTTTACCAAAAATATACTGTTTGGAAAGTTTTATTTGGTTAACAGCTTAACTCTTGCATGTTCCAAGGTCATTATTGAGTAGAAAAAAATCTAAAAGCGCTGTTTTTGACTTAGAGCGTCCGTCTCTGGGCAGAACTTATTTGCATAACATTTACCGTTTCTTTTACATGCATGAAATGCCTAGTGATATCAGAAGGATTTGTGGAAGAAATGCAGTTATTGAACTTTTAGTTAACCCTACATTGAAGAACCCACACCGCTCCACTGTAGCTTGCCAGCCGCTAGTTTGTGAAGTTCTAATTTTGACTGACAGTTAATTTTGAACCCTAATGAACTCAGAGTTGCTTTTTATATTTTTTCTTTTCCTTGTACAGAATAACCAGAAAATAATTCTTTTTAAGGTAAAAATGAGCTTGTTTATCAAGCTCTTGGTTACAAAATAACCCAAAAAACCTCCAGGCGTAAAAGTATGCATGTAAACAACAGCCATTTCAAGTTAATAAAAGTTTCAAAAAATAAAACAAAAACTACGAAAAAGTTTATATAATAAGTGGCGCCGCAGGTAATATTTTGAAAACTTAAGATCTAACGTGTTTTCCATCAAACACAGTTAACTTTACGAAGGAATGATTTTCCTTGGAACTATTGGTAAAAAATTTATAAAATATTTGCTTCAAGTTTTGTTTCCTTTCATAACTCGAAAATTGAGTGATACAATGCTCCCGCAAATGTTGATGAAAGTGACATGTCAGAAGATTTCTTTTTATAAATACAAATATTTCGTATATAGCAAAAAATAACCATTTATTTTCATCAATCGTACCCTTTGAAATGTGCTAGTGGAATGGTAGCCGTAGACGATTTTTGGGGTACTTCACGTTCAAACATAACATTATTTTGTTTTCAAGAAAACTTTTGAATTTTTCCATTAAGAAAATAATTAAAAATGGAGAGCTTATGATGATCTTTCCACATAATCAGTCCGCTTCTGGCTATAATAAACGCAATTTTCTGGTTAAGGGTTATCGGATATTAAGCCCTGATTGCACGGAGGAGCATTGACCATTACGCTACAAACTGCTGGTACTTGGGCGATAAAGCAGCTGCAAAACTAAACTTTGTCACTCTAAATTAAACTTTAAAAATAAAATTCCGTTTCAAAAATAGAAAAATTGATTTAAATAGATTGAAATGACTATAAACTTTCCGATCTCATAAATATCGATTTCGTTTCATCTGTCCCTGTTGACTTCTTATTTTGTGAACTTTAGACAACGTAATTGTCCCAAAGTAAAATAAGAAGCTATTATTGGACTTGCGTTAAGTTTTACTAATCAATTTTGTTACAGTTTCACTTTAGAGCATGACGCTTCCATTATCACGGAGATACGCCAATTCAAATGCGGACGATTTACAAGCGTATCAATACGCAGAAGTTCAATAATATTCATGAATTCTAAGGCGACTCTGTTGTATTATGTAAATGTAAATTCTACAACCTGCTTGTAGAGGAAACGTATCAAAGTTGCTTTTAACGTGGTTATCTAAACAGAGCGGTAGAAAAGACCAGTCAGCAAGTTAAAAGAAACCCTGAAAGTTTTATTTTCGCTTCTTCCAAATAATGAATCGAGGTTTTCGGATTGTCTAAGGGCTCTTTAATTTAGCAGTCTCTGGTGGTGCACTTCAAGACCGAAATAAAAAGAGTGGTTAGTCGGTTAGTCCATACAATAGAATCAAAAAGTTTTTGACTTCCAGTTACTTTGAAAAAATTAAATTAATGTTCGTTCAAATGGAATCATTAAATTTATATCAGATGAAATGCTAGCAACAAAGGTTTCTAGATGATGCCAAAATAGCTACAAAGAACTGAATATTCTAAACGTACAAGAACTGAAATAAGACGAAGATCGATGAAAAGTAATTTTTCGCAAACAATATCACCCATCAATATTTGTTAAACTATAGAATTTTAAGTGCAATACTTGTACGCTTATTAAATTTCAAAAAGTGCAAACAAGCAAATATACGTCATACAAAGTAATCGAAATTGGAATGAGATAGTTCTTTTTTTTCCTTTTTAATTTTAATGTTCTTGAACATCTGTGCGCATTCGTCAATTTAATAGAGTTCATTATTATACATCTCATTTTCTAACACAAATTGAATAAAATTTTCAATCAAAATTCAAAATAGAATCTTAGACTTTGTTCTGGATGCTTTATTACCACTAAAGTACTTTTAAGATGATTATTGAAATTTTCGACGAACGTTTTAAATATTCTACACGTTTACAAATTAATCACTTGCAAAAATATGCACAAAGTGGGAATAAATAATTGAATAAATGTTAAAATGTTCCAAAGGTGTAAATTGTCTAGGATAGAATGCAAACAAAGGTTTATTTGCATATTTGAATGAAAATTCAATTAATCGGTTTCTTCCATACCTAACATTTCAAGTACCGCGTTAAGATCTTAATTATTCAAAAAATTTCATTATTTTAATGAAGAAAATGAAAGATACTTACGTTTTTGCACATATCCCTTTTGATCCGAATTCTGAAACAAAATTAAACTGTGAAATTAAGTAAATTTTTCAGAGATAAAATTACTTATATTAATAATTTGGATGTTATCTTAATAATAAGATTTTGGTAAATTTTAAAAACCTTACTGCTACAATGGTGGCAGCGGTGGGATTAAAGAGTTTCATGGTACATTTTACATATTATAAAATCTATATACTTTTTTATGTATGTTCATTGAAATGGTTTATAATATTTGAGTGTTATAGTTTCTGTTTATTGATTTGTTTACGGATGATAAACTATTTTGAATTCAATTACAAACATAATTGAACTATAAATAGCATTCATCACACTTCAGAATTTAAAACATTTTCAGGTATACAATAGTTCAGCATATAAAATAATCCTTTTGCATTCTGCTTGCAGTTCATCATTTTATTACGTTCAAATATTGTGCAGATGAAAGGGCACATAATTTCGAACATCTGGTCTAAGCTACCGCATACACACAACAAACTACAAAAAGAATTCAAAACTTGTAGGACACGTTCTGTAACCGAAAATCGGACGTTAAGTAGTAGATAGAAATGTTAAATCAAATTAATCCTAATGAGTGACCGGTTTTGATGTGATTTTTAAGTGATCGTCCAGATCTTGGCGAAGTTGGGAAAATAAAATCAAAACTAAAAGTGGAATGAAATCAGAAACTGTAGATTGTCAGGTAGAATAATGAATAAACTAATAATTATTGGTTTTATAACTGTCAAGTACACTTTTTTAACAAAAAAAACAGGATTTATTTTGAAACAATTCAAGCCCATAATTGAAAAAATTATGGAGTGAGAAAGATTGAAGTTTAACAGCTGTGATTGTTTTCCTTTGTGCAGTATTAATTTATTTATTCATGCTGTTGACGTAATGTTTTAAACTTTTTAGTTACAATTTTAATACAAAGTACAAAAGAAAGATAATGAAATCTTTGCTTATTTCATAATTTAATATAATATTGTTAGAAATATTTTGCCTCTTAGAAAAATATTGACTAAAAAATAATGGCAAACTATGCTGAAAACAAAAATTTTATACTATGTAGTCATTTAAATTCTTGTCGCTTTTTAACGCCTTACGGTTGGCAACCCTGCATAATCTCAGGGAAAAAACTAGGTCATCCAAATTCTTCTTGCTGGATCGTTCATTTACTGCTGAATCGAATGAAAAGCATTGCAATTTGCGTGGACCCCTAAAATACAACTTTGCTTCTCATCGGACTGTTGTACACCTGCCGCATTTATAACGTTTCTATGGCAACTCGTACAAGTGTAACGGTACTAAGTATTTCCAAAAATTTAACCTGTATATGTGGTTACACCCTAATATGAATAATAAGTTTCACCTACACAAATTTGACGAGGATTTATCTAAGACTACAATTATCCACTTAAAAGGGAGCTTATATAATAAAAATGTCAATGCATGGGGTTTTAACCCCTTATTATCTTAATCTATTCTTCTATGCGTGGTATCAACCCCAACAGCGTAGACATAATATTAACTTTGCGGGTGGCTCATTTCTAAGATGCGTGTATATTAGTATTTAAAATAAAACAATTGATGTTATTATAAGCGGGATAATAATTAAAAGTAATTATTGAAACACGTAATTAAATAAGAGAAGTTAATTAATATTTGTAATAAATTAATAAAATAAATAAGAAATTGCCAAATTGTAACAAAAGATTTTCATTTGCTGCTTTTTGAATTGAATGACAGTAATGAAGTGGTCTATATAAAGAATGTAATTTCATTTTATTGTAGGCTATAATTCTTTTAATTTTTTTTGTGGTGCGATAACAAATTATAATTATAAGAAAATTAATTTTTTTATATTGATATTTATGCAGTAATTCAAATTGAATCGGCCACACAATTTGATGTAAGAATAAAGCAGTTGAAGAGTAAACCTAATCATCGTGAGTTATAAAAAAACCGTGGTTTGGATACCACGTATTTCCATCGTTTTTCGGGATTTAATGAAATACAACTACCGGTTTTTAATGTTTTTGAAGCAAAGAATGCCGAAAGTTTAAATATAATTCAGAAAGTATTTTCAAATTTAAGTTAAAATTGAAGCAAACTGAGCTAGTCGAGGTAAGTAAATCATCTTATTTACATTTAATAGAAGGAGTTTTTCCCCATAATTTATTTATTTTTAAAAATCACTGATTGCAGAGTACAATAATATAATTTGTTCCATATTAGGAACTTTTTACTCAAAACACAGCTACACAAATGTTTAAAATAAAAATTTAGTAATTAAAATGTTCTATAAGAAGCTGAAAAGGTCACAAAAAAGTTTTACATTTGAAGTCACAAGACAAGTGTAACTTTTTAAAATTCTTAACAGAACGACAACTTTAACCTTAGCTAAGAAGTGCCAGCTTATTTTCACTTTTGAAAGAGGTTGTAATTCTCTGGTGGGCCAAAAAAACTTTTTTCTGGGCTGGATTACTCTGTGAAATTCGAGCTAGATTGACCTCCTTATGTTGTCTAAAATATAATGGCAGCTGAGTATGATCAAATAAATGTCAGGGGGTTTATTCAGTAAATTTTCAACTATCGTTTTTGCAGTGTAATATTGCTAATACAATGTTGGTGTAACCTATCAACACAATTATAACTTTTGAGTGAGTACTCTTTTATTTAAGGTTACATTTACTCTCCAACGGTTCTTGACTACTAAAATTGTACAGCTTCCAAGTGGAACTCCGAGGTTTTCACATTAAATTTAGAAAACCACATTGCAAAAGCGTCAGCTGGAAACTTGACAAAATAAGCCTTAAAAATTACAGTTTAAGTTTTTTTTGATAAAAGCGTCTGCTGCTGAACTTAAAACGAGGACTCAGACTGTGCACTATTGATGTCCGAAAAATAAGGATGATAGACAAAAAGATACATACATTTCTAATATGGCAAATAGGGCGTGCAACGAAAGCAAATTCAAGGCTTGAATAATACAGAAGTTTTTTCCAATTTTGTTGGGTATCTTCCCGAGTCAAGTGCCCTCGCTTAATTGCTCTGTTCTGAGCTAGTCGTTGCTGTTATTCTAAATATTTTTAATTTAAATTTTAAATCTTGATGCTAGTGAATAAATCATAAAATAATCTGTGTTCCATATTAGGAACTATAATTGTTAAAAATATTCAATTCTGCTTCAGCTCATGAATTTTAAAAATTGAAATAACATCGTTTAGATAATCCGCGAGAGAATGGATACCAATTTAGCTTTAATCCAAATTTATTACATAATTGGTTTCAATTAGTACATTGCCAAATTGATAAAAATAATATAAAACAATAAACGAAAACGAATAACGGACTCTTTTATTATTATCCATCATTAGGCAATTAATCAAGCTATATTAACTGCAGCTGTTGGCATTGAAGTATTTTTTGGGGTATGAAGACCTCTCATTGTGGGTTAACATAAAATTTTTTACCAGTAAAACAAATTATGTTGTAATACTGTTAAATGTTTTACTAAAAGCTTTTCCCATCAAAATAATTATATCAAAGCTAATGGGCACTAAGTAACAGTTTTTATTTATCTGTGTCATCTTTGAAAGTTTTCTAATAGGTTATCAGCTGATTTTTACTATTATTTTTAAAAATAAAATTTTTGCCAAATGAAAAACTGAGTGCTTCTGTACCTTTGATCTCTTGGTTACAAATGACATTCTCTGAAAAGTGAAGTGCTGCACCGGTCAGAATAGAACTGCAATGCGAATGGTGGAAAATTTAAGAGGAAATTTAAATTTATTGTTATGCAAAATTTTCAAAGTTAAAAAATTATTAATTCTTGTTCGAATCCAATAGCACGCCCACGGCGGCGGCGGTTGTTATTTAAATTTTCCAGCCAAAAATTTTATTGCAACATAAAATTTATTTTTGTAAAACGCAAATAAATTAAAACATAATTAAATTTTTGAAGAATGTTGAGCTAACGAGATAGAGGCATTAATCATAATTTACTAGACTGACATTCAATTGTGATAATCAAGCACATGCTTGCTTATAAAAATGTAATAAACACATTCGTAATTACTTAAATTTCAAAGCATCCACTAAATAATTAAACCAGAAATAAATAATAAATTCTTTAGGAAGATTTTATATACAAGCCTTTAGTTATACTTTCCCAAATTTTCACATATTTTCTTCCACAAAACAAATAGATACTACATCATTTAATCTCGAGGAAGCTATAGCTGCGCCTGACCTTATAACTGTGCGACATTTATTGAATCGTTGCCACCTTTAGAGTAAAAAATTTCACCTTTTTTTATGGCTGAAAATAATATTAAATCTTGTCAACTTACCCTTGTAGCCAACTACCGAAAGAATCATTTACGGCGATTTGTGAGCAAATTCTCGTAATGGCATATTTCGTAAAGTAATTTTGAAGTTTTGACATCATGATTTGCTTTAATGGACATTATGGAAAATGGGCTTCCTTTACGGATTCACTAGCCGCTAACAAGCAAGAACAGTTAAAGTTTCGATTCTCGAATACATTTAGTTCTCTATGATGCATAAAATTCACTTCCATTTATTTGGGTAATGAGACTTTAGGTAAACTGGGATAATACGTAAAGAAAATGGGATTCTAAAATGTAACAAACTGGAACAAGAAAAAATTTATGTCGCAATTAACCAAATAATGAAATTCTTGAACAGGAAATTAAGCATATAATTTTCCTTTAAGGGTAAGGATCATTGCATAGAATTTTACTTTCTTATTCATCCAGCCTTTTCAAAAATTTTGGTGTCGTATTGAGAAACCGATATAATAATAATTGTTTGACGTCATAATAATGATAAATGATGATTTATCTTGAAAGTTCCTAAGCAGAAAATTAATTTTTCAAAAATTTTTCTACTATTTGTCACTTTAATGTTGCAATTAGTTAAAATTATCTCGTTATAAATTTGTCGAAAACTTCGCTAAAGTTAACATTGGTTATTTTCTACTTAGCGGATGTCAAAATAAATTTTGTTGCAAAATATTTCAAACACCCTTGTGCTTAATTTCTTACGGAAAGTATTTTGGATATTCAGACTGAAATAATTTAATTTTAGATTCCGCAAATTCGGTTGCGTTTAGTAGCAATCCATCAATTTGTGAAATTTAGCTTGTAGAAGTTAATTACTTCTTTCGGCAAAGGGAGAAATATCAAAAGCATCAATGGAATCAAAGAGTCCACTCTGAAAATAATTAGTACACTAAAAAAAATTCTGAACAGTTTCCAACAGAAATAGTTTCAATTTTCTTTACAACTACCTTAAAAACTCAAAAGAATATAAATTTTATTTTTACATTAATTTCAGCAGTGACTCTCGAAAGCTTTGATGCAATCAGTTACTGAAATGAAGATTAAAATTATGAAAAATTGTAGCAGGAAAATTAGAAAATATGTCGAATTTACATCGCTCAGTTCTTTTTATTGGTGAAATAATTAAGAAAAAGATCAAAGCTACCCCACGCAAGATAAGTTAATAAAGAGAAATTTAAATTTTAAGTAAAAGAGATATTTTGATATTTGATCAACGGTAAAATTGTAATTACGAACTTTAATTATTTTTCGGAAGTTGGTGTATTACTTCCAAGTTTGGATGTTATCTGAAGCGCAGCTTCCATTATTTGAATAACGCTTAATTATTGTAAAAATAGACCTTTTTGCGGAATTTTTTCTTTAAAATAAAAAATAATTATATTAGGCAATTATAGTGGCGCCACGGTATCGATATGCGGTGAAAAATAATACCTTTTAAATTTAATCATTTGGCAACGTGATGGCGCCACTGCAGTGGTCTCTTGTGAAAAAATTCTTATTACTAATAAGAATTTGCGTTACAGAAAAGGTAAAAATACTAAAAGTAACATTATGAAAAATATCTGGCTCATATTTCATATAAATATTCATTTGTATGTGTAAAAGGTTTATGCGCGAGAGATTACAACCGGAACTGATATGCCCTGGTGGCTAAAAGTGTAAGTTGTGGTTTCGGGTGATTTTGTTTCGTTATAAATTTTGTTCACAACTGGAAGACCTTCCAGCTTTATTTTCTAAAAAGTAAAAGATTCTTAGTTATTAGTAATTAAGCTCTTACCGAAATGGAAGGAGTAATTGTAATTAAGTTGGATAGCTTTGATTTACTATTGCGCTGAAGTGGCAAGTAACATTTCTTTCTACTTGATTACGTAGATTTCGTGTAACTAACTATTCACGTAAGATTTAAATGGTTCCATTAACTCTGATACATTTGGTGTTCTAAGTTTTAGGAACGTAAGCTCATCGTTAAGTAGGGTCTTATTATTACTATACTACAATATACATAATATTTGATCAATAATATATTGAATCCACAATAAAAGCACTTATCTACTCAGGTACCTACACAAATGACTATAATTTTAATAATTGTCTTTTTAGGATTAGCTCCACCCTCAATGAGAAAATAAGTCACAGACTGCATAAAATTGTTACCACTGAAAATGCAAATTCTTACTGACAATTATTTGATTGACAGTTGAATGATTGATATCGATTTAATCTCTCACTAAGCTTATACCTTAAAACGCTCTACTGTAACAATTGTATCACCCTATACATAAAAAATTTACAGTTTAATACCGAACGCGACTTGGAAACGCATTAGAAAGGTTGAACAAACATAGCTCGGTCAGATATTGCAGAGTTTATATTGTATTTAGGTCCTTATGAATAATGTAGATATTAGGATTAGTATTCTAAGTATTTATATTTTGAACCTCGGGTGTGTACAAGAATTTCAGTGATTTATTTATTTTTGTATGTTTGGCATTTTCATCTCTAAAAAGTATTTCAACCAAAAAGTTTAGACATTTTTTTGTACTTAACCTTATTAGATTTCAAATGTAAAGTCGTTTGATATTTGATTTTCAAGAAGTTTAGTAAATTAATTTAATTTGCGAAGTAACACTGGACGTTAAACTAACTCAATTTAGAATTAAATTAAGTTATCCAAAAGAAGATCTAGTTTGGCTTTCTTCAAAGATGGAACTGTCGGTTTTGCTTCAATTTCCTCAGTATTTACTGAGGTATTTACCAAACAAAGTTCACCGCTGGACACCTCGCTAATCGGTTCTTTTAAAGCGCTATTGTTGATGATCTTAGAAGAAATTTTCAAAATCATTAATTCTAACATGCTTTTTCCAGTAAGATTTTATTTTCTTGAAAACGCGTTTTTTCTTACTTCCTGTCATATGGAAATACCCCTTAAAGTTTCACATCTGTGAATAAATGAAATATCTTTTTGATATGCCTTAAGGAGGTTGGGTCGCGGAAGCAAAATATTAAGAAATCTTTCAAACTTTGAATATAAGTCATTAAATGTATAATACACACGCTGTTAAAATTTTTAGACGATTTACCACGTCTAATAAAAGATAATTGCATTTAAAAATGACATTTTTTGTACATGTAGCATGGGAGAAGAGCGGGAAAATGACAGGTTTTTTAATTTTTTTCTTTGAAGGAGTATTACCATTCTGACAAAAAACTAGTATATTGAAAAAATATATATTTTGAACAATTTAGAAAAAAAATGAAAATTATTTGCCATGTAATTTTAATAAAATATTAAAAATAATTCCGTATTTAGAGGAATATTTTTAGTGGAAGGGGTATAAAATAGAGCCAAGCGGTGTGAGTACAATAGAGTGGTACAGTACAGTAGGGTGAGGGGTACACTACCTTTAAAAAACTTTATTAACTATCTTTGTTCCGCAGGTACGTATAATATGGGTAGTAAGCAGGTAGTAAGCCATAACTTTTTAACTGGACTGTAGGGAAAGAACTACCTTAAATGTAATCCAATCACTTGTTGTTTTAGCTGTTTTATTTTCTGAAAAACTAATGACTATTAAGCCCAAACATCGTCTCTTCTACATTACTATTCGTTCTTACAAAGTTTGGTTAACTATCAAACAGAAAGTTCTGAATAAGATCAATGTTGGTTATATGTATAATATTTGGTAGGACAGAGCGTAGCACTCTATAAAACTTCAAACTTATTTCACCCTGTATATGAAATATTTACTTTAGGTAAGATTACTGTTACCATGGGAACGTATTAACAGAATGAATAATGATAGCACGCGATCCAAAATTGCATGCAAGTATAAATTTTCTCTTCAACTATAAAGGTTAGGGTGACCTATCAGCATCCAATATAATAAATTACCAAAAAGCTTCTAGCACATCTCATTGGATTTTTCAAACAAAAATCTAATTTAATACGAGCATGGTTTTATATGTAAAGATCGCATTATCCACGAATAAAGCCGAATAACTACATCAGTTATATCTGAAAAATAGATTAAATTCATATAACTTTTATTAAGACCAATTTTACTAG
Source organism: Rhagonycha fulva (assembly GCA_905340355.1). NCBI lineage: Eukaryota > Metazoa > Arthropoda > Insecta > Coleoptera > Cantharidae > Rhagonycha > Rhagonycha fulva. The sequence continues at coordinate 27,948,113 of HG996559.1, read as the reverse complement.
ACCCATTAAGAAATTACAGTAAATTTTATCTTCCAGGCACTGGGGGGTATTCCATACCCTCCAGACCCCCCGGTCTGCCAGCACGACATGTTTATATACTACTTGAAGTGGTTACTTTTTTTGACTTTTAATTAAGACCGTGTTCTGTTTTATCATCTGTTGTCAAGCACAGGTGCACATAATAACAGGTCCTTTGTGCTTATAATTGTTTAATGTCCAATAAGTAACTTGCTAGGTTAGCTTCCAGATGTGCCAGTAAACTTGGTTTTTATGTTAGCAATGGCAATTTATGATCCAAAGATCACTAGTTTAACATGCTTTCTAAAGCACGGAGAGCAGTCAAAAAAAAGTTTATCCTTCTCCGGATTTGAACTCAGTACCTTGGTATAAGGTACAAGGTAAATGACCGTCTCAGAAGTGGTTACAATTTAATACAATCAATGAAGAAATTTTTTTGATTTTTGTGATCAAAGCTTAGATAAAGTTACTGGGTTTGATTTCAAAGTATGGTCTGTTGACCCTAGTATAGTTGACTTTGCAATTACTGACACTAGACACTAATTGATCTTTGTGACTATAGGCCTCACAATAATTGGCTTCTGAATTAAATGTGGAGGGCAAACCATGGTTCACATGAACTCAGGCCACATAAACGGACCCATTATGCTACCTCCGTTGTTAGCAGCCCACCTACCTCCTATTTCTCAAGCCACTCCAAACTCAAGACAAACTTGAGTATTTTAGAGGGCGGTGTGTCACTAATACCGGCCATGCTAGGCCAGAAGCTTCCCAACATGGATTCTTTTTTTGATGCTAACACTGGGCAGTTGCAAAGCACATGCTCTACTGTATCATTTTCTTCTTTACATCCACGACATATTGGGCTGTCAACTAGTCCTATAGTGTAAATAATTGGCTTTTTGTGATTAGGTTTTTGGAATGGCTTTTGCCTTTGCTAGGAATTGTGAATTTGATAACTATAATTATTTAAAATTTACAAATGCTTAGAAGAAAAAAACAAAACTTCGCGTTTTCTTGAAGAGTATTCCATACCCTCCAAACCCCCCGGAGGGAAAAATCAACGCAGTGTATGCTCATAATTTTATCAAATTGCAACTGTTCTGATATTGCAATATCTAAACCGGGGGGTCTGGGGGGTATACTCCCCATTACAAAAAAATTAGAAGTTATACTATTTTAAACTGATTTTTCAAAGTTAGAAATAAAATTATTTAAATACAATAGATTACCCACATAGGAGTACAGAGCGGAAATTCAGGATTTAAATCGCGGACTAGACAGAATTTCTTAGCTCGGCCTTCTAGTGGGCATCTACACGCTATGTTGAAATTGATCTGGAGTATCAGAGAAGAGAAAACGAGTAGTGATTCACTTCGGTAAATAAATCGTAAAGACTTTCAAGGAAGTAGGGATATTCCTAATAGAATGGACACCTGATAATAATAAAAAGAATTATTAAATTTTATCTTCTCTCCATTTTTGAACAAAACCTGACACTAACCTAAGCTAAAACGGCAGATAACTATTTTTATGTGTTTCTATTTAAAAAAAAAAAAAATTTTAAAAACTGGTTTTTGGAATGCTGTCTGCTCTTGCTACAACTTGTGGTATTTTTATCAAATTTTACCTTTCCCCCAATTTTACATGAAAATATAAACCGGGCAACTTAATCTTTACAAACGTTGAATTAACAAAAATCCATTTAAAAAGATACAAAAGATTAATTTATTTTATTAATAAGAATAAAAAAATTTAGAGTATAATAAATGAACAATTACGTTTTGACGTCAATTCGACTAAATCTAGCCAGTGCGTTTTGAACTTTTATTTTTAAATTACGGTATTTTTTTGTCATTGTCATGAAGACCAATTGTCGCAAGTCCAATATTTGCAAAGATCAGTTGTTACTGTGGTTTGGTTGCCCTAGGGCAAATACAAAATAACCGCAAATTTTTTTCTGGATTATCTAAAGTGGGCTAATCCTCCAGTATTCTATGATGACGATAGTCGTATGGGATAGAAAATTGACTACTCTAAGTAAGTGATGATCTTAACTTATGACTAGCCCATGAGGGGGAAGGTTTAACTCAAATAAGAATCTATGATGACCTAAAAGACCAAAAATCTTAACCCTTGATCTGATCATGGTAGAAGAGGTTCGTCCTGAAAGAAATGTCATTGGTTAACTCTTGTACTAATTGGCATACCTTAGAACTTAAAAGAATAATGACCTTAACCTTTGACTAGCTCACAGTGCTGATAGTTTTGTTACAAAATAAGAAATGGGATGGGCTAATAATCATAACCCATGACTTTGCTGATGCAGGAGATCAGCCCTGAAGAAAACCATCTCCAGTACTTAATCTACTACTTTAGAACCTAGAAGGATGATGATCATAACCTATGACTAGGCCATGGCTAGACAGATTTGTGTTCAGGTGGAAATTAAAGTTCTTAACTCATGATTTTCATAATTCACGAAATCAGTCCTGAAAGAAATTTATTACTGAAATGGACTCCTAATGAGTTTACTCTTTAACTCATGACAATGAGACTTTGTTGAATTCCAAAACCACAGCTTAAATTTGAGATGCCCAAGTAAAACTCTAAAGTATTACAGCACATCATTGAATCATAAAATGACCCAAAAGTCGTTGCAAGTGGAATAAATAAACTATTACCTTATTTCCACAACTTTTATAATGTTTCTCATATTCTAATAAATCCATCCCGCAAAAAGAAGTTTTGTTTATAATAGAACATTGTTAACCCATAAATTATATTTTGTAGAATAAATTAATGAAAAAAAAAACAATGTTTTATAAAATACGTTAGGTAAATTACTAATTTAACCTATAATAGGTTTTCAGGCCTTTGGTATCATTCAATGGATCGATTGTCGTGCGTACCTCAATCTCCGTACTTCATTATTATTTTATCAGTTAAATTATAAACTTCCAGATTCATCGATGAAAGCAACGGTACTAATTAACATAAAAAAGTATTTTTAGGTCTGTTCGTTTAACTTTTCATTATTTTTTCCAATACTCCGTAATAGTTAAACCATTTTGATATAAAAGGATATTTTATTTTTCCAATCATTCTAATAGCATTGTGAATCGTACTATTAACTAAAGTTAAATGTTCGTTTGCTCTACCTGGGATATTTTAATACATCAATTTTTGCTTTACAAAGAGCGATCGAATGATCATTATTCTTCAAAATTACAGTAAAATATATTTGGATAAAATAAAATGAGAACAAAAGTAAATTATTTTGTCTAGACTTTAAATGGAGCGGTTGTTATGATCCTGCCAGAATGACCATTTCCAGAAATTTCGGAGAGCTTAGTGATATATTAACACAATTCTGTGGCTCGACTTCCTTGCAAATAGCCCGCAAGGAGCTATCCATTCCCTAATGTTTTCTAATAGGACCCACCCATAGCATTCGAGAACGTTCAAAGCCTTAAAATCCTTAAGAGATCGGACATACGAGTTAGCTGATTTATTATCATTGGTATCATACCCTAAATAATGTGCTGTAAAAATATTGTTTCCTTTATTTCCAGAAAACACGAAACCTTTATTCAACTTTTATATGGAAGAGAATTCGCTCGAGTATCGCGTAACTCGAGATTTTGCAATTAAGTTTTGCGTTTAGTCCGTTAATTCGCTTCCCCTTTTTGTTTATTAAACTAAATATCTTGGTTATTATTTTTAATTGAAATACACGCGATTTAAAGTCTGCACATCTCAGGTTTTAACCCAAATAAATTTAAATAACTTTACATTATCAATACCTTTAAGTTCCTTCCCCTACCAACTTCAAAGCATTAAGGATTTCATCAGCGCAATGCTCTAATAGAAAGGACTATTTCCGCTAACTTGGTGTACTTTATGAACTATTTGCATGAAATGTTGTGAACTGTAGAACAACAAGTACAAGACATTTGTTTTCCTAATTGTAGTACGTTTGCAACAGTCAGGACCTAAAAGCCTTTGTATTCGAGGACTAAATACTACAATTATTAACCCCTTTATGAGAAGATTACCATCATGTTAGGGCTAAATTTCAAAAAAAGTTTACGAAATTCACCCGGTTGGTTCACAACATACGCAATTTCGAGTCTGCGTATCGGAGGTTATAACATTACAAATGAATCAAATAGGTTAATGGAAACGGTTTGATTAAGAAATTTAAATAACTTTACATTATCGATATCTCTAGCCTTCTTCTTCCAAAATCTTAACATCATCAAGGCTTTCAACATTGTCTACTGCAAACGCACACGGAATCTTTTCTCAAAGTTTATGTGCTTTGAAATCCATGGTCCTTTGAGCAGAACCATGTGAGGACTAAACCTCTCAAAAGTTTTCTAAATCAGAAAATTTATTACAATTAACAGTTGAATTTTAAACAAAGTTCACAAAATTTACTCGATCAAACATTGAATAAAAATAATTTAAAAATAAAAATTTAAACGATTGTTATTTTCCTACCATAGGTACATTGAATTGGCAAAAAATGTCATTTCCGGTTTTATTGATTATTATGAAAGAAACAGAAATCGACTCAAGTCGATCGTGTAAAATTTAATACAAAAGAAAACGTAGGTGAAATTTTATCCGAAAATGTAACTTGTGAATATTTAAGTTTGTCAATTCAATATTTGCAAGATTTTACTTCACCATTGTTTTAAACATGAAGGCAAATTTTGGAAACGCTTTCTCAAGAGCATTGTTGAACCTTCATCAAAGACTCACACCTAAATTAGATGCCTAAAATCGACAACAACGTGATAAGACTTCTAACCGAAATGGGGGTGGTTTGTACTCGACAGTAAACGCCACCACCTCACATCATTAAAAAAATTATCCAATTAAATAATGATTGTGGAATCGTACAATTAAGTAGTAGAAAAAGGTATTGACCTTTGAGAATTATCGATTTTCGTCTTTATTTAACCAACTTCCACGAGTATATCTATCACTGTCGAGCACCAATTCCGATACCAGGAAGATATTACCAGTGATTTATTTTTTTAGTTGTCCGAATCTGTTAGAAATAAAGACTGTGAGCCAAGAACTTGATTCGAAACGATATATACAAAGATTTATTTTTTTATACGCCGCAAAACTTGGGTAATTCTTAAACCATCTAAAAAAGCTTTAACTAACTTCAGCTATTCTCTATTTCCGCATTACATCAACTTTGCGTCTTTTTCGCCAAACAAATCTACTTAAGCGTAAAATTTAGTTTATTAATTTAAACCAGAGATCCTATTAAAATTAATCCTTTATGTTTGTGCTTAAAGCTTTTGTGTAGTGCAAATAACCTCAGCACAGAAACTAAAATTGTTGAAATTGTACAGAAGTGCACGACAAAAACTCCCAGAGCACTTAATGCTTTTTACTGAAACATATGTTTCAGCAATAATAAGATTTAACAACTTAACAAGCGCAAATGGAGGTACACGTCTGCTCTCGTTATTAACGACAATAATTGCATTCGAATTTTAGCAATAATTAAGTTCCCTACTAATGAGAGCCGAGTGCCAACCGCGACAGCCAAAAAAAGGCAAAAGTTTGAAAGTTATTGATTGCGTACTACGTCAATACCGCAACTTCCGTATTTTGCAATTACGCAAACCGCACAATAATTGAAAACCAAAAATTACACTTTACAGTTTCATTATTACACCTTTATGATTTCACCAAAAGAGGAAATTACAAAAGCATTTTTCGGAAATATGGAGTTTCAATTTTTTGTTATTAACTGATCAGTTTTGTTGAAATTTAAAATTATAACGCAATTACCACACAGTAATTGTTATTTGTTTGTAATTTAGGAGCTATAGACATTTAGAGCTGTGGAATTGGTCATAATAATGTTATCAAATGTGATCAATAATAACAATTAAGAAATTTGGCTACTTTGAGATTGTTAATTAATAAGAACAAATTAAGTTGTCAAGTAAGCTTTGTTAAAAAAACTCGAATAACTTGTGAAAAATCTTATTTAAATAAAAAGGCTGATTGTTATATTTAGCTCACAAAAAGATTAAAAACAAACCACTGCAAAAATTTGAGGCAAATAGCAAAATTTTAAGTACGAGAACTTCTAGCAGCCAACATAAAAACTGTGCAACAAGAGAAACTTTTTGTTTCTTTTTACAAGGTATTCAATATAATAATTTACAAGATTAAAGTCTTTCACCTACTGTTCTTTCTCCTCAATGATATTTGTATGCCCATTGCTTTGCATTGTTCAGTTATTACCAACCAAAAAAATTTACAAACCTATAACAAATTTTATAATGTAAACAAAAGTCTAATAAAATGCTGCTGGTTTAGGTTACTTAGACTATGGCGCTTATAAATGGTTCCAGAACTATTTAGTTAAGCCAAATTAAAAACAGCCACAACTACGATTATATTTGGGAGATTTATTTTATTTAAATAATTTTTATTGAGATTTCATTGAAAACTTTTATTGTGTGTATTTAACAATTATAATATAACTTTAAAGCTCCTGACTCTAAGGGGTATGGAATACCCCCAGACCGTTCGGTGGTAATTACACCATAATACAATAAAATGTGTATACAGGTAGTCTAAGTGACTTGTCTTGACTGTGGACTGTAAAAAGTCTTGTCTTGTGCATTTAATCAGTTAAAATCTCCCCAATGAAGGCCCTGTACTAACTTAACCTAATGCTCCGAATCTCCTACATCTGTAATGGAGGCAGCAAATGTGATCTTTCTGAAACTAGAAGCGTCGATGTAAGTCCAGGATAAAATTGGGGTGTCCCACTTGCAACGGCGTGCTTAAAAAACAGTGGTTCTAAGGTGGTAAGAAGTGGTCCAGGCAAGCCTAATGTTTTTTTCTCTTTGTTGCGATGTGTGAAATTTTGGAAATCGTAATGAGTGATGATGATTTTCAGGATTTTACATATGAACTCCTCCTGTATAGTTTTAAAGCTGAGGTTCAACTTTGATTTATGCTCGTCATCGAGTGGTCCTGTAAGGATCTTAGCCTTATAGGTTTTTTTAGCCGTGTTTCTGGGCATTATATTGGGTTTCTTCGAGAATCTTGTAGATTGCTTTGTTAAAGCTGGTATGTTCTTCTGGGTAGAGGATATTCAAGGCATTTTGTGTAGTTTGCGGTATAGTACTTTTATAATTGCAATTGATTCACGTAGATTCTTTTGTTCCTTGGTCTGATGCACTAGATTGCAAGGTAAATGCCTGAGTACTTAACTGATTTGCCCTCAACGTTACATTTGTTTTTTAGATGAAAAAACCTTTGGCATTTAAAACACAAAGTCACTGAAGCTGCTTATGTTCAAAAATGACATCAGTTTTAAGAATTTTGTTTCTATTGAAGATGTTTGATTTTTAGAGTCTTAGTTTGTTTGACTAGGAATAGTGGCATGGGGAGGTGGTTCATCCCTCTGTGTATTTAATAAACTGAGGTCACGTTGGAGTTTCTATTAACATTAAGTAGGAACCCCCTTAAAACAAAATTAAAAACCAATAGTGCTATTGTTTTGTACCTGATTTGTACCCAATTGTACCATCGATAAAAAATTTTGTACCTCAACAGTTTCCCGGAAAAGCGGAAATCAAATGTGGGGTTCCTACTTAATGCTGTAACCCCCATGTCAGCAAAATTAAAAACCAATTATGCTATTGTTTTGTACCTGATTTGTACCCAATTGTACCATCGATAAAAAATTTTGTACCTCAATAGTTTTCCGGAAAAGCGCATACCGAATGTGGGGTTCCTACTTAATGCTGTGACCCCCATGTAAGCAAAATTAAAAACCAATTATGCTATTGTTTTGTACCTGATTTGTACCCAATTGTACCATTGATGAAAAATTTTGTACCTCAACAGTTTTCCAGAAAAGCGCAAACCTAATGTGGAGTTTGCGCATTGCAGGCAAAATATTATAATTATTTGCATTTTTTAATTACTGTACCGTCCCTTTGTTGTATGCCAGCTTCAAGGGATTATTCGTACTTTATAATTTACATTGTGTTTATTTTTCTAAGAATTTTTCTTTACTGGGTATTCCCCTAAATATTTTGTACTACCAATACTTAGTAATACTTTACCGTTATTACTGTTAAGCCTTTTTTGCCGCCTTCTTATTCGTTAAATTTATTTTTAATCAGTTGATTGTAAGATCTCAAGCGAGCAACGTAGACTTCAGTTGACTCCGGCATTTTAGAATTTGTAAATAAACAATTTTTACTAAATAAATTTTTCAGTAAAAAAATTGAAGCTTACACCACCCATGTCTTTTGTACCATGGTTGATGCACTGTGGATACATAAATATAATTTTTTATTTAACCACTAAATGCTATTTGGAATAATATGCTTGACTGATACGTGAGAAAGTACTTTGTCGCTCAATAAAACAGTGATTTGAAAATTTAAGAGTTACCAACTTTTCAATTGCATTAGATATTGGCAGTACGTAGATATTATAATTACAAATTGTAATGTTAGTTTGTATTAAATTTACAATATCTGGACTCAGGGACATGCTCAATGGGGAGATGGGAGAGAGATTCTCCCACAATATTTTTCAAATTTGGCAAAACAATCATGGGCGTCCATTGGGAAGAGCAAAACGGTCAGCTGGCCCCCCTAGCTTTTGGCTACTTAAGTTTTTTTAGACATTTAATTTTTCACCAGCCCAAATTTTTTAAATTTTCTAAAACTTTCAGTTTTAAATGATTAAAATTCTTTTATAATAAATTTTTATTTTGCTTTTTATCCCCCTGAAAATGATCTTATAGACGCCCACGAAAAACACTCCAAAGTTGGTCAAGTTGGCATTTTTTTATATCTAAATTTACAAAAAGTTGCAAAATCTAGAAAAAGTGGGCAACTTTTAATTAATTCAGTTGGCAAATTTGCAAATTTTTCCCCCCTTGCTCCCCCCCTGAAAAAAGTTGGTTAGGCACGTCCCTGTCTGGACTTTATTGCTATTATGTATATTTTTAGAAGCAGTATTTGGCATTGTTTTTTTTTAATAGTTATTTTAAAATATATATCTGCTCATCGGTACAATTAAATTTATTTATGATAATTAAAGGGCGCTATAGTACCTATTACCTATAGCAAATTATAATAGCTACTACACAATGTAAATTACAAAGTACTAATAATCTCTTGTAGCCGGCATACAACAAAGGGAAGGTACAGTAATTAAAAAATGCAAATAATTATAATATTTTACCTGCAATGCGCAAACTCCACATTTGGTTTGCGCTTTTCCGGAAAACTGTTGTGGTACAAAATTTTTCATCAATGGTACAATTGGGTACAAATCAGGTACAAAACAATAGCATAATTGGTTTTTGATTTTGCTTACATGGGGGTCACAGCATTAAGTAGGAACCCCACATTCGGTATGCGCTTTTCCGGAAAACTATTGAGGTACAAAATTTTTTATCGATGGTACAATTGGGTACAAATCAGGTACAAAACAATAGCATAATTGGTTTTTAATTTTGCTGACATGGGGGTTACAGCATTAAGTAGGAACCCCACATTTGATTTCCGCTTTTCCGGGAAACTGTTGAGGTACAAAATTTTTTATCGATGGTACAATTGGGTACAAATCAGGTACAAAACAATAGCATAATTGGTTTTTAATTTTGCTGACATGGGGGTTACAGCATTAAGTAGGAACCCTACATTTGATTTCCGCTTTTCCGGGAAACTGTTGAGGTACAAAATTTTTTATCGATGGTACAATTGGGTACAAATCAGGTACAAAACAATAGCACTATTGGTTTTTAATTTTGTTTTAGGGGGGTTCCTACTTAATGTTAATGAGTTTCTGATCAGCAATCGTTCTTGATGTCATCATGTGAGGAAGTGTGCGAGTTCTCGTTGTGCGGCTAGGAGTTCCCTTAGGTGCTTTGGTTTATTTACTCTTTTGGTGTATATTTTATATTAGTAATCCTTAAGTACTACTTTTGAATTTGAAGATTATCAATTGGTACATTCAAAACCAACCGTAAACTAAGTTAAAGAGCTAAGTAAATGGGCCAAGAACCGTACTCTAGGCTTGAAGCTCTGGGTTCAATCTCCAACCCAACTACAAAATTTATCTAACTCTATTATGACCCTCTCATGTCGGAAGGCAATGGCAAACCACTGAGAGTAATCCGCTATGAAAACCATTTAAAAATAACGTATTAAATTGGTAACGACGCTTCTGTCAAGAAGCACACAATGAAGAAGAAGAAAAGAATCACGATATGGGATAGACCATTGAAATTTCAGTTTGTTATCAATATTTGACGTGAACCGACAAATGTAAATTCAGATTTAAAATTTTTAAGACATTACTGAAAAAGCCAAAACGTTGAAATTTGACATAAAAGATCTCGTAAACTATTCTACCACCCCAATATCTAGCTCTACAAGGTTACCAGATGCCATTCATAGCTCGGCCTATAGCATTGCATTTTCGGACAAACTTGAACACTTCTTAAGCTCATTTAAAGATGAAAAGATTAGATTTATTCATAACAAACCAAGATTTATCTGACAAAATTTACTGTGTATAGTTATAAGCTCCTAGTTTAGGGGGAATATTTCATACCCCCAGACCTTCCGGTGTAAATACCAAAAATTTTGATTGTATTTATTTGTAACGGTGTGATCTAGTAAAATCAATCACATAACTTACACGGTTTTGGTGTGCATCACCGGGGGGTTTGGGGGGTATGGAATACCCCCCAATTATTTTAAAATTCATCACATAGTTCTAAAGTGTTCCTGTTAAGCGGTGCTTGCGTAATTTTTTAACTATTTTATTCCACTCAACGATAGAGAGTCTATAAGGTCACCGACGGGTTCTATTAGCCTGGTACATGCTCATCAATGTCTTTGATTAGAGAAAATAGAGACCCTTCATGATGAATTCAAAAGTTTTCTAATAATGACACTTTTTTTATCATCCCTTAACAAGGTCGAGCTATACAAGTTTCTTCGCATTCCCTACACGGTCAGTCAACTTCTGCTTTTCAGGGCATTAATCAAAATAATACCTAACCTAACATTGGATTTCTATAATACTCCTCACTTTTAAGTGCTACTAACAACTATTTGAAGTATTCCTATCTGTTGAATCTACCGGCTTTTCCACATTACCTCCATAATTTTTTCTTAATTTCCGTTTAGCTGGCTATCCTTTACTGTCAATTTTAATGTTACATGGTTTTGTTTGGTCAATTTGTGGCAAATTTTGTCTGTCGATCGAGTCTGGGATTTTTATACTGTATCAAAATTTAAAATTTAGTTTTTTTGCTTTTATTTTTAATATTACCAGTGAGAATTATTTCAGTACAAATTAAGACACATATTTTACAGATACGTCTGACTTATTTGCTGTGTGATGAAATGGTTTATGTTTCTAACGTTATTGTAGAATTATTTTTGTATAGTTCATTAAACTAGATTTTTATATCTTTCAGCTTTTATAGTTTTAGGGTTCACCATATCAAAAAAAAACATGGCGCCTTACTTATTTTATTCGTGTCTGATTAGTTTTTTGATGTTATCAAAACCTTTAAGGTAAAGGCAAAATACAAAATGTACGATACAAAATCGCTTCCAGAAAATACAGAAACGGTGCTTCAAACTAAATAAGGTAAATAAAAAAAAATCGCTTTTAGGTAACATTTCAAATGGTCTATCCAAAACAGCCACAAATACGTTACGCAGGTTAAATAGGTGCAAAACCAATTATTTTAGTAAAAAGTTGGTGAAACGTGTTTAATTTCATCCTATTTGATGCATCACCCTGTCTACCGACGTCAGAAAGCAACCTTAAAATTAAACGGACACTTCCGATTATTATATAACGTTGATCTCGAAACCTCAACTTTTTTTAAAAGCCTAGAGAATAATATTCAAAATTTTCCACCCTCATCATGCAATTTAAACTCGTAATGCTAAATAAGCATTGACTTTCCGTTTCAGTGGATGTGAATTTCTCATTTTGAATAATCATTCTGTAACTAAGTGCATTAATTACAAGTGGTTTTGCCTAATAATAGTCAATAATAACACTTTCAGTAGCAACACAAAAGGAAAATGACATGAAGTTAATTATTAGTTTAGAGAGGAATCTCATTATAAATTTAATTCCAATGGTAAACCAGAATTATTTTTAAAAATTATTTTCTGTGTTTAATTTAAAATTAACTTTTTGTAGTCTGATTTACTAATTATCACTATAATTATTAGTAATACCTGGTAATACCTTTAGACTATGAAGCTGTTAAATGCTTTACTGCTAATTAACTCCCATAAGGTTGGCGTATCTGATACTGTATAATGAAAGGTCTACTCCTACTTAAACAACATTCAAGTAGCTCTTTCTAATTAGCAGTTATTACCGATCTATGGTAATTAATACCAGATGTTAATACCGTCAGATTGTACACCCAATTTTTTACCGCAGGCTTACATTTTGCTGATATCTTCGCTTGAGTGAATACGGAATGGAATATAATTTATAAATGTAAATTTTCATTTAGGAACAAAGAAATTTCATCTGGTAATTTCCAACTTTTTTAATAAAGTTTACCTCAGTGGAACCGCGAAAACATGACAAACATGTAATAACATTGGCAAGATTTCCAGTTGAGTTTTTTTAATATAGGTACAAATAATTTAGCAAAACTAATACCGAACCTGAACTTTCCAAAAGTTTTCAGCTGCAAGAAGTTCAATTTTGCAGATAATGTATTAGCTCTACATTTTCAAAAGTTTTTCCAATTCGCATTCGTCTGGAAAATATTAAACACACACCAGTAGACAGACTAATTAAATTGAACAAAAAAAATTAAAAATGAAAAAATTAATTAGCAGGTTGTGAAACATAGGTGGACATGAAATCACAGTTTGTAATTATATCTACCCAAGTTATTAAAAAAATATACCAACGTATTACAAATTTTTGTACACCATTAAAAATAAATTAGTAATTTTAATGGTTTTAATCCAAAAGTCTCTGATTGTTAAAAATAATTGAATTGGTAATTTTATTTTTCCGTAAACACACCAGATCCTGTTTTAAAAATACAAGGACGAAGATATTCTTAACCTGGTGCCATTCACTCTCTCGTTCATCTTATTAACAAGTAATTAAAATGAAAAAACAAACAAAATGATAAAAAATAAATTTAAAAGTCATACTCTTTGTGTTTATGTAAAATTTTATCGAGGATGTTTTTATAATTACTCATTGTCCGGATTTAAATATAGAAGACTTAATAAGTAGTAACAAGAGAAACTTGAGTTTATTGGCGGTGTTTCTTCAGGAAGCAAAATAAGGACGATTTTTGCGATAAATTTATTAAATATTTGTTGTATGTAGCATCAACGTTTCAAGAAATGACACAGCACGCAGTATAAATATAAATAGTAATTAATAAGTGGCTATTATCATTTTTTGCAATAATTATTAAAGCATTTAATAAAATATTATTACCTTTGTTGTCATCCTTGAATTTCAATACGTTGTACAGTTTTCATCAATATTAACTTGTCGAATAGTTAAAAATTATTATTAATCATGTGCGATTTTATTCCATAACTTTAAATGAAAAGTCACTAGGGACCCACGTAAATGCATTTTAATAAATGGAAATCTATCTAAATAATGAGAGCAGTAAATAAATAAATAAAAAAGATTATTGTGTTATAATTTGGAAAACTGCGCATGCGTATGTAGTGGGGTGGGTCAGAAACCGCATAGCCCTTTACTGATTTAGTTTGACAACCTCTATCTCAAAAACTATGGGGTGTACAAAAATATGTTTGATTACAAAGTTTTTAGCTGCAGCAATTGCCTTTCTAAAAACATCTAAAAAGTTAAATTCCGATCATTTTTGTAGAAATTATAACCATTTACGTAAATTATTAATGCAATACCTGATAAATTTTGTTTTGAAAACTTTTCTTTTGTTAAACTCCCTTGTTTAAAGTTATTTAGGCTTACTGAAACTTTAACGTTTCTGTACCGATAGCATTTCGATCAGTCGGACTTTGTAGTTATTAGTTATTCAGTTGGTAGAACTTGTGGAACATTGTCCTTTTAGGATTTACTATCGTTTCCCGAGTGACTTTCTCTAATGCCGCACAGAATAGACCGGATCAAAGTTAATCTTTTTGTCTTAGTACTTACAATTTTAGTTCGAAATAATTGTACTGGTGTGGAAATACTAAATTTAATGGTTTCCAACGTGCAAGTTTTTTTTCCAAACTGAATTATTAAATTGAGTTCAAAATGAACAACAAAGCAAAATTTTATTTGATGTCCCTACGAAATTTATATTAATTAAAGCGTCGTTTGAAGATTGTTTTTGATATGAAATAAAAGCGACAAAGTCGTCGTCGTCCAAAAAGGAAGTTGAATTATATAAAATTGTATTTTTGTTTTTTTAACGTCCTTCTTTATTACAGTTAACTAAATTTAATCAAGTGAAATAACAAAATTTCTCTTGATTTACTCTGATGTGCCATTTCTTATTAAAATAAACGCACCCTGTATATTTTACTACTTTATTTTCAATTGTTTGGAGGATTCTCAAGCTGAGAAGTATTTTTTATTAAATTTTAGTATTCACGGAAGCTGTAAAGACTTTATTACGTTAAATTATTTGGACGTTTCAAATGTTCATTTTATGTAGCATCGTAGTCGTTAAATTTGCACAAGATGCCTCTCTTCAATGGATGAAATGCATAGTTAGCTTTCTCTTTTATGCTGTATAATGTATCTATTAGGGTCTATGCATACCAATCTTTTACACTTAATGCTTTTGCGATTTTGACGAAGCATTTTCAACGAACAATTTTCCAGCTTCCCTCTTTGCTTTAAATAAAGCAACGAACGTTCAGATAAATTTAATAAAAAATAGAGAAACAATTTTTCTTCTTTGTCTTTAATTAGATGTAATTCAATTGAAAACTCAATTTATTTTAACCTTGAACTTAAATTGCAGTTTATTATTAGCAATTTGTTTGTTGTTAAGTTATTCGTTTACTAGACAAATGATGCATTTTGTTAAATTATTAACGAGTTCTTTCTCAGGAAGCAACATTTTCGAATCATCTTTGAAAGGTCGATAATATTTCTATACTTTGAATATCCAGGAAATACTTCGGTGCGGTCAAGAAAACCGGAAAGCAGTCAATAAATGCAATTTTTAGTATTCATTCTAATGCTGTGCCATTATGGCTACATGAGACCTGGATCAGACGTCAAACTTCTTATGATGTCGTCCAAATGCTCTTTCATTCTGTAGCAGTACAAAAACTGCAGCATCAGTAGGATCCTAGAACTAAACAACCAACAAATATTTGATAGCTATATTTCAGTTCAATTAATTTATTTGTTCAAAAACCAGATGATTAGCAAAAAAAGAATTATTTTGTTATGACCGAAGTTTTGTTTCGTAAACACTTTAATTTTGATGGAATTGTACTAATGATGTATCAAAATTACAAAGTGCCTGTTAATGTACTTAGATCATTTCTTAATTTAAGTTGCCCTGTGTCTTACAAGTTACCTTAAAATTTAAATTAACAAAACCTGGTATTTTTAGTGTTTCTTTATATGACCTTAATTAACATTAACTTTTCCTGCAATGGCAGTAAAATTTCTGTGATATTATGTGCTACTTGGGTTGTGATAATTTACTGATGGTTTCTAACACAATCGTCTCGATCTTGCTTCTCGTTGTTTTTAATTTTAACAGTTCAATTGAAATTTTAATAACAAATTTAATAACAAATCTCGTAGACTGTTAAATTATCTGCCAATTTACCAATTTTTTGCTTCGTATTGTTCGCTTATGATTTTTATTATTATTTTTAGTAGTTACTACAGTATAAAAGACAAATTTGATATCAATAGCAAAGGTACAGTTGCAAATTAAGAATATTCTTCAAGAATTTATTCAGGCGATAAACATAAAGTCTGCTAGAAAATGATATTCCTAATGCAAATAAATATAAAACAAATTATTTTGTTATTTGATATTCTGAACTATTTCTATTATATTCAATTGTTGCACTGCCTATCTACTACATCTATCTATTTATTGAACAATAACTACAAATCAATCACTATCAATAACACAAATTCTACTTAAAATCATAACAAAATTTAAGGTATATAACAGAAATTTTTCAACAATAAAAATTTTGTGGTTGAATACATTCAAAATAAAGAAAACTTAAAGTCTTTATTAGGTACTTGAGTGTTCTATGATATAAATATAACCCTCGGGAAATAAACAAACATTTAAGGGTAATAAATTACGTTGTTTTATAATCACTGCAGTTTTCCTAAAGTTCTAAATCTCTTACTGAAAAAGAAAATTAAACTTTTAACGTGAAGCACAACTTGAGCCAAAAGATAATGATTATAAGTAAAACTTAAAATAACAATAACAAATTGCAAGAAATTCGTCGACTAAAAAATGAATAAAAAACTGTAATATTGCATTTCAAATTAAAATTTCCCGCTACAATTTCAAATACTGAGTAGGTATTAAAAACAATAATTAATATGAGAATTCCACAGCCCAGAGCCGCCTTCTAAATTTCCAAACAAAAGTTTGATTTGATGACACGTTTTTTTTGCTATGATTCAATATTAAATTGTTTAAGGAATGTCATCCTTCATAATCTACTCACTCTATCCCATGAAAATACGCCACCTATGTTAAACATGCAAAGTTTGTTTGTTTTGACGGTTTGCAAAAATATTTTGTTTTGAAAGTGTTTAAATTAATTAGGATTTTACAATCGTCTGCATATCTTAAATAGTATAATTAAGTGTGCTATAAATAATCTTTGTTTACCGATTTTAAATTATAATTATTACTACAACTGTCAACAAGTGACTGGGGGGAGTGGCCTATCTTTACACTTTTTTATTATTTGATGACAGCACACTACGTCATATTTTACCGCGTTTTAATTTTTTTTAAATCTATTACAACTTTTATGATGTAAATTATCGTAAAAAAGGGGGAAATACAACTAATTTCCGTATTATTTTTCCTACTCTTTTAAGAAGCTAAAAACTTACTTTATATACCGAGTGAGTCACCATACAAAATTTTCATCTAACCATATCTTTACATGAGACTTCCTTGATATCATAATTTATTGCGTCCTTGTATGGTGTTGAAGTTACCTAACTTTTCAAAACTTATAAACGGCAGTTTAATTAGCGTTATGACTAATTAGCATTGCATCAAGTACTAGCAATAAAATCTAATCGCATGTGTAACACAATTAACGTGTTTAAATTATTTTTAATTGTGCGGAATTTATTTTTAGATTGTTCTAACGACAAAAATAGAATCTCAATAATTTTATCTAGGATTTCTGTTTAAAAAATTGGTCCTACCAAAATGTTAGAAGTGGTTTATTTACGGTAAGTTTGAAACAACAAACTTTACTTGTTCAAATACTCCAAAACAAAGTTTAATGCCTTATCAGGGGTTACACCTTTAAACCTGGCTGAAGCCGAATAATAACAAGAAGCTATTAACAAAAGTTTGGGTCAGGCTATTTAAATCAGAAACTAATCGAATGTTAACATCAGCAATGAAAGATGTGTAGTAATTAAATTTGCGTAACCTTCGCGAGGTGTACAATTCAAAGTTTACATGTCCAAAGTCACCTACCTCTCAAGAATGTAATCATCTTAAAAAATTGCTAAAACAATAATTTGATATTTACAATTTAGTTGCGTAACGAAGAGAAGTGTGAAAACAATTTTTTGTGATAACTAAAAAAATATTTATTTTTACGCAGCTTACGGATGTAGGTACATAACGCAAAAATCTCAAAGATAAAAATGTAGGTATCATTTAAGATCCTTCTCTTTATCCTGCAAGTCAAAATCAGAGGTTAAAGTATTATTAAATTGAGCAAATAAAACTCAACATGCAAAGGTGCGATTATCCTCGCAGGAAATTGTCGCCGGAAGGTCTGGTAAATCCCAAGCAGATTCCATGGGAAATATTATTATGTGCAATAACAATAAATTAAATATACTAGGAACTGCACGAGCTGGTAAACCGAGGACGATTAAGGACGAACTGCGGTTAAAAGTTTTTGTAAATGTAATTGAGTATTTGTGGTGAAGAGTTTAAAATTGCAAAACATTTTTGTAGTTTCTGGTTTAATTTTGTGTTGTTTATTAGAGAATTATTAAAGAAAACGCCGTCCGTTCTGAATAAATTCAGAATTCTTTTTTTTAAATACCAACTAAACGTTGATCTCTTGTAATAGTGCGGGTTTACATATTAATCTTATTAATTTATCAAGAATCCTGAAATAGTTTATTAAACCATAAGTCCAGTTATGGAGGTACGATGTCGACATTGTGGCATAAGAGTCCTTATTAATGATTCAAATCCAATCCATTACCATCGCAGAAGCAAATATTGCCTTCCAAACCATAAAAGTGTTACAGTGCAATGTGTGCAGTATATATAAACCAGGCGTTCAGTTTATCTTAACTAAATTTTTAACAACATAAACACAAAATCAATAACTAAAAGGCGATAACCACCACCAGTAACTAAAATCTAAATAGGAAGCTTATTAAAATAAAAAAATAATTACTTTCGCAATTATCGGGTTCTTCCTTTCCTTTTAATTTAGAACTATGTCCTGTTTCAACTGTGTCAAGTTTAGATACACTTGGCACTATTGCCAAGTAGGTAACTTTTTTATTGCTTGTTAATACTGGCAATTTATCAACCCAAGGAGAGCGACACCCCCGACGGCTCTACGTGCCCTCCAGATGACAAGTCCAATCTTAAGATAGTTTAAATTTTCCCTAATCGGAGAATCCAAATTTTGAAAATCTACACATTCAAGAGGTCATTACCCTAATTAAAAGCAAACAATGGACCACGGTGAGAAAAATTATGGTAAAAAATACAATAAAAAGTTTAGATGAAGGTAATAATCAAGAATTTATTAACTCCAAAGTACCCTATTTGCACTTAGCTTCATAGCAATTTAACAATAACGATAATTATTTACCAACCAAATATATTCAAAAATAATTCTATGCAACCAACGCCACTCCCCCAAATAAACAAAACAATCGTAAATTAGCACCGCTATTAGTTATTTAATCAAAACAGTCAGTTAAATTAGAGTTACCCACGTAACACCTAAGTTCTATGGCAAGGACCTATTTATATAACCAGTTAAATATTTTTAAATAAAAAAATTAAGGTAAAGCATTGGCATGCCTAGTGTAGAATAACAAATCCTGCGATTAATTTAGCAAAAGCTAAAGCGGTTCTTTATAAATTTAAAGCAATTTTTATAAAACGTTTCAATATAATTTGTAATCAATTTTGGTTTACTATCAACTTTTAAAAGAAAATCGTGCCAGACAATATTTTTTAAATTATTGACAGGTTGAGTAGCAATAAAGAAAAATTGCAATCTCTCTAAAAGATTGTAAAAGAAAACTTATTGGACTCGATTTTCTTTCGGAAACAGAAATTTATGATTTATTTAAAAAGTGATAGAAACGAATTATTCATCACACAATTGCGTTTAATTAAATAAGAAACGAAAGATAGAAGTTAAGAATTCATTAATCAATTTACTTAATAGATTTTTTATTCACCCAAAGAAAACTTGATCGC
The DNA here is from genome assembly GCA_905340355.1 of Rhagonycha fulva. NCBI lineage: Eukaryota > Metazoa > Arthropoda > Insecta > Coleoptera > Cantharidae > Rhagonycha > Rhagonycha fulva. Next base: position 27,928,354 of record HG996559.1, on the reverse strand, counting down.
TCGAAACGATTAATTAGAATGTCTTCTTCGTTTGAGTTTTCACGAGTGTAATTTCTTAATAAATATGAAAAACCCCTATTAAATGTTTTAATTAGCCGAAGAATAATTTAATTACGATTAGTTGAAGTTTTTCTCAAGTTTAAGAAAATTAATTACCACCACCAACAAAATTTATTTAACAATTCTCGAAGTGGATTTATCCTTAAATTTTCTCAATTCTTATCTTCTCAGCACTTTAATTTTTTCTTTGGTTTTATATTTCTTATAATTGGTAAATCACATCCAGACGTTATTTCACCCAATGGCCCACCAAAAATTGAATGATAAAATGATACGCCAATTTGAACACGGAAAACAAATTACATATTTTTCCATTGAGTAGCAAAGTTTTAATATAAATTTCACTCTGTTATTTAATTTATAAGTCAAAAAACTAACGACTCAATTACATTAAAAAAGTTATTTTAACTTGTCCCACTTGTCAGGTTCCGTTCAAATTCTCTTTGAACCAACTAAAATTTATATTTATTAAAAGTTTAGTGCACAGGAAAACCTCAAACGGTGTTCAGTAATGTAGTAAAGTAACCTGTTGATTGCATAAATCCATCAAATTACAAAATACTACTGGCGACTTTATTAAATTAAATGGTTTTATCGAAAAAGTTGGCAACTGTGAGTTTCTCAAACAATCTTTTTGAACAAAATTCGATATTGAAACAAATCCAATTAGGGTACGATCAGAAAATTGTTGATAATGCGCTTACGAAATATAAAAAAAGTTTACAAAGGGATGAAATTGGACTATAAAAGAATAAGTATCTGCTCCTTTAATCAAATTTTTTATATGTGATATGCATAGAAATGGACGTATAGCCCAACCAAGCTTACAAAGTTAGGGAAATTCGAAAATTTCATTACCTGGCCAATGAGAACCAAGCTGTCAAGCGTCGTTAACCACTCCCACGTCAGCTACATCGATCCGTCATCTCAGCCGTCTCTCTGCTATCAGATCCGTATTTGTATTTGCATTAACTTTTTATTATCGAGTACAAATAATAATAGCAACAAAGTCTACGGATAATAAAATAAATGTGCTAGTTCAGCAAATACTGTGTTTGCTGAAAAATTTTGTCCTGGATGCATAAATTAATCTGATAATATCGAGAACGTACTTTGATAAACAAAGTAAAATATTTATGAAGACGAGCAGTGAATAATTAACAAGTAGCTTTGTAAAAACAGAAAATATTTTAGTTTTTTTAATTTAAAATTTTTATTAACTGTCAGTATTATAAGGACTGAATGGAGTAGGATTTGTTATAACTTCTTCTTGCAATGTTTATGTTAAAATATGCCAGTTGATAAGCAGATCCTTTGTTGATCAAAATTTCTATGGCCAAAACTTGTCGAAGTCTTCTGAAGCTTATCTTTGCCTGTCTCACAGTCTAACAAGTTTTTGTATTTGTTAATCAGTTTCCCCTCAAATTACATTTCACAATATTCTTCGATCTGATCCTGCAGCCGACCCTATTGATCATTAACTTAAAAAAACCGTTAATTTTGTTCTCTAAGAATCATTGCTACGAGCAGTTTCATTATTGGTTTAGACAACAATTTTTTGAAGTGCCCGTATTTTGATATAACTATTTTATGTATCAAATCGTTTAGACAAATGGTCCTGCTGTCGGCTAGTGTTATTTTTTGGCAACTTTATATGCCCAAACTACTACATCGTTGTTGGTAGACGAATTGTACAATAATTTTTGACTTCACTTGTTTAGCGACGTGCATGGGTTTTATTATTTTTTCAGTCAAGTGTCACCTGTTAATTTCCAATTTTAACCAATATTACCATCATCTGTGTTTCACTGTAGTTCCTCAAACTATTTTTCTTTTAGGATTTACAATCTCACTTCTGAAAGAAATCGCTTAAACATCGTAGCTACACAAACTGGAAAGTTTTTCTCCGGATTTCGACAGATAGACATATTGCATCCGGTTGCAAGATGTGCACCCCAACTTTCAGTAAATTATTTTTGGATTTCCAAATATTACAATCTCATACAAGAAATGTAGAAAAAAATAGAATTCGGAACTGCTGATAGGTTTGAAAATGTAATGTTACCAACCTTGATTGATTACCAAACCTCTCAGCAGTGCCGGATTCTACCATCCACATACCACATACCCCCGGTTTAAAAATTGCAACATTAAAACGGCTGGAATTTAATAAAATTATAAACAACATCACCAGCAATCTGGCGTAAATAGACTAGAAAGCGGCAAACCGCGGTTCTAATCCTAATTGCGTCAGATTTGTGTTGTAATCTAAAAAGTTCAAACTTGATCTGCGGACTACTCGCCTACCTAGCGTGGTGAGTTATTGGTACAACCACGTCTCCCACTTGGAGGGAGTTTAAAAGGAGAGGCCTAACGTTCAGAAATGGACGGATAATACCTGATAAATAATAAAGAATATAAAAATACACTGCGTTGAATTTTGCCACCGGGGGGTTTAGGGGGTATGGAATATCTTCCAAAAAAACGCGAAATTTTTTTCCTAAGCATTTGCAAAATTGATGATGTGGTTAATCTTTAATTTTATCACTCTTTAATTTTTATTATTACCTAAACTTATAAAGAGCCGTCACTGAGTAACTTCAAATCAAAATTGGTCTGCAATATGTCAAACAACGAGCATTAATTTATCCGAGTAAGACAAAAAGCCAAACTACTGCACCCTCCATTTCAATTTTCTTCCTGAACCAGGGACATAGGACGTAGCCAGTTTAAGTTTACGAAAAGTAATTTTCTAAAAAAATTTATGTAATTGGAGATTTGAGGCAGTGAATTGGTATTGTTAGTTTAAGGTTTGCTAGATGTACAGTTAATATTTATCTAGCACCCCTTCCCTAGAGAGGTTAGGGGCGACTTATGTCTTGCAGAAGCCTCAGCAAGATCTGTATGGAATTAGGTAGAGGATTTAGCTGTAAAGCACTGAAAATCACTTTTTGGGACGCACATTGATAATAATCCTACTTTTCCAAAAACCATCGCTACTACGAGTCGACTACTTATGGTGGGCAGGGCAAGCAAACAAAGTTCTAGAATTACTTTGGAACTCTCACCTTTGTAGTAGTTTTTAATTTGAAACGTACGTTTCAAGGATAATACAATAAAACATCTTTAGAAAAAACATTCTCTATGTTGTTATGAGTTGAGTAGATATCCAAAAACGATATTACTTTTGTAACTAACCTACTGCATCATGTTCTGTATTAATTTATGGGTTAAGGTAAATCCTTTTGCATTATTAGCAATCATCGTCATCCGGGAATATAAGAGGATTACATTCATTTAATTGCATTCAATTTTAATCACATTTAGTACCAGATTCTAATAGTGTCACAGCCCTACACGCCATGAAACTTTATTTTCCTTTCCTGTTCACCCTCTCAGATTGCAAATTAATCAGTATCTTACAGTGGTCACCAGGTAAAAATGAAAGGATCACAACACGAACCTAAAAAGGTTTTTATGGTTTTCCTCAGTGGCATTCCCACAAATGGCTGGATCTTTAATGGCTGCTCTTCCCCTCTCCTCTCCCCATAACGTTGACCAGGTGTGCTATTGCATATTGGTGACTTGTTTGTGGGTGGTTGAAAATCCACTAAAAACGACTTGCACTTTACTTGCCTTATGAGCAGTGAGGCGACACGATCTCGGCACGCTGTCCGGGAAGACCAGGTTTATTTCAAAACGTTACTATAATAACGGAGCATACGGGATATATTGGAAATCTCTTAAGAGCGTGTTGTGTAAGAAATTCTTTTGCGCCACCTATTTGACTGGTCACCAAGCCTCAATTGCTGAATTGTATTTCATTGGTTGCAAGGTGGGCTCCGACATCTAAACCTACCGGAGTAGGCAAACCCAAGGATTTGGGGCAGACCAATTTTTGAGTTGCTCCACTTCAGCTCCGTTGCCGTGTTAAAATTCATAAAATTTAATTTTAAAAAAACTTTCTGCTTTCAGCCGACATTTTAATATTCTTGAATAACGGGATTATCAAAAAAACATTGAGGGTTAATCCTGTACGTTTTCCAACTCAGACGTAGCCACGTGGTTTTTTTTTCTTTATCTGTTGTTTTGAAGAGGTTTAGAAAGCTCAATTGATTAATAAAGACCTACAGACAGCTCAACATAATAACTTTCGAATATATTAAAATATTGAATAAAAAGAATCCAAAAACCGGAAAAAGTGAGAGAAAATTTTGAGTAATGGAGACGTAAATAAATAAGTATTTATTTCAGCAAGCTGATGCTGAAACCACCAAATGGATATTTACATACAAAGAAATTTTGTTCGGGATAATATGATAAAGGTTAAGTTACTAGTAATTTTGAAAACAAGTTGTTTACTTAGGTTGTATTAAATTATACCATAAAATGTGTAGATTATTTTAGAGGTATTATGTAAACCTCCGAGGTGAGTTACTAAAAGGATCAAACGTTTGCTACCATTAATTAGAAAGAACGTCTTTTTATAAAAGAACAAAAACAGTTATTACAACGAGTAAACAAAAGTTTTTTCTGTTTAGTTTCAACAAAATTATATTTGCTGAGTTTAGAGTATCATGTTTTTAACCAATTCCACTTACCAATTTCTGTAGATTCGACGTTTCGAAGTGTTATGATATCTGAAACAAAATTTAAAATCAAAAAAATCTTTAGCGATTTCTTTACAACAATACCCACATGTGATTTCCCCAAACCCAATATTTTGAAAAGGTAATTTCATCTATAAAATCAACATAACCTAAACACACATTTCTAAAGTTTGTTCTAAATTTTCAGGAACTTTTACCGTTCAAATTCGTGCTAACCTTCCTCAACAAACACCAACAACAATAAAATGACTTGTTTGCTTTGCTGTCCTTAAACCAATTGAACGAGTTAATTTTGTTACATTATTTTTGTTACCTATTAGTCACCATAATTCTGTCAACGATCGAAGTTGACAAAACAATTAACTTCTTTAAAAAACATCACCGATCAAAATTTAATCGGATTTATTAACGAACAAAGCGTAATTGTTTATTATACGCCTTTTGACCACATAATTACACTACGTACCGACTTGTTTTTATAGCCGAAAATTGCGAAAGGGAAACCCAGACAAACTCATTTTATGTCTCTTCACCTCGACCATGTAGTGCTAAAGCCGCATAATTTCTGCTAACTTTGTTATGGTAATGTATTTTGTCTTTGTTATTATCAAGTATTATCTTGTGTGTTATATAATTATTCGTTTAATGGGAATTTACTCTGCCCATAAAATAAATCGTTTTCCTTGTTGTGTTGAAAATTATTTTTGCGGTAATTTTAAACCTTTCCAAGATGGTGCTGGCGTACCTTCTTCCGAATGTCTACCTGCTGGTATTACTATGTAAGCTTTCAAATTAGGCTAAGTTATTAGGTATTATTTGTACCAAAAAATAAAAAAAATATAAGTGAATCTCTTCGTATACCAAATATATTCTAAATCCTTGGAGAGTTAATAAATAAAACATTTTCAGCGACCAAAACTAAACTACTTTAATTTCAGCTTGCCTGTTTTCGTAACTTACATAGTTTCTTTCAGAGTCACAATATAACTTAAATCCCTTAAGCATTCTTTGCTGGAAAAACTATTTACTTTTACAAGATAGGAAAACAAAACTTGATAAAAATATAATGCGTTGAACGACCATCTACTTAAGCTTCACATTAAAATAACACAAGGATGAGATTAAAATTTTATAATATGAAAATTTAAATTTTTTTTCACATTTTCTTTACTTTTTTAGCGCCCGCAGCAACTAAAAATTGCAAGGTTTAACTTTTTTAATTATTAATAAGTATAATACGCTCACCAGCAGAGAGCAAATATTTAATTTTCCATATAGTTTTATTTCTACGTCAAATGTGGTATCTGTTCATGGTTATTTTTTGTCAAGCCTTATGCGTGATACACTATCATCATAGTTATAATGTGGAAACACGTCAAAAGGTAGTAAAAGAAAAATTGCTTTCACATTTTTCTGTTCGCTTCAAACGTTTAGGTAAATAAAAATGGGGTTTTTTAATTCGGAACTTCGGGGGCAGCACAAAACACCGGATTTTAAAAGCTTTCTCCTGAAATTATGATAGTTGAAGGTGTGAATAAAGGTAACAATTTGAGATCTTGTTGCAAATCAACAGGTGACACTTGACTGACGTTAAACCGAACACACTGTACAATTCTTATAGATGTTGCTAAACTGATGAGAGAGCCGTTGTTGGTAACGCAAAGAAGAACTGATGTTCTAATGTTTTTGATTACAATTTTTAAACCCTCTAACAGTATGTCGCTAGTTGCATTATTTTAATTATGGTTGATAGTTGAATTTACAGAGAGGGTTACACTCAATAGTTTCCAAAACTGAGATAAAGAAAATATAAGATTGCTCTCTAACATTTCCAAGACGCCAAAGTAAAATAAACCCTCCAATAGGTGCATTAGTTCGCTAAGTGCTCCCAACAGTGCCAAACTAATAAAATCCTAGCAATAACATTTTAAACTTAGCAATAAATTTAATTAGTTTACGCAAGTTGAGATGGCTAAATTTAAATTTAATTTTTGCGGATTACAAGCTAATTGAATTTTTTGCTTGATTATATTAATTACCTGTAAGTTTTTAGGCGACGCTGTTTTAATGGGGTTCGAATTAAAAAATTGTTATATTTAAAACGGAGTTTGAATTTATTGTCGGTTTAATTTTCAATTACAAAGTTGTTTTTGATTAATAATTCACATTTACCAAAAGTGGAATTAAATATGATAACTTTAAAACCCTACGCTCGTAAGCTATTTTTAATCTTAATTAATTGAAACCGTAATTTTGTAATAATAACTTTTTGTGCCGATTACTTTGTATTACTTTATAATTTTATGAATACCATTAAAATTTTAACGAGCAATTATATTTTCAAAACTTTCAAGAATATTTAAAATAGTTGGAAAATTTTAAATTTTCAATGGTTTCAAGTTTTTCCAAACAAATTAATTACATTCGATCACGAAAGTTTCGTTGAAAGTTTATAAGCCAAGTACTACTGCATGGCTTCCTCTTAGTTAAACTTGAAGATTTAATTAACGGTTTGTGATTTGTAGTCGAGAGGTGATTAGCAAATAAGTCCGGGTTCCCCAAGGACGCATTTCCGAATATCGACTTAAAAAATTGATTTCATTAATTGTGAAGTGTTTTGAAAAATTCGCAAATTACTCATCCAAGAGATAAAGTAAATCTTTAGGGGACTAATTTATACCTAATAAATTTATCAAGAGCACTCTATGAGTGCTATTTGAATAATGAGTTTCCTTTGTTGAAGTATTAATAACTGCAGTTGGCAGAACATAGGATAATTTAAACGTCTACGATCTTAGAAATTTATTAATTGCCGGGATAACTAAAATATAATTTAAAAACAGGATTCAAATTAACGCGATAACTCAAAAATTAATTTTTCTTAAAGCGGCCGTTCGTGATGTGGTAAGCGCTTCCAACATTTGGCAGCTTAAGTAAGAAACTTAATATTTTTGTAACCCAGTTCGCAATTAATTAGAACAGTAAATCAACTATATTGGAACATTAGCATATAAATTACCTTAAGTAATTAGGAAACATTATGAATTGAAAAAATTTGGACGACTTCCAAAATTTCGTTCAAATAAATTTTTAGTGAGATGTAAAGTACAATAAATTGATGTAAATAAAACAATGCCGTAAAGAAAGCAAAATAATAAACTCACCAGTGCATAAACAACTCCCCATTGGTACATTTTCGATGTAAACAAAACAAACTAAGAAAAGCAAACAAAATAATATTTAAAATGAAAACTGTAAAACACTCCAAATTAATTACACCAAGTATGAAATTCGAACTTTATGTGTATATTTAACAACCGCAAGCCACCCACAATTTTACAATTTTGAACGATAACCCAGAAAGAAAGGCCCAAACCAAATACTAATGATGGTGGTGTGCTGAGAAATTAACGACGAAAATGAAAGCCGCTAAAGAGAATATTCAGAAGAATTCATTATAAGCTTAACTTGCGAGAGGGTTGTTCGAGTAGTTGATTTAATCTAAAGGACTCCATTTAAATTGTACCAAATTCTATCAGTTTTACTAAAAGCGCCCTTTGTGTTTCACGCTATTTGAAACAGCAATTTCGCTTTAAACAAATAAACTACGTTATGGATCAAATGAAGCAAAAAGTAATTAACATTTCCAATTTCTCATAATAATAAATTGAAAAATAAAAGGTGGATTTGTTGTTCAATTCCAATTTTCAAATAGAAAAAAATAACAAAATTATCTTCTTAAGTAAAATGTAGGTCTTTGCCCTAATATAAAAATGGATGTAGATCATTAGGGTTATGCACTCGTTGTTGCCAAATAGTTTAAGGTCGAACATAATTATAGACCAAACTAATACGGTTTAAAATTCACCCGACTCTTATTATTTAACATTGAAATTGTTTTTCAAAATTATAACGCTGCGTGTATTATTAAATGTTACGTTAACCGAAAAGAAGTTCACTTTTGCCTTGATGTTTAAGTAAGCTACAATTACCTTTTGATAATAATTTGAATTGATACCAAGAAACCAGACGTTAAGTCAATTATCATCTTAAAATTTAGTTCAATGGGATTCTGCACGGCAATTTAAAGTTGGGTAATTATACAATTCGATTGAGCAAAATTCCATTAAGTGCTATTTGTTCAGCTCTGAAAAGGACATGAAGCCTGTCACTATTTGGCTAATTTTGGGTCGAAAGCAGTGACACGCCTTGCACTTTACCACAGGGAAATGTCATGGGCAAAACAATTTTTTAAGGTGCTTACTTCCCATTAACGGATACGAAGTTTTGCTGACTTTTAGTCAGGGCAACCACAGATCAAAGAAGTACGAAAAAAATGGACTTAACTTGTTTTTGCACGAAACCCCTAAATTATGTAAATGGCTCTTATATACAAATAAAAATATTATGGTTAGATTTTTGTAAACATTTTTACTTTATAGTAATTTTATTTATTTTATAGCAAATGAGAGGTCATTTGTTTTTTTATTGTTGTTTTATAAAAATATTACCTTAGAGGAGGGGAGATTTTTCAATTTTTACCTATCTTATAAATTCGCATTTGGAGATGTCGTTTGCATACAGGCACAACATTGGTAAAGGAGAAAAATACACTGGCCAAAATCTCTGCACCGTAACCTCTATTATATCAAACCTCTCCAAATTTTTGCGAAACAAACTTTCATAGAGATCTCTATAACCAATTGAAGGTTACAAATTGCTTAAATTACTATAAAAGATGAGTTTATCGAATCAAAATTGCGTGGATGACACAAAATCCGATAAATCAATATTACGTTCAAGCTTTTTACACACACAATTTTTTTTCATTATAATAAATTCTGTTGTGCTTTTATGTATTTAGTTTGCTGAAAAAAATTCAGTTTAAATCCAATAAACCATTTTACAATCGAGACTAATCTATGAGATAGGTTGAAATCGGCTATTATGCAAATTCATTCCAAATTTTCAGCACCACAACCCACACAAATAAAACTTCATGCTACGCTACTGTTATGAGATTTTGATAAGAATTATTTCTGTCATTAAGTTATAAAAATTATATTAACCATACAACGACTGCAATTGGAAGTAAATATAACTAAACGGCTTTTTGGCCGCCCTGACCTTCAAGTGATTGATTAATTAAAACTGCATTGGTGTGATACCAATCAGCAAGGTGTAAACATTTTTTGGGTTAAAAAAATCAAGTTCAGATATGAAGTCTTTAATTGGTTCTCTGAGCTGAATTGGTTCCACGGACGGGCAGCTCGTCAAGGTTAAATACTTGATTGGTGTGCAACTCGATCTTAATGGAGGCGATTTTAAGTTAGTACGACAAGCAAGAGCAGTCTGTAGGCTTTTTATTATTGTGCTATGATACAGTTAAATACTCAGAAAACCAATTAGAGATTTTAGATCACCACCGAAGCTACCGTGGGTAAAACATAAGTCCTTAATCTAATGTAAGAAAATGAAATGCTTCACATCGTGACTAGAACAAGAATTCCAGATTAGATGTAGGTAACAAAAATATGTTCATATATGAGCACTTGGGCTAAAAATTGAGCCCAATCGCTACCTCCAAGTTTCAGTGATAGCTTAGCGTCCCTTCTATTCTTCGAACCCTTTCAAACTTATCATAAACTTGAAGATCTGTCGCTACTCCTAGTCGTGGACTTTTTAAGACAGAACTCACTGAACAAAACTGTTCAGCCTCACTTAGTTAATGAATTCTAACAAAAAAATTGCTTTATAACTTTTTCCAACTTAAACATTCATCCATCTATTGATCTCAGAAAATTCAGCTGATTTACGAGGACTAAACATAAAGAAAAACCCACAGTGGAAATCAAGGAATAAAAAAAAATTAAAACCTAAACTTTATTACTAGGATGCTCACTTAACAAGAGATTGGTTAAAATTAAACAATAACATTGTTTCAAAATTTCAGTCGGAAATTAAACCACAACACAAAAGAAAAAATTTGGAACTTTGAACAACACTGCTAATTGTATTTAGAAATTGTTTGTTAATTTTTTTTTTACTTTCTTTTAACCTAACTTTGCTAAGTCTAGAAGTTTAATTGTTAAGTTCCCTCCATTGTTGTTATTGTTAGACTAGAACTTTAATTTCAGCTTTCATGAGCTTTTATACGACAAAGTACTACAAGAATTGCAAAAAAATGTAACCCCCCTATAAGTCAGGATTAATAATTTTGTCATCCATTTAAGTGGAGTGATGTGACCCCCACCTTGTCTACCTACAAACCTATAAATCGGATAAAATAATAATGCCACAATAAATTTCAATAATGAATAATTGATGAGAACCGTCATAATTTATATTTTGTGCTAACCTAACTCTAAAAATAGGAGATCCGCAATTCCGCTCGTTCAGTACTGAAAAAATTGAACTTATTAGTTTTTATTGCGACCACTGAAATAAAATTTTTAATTTTTTAAAATTTTTTATTACATGATAGGATGACTATTATGAATGACATTGACGCCACAGTGCAATAATTCTGCGCATCGTTTACCACAATTGAAAATTATATTTAGTAATGTTGATATGACACAGCAACTAATTTTTAGTAGGACGATTGTAAAATTGAGTTTGGTGGAATGGTAATTATTGAGAACCTTAATACAATTTATTTTTAATCTCTCGGCTGTTACCAATCTCATTTGTTGGTCTGAGATCATTATAATATCCTTTATTATTGAAAACAATTTTAAGCTATTGTATCTGAAGCCATTAAAAATGTATAAATATTTTAAGCAGTTCCAATATTAAGTATGACGTTATCACTATTATAATTCAAATCTGTCGATTTCATGATGGTTCTTAATTTATTTTGTGATTAAAAGAGAAAATTAATATTTATTGTCTGTTCGTAACCCATCTTTGAACTTGTTTGAATTTTTTGTTTCCTGAAAACTGCGCTATGTATTCATTTACTGTTTTTATTTGTAATTTATTAACCTACGTTAGGGAAAATTTTCACACTTTTCTACCCTAAGTTTACTTTTGGTGTCCAAATAAAACATTTCCTTCTGCTTTGTGTGTTTTACTTGTGTTATTTGGTACTATAATAATTTAATTTGCTTTATATGTTTACCCAGGTGTAATTTGTAAATGATTTTTTAAGCACTTCCAAGTGAGCAATGAAATTCTACTAACAATTATACTTAAATTAAAATACAAAACAAAACTAATTATAAAATTATCATACAAAGTTTAAGTATACTTTAGGTGTACTTCTTAAAATAACTAACAAAAAAATTTTTTATTCAAAAGGCACGAAAGGCTTATAAAGCGACAATTCTTATTTTATAATTACATAGTTTTGGTCTGACATGATACAAAATTACGTTTACGAACCAATTTCAAAATAAATCGATCTCCCACTCAGTTTCCCTTAAAAAAGTTTAATTAAATTTCCTCAAGCTAAGTTTCTGTTTCTATTACCTAACTGATATCTCTTGATAGAGCTTTCATTAGCGTTTAAAATCTGAAAATTAATTAGAATTTCTGATATTCAATCTTCTAGAGAAAACTGTGAAAGCTCTTGCATTTTTTAAAACTTAACTAAAATTTCTAAAATTTTCCGCATATTTCATGTTATTTCGTAATTGCGGTAATTTCTACTAAGCAAAGACAAAGCGTGAGCGTTGCACGCCTCCAAAATTTCGGCATTTCGGATACTTTTATAATATAAAAATTAGTTTTGTCTAATTTTGCGCTCACAATTATTCCATTATTTTAGTTATAGAAAGATTCACTTATTTTCAATTTTGACGTTAACGTTTTATCAAATGCCAAGAAAATTTTCCGCTGGTGCCAAAGCAGAATTCCAAATCGTTTGAAAAAACTTTTTAAAAATACACATACAATGTCTGCTAGAAGGTTACGAACGAATAATTTAATTTTGAGAAAATTAACGTTGATTTGAAAGTTTGGTGAAAATTTGATGCACCGGAATGCGGTCAAATACTCAATTTGGCTTAGATGAAAAGCATATCCGGTGGAACAAACCGCAGGGAATGTGAAACTTGTCAACGGTTCAACCTTGTCACTAATAATTTATTCAAATAATTTAAAAAATGTGAAATGCCAAAAGAAGAAAAATGGAAACTTGAAATTGCTAAAGAAGCAACAAAATTTCAGAGGGAAATCTTCAAGTTTAAAATAAACTTGATATTTTTATTGAAAATCTCCTTCAACTTCAAGTTCTCAATTTGTTTACTTAATCCGATCTAAAGTGGCAAAAAAGAACTTGAAAATGATGAAGTAAAATTTTTTATATAGGTAGATTGCGTCGCGTATTGGATTTTAATGAAAACTATCTGAAAAGTAATTTGGTTTCAGTAGTTTTTAGAATTTAAAATTTCGAATAGCTGTGTTGTCTTGCAGGGTGAATTGTAACTTATTTGGTTCTATGGTCAAGAACATGTAACTTATAATTGCATTTGCACGGAACAAATAACCCCATTGAATTGCTAATCAAAATAGACATAGCTATGTCACCTCTGCGTTAATCAAAACGTTGTTATTGAGGAATTTAATTACAGCAATGTTCAATGTTACGAGGTTACGATAGTAATAATAATAGGCTGGAGTGTAACCCAATTGATTGGAACGGACTGTATCGCATTACAGACTTCATCGAAATCAATATGAAGTGTCCATTTCTCTTCACAAAGTTGCAATAAATTAATTAAATTATTTATTGCTTCATTAACGCGCCCGTAAATAACAGTAATAGTGCCAAAGTAATAAGAAGATCTAATAATACAATACATATTTATATATCGCATTTGTTTATAACAGTGTAGAGTTTTGACAAGCCATGTCGTGTTTACAGTAAATTTAAATTCACGTCAATAATTTCCATTTAAAATTTTCACGAATTTTGCCAAATGCAAAATTGACGTCCATTAAAGTTACGCAACGCGAAAACGTACGCATTAAAGATTAACCGATAAGATTAAAAAGCGTGCGTGGAAAACTGGAACCTAACCGTAAGCAAAATTACTATCATTGGAAACATATTATATGGACAACTTATATTTCAGTGTAAACAATAAAATATCATTATTCGCGTTCTGGGGTAAATATTTGCAAATGTAAGTTAAGAGTTTGGAAAGTCGAGGAAAGGCAAACAGAACAACAGAAGTAAGCAAACAAAATACCAATGTAAAGAATTGAAGTTTTATTGGCGAAAAATATTATTCCGATTTGGGCAAACAAATTTGCATAATATGTGCTTCAGTAGATTAGGAATTGCATGGTTTCATAAAAATTTTTTTGCTATCTCCATGCGTATCGATTTCACAACTTAAATAGATGATGTTGATGTTTTCTATTGACCTTTACATTGTTTTAATGCCGAGGTTGAGGTTATTGTGCGAAGAAAGTCTAAGCAAATAATAAACAAATAAAAGTCTGGGCAAAATTTAATTTACAAAACGTTAAATTAACTTTTGGGGAAGGGTAGGAACTCTAACTTAATGCTAAATTAACTGATCTTGGATTATACAAAATGTTCCGCGTTATACGTATCACAATTGAGGTTTAAACAATTAAAATTGAAGTTTAAATGTTTGACACCAATTCTACCACAAAATTGGATTGAAGACGGGCATCTCCATTTTGAAGAGTAATAAATTCAATAGTTCCTAAGAAATTCGTAAAAAACTGGAAAATTTTGTAAAATATCATATTATTATTTCGTATGGTTAAAAATTTTATCTATTACTAATTGTAAATGAAATACCCCTTAATTTTCATCTCCATTGCTTCGCTTATGACCTAAAAATCTAGGATTAATAGATACAATCTAGGATAAATAAAAATTCACGTGACTTCATGAGTAACCCCGTAGAATAGACAAATTGTACAACAGTGAGATTTTATCAGATGCAGTTCAAGCAAATGCGAAACGCTTAATTTCTTGTAACATTCCAAATATCAGTTGTTTGCTGGAGTTGGAAGTTTAAAAATTAAAAGCTCTAAATTTAGTAGTTCAAACTACAAAGTACCGTGAGAATGAGACGCCAAGTAACATTTGGAATTAGTTTGAATATTATCTTGTCCTCTATGGACAGACTGATGAAGTTTCTAAAAAATGCAAGTTTGTAGCATTTAGTTTTCTACGATAAAGGCAACAATGAGTTAGTTTTGAACGTTGCCGTTAGTTTTATGCTTAATTGACAGCCACATCATACAACTTTGTAGGATTTTTTTGTGTTTTACTTAGGAGTCGATTGGTCGAAAGCCTTTCAGAACTGCTACCAATTTTGATCTTTTGTTCTTAAATCTTTTAATTAGGTTTTCAGAAATCCTGCTAGGTAAAATATGGAATGCTCCTGAAAAGTTTTCTTTTTACCTTCTTGGGTCTTAGTTGTTGCTGAGCCGTTACAACTGCAGAGAATGTGTTTGGCAGATTTAATCTCAAATTGACAGTCTCTACCTGGAATTGCCCATTTTTTTGATACTGGAAATGTCCAGTGAGCAACCCCGTAATGAGTCCAATTTCATTTTTTGATAAAAGAAGAATAAGATTTTTAGATTCTGTGGTCAAGTGCTTTATGGATTTCTTCGCCCGTATTTTTTTTCTTGCTCTCCGCTTCCTACTTTAAGATTTCCAGCCCTTCGTGTGTTTTGGATAGCTTCTAGAATTTGTACTTGTCCTAGGTAGTACTGTGTAAAATTAATTTTTGCTTTATTTAAACTCTGCTGCTTTGATTTGTAGGTTGTTCCACTTATTAAGACGAATTTTAAGCTTTTAATCACGAAGTAATCATTGTATGTGGTTATAATGTATGGTTTCCAATTTAAAGAGAAAATTCTATAAAAGTTTAAGTGGGTACCCTCCCCTCATTGTTGTCAATTTCATCAAGGCAAATAGAAGGCCACCGTTCGTAGGTCGTTTATTTTGTGTTTCTATATTTAGCTTTCTCCTGATCACAACTAAAAGCAAGAAAATAATTGATATGACTCCTCTATCATTAGATGCAACCACATCTAATTCTAATACAACCCCATAATTCTATACTTTTGTTTGATAAATAAAGTAAACATTTATTTTATCCTCGAGTAATTTATTCCTCAGTGAGAACAATCACATAAATCTCAACGAGTTAAGAAGTCTCAAATAATCCAGATTCATCCATCTCTGGCATTTTAGTCGGGAAGAAGGAGGGGGAACTCCAGTTAGTCACCCAAAATCATCACGACATTAGCATGACAAATGACAATTTTAGGGGTGAGACAATGCATCGCAGTGTATAGACGATAACTCTCATCAATAGTGGAAGATACACCAAATCAAAAATAGTGGTTTAGTAAATATAAACCTTTCATTTAATAATACGTTTTTATTTTTTATTTTTTTTATTTTAACCCCTGTAGCTGGGGGTTGATTTTTTTAAAACTCCTGTGGCTGGAGGTCTCGAAATGCATCAACTACTGGATTATTAGCACTTCACCACAGCCTTGATGCAGATGTCCACTGGAAGGCCGAGCTAAGAAATTCTGCGAGGTCCGTGATTTGAACACAGAATTTCCGCTCCGTAACTCAACCAGCGGTCACATCACTCCACGACTGTGGATCGTTTTTATTTGTTAATTACTTCCAATTTTCTATTTTTATAAAGACAGTAAATTATGTATAGGTAAGTAAATAAAGCAAATGAAAAACATCAAGATATTTCCAAAAAGACAAAACACCACAACAAGGTCAAGGTTTTGCTTAACGAGTTCAAACTACTTTTTTGTAAACAGTTTTACTTTTATATTTGGCAGCTATAATTAGTTTACGCTTTCCTGTAATGGGGTATATAGTCTGGAATTAAAGTTATTATTCATAGTTCTTAAACCAAACCTTTAATTTTTCTTCACACTTATGACTTTGCCAATAATAAATACATTTAAAAATATTAGTATAAGTTTATATCCTTTTCAATATTTTCTCTTTTTCTTTCATTTAATGTATTGGTAGCTAGTGGGAATACCCGTCCATGGACGGATTAACTTAAAGTTATTTAAAACTTAATTGACGTGTAAATAAATTTCAAAGGGTGACAATACCCCTTTCCCCTCTTCCCTACAATTTTGTTTTCCCAAACCGTTTGCTTTTTGTATTGATGCCTTTGGAATCACCATAGATTTTAAGGATTGAATGGATTAAACCGGTATAATAGTTAAGAAAACTTATGTAAAATAAATACTTAGGCAAGAAATTCCTAAGCGTTTAAAAATACAAAAGAAAAATATGGAATCAAAACATACTTTCATGGGATTGACCTCTTCTATTTCTATAGCTCAACCAAATCAAACAGATTTAGATAGAACCGCCGAACTAAAGAACTTACTCAGAACTTTTTAAGACTAGGTGTTTACATCAAAGGCGGCGATATTGACGCTTTATGCGTAGATAGAAAAAATTTCTTTACTTTGTTTTTGAAAATCCTGGAAGACCACAAGGAGGTTAGTGACCTTAAAGCGATTGAGGACGCTTTCGTGCCTGTCATAAAAATGAAACTTTCTGGAATCGAAATCGATCTCTTGTTTGCTCGACTTTTATTACAAAAGGAACCCATGAATTTAAATTTGGCGGATGATAAAATACCTACTTAAAATTTAGTCGAATAACTGACGCAATTTAAAATTTAGTTTCCAACAAAATCGGTTTTTGTGGGCCAAGCGACGTGGTATTTTCAGTAACATCCTGGGTTACCTTGGTGGTATGAATTTTTCAACTGTATCCCAACGCAGTTTTGTCAACTTCAATGCAAAAGTCTTGATCTTGGTGTTGTTGAAATATCCGAATGATATCATTTGGAACGAATTTCATTTTCCTGTAAGGAATTCTAGAGACATTGTTATTGATTGCTTTCATTTGATGCTCATAATTAGACCAAAGTATCGAGATCAAAATTCAACTTTTAATTCAAGGCAAGAAATGATAATCAAAGAGCTCAAAATTGGACTAGCCGTAACAAATGAGATTATGAGTGGACGGTGGACATGGGAAAAAGTCTTTCAAATAAGGCCTTTTTCTTATATAAAAATTACTTAGTAATCCCTGCTAAGTCACTATCAATGGTGAATCATTTGATGTGGTGCAGTTATGTCGAAAGCAAAATCAGACAGTTGGTGCAGGCTTTGGAGAAGAACGTGCGTGTAAAATTGGTTCACATCTATCCAAACGAATTGGATCCGAATTGGATCATAAGATTTAAATTTGAAAAAGTACAAGAAGGAAACCTGGATTTGAGAGAGAATTATTATCCCTTTTATATAAAAGTTATGAACCGCGCCAAGGATATCAACTTTTTGAAGGAGGGGATGGAAATGGAAATAAATTTTTCAAAAAGGAAGAATTTAGATCAATACTTGCCTGCTGATTATTTAAAATGTACACGGAGTCCGTTTGCATCGGTTAAGCATTCTGGAGACAACCCAACGTTGATAAAAAACCAAAATTAACCAAAGTAAAGTTTCAGAAAGTCATTTTAAAATTTAAAATAAAAAGTATTAATAAATTATTATCCACTAAGAGTTGAAATTCTGTTCATTAGTTTCTTAGCTCTTCTTAGAATAGAACCACAAGCTGATATCCCAAAAGTTGGGATTAAATAAGTAATTAAGGGTAGGGTTAGTTGACCCTAAGTTATCTTTTCGAATAAAAAATTGTTAGTTTGATTAAAATTTGGGGTAAAAGTATCGATACCTATGAATAAGATTTTACGATTGTTTACTTCCCCAACCTTGTTTCATTCTATTTTATGTAGAAGGTTTATGCAATTTAGTACCCGGTCTAAAATATAGCTCAGCTTACGCGTTTTATTTTGATTGTTACGTCTGCTAAGAAGTTTGGTTTAACGATCACAAACGTAATACACGAAACCCTAAAGAATTTGATGAAACTCAGATTATTGGAAAACCATTTTTGGAAAACGATGCTAATATAGATATAACCCAACCTACGCTTCAGTGTTACTCGATAGACCTACAAACTTGGAAACCATACAATTTCACAAAAAAAATTATTAACTGAATAAATTTAATGCTACGAAAAACATAAATTTCCTATATTTGGTAGAAATACGGAAAATTTATTGCTACTAAATTTAAATGAAAGATACTACACAAATACACGCGAAATAAATACAAAATAACTTTATTGATTCAAAATCTAAGAATATATAACTTTTCTAAACGTTTCCATTCAAACTCAATAAACTTAATGCTTTCAGAAAGAAAATTCTGCCGACAAAAAACTATCCAATTCAAAACATTTTTCAGCTAAGAGTTCGCAAGTTGAATTTAAGTTAAATCTGTGAAAATGCATGGCTTTATTCAGAAGTTTCCTCAAGTTTTTTTGAACGCTGCTTCCTTGCACTAATTTTATTAAATTCGCTTCAAAACTTTTTTTCAACCCAAATTTTATTTGAAAATTGTTCGAGTGATACTTTAATTGATTTTAAATTAACAAAATTTTACGGTTGAAAGGAATATTAATAAAAAAATCTGCAGCTGTTCATCTGGCTCAATTTATCTAACAGAGTGCAACTGATGATCGTGTGGATTTAATTTCGCACCAAACTGGAGAGGCTTCCTGAAAAATGCAGCTTACTTTCAATTTATAAGTAACGTTTTATTGCTAACACGAACTAAATTAATTTCCGTTTTGCAAGTACTGAAAGAGAATAATTTAGATTATATAAATGAGTTTGTCCTAGTATTCTATTTATGCAGCATTCGAACGCATCCTTAATTAAAAATTGTTTTATATTCTTCCAACGTTCATCAAGTAAAACAAACAGTAATGGTCGTTTAAGTACTTAGAGGCAATTGTATTCGCAAGAGTATTTAAGAATTATTTTGGTCCATTTTTTATGTTGAATTGAAATCTGAATTAATCCAATGGAAAGCTGCAGTGTAACAAAAAGGTGACCTGAACCAGACTAACTTATCTACATTATCGATTGCTTCGTCCGTTTAAATAGGAAGAGGTTAGGGGTGTATTACGTGTACACCGATGCTTTATGATCTGATATTTGCCCCTCTAAGAGCTTACTGCAGTTTAAAGTGGTGTGATCTGTGCTTCATTCGATTTTCAAATTTGGTGACCAATATTTTACTTGAATTTTTATGCTCGATATTATCCTTCAACGTTTATTGAATTTGGAAATCGCATCAACAGCTGAAGTAGAGGAAAAACGATGTATTTCCATGGAAAATAAGCTATTGGATTGGAAGACGCTATCCGAAATTGAAATACCTTGTGTAGTAGTCTCAGTATTGGCTTTATTGGCAACAATAAAAATATGTTAAGAAAGTCATGGAAGCAACTGGAAAGTAATCCAAACGGTGCTTCTGCTGTTTAATTCATTTTCACTTGCTTTTATAATGTTTCTCTACTTGAAAAAAAATATAACAAGTTTAAGTGCGAATTGATAGATTTCAGGGTCGCAGGTGCAAAAGTTACAGTTCGTCTCCATTTCTAAATATCGTACAACTTGCAATGTTTTTACACGACCACCATCTTTCAAAACTGCAAGTAATTTTCAAAATAAAGCATTTTGTAGTTATTTATCCGTTAAACTTAAAATCTCAATCGGTTTCCAGTTATCTAAGTCAAAATGCAATGATAATAAGATTAAATTACAGTGAACTTAATTTCAATACATTATTTCGATCTGTATTAAATTGTGAACCTACGTAAATAGTTTTTTCATGCAATTTTGGAGATATTTCTAATTTTAACAAAAGCGTGATCGTGCAAAAAGTTTATTTACATTTACTGCTTGTTCTGTCCAGTTGTTAATTTCGTAGTATTAAACGTCCCCATTTATTACGTAGTACAGAGTTAAATGAACAAGAGAAGAGAGCAATGAAACACAGAATTGACCTCGATAAAAATAATTTACACACCAAATACGTGGGTTATTGAAATTAATCTTCTTACCTGAACATAACATAATAGCAAAAGTTCCACATAAATTAATCGCATAACAAGATACTTTAATTACAGCAGTGTTTCAAGGTCAATTTTTTCTTATCTACTTTGCACTATTTTAGTTACCTGAAATTAAATTTAGTTGTAGGTGCTGTTCTTTAATTGAAGTAATTATTATGCTAAGCAGCCCATCATTTAGAATAGAACGAGAATGTAGCAAATCATATAAATAATAAATCGGATTTCGATCACAAGTAAAAGTTTAATGAAATGTAAATTAATAGTGAATTAGTAATCAAATTAATAATTAATTGGCTCAATTAGTTGATGTAATGTTAAACTTTGTATATGTATATGTAATATGCATGCAGCAAGATAATACAAACATGAAATTTCAAAATTGAAATCAGACAATTTCGCTTGTTTGGGTGCGTTATTACCTGTAAAGTTTATTATGTAAATTAATATTTAGTCATCCAATAGCAAAAGGTTTTTTAATTTGGTCATCCAATCATGCTGATTTAATTAAATAGTTTACTATAGTCCTGCGATTTTTCTTTACTTTCCTCACCACAACAATTACATGTTTGAATTATTATTAGAATTAAAATTGAACTAATTTGGAGAAATTACCGATGGTGTTCTAATTATGATTGGAACGTATAATAGTAGTAGTGACATTTTTATGTTATATGAATCATTCCGTATTATTGTGACAAATAAAGCTTCCATAAAAGGATATTGTACGACCATCAATAATAAACGTAACCTACATTTCTATTAATACGTGCAAAAAGCAATTATAAGTTTGCTTCAATTTTGCAATAAAAATAAAACACTTCAGATTAAAGAGTTGCCTTGAAGACATCGATGATATTTAACTTCAATAACTTTATCATCAAAAAAATTTGAAATTTTTTTTAAGCAATATTGCAAAACTTACCTCAGAAAAGTGGATTTCAGTAATGAAGTCGTTTCAACTGCGTATGTGGGTTTTAACAAAAAAAAATTATATTGCGAATTTAGTGACTTATAATTTCGAAAACTGTCATATCCACGTAGCCAAGTCGAAAGTACTAAATTTGCCTTACTAAAAAATTTAAGAATTAAAAAACCTACTAAAAGTGTACAAGTCGCGTTAAACTTTTCAAAACGCTCATTATTTTTTTAAGGTCTTCTCGTTGACGGTTCTCGCTTTTTAAAGTGAGAAATTAAAAAGAATTACTATTATTACAATATGGAAAGTACCTTTACCTATTATCAAATGTAATTTACATAATCAAAAGTCAAGGTTTTTACGTACTACTACATAACATCGTCAATTATAATGCAATCACTGCATTTTCTTGTTTTTTAAATTAATATTTGTCTGACTAACTCGAAAATTACCTAAATCTCTGTTTTCTCAAAAAGTTACAAAGTTTTTACTGCTTTAAGCTTTTATTTATTCAAATCGAACAAAGGAGACTCACAGAATAAAACAATTTGTAATTAGCGATTCAAAAACAACTTCTCATAAAGTTCCGCAGTCGGCAAATGAAATTAAAAATCTTTTAAAAGAATCTGATGGCGAATAAAAATAATTGTTTGTTAATATATTACCAAATAAATCAATAAGTTGTAATTTGAAAAATATCGAAATCGTTAAGATTCTTGTCACGAGGAGGAAGAATTATGATTTATCGTATAATTAGGAAGAGAAAAACAATATTTGCTTTAATACTAACGCCGAAGCGGATAGAATCCATCAAAGCATTCAATTTAAAAGAAATCAAATCCCGGTAATGTAGCAACGAATATTTGGCAAGGGAATGCAGACAAGATTAAGTTCTTATTTCGTAATGCTTCTCTGTGATGAGATGAACTTATAATCCCTATCGAAATCGAAATATGGTGCTTCATTGTGAGAGTGCGTGACACCAGTACTGACACTGTTTATTTAGAGAAATCGGTCGTTTCGACAAGAAAAATTTAAAATCATTAGGGGTTGTCAAAAATCTAAATGGAATTTTAGTGTATGGTACGCTAAATCGCCTTAGGCGTCGGCGCCAGTCTGCTGAACTGATTAAATTCGAAAAGTATCCTTCGACCCAGACAAAAATTGAGTTAAGTGTGCACCCACCCCAATTGAAGTCAATAAATAAGGATCTGCTTCGGGTATAAGTTTTATTATATAATGTCAAAGAATGAAATTAACTTCAATATACCGAAACTAAAAAACTTTTCACCATTTTTTTTTCGTTTTTAGAATGTTAAGTTTCATACTCGAACGACGCTAAATAGCCAAATTTCGTGTTTTTGAACAATTGTAACAAGGATTAAATACATAAACCCGAGATAAAAGTGGTAAAATTTAAATAGTCATTTAAATGTAAAATATTTGAGTTAAAAATGAATACTCACTTTGAAAAAATTAAAATATGAAACTTTATAATCGGGTTTTAAATTTTATATTTATTATAATTTGAGATAGCGCGGACTTCGCCGGGGAAATTTTAATTACCCCATGCCGTTCATAATTTCCTGAAATTAAGAAATATTTTTTTACCACGTTTATTAAATAATCTAATAAAAATTCGCAAATAACGTCGATTTATTTAAAATTTAATAAACCAACAAAATGAGATTTATAATTATTTTTCTACCGGCCACAGCTATATCAGCACTGCTATTCACTTCTGATATTTTATTAACTTTTCAGAAAATGAATTTTAGAATAAAAGTAGGTAACCGCTTTTTAAATTATAAAACAAATTTTGTTGCGAATAGAAGATTAATTTTGTTATTTTAAATTGGCTGGTAGAAAATGTAGATGATGGTAATTTTAAAGAATCAAAAGATTGGGATTTCTATTATGCTTTTTTCTATACTTGGAAAAAAATTAATACATCTTTTCGACGTGAAAACGGAAGTGTGGTGTATAAAAGAAATGCAATGTTCCTAAGAATGGAATAAAAGACGAATGCACAGAATGAATACCCATTTGATTGTGCATTGAAGCAAGAAAGCCATATAAATTTTTAATTTTATATATTTTTTCCCTAAAAAACGTACTCAATCACGATTGGATGCAATAGAAGAAGAAAATCAGTGCTCTTTAAATTAGTAATAAAATTGCATTTAATTTCACGCGACGTTAGAAAGAAAATTAACAAAATTAATGTGAATGAAAATCAATCAATTAAGCGAATTCACTTCAATCTGCTTAAATGCAACGTTCGTTTCAGTTAAAGGTAGTTAATCCAAATAGTCCTTCTAACTAAAAAAGGTAAAAAGTGGAGAAGAATTGCCCAAAAAAAAGTTAAACTTAATCGGAAGAGAATAGAAAAACGGTAATCAGCTCATCTTAAATCTTAAACAAAAATACCCAATGGAATATGACACTCCGAGCTGGAAAAGCCCAGAAAACAATTAAAATATTAGATGAATATTTACTCACATTTTACCGAAAAACAGAGAAATTCTTCTAACATTGCTTAAAGCGAAGTTCAACTTATGCCAAGAAATGTTCAACAAAAAAGAAAAACGCGTAGCTACGTTATTAGCTTTTAAGCTTAACATTTTTCTACTTGAAACTCCTCGAAAATTAATTTAAAATGTAAATTTATAAAAAAAAAATAATTAAAAAATATTACCAGACAAAATTGAACTAGGGAAGAGCAAATATAAAGGTGAAATAGAATATAGTGAACAGCTCTGTCCAACTTTTGAGTTTTAGAATTTTAAAAAGGACGTCTGAGGTGTGGTCTTAATTTATTTCGAGAAATGCAAAATTATGCTGATTTTGAGAACAAAATATCGGTCTTATAATGTATTTTTTGGCTTCGGGACATTTTAAATTGTGATTATAGTGTGTAACGCTTTTTTGGCGCCCAACGTGGGGCCCAATAAAATAGATATATTTCAATTAACTTAAGTCTGAAATTTAAGCTGTATTTGAGTGCATATAATATAATGTAGTGCTTTTATTGTTACAGAAAACCGTACATCGTTAATTTGACTAATTTTCAGGAGTGACTCGCCATTATTCTTAGTTGCTGCAAATAATCCTTTGCAACAATTCGCAAAAAATGTTAACTAGGGCATCAAACTTGCATTTGGAATGCTACAACAGCATAACAGATAGTGAATTAATTACAATTAATTAGTTTTGTTTTTTGCAAAACCAAGATTTCCCAGCCATAAATTGCGATTTATAAACATTTTTCAGTCTCCATGTTCGATAATAAACTGTAATTAATAACCAAAAATGATAAATGTTATAACCACTTGAGTTTTTCAGGGTTATTTGATTTTCCTCGTAATATCTCAAGTGCATTGTGAAATTACCTGCAGAACAATGAACATTTTCAATTCTTCATATATTCGCTGTGGACATAGCGTGCAGCAATATCATTATTTGTTACAGAAGGCTTCTATTGTATAATATCATGAACAGATATAGTATATGCACCAAGTTCCATTGATAAGTAGTGTAATGCAGACAAACTGTGCTTAGTGCATGTTCAACAATTCAAAACTTATGCATTGCAACTAAATAAATGTGTATTGATTTAAATGCAGTTATGTGAAAGCATTAAATCTGTTAACCAAGCTTTTCGCCCACTTGACGACAAATATCAATAGCACAATTTTTTTCAATCAATTTTCTCAATTTTTGGTTATTTTTTTATTTTATTCAACTGATAATTTGAAATAATTAAGATATACTTAGTAATTTTTATAACAATTTCACTTTTTACCCCAAAAATCATGTAGAGGGTTTATCATAATATGTAAAGGCATTTGATTGGTAATATTTTACAGATTCTGTGGCATTATCTCGTTAAAGATCTTGTTATTCTGGATTGATTAATACTTGTCGATAAATTTTTGCTGTTCACCTTTATGACAGAATTGTCTGTTCGAAATCGTAGAATGATAAAAACTAAAATATCATTTTGAATTATTGGATTATTTTAATGTTCTAATTCGAATTTTGATAATAATTTTGTTCAGCTAAAAAAATGTATTTATTTTTGTCTCTCTAATCACGAATACCCCATTAATCTCAATTAACCACAATGACGTCTTTTGCATTTATCTGAAATTAAAAATTCAAATTTTCTTTTTACCTTAAATATTTTTTAATTTTTAAGTGTCCCATTTTTACCTTAAACACCCAAAAACTGTATAAATTCTCAGTGGATTCTTAAAATTTTGAGTTATTGAATAGAAAATTTAACCACGAATCGAGTGAATCTAAACTGAATAAAATTCATTCATTCAGAATACCTACGAAACTGTACAAAAATGATACTCAAATAAAAAAATGTTTTTTAGTCTTATGCTGACCAACTTACAGTTGTTAAAATTCTTTGTTATCTCGCAAATTGTATTATTCTGGGACTTGTCGAACTGCACTTGTTCAGTAAATTTAAAAAGCAATTTATAAAATGAAAAACCGTCAACATTTGAACAAATTTCTGAAAAAGTTGTTTTGGAACTAAAATATGTATGATTAATTCCTAACAAATTTGAGCTTGGTGGTAGAAAATTCGTACTAGTAAATCAATTTGTGAAATTGCAAACGACACCCAACAAGCAACTATTGACACTTGCTTAATTTAACATGACTCGATAAATTGAACTTCTGTTTGTGCAAACAATGTACATTACTACGACAATTTCAAGATTGATTGCCTCAGTGTCGCCAGTTAAATTTTGCAAGTTGCATAATGAAATGCAATTAAAGTTCAACAACTCCACAATGCAATCGAATTACAAATTCATATTTTATGCACAAATCCTTTTTCAAAGATTGCAGTGACTTGCTCCTCATGAACGATAATCAAAAGCCACATTGGTTTATCTCTGCATGGGCTTGAATTAATTCCTGAATCGCAGTGTATACATAACTGCAATTATTTCATGAAAACTGAAGTCTCGTAAAAAGAATGATTCAATGGAAAAATGCGAAACGAATGTAATTAACGTTAGGAAAATGTAATTAAAAATAAATTAAAGTTGGCTCTTAAAATTAGATCCGCACTTGGTTTACATTTTTATACAAAAAGTTTTAAATTTGCTCGTATTCCAATTTGCATTCCATGCAACTTTGCATTTAAAAATTATGTTTTCAAGTTTTCCGAAAGCAAATTTCGCAATTAGTTATCCAGGATGTACAGGATAATAGTTTAAATATCCTGGTGTTCCAACCCCACTAAAAAATTTTATAAGAATTGGATATTATAACATCGATTTTCCTGAAAACGCTGGAAATGGAAATGTGAATAAAGTTTTATTTCAAATTTAATATTGATGGAATAAAATAAATTGAAAAATCCTAAGCTACTTAAAGGGAGTGTGAATACGATTTCAATTTCATCAAACCATTTGAAAAAAAAAAATTGGTGGAATTCTAATTTTTAAATTAGACCGTACCAAGTGACTCCTTTTTTCAACCAACGGTCACACCAGAAAATTTAGTTTGCAAATCAAGTAGAAATTTATTCTAAAATCATAAATTAAACTTTTTTTCTCGGTCGCAAAGTAAATAATTGGAAAAAGTTCGCAAACAAGGATATAAAATGTGTGGCAAGAGTGGTCCTGCAGCAATAAAATTAAAAGTTAAAATTGAATGGAAAAACTAAAATTGACGCCTTTTCTTTGAAAGTTTTTTTAAAATCTACTTTAAATGCTAATAACTAGATGAGGAGTTACTTTTAAACGTTGCTCATTACAAAAGTAATTAACTTCACTGGGCGAAGGGGGACCGGAATCGCTCCTGGTAAGGATCCAAAGGTGGGATACAAAAATGATAGGCTTGCATGAAGTAGAAGTAAAATTAAAAGATTGCAACATTTCCGTGCTGCTCCTATTTTGTTAATCAAAATTAGGTTGATATCTGACAGGTATCGCTAGTGAAACTTTCAGTTTTCTTCAACAAATTATGCTGTAAATTAGCAATTTCGTAATTAAGTGAATTGGACTTGATTAGATTTTAAACTATCAACGGAACAGCACTTAGTAAGTTTTAAAAATATAAAATTTGCTATCTGTGTTGACGTGTCGGCGTTGATATTTAACCGATAATATGCATATAACGAACGTCGTTAGTCACACCCACTTTAATTTTGTATTTTAAAGTGGTTTTATTGTGCCTGATTGAACTATTCGCAAGGAACAAAATTTAATAGCGTCGGAGTTTAAATAAAATTTTTAAAGGATCGGAACTTTTATTACCTCTAAAATTATGAAGAAAAGTCAATATTTAATAATTTAATAGCTTAAAGAAAATTTTATGAGCACTTTTACTTAATGCAAAATTTCGAGTTATTAACGGTTCTGCATTCTTTCCATTATCTCCTAAAAACTTTCCATTTGAATCAAAATTTGATTAAACAAAATTTACAACAGTAAAATTTTATAGAAATATTTATTTAAAAAATTTTGTTTTCTTCGTTGCGGTTACAATAAACACCACAATGAGTGAATTGTTAATTAATTGATATGACAAATTTTCAAGTTCAACAAACTGATAAAAAGTTTATTATGTTGTTCAGTTTATAAATTATAGTGGGAATTACATTCATATAATTGTAATTAATTTTAATTTGTTTTATTTATTTTTAGATTTGGGTAGATAAACTTACTATGATATCAAAAACGTGTAAGTTTCTCAGATTTAAAATTGGATGAAAAATTGTCCTACCCATTTTCGATTTTTCTCTAATATTACAAATTTAACCTTTAAGTTCGAGCATGAAACATTTCCTGCAAAGGGAATAATTTCAAAAATTTGCAATTATAATTTGATTCATTATTTAAGAATTTTAGATAAAACTAAGCAGCTTTGAAGTAATTGGACTTCCAAGGCTATCAATTGTATTTTTTGTATGACCATCAAATTTTAGTGTAAAATTTGGATATAATAATTTACGTTGAAACCGGAAGCAAAGCGTTCGAATGGAAAAAAATTGTTAAGGAATCTAAATTTGTATTCATATCGTAACGTTCAAACAATCACGTCACGAAATAATTGCTTCAATCATCAATGCATGTGTATTAATACCTAACCTCATAATTAATTACTAGTTCATTTTTTTTAAGTGCAACTTATAACCTTCACCGTAGTATTCAAATTCATAACAGCAAAATAATTGGTTTACACGGTCAAGGTTGAAGTAAAAATAAACTTGCGGTTTAGAATTTTATGCTTGCTATCAGTGCAGAGAAAGCAATCGGTAAAAGTTTGGGCATCTGGATATTTGGACAAGGTTGTGTAATTTAATTACTGATTTGGACTGAAAGCAAATTTGGCAGAGAAAAGTTAAAAAGTTGGCTATTTGTACGTTATCATCGTGGATCCGCGTGAATCCCAATAATACTTTTCATATTTTTCCGCTTAGTGCTCTATGAAATTTGGTTAATTTTTAGACGTGTGAGTTTTGTTGCCGGCGCATGAATAGATTAACAAGTGAGTACATTATACCTACTCTTCAGAGAATTCCGTTTTAGTTATGAATGGTCTAAGGGTCCTTCCAGCTTGACGTGAAATTTAAACCTTGGCAACCAAACTAAAACATTTCAATGCAGTGTTTGTCCTGGAAACATCAATATTTTCTAAGCCCTTAGGTGTAGTCAGATGAAATTTGAGCAATTTCAAACAATTTCCTGTTACGTTAATTACTATAAAATTATATCAATTACTGAATATATTAATTAGCTTTAAAACATAATATTATGTGTCCAAACAAATCTCGTTGATAATAATTAATAACTCCGAAATGGAACAGATTCAAAAACTAGTAATTATTTTAAAATTACTTTTTGATGTATTAAAAAACACATAATAAAGTAGAAGAAAGACATTGAACATTAATGAAATAGCGAAGGCGATTATCTTGCTTGCCCCGTAACTTTTTTGTTTAATTTGCAATAATTAATTACTACGCGAAGTTTTGAAGTTGATTCATTGTGATGGTATTTACGTAGAATAACTTTCGGTTTTTTTGATAATGAATTAAAATAATTAAAAAGTGAGGTTACAATTTCAAAGTTTTGTTTGTTTGCGTATTGTTCTGAAAAGGAAAGGTTGAAATGCCAGGCATTTGATCTACCCAAACATGAGAAAAGTTTCGTTTACCAAACAATTCGCATCGAGTTTACGTTTATTTAAAATAATTGGAGATCTAGGGAAGATACATTTGATTAAAACTTTCAAAATAAAAACATCGAGTCTGAAGCTTTGTAAATAAAGAGTTTAGCTTTTCTTTTTGTTTTACAATTTCTTTCAATTCAATATTTATTTACGTTGTTTTTAGATTATACGGGCAATCGCTCATTTAATATAATTATTTAATGCATGAAAAGTTAAAAGATAAAATAAACATTATTAATATGTTTATTTGTTTGTTGCGTTTTTATTACTAACCCAAAAAAGTTTTTATTTTTATTACATTTTATTAATATATTATTTATTATTCGAATGATAATTGGACAATTCCATGAATTGGAATAATAATTGTTGTGTTTGTTGAAATTTGGTGTGCTATTAATCAGATGCGTGTAAACTTTTTTGGGTTGGTGATAAATAATGATAATAAAGGAGCCAATCAAAAGTTTTAAATTACTACACATAGTTTTCTGAAACATTTTTAATTTTATGAACCAAATTTTTCACTTTGCAAGTAGGGTTTAGCATGGCAAAACCCCAAAACTCCGTCTGTTATTGAAGGGTATTCCATACCCCCCAAACCCCCCGGACGTAAAAACCAACGTAAGTGTATAATAGACTTGATTAAATTACAACCGTTTCAAACAGATGAATCAAAATGTCGCAATGTTAGGTTTGGTGGTGAGGTATACTTTCCAGATTCGCAAAACCGTTAGCTGCTCCGCCTGCGGCCGCACTTGGAGAAAATTCATAAACTTCTTCTAGGTAAGTAAACCTTATTTTGGGTCGTAATCAACCTACAAAAGATACGAAGGAAGAGGATAAGGATTACGAAGAGTTTTGTAGCAAATTATCTAATAGAATTGTTATTATAAATTGGTAACTAGAAAATTAACCAATTAGATACGTTAAGCTTGAAAAGTTCAAATTGACATGCAATTTAATATGTTTATTTGTATCAAATGCGTTATTTAGATTGACAGATTAAGTGTTTTAAAGGAATCCAGACGTTATTAACAAAAAAACAAATTTTCCAAGCCATCAGAGTTGGGTTACAGAGAGAAACCCTGAGATTTTTGTAAATATTTCTTATATTTATAATTTCCTAATCAACAGAGGTGCCTTTTTCTACTCTAACATCTAATCGTTTAGAATAGTATACAAACATTTCATGAATTTTGATATCTTAATTAACTCGGCCTACAGTCTCGCATTTTATAAATTTTCTGTTTTATGTATTAAGTAAGAATTTGAAGATTATCAATTGATGATTGAATCCAAAATAAAGGTTCAATCGACCAGTTGTCGCTTTTGCAATCATTATAGATACCGCTAAACTAGGAATAAATTTATACCTTAGACTATATTACAATATAAATTACCTACCCTACTAAACTCTCAGTTATATTGTTATGAATATCTGAAGTAAACCGTCAAATATAAAATGGGATTTAATTAGTTACTGAATGATTTTAAGCCATCGTCGGTATAAAAATGTGAGGAAATAGTAGTTTTCGTCACAAGGCCGTAAAACGAGATTTTACACGCGAGGGTGGAGATTTGAAGACGAGGCGAGCGTAGCGAGCCGAGGTGCACGAACCGCACCGAGTGTCTCATTTTTATTTGGCTGTAGTGTATGGAAGCCGTCCCTGCACAAGTATAGTCCATTTAAATATTAGGGGTGCTGATTGGTTAGTTTGGTTTTTTTTACTCCCTAGGGCGTAAAAAGGCACTTTTCCATCCTCAAATGAGGCCGTAAACCACTCATTTTACGGCCGGAACAACGAAGAAATGTTTCCGTACTCCACGATAAGCTAAAATCTTTAACTTTAACTAGATTCGTAACTCGGCCTATGGCCTCGCATTTTTATATTTGTTCTACTTTAGCATTTGAATATGGAAAGATTTGACTGATTTATAATAAACCAACATTACATGACAAAGTCTATTACTCATACAAACATTGTGCTTTTAACCCTTTGGTGCCGGGGTGATTAAATATTTTCAGTATAATTTGCATTGCGACAACTTTATGTTTTTAGTTAAAAAATTTTAGGCGCTATTTGTCAGCAATTTAAATGTTATTTTAATTTGCTAATAGGATGTATACCTAGAGGTACATCTACCTTTGGAACTTAATTTGCTTAGGTGTTTTTTGCGCCTTTTGATAGACACAGTTATCGAACTATGTTTAAATCTAGGCCTACGGTTAAAATCTATATAAGATTAGGTTACAGGTAATCACCAGTTTAAATATAAATCTAAAAATTAAATAAAATTAAAAAGACTAAAAAGGTTAATATAATGAAGGTAGAACGACCACCATTAACCAAATATGTCAGAAATTGTCTGCAAACTTTTTAATTCGACAGATAATGCATCTGGTGGTTAGCAAAACTACATAATAACTACGTTGCATGAACTTACTTTTAATTGATTTTTGATTTTTTTAAGTTGGTAAAAAATAAATCAATAAAAAAGACGCTATATTATAACGTTCCTCATCAGGAAGCACAGAAAAACCGTGTGACAATTTAAAAAGTTAAAAAGAATTTACATCTACATCTTCTTTAGTATATTTAAAATGTTAAATTATTAACTCGTTGATATTAAATAATATTAAAACATATAGCACTGCATTGATTTTATAATTTTAATAACTCGAAATAATTAAAGTTTTAATATTACTCTTTTAGTATAATATATAACCAGGTATCTATTTCATTTGGAATTTCCCTACTTTCTTGGAAACTTTAAGATTCATTTTCCGAGGTAAATCACTCTTCGTTTTCGATACTCTAGATCGATTTCACCATAGCATGTGAATGCTCACTGGAAGGCCCAGCTAAGAAATTCTGTTTTTTTTTTTCGCAATTTAAACTCAGAATTTCCGTTCTGTACTCAACCAACGGTCACATCACTCCACAGCTGTGGCTATGTGGGTAATTTATTCTATTTAAATAATTATATTTTTAATTTTCAAAAATCAGTTTAAAATAGTATAACTTTTAATTTTTTTGCATTGGGGGGTATTTCAATTTAACAAAATTATAAACTGCTTTGATTTTTGCCACCGAGGGGTTTAGAAAGTATGAAATACTCTTCAAGAAAAACGCAAAGTTATGGCAAGTATTTTCTTGCACTAGAGGGTATTCCATACCTCCCAGACCCCCCGGTTTAGAAATCGCAACATCAAAGCGGCTGCAATTTAATAAAATTATAAACACACACTGCGTTGATTTTTATCACCGGGGGATTTGGGGGGTATGGAATACCTTCCAAAAAAACGCAAAGCTTTGGCGATTTTTTTTCTAAGCATTTGTAAATTTGATGATGTGGCTAATTTTTATTTTTATTATTATTTATACGTATAAAGAGTCGTCACTGAGTAACTTATACAAAAATCAAAATTGGTCTACAATATATACCAAGCAACAAACAGTAATTTATCCGACTGAGACCAAAAATCATCCAGCAGTGTAGTGTTAAGCATATACTGGCAGGCTAGAAAGCGGAAAACCGCAGTTCTATTCCTAGTCGAGCCACATCCACTGCTGAGAAATCGGAGGTAGTACAATGGGCCCGATTTAAAAGCCTAAAAGCGTGCGAGCTGGTCTTGCCCTTCACAATAAAATCCAGAATTCAGAGACCAAAAGCCAAACCACTGTGCCCTCTATTGTAGTCTTTTTCTTGAACCAAAGACGTATAGCATATAAATGTTCTTTAGTATAACAGATTTATAATTTAACCGCTAGTTAATCTTAAGTAAATAAATAAAAAGATTCACCCCCCCTTGCCCTTTTAGTGTAGTTTATTGTTTGTTCACTTTTTTAATTTTTAGCTTTTAATTCTATCGCTAAGTGTCTGGCCACACGTGCAGTAAAATCCTGCTGGTAAAAGCAGTAAAAGCCAAGTAGGCGCATTGCGCATTGAGGATGGGCGTTCCTGCATCCTCAAACGCCCATCGTCAAGGTAAATGAAAGGTAATGTAGCAGCTTTAGCAATGCACTTGTATCAGCATTACTTTGAAAATGCGCCTACTTGGCTTTTACTGCTTTTACCAGCAGGATTTTACTGCACGTGTGGCCAGACACTAAAAGGTTGTACATTCTTAAGAAAGCGTAAAACCAATTAATCAGTCATTTCTCCGCTACATCCACATTAACTCTGTTGTACTTGCGTTAGTTCTAAACAACAATAGAAAGCTAAGTTATACAAGATTATTTACTTCCGTTTACTGCAACCTTCAATTTTAAACTAGCAAGGTTTGCTTATCTTGTGCATTACTTAATAGTTAAGCCTGCCGGAACATAAGATGAAGCTACTTCCTTTTATCAATTTTCGTCCAATTAAATATTATTAACAGATGAACTAGATGAACTAGATGAAGGAGTCTTTTTAAAGTATAAACAAAATATTTTGCGATTTGTTGAAAACTGAGCCTAAATTTAGCGAAAACGTGCAAAATTAAAATGCGAGTATGTTATTGGCTGTTGCTATCACATTCCTTACTTTAAGAACAAAAATAGTTGTAAAGAGTTTGAATTAGTTAACCGAAACCTCTCAAACAATTCAACTTATTAAAAATATACCTCTAGATCAACGCAACTCATCAACCAGAATTTTAAAAAATCTGAAACTCCGAGACAGTTCAATTATTACAAATATACCTCCAGGACCAACAAATAACCTAAATCGGGATATTTAAGCAAATATAGCGTACGATCAACTTTGAAAACCACGTTCCTAACCACTCCCCGTTTTAAGCAGTGTTCTAAACTACACGCATCGGTAACAGAATGAGCCAATAAAGTCTAGATTTGTGTAAAAATGTAAGTTTTCGAATTAATTTTTTTGAAATCGATCTGGGTCGATGTTTCTTACTCAAACTTATTATTATCATTTGAATAGATGACTGCTTGGAAACACTGCGTGTCGCTGCTCACTTTAATTGAAGTCGAAAAATAAAAATGAGCTCACAAGTAGCACGCCAAGGTTCGAATCCAGATCGAGGAAATTGGATTAAAATCTAATGTTTAATTTTCAATTCACTTGAAAGAAATCTTAACACTTTAAACATGCTAAAAGGTTCTTCCTATGTTAAAACTTCCTTTAACCGTAAAATTGCTCGAAAAACGGAAGCAACTATTAATTATTTCGAAATTTAACGGGTATGTTGATAGTTAGTGTGATTTAGTAGTTTAGCCTTTGTATACTTAAAACTATGGCGTGCTTTAAGGATAACAATCGCTTTTATGTTATACGTAAAGAAAATTAGGGAAGAGTAAATGAGTAGGTACGATGAGAGACAATAACTCGTGATTAATTAAATTCTGAGATTAAAACGAACTTACCAAATGGAGTTTAAGGTAGGTGAATGTGTTTGTAACTTGTTCCATAAATTTTAGAAAGCACGGATTATTAGTTTTCAAGTTCCAATTGTTTTTGGTCGCAAGGCTGGCTTTTCACGCACACTTTGTTTACACCAAACAACTGCACTAGGTTCGCGATATTAACGTCGACACTAAGTTATTGCTGTCAACTGTGTTCAGGGTTTTTTCGAAATAAGCCAGAAACAATTTTACGACCTGGACTTTATTTTTGATTAGGGAATCTCGAGGACGAATTAGTTAAGTCCATTGCGATACACGATACTATTATTAGGTGATTTATTTATGTCGAACGATAATCTGAAACAAACAAAAACAATTAATCAGTGTTTTTCAAAAAATCTTATCATAAAACGCGATTTATATAATCTACCCACACTCAAATCTAAACCTTGAGATTTGCTTCGATTTTAACCCAACACAAATTTTAAAACTTGGCACTCAAGTTTTCCCTCAAAAAATGATTTATTGCTAATTTTAAAAATGTTACTTCGATGTTTTAATATTGAGAAAACATCATCGAAAGTTTGTATGAATACAAATTTAAAAGAAAACTGTTTAGCTATTTATAAGAAAAATATTTATTGCAGAAAATATTAAACCAAAATTGCTTCGAGCTGCTTCTAACGAAAGGTATGTAAAAGCATATTTCAAATTCATAATTATCCGAACTTAAAGGAAGGAAAATTTCAAGCTTGAACTTTGTTAATTTTTTTATCAAACCTACACTAAGTTTTAATTTATTAAACTAACATTTAGAAAAACAAATTTAATTAAATTAAATAATTGAAACATGACAAAAATAAGTAAACGAATCAGAGACGCACTAAGGAGGAGCTTTCTAGCACTCGATTATTTCTTTTTGTAATCAAATAAATTGAACAGAATTTTAAAGCTACGATGACATTTTCGCAGAAAAATAAAGGGGCAATAATATTATACAGAGTGTCTCGAGAGCAATTACTATTCTGAAAGTTTTATTGGCTCGTGAGCAGGAAATGCAATTTCTATCAAATCTAAGAGCCGAAACAGCTTTTATTTAAGCAAGGCATGAAATGTGTGCTTGGCAACATTCTATACCCCACATTTGCCAAGGCTAAAAATGTTATGACAAAGACTTTATTAAGCTTACGTTTCCATAAAGTCCACTTAAATATTGTAAATCGCACAATTTTTAGTGTCGAAGTTATCTTAAAGATCACATAAAAACATGAAATAAATTCGGCAATAACAAACAAGAAGCTGAGTTTAGCTTTCCGATCAATAAAGCTGCAATGAAAGAATTCAGCGTTTAGGTACCTGCCTACTCCAATAAATTTCATATCAAAAATTTTACCACCGGGAGATCCAACGGGAAGCGTGTGAATATTTTTAATTGAATACTGAAATATTTTGAAATTATCTTTGACTCAACTTATACTAAAACAATGTATAAGATTATTGATATGGTAAAAAATAACATTTGGCACGTGATGGTAATAAAAAATAAATTAGTAGTGGTTTTTATGGTAATTGTTTCTCAGTCGAGAGTGCATTATGCAAAGAATCGTTAAATTGTAGGCAGTTGTAATTTAGTATCAATGAAAATACATAATTGTTAACTTAGAAAATTGAATTATTGTTTTTCGATATTAGTGAGAATAAAACTTTTAATTTTTGTGTGTGTCAATTGTTGAATTTTTTCAATTGTGTGTCAATTGCTGACAGTAATAAATAATTAAAATTTCTCAGAAATGCTGGCAACTATGGCATTGATCCAGTAATGCTGTAATCTAGTGACATCAATTTTGTGTTAAGTCATTTTTGAACTCTACTTAATTATTTTGAGTTAGGACTGTAAGATAAAACACTCATTTTTACACTAAAATGTATCCAAGTTCACAAGAAATAAAATTTCCAGACAAGTTTAAAAAGTTAAAGCTTTTTTTTGGAAAATATTGGGTTACAAAATAATAAACTGAAACTAGAACGACATTTTATTTGTGTCGTGTCGAATGGTCAAACTTTAAAAAAGGCGATTTAATTATTGTAATGCTACATTTTTTTTTTAAGCTTATCGTAATGATGTGAAGCTGATTTTGTGTATTTTCTCTTCTATTAATTTAATATTTTTTCTTCATTTTGTGGTTTTCTAAATTTTCATTGACAGTAAACGTAAAAAATTATATTAGTCAAATAGCCACCATAACCAGCCTTGCAAACTTCCGCTCTTTTGATGACATTTCACATTACTTTTTGGCAAAAATCCTGTGGTAGTTCATAAATTAAGTGTACATAATGCCGTTGCTTCACATAACCTAAAAAAACAATTTAAAAGTTGTGTGCAATAACTGCATTGTTTCTTGAGCTGAGTGGCACGTGGCACCGTCTTGTTGAAACCACATGATGTCTTCAATATCAATATTTTCAGGTTGGTGCCAAAATTAATTTGTTATCATATTTCGATAACATTCATCATTGACTGTTATGAGTGGGTTTTAACAATTAAAATGCATTGTTCTATCGAAAATCTTTCTTTTTGACAGACCACAATGTAGTAAATTGTTATCTCCAATTAAATCGCCTTTTGTAATATACCATAATAATTTTTATTATGTAGATAGTAAATATGAAATAAAGCGTACATTCTAATAGTCACATTCTTTGGTAATCACAATCATTGGTTGAAAGGTTAGAACTAAAAACTTAATTACAGCAATAATTATATAATTCATTATTTTGATGAACAGCCTTAAACAATAAGTCGTTAAATTCTTCCCTTTATGTTATTAAAAATAAAGATATAATTTTGAAGTATTTAAGAAGTTTAAACGAAGTTATCTAAAGTTAATTAAATTTGTAAACGTAACCAATTATTATTTGCTAAAAAATTTTAAAATTAACAATTTTAATTTTCAAGTTTTAGTATCTACTACTAAAAATTTAATTTTTAGTGTTATAACTAAATAATACATTTCTAGATATGATAATGTTATCAATACTTTAGTAAAAAATGCACTAAAAATTTTTTTGTAGTAAAATTCACAAAGTTAAAGTTAAATAGTAATTAACACCACAAACGGTTTAGAATGAAGGATCATTATCGGGCTTTGGTTACTATCAAGTTACAATACATCGACCACGAATTAAGGAATTATTTTAAAGATATAATGATTTGATATTTACTTCTGGACACATTGAAAGATGATAATTACAACTCATATAAAAGTAACTTTTCTTTCTATTTTACCCTGAAATAATTTGTATCAATTTCAATTTTTGATAGAAAATGCAAGCAACTACAATTGTGATTTTTAAATGTCTTAAGCTCATCAACTTTTAAGGAAATATAAATATTTGTAATTTAATTGTTTACGAGATTTGCTTAAATTTTTAATTATTATTTGGTTTTAAAATTATGTAATAACAAATTGTCGTTTAAACCTAAATTTGATACATTTTCATGAGTAAAAAATCGATTAGGTCTTGCATGA
Organism: Rhagonycha fulva; assembly: GCA_905340355.1. Classification (NCBI taxonomy): domain Eukaryota; kingdom Metazoa; phylum Arthropoda; class Insecta; order Coleoptera; family Cantharidae; genus Rhagonycha; species Rhagonycha fulva. Next base: position 27,889,691 of record HG996559.1, on the reverse strand, counting down.
TGAGTATTCATAAAAAATGGATTAATAACGGTAATAAAATTTAATAATTGCCTAATAATATTTAATAATTTGTCCATTTTATAGTGCGACAAATTTATTATCAAATTTTGTTTGTTTGAAATATTTAATAATTCGTTAATAAAATTTGGTAGTGGCAAATAATGTAAATATTACTCAATCAAACTATTGAAGCGTCCATTTAATAGAAATACGTGATAAAAAAATTACATTTTACACCAAAAAGTCCACGACGCAGATATTTATCTAAAATAATTTACACGTCAAAAAAATTTAGAATCACATTGTTTAATTTTTTTCAGCTGTCATTTTCCAAAACTTCAGAATTATTTAAATGCAAATACTTTTTCTTCAATTTAAAAAAACTAAAAGAAAATGTAAACAAAGCAAGGCACGAACTTCAGGAGCAAAACGTCCGAAGACAAATAGGAATGTAGTAAATGCAATTATAAACAACAATGTCGACCGACGCCAAATGTTCAATGTGGGCAGTCATATTTTCAAACAAATTTCAAGGGACATCGTTCTAAATTCTTTAGGTATTCAAGTCAAGTGCAAGAGTAATCAGGATCATTTCCCTGTTTATATTTTCCTGCTTTATATATTATTTAAGTACCGGTCGTATCAGATTAACTTCCTCTATTTTTGAAAATCTTACCGCTTTAGGGATTAGAAAATTTGTTACTATTTTATTTTTTTAAATTTTGAAGACATTTTTCTTCTTGTTTAATCTCTTTTTTGAGTCTGTTATTGGAAAACGTGATCGTGCATAAACTGAAAATTCAATTATTATAGGGAGAATAGGTAGAATTCGTGTATCTTGCATGTCATTTGGTTTAAAAAGAGTTCTTTCAAGGTATCCAATGTTACGGCTGCTATCTTTACTTACAATCATCCTGGAAGGGTAATCTGGCACTGTTGTGAAGTAACAGACGCAGTGAGGGCTGGGAAGCATTCAAAAAGCACAATTTGCCACTTCGGGGTATACGCAAGTCATTGTACGAACCATCTCAGCGAGATAATGCAAAAAAAAACCTAAAAAACGCGACTTTTCTAATAAATCGCAGAATTATTAATGAATAAGTATCCGTCAGCTCAGTAACCCAGTATTAAAAAATATAACACACTATAAAGTGATAATTTACGATATAAACTAAAATATTGCATTTTAAATTGAACCAAAATAAACTTTTTTTATGTAAGTGTCGCATAAATTTGGCTAGATTTTGTGGCTTAAAATAAAGACGTTCTATATTAATACGCGGGAAAATTGGCAAACTTAGTGGAATTGCTGAAAAAATTAAATTTAAATTTTCTATTTATAAAGTTAGATCCAAATCTATTGTAATTTGCATCGCTTTAATCAAGGACACGTCAACAACGGAAAAATTAATAAAACTATTAATTATTATTTTCTGCAGTGTATAATTTAAATGTTTTGAGAGGTTCACGCCAGAAGTACCAAATTTAGCGAGTTATTTTTGAATTATTTGGTTAAGTTGGCACCGGAGTCCGGATCGAAAATCCATCGGTAAATTGATTTTCACGTAATTTTCATTTACTGTTTGGAACTGATATGTGTGACGCTGAGTATTTTTAGCTTATTCATTCATGGCAATTTAAAAATAAATTAAGTATAATTTTACTACACTTATACATCTAAATAATTACAATTAGATGTATAATTAAATAGAATGACTGTTAATTGGGACGTCTAGGAAACCTTATATCTCATTAAAATTTATACTTGAAAGCAATAATTTTGCTAAGTACATATAATACACATATACATTAGTAGCAGGATTGCTTTTTAACAGTGGTTTTACGTAAAGATAAACTGAGGTAAACAACGTCTACTTACTATTTAATTAATAATGTTTAGATTTCATTAATTTCTCTAGTTAAGGAGTTCTCATGCTGAATAATACAGAAATAACATTATTAAAGGAGATTAAAGAGTCAAGCGTTTTGTGGGAATTAAAAATCTGAAGTTTCTTGCTTCTCTTTTTCTTTTTCACGAACTGCAGAATAATAGCAAGTTCTGCTACTTAAAATTCATGGACGATTGAAATCGTATCTACTACTCCCTCAAATCCTTTAAGAACAAGAAGGATTATGCTTTTTGTCTCTACCAAAGCCTCTAGTACTGTACTGCATAGTACTATTACAAAAAAGAAAGTCGACGATAGTGAAATATGGAGCATCAAGAAGACTTACAAGGTAAGTCCGGCTATCTTGATGTTCTAATAGCGTAAGCTCCTTTGGGTAAATATTTGTTCCATTTTCAGTGATTACCTTTCAGTACATAACACGTTTAACATAACACAGCACCTAAACCTAAATCACTGGCGTCTGTTTGTACAATAAAATCTAAACTCCAATTTTTTCTTTTTCATTTCATGAAAAGTTTTCTCAACTTTTAGACCATCATTTGAAGGTAACCATGCAATATGTGGTGTTAATACCGCAGAATCGTAGATATCAATTAAATTGAAAGTTATTCAGTTGCAATCTTATTTACAAAATTCAACTATAAAAAGCTCAAAAAACCTCCACGTTTTTCAATTTGCTGAACTTTTCCTATTGACCATATGACCAATTTATGTTTAAAAAATTATTTTGACTGATTTGGAGTTGGAAATTGTGTCGTTTACAGCTATCAAAGCGATCAATAATACAATTTTTCCAGACCCTGTACATTTCTTTAACTGACAATTTCTGTAATTGAAAATCTAAAAACGTAAGCAAAGTGAACTATGTTCGTTAATCAGCAGAATAAATATAGAAATAATTATAATTATAAAACTTGTTTACTTCCATTATTTTTAATGATAAACAATACAATTTACTGCAATATCGTTACACACAAACAATAATTGTAACAACCAGAATTTTAATGACAAACTTGAGCGTGCTTGTAACAACCATCACATCCCGGAAATATTTGTTAAAATAAAGCTCCAGTGAAACTGGGTCACAATATATTCACGATAAAATACAAAAATTTATGAAATAATTTAATGAAAAGTAAAAATGCTAAACATGTACTAAATTTAAATTGTATTTTGTAAACCTCACAACGAAAGAAAAATTGGGCAAATGAAAAAACTGTGATCGATTATTTATTTGCAAAATGATAAATTCCACTGGAGGTTTGCTTTGAAACATAAAAATTTACCTACCTAATTTGTAAAATAATCGTGGATAAAGCAAGCTTTAGGCGGTTTAGAAAAAATGCAAAATAGAAACGCTCCAGTGAAATAATCGAGAATAAAAATTTTGTCCAAAATTTAAGTGACAATTTTAAAAAATCACCTCCGGCGTTCTCTTTACACTGTTTCATTCATGTTCTATTCACATATGGTGATGCAAAATTAGCTAATTTTGTTAAAAGTTTTGTACTGAAATTTACTGAAATAAAAGTACAATTCATTCGCTGCACCGAAGAGGAGAAGAATTACAAATTTAAGCTTAATATTTTCACGTTGTCGTAAAATGTGTTTAGTTATGTTTTGCATGAGACGTTGTTGATCGAGCAGATAGAACGTGTCGGTTAACGTAAACATCAACATATCAATCAAACCTATTCGATATTGCAATAGATGAAGATGTCATAGTTATCGATGTGGGAATATCGTGGTTTTCTAACAATTTTCAAGAGACTTCGTGGTAAAGCTTGGTTTATCAAGAACAATAATTTGAACTTTTTGTTGATTTAGTTAGTATTAGTTTGCTTTTTCACAGCTAATAATTGGTGACCCCGAATATCAAGCATTTGCTCATCTAAAATTTAATTTTCTCATGATTTCTGGGAGAAGGAAATGTAGCGATTGCGAAATGTAAATATAATATGAAAAAAACCTATTAATGATTTCTACAATTTGTAGCAACTTTTGCTACATTTTGTAGTATTTTTTATTGCAAAAATGGCTCACTTTTTTTTTGAAAATTACAAATTGCTATAATTTTTTTCAATACTTAAAATTATTTAATGGCTGTTTTATGTTTTGTAAATTAGCTTTACTTCTATTTTTTAAATTTATGGAAAGAAAATTAATATATTAGTATAGTTTTAATTTTCCATGAACATAAAACTTCAAATTTCAACTAAATTATTTTTTAAAGTAATATGAATATTAACTTGTTAAATTATATAATATGAGTTACTAAATAGTAACATATCTTTTATATATCAAGTTATTTATAATGAAAATATATAATCTATGACAATATTGTTTCGCTGTTATTTCAGCTCATCGGATAGATATAATATAAAAACATATAAAATATATAAAAAAATCTAAATCTGAAAATAAATTATTAAGTAAAATTATTACAAAAAATTATTTTAAAAAACTTACATACGAAATAAATCCCTAATTTGAAGTCTATCAGAAAATAAAATACAAGTAAAAACCATAAAACAATTCAAATTTAAGCCTAAAACATGATGAGCTGAAATAACAGCGAAACAATATTGTCATAGATTATATATTTTCATTATAAATAACTTGATATATAAAAGATATGTTATTATTATAAATTATTTTTTGGCAGTCAGAACATAAATTATGGTTATTTGCGCAAGTAAGTAATGTTTCTAAGGTCGCGTTCGGTGTGGAAGGTTTTCCGCTTAGAATACATCAAAATTCATCTTTAAGTATATATTTTATTTTAATAAGAGTTAATTTAACAAAATAAAGATAAAAAATGTTTTATGAGCTTCAGTTAATAATGTATTACACCTGTCACCAAATAAATAATGTAAATTAGCTCAAAAATTTTACATTATTATTTTTTATATCACGAATTTTGAAGTTATATTTTATATTATTAAATACAAATAGTTTTATTTATTTTGTTTAATTTTGCAATAGACCGAGCTAAATCAAATAATTAATATGTGTTTTCTCAAAGCGCTTTAAATTAGACTATGACTAAAAATCCACTGTAGCAGAAAATTTTTTGATTATGTAGTATTAGCTAAATGTCATATCATCATATTTAGCAGTTACAGCTAAATTACTAGCTATTATAACTGTAACAGCTTCATAATTATTAGCTACCAGCAAATTTTTTGAGTATGTCTTTGTTCTACCTAACAAATTTTTTTAGCTGCTGCTTAAATAGCGTGTTAGCTACCAGCAGATTATACAAAAAAATTTTTCATATAAGCATTTGTAACTCAATATAACTATCACAATTATTTTATAACCTCCAAGTGCCTTAGATAGTTAATAGAGTAGCTATAATTTAAAGCAATAAATTAGCCCATTTGATTAGCTTTCTACAGCAAACCTGATAGCTAACTGTTAGATCTGACTACAGATGGTGTAACTTTATCTTTCTAGTTGCCCAAATAATTGAGCTAGTGTAGTTAGCTTCCAGAAAATTATAATAACAATGTCTCAATTGTTTAATTGTTAACTAAACGTCAAAGCATATATTTATTGCCTACAGCCAATTTACTTTTCATGACAGCCTTGTAACTGTAACACCTAGTAATAGAATTCAGCTGCCAACAAATTAATGCTGCTAATTAGCTGTGATGACTAGTTATAACCTCACTTTTTAGCTATTATCTCAGTATATTAAACAAGAAACTAACTCGTCTGTAGAAAATGTACAATGTTGCAGTTAGCTAACTGTCAAAACAAATCACCAACTTGCCTATGCATCAGTAGAATTTTCTATCTCATATGAATAGCTGCCAGTTCAATATTGCAACAAATTTATCAGCCACCTGCCAACAGACTTTAGAAAAGTTTTGCCGACTTTGTTGCTTGGGTATTGTAGACAAAATACAAATTAATCTCAGTTCAAAAGCGGAACATTTGCTGTTTATAATAACTTTATCCAGGTTTAATCAATTTTAAAACTTTCGTAAGTATTTCAAAGTATATAATTGATTAGCATGAAATAACAATAACAGTAAATATTTTGTTAAATTACTACGCTAAAATTTAATTTAAATTCTAAATGTATCCAAGTCCTTGCCAAAAGTTCATAGCATTGTTGTATATTATTTTTTGGTTTGTTTTATTTTATTAATTAATTAAAAATATTTATTGTTGTCTGGAATTTTTAAATTAACTTGAAATATTAGAAATTTTAAATCGACAAATAAATTTGTGTAGGTAATATTAATAATTATTCTATATCAACTGCAACAACGAAATATTTGAGGTTATGTTTATAACAAACTCTGAAAGTTATGCATGCTAATGGCGGGTTTCATAAAAATCATAAATATTAAATAAATCTGAGATTTTATTAACCCGATTATTTTTTTTGTAATTTTAAAATGCGTCACGATAATTTATTAAAATCGTTAAGGGTTTAAAATTTTGCATAATGTAAATCCGAGGCCAAATTGTATTGCGTTAAATTGATTGTTTATTTTAAATTCGTCATTCTTTTAATTTATCAATTATTGAAAGTATTGCAAATTTAAGTTCATTGTTTGTTTTATTGCAATTTTAATATTTATGGTGCTTAGTCATTAAATTTTCTAGAAGATTACTCCATAGGCGTCCCATTTATAACTTTATTTTAGGTTCAATTATTTTTTATTTAATTTTTGAACTGTATTAGATTAAAATGAAACCGACATTTGTTCTCTGTTTTTTCAGTAGTAGAACCTACCCCTCCCGCTGCAGCAATAGCCAGCACCTAGAAGTAATCATTGTTTTCTTTTGCAACAAAAAGAATTGCAGTAGTTGGAAAAATTGTTTTTAATCCAATAATCCAGGTCCTGGATCAAAAAATATTATTTTAATTCCGCGTTTAAAAATCTATTTAGAGAAATCTCCATCATCGAGCTATCATTCTAATAAAAAACTTTTTTATCATTCCAGTACTTTTATCTCGTTGAAGTGTATAATCAGCGTTGATGGAAGTAAAAGAGGAACAACACACCAAAAAATAATTTCTTTAAAAACGTGAAACTTCAGCTGAAATCCCAGAAGAGGCACATCTCATTTTAATCTCTGCTTGTATTATATCGGAGTGATGGTTTCGATTTGCTTTACCATCTCTAAGTTCAACTCGAAAAAATATTATTTACTGAATTTTCGCAATCTGATCTTACTACCAAATTCAACTGTTTTTAAAATTTGCGTCATCGAGACAAGTATGAATTTTTGAATCAATATTTGATACCATTCGTAGAGTGAACCGACATATAATTTCCATAATAATGTAGCATCAAAATAGAATTTATGACTTGTTATTCTATAGGGTGGCCATTAAATCTGGAAACAGGAAGGACTACAATAAAAGATCAAGATTGTGGAAAAATGTTTTTATAAGGAAACTCTCAGTGGATTTTCTTCGGATTTGAAACCAGGAAATCTCAAAAATTATGAACCGAAAAATCGGGAAAAATGATGACCTTACTACGGCGCAAAATGAATGACAAATAATTTGTTTTATTGATAATGATTGCTATTTTTAAAAACAAAAACAAGAGTGATTCATTGAACCAATTAAAAATAGAATACAAATTAATTTTAAATTTGATAATTTTGACGATAAAACTCTCATCTTTGATGTATACTGCTTTTATCAATTATTTTCTCAATTTCTGTTCCTACTCAAAAAATACCGTATTATTCAAGGTGACGTGTTACGTGGCGATAAAAATTAGATTCGCGATAAAGCGTGTTTTAAAAAAAGTGTACACAAAAATAACTACCTATGTAATATGCTGTAAAAAAATTATTACCATTCAATTAGGTATTACAAAATTGTGGTAGATGAATCTAAAATTAGCATTTCGAGATTTTTGTTTAATTGTACAAATATTTCACATAAAAACAATTGAAATGTTGGTTTTTTAATTGCGATTGTTCTCATTGTATTGCACAACGAATTAAAAATTTTTGTCTCGATATTTCATGGAGAAAGAATGCGCCGTATTTGATGATGAAAGATCGTCTCGTGGTGAAAATGTCATTTCGAGCAGAAACGAATGCACCATGCGCCCGTGTGTTATAATTTATAAATAAATCTAGTAATTGACATTCACATTGACCGATTTGGAAACGGAAAAAATTCATCAAGTTTTCCTGACAAATTCTGGTGCCTGTCCGTTAGCGCCGTATATTGGGCCGTTCATTAGCATCATTAATGGGATGGGGAAGCCATCAATGCAATATCAGTGTTTTCTAGAGTATGTCATTGATGTAACGCATAGTCGGTTAATTTGTTAGCGAGCTATTTGCTTCAATTAACTTTTGATTGGCGTTCAAGTTGGCTTTTTGTATTTCGCTCAGTAAATCCCAATTTTGTTTAAATTGGAAAATTTGCTTTATTTCTCTTCAGAATGTTATGAAAAATTCAAACACTATACAACATATTTTTTGCTATTTATTTGTTCGCTTAGGGATATTTATTGCGAATGTATTCGTGCAAATCTCCTTCACTTGTAAAAGAAAGGTGAGATGTAAGCCGTCGTTATTAAATTTTTGTCACGATTTTCTTGACACTTTTCTTCGGCTGGTGGATTTTCGTTTCATTGCTGTTCTTGTAGGCTTTTTGTGTGATTTTATGACAGTTTTTTTATTTTACTTTCGCATGGATTATTCTTATTCCCGAATAGGGACTCAGGGAAGGGGATGATCGAACGGCTCTCTTGAGTAATAAAGTAATAAGTGCCTTACGTGGTCGCATTTCCTTAATTTTCAATGAAACTTATATTACTTAAGTAAACTTACTAAAAATTTTCTTCATGAAAAAAACGCAGTAAACTTGAATTATTTTACACACCACGAGAAAATTTAAATTATCCTTTTTAGTGGTAGCACAATCCTACGAGAATAAGAAAAGCGTGCGTCGAGTTTTTTAGACCGCTACGATCACATCTACGCGTGGATAGCGACTGGCTGCGGCGGTTCCTGCCATTCGTCGATGGCATAACGCGCCGCGCTATGCGTCCGTTCGCTCACCAACCGTAGCATTGATCAAACTGCTGCAGGTGCACAAACTGCACTCTTGTTAGCTTATCGCTCTTCCACACCAGGATAATGCCCAATCCTTCAAAGGATATTTTGTTCTCATTTATTGCAAATCCTAACGAATCGTCCAGCCAATTTTTTTTAATTTAATTTTTTTGCAGCCTTTACCTTCGTGTTTATCAGGTAGGTACAAACTTGTAAAAATTTAAATATTTTTTCACGAAGTTCTTCAAATCACTGAACGCGTTAGAATCAATTTTAAATTAAAAAAAAACCGACTAACATTTAATTTCAACTTTTCCAATGTACTACAGGAAATACAGACGCCATATCGGTGGAAATGACCGGTTATGATTTACTGAAACATAAAGATAACCGTGTCGATATCATTGTCGACAAACATTGTAAGATTTATAATGGCTTTGATGAATGTGAACCAAAATCCAAACTATCAAATCGACTTACATAATTTTTGTTCAAATTGATTGATGGATTACGTAATGTAACAACAATTTGATAAGCGGAATAATGGAAAATTAACAAGTTCAATGAAAGTCTGGGTCAAAATGATGTTATCACAACGTTTACAAAATAAATGACAGAAAAGGTAAAAAAAAACTCCACACCACAGAACCACGGTTTTCTTATAATGAACACACAAAAATCTATAAAATGCCAAGGTCTTACAGCAGATTTGGTTTCAAATTTAAATGGGTTACAAAAATAAGACTCGATAATGCTCTCTCTGGTGTGGTATGAAAATGTAGGATACAAATAAACGATTGACCTAAGAACAAGTTGAAAGTTTAAATGGAAAACCGCTCTGTCTGATCGATATTTACGTGAAGTTATTTTAAAAAAGGGGTGGACTGGCAGTAAAATTTTATTGAGAAAAATAATTGTCAAGTTAATTGAAATTCTTTAGTTGAAAATTATGATTTGAAAGCGCCGGCGCCGCAGGCGATTTGTAATTCTATAATAGCCCAGACAAGGAACAATTATTTTAGTTTGCAAAATAAATTCTGACAAACTGAAATTCTTTCAAATGAAAACTCCAAAAGTTCTATGAAAATCCATTGTGCGCGATTCGATTTTTCAATTGGAGATTTTAGTATCTCTAATCCGGATATTTTCGTATAATAACTCATCTAAATAGAACATTTAGAGTTTGAGTAAATTGAAGAACCAAAAATTTTTTTATTTCATTTTTATTATATTTTACGGAAACAATTGTTATAATGTAAACAGGAAGTCAAAATTGCAGAATGCAAAATTATCTAGAAAACAATCAGTATTTCAAAATTTGTCCTTGGTACATCCTGTTCCATTTTGAATTATGAAGAATTCTTTTATAAAAAATTTTGTGTTCTTCAATTTTAATCTGATGATAATTTTCCCTAATAGTGAAATTAAGCTAGTTAATATGGGAAAACCGGGTTTATGGAGCTATTGCATAGAATTACCGCCGCATAACAGACACATTTTTAAAAAATTTATTTTATTCTCCAGAATTTTTTGGTTCCATGATAATTTTGTATAGTAGAGAAATAAGGTGAGTTATGGTCGAAAAACCACGTTGATAGATTACAGTGCCGAAAATTCTGGAGAAGCGCAAAAAGCAGCAAACTCCCAGCATCTTTACCTGGACTATAAATCCAAGCGATGTGTTTATTACAAATTTGTATCATAAATCTTGGAAATAAAATGGAAAATATTATTTAAGAGCATTGCCACCGCATGCGCTGTTTTGAAAATTTATTGTAAATCATAATATTTTGCTTTGCAATTTTATGGTAAAGTGATATTTTGAAGGTTTAAATATTAGGTTCACCCAAACAAGAATAGCAAATTATAATTGATTTCTGAAAATGTATAGGTACTAAAAATAATAGTGGACTAAAAAAAATTTCTTCTGTAATAAGAAATAAAAACTATTTGACTGGTCGCAAATAAAATCTATTATTTTTAGTGCAATGACACTTAAAACACTTAAAAGTAACTAAAATCCATAATCTACTTAAACGTATCCAGTCAATTATTAAAAAAAGCAATTTAAGCTTTCAGATAGTAGATGAAGCAAATAGTCGTAATATTGGACTACAAAAATGGATCACAGCTGATACTCATAATGTGACGTATATAGAGGTGTCAAGGCGTTTTTAAAATTAAAATTAAAAGTTAGGATTCAAAAATGACACACAAATGGATTTAAATTCTAAAAAATACAAAATTAAAGTTATGTTTAAAATTTTGAGAACAAAACTTGATAAACGAAAGTCAATGCTACACGAAGGCAGTGGCGCTTTACACGGCTCTTGCATACTTAGCGGAATATAAACAAGTCATATAGTTTGTTTAGACTGAAAATAACTAAAATTTTTTTTTTCAATTGTCACATCATCAGTTTAAAAAATATTGAAAATTTTTCATTTTAAGTTTTTGAAATTTAAAAAGAAAATGATGCGACTTTGCAATTTTAAGATCAATATTAAAAAGTTTAAAAATTTAATTATTTGTTTCGAATCTTAAATCTGAAAATTTTAGTAATCAATCTTGAGTATCAATACAGTAAATGATTGGTATTTCTTGAATATCCTAAAAACAAAATAGATAAGAAATTTTCCATTAATATGTCTAAACCGCCCCCCTCCCGGAAATTTTAGGTTTTCATACTTGGTAAAATTCTCTTGAAGAAAGACTTAAAGATAAACTAACTAAATTATGTATTATTTTGAAAATGGGAACTTCAAGTTGTGAATAATGTAGAGATCTTTAAATGGCCAAATAAATTATTATCTTAAAATTAAGTGAATTTTAGTGGCAGATTTCAAAACAGGTGCACGAGGCGCACGCCTGAAGAGTCTTACATATCAAAGGTCCTCAAAAATTCATCTTTTTTCTTTTTTAACTTTTAAGGCTTATTATTTTTAACATATACGTCGTTTTCTTGGCAGTGTTAGATCTCTGAACATATAAATATTTTACAGATTTTTATATTAATTACTGCATTTTACTAACCCAGAAAAACTACCAGTAATTATAATACTACGAATTAAGGCTACTTACAGAGTGAGCTAAAGGCAAATTCCGTAGCTTACAAGGCACTGTTCTAAAACTTTTTGCACGTGCTTTGTACTTAATTTTGTGTACATCCAGCCAAATAATAGCAATTTTCCGTTTGACTGGTTTAAATTTTCGATTTGGTGTTTTTTAAAACCGTTTTCTAATGGAAAATGCTGTGTTTTGGTCGGTTTAAAAAAAATTAAACTAAAATTTAGCATTGACAAATGACAATAAAATGATAAGTTTGTTGCAAGTTACTGAAAAGCTAAAATGACTTCATTTTAGTTGTAAACTTAAATTTTTTTAAGATTTTTAGGAAAAATAAAACATTTGGAGAAGTTTCAGAAAATTTAAAAATTAAAATTTATTTTTGAAAAGGGGGGTACTAAATTTTTATTTATCTGCATAAATTATTTTTTTAAACTGCATTTGTTTTTTAATTTTCTAAGATAACTTAAAAACTAATTAACAAATTTTATGCACTTTAGTCTCATTCGATTCGCAATTAAGTTCCCTATGATTTACACTAATTTAAGTTTTAAATTTTATTGGCTTAAGAATTGTACAAAAAAACTCTAAACGCGTTTACGCCACAACTACATTTTTTTAAAAATTCCTTAAAGTAACAAAAAATAATCAATGGATTTTATGGATTTTACGCTTATTTGATTCGCAGTAAAATTATCTACTTCCTGATTTAAATTAGTTTTATATTTTTGTGTTTGTTATACGAATTACACCATACACTTCCTAATTACATTTTTCAATAGATTCCTCACAGTAACTTTAAAACTAACCAAAAAATTTTGTTCATCTGAGTTTTTTTGATCTGTAGCTAAATTCCCTTTTGTGTAAAATAAGTCTAAAATTTTTTTCAGTTTTAAATGAAGGAAATACATAAAAAATTGTGAAATTAAAAACTTGGAATGATTCAAATTTAATAAGCTGTATATTTTTTACGCTTGTATACTTTTTCAGTTGTTATTAAATAAACGTTCATAGAAACAACCCGGTGGAAGAGCTTTCTAGCAACTGATTATAATGAATTGCTTAATTACTTTTGTTTATTATAAATCCCTACAAATTGTTCACCATTGTTTTTAAGCAAGTTATCTCTTTATTTTACGCTTTTATTTAAACAAAATAGTACATTCTCCATGTCAACTTCCTTTGTTGAACATGAAACCTTTCAGGATTTCATTAAGATAAGAAAACTATTTTATAAATGTTTAATACGACTGTGTTTATTGTTCTTACAAACCACGTCTTTATGAGTAATTAAATTGATGAACCTTAAAATACTTATCATTGAATTCGTACTAATCTGAAATAAAACTGAATTTGACTCTTTCTCTTCAATGTAAATTTTTTTGTTAAAATTTAAAATTTAAATTTAGTGTTTTCAACGTCTGGAGATTTCCACGCTGCCAATCTGGCGGTGTGCACTTTTGTCCTGTGAGCTAAGTTTGTAACAGTTTACTAAAAAGTTGAATTTATTTATTGAAAATCGTAAAGAACAACCATCGTGGAATGAATTATTTATTTTTAAAAATATGAATTTTATGTATATTTGTGCAATTTCCTTAGTTTTATAAAGCGGGGAATCTGTGGGTATGGAAAATGAAAATTTAATTATTGAAAAATTGTCTTGTCACTCATATCTCCTCCCCAGACTGCTGCTTAACCATTTGAGAATCTGCAAGGTTAATGTAGGTTTTTGACAATGGTTAACCTACTTTATTTATTAAAATTTGACTCGCTGCATCATTTCGAATAGCAATCACAACCTCAACAAATTAATAGAAAATCAAGTCAAACTACAAAATTATCTTGAAAAACTGTATTTTACTGAATCCAATGCTGGTTTCATCGTTTCTCATGAAACTTTGGCACAACTTGCCTGAACCTCGTTTTCCTATGTAAATCATTTTTAAATTAGAAACACCTGGATTTTCCTCATCTGACTTCTACGTAAATGGACACTTACTCACGTAGTAGTCGTATGAATCTCCATCATCGGATAACGTTACAGAGATACTTCAATTTAATTGGTTTTTGCAAGCTTTTCCAAATGCAATACAATAAATCCTTGTCACACCGGGAAAATAAAAATTAACGAGATAATATTAGATAACAAATGAGTCAGTCAAGGTACAACCTGCTAAACAATTTGAGTTGACCAAGCGAACAGCAGTTCAACCTCATATGTTGTTTACTAAAAATAAAGAATGTTGATAGATCAATGCATCCGGGCCATCTGTACCTATTTTACTGTTCATAAGATTATTTCAATTTTAAGTATGCCTTTCGTCCTCCATAAAATTGTTTTCGTAGTCTATAATAACGAATTACATTATTGGCAAAAACGAAAATAATTTTTTGCTGGTTTTGACTCGTATCCTGAAGGGTTAAAATTCTAAGTTTCCGCAGCAATTTAGTTCTTATACAAAGAGCGATATAATTGTTTTTTTGATTTATTTTTTTGGCATGGATCCAAGAATAATTTTAATTTATGTACCTAAATAAACTGCACTTTAAATTTGAAATTGTTTATTTTTAAAATTACATGAATCACATTTTAATCCAACTTTTTGATGTCCTGTAGACAAAATTGCATTCATGAATAAATTTCTCACAAGAACAAAAAAGTAAATTAAAACATTTTAAACAAAACGTCGACAAGCTTTTGAAAAGGAGGTTTTAACGATCGAGAACCGATAGCATCGTTTCCCGAAAAAGGACATGCCTTAGAAAATGGGGTCCTTGAATTGAAATCTTGCCGTCACTCTACCCAATGACTTTTGGCTTGATTTAATAGACTGTCTACGTTTTCTTTAAAATTGATGCCCAACAGACATTGCAACTTTTATGTATATCAATCTTCTTGATCGGTTTAAAAAAGGTTGCTTTTTTTATAGAAAGATCTTGTCGCAATGACTTTATCTAAAGTTTCACAATAACGTTTAGGACTTTCTTAAATCGAGGAATTTAAAATAAATTTAAATTGCTCGTGTGTGTGTGCGACTATCAAAACTTTGCCAATTTTTTTTCTATTACACAAACAAAATTTGTAACTTTATTTTGTGGTAAAATGTTCCCAAAATAACATTAAAAATTTTAAAAATACATCTTGTGGGTTAATTTTAACATCGGCGAGCTAATTTAAAGTTTGGTGAAACAGATCGAATTATTATCTTATAAATGATAGGTTTACGGGGAAAATTTACTGTGACGGTTGGATTTTTCAATTTTGGATCTAACTAAAGTATTTTAGTTCTATGGAATTGCAAGACGATGTAGTACAAAAATAAAACTAGTACAAAGTTGTAAAATTGTCAAATTGTAACCTTAACCTTGCAACACAACCACTAGTCTTCGGATTGCTTGTGAATTTAAACACAGCTCAAAGGCTACTTGAAATTGAAATCAGGATAATGAAGTAATCAAAAAATTAACAATGCCGATTTTAAAAAAGAGGTTGATAAGAGCAAACCTATTCAGAGTTACCCTTATTAGTGCTTCTGCTTGTATCAAGGTTCCCCTCTTAATACACTGCGATGAAACAGATCACACCTCAATTTAAAAGCGGTAGCGGTTTAAAGTAGGCCAAGTAGCCTTCGTTAATTAGACGACACGCATCTGAGCTTTATACGAAGTTGAAATACAAATCTACTGTATCATAATTATAATACGCCCATCTACTCGTACCTGCATTATTAGCATATCGTAATGAAGAGTGATGATTCCTGATCAATGTATCAATTAATCTCAACTAACAAAATCTTCAACTACTGATTCAAATCCCTAAAACAATGCGTACACATGGTTAGATTGAAATAACGGGTAAACTTCATTTCTGTAACCAACTAGCAAAGAGCTAATCAATAGCTCCTTCTGTAACTTGAAATATTGCAAGGCTTTGCTCTAACGTGGCTTTATCCGGAAACAATGAGAAAAAATGTTGCGGTTTTAATAACCTGATTTACATTTTTATCAAAAGAAATTCTCACTGATATTAGTTAAAGTTATTGTTTAGATTCAATAAGGTAATTTCGGAACTTAAACTGCAAGTGAACTTAGTGAAAGCAATGCATCACAATTATATTGGTTAAGTAACTGAAAAGTTGCCAATCTGACGATTGTTTTCATTATAAAATGGCATATTGTTATAAGAAAATTTTGTTATTTTCGCAAGCCCCGTTTTCTAGTTACGCTACTGGTTATCACATTACTCTAAAATATTAGGTATTCAATTGCTCATAAAATCAATAACGTCAAAGCATCTGTAACTTTGAGAATTTAATAAATTTATAAAACAATGTAACGTTTAGAAATTTTGGTATAGTTCCATGTACCACCCTCAGGTTAATTACGTTGAAGGAGTAAACACATGGTTTACATAAAATTACTAACTATGTTTTATTTCTATTTTTTTATTTAAGTGGATGCGATTACTATTTTATAATAGCTTACTTACGGCATTACCAGTATAAAATAATAAAAGTAGAGATGTTTTTATCTAGAAGCAACCAATGAACACTTCCACTGAGCCAAGTTAAAGTTTTAGCAGTAAATTCCAACTAAGGATTTGATAAAATTGATAGTTTTATCAATCTTCACAATCAATTAAATTGTGGTCGATGTAGTGTAACTTGATAGTTCCAAAAGTATTTTAGTGCATTTTTACATTCTGTAAATAATTATGATAAAGTTAACAAAAATAATTAAAAACTGTGATAGAACAATTCTTTGTACGGAAGTGAGTCAAGTAAATAATTTCGAATTAATGTCGGAAACCGATAGTGTAAATTGCAGTTGTTTTTAAAATAGCATGAAACGATTACTCATTGGTACTTACTAATCGAACTAAATTAGTTATATTGTTAAGTGATATCGCACAGCTTGATTTGACATTCGATGCAATCGATACGCTTTTGAAGTTTTTATAAAGCAAATAATGGAAGCTATAAAATCCCTGTTTACTCATTCCCACTAACAGTTAGCAAAGTTGTAAAAACGTCCAACACAACTCAATATTACTACTTCCGGAAATGAATTTTAAACGTGACAATGTTATGGTTTTCAGTTTATGTATTTTTAATTTACCAATTTTTTCATCAGTTTCTAAAAACTTTTGCTTTACATGCATCTCTTGTTTTGGACATTTGGAGGGTCGCTGCTGTTATAAAATCTTTTGGTGTTGCTTGAAAAATAATATTTTAATTCCACTTCTGATGAAATATGATATTCTAGAATGTTTCACTTACGTATAATTCAGTCTGTTTTGAAAACGTGATTTGGTTGTAGAAAAGATTCTAAAATTAACGATTATTTATATGAAAGGGGGTACCATGTAGATGTTGCGTGTGCATTCGCACCATTTGCATTTGTTTTATGGTTTGCAAGTAAGTAAATTAATGATCGTGTCCAACAGTCATAAGCACAAAAACCAGTAATGCTCTTTATATTTAATTGTGGTACAGAATAATTTCAAATAGTGCTCAATAACCGGAAGTTTAGTGCAAACCAGTCGTAAGAATTAAGTCGCAAGTGCAAGTTTATTTAAGCAAAAACTTAAATTTTACTTTTAGCTAACACAAAATTATAACAAACTTACCCTTATTATCTTGAAAACTAATGGTTTGGGGTTTGCAAGACATATAAATCGTTACACCCTTAAACCAACTGCAAGAAATAAAACTTGTAAAAACTTGCAGAAATCACGAGCCGAGCCCCCAATTTTTAGATTGAAAATATCAAGATTAAAAATATAAAGCTCTCTTTACACCAATTTGGAAAATTAAATCACCTTACCTTTTCTTGGCGATGAGTTACGTTTATGCTAATTAAATCAGTTGGGAATTCCTATTAGAAGATTTCCGCAGGTACAAGTGAGAATAATTTGAAATTTCAACACTTGTAAAGTTAATAAAAACGTTGAATCATTGAAATTTATGTCTTCATTGTTTGTAAAATTGTTTTATTAACGTAATTTACAATTAAATTTCATATAAAATAAATTATTTCGTATTTGCTTAGAAATGAATAATATATAATTTTATTTTAAAGTTGAATTAAGTATAAGGGCACCTTTTTTCGACTTTTCCTTTGAGAAATTAAATGCTACTTAAACTTAAAGGCGGTTGTTACAGAGACAAAATTTTTTACATTTTCCGCATGACCGGTCCGCCCTGCTCAGTATTGTAATGATGAAATTATAATTTTCGTATTTCTTTCGGTGTATTCAACGAGATAAAAAAAAATTGTAATTAAAAATTTCAAATGGCAAACTTCGCCAATAGATTTTAATCAGATTATTGTTTAATTGAAATGAATAAAAAATGTAATCAATCTTTAAAAAATTAAAAGCAAACAAATTTGAAGTCAATTAGTTTAAATATTTGATTTAAGGCCGACTTCACACTAAAAGCTAAGCAATCGATTCAATTTGATCTGTTTATGTCGAACCGCAATATTGACGTTTAGCGCCAGCAGTTAACTGTCCAAAATTTTACCGATGGCGCTAAACGTCAAGATTAATAATGAAAAAAAAAAAATTCTTTACGTTAAAGAAATCCGTAGAAAGTTGCTTATAAAATTTATCAATTTGACAAGCAGTTGATATTTAAATTATTTACTTTGATTTGCAGGTGTTTGTAATTGAGTTCATTAATTTTCTTGATTAGATATCACGAAATTAATCATCAGTTGTTAAGTGATAACTAACGTGAGATTAAATTTGTAGTGTGTCGGTGTAACCACAGTCTCTATCCTGTGGTTTAAGGTTTAACCTATATACCACACATTTTACATCACCCACTACAATAAGTCAAGATTGGTACATTTTTATAAGTAAAAAGTGACCCAGATTAATTATCGCGCTGAAAGTTTCCAAATTATAATTAACTTTTTTCGTCTTGAATTGTCATTCTGCTATTAGTGAATTGGATACCTCAAAGATTAATATTAAAAAAATAGCCACTTAATAAAACCACATTTTAATTTGAATGTAAATTAAGGTCGGGGACGTAGTAAGTCCATACTTTAGTTTTAATTTTTAAGAATTAAAATATGAAAAGGTAACAAATGCGACATATTACACGCCACCCTCATTATTGTTCAAACATTAAAATTAACAGGGTGTAATACGGTTTAAAAGATCCCTAGGGTTAACTTGATTAATCCGGCTAAGCAAAAATGAAAAGGACAGTTGTGAAATTTCCTACAACATGCAATACCTTTTTAATAAAATATCTAATTAGTTTTATAATTGTATTGTAATTAGACATTAATTCCTACTAAATTTAATTAAATCCACAACGATAAATAAAATTATGTGGATTCCCACGAATTTTCTTCATTGTGCAACAATTTTGTTGATATTACTAATATATTTTTGAATTTATGTGACAATCCATTTCCTTATGATTTATTTTAAATTGTTGAAAATTTTTCGTAATCGACGTCTTTATCATCGTGTCTAAAAATATTTATTTGTTGTTTATTATGAGCAACAATCCGAAATATTTTTAGAAATTTCAAGATTAAGAGAAATTCGCGAAATATTAAATAATTTGGAACTTACCGAATCAATGTTGATTTATTATAAAACGTTAAACTCGGTGTGCTAAATTTAACTAATGCTCGAACATACTGATAACATGTTGATGAAGTTCAATTTTTGTTGTTTTTATTCCTTACATGCTTGTGTAACTATAAGTCGATAAAAAAGATGTACGACATATTATTTCCATAATAATTGGGAAGCAGATTATTAGGGAATTTGTATTTATTTGTTTTATTTACGGATAAGCCATTGTATAATAGTTATAAATTAATTAGAAACAAATTATACAGCGTAATTTTATGACGTAGCTTTGATCGGTGACGTTATTGAAATAATTCATGAATTTTGTGTTAAATAAATACAAGCTGTTGTTGTGAAGCACAGATGTAGATGGTGAGTGGGGGTAAGCTAGGAATGTTTTTATTTTGCATCTAACTGAAATTATACGTTTCATAAGGCAAATATAAAAATTGTCACAATTTTTTGTCATTTGATCCTTAAGAAAACTTGGCCAAAACTTGTCTTTTGGTAGAGCAGATGCCATAAATTTTAATACGGAATCGGCATTAATAGAGGTAAGTTGCAATAAGGTAAACGAGCGCTGGCTGAATGTTGAATATTTTATAATGCATGTCCTGATGCCAGATTTTATTAAATGGTTTGGTTTCACCCAGGAATACCAAACTAACAGTTGATTAGATGTTTAGCCAGTTCTACATGATATGCTTCATCAGTCTCAGGAACTGTTGAACTGTAGAGTCGACTATTAGTTTAACGTGGAGTGGATCAGTCCGCTCACAACAACCTTTTAAAAAGTTATCTAGAGATAGAATGAGTCTGATCCGCTTTTATGAATTTGAGTTTCTTAAATAGTCCACTATTGCCTCCAACTTGGCCGGGACCAGGGCCAGTACTTTCTCTTTTAGCTATAGTAGGATAGTTCTTATGGGCACGTTGGCTTTGGTCTTCTACCTGTTTCAAAATTTTATCCTGAATGATGAGCGTCAGGTCGTCGGCATTCCATACCAGGGCTACTATTTAAACTCCGCTCAATGTCTTTTTTTTTCTCAACGGATTCTTCGGTTGTTCAGATAGCTGGAGATGATGTTGAAGATGTGCGGCTTGACTCTCCTCTTCCACAGCTCCTCCAGGATGTGCTTACATTCTGCGCCGTTGAAAGCGTTCAACACATTCAGAGTCACCACCATGCAGAACTTTCTAATTCTGCAGGCGCTTGCTCTGGTTCTCTGGATGTCTTTAGTGAATGTAAGAAGAGCTTCGATAGTGCATTTACCTTTCCTGAACCCAAATTGTTGTGAAGAGAGACTACCACTGTCCTCGATGTCATTCTTGAGTCTTTTGAGGGTCACCTTTTGGTGACCTCTTGCATCCTAATTTGCGGATAATTGCAGGGATTCTAACTGGACACTAAAGATTAAATAACCATCTTTACGTGATGGGGTATGCAGATGACCCAATATGTCGTGGATGCAATGAAGAGGAGGAAACAGCCGAACATGTACTTTGCTACTGTCCGGCGTTAACTTCAGTAAGAGGATCTGTACTGGGGGACTTCTGGCCCGACATGGCCAGAATCAGGGACACTCCACCTGCCACGATCCTAGAGTTCATCCTACAGCTGGATTGGCTTATTAGAGAATGACAGGATCGGGGTGAAACTGAAACTACGCTCTTTTGGGTCCTTTCTTTTTAGTTTTAAAACACTTGACCTGTCTGAAAGCTACAGATTTCTCAAAGATGTGCTTATAATATTCAAAAACTATCATTTTTTAATATTAACCATGAAATTTCAATTTTTTTACAAAATTATATTTTCTCTGTGGAGATTTTAACATAGATTGTCAATCTGTTGATGTTGGTCCTATAGAAAAACTAACGGGACAGATTAATTTTTTTCTGAATCTTGATGACTTTAAATGAGTTTTGCATTTTATAGAGAAGTAGATTTGCTGCGATTATTACTGTTTGACATTAACTGCTTCAAGAATGTTGTTATAAAGAGCTTTTTATCAGTGCACGCCGGCTTTGGTCAGAGTGACCATGCCGTCCTGAAAGAGATTTTGGATGATATCTAGAAGATCCTTGGTCTGGCTGCCTTGCAGTTTAGGCAACAAAAAATAGGGGAATAGGCAGCTACTTCTGTGGATCATATTTTTGAGTTTTTTTTAGCCGCCCAAGATGTGACACCAGCTTTAAATTGTTACGGATGGCCTTTTGGGTGTTTGTTAGGACGTTTTTTTACTACGCTTTTATGGAAAGCTGGCTTTACGGTGGTGCTTCTTTTGCAATTAAATATGCTGTATGGACTTTTACATTAACACTGTAGCTTGAACACTGTAGCTTAAACACTGAGCAGTTTTCTTTTGGAAAAGAGAGGGTTCCACACCAACCAAGATCCCTATAAATTCAAAAATATTTAAGATCACTCTCCTCTTCCTCGTTTAGTTAACGACAACTTGAAAGAGAGAACTTCTTTGCTTCTTTTCTTAAATTGTTTTGCCGGAGTGACTTGATAGCTTTTAGAAACGACACTTTTTGGAATGTCCATGAAGGTTTTATCTTTTTTTATTGTATCTGAGTTTGAGTTCCTATCACCATTACTCCTCTGGTAATCGGTACAACTAACGATGTGGTTACGATCAGTTATTTGATCATTAAGTGCAATCAACCTATTCTAATAGAATGCAACCGTTCGCAGAAAATTTATTTGTTGGTAAATTTTTGTGCAAAATTTATGTCAAAGTTTTAAGCTTTGCTTTAGTTTTATTAAGCTTCTAAACCGTCACAAAGCTGAGATTCAAACAAAAAATTAAAACTCAGTACACCTAGTCATTTTAAACTATTAAAAATTTAATCCTTTATGTTATCCTTAAATGTTAAAAATGTTAATCCTGCATTGCAATCATTTACTACATTAATCCTTGTTTGATTATTTAAATGTGAATTGGGTTTATATTTCAATAATTAAACGGTATTCAGTTAAATTGACCTAATTGGCTAGGGATCTAAACAAAAATAGAAAAATTAATAATTACAAACGTAATTATAGTGGGCAGGTAGTGAGAGACAAGGATTAATTCTGAATTGTTGAAAGATTTTGACAAATTTCTATTCAAATTATTTTAAATAATCCTCAATTTTAATTTAATTATGTTGAAAAAAAAATCATATTTTTTTCCTTTTGTGTCGTAACACAAGAATTGGTGCGATGAGGAAACCTGGCAATCAGAAAATGCTTTTCAAAGAGAAATTTGTTTAGGTTGAGCTAAAAAAGAAAGAAAGGCTGTCATCACAAGAAATGCAATCTTTTCAACAGATACCGGATCACCCGCAGCTATACCGGTAGTAAGTTACCTGGATTCCGAATTTATGTCGGAGGGTGAGAACCACCAAGTTACCATTTCAATGTATAAATTTGAAAATTAATCACCAACCCACAATTCTTAATTAAAAAGCGTTCTAAGCGCGTTTCTTACAAATATTTTAAAATTACAACAGCAGTATTAAATTTTTGATGTAATTTTCTAACTTTTCATTAGAAATATTTTTTAACAAAACAGGTTCTAGGTTATTAAATCAAAATTACAACATTATTCAATGTTATACTACCTAAAGATATATTGTTACAGCGGCAATTTATCAAACGCTTTTTGCGTGATGTAAGCTTATGAAGTTGGGAACAATAATATTATAGAATTGATTTACACCTGGGAGTTTTATTATAATACAAAATTTATTTTTCTATTAAACTGTTAAAAAGGAAATAAAAAATTGTTGTTCGTAAATACCAAAATTGCTACTAACACTCTTCTTGGTAAAACCATCCATTTCTAAAATTGACTTGTCTATTTTTATATCCTACCTGACGTGGAAACTTAAACATTTTATTTATCAAAACGCCTGCTCCAATTGTAGAAAACACAAAATAATAAAAAAATATTTCTCGAAATTTGATCCACTTTCTTTTCAAATTTTTTCTTTAATTAATATTATCAAAATGGGTAACGGAAGGCTACTTTTTACAAGAGTAGCTCTATAAATCTAAAAATTCGGAAGTTCCTCGACTACTAAGCGATAAATTTTACATCCCTTAACCCCAAATAAAAAGTTTACTTTAGATTGCATAATATGCAAACATACGTAAAGTTTTCCTTTCAAAAAGGCGTAGATAAACATTTTCTCGGTGTTTTTCATTCAATGCACAAAAACTCAAACTTTGTGCTGTAATCACCTTTTTCAGGTTTTCTTTTATTTTGATTACGTTTTAAACCGCCGATCTTTTTCAGTCGGGAGTTTCAGTCAAATAAAAATGAAATTTGAAACTTATTTTTTTAGTTGTTAAGATCACATTGTAAACAATAATAAATTTTTATTCAACATATCAACCCGATAAAGTAGCTAACATAACGAATTAGCGACAATATACGTCCAAACCCAGGTCTCAGACTTTAGGCAAGTATTAGTTGATTACAGTAGTACCTAACACAAAATAATTTTTACCAAAATCTAAAAGCGATAGACCGCAATTAAAGTTGAGCGTGTACGAGGATTAGGTGGGATATCGAGGCAGTAACAAAACTTTTGAGCAGTGTGTGCATATTTGCATATTTTTTGCTAGTAAAATGCTCCATTACACTTATGTTTGCACTACACCTGAACCGGCGACCCCACTGTTGAAAGTTTCAAAGATATTTAAACAAAAAGCCGTCTAGGATTTTTGGATAATGTGAATGTCTTAAAAACTCTGTAAAAAAACAAGAACTCAACTTTTACCTAAACGACACCGATAACATGAACTTTCATAAGTAGTTTAGTTTATTTCGAACAAAGTGTGAGTGTCAAATATATCGAATTCTCATTTAACCCTTATTGAAAGGGTTGTAACCAATGTACGTGCTTCAAATTTCATTGTTGAATTTAACTATGTTTCAGTAACCTGAATCGAATAATGCGGTTAAGTTTACAATAAAAAACCGTAATTAATTCGAATTTTAAAGTAAATTTGAGGTATTATCAAGTAATTTCTTAGCTTTGATTTCTTAGGCGCTGAAAGGTTTTGCCAACCAGTCAAAATTTTGATCAACAGAGGTAAGCTATATCAAAATTTTATTGCATTAAAGATTAAACGTCGAGAAATTCAATAACATTCGTATTAGGATGCGTTATTATATTATTATCAAAGTAACTTATAATATAGTAATTACACATTGTATGAAAGTGCTTTTATTAAAGCTGAATCCTTTGAGGAAGTAAATTTAAAATGATCGATATAATTAATTGTGCGTAATCCATTTACTATGCACCAAAGAGAAATTCAATTAAAATTTATTCGCGACATGGTAACCAAATTATGACACTATCGTAACGTGAGCTGTTATAGTTAGCAACATTACAAAGCATTAAGTAGCTGATTTCTTCCTTGAACGCTCCTCGTAGCTATCCTACGCTTAGCATTCAAATTAAAAGTTTCTCCTTTCTTGTTTACTCATAACCTCCCCAAAGTTTGTACAAACATCCATTATCAAATAAAACGAATTGCTTTTTTATGTTATAAAATGGGTGCGCTTTCTCAAATCCTTAATAAAGCAGAGCTTAGCTTTTTAAATTATGCTAATTGAGGTTTATTCAAAAATAACTTAGGAATTGTATAACTTTCCGGCTAATGTACAAACAATAAACAATGTAGTAAAAGAAAATTTCTAAATATTTCATGAGACATCGCTAAGTGATTATTCTAAGTGAACATTAATATTCATGACAAAATGAAAGTCGCGCTGAAATTATGATTCACCTTATTAAAAAGTTGTTGAGTATGTTTTACAACAACAAAATTTAAAATGACTGAAAAACTGAAGAATTCTATGTAAATTTTTAATACAATTATTTTTAACTAACACAAAAGTGAAAAATGTTGCCTGAAAATCCCAGGTTTGATTGAAACGAAGTGTCGGGATGAAATTATGCTCGAAAGAGCACTGAATGTTTACATTTTAGCGGTTAACTCGTAAACCGTAACATTTAGAAAACAATGATATTATTGACCAAAATACAAAAATTCTTATACGATATTGGAATTTTAGATCGAAGAGGTTGCATTTTCCGCTCCCTAGCCTACCGGTTTAAGCTAAACACTGCACTACCAAGCGTAACAAATAGAGAAAAACATTTTAAACAAAAATTGAAGAGATATAAATAACAATTTTTTCGTAAACTTAATCGTTTTGCAGTTATGCGTCGTTGAAAACGCACCATAAAATTACAATTTTTCAACCCTGATTTATTTCGCTTGTATCACGCTCAGCAACCAGACCTCAATAACGTTAAGGGTAAATAATGTAAAATTTAAAGGTATATCACGTAAATTTACTAACGTGCTCGTTATATTTCGTTAATCTGAATATATTCAAATTAGCAAGTACAAACAAGGATTTAGCTTAATCAAAACTTATTAATTACCACAGACACACAATGTTCTTTAGCTCGTATATCAATGTCTGAATAAAGGAAGTGTAGTAATCCTTGCGCAAGGAAATGCTGCACAAGTTTCCGCACTATCTACCAGTCTAAGCAAAGCAGAATAAATTGACTAAGAGGAGTGTAAATTACTCTTTCTGGTAAAATTTTCAAAAGTAACGTTGCAGTAACATTGTCGAATTTTGTAACTGAAAACCGCTCTAACTGTCAGTAAGTCAAGATTGAAATATAATTTTAGCGTGATTAGTTAATTAACTTCGGTTTAGGTAAAATGATTACCTGACTTGTTCGGTTCATGTAAACAAGAAGCTCGTGATGTCCGTTCAAAACTACTAATTAACTCAAAATCGTTTATGTTGACTTTAGACAGCACCGAATTATATGATATGAAAATTATTTTACATTCATGGTAAGTTTAAAATTTAGTTTGTTTGTGCTTCGCATGAGAAAGACGGAATGTAAGTTCCGAGCTTTCGAGCAGGAAGTTCCCTTAATAAAAAATTCATCATTCTTTGCAACACTCTAAACTTAGTTTTCACGTAACGTAAGTTGTCTCATTTAATTACGAATAACTCGGTTATTTATTTTACAAGTTAAAATTAGCGTTAGGTGTAATTAAATTTGTCTGAAAACTATGCTTATTCCTGCGTACACGCGGTGCACTTAAACTTTGTTTTGAAATTTCTGTCACAATTTTAGCACCCAACAAATTGTGACCTACGATATTCAAGAAGAAATTCACGCACTCGATAAAGCCTACAATTCGGATGACTACACCATTGATGCTTTATCCTTGAAAGTTCAAATGCAGGATAACAACACAATCCACGTAGGCGACGAATCTTGCAAAACAGACAATTTTACAAGTGATGCTTCATATCAGAACATCTAAATGGTAACAGACGAGATAACTGTTAGTTATTTTGCTCCAATAGAAGTCGTGTCTATCCAGTAAAACCACCCAATATTCATAAACACAAAAGAGACAATTAAACCAGTATCACCGTTGCTCACGGCACGACATCTCCAGACGCCATCAAAAACGACTTACTTACACAATAATGCGATACGGTCTAGACCATCTACTCATGCCGTTCTTACTAGTAAAGAAGCTTAGGCCAAATATTCAAAAAAAGGAAGATAGTCAAAACCACATCGCTCACAGTCTGCCATAAAACCCATCAACAGGAACGACGACGCCAACAAACCGATGACCATTATTATCAAATGTGGAACCCCAGTATCAAGACTATGATGAAGGCCTTCCTCAAAATTTCTTCTCAAAGCGATGGTCACCTAAAACCTACTTATGGCTTCCTAAAAATTGTTTTTGTACTCCGCAAATAATCAAAAAAGGAAGACATTTGTTGGCTCTTTTATTCCTGGACCAACACGAGTCAGCGCTTCTACCACATTTTTCTTCCGAGCTAACACCTTAGTAAATTAATATTCCATCTGTTGCAGCTCCACTGCAATTCATCAGGTGAAGGAGATATGAAGCATTGGCCTTGTGCTCCACAAAAGTCTTCAATTTTATGTGCTGCAAGAACGAAAACAAATATTAACAGCCTCTAAGACGACAACAAGCACTTGAAAATATAATATTTATAAAAGAAAACTCGACGGAATTAGATAGAAAACATTAAAATAAAGAGTTTTAGATATGGAGAAATATTGTACATCAATTAGTTTAGGTAATAATTGATTTTAAAGTTTGGAATTTTTGTTCAATTTTAACCTCTATTGGCGCATTGTATTGTCCGTACGTATACGACAAAGTACATTAACGGTTGGAGAGTGGGGATCATCAGAGCACCTTTAATTGTATATAAACCATCGTACAATTAACATCAAGCAAATTTCACTTTCTAGTTTTTGTTTTACTTAAATTTGACGATAAAAATAGCAACAACCACCTCCTTTTTAAGCGCACTTTTTGAAAGGTTGGAAGACCTCCAGGGATATTGAAAAAAAAGTTATATTTACTCCCTTTACAGCAGCTCTTTTTTCGAGTTGGAAAGCCTTGGGGGATATTATTAACTAATAAATTGTTAGTCAAAATGTCTCAAAACGTTGCAAAGCGACCGGCGTAAACGTAGCGGCCCCGGGGAGTCAATTTTGACAACGCAACTGTATCCGATTAGGATACATCATCAAAAAATTGATTTAAAACCTTAAATTAAATTCAAGTTTTGTCTAGTAAGGGCTAATATGCGGAGCGGAGTTTACTTTTGGCGGAAACCGATTAATGGCTCATGTATCTTACAAACCGCAAGAACAGCATCAATCATACTAGATTTTTTTAAATTTGATATAATAAGGTGTAACCTCCTTAGGTCCTCATTCCTCCTTTCACCTCCCTCTATCTTTCCTTCTCCTCTGAAGACGTACCACTGTTACGTGGCTAACCCAGTAGACATTAATACTCAAAATTTTACTTAACTCTATTTATTAATCATCAAATATTTTATTATACTAATTACACCAAATTTAATAGGATGCAGTGTGGTGCTTAAAGAAACATTTATTATAAATTTCCTTGACCTTATTGACTGAAGACTTCACAGGCACACCTTTCACTCGCGAAACCAAAACCTTTCAAACTGTTCTTTTTCCTTAATCTTTTCTTTTCTTCTTTTCTTAGTTGGCGCCTCGTGCGCCCTCAATATAACAATTTTTTTCTAGTCAGTACCACACGCTGCACCCGTTGTTCTACAATTTTGTAACTAAAAATTTCGTAACGTAACTAACATTTTTTTCTTTTTGCAATTAATTATTATTTTATTGTATGTACAGGGTGTTACAAAGGTCTATTTGCAACGGTTCATAAATTTTAAGGTTTATTATTGCTTTTCAATCCATTATCTTTCATAATTTGCCTCAGAAATTTTTCAAATTGGAGTGCTGGTTGTCGTCCTATTCCCTTAATAACAATTTGTATAAAAACTTTGTACGTAATTAAACTTTATATTATAAAAAAGTTTTCCACGGCATACATAATTTATTTAACTTTAATTCTAAATGTAGAAGCAATCTAAAATTGAAAGTTATAATTCTGATAGTTTAACTACTTGCTCGGTGAAGCTTTTAGTTGTAAAATTCAATATAGGTACGTTTTGCGTTGTACAAAAACTTAGAAAACATTCACAGCAAAACTAGAAAGTATAAAACTGTTTTTGAAGGGTTTAAAAAACTTTCTTAGTAATTCGATTTCGTTCATCTAAATTTTAACAAAAAATATAAGAACTTTTTCATAATATTTAAATTTATAAAAAAAATTATTACATCATTGCTTGCGGTATCCCATTAAAATAATTATAAAATTTTTATAAAACAAATTGTTACAATATTTTTTTTTTATATAAACTCACGAATGTAACTCGATAACCATTAAATCTTTGACAAAATGTTAAGAAATCGACTTGGTAAAATTTTAAATTTGATACAAAATAAGTTTTCAATTTTCTGAAATGTCGTGAAAATACTAATTATGAAATTACCAATTTTTGAAACAAAAATACACCTTAAAATTTTTTGTACCTACTTACTAACTTCACCGGACAAAGTAACCAAAAATTTCTTTCTCAACTTTTAGTTTTGCATGGCTCCTATGAGTCCCCCATTAAATTTTTGGTGGGGTGCGCGGGGTTTGTTTTCCTTTTGGTTAGCCCCTGTAACGGCTGCAACTAAATATACACATTTACATGTTTTTATTGCAAGCAAAGACTCAAATCACTCTCAAAACAAAGCAAAATATCGCAAACATGACGAAATTAATTAATACTTAAATAAATTATACTATTTAGAAATTGATAAATGTGAAATCAATTAATAATTACATAATAAATGCAAAATTTGGTTACGTTTATTTTCAAATTTGTATTAATTTATTATTATGGTGTATTTTTAAGATTGATGATATTAATAGTGCAATGGGCCATTAATAAAGTTCCATTGTATAACCATGGCTATAAAACTGGTTAAATCAATATCCAAATGTTTTTCAAATATTAGATTACATTACGGGTCAAAGGCAACTTCAGAAAAGTTACAAAAGAATCTTACACACAAAAACTAATTAAATATTAATAAAATTTATAATTTGTTAATGTTTTTTACTGTTTCGTTACACTCGTTAAAATGTCACTTTGCCCTTAAAGGTATGCAGCCTGTGATGCACTATAAAAGGAAAACAAACTTTATTGTTCTTTTTTGAGCTTCATAACAAGTGGGTCTATGTCCTATCTATTGTATATATGATCGCAGTATGCAACCATTGCTCTGCCACACCTTTTTTGTTTACCGCACGTTCATGGTTTAGGTAGCCAAGTTTTATCGACTATTTCCGGCCTCACTCTGCTGTTTACTCTTCTGGGTTCCTTTGTTGTCATTTCAAAACCATGTCATGCTCACCAAATTTCGTTTTGTTTATAAGAGCTGAGTTTGCTATCTTAAAGAATTTCATTAAATCTGGATGAGTTTGCTATCGCTACTTGTTGCAGCTGCTCACTCAACGGTTACAGTACATTTAGTGCAATGTTTATTGCAAATTTACAGTCAAGTGTTTTTGTTTATTAGGAACAAGTGTAACCATTTGACATCCTTTGTAGCCGCACTTCAACAACGATTGGAAGAAGTTGGTGTCATTTTATATTATAGAATCATAATTTATTAAAAACACTTTTTGACATTGTAATGCTTGATTCAACAACTGTGGGTATTTGAATTTTGCAGTATTTACGCTGATGGCGCTTTCTTCGGGCTAGCCCATCCACCAAAGGTAATCATGAAAAATTTGGGCTTATATTAAATGGAAAACTAGTACTCTAATATTAGCATTTATTTTTTGAGCTAGGCTGGATATTAACAATTCTGCAATCTAACGTTCAATTTATTATGCATTTCATTAATGCTTACATGCTCTGTTGAACTGCTTACCTTATCCTACCGCACCAGAATGGACGGTAAATATTGCACCAATTAATGTTACATTATTCTAATTCATATTCTACATTATGTGACCGATTTATGTTGCTCCATTGTTTGGTCATAGACAATCATATTGAGTTCATTTTGAGCCGCTTATATCTGAGTTTAAGATCTCGCATTTAGTGCTCTTTGAAGCCACACACATACATAGGCTTGCGGTTTCGCGTTTAGTAAACAATACGAATATTCATCCTTATAATTCGATTTAACAGGAAAGCTCTACGAAATCCTATAAAATCCAGCTCTTATTTTGTATACCTACATACAAATAGAGCTACTTGACACAAAGCATTTCACAATCACCTTAAATGCCCATTTAATATTCAGCGGTCAGTGCCTAACCCACTACCATCCTATGTTCTTGTACTGCTAATATATTTTCCTAGTATTTTATAAATCAACCTCTAACCCGAGGACAAAATTAATTGCTGCTGGCATAGCTTTTACTGCCATCCCTAGCTTAAAATGTGAAAAATACTTTCCAATCCACTGTCGGCTGTTTAATTGCAATGTTGAGCTGCCAGGAGGGGTCATTTCCCATTACTTAGTCGACATCATCATCATTCTACCCCAAACTTTTCGTAACAATTATCGACCACCAATTTACCGCTAGAAAAAGAAAATCAGACGACCACAACTTCTTAATGTATAAATAATAACAAAAAAAATTGGCTCATTTTTTTTTAAATTGGAGCAGTTAATTACTGATCGAGCAAAATTCGACCCTAATCATATTGTCAATAGTACTTAAAGATTTTCAGTTTTGTATTCCCAACGAAAATTAAGGACAATTCTCTTGAGGAACTTTGAACCAGAAAAACGTTATAGAGATCGATTCGTTTAACGACGTAATCACGTTAAGTCAATAAAATTTTTTCTTTGTTACATTTACGTTATTATTTTCTATTAAAACGCAAAAGCAATCATTTTTGGAAAATTTAAAGCACCGTAAACCATTTTTAAAACCTAATTAATTAGAGTGCGGTTTTAAATCGACTATTTTTCTTGATTCGGACAATGAATTGCTTTAATCTTTCCGAACGTTCAAGATTGAAGTTGTATATCTTATGGACCTAACATTTTAATTGAAACGCTTTAATGTTGCCTCAGTCAAACGACATATTTACAAGTTTTGCTGTAAAATTATTTTTATTCATGTCAGCGAACTTTGTAATAAATTTATTTAATATTTTCAGTGCTTAAGTGTGGAAAGTTATGTTTTAAGTACTAAAAGTCAAAAAATGTTCTGGCAAAACAGGAAATAATAATTTTTCTAAAATTGGTAACATTCGAGTGTAAGTATGAGCGCCCGTAGCATTTTTCAAAGAGGATAGGAAACTTGAAATTAAAAAATAAAGTGTTTATTGAAAAGCGATCAATTTTCATTATTTTCCAAATAAAAAAAATTATCTACAGAATAGTTACATTTCTTGTTGTTTCGGTTGAAATTTTGTTCATGTCTGACAAGTGTCGCTAGTGATACTTTCAGTCATTGAACAAAATAAACTTGAAGTTTGTAGTTAGGTGATGTGAGTTAAAATTGCGAATTCTGATTGAATTGTAAATGTGAAGGCTTGTTGTTATTACCCACATCCCCAACTATAGGTATAAGATCAAAGTTGTCAAATCATTCATTCCATTTGAAGGATTCAGATTAGGATTGGTCTTTTTAATTCAGCCAAATTACTTACATTTTTATGTTTTCAGTCTTAGTTTTAAAAAATCTTAAAAGACAAGGATGAGAGAAATGGATACCCAAATGGACACCAACTAATTAGTAAGTGTTCTTTTCTTTTCCACCCAATCAGGCTGAGAGGCTTTCGTTGGATTCATAAATCCTCTAAACCTGCAAGTTAATATTGCTGAAACCGAGGGTTGCGTATCGATATGGTTGTACGAAGAAAACTTGTAGCGTAAAATAAAGAAATTGCTTTAAAGCTTTACTGTGTTAAAATTTCAAGCAAAGTTTCTCTTCGCTTGAAAACAATTTCCTCAAAAAATAGTTAGGGGATTTTCCAAATACGTTACTCTGGTATCTTTTATTTTGTACTTAAAATGTATTCTTTTGGAAATAATTAAACCACTTTAGAACTCCTTTTGTTCTGGCGTGCTTTCTAAAATAACAAAAACAAAATTCCTTTTTTTAATTAATCATTTGCTGTAAGCAAGAAGATAAAAATGCGAGTAGGGTATTTATTTTAACAGTGCGTTTGTAAATTCATCAAAATTAATGTAGGTGTAAATTAATAACGTCTGCACCTTGCATTCTTGCAAAATTATTTTTTCTATAATTAATGAGCGGAAAAGTCTTCGCAATTATAATTTATAATGTTAATAACAGAAAAAGTCTATTGAATTAGATCAGATATTGGTTTAAAGAAAAAGAAAGAGACTTAGCTAATCTGATAGACATCAGTAAACGATTCCCACGAGAGACGGGCAACAACATCCTAGAATCCTTTTACATTTACTGCCATATAACCATCAGTATCCTTGTTTATATATTTTCTTATCGGGACAAAGCCGTACACATTTATCTCGTTTAATGCGGAAACTAATGAAAGCCATGTTAAAAAAGTGTTTTGTTATAACTAAATTCCAGCGTAATTATTTTTCTTATCTTTGGATTATTTTCGAGATAAAAAATATGAAAAAAAAAGTTTTAAAAGAGAATTTTTCCAGGGTTGCACTTGGTCGTTCCGTTATTCGCTACTCTTGTGAATCCCAATAAAATAATTAATATTGAATTCATTTTGTAACATAAATTCGGAACTTCCTGTTTGTTTCAAGTATTATTTTTCTAAAACTTTAACTCGAGCTATAATAACCATTATTTTATAAATCAATACGTCCGATACTTTTTTATAGAATTATTGTACTCTATTAAAACTTTTTGTTCTTTATGGCTTTTTGAAAGATTGCAGTACATATTGGAAATTGCCTCGAGTGCACATGATAAATTGTGGCTGTAGAACATATTTTGTTAACTTATGGGAGTTTTCCAAGCTTCCAGCGCTTCACAATCCGTAGTTAATTTACACCTTCCCAGCTTGGTGCAACTATTCATTATTTCCACACTTTAAATAATAAAATATTTATTAAGTTTGAGGTGAGGATGTAACTTTTACATGGTTAAACAGTTACAAATCACAAAGTTCTTTTGGTGTAAATTACCACATATTATGATTATTTAAAATAGAAAATACTCTTGCTAGGCATTGGAGGACTGATGTGAAAAATGATTTTGTGTGAAAGTCAGTGTGACAAACTTACAAAATCCTAGCTCTTAGAACTGGATAGAAAGACTAGCAGCCGTAGATCAGAGAGTCAAATTATAAACAAATTCTTTCTTCTGTATTGTTAGGAACCAAAGTTAAGTTTAGTTTTAAGAATTTCTTTCAAAATATTAAATTGAAACTCAACTTCAGCATTAAAATTATTAAATTGAAAAATGTGCTTGACATTTTTTAACAATATAAAATATTAATAAATCTGATTATTTATTAAAAAAGCCAGAAATTTCTTTTCAAAAAACTTCTAATTGACTTCTTCAGCAAAACCCACATCAAAAATAAATATTCCCTTTTATCAAAAAAAAAAAATCTATTAAATTTGATAATAGCTAAGTGGAAGTTAAGCTTCGGTGAATAAATAATTAAAATCCTGTATAAAAAAATTTGGTGAACGGCTCACGCAGATAAACGCTTGACCTTACGTGAAATGTAATTTCC
This sequence comes from Rhagonycha fulva, assembly GCA_905340355.1. Classification (NCBI taxonomy): domain Eukaryota; kingdom Metazoa; phylum Arthropoda; class Insecta; order Coleoptera; family Cantharidae; genus Rhagonycha; species Rhagonycha fulva. The sequence goes on along the minus strand of HG996559.1, from coordinate 27,854,871 downwards.
TTTTCGCTGTTTTCGTGAAAATGTATGTTTTTACATTCGACACGTTTTCCTTTGAGAAAAGGTAAACTTTCAGGACGAAATAATCCCTATAAAGTGTCATGTGAATAGAGCTACATTAAGATTATTTTAACCTACTCAAAACAAAAACTACAATATTCCATTTCGGGAATACGACGTTAAGGCCATTTTGAAATTTTTACACGATTTATAGCTTAGTTTTCGTGTAGGTTTAAAAAACCTTTTTATGCAAAAACTCGAGAGAGGTTAAATTTTATTAAAGAAAAATAATGTGATACGAATTAATACCCAAGAAGGCGTAAGACCGATAAAATTATATTTACGCTTCCTCGACTTGGTGCAACGTTTGTTGTTCCTTAAAGTACCTACCAGAATTACAAAGTTATACAGTTTTATTTTAAGGATGAGTAAAAATAAACAAAACATTAAGTTTATATTCTGAAGTGTGATGATGCTTATTGATTTTATTTTAAAGACAAACTTAGCTTCGCGCTTTCCCTAAATATTAGATTTAAGGGTAGAAAATTCGGTTTGCTTTAAAATAAAAATTTTTTAACCAAAATTTCCAAAACAATTTGAAATTATTGGGCTAACAACTTTTCAAATTAGGTTCATCTTTTGTCGAATCTTTTGAAACTATTAACCGCTTTAATTATTTTAAACTTTTGGAAGAAAACTTGTTCAAATTATAAAAGTTGTGAAACTTTTGCTATGTAAGGAAGGCAGGAGATGGTAAAAAAAGTATTTCTATGGAAAACGAAAGGACATCTTTATAAATAGTAGAATAAAAGCATTCGAAAAGCTATGCATTTATTTTTTTTTTAATTTAATTTAGTTTTATAAGATTTACAATTTTTTCGGAGACTAATCTTGAAACTAAAAAAACCGACTGAGCTAGCAATTTAATTAAATTAAAAAAATCTAAGAAGTTTGTTGAAGATTTTAAGAAAATTTGATTTTGATACTTATTGGACTTGAATTGTTTTATTCCAATATATAAAATATTTACAAGCCATAACATTAAACTAATCAAAAAAATGCCAAAACTTCCAACCCATTGTTAATTTAGCGTAGATAGGGCCAATGCTTAGTACAGTTTTTATTATAATTACCCCAACCATAAACATTATCCAACTTTGCGAAGTTTCAGGAATAGTCATCTCAATCCACATGCACTCAGTGTCATCGTTGTCAGCTTCGGTCACGTATTCAGCTACTGATAGTTCAATCCAAGATGTGTAAATGCCCTAGAAATAAAACCTTAATATAGAGTTTTGTAACGGTACAGCCGTAACTGCTACTTAAGCAATCAAATCTCTCTGATTGGCAAATTTCTAAGTGATATACAAAAAAAACTTTGAAATGAGAAATATAAAAATGGGTATACATTTTGTCGATTGGACTTTTGAAGTTAATATCAAAAAGGTTTGCATTATTTGTAAAAGGAAACCAATAATTAAAAAGTAGGTACATCCATACCTCTTGAGCATAGTTGAAGGTAAATTAAATAATTGGATGAAAATGTTTGAACTTAAATTTCCATTAGATTATTAATAATAAATCGATTTTACAATTTAAACTTTCTTTTATCAGAAGCCAGTAGACCATAAAAGCCGGGTTCGTAACGAGCAGGCTCTGAATAAACCAATTTTTGAAAGAGATCCTTAAGTTAACTTGGCACTAATTGCAATCAAACCCATTATTTTCGCTAGATTTAATGCACACAATAATGAATACCAATAATTCAGTAAACATAATACAGGTTAGTTTACGAAATTTAGATCACAACATCGGCAGTAAAGGAAGTTGTAATCTACTGACAATGGTGAATGCATTAAGTTGATGGCAAACAGCTTAAATTGGTATACATTATTCCTAGGATTTCATTTACACAATGATAAATATTACTAAATTCATCTTCGCCGCTTAAAGCTGTTCAATTTCTGAAAGGATTTTTCCTAAGCGTACTACTCCAAAGGAAAAAATAAAGAAAATAACAAATGGAAAATTCACTTCAAATTTCAGTTTATGGCAAAAAACACAATTTTTCATTTAAATACAATTCCTTTGTTTTGTTTTTAACAATGAACTGTTTTATAAATCAAATCGTTTATTGCATTGTTTGGCGGTTTTTCTTTTCTTTTTCTACTTACAAACTTAAAAGAAATCGGAAAACAAAAAATTGTTTTATGAAAATAGCAAATAATGTAAAAGTTTACCGTATACTAAAATGATTTAGTAGTTTTGACTTGTTTTGCTTTTAAATTACGCAAAATGCATTAGATACCTTGTTCTCTCCAGTGCTTCCCCTTTTAATACAATTGGTTTGTAGAGCAACTTCAGCTTATCTCATCCAAACGATCGATTTTCAGATCACTGCTTGTCAAACTTCTTCCCCAAAATAATATCAGGGCGTGATTTCCTGAAAGTGGTAAATAAATTACAAGACGGAGGTATTATTTGCACTTACAACATTTCAAAAATTTACAAGAAAAAGGTAAAATTATTTCTGCTATTATCTCAAAAACCGCTTTAAAGCATAAAATACGATAAAAGTTGTAGTCAGTCGTCAGGATGAGTGGTTCGCTCTTCCAACTGGTTAAATAAAACAAAACCGTAAGAGGTTTTCACTAAGAAGTTTTCAGAATTTTTATGGGGACTGTACAAGTAAAAAATTTAATTCGTTTGGTGATTGGCATGTTATATGTTTAAGTTTTATGAGACTGACAACAAAAACGAGTGGATAATGTATACTCTGTAATAAAGCTGGGTTTGTATGCACTTTGATCGACAACAAAATTCAAGTTCTGTACACTAATTTTGCTCCAATCACGCTTTGATATCCTGACTAACTTTGTTTGTTTTGGTCCCACTGTGTGAAAATTTGTTGTAGTTTTTTGTGACAATTTGAAGTCGATCTACATGTCTAAAATTATGTAACTTTTATAGTAATTTAATACTAATAACAAAATTAGTAAATTCTAAAATAATGGAAAAAAAATTTATTTGAACTTAAACATCTTCTGTTTTATTTTTCATTACATTATAAAATTCTTTTAAGATAAATATATTATACAAGATAATGGACAATATTTTCATTTTAAAAATGTTATTACACATCTTAAATTTGCTAACTTTCAATATTTATATTGAAAATTGTGTACCTACTCTAAAAAGATTCAAAAAGATATTACTACGTTTCATAATGAAAAAACAACTAATAAAAGTGAACAATTTCCTTATGTATTTCGACAAACATTAATAAAAAAAAGGAAGAATCTAATATTATTTTCTAATTATTTATAATAGTTTAAATTTCGAACTAGATAACTAAATAATATTATTAATATCCTGTTTTATAGGTTAGATAAAAGCTTAAATTTTAAGTTTGTGAAAAAGTCGTACCTATTTGGGACACATTTTGACGTTATAGTTAACTCCTAGCTTCCTAAAGTCCATCTGTGATGCTTTGTGACCTAAAATTTTGGTTTTGAATTTTAATGGATTGCCGAAAGAATTCCGAATGGGTACTACTCCACTGAATTACTGAAACGGTTTAGTTTATCGCCCATATCACTGCTTATTCTGGTCTTGCACCTGGAGGATGTTGGAGAACTCAAGTTTTCTCTATCAATGTCGAAAATAAACTGCATTTTTTTTGTTTTCTTTTTTTTTATCAACTGTTTTGTAAACAACCGCCAATCTTCATGACACAGATGAGTGCGTCTATTTTATAGGTCGTACTGTATGTTTTTTTAGGTAACAATCGAACAAACCAATCAGAAACGTACCTACAAATGACAATAACTGGAAAGAGCAGCTTTCTAAGAAATAATTAATATATTATTTTTCCTCCACCATTGACTAGCAGTGCGTTCCACTTAATCCCATGGGCGACCGCGGCGTGGTTCTATAGTTATTTGATTAGACTGACTATCGTCCATAGTCGTCGTGGGCTTTAAGTGGAACGCACCCTAGGTTTTCTTTTCACATTAACTCCGTCTATTCTTGGAGGGTATTCCATACCCCCCAAACCCCCCGGTCAGAGACCCACATAGTGTATGCTCTGTCACTTACTTTTTAATCTCTATTTAGATATTTACAAATTGCAACCGCGTCAAGAAAATATGTAGCTGTATCAAGACCAAAGAATATAAAAAATGGTAGAACTTTCTACCTCCTGTCTTTTGTTTTTTTATATTATTTGGTCCTAATACAGCTACATATTTTCCTGACGCGGTTGCGATTTGAAAACATCTAAATAGAGATTAAAAAATAAGTGACAAAACATGCATTATGTTGGTTCTGACCGGGGGGTTTTGGGGGTATGGAATACCCTCCAAGGATAGACAGAGTTAATGTGGGGGAGTCGGACGATAGGTCTTGATCCGATTTTAAACATTTCTGAAGCATATTATAAAAGAAAATGAACCAAAGAGCAATTATTATAAAAGATTAAAAACATGAACGGTTGCAAATAAGCCTTATTTTTCAAAATTTTAAAAAATCACCTATGATCGAAGTGGTTATTGCTGTTCAGAGCCTTTGATTGGTTTCCGCCATAAGTAAACCAGTAGACCAACCGGAACCTAGTTGTTCAATGCACAGGCGGTACAGTATAGCCGCATACTTACTACCTAATACAGTAGTGTTGTAAAAAAACTAATTTAAGTTTTCTTCACAAACGGGGTTCCGCAGGGGTCAGTGCATGGGACCGGCTTTGTGGAACATCATGTATGATGGGGTGTTTGAATTAAATTTCCCGGACGGGGTTATAGTGGTTGGCTTCGCGGACAACTTGAACCTTATGGTGACGGCAAAAAGAGAGATTGAAGTGATGACAAAGACAGATGTCGCCATGCAACTTATTAGCGACTGGGTGGCTGCAATGGGTTTATCCCTGGTCTCAGAGAAAACGGAAGTGGTAACGCTGACGGGCCCTAAGAAGATCTCACCGATTAGTGTCAATGTCAACAGACTCAATGAAAACAACCGCTTTGGCGACCGTGCTAGGAGTAGTGCTGGATAAAAGCCTAAAATTTGCAGCACATATAGATAAAGTCTCACAAAGAGCTACCGAGGTGGTAGGGGTTATCAACAAATTGATGTCTAACGTGCGGAGCCCAGGGGACATGAAGAGAAGATTGATGACAAGCGTTTCCGAGTTAGTGATGTTATATGCCGCTTTAATTTGCATTGACGCCATGAAAATCAATAAATACAAAGCAAAATTGGTGAGATCCTAGAGAACCAGCATCCTGAGGATTAGCCGGGCGTATAGAACTATCTCTACCAGAGCGGCGCAAGTCATAGCGTCCTGTATGTCGATACATCTGAAGGCACAGGTGAAAGAAGCCGACAAATACACAGAAACGGACAATAGTAAGCATGGCGTGATCATGGAAGCAAACATGGCAAATTGGTAAATCTGTTGGGACGTCTCAGATAAGGGGAGATGGACCCACCAGCTTATACCCGACATCGTCTCATAGGTGACTCGTGGCCACGGCGAGTTGAGCTTTGAACTCACTCAGTTTTTTCCAGACACGGTTGCTTCAAAAATACCTTCATCAATTTAAGAGAGCCAACTTTCTGAAATGCATCTACTGCTGAGAAGAAGATGACGCACCACACACCATTTTGATGTGCACGAAGTAGCAGGATGTCCGGGAAAGAACGTATGGGGAGCTGGAGGTTAGATTAACTTCGGTTAATTGCATACCAATTATGTTAGAAATCGGACGATTATATACCAAAAGTGTTGGCAGGAACTAGAAAAACAGGAGAAAGACAGTTAGAAGACAAAAGACCCGAAAGGGCAAAGACTGAAGAGAAATAGAAATTTGGAAGTAATGCCATATCGTGATTCCCGGCTTTTCGTCTAAAAAGAGAAAGGGGTTTTAGTGGGTCGCCATACTGCGGGGCCTGAGGTTGGCCAATTTCCAACTATGGCTAACTCCACACTACCAACAGCTCGGGCTGTTTGAAAATTTTCCCTCTTCCACGCTAAAAAACTAAAAGGTCTTCTTCGCGTAAAGTATTTAAGGTTTTAAATTAATTTATCGATAGGTAACGGATCAATGTCGAGTACAGGTGCGTTGTCAAAATTGACTCGAAGCCACCTCCGCTACACTCCAGCCCGGCTCCGAGCCATTTTAACTAACGCTTACTAACTAATAATATTCCTTAGGGCCTTGCAACTCGAAGAAGGTGCTAATTTGAAGGGGTGGATATAACTTTTTTTATATATTGTCGTGAAACGACCTTAAAAAATCACTTTCCCCATTTTCAATTTAACGAAATCAAGTCGATATTGATAATTTTATTTTTCTTTCAATTTTTATGTTATTTTGATCAAAGGGACTCAAAGGAAAGATTTGTAACTCTTAACACAAAAAACACAAACTTTATTTTGTTTTAATTTTGAAATTTATTTTGTTTGTAAATTGTTTAAAAATTTTAAAAATGCGCGCGTAATAAGAAAGCGATAAGTGATTTGTAAAACGCAAGTTCGGTGCGATATCAAAATGCACAACGAGGGGTAACGCAAATTTTGAAAACGAAAAAAGGTCAGTCGACCGAGGAGGGTCGTAAAGCGAGTCAACCGAGAGTGGTGAAGCAAATCGACCAAGGGTCGAGAGAGAGAGTCGACATTTTGTCATTTTTTGAGTTAGTTTTGGCCGCCGAAAAAGGCGTTAAATTGAGTAATTAACTAGTGAGATCATCTTGGTCTTATGAAGACCAAAATTTAGTGAATTTTGGATTAGCGTTTTGAACAAGAATTCCTTGGTCAACAATTTAGAAATTTTTGGAAGAGTTTATCCTGAGTTTGAGCGGCGATTTATTTTTGGTTTGCCATTTTTTTTTGATTTGTCATTTTTTTGGATTATGAGTGATTCTGGTTCCAAGAGTACATTGGAGGAAGAATTGATTGTGCGTTTTTGGTCAATGGTTCGACGTTCCTGCGTGTCGAATGAGGAGTTTCTTCACCAGCGTATTACAAGGTATTTGAGCTTAATAAAAATTGTTTAACTTTCAAAATACGCGTTAGTGAAATTAAAAATTTGTGGCGCCGATAAACTTTATTTTGATTAATCTTTTAATTGAATTTTTTTGATTTCAAATTTTGTATTTACTGTAAATTTGTTTTTTTTTTGCGAACACGAATACACCATAGTGGGTGCGAATGCGTTATTTTGCTATTTTCGATTATTTGATTTTCAATTCTAATAGCGCATTCGTATTTGCTAACACCAAATAAACCATCCTTTCAAAAGCTCAAAATTGTGAGTTGCAAAAGGGTCTTTTTGATAAAAGTTTGATTTTATTAATTTTGAATAAATTAAATTTTTTAATTATTATTAATTTCGACTTTATTATTCATCTTTTTGACGCTTAACGTAAATTTTTTTGACTTTTTGACCATAATTCAATTTTTGTCTTAAAACCACGTACCCTTAGGGAGAATTACGAGTATTCCTATTTTACGAGCAGCTGGTGCATTTTTCTTGGAGGTATCTCGCCGATATCACTTCAATATTTAGAGTCCTCTAAGATAACATTAAAAAAAAATAAGATTACAGATGAGTTATTGATTGGAAACGATAGACTCTCTTCAAATCTGAACATTTTGACCTAAAAATTGATCTAAAATTGGACTGATAACAAATCTGCAATTGCGAACACCTAAAACTGTTCACATGCAGAAAAATGAGTTTCGCATATTTAAAACTTGTACAGGCCTTGAAGCTAAAAAATTGTTAAACGTCAGCTTCTGCGTCAGGTGGAAAGCAATGTTTATCAATAACATTTTGATTAAGTAAAATTTTGAATTCAGAACTTCAGTGATTGCGAATTGTTTGTAAAAAATACATCAACATAAAAAATGGAAGATGTGAAAAACCACGTCCTGATATAGGACATTGCTCATAATGTCAATTAAGATGAGCAAGAAAGTACGAACACAATGCAGTTCAACCTGAAACAGAAGCTTCAATCGATTATTTTGACCTACATATAAAAAATTAACTTTTTTATTTTGATTGAACCTTAATAAGTCTCATAATGCTTGTAAATATTGAAATTTTATTAAATAATTTCTTATGGGATCTATTTTTAAAATTTTTTATATAAAAACCTAAATATACAACATTTTTTGTAAAACGCAGCAGCTGCCAACGGAGTAGGTGTGAGTTGTATCAGTGAATATTTCGTTTATAAAATTCAAAGATAACTGACGACAATTTTCTAAAATAATCTATATTTTGATTGCCAAAAATATCTGTAAGGAAACCGTAAATTTATAGGACCTTTGACTTGTTTAAAAATTAAAATACTCAAATTAAACAAATTTTGAGTTCACTTACATAAATCGTGAAGGTAATAAGTAGTAAATCCGTTACTCTCACATCAAAATAATCACCAGATTTATTTTTAATACGCTGTAAGTAGGTATAATTAGATTGCATATTACACAAATAAAATAAAAATTATGTTTGAAAATTTACACATCGTTGGATCGCAGTTACATAATAAACATTGATGTAGTAAATAAAGAGATCGTAATTTTTCAAAATTTGTTTACACAATACACTGAGATAGTTCCGAATGTTTTTAAAACGAATTTATAGGAAATTTTTTACTTTCCTTGTGTACAATACATTAAGTTCAATTCCATTCTGTGTGGTTTTCTTCTTTTTCTGTTGAAAATCACGACACGAATACGAAAAAGTTTAAACTCCCCGAAGATCTCCTCCAAGCTGTGTTTTGAATTGTGATTTATAGTTTTCTTTAGAAATTTCTGCCGTTTTTGTAATTTTCTAAATACTTTCAATATAAAGTTCTAGAAGTAATGGAATTCTTACACTTACTTAATGCATAAACATTGTTTTAATTAAATAGCGCATGTTTTACAATTAGCGATTAAATGGGTCTGGTATTTCTTGTCAAATATTTCACGTTGGAAAACAAAAAGTGACAGAAACTAAGTTAAAAGTTGGTGAAGAATAAAGGAGGGTTCGGAAATATTACGGTGGAAGTTGATTTATCTATGAGGTAAGACTTCTGCAATAAGAAACTTAAGACATAAAGAAGGAAAATAATGATAAAGAGAACTTGGACGTGGTTAAATCAACGGAAGGGGCGAATCAAATAAAGTAGATTGGATTGCTTATCTTAATAAAATTGAAAGGAAAGTTTGATAAAGGATGCAGGAAATGAACATTAATTTAGGAAAAACTTAAGTGCATGAAACGCATAATAAAAATATAAAAAAGAAATTTTAAATCTTGAACTTAAATTACGGTGACAGTATCATTCGCTACCCAGTCATATTTCTTTCTCGTTTGTTCAAATGTTTTATGAAATTTATGGTAACAAATGGTAGAAAATTCATTTTCATAATCATACCTCTATAAATTTTAAATAATATAAAAAGTTTAAAATCAGATTATAAAATAAAGTGCTTAATTTTTGTGCAGCTTTCTCGATACTTCGTGAGTTATTAACATAGTGTGACTCAGGCGATTTTTGGACATATAACTAAGAACAAAGGTACTTGAATAACCGTCGTTTTAAATAAAAATCGGGAAAATCAAAAATTTGCTTTCATTTGTAAAAACAAAAACGAGGCAGTCGGAGCATATAGAGGTCATATTAGGTGACATTGTACGTAAAATACTCGGTTTTAAATAAGTGACCATTGTAAGATTTTCTGATGATCTAGCCCTACTCATCTAGAACAAAAGCGCAAAAATAAACAAAGCCAAAGCAATGTATCTCTGAAAACATCGCTGATCCTGGCTAACATGACGCTAGTAGACTATCAGGCCAGAGAAAGTACGAATACCCACTCCAAGTAAGTACGAGCGCAAGCCCAGAAAGACAGTCTGGCAGAATGTCTACGCAGATGAGAGAAGGTCGAGGTCATCCGATAGAAAAGGAAGCTCATACCCGAAGTACGAAATTAGACATTGGTTTGGCAAACGGGCGACTTTAAAATGCAACTACTGTAAGAAAGCGGACACCTCGGACCACATTATCTTCTCCTGTGTAAGATGGAAAGCTGCTAGGTTAGAGGTTAAACTAAACCAATTTACAGCTCGATTCAGACACAGTAATCGACAAAATGCTAGAAAGTCACAGCCGGTGAAACATTACTGACAAAATGATCTCCACAATTAAGGCGGAAAAAGAGGCAGCAGAGCAAAGAGCTAAAGCAGCTGCGCGCCTACGCCAAAACACATAAGAAGACATGCAAAGAATTATATAAACAGAAAAAACATTGAAGAAAAATACCGCACTAGTAGTGAAAATAATGCTGAAAGACGTATTTTTGCAATAAAAAGAGGATAAAGGGAGGTTTTAATCGATGAAAGTCCGACACTACCGTCATAGATGGTGGTGGTATCTCGTACAAGATTTTCTTCTCTCTGCAGAACGTTGAAAAGAAAAGATTGATGTATTGTGATGTATTTACTTAATTTTCAATGTATTAAAGCGATCCAAAATAGGTATACATACATACAAAAAAATTTACAAAACTATGGAGTTAGAACATGTAGTTAATTGAAATTTTCATGTTTAATTGGTAGAACAGTTTGTCAATAGCAACATTTATAAGAAAGTCTAATGTTAAATGTTTGGTTACAATTGATTTGAAAACTTATAAGAAAATATCGATACTCTTTACTTAAGGGGGAAGTCTACTGCAACAAAAAAAAAACAGGCCAATTTTCCGGATTTTTTTTTCTAACAAAATTATGACTCATATAATAATGTAAATTAAACCGTCATCTTTATTATATATTCAAGTATTTGTAAAAAAATTTTCAAGTCGAAATATTCAAAATTGCCGTCGTGGCACTCCTTCAACGCAGGTCCGTCGTTTTTTAACGGTGTACATGAAATCTCCCGTCTGGATGAATTAAAAAAAAAAATGATTTTTATCTACATAGTATTGACTCTCGTTTGTCGAGGTATTTTTTTGATATCGTTTTTTGTTTAACTGTTATAAACAATAATAACATCAAATTTGGGCAAAAAAATAGAAAATAATTTCAATAACTTTTTTTCGGCGCCAAAATGTTTTATCGACAAACGAGAGTCAATACTATGTAGATGATAACCATATTTTATTTTTTTATTTTGGATTTCCCAGACGTGAGATTTCATGTACACCGTATAGACACCAAAAAAAAATAGACGTGCGTTGAAGGAATGCCACAACGGCAATTTTAAATATTTTAACTTGAAATTTTTTTTACAAATACTAGAATATATAATAAAGATGACGGTTTAATTTAATTTAATGTATGAGTCAGATTTTGTTAGAAAAAAAATCCGAAAAATCGGCCTATTTTTTCTCTTGTCACAGTAGACTTCCCCCTTAAGAACTTATGAGCTTACATACGTGTCTAAAACATACAGTTTTTTTATGTGATATTATTTATGAAATTGATAATAATTTACACACATAGATTACAATCAAAAATTTTTGCTGGTCTGACTTCATTTTACATAAATTGCTTTACCTCAGTACCAGCTTGAAGAACTAAATCTGTAAGAACTCGAATCAGCTACAACTTTGTTTGTTGTTTTGATTACTCGGTTAATGCCCGGTTGAAGTTAACCAGAGGTTACATTTTAATCTACACTTTTCATTGGTTGCATAGTTTAATTAATCGTTAGTCAAGCTATCTCAGGATTAAAAAAATATTAAAAAAAACGGCCATAAGAGTTTACTGATTCACCTCTTTTAAGAAAAAAAATAAGATTTTTTACTTGAATTTAGCAACCTAATTCTTCCCTTTTGGTAGCTATCTAAGTTTGGGTAAAAACCTACATTTTGTAAAGAAAGTCAAATACCTGGGTCTAACTGTAGACAACAGGCTAACCTTTAAAAACAAATTGTTAATATAACAATCACAGCAACTAAAGACAAACAAATTTATGCGAAAGGACGCAAAAATGAAAATTTATAAAACAATGATCCGACCTATATTGACATATGCAACTGAGACAAGAGCGGAAACAAAGAAGACAAAACAGAAAATGAAAACAATGGAAATGAAAGTATTAAGATCGAACCTGACCCTCAGAGACAGAAGAACCAATGCTTCAATACGAGAAGAATGCGAAGTTCAAGACGTTGTCAAGTGGAGTAAGATCAAAAAAAGAGAGTGGAATAGCCATGAAGAACGAATAGACAGCGGAATAGACGACCGCCCAAGAGATGGGCTCAAAGCTGGTTTTCCTTGTCGGTTGAATAAGGCAAGATAAACAGTAGAAAATCCTAGTCCAAAGTAGAAGAAGCAACTAAAGACCATATGGGCTTCTAGAAGATTGATTTAAAAGCCGTGGGGACTAAAACCACATATCGTCGGTGAAACCAGAAACCAGAAAGCGGCTATTCTGGGACTGCATGCTCTACATTTAGTAATAATGATGAAGGCTCAGCTGGGGGCTTATAAGCTAACATTAAATTATCAAAGGGTAATAACCCCCAAAAAGAGTTATCATACCATGATTTTTAACTCTATCATGAGAATAAACGTGCTATGTAAGCAATCGGACAGAAGTAAATCTGCGAAGGACTTCCAAAAATCTTTAAATGTGGTAATACCTACGAAGATGTGGGGAATATTAAGCAGGAGTTTGGGCTTGCTATGACACCATCTGATATACAGATAGATTTAAAACAAATATTAGTACTGGAGCAGGAGTTGGCACAGGTAGACCAGGGGTTGCCTTTTAAGTATAAACCTGAACTGCTGCGTCACTGTTTTCCAGACAAAAATCATTGCAATAATGGTCTGTGCAGAAGAGGTCGTAGGGAGAGCTTTTATAAATAAGCAAATGTGCATCATGTCCGACAGAAAATCAGCACTCAAGGCCTTAGAAGGGGTAGAAATACAATCTAAAGTCTTAGTGCATTGGGGACATTGGCTAAACACAACAGCTTAATGCTGAAGTGGATTCCAGACCTTCCCGGCTTCGGCACCACTACGTGTTGATATATTTACTTAAAAGGTTGCAATTTAAGAAAATCTGTGGCAGGGCATGTATTGTCGTATTTCAAAATGCCTGTTCATCTTGAGCTCTATATCGAATCAAATAAAAGATGTTGACATTTTCTACATCAATGAATGATTATTATGAATAGAGGAATAACCGCATTAGGTTAGCAATTAATAAGTATCCACAGATAAGATAGATTTTAACTCAACAGGTACTACCTAAGCACTCCAAAATAAAATTGAATTTTTTTCTTCTACCAAAACGAATTCGAGTTACATGATTGAGACCTTTGCATTCTGAAAGCACGTTGTTTTTATAACTTGCTATGAAAATAAAGTATTTCAGGCGGAGCGCTGTAAATGAACACACAAATAAATAAATAAAAATTGAATTAGAAAAATAAATATTAAAATTGTAACAGTTGTGTTTGTTACCGAAAAAAAAAAGCAATCGAACTGCTTATAAAAGCCAAACAAGAGGAAACTTTTCTCATGTTTTATGGATTTGTTTAAAAAGTATTTGTTTGAGGTAGCGAATCGTAAAAAGTCCTAAAGTAAAAACAATATCGACAAATACAAACCTTTTGTGATCAAAAATCAGCACACGTGTTGAGATATTGACTTCCGATTTCCAGTGCCAGAAAATTTATTCTTTAAGCATCTGCTTTATAGGAATGGAAATATAGAAAGCATAATTCAATTTGTATCAAATATTTACTGTTTTTGAGCAAAACTTCCATACTTTCATCGAGTTTATAATGCAAATGTTGTTGTTGCTCATTTCGTCGGATCAATCAAATTATGGATTTTTTAACAGTGGAAAAGTAATATTCTTCATTTTATTATTGTAAGATGAATACGACTGGTTTTATCTGCAATATTAGTTGAATTACTGATGGAACGTTTAACAATGAACTACGAGATTAGTATTATCATCTGTTGTTGATATAAATTTACCAAATTGTATCATTCGTAAACAAAGAAAATAAATATAAACTTGAAAATAATTTAATAGGGTAATAAATATTTCTATTCTTACGGTATGAAAAGGTAATAGAAGTTTGGGTACAGGAGGTTTCAAAAGTTACGCTAATCTGGGAGTATTTGGAGCATAAAAGGATGAAGGGGTAAATTAATCCAAGTGTTAAAATATTCTCTTTATAAATTTTAAACAATGGTTCAAGTTATTACAAAATCAATTAGATGTAATTTTACATAGGGAAATCCTTATTTGAAAACGCATTGACTAAGCCTCGAGAGAAATGCAAACAACAATTAGGCTAGCCAAGTCCCAAGCGGTTCATTATAAAATTATTTAGTCTGCTACAGCACGGAACTTCACCCAACAACATAAAGCAATTTTCCAACAATAACCTAATTGTTAATATTATTTTGGAAAAGCAATTTGAGTTTTGTCGTTGCATCATCACTTTGCGAGGAAAACAACAAAAACATCTAAAAGGACGAACAAATCTATAGTAAATCGTCTTGTACAACTCTGGCAAAACACGAGAGTTTAGAGCGCGGTGGCTGAAATAAAACAACGTGAAAGTTTCGTAGCATAGTTTTGAAACTTTATTCGTTTCCACAATACCAGTTTAACACAATACGTAATTTGACTACTTTAAAATACTCACTTTCAGGGATTTTGTTCTAAAATTATGTAATAAACGTTTAGTGAATAACTTTGAAATTTATAACAGATATACTTCACTTTAAGGGAGAAACTTGATTCAAAAGCGGCATTACGTGGTTTTATTTGTAAATAAATCAACAAGATAATGAATCGAAATACTTGGAATAATCCAATTATTCTAAGCTCTTGAGAACGTCTGCTGATTAAGATGGAGCAGAACGTGATATTTGCATTATAGTAATGCGCGCCACAAAAAGAAAAACAAATGGAATACCAATGTCTCTTTCTCTTCATAATTTAGTTTTGAAAACCAAATTATCTTATCGCAGGTTGTCGTAATAAACGAAAACAATTTTAAATTTACATTAATTTTACAGAATTGCTGTAATATTGTCACCCACAGCAGTCGGATAAACAAAAGTTTCTTATGAAAAGCGACAGTTTTGGTTTATGCACTCTGTACATTGTCTAATTTAAAATTGGTAACCATCAAAAATAATTAGTTTTTTATAATAAGATAATAAATTAATTATTGTCTTTCTAAGAGTGAATACCCCATTAATCTCATGTGAATTAGAATTTATTTCTTAAAATTGTTTTACAGAAAAACCTGCTGAAAAAAAAGCATTTACCATCTCTCCATTTCCCTAAATGACCATGTCATCTGCTCAAGAAGTTCTGATCTGATTACACATAGTCCTGAAATTTTATCCTGCTGTACTGTATAGATACAAATGCTGACAAATTTTTCTTCTTCTTTAAAATGAACTTTTGTCTTTTTCATTATTTTTCCGAATAATATAAAAAAGCATCTCATAAATTTTATCGATACAAATGTAGAAATTTAGAGCAAATAAGAGTAACAAAACAAGGTAAGTAAACAACATTGGAGATGCTTTGTTGACGTGCAACATAAAAAAAGCTTTACATCAAGTCGATCAATTGTCACTTACGAGAAAACATCGAATATTACCTCAGTTCTTTTCTCAATTCAAGCGTCAAATAAATAAGAAAATTTGCTATTTTTTCTAATAGAGAAAAATAGGTCACGTGGTAAACGCATTTACCATTTTCAAATTCGGTTTATTTAAACTTGAATGCGAGAGTGACAAGTACGAGTAAATCAAGTTGATAAAAAATTATGATTAATGAGTTTTCTAAAATATGATCGGAATACGTGTGCGGAAACTCAAAAGTTACTTTATCCTTACAAAACGATATTTTGTATGTATTTTAAAAAAGCTAAAATTTTACTTGTAAAAAAATTATTTTGTTTTTCAGAAAAAGCAAGTAGCTTTAATATTTTCTGCTCCAGACTTCTAGCTTGCCTGATTTTTCTGAATCCCTATTTATGTTGTTCGGGATAACGTTGATGATAGTTCCACCTCGATAAAAAAGAATTTTGATGAGACAGATATAAATACGCTACGCATAGGTTTCTTTAAACTTGAAACGATTTCCTATTACATAATTTATAAAGACTGGAGATTTTGTCAACGTACAATATACGAGGTTGCTTTCAAAAGCTCTCCATTGCATTCATAAGCGGAGCAACCGATAACAAATTACTTACTTTTTGAAAGTATAAATCAGCAAATTCCTTTTTTGCTTGTGAATAAAATAAAAAATACCAAGTTAAAAATTTATATCATTCCTTTTTGCCTGTATGTATTTGAGTTCCATTCTAATATCCATAATGTATATTCAAAAAGTTGACATTTTACTGTCTGAGATAACCACATTATTTCTTTTTCAGAACATCAAGCCATCACATTTCTCCCATTTTTCTTGGCTTCTCTACCAATAAGTTACATCCTACTAACGTATTGAAAATTATAGGGGCCCTCTTTTGATAATATTCCACTGTGATGTTAATTTCAGCTCCAGCAGATTATTTACCGTCTTTTGCACCCATTTTTCTACGTACCCAAACGAATTGTACTTTTTACACCGTTTTTTCTTGAGAAAGAGAGAGATTAAAAAGTTCATCAATGTGTGCGTTCAGAGAGCTCGGTGTCATCAGTCCATTCAGCAGTTTGAATTACGCTAAACGATGTGCTTACAGTCAGCAACCATTGCCTAGCAACCTTAAACTAATCAGAAGTTGAACAAACACAGCGTAAAATTTTTGAGCTAAGTTTTTTAGTCAACAGTTTGTAAGTAAGCGCTCCGTTCAGCAAAACTTGATTAGTCAACTTCTCAGCCGCTGAGCTTTGCTAAACGCACCCACTGAAGCGCAGGAATGGATTAAAGAGCTATGTTTTATTTACTCTTCTATTACAGAATTTTATCAATATAAAACTATTTTTTAAATATTCCCTGGGCCCTCAAAAGCAAATTTTACTTGATATTTTGAATTGATGAACATATTTAGTAAGCAGTAATTTACAATAAAAAAATGAAACAAACAATACAAAAACGCAAATTATATTTAATGTGGGGCTAACATAATAATCCAGCTCGAAAATTGTTTAAATTGTCAAAAGATGATCTAAAAGCTTTAAATTCAAAATAAACTTTGATATCAAAGTTAAAAAAAGTAAAATATCTAATAATAAAACGTCGGTTGTAGTTCATCACATTGAATTTTCTTATACTGCGCTCAAAAATAAATTAATAAAATTTTCACTTTCTACTCGTAAAATAATTAATCAACGGTTCATTCAATTTTGTATAGTAAGGAGCTTAGGAAAAACATCACAATGAGCTCGCAATTATAGATTACTAAACATGTACATACATAATAAATTAAACGTTAAATCAATTTCGGATTTGAGCACTTCGTATATTGCTCGAATGAATAAATAATTAAGTCAGAGCGAAACGTAGACTTGCTCTTGCACGAATTGATTATAACAGTTTGTTTACATCCTCAAGACGTAAATCGTAATTTATTCGTAATAAAATTTTGTTTTGCTTTAAGAACGGTACTGTAGCTTGCAAAGATAGAAAATGGCCACTTGAAAAATCTAATCCAGAAAATGCAGATGAAATGAATTCATTAATATGTATAAAAGCTGTGCTGTTGTTCATTGTGTGCAATTTGGAAAAAATCGATTTTGAAAAACAAAAAAATCTGTAAGAGTAGCAAAAGATTTTGTAGTAAATACCATAGTTTTCGTCGGTGACTATCAAAGTTGACCTTTTTAACTCCCATTTAATTCCGATATTTCTCACTTTATCAAATATTTAGGTCCTTTAGACTATTTGATTTTTGGTCAAAAAAGAGCTCAAAAATGATAAATTCTTGTAAAGTAACAACTTTATTCTGGCCGTCTCAATGGTCCTCCGAGTTAGAGGTTCTACGTCGGACTAGCTCCTCATCGTAGGTAAAAATCGGGAAAAAAAAACGTCGTAAAACGTTCATAATTCGTTTTCATTTAGTAAAAGTGTAGGTACTTTTTTAAAGTACCCCGTATTTTATCTTGTCAAGATTACTACAATATTATTAAATGTTTCGTACTAAACTCAAAAATCTTTGACTTATTTACACATTTAATTGTTCAAGTATAATAATAATAGGTAAATAGAGTTGTTATTAATGATCGTAGATCAGAATAATCCACAACCGCAACATCAACATAACAACCCACATACATTTTCATCCAAATACACAAATGTGATAAATTTATACATCGGCGTTGGCAAATATGAAATATCCAAAATAATTTTTATTTTTTTCAGTTTGAATAATTACTGCAACAAATTTAATTAAACCCTGAAAGTTTCCACTTCCTCTAGGAAAAGTTAAGTCCTTTGGTAGGTACAATACGAATTTTTACACAATTAAAAGTTTAGGAATTGACAGTTTTGTAATAATATTTTTTCAATATACGAATATTGTAGAAAGTTATAACCATTTTATTTCGACAGTAAAATGTTTATCTTGACAAACTTTTTTAATATTATTGTTACAAATAAATTTTTGCTTTCTACAAAATACGACGTACTTTCAAAAGTTTGATTTAAAAAGTGTAATTGGCAATTTAAAAAAAATTATTTTTATAAGTTATGCATAAGTAGGAGTTATATTTATTATGTTCTTGATTCTTCAGAAATTTTCTAATCTGTAAACTATTTTAAGGGGTAAAAGACTTTAGTGTTTCAATCTTCTGTTTGCAGGAAGGAGAAAAACTTATGTGGCGACTTATTAATTATTGTGTGATCTATAATCAAAATTATAGATAATTGGATAGCTCTAAGCTGTTATTGGTTTCTTTTTTTTCAGAAATATTTGTTTTTGTGCCAGCTTTGTTTATCCTTGGTTACGTTAATTTGCATTAGAGGGAGATGAGCAGGTAAGCCAGCGCCGGCGTGAATGAACCAGCCTAGAAGCAGCGTTAACCATATTAACAGGAATTACTGGAAAATTGAAATCCAAAACCGAGCTAATATTACGTCCGTCTGGAATTTAAACACGTTCGGGCACATATTCACGCAGCCAGCTTATCGCTTCAATTCAAAGAATTCAAGGTCAAACGTTTTAGAATAAAATAATATTAAGGGTCAATGTATGAGGGGCATGGATTACATTTATCTGTGGTAATAGTGAAAAAGATGCAGGACCACATCTAAAATTATCATTAAAAAAAAAATTTATTAGTAAAATAAATAGCACGCACAGAAAGTAACTCAAAACTTTATAAAGCCTTAGAGCTTAGAAACATAACATTGTTCTATTACGTCAGACCAGCGACAACTGTGAGTGATTAAATTATATTTGCATTGCACGTTTACATTTTTCTTTAATTTTGGGCACGTATAATCAAATCCAGTAAAAAATGAATTCTGTTCCTCATCAATAACGCAATTTGATATTGAATCTTGGGGAACTTTTTCAGTATATTCCGAAGGTAAACCAAACACTTCGTCGTAACTATCAAAGTGTCGCTTTAACGGAGGTTCTTCTAAACGAAAATAAGCGATTTTCCAAACCGATTCGGAAGACCCAAAAAATATATGGCCTTTAATTTCTTGTATACCGTTCGAACCTAACCTTTTCTGTTTATCTATTAATAATAAATTAGAAATTAAATCTTTGCAATTCTCTGAGCAATAATTTGGAATACGGTACTCTGCTCTGCGGATTTTTTTTTGTATCAATTTCGTACTGTTTCCATCAAAAGCCCTATAGCCCGTAATCATTTTGTAAATAATGGCCCCCAAAGACCAGTAATCAGCCGTTCGGCCGTATCCAGATCCATCTAACACCTCCGGTGCCATGTAATTTAAACTGCCGCAGTAAGAATAAGTTTGAGCGTATTTCGACATATTTTCCTTAGCTAGGCCAAAATCTGCCAGTTTAAGATGACCGTGCATGTCGATTAAAATATTAGCCGGTTTCAAATCCCTATGAATCGTATTTTTGGAATGTAAAAACTCCAAGCCTAATATAATTTCTTTGCTAAAATAACAAACAGATTTCTCAGAAAGATGTCCTATCGACTTTCGTAGTACGTACAAAAAATCGTTCAATGTACCACCACATAAATATTCCAAAATGAAATAAAGCTTTGCTTCGGTTTGAAAGGCGTAATACATTTGAACAATGAACGGATGATCTCTAACACGTAGGAAGGTATTTCTTTCTGCAATGATGGCCTTTCTACTTAGTGTGTCTTCCAAAATTCTATTTTTATGTAAAGCTTTCATCGCGTACACTTGGCCCTTATCGGAACCATCCTTTTTTCGTACTTGAAACACAGTGCCAAAAGAACCTTTACCTATTTTGCAAAGTATATCGAAATTATCGACTGATAGTTTAGCGGAATTGCTTAGACTGACATTTTTGGGTTCAGTGTTCATAGTTAGAGTTGTATTCATATCATGTCATAAATTGGATTTCTATTTTTTTTTTATAAAATTTTTTAACTGTTTTTCTTAAATACATAGTCTTCATTACCAATTTTGCAAGTTAGCCAATGGTAGGACATCTATATTGGTATTTCTGCATTCTAAAATTGCCTTTCTTTGTCATAATCAGGGGCGGATTCAGTAACTTTTTCAAAATGAGGCGATTTCATAGATTGAAAAGAAAAATACAAAAAATGATGACACGTATCCGTCAATACTTTTTTCAAGTAATTTTAGTTTTTACGTGTTAAGGCTGTATGACACGATGGCAAATTTTGCATAAAATTTACATTTAAATGGTAACTAACCAATAGAAAGACTTTATTAGTATCCATCAGACGTTTTTCATTATATAAAATTTAGCATCGTGTCATAGAGGTTTTGTGGTAATTTTGTGATGTTTATAATATATATAAACATCACAAAATTAGCCCAAAATATTTTGAAATTCAATAAATAATAATAAATTGCTTTAATAAATAGTTTTATTATAATTATTGTTGATTAATTAATCAACGATTTTCAGTTGACTTCCACAAATTGAAACTCGCCGGTACTCTTTAGACTTTAAAGTATATAACAAAACAAAAATGGTCAACCTGGATTGGTCAATATTTTTTTAGCAACCTAAAAAGAAAGATGGCAACCAACTACGCCATTAAATCAAAATTAGTTTCATCTTAAGAATTCACTTCATAATAATTCATATCTAGCGGATTTTAATTTGCTGCCTTAAAAATACAAATTGAACGGTTTTAAAATTGAAGTAGAAGTTGAGTAAATAAGCGCATTAGAGAAAAACTTAAAAAAGACGTAAATAAAATGAACAATTTGGAAAGGGTGCGGTATTCTTAATAAATGTCAACTACAGAGCGGTTAGCTGATAACAGTATCATTTAGGTTTTAGCTGCCAGCAGTAAATTAATGCCGAGGATTACACCCCATCATGTTAGAAAGTAAGTGCTCGTGTAAAAAAGTTTTAGTGGGGTAGTTTACTGCGTAGACATGTAGAAATATTAAAAAACCTAATTTTTTCAAACATACAATTATCGTATTGCAGCTTTTGGCTTACCAACTTTTTTCATTTAAGAAAATTTATAAAATATTTAAGATAAGCTCTGCACGACCCCTTAAATTTAAATAATGAAAGATGAGTTTTATTTTCGTGTCTGTGGTTCTTATTCTCGACGATTGCCATAGCTTTACGACTTATGAGTAAAATATAAATGGGAGGTTTTTACCGTCAAAAATATTTTTAAACTTGCACAATTAAAACTGAAATTTGATGTTTTAAAAATACGAAATTTTGAATTGAAACCCAGATAGTTTTATAATGTTCCTAATTAGTTGGGGAACTCTACGGTAAGTTTCAGGTTACCAGCAGTCAATTTAATCAATATAAGTTGGAAACTAACTTATGGATTATTTGTAACCAATCCGTGTTCTTTAAGGTATCAGGAACATCTAAACGCCAATTACGAGGGTACATAATTTCAAAATTATGAAAAAGAAGCGCAGGCCTGAAGCGGTTGAACCAGATAACGTAGCAAGCTCTACAATTCAAAAGGTTCAAATTTAATCACTTTCTTTAACAATTTAATAAAAATTATAACCAGAAACGTTTTCAGAAAATAAACATTTTAATTAATAATTATTTTTAACAATCTTACACTGACATACCCTCCCTGACTCCCCCCTCCCAAGAGAAATTATGCGTACGGCCCTGTTTTCTTACAAATGAACGTGTAAATATCAACATTCCAATTGTTTCAAAAGTTAACCCAATTATTTAGTTATCAGATCTTTTACGCTTTTATTATACTGTATATTTTTAAAAGTTAAATGTTTTGAATTGTTCGAAATTTAAATTCAAGAAACGAATGATTTCTATTGGCTTGTCAGTATTTTAATTTCAAATTGGTACAGGATACGCGGGGTTGGCGCCACTGCTACTTATCTTTTAGGTGCAATGTACTAAATTAGTTCACTTGCTTCGTTGAGTGATGGTGAAGTTGAGACGATAAATGAACGTTCATTTTTATGAGTGCACGTGGAAAAGTAACACAAAAATTAATTTCTGTAAGTAAAAATTTAAAAACTATTTCGTCTTATGTTTATTTTTAGAGCTTGTTACTATTTGTTTATTTTTATAAGTAAATTAAGCTTTTTTATTGAAGTAAAAAAGTACCTCGTGGTTTGGTTTTTTAAACCTAGAATACTGGCCAAACTTTACCAGATAAACTATTTCTTTATCAAATATCGAAGTGAGACTGGTAAAATTAATAGTATTCAATGGTTAATTATTTACTGTAATAAATAAATTTTAACATTGCACCTCACTCTGGGTGCCTTTGACCCCACATGGTTTTGCAATGTCATACCAAATAGTTATCACGTTATCACCTGCGGTTTTAAACATTTTGCTGCATTGTCCGATACGCAACTACCAACCTCACAAACTGGCGTTTGATTTGTTAGCATTTTACATTTTTTACCTACGGCGAAGAGTGGGGCTACTTGATTAATTTTGTATGAACCCTAACCAAACAAATTAATTTTTAGTGCTTATTGGCTTGTACATGCAGCTCTAACTAATCAAAATTTTATCTCATTTAGGGCCGGTATTTCCATTTTCGAATAAAGTACCGAATAACTAAGTGTATGTCAAATAACTTTATCGGGAGGTTTTATTTGTCCGATAGTAACCTCTTATTCGGAGATGGAAATACCGGTCTTTATGCTTTTACTGCAGTTTTTTTCTTGAAATTTATAGCTTCTTTTTTTTATTCTAGTTACTTACATATTTGAATAATTTGGTCAAGTTGGGATGGAACCTTTGCAAATTTTAGGTAAGTTTGCTTTGCAATTAATTTTTTGTTTTTAAAAAAGAACTGATGATATTACCAACCGAATCACTTATGATATTACAGTGATTATAACTTCTACATGCACTACCAACTGATGAAATTTTTATCATTATTTATAATTTTATTGCAGTTTTTTATCTTTATATTTATAGTTTCTTTTTTTTTATTACAGAATTTTCATGCATTATGAACAATTCAGTCAAGAATAGGATGCAACTTTTTGGAGATTTTAGGTAAGTTTGCTTTGCAATTTATTTATTTCTTTTGAAAAAGAAACTGATGATATTACCAACCGAATCACTTATGATTACAGTGATTATAACTCTTACATGCACTACCAACTGATGACATTTTTATCATTGTTTATACTTCTATTTTAATTTTTTTTATATTTATAGTTTTTTTCTTTTATTACAGAATCTGATGTATTATGAACACTTCAGTCAATAATGGAATATAAATTTTAGGTAAGTTTACTTTGCAATTTATTTATTTTTTTAAATGATACTGATGAAATTACCAACCGAATCACTAATGATATTACAGTGATTATAACTTTTACATGCACTACCAACTGATGAAATGTTGATTATTGTTTAAACTTTTATTGTAATTTTCATCTTGGTATTTATAGTTTTTTTTTTATTACAGAATTTTCATGTATTATGGACAATTCAATCAAAAATAAAATGCTACGTTTTGCAGATTTTAGGTAAGTTTGCTTTGCAATTTTTATATATATTTTTTTTAATGATACTGATGATATTACCAACCGAATCACTTATGATTTTACAGTGATTATAACTTACATGCACTACCAACTGATGAAATTTTTATCATTGTTTATACTTTTATTGCAATTTTAATCTTGATATTTATAGTTCCTTTTTTTATTACAGAATTTTCATGTATTATGAACAATTCAGTCAATAATAGAATGCCATGTTTTGCAGATTTTAGGTAAGTTTGCTTTTCAGTTTATATATTTTTTTGAAAAAGAAACTGATGATATTATCAACCGAATCACTTATGATTTACAGTGATTATAACTTACATGCACTACCAACTGACGAAATTTTTATTATTGTTTATACTTTATTCCAATTTTTATCTTGAAATTTATAGTTTTTTTTGTTACAGAATGACATTGAATGATGCAATCAAGAAAGAATTGCAGCCTTCTGGCAAATATTAGGTAAGTTTACTTTGCAATTTAATTCTTTTTGAGAGACAAATGATGATATTACTAACCGAATCACTTATGATAATAGTGATTATAACTTTTACATGCACTACCAACTGATTAAATTTTTATAATTTTTTATACTTCTGTTGAAATTTTTATCCTGGAAATTTATAGTTTCTTTTTTTTTATAGAATTTCATGTTTGAATGAGAGGGAATTTAACCTTTTACAAATTTTAGGTAAGTTTGCTTTTGCAATTTAATTATTTTTTGGGGAAAAACAATGTTAGTTGATCAACAATGATTTCCAAATATTTTATATTTGTTGTTCCATTTGTAAACTTATGTTTTGTATTATTTTGAAATGAAGAAGATTTGTAAATTTAAATTGTTTTGATTTTTTTATTTTAGAATTTAGATTTTATTTTTGAGAGTTAAAAATAAAGAATGTTAGAAAAGGATTGTGTTTTCTTTTAGTTGAGATTTTGAGGAAAATGAGGGATTTTTTTAAAACAATAAATTTTCAAGGGCGCGCGATAGCCGCCAGTTGATAATTTTGATTGGGTTAGCTGTCGACATGAGGGTAGAAGGTTCAACCTTTTTCATATAATTTTTAAAACTTGGAAAAGATTGAGACTGGAATTATTTCGAAATTTTTTTTATTTATGCTTATGCTGCAGTTTTCATCTAGAAATTTACGCAATATTTTTTTGTTACAGAATTTCATATTTGAACAATTTGTTCAAGTTGGAATGAAGCCTTCCTTCCCAAAAAAATGGAAGAATGAGGAATGGCTTTTTAATAAAATTTGGTAAGTTTGCTTCCAACTGATTCAGATTTGTTTTCTCATTAATTCACAAGTTCTGGAAGAAATTTAATCAGGGAGCTTTGAATATTCTATTTTTGTGCTATTTTCTATAGTTGGTTTGATTTCTTGAATTTTCTCAAAGATCAATCGCGTTTTTCAGTTTTCATTTAAGTCTCTTACCTCCAATTTGAATTACCAGTGTAATTGCCTTTGGGCCAATTCTAATATTCAAAATGTGCATTATTGGGAGACCCTACCAAAATCATTCTAAATTATTTCTGCTGCAATGTATGATTGGATTTTAACTAAGGGGTAATTTTTAGACAGAATTTAAAGCGAAATTCTGAAATTAATTAATTTTAAACTTGTGAATAAACCAGAAGTAGTAAAAAAAAAATTTTTTAATTTAAGGAGCAGGAAATTAAAATGTTATTAAAGGACTTTAAAAAATATGCAACTGTTTTTTTTTTTCTAATTTGAATGTTCCAAACGGATGTGTAGGGCGATATAAGCATCTATTTATATTTTGTATTGGTTATGCTTTTAATATTTCGCTGATCATGTACATGTAAAGTTTACACCATTAAGGTTGACTTGTATAGTCCAAGTTTAACCGGTAACTATGGTTTAAACTCGGATTTTGACAATTGTGATTGGTTAATCTACAGTTTAAAATTTTAAACTAGATCTATACAAGTCACCCTAAAAATCTTATAAAATGATTTTACACCCTTTTAGTACGCTGTAGGGCGACAAATGCAATATTTACTCATTCCACCACTGCATATGGCAAGCGAGAATTATAAATAAATAAACGCATTCAAATTTATTACGAATTGTGATTCCCACCTAAAGAAAAAGGCTAGTTATTGCAACTAATAAGTGTAATTTAAAAAGCCATGCCTTTTAGTATGCACTTGGATTTATAATCCAAAAAGAAGGTCGAAAAAATCGAAAATTTGGAGTAATTAATGAAGGTATTCGTTTGTACCTCTCCGCTCCTTAAATCACATGTCGAAGATTTTTCTCTGAATTGTAAGCTGGTTGTGTGAGTCTTACTGGAAAATCTATTTTTTATATTTGAAAAAGCTTTTGTTAAGAGGTTTAACAATTAAAAACATTGTTTAACATTTGTTGGTACACAATGGCCGATGTTTTAACATCTTTCAGAAAAATGTAAGTGGGTTACATTTGAGTTGTGACTTGCAACCTCGAAGTTTTTTAAGAAGCTTCTAGCAAAATTTGTGTTTGCTTCTTGGGTGAAATTTTTTTCATCTTTCAACAAAAAAATTCTTCCATGATCGTCATTAGCGTGCATCTCCAAAAGCCATTTTGATCTCCTACCTCCTCCACCTCTCTGATCTCTTTTAGAACCTCTGAAGCTCTTTACCTTCTAGTTTCCTGCTCTATATGTTTTGGATCTACAGTTGAAGTTTTCTCCAACGTAGATCTGTTTTGCCAGTGTATTTTCTAGGTCAAGCAGAGGGAGTTTTGTCTATTTCAACAGAGGGTGGGAAGTAGGATGACACTGCTGTCCTCTGTGGCGATCGAGACTACTGTTATCAAATAAATTCATAATTGTTTTAGGAATTGTTACCAAAAGGTGCAATTTTATTTTCTTTTACACAAAACTTCATATTGATTGAATTATTACAAATTTTCTACTATTGTAAGTTTGTGTAGCAAGAGGTGGTCCTCTTGAAAATCAAAATTTTTTATTATGGAAACTTCTTACCTCAGAAACAATTAATTAATGGAAAGTCTTGGGAAGGAGGGGGAACCAAATAAAACACTGCAGCTTCAAGCGACCGGTTTCGACTATTTGCTAGTCATCATCAGGCTATATTTATTGATAAGATATTGTAAGTAATGGATAGAATATTTGACAATATGATTCTTACCCAATGGAGCTGGATGTTGGTTGGTTTCAAATTTCAAATCAAAGTGGGGGCATAACAAAAAACGATGGTGAACACATTAAAAAACTACTGTTTATCAATCAAATTTTTTTGTTTTCCCACTCTTTTCAGAGTGTGTAACTTATCTTACATTGGTGTGAAAGTATTTATGGCATGGCTAGGTAATTAATATAACTGAAACTAATCATAAAAACTTCACAATTCAAACGTTTAACACTTGTAAAAATGATTTATTCATAGTACATTACAATGACTCTTAATTCCTTCATTAGTTATTTTATCAGAATTATTTTCTATACTTAAGCGATCAACCATTTACATGAGAGATATTTGATGGAAAAACTAGAAATTGAGGGATATTTCATTTTGTCATGATATCTGGTCAACAATCATGATGATCGCACTTCCAACCATTTGAGGAACCTGAATTCGAAATGTGGGACATGGTTGCAGATGATGAGGTGTATTTAACCAATGAAGAGATTCGTTAATTTATTATCTTTGTATTTTTATTATATTAATTTATTTGTAGATATCCAAATAATAACATAAAATATATAAACAATTGTCGTTAATATACATTTATTTATTAATTGCACTGGCGGTTTCAGGGGGGAGTAATTGGGTAATTACCCCCACTAAGAATTATTATTTAACCTTTTGCTTTTCATTTTTCAACAAATAAAGATCAATCTATGTTGAAATTTAAATCGATATAGGTAAATTACCCCCCCTAAGGTGGTAGGCTGGAAACGCCCCTGATTAATTGATTTGAATAATTCCCCTGGGTAGGAAAATTGTACATAGTTGAAGCGGTGGTACCTGGACGTGGTGGTCCGACGGGTGAGGACTTGAACAAAACGAGTATTCAAGACTCACTGAATAATATATTTAAAATTATCTTTTTTACAAAAATATGTACATAGGAATAATAATTTAAACAAAGTAATCATAAAAGTTATTGCAAGCTCAGCATTTTTTTTATAGTTATTGCCGTGCTTTCAGGGTGAGTCTTTCGTTACAATTTTTAAAATTTATAAAATTATCAATTATTGAAAGTTCTAATTATAATGCAAGTTCATTGTCTGCCCCACTGAATGTAAATACATTTCATTATTCTGCATTTTTGTTATCAATGCTACCTCGCAAATAAATTAAAAATATCTAATTGTTGAAATTGATTGAAAATTGAAAACATATTTACAAGATGTATCCAAATTATATTTCATGGTTGAAATTAACAAAATAACAATTTTGTTGATTTTAAACATTCTGCCACCTCAATTGATGGTTGTTAAACGTTACAGTAGCTGTATCTGGAACATTTCTACTGCTGGATCGTCCATCTGAGGCTGTTGTGGTGTGTAGGTTTTTTGTTGATGATTTCTCCAACAATGGTATGTTAGGATGCAACCCATTATTAAGAGTATAATTGCGCCTGTTAGTATATTGAAGCTGAGTGAGTGGTGATGAATCGTTTTCCAATTGTAGTCTGAAAGGAATCTCATCTGAATGTTTCAGAACAGGTTCCAGAACTTTTAGTGGTTGTATTAAATTATTATTATCAATTGGCATTTGTTTATGTTATGAGCCTAGTATTTGAACTGTATTAAGTCGTTGCGGTGTTATTACGTTATGTTTTGTCTTTAGTCTTGTTTGATTGATTAAGATATTTTGACGTTGTTCGTTGCAAATAACTGCACAACTAACTGTTTTTGGGGCCACTACCATCCATGCATTGGGTGTGTATAGTTTCATCCAAAGAGTATTGGTTATTGTAGTTTGTATTGTGTTACAACTAATCGGATTGGGACGTTGATAAACTTGGTCAATAATTTCATTAATTGATTTGCTGTTTCTGCTTTGTTTCTGATGCATCTTACACATTTCTTAATTTTCTTTCGCACCGCCTTTTTTCCGTTTATGATCCAATATTTTCTTGTCTTGTGTAAGCTAATGTTTGTTGAATTCCCCCATGTAATGTTTGATGATGAGCATCTCTGATTATTATTAATGATGTTGATATGGTAAAATTATTGGATGTTTTTGTTCAAATGAAACTGGAATTTTGCAATCTTCCTCCTACTCTTGGTTTGTCATCTTCCAGAAATGGATTTAAATTTAATGTCTTGCTTTTCTTATGGATTCCCATTTTATTTTTGAGTGCTTCAATTTCTTCTCTGAATGTTTCTTGTTATATTTTTCTTATTATTTGATTTAGAGTATCTTGAATTTCTGATATGCTTAAAAAAATGTTTGTTCTTCTTTTATGCCATCTGTTGCAATATGAAATTACTCGCAGCATTCTTGTTAATGACGGAAAGCGTTCAATTGTTAATTTTTTTTTGTTTTTACCGTTACTTGCAAACACTTTTTTTTTTCAAGTTCTGTTTCTGGAATATCTTCATTTTGTTTAATTTCTTTTTGCTGTAACCATGTTGGTCCCTGCCACCATAATGTGTTTTCTTTTATTTTTGACGGTATTATTCCTCTTGATATCATATCTGCAGGATTTTCAGCTGTTTTTACATGTTGCCAAAACTATGATGGTATCTTTTTGTTTTATTTCACATACTCTGTTTGATACAAATTTGTTCCATTTTTCTGGATTGCCTTTTATCCATGCTAACGTAATTGTTGAATCTGTCCATGCTATTTGTCGAATGTTTGTAATTTTTAATGCTTGCCGTGCGTGTTCCATTAATTTTGCGAGAAGTACTGCTGCACATAATTCCAGTCGTGGTATTGATGCTTTTATTTTAATTGGTGCCACTTTTGATTTAGCGTTTAATAGTGTGGTTTTTATTGCTTCTTTTGTTATTACTCGTACATCAATCAATCGGATGAATCGCAGAATCCGTGTAGCTCGATTACATCCTTTGTATTTTTCGACGTATGAATCCACCTCGGAATTTTTATATTTTCTACTTCTTGTAATGGATGTGTAATTTTTTGTCAATTTTTCGTATATTTATGGTGGGACGGGTTTATCTCAATCTAACTTTTGTTCCCACAATTCCTGCATTAATAATTTTGCTGTTATTATTACGGGTGACAACCATCCTAGTGGGACAAACACTTGTTATTTCGGATAAAATTGTCCTTTTTGTTGTTTTTTCGTATGTTTCAATATGCGTTTTAAACTGGAACGTGTCACTGTACGGTGCTTAGTATATACCTAATGCTTTGTGTACTTCATGATCTTTAATTTCTGTAATATTCTTGCTTCTGAGTTGCTCAGGTAAATTTTCTAGCACTGTTTGTTTATTGCTTGCCCATTTTCTTAAATTGAATCCTCCGGATTGTAATAGTTTTATTAGTTTTTCTTGTAATTTTTGTGCTTCTTCTGATTCCTCTCCTGAAATTACGTCGTTCACGTAAAAATCTTTTAATAATATTTTAGATGCTTTTAGGATAACTTTCTTCTTCATCTTTAGCTAATTTTTGTAAGATTTTGATTGTCAAATATGGACCCCTTGTTGTTTTTAAACATGATTTCATTTCCGATAACTTATAATATACATTTAAAGTGATTACATGTACATATGTTAATTAATTAAATTGATTAAATTAAAATGTTTATTTACATACCAAACACTTTTATAAAAACGGCATGAGCAAAAGTCCATTGTAAAGTATATGCATTTGACAGTGATTAACCAAAGTTTTAATTTTCATAAAGGTAGGACTTAAAAACCATTTGTTCGAAACTGCCCCATAGTGGAGGTAAAATCGAACATTCTTTTCAAAGTCACACATTTCAAGTATTTATTATAAAAATACACAACAGTTACTTAAAAAATTAATGTTAAAATTTAAAAATGATGCCATTCCAGAACTTCTAGCAGTTGGGGTTGGCGGTTGAAGTTTTGCAACCTCATCTCGTTTTGAAATGGAGAAACACTCATTTTTCAAAATGGAAATTGCTCTGGGATTTTCGCATGAAATTGACCATGTACTGTTCATCGATTTTTTCGATAACATGACCTACATAGCACAGAGGTCACTTTCTGGTCGTAAATTTTACGTCTCCCACAACAATTTCTTCGTCATCTAGTAATTCCGTATTTCTAAATCTGATCCCCCCATATCAATGTCTGAATCCGACATCAAGTCTTGATTTTTTCTTAAGATTTGTAGGTAAATCCACGTCTGAATCGGACGAGGAGGGTTCATCCTCTGTTTTTTGCCTTATTTTTATCTTTGCTTATTTTCAGTTGCTTTTTGGACGGCTTTTTTTTTTTTTAATTCTATAATTTATTTTTCTTTTAGTTTTACTTTTTTTAAAATTTGTTTGTTTAAGTAAAATCGATCTTGCAGGTATCTAATCAGCAAAATTTCCGCTCGCTGGGAACCTTCTGTTGGCGGCACTTTCACTACTCTTCCTTTTTTTAAACTTGGTAGCCGCATTTGTATGCGTAGTTTCTCATCCGTCTTTCTAAATTCTTTGCCATTTTGAGCAGAGAACAATCGATCCCTTAATATCGGCATGGGTATCTGGATTGATAGTTTCTCATCGGATTTTTTGTAATTTTTTTTGTTACTCTAAGCAGGAATTCCACTGTAACTCCCCAATCGAAATGCCTAATATTAGAAGTCTATTATTTTCATAAAAAAGACGTAATTTACGATCATGTTTTTCTAGTTTCAAGCCTTATATTTATCTGATTTAATGCCCCCAATTTCTCATATTTGAGTTCTGCTATAGATCGTACGAAGTCTGAGGAAATGTCAGGATTTAAAGATTCTGCTACTCTTGTATCAATGTCTAACTAAATCCTAAAGTGGCTTACATGTGTTTAATAAGTCATTCTCTTTATTGTATACGCAGACTCCCCAATCGAAATGCTTAATATTAATCATCGGTTATTTTCAGCAAACGAAGGTAATTTATGAACCGAACTGATTGTATTTGAATTTTCATGTACAAATTTGATTTTTTGTACATTTACAAGATCACGATAAAAATCTGTGAAATCGATCTTGCAAGTATTGAATCGGTAAAGTTTCCACTCGCAGGGGACCCTGGCGGAACTTCCACGGTCAATCCGTTCTTTAACATCGGCATGGGCATCTGTATAGGTAATATATTGGTGCATTTTTGGTAATTTTGATCATTGATTCTTGAGTGACTTTCCAATTGAAATGCGTAATATTAATCTTAAATGGACGAGTTTCACTGTTTTTTTTTAATTTTTTTATTTGAAAGTAGAGGTCAAATTGAGGCTTCAGAATTTTTTTTTAGCACTCCTAACATGAGAAAAACGTTACCGGAGCTGACGTCACACAAAAGAACCAATCAGAATTGTCATGTTGTTCTATGACAATTATCATTGGTCAATCATGGCGCTCAGCTTAAGTACTCTTTCAAACTTTAAATTGTTTTTAAAAGTCCAAGAGTGAGTTTTGAGACTAACTAATTATACATATATCATTTTTACCAAAGTTTTATGTTCATATATTTTTTCAAAAAATTATGACTAGTGAAACTCTCACATTGTTTTAATCAAAGAGGTGTAATTTCCCATCATCCAGACGTAACAGATTTTAATAAATAATTCTTTTGCCATTCTGAGCATTGATTCTAAGGGTGACTCTCCAATCGAAATGTGTAATATTAACATCCGTTATTTTCAGCAAGCAGACGTAAAGTTTGCAAACTCAACTGATTGCGTATTGGAATTTTGATGTACAAATTTGATTTTTTGTACATCGACAAGATCACGATAAAAACTTGTAAAATCGATCTTGCAAGTATTGAATCGGTTAAAGTTTCCACTCGCAGCGGACCCTGGCGGAACTTCCACGATCAATCCGTTCTTTAACATCGGCATGGGCATCTGTATAGGTAATATATTGGTACATTTTTGATAATTCTTGACTGCTAAGCAGCGACTTCTCGGTAACTCACCGATCTAAATACGTAATATTAAGCATATATCATTTTAATTAAAGAAGCGTAATTTACGATCATCTATTACCAGACTAATACCATTCGACGAGCTTTCTTTCCATTTTAATCGTCGATTCTTGAGTGACTTTCCGATCGAAATCCATAATATTAAACTTATATTTCAATCAAAGAGGTGTAATTTACGATCATTTAGACTAATAGAATTTAATAAGTAATTCTAAGCATTGATTCTAGGGTGACTCCCCAATCGAAATGTGTAATATTAACATCCGTAATTTTCAGCAAACAGACGTCATTTGCAAACCGAACTGATTCTTGGAATTTTTATGTACAAATTTAATTTTTGTACATCAACAAGATCACGATGATAACCTGTAAAAGCATCTAATTGATAAATTTTCCACTTTCTGGGAACCTTTTGTTGGCGGTACTTCCACGATTAATCTGCTCCTTAATATGAACATCTGGATGCGTATAGTTTCTCATTAGTTTTTTGTCATTCTGGGGAGAGATTCCACGATTAATCCATCCAGCATGTGTATCTGTATTGCTAGTTTCTTTTTCGATTTTTCTTAATTATTTGTCATTGTGAGGAGCGATTCCAAGCCGACTTCTCAATCGAAATTCTTAATATTAATCTCCATTATTTTCATCAAAAGGACGTAATTTAAGGTGATTCAAACTGCCTGTGTTAGATGGATATCAATTTTCATGTAAAAAATTTGATTTTTTGTACATCTACAAGATCACGTTAAAAATCCGTCAAATCGATCTTGTAAGTATCTAATTGGTAAAATTTCCACTTTCTGAAGACTTTCTGCTCCATAACATCTGTATGGGTGGGTACCTTCTCATCCGCGTTTTTGTAATATTCCACTGTGACTCTCCAATTAAAATGGGTAATGTTAATCATCTGTATGTACGATTATTCAGACTGATTGCATTATTATAGATATAAAAAATTTCCTGTGCAAACTTGCATTTTTAAAAAAAATTGTTATAACTTATAACATAATTTGCCTATATCATCAGCACGTAGAATTTCTGATGGGCATTTTATTTCTACAATTTTATCATCTTCCATCAATCTATCTGGATTTGCTTGAAATATTGGACTTTTTACCTCGACAAACAATTAAAAAGACCTTAAATTCACTTTCAAATTGTCGAATAGCTTGACTTGATGAATTATTTAAGTCTTCATGATAAACTAGAATTTAAAGTTATGAAAACTATGTTTTGTCTTTTTATAGTAAATGTAATGCTCTTTAACTGGGTATTTTTGTAATTGTTTTGTGGGGTTTAGGAGGACAACCAGCACTGGAAGATGTTATATTTATTAAAGAAAACTCAACGGAATTTGATAGAAAACATTAAAATAAATCGTTTTAGATATGGAATAATGTTGTACATCGATTAGTTCAGCTAATAATTGATTTTTGTTATTATTTTAGTATTACATTCTAGTAAATATTGTTATCTCTTGCTGAGATTTACAAATTCGTTTCCTGGGGTGGATTAATTCCCATCGTGCAAAAACATATTTCACAAACAGTTTTTATTTATGCTTTCATTCATAATCCCGTGTGTCTCTTGTGTGTTCTTACGCTTACTCTGGAGTTCTTCAAGGTCATCTTGATTAGTCTCTGTGTTTTTCTTGGTGTTGTTTCTTTTAGTATTCTATACAGCTCCTTTCTTCTTAACCTATCGAACGCTTGTTTGAAATCTACAAACAGCAGGTACAGGTCAATGTCATGTTCGTGGCACTTTTCTATTGTTTGTATCAACACATCTATCGCATCTACTGTGGATCTTTTTTTGACAAAACTATTGATATTCGCTCGTATGCTCTTTCGTGTGTTCAATCAATCTGCTGATAGTTCGCGCACTCCTCAGCATTTCTCTTCTTTGTTATTAAGATTATTACTCCTTCACTCTATTTTTCTGGCATACTCTCCTTTTTCCACACTCTTCTGATGATGTCGTACAATCTTTCCTTTACCGCTTCTCCTCCCGTGTTTTATGAGCTCCATTTCTATGCCATCTACTCCCGGTGCCTTACCGTTCTTCATTCTTTTAATTGTTTCCATGATCTTTATGTTGGTTGGAGTGTTTACTTCGTATTCATCATATCATCATCTAATATATCCTTCTCGCACTCCCTGCTCTCTTCAACCTCACTGTTCAACAACCTTTGGAAATATCTCTACCATATCCGTTCAATACCTTTTTCATCGTATTCCATTGAACCTTGTTCATTCTTTATGCCCCTTGTTCTTATGCTACATGTGCTATTCTGACTTCTCAACTTTTGGTAGAACACTCTAGATCTGTTAATGTTGCTGTTTCTCTATTTCTTTTGACTTTCCATCCAACATCCACGGTTATCACCAGTCATCATGCTACTGACTATGGATTGAAGAGCCCCATCGAAATAATGCGTCGTTTGGTCAATAGTCTGTGCAATCAGGAAGATGCTGAAAATATATTCTCTTCTCTTTATGTTTTTAAAAATTTTGTTATGTGGAGTACTGCTGGATTGTAGCATATTTCAAATGGGTAACCCGTGTAATATTAATAAATAAATAAATAAACAATCGTTCTTTTTCTTTCTGTACAGATTATTAGTTTTCTTCAGTTTCTCGCTATAGCTGTTTTTGTTTTCCTGATTTTTCGCTATCAGCCATTGCTTTCTTGCTTCCATTTTATTTGTTCTGGCTGTCTCGCACTCATCGTCAAACTATTTTTTATGCCTCTTCCTTTTTCTATACCCCAGCTCGTCTCTTGCACAGTTCATGATTCCTTCTACTACATTCTTCCATTCATGCCCCAGATCATCGCATTTTTCTTTCTTTTTCATCTCACTCTCCACTCTGTCTTCATATTGTCTCATTTTTTTCGGTCTTTTTCAGTTTTTCCAATGCTATTTTTTTGGATCCTATATTGCAAATCTTTCATTTCGGTATACTTTGTTTGATTTGCATATTTGTTGATAATGCATTCACAATAAACAAATTTGTTTTTGCTTTCAGTTTCAATTATGAAATTCTTCCACTAAACTGGTTTAAAAGCCATAACATTGATTTATGTTATTATTATAATTTATAATAATAAGAGGAAAGAGAGATGTAGAATGTCCGAGAGAGAGAGAGAGAGGGGGGGGGGGGCTGACTGAGAATCGGAACAGGCCTAAGCCTATACCGTGAAGCCGACGACGATTATGATTTATTTATTAAATCATAATTGATTTTAAAGTTTCCAATATTTGTTCGAAAAGCATCTCTATTGACACATTGTGTCTTTGGTCCATCCCATAAAATAAGATTTATTACCATTCCCCATCTCCCCGAATGAGTGAACAACTAAGTAAGATCTGCACGTATAATTTTTTAAATGTGGATCAATAAATTCGGCTCTCCCGGTATATTCTGTTAGAATTTTGTTTTAAAATAATAAAATTCATTGACTCGTCCAATATTTTATTTACAATTTAAAAAAGTCAAATGCTATTTACACCATATTGTTTGAATGCTTTCCGAAATAAAAGAATTTTAGATGGAAATTTCATTCCAACACATAAAACGCATTTCATGTAATCATGAATATTTGGCAGTAAATATTTCACGCACTTTGTTAATTGTCCTAAGTTGCTTTCAGCTCTGTTTTCATTTTATTATTTATTTAAACTAGTTCATTTTTAAAACATGTTCTGCATTAATTACAACAAAAAAAAAGCTAATTACTACTTAATTTTAAATTACATGTTTTGAAATGCTGGGGGAATTGAATTAGGTGAATGGATTTAATTGAAAGTCAAGTCATTAAAATTAAATTTTGAATCGATTTTCCGAATAAAGTATGAAATCTTGTCAAACGGTTTCGTCTCTCGTAAATCTATGGGTTTACCTTAATTTAATTAATAGGGAAAATCTTTTCATGTTGAAAACTTACTGATGGTATCAAAAAGGTTATACAAACTTGGAATAAATTTTGCTATTCAAATTGACAGGCAGATAAGAAACCTTCAATTCATATTTAGCGAAATCTGAACTTTAGAATAGAAGATTATGGTTATCAAATTACTAATCAAAACAAAAAAAGTGATCGTACTCGTAGTTATTTTTATTATTGCACAATTTTCTTGCTTTTTACTTAAATTTTAGACATTTCCCAAAAATCATTCTTATTTCCTCCAAGCACATGCTTTTCTAATTCGTCCCGACTATCGCGACACAACCGCATTTGATCTTGAAGATCCACGTGTTTTCGAGAAAAATCTTCCTTCTCCATTTTTGCTAAATCGCCCAAATACCCACTTAAATCTTCTGTTGCTTTTCGAAACAATTTTATATTTCCAACAAGTTTACTAAGTTCAATGCTAGCATACTGATAATATATAAAAACATAAAGATCCCTTGGCGTTTTGCGACAATGCTCCAAAATGGATCTGGCTTCTTCAAAAACTTCCATTTCCATTTGGGTAATCCCCTGTTTGCTCAAATTGTTCCTGGCGATATTAATATCGTTACATATTTCTTTTTCGGCATTTAGTGCATTGCAATTGCAGTTATAACCTTCCAAACAAAAGATGTACCAATTCATCGTATGAAGAGAAACGTCTTTTCGATGAAATAGTTCTTGGTCGGGCTTATTGCAATTAAAGAAATTGTTGTGTCCATTCCACGGTTTTAGACAAATCCAACCAAATTCGTATTTGCACTTGACGTTGTTGCACGTCATGTGATTGCATCCTTCGTTTCTTTCGATCTTACGACGACATTTAGGACATTCATTGGTATTTTCCAACAAATATTTTTCGGTTTCCACATCTTCGTTGAGTGTCTCCAACCACCTAGATAAATAATCACACGAGACTAAGCTATGGCAATTCTGAGCGCAAGAAAATCAAAATCTTTTCCCACAGCTACACACCACAGGTTTAGCATCTACAAAATCGCTTTGGATTGCGTTCCCGCATTCGGAATTCGGGCACCAGACCATGTACGGATTACATTCCACAAATCTATTGGCCATCATTTTTTTGTAAATTCTACCCGATTTTGAATTTTGTACAAACCCCAAACAAGTATCGTCATCCAGAAACGCGTTACACTTAGTTGCTGGACAAGGAATTCTCTCTCCCATTCCTTCACCTAAAATTTTAACTGTTATATAGCTAACCCTTATATAGATTTTTTCCCTTCCAAACGAGTGCGAATGTTAATACACGAAATCTCGTCCAAACAGTTAAGTTTTTGTTTCCGTTGTTCGTAGCACTTGGTGGACGTTCTCGCTTCGAATTCTTCAGTCGATTTTAAATTCCATCCGTCTTTTTCCATATCTAATTTAAAATATATTGAAGTTCTGAATCCACTGTCGAGCAAATTTTGAGGTGGTAAGCTTTGGGTTTCACAAATGTATTTAATTTGATCAAATTCGTGAGATCCAGGGTACGAAGACCATCTCAAAAAGAATTCCGCGGCCAGGCATCCCGATGACCACATATCAATTTGTGGTCCGTATGGTATCCCCAAAATTATTTTGGGCCCTCGATACCACCTTGTTTGTATGTTATCGTTGCAACTGGCATCCTCAGTTTTAACAGCACAACCAAAGTCTATCACTTTTATTTTGTATGGTGGTTTTGTTGGATCCACTCCCATGATATTTTCTGGTTTTAAGTCCGTGTGGATTATACACAAATATTTTAGTTTAGCCAAACTAATCAAAAGTTGTTCGAGTATGTACCTCACGTATTTTTCTGGTAACAGGTTGTTACCTGAAAATCGTCGAGACTCTGCTCCAACATTTTGAATGCAAGGCAGATATGGTTGTTGTACCTACATAAAAAATTCGATAGTTCGTACAAAACCATACTCTTCTGCATTTACTTTGTTTATAGTTGCTAGTATGGACATTTTCTTATTACCTAGTTGGGTGTATCTTGGATCACTGCTCAAAAGTTTTACAGCCACAAATTCGTTGGAGCGCTTCTTTAAACACTTAACTACTTTTCCGAAAGAATCACTTCCGAGAACTTCGTATTGGTCAGTAGTGGAATTTATAACTTGGTATGGGTATAATTGGTATACTTCACCTACGCCATTATCTTAATGTGAAATTTTTTAATTTTCATTCTTCATAGAGCTAATAGACGTTATCCGTTCATCCGATAATAATCAGTAGGTACTTCTATCGAGGATAGCACGGGTCACGGAATGGCAAGATGATTTAGGAGTAATTCTTTCTGCAGGGTCCTGTTCTAACATTATTATTATTATTATCAATTAGCGAGAGGCGGCTAAGTCGATTAACTCGCACATAACAGCACAATTATTTTACATAGCAAAACAAAGCAAGCAACAAACATACGTAGATAAGAAAACCAACATATTGCAAATTTTATCACACTTAAGTCACAGTCAATCCAATACACCTATCTAATCGATTTTTGAATACATTTAAAGACGGAGGAGCATTGACAACATCGTCAGGCAACGAGTTCCAATCTTTAACCACACGCACAAAGAGAATGTTCTGTCGGGCCACGCTCTGAAACTTTTGGTGCATCAGCTTAAGGGAGTTACCCCGCAAATGAAAATTGTCACTAAACTCAAACCTCTCAAGCAACGGACACTTATAGTGATTACTAATTATTTTATAAGTTTCGATCAAGTCTCCACGTCTGCGTCTTTCCCTTAGAGAAGGAATTCTTAACCATGCAAGGCGCTGCTCGTATGGCAAATTCTCCAAACCCTCAATCAATTTAGTAGCCTTACGCTGAACCCTCTCCAGATGGTCTATATCTTTGACAAAGTATGGGTTCCAGATGAGCGCTCCAAATTCAAGTATGGGTCTAACATACGTCTTGTAAATTTTCACAAACACATCAAGCTTCAGACCCTTAAAGGTTATTTTTATAAGATAAAGCAAAGAACTTTCCTTTTTTACCACGCTTGAGATGTGTGAGGTCCACTTGAGGTCATCACTCATTAAAACACCAAGGTCGGTCTGATCATTAACCCCTCCGAGCACCACGCCATTTAGTGTGTAGTCATAGCAAGGGTTGTTGGTACCAATATGAAGAACGGTGCACTTGTCGGCATTCAGCGTGAGCAACCAAACCTTCGACCAGCCATCTATTCTATCCAAGTCGGACTGTAGAACTGATTTGTTGACAAGCGGATTGTTGTAAATCTTTAA
Organism: Rhagonycha fulva; assembly: GCA_905340355.1. NCBI lineage: Eukaryota > Metazoa > Arthropoda > Insecta > Coleoptera > Cantharidae > Rhagonycha > Rhagonycha fulva. The sequence continues at coordinate 27,814,453 of HG996559.1, read as the reverse complement.
GTCGTCTGCAAACACACTTTTGGAAGAACGAATACATTCGACCCTGAGGTACGCCGCTGAGTACCGGTTGCGGATCTGACAACGAATCTCCAACTCGCACCTGAAAGGTACAATCCGTAAGAAAGTCCTTGATCCAATTTAATAGATTGCCACGAATACCATAGTGTTCCAGCTTCAACAGCAGTCTTCCTATTGGGACTCGGTCAAAAGCCTTGAAAAAGTCTAGATATGCAACATCGGTTGGGATCCGCGAGTCCCAAGATTTAGTCCAATCATCTAGATTCATCAGTAAATTTGAGATCACTGATCTACCCGGAAGGAAGCCATGCTGGCAATTTGGAATCACTGAGTTGGCCAGCAGAAACTCTGTAAGCTCTTTAGCCACAATTTTTTCCATGCACTTACAGATGACGGAAGTAAGGCATTACTAATAATAATTACTAGCAGCAAGTTTATCTCTTTTTTTATAGATAGGTACGACAATTAATTTTTTCCAATCCTGGGGTAAAGTTTCTAGATCTAGTGATGCCTGCATTAAGGTTGACAAAGGTTCTGCTAATGAAACTGCGCAACTTCTGACAAAATTTTGAGAAATGCCGTCCGGTCCCGGGCTTGAGTCCGCCTTCAGTGCAGTTAGATGCTCGAGGACAGTTTCCTTGGTGAATTTAATTGTGGTCAAGCTGTTCTGGATTCGACTTAACGCATTCAAAGTGGGCAAATTCGGTGGTTCACTAACAAAGCCGCTATGAAATTGGCGTGCAAATATCTCGGACATGATTTTAGTATCAGATGATTCTGATCCATCTTGGCAGCGCAAGGTTATTGACGATACTCGCGAAGTCAAGTTTTGACTGATATATTTGTAAAAGTGTTTCGGTCCAGAGCTAACAATCGCCTTCTCATAGTTTGGGCGTGCGCTTCTCAAATCCGTAGTCAAAGTATTGGAGCAGTCTTTATAGATCTTGTAATCGCTATCCGATTTACTGGCTTTGTAATTGTCCCATAATTTACGTTTTTTTCGAATTTTATGTCTAACAAGGGGACACAACAGTGAGTATGTCGCCAATCAAAATCTCAATTTTTTTGGTGATTCTAGGAGCTAAAATAATTATCACTTTCTTGATTTTTAGTCCATTGGGCTTTAGTTACAGAGTTATGAATTTTTGAAAATCTACGTTTTACCATAAGATTACATTGTTAATTTAGATTTTATTTAAAATTTTAAATTAAATTTATTTTAAATAAATTTTTGTTTTTTTTTAAACAGAATTAATAGATTTAAATAGAATTTAAAATGTTAAATTAGATTGTTAAAGCAATCCAAACCATGTTAAAACAATCCAAACCATGTAATCTTATGGTAAAATGTAGATTTTCAAAAATTCATAACTCTGGATTGGATGTGGAGGGCAAACCATGGTTCACACGCACTCAGGCCACATAATCGGGCCCATTATGCTACTTCCGGTGTTAGCAGCCCACCAGCCTCCTATTCCTTAAGCCACCCCAAACTCAGGGCGAACTCAAGTACTTTAGAGGGCGGTGTGCCACTAATACTGGCCATGCTAGGCCAGAAGTTCCCCAACATGGATCCTCTTTTCGATGCTAACACTGGGCAGTTGCAAAGCACATGCTCCACTGTTTCATCTTCTACTTCACATCCGCGACATAATGGGCTTTCAACCAGTCCCATAGTGTGCAGATGTTTGTTTAGCTTACAGTGTCCTGTAAGACATCCCACGATAACTCGTAATCTGTCCCGAGACAACTTCAGATAATATTTTGCATGTTTGTCAGATGGTATGTTAATTGCAGCCTTAGCCTGACGACATCCAGCCACATTCTCCCATCTTTCAACATGCAGTCTGCGGGTCTCCCCTTTTATGATGGCATCAAGGGCCTTAACAGCCAGCGAGAGAAAAGGCTCCGGACCGCACGGCACGTTACCAGAACCCTGCCTCGCCAGCTCGTCAGCCCTCTCATTGCCTTCATTTCCTTCATGCCCTTTAACCCATCTAAGAGTTAGAACATTATGATTGGATATCACGTTCAGTGTCTCAATGCATTGTAGCACAAGACCTGAGATGATCTTGCAGCGATTCAGCGCCACAAAGACCGCCCTACTGTCCGTGATTATTTGAATAGTTTTGCCCCGGACATTTCTGTCCTGGACTTCCTCTGCGCAGCGAAGCACCCCAATGAGTTCCGTCTGGAAAACAGAGGAGTACCTCCCCAACGGTATTTTTATATCTAGCTGCAGTTCCGGGGAGAATATCCCCGCACCCGAGCCAGTATTATTTTTGGATCCGTCCGTGTACAGACGTATGTCAGCCCGGTCAGATCCTTTTGTGTCTAACAGAATTTTAAAATTCCTCTCAAACACGTATTTGGGGGAGATCCTGTCAGCATCAAGACCCAAAAGAGGCAGCTTTTTCGAGCAGTCCTTTAGTATCCGTGTATGCCCAACCGATCCCCACCTATAGGTCCAGAGACCCCAAGCCCGCATTCTCAGGGAGGCCCTCAGTGCCTGTTCCTTCACATAGAGATCCAGTGGAGGAAGGCATAAGAGAGCCTCCATGGCCGCAGTAGGTGTTGTTCGCATCACTCCCGTCACCGCCAAGCAGACCGATCTCTGCAGCCGCTCCAGAGAGGACACTACTGTAATCAATCTGGTTCTGGGCCACCAGACGAGTGCGCCATAGCAAAGCATAGGCCTGATTATGGCAGTGTACAGCCAGAGGGCAATCTTTGGGGAAAAACCCCATGACCTTCCCAATGCCCTGCGACACTGCCAGTAGGCCATACTTGCCTTCGTCACCTTAGTGCTAATGTGTTTGCCTCAGTTAAGCTTCGAGTCAAGTATTATACCCAGATACTTGACCTCTGAAGTTAGTTTAAGAGGGGTTCCTTTTAAGCAAGGCATTTTCATGCTCCTTAGCTTTCTCTTTTTGGTGAACAGAACAAGCTCAGTCTTGGTCGGGTTGACCGAAAGAGACTGCTCCGAACACCAATTCTCTAGGATTCTCAGGGCGCCCTGCATCAATTCGCACAGGACATCCTCAAAAATCCCTCTAAGCAGTATGGTAATATCATCTGCGTATCCGACAGTGTAGAAACCACTGTCATTGAGTCGCTGTAAAAGGCTATGCACCACAAAGTTCCACAATAGTGGCGAGAGTACACCCCCCTGTGGGCAGCCCTTATTAACAGCCCCTCTTATGTACGCATCTCCCACAGCGATCTCAACAGCCCTACTATTCAGCATAAAGCTGATCCATCTAATGATGGCGTTAGGCACATCGTGCTCGTGTAGAGAGATGCCAATGCAGTCAGAGGTAGCATTGTCAAATGCTCCCTCTATATCTATAAACGCTGCCAGGGTACATTCCTGAGATTGTAACGATTCCTCGATACGCTCCACCACCTTATGTAGTGCAGACTCAGTAGATCTCCCTGGAGTGTATGCATGTTGATTCGGGTGTAGTGGGTTTGGTACCAGCACCACATCCCGAATCTCTCTGTCGCACAGTCTTTCCAATGCCTTCAAAAGGAAGGAGGTAAGACTAATTGGCCTAAAAGATTTAGCCAGAGTGTAGTCACTACGCCCCGGCTTAGGTATGAAAATTACCTTAACCTTACGCCACGGACAGCGGACAGGAAGACTCATATGCTTTTGTGAGTGACTTATGTAATGCATTAACGCATATTTCAATCTCCTCAGTGTTTTCTAGTCGATTTTTATTTATGATCGCCTTTGGCATGTCGGCCTCCAGGGTGCTAGAGAGTACATCCAAAAAGATATGCCTGTCCAGCTTCCTTGGATTCCTTACTTGCTTAGGCTCGACTTTCAGGGCTTTAATTTTAAAGCATAACCATCTGTGATCTGACATAGTCAATTCGTGTGACACATGCCAGTCAAAGATTTTTGTTGAAATACTTAATGACGCCAGAGTGATATCAATCACAGAATGACGTTTGGGGGACACATAGAAGGTGGGCGTGTCACCCCTATTAAGAATTTCTAAGTTCGTACCGATAAGGTACTCAAATAGGGATTTACCTCTGTTGTTGCAATCACCACTTCCCCACGAAATATGGTGGGAATTTGAGTCACATCCAACAATGAGGTGTTTTTTGTGTTGCTCGCAGTGCCTCACAAGTTCCACCAGTCTTGAAGACGGCGGCAGATCTTGGGAGTCAACTGGGAGATACACTGATGCAACGATAATGTCGCTTAGGCCATCTCCAAGATCACAGCTCAGCCGGGCAACTGTTATATCGCCGTCGCTAAACTGCGGTAAAGGATTGGCTTGAATGTTGCCAGATATGTAGATACAAGTTCTGGGTTTCGTTGAAAGGCTGCCTGTTATGACATTCCCTTTCAAGGGTGAAAGGCCTGTGACTCTGCCTTTCACTACATGTGGCTCTTGTATCAGAGCTATTGTATCCATACAGCCAGCAAGGCGGCGGCAAAGAGTCGCCGTGGCCGCCCGGCCATGCTGCAGGTTAGCTTGAATAAACCTCCACTCCCCCAAGGCAGCCATTAGGCTTCCTCGGTGATGACGCTGGAGTGGCATCTTCATCCTGTGATTCCTCATGGATCCCCATGAGGTCAAGATCGGCCGTCACCTGCTCCACCGTTTGTGTCGGTACAGCGTTCTCAATTTGCTGTACCCTTATTCGGATTGTGGAGAACTTATAGCTCACCCTCTCCTTCTTTGCTTTGAGTGCCTTTGCATCCTCTTCACTGAAGACAATGAGCTTCCCCAAAGGGGCACTCTTGTCGGTGTCATAGAAGACACACCACTCTTTAATCTTGACCCATGAGTTCTGAGCCTTGAGCCGTCCTATAACCTCCCCAGTGGGCTCAGGTTTCCCTGGGACCCAAATGGTGGCTTTGGATAGCTTAGGCAGTTCGTCTACCTGGGTCACCTCTAGCCTTGCCCCCTCCCACAACTGTGGCAGTACAGCAACGGTTGATTTTAGCCACTTAAGGGAACTCTCGTTATCACAGTTGATCCTTAGGATCTCCCCCGAATACCGAAAGCCCCCAAAAGTGGGTATTATGTTTGCCCCCTCACTGGCCGACCGAATCGTCCTGTCGAGAGCTGAGTTGAGGTGTTCCTCAACTAATTCCTTCCGGGCCTCCGTGAGTTTGCCCAGTTGGCTAGAGCGGTCAATCACTGCTACCCGAAGGTGCCTAGTGGCAGCCTCCTTGTAGGTGATCACCCCCTCCGGATTTTTTGAGTCAGGCACAGACAACTTAGCCTTCTTCCTCGGATTGCTCTGAGGCGATGGCCGAGAGTCCGTGGACCTTACTCTCTTTTTTGCATCCGTTTTCTGAAAGGGTTTGGAATTCTCCTTCTTGGCCGGTGCTTTCTTTCCCGTTCCTGACCCTGAAGGAGTGCTGTCCCCACCCTTAGGTTTGGACGCCCCAGCCCTCTCGTGCTCAGTCACGGTGTTTGATGGGCCGGCAGCCTCTGCAGCTGCCTGCCTTAGTTTGGCCTTCTTACGGCGTTTTCGCTCCGCACCGCAGATCTTACGCTTTTTAGGGCGAGACCCCTCGGTTTTGCCTTCAGAAAGGGCATCCTTTTGGGACGACCCCTCCCTGGCTGCGGAGTTATGTGGTAGAAGGACATCTGTGACAGACGTACCTTCTTTGTTTGACAATGCATCCTCAGGGGACACAATTGTCGGGTTGTTTGTGGTGTTGATATCCATGTAAATGGGATAAAGGTTTTGTTCCCCAAGCTCCCCACCCGCTACGGAGCCCGCAAAAGGGGACGCCGACAAGTCGACATCAGGGCTACCCAGGGAATATAGCCCCCAGAAACAAGGCAGAGTGCTTGCACACCCCGTCCTCGTCCAAGGACTCGTCCAGCCAGCCCTCAGATGGAGGGCCGCTCAGCCGATTGATCAGGGTGGACTAGCCCAGACCGCCCGTTTTAGGTAGAAATCATGGCCAAAGTGGAGTGTTGTCAGGCCCAGGAGAACAACTACCGCCCCCGAGCCAACTCAGCCACCAGGATCCGTTCATCCTACCCTACGGGTATCCACGCAAGGCAAAAACACGCGGGTACCTGTATTGGTCCGTTTCTCCACGAAAGCCGTCATCCTGGTACCCTGACAGACAAGACCAAGCACAAAGGTTTTTATGCCCCGGCAAAGCCCTGCCCGCCAGCTCAGACCGAACACACGAGAGTTTTAAGTCCCCGGTCCGTAATCCTTGCAGGTGCACGCCCGTCGCTTCATCAAAAACAAGCCCCCTCACCACGACAAGGTTCAGGTACATTCGAGGGGGAATTCATAACTCAGTAACTAAAGCCCAATGGACTAAAAATCAAGAAAGTGATAATTATTTTAGCTCCTAGAATCACCAAAAAAATTGGGATTTTGATTGGCGACATACTCACTGTTGTGTCTCCTTGTAAGTTCTCTCGAAACCCAACACTTACTTCTTCTTGGATAGTTTTTTTTAATTGGTACGAATTGGTTTACGATTTTGTCGTATTCTGTTCGGATTTTGTGCCAAAACTGTTCCACGCCTATGTTATTTGCTGCATCAAAATTTCTGCAATTGGCTAGGTGTTTGCTAATCTTGACATAGTCTGCAGCTCTATAATCTCTTCTGGTAAGATTTCTTCTCATTGGGTGATTTGCGGAGAACTGGGCAGTAGCCAGCAGTGTTACATTACAACCACAAATTCGTTGGAGACCTTTTTTAAGCATTTTAGTACTTTTCCGAAAGAGCCACTTCTTAGAAATTTGAGAACTTCGTATTTGTCAGTAGTGGAATCTATAACTTGGTGTGGGTACTATCACAATGTGAAATTTTTTTATTTTTATTTTTTGTAGCGCTAATAGACGTTGATCCGTTGTGTTTTATACGATCGAATGCGACTTAGTAATGTTACTTATTTCCACCTTGTTGGTGGTTCATACAAAATAGTGTTAAAGCTTTCGGCGAATTGTGTCAAGGCGAATCGTGTCACGGCAAATTGTTCCCGGCGAATGGTGCCCAACCTAAATACACTACTGATCCAAACTAATCAGCCAATTGTGGAAATGGGCATCAATACTAATTTTTCCAACAGAGTTTCATATGTTATTAATCTGAGTTCTCAGTTTTCTACTTCTAAGAACGTTAGAGTATGTTTGAAGGTTAGGGATCGATCAAGGTATTATATCAAGTTACTTTAAACTGCGAGATTTTAAAATTACATTATTAAATTGTATCTACTTATAGCAATATTTATAATAATAAGAGACGGTAGTTAGCATAGCGATTAGGCGCACAGACTGCTAATACCGAAAACCCGGTTCGACTCCGGGTGAAGTAATAATATTATTCTGACCGTCTTCACTCGGAAGGCAACGGCAAACCACCGAGGTGTAATTTGCTTAGAGAACATTTGAGAAAATGTCACTATGTCCTTTCGTAGGACGAAGGAATCTGAGAAGAGAAGAAGATAGCAATATTTAGAAATAATATTAATAATAATAATTGTCTTTATTTCCTATGGAGTCACACTAGCACAATACAATTTCAACAAAATTCATAAATGCAATTGTAGCATTCCAAATGCTATTATTTAAATTGGTTTGAAATCTACGCATCATCCTGTGCATATCCATCACGCGCAAGCGTTAATATTTCGGAAATTTATCAAATTGACATTCTTCCGTTTATCACCATCTAAAATGGAAGTTTCATTTTTGTTCTGTGTAATGTTTGAGTTTTAAAAGCCACAAACTTTATTTTAATGAAGTGATCTTTTTAATAACCTTCAGTTTTATGTTTGTGGGTAAGCATTACATTGATATTTTCCATTTTCAACGAAGTTTGACTTTGATAAATTTTAGCTTTTTATTACCACCTGTCCATTTCTGTGTTCGTCCATTTTGGTTTTCGACTTTTGTTTATGGTTTTCTGGAAGCAAACTTAAAGTGGAGCTGATATATTTCTGTTGTTCAATCAGCGTGATGGAGCCATTTCCATGAGGGTGTTTTCCTTTTTTTATTTCCATGGATGTTTTTAATGGAGTTTTTCGCACCTGGTTTTCATTCTTATCAGTCCACTTGAGCTGACCTTGTTCGTTTGACGTCGCCGCCCTATCGGCTTTGATTTTGATAATTTCGACGACGTGGGTTGACCGGAAAACCATGGATTTTTATTTTGTTAAGAGTGTATTTAGGAAATTAGCTTACTTCAATAATTTACCTCCACATTGAGATGTTACCGTTCGCAGGTGAATTGATTCTTGTTTAATTATTGCAGTTTTGTTATTTTTAGCTTTACATCTGAAACTCAGTTTGCACGATGAACCATTAATATTCCAGAGGTTCCAAAAGAATAGCGATGTTGAATCGGAATGATTGTAGTGGAAGGGTAAGTTGAAAAGGCAATTACTGTATTTAATTCTACTTGATGATATCTCTTGCGAATGAGTATTTGTAGTCAATGTTACCGACGTGCTATGTATGCGTTGGGCAGTTTCCTAGATGCGCGATATTATTTTTGGTGGGTTGTCTTCATATGGCAACTCATTTGTATTTTTTTAGTTTATTTTATTTTGATTTATTGTCCCAGGGTATCCCTTCAGGGTATCCTGGATTTAACTTGAATTGTTATGTGTTTGTGTCTCCTATATGGAGTTTTGGAATCAAGCATTGTCAACCCCACCTTTTATCTCAACTTTTGTTTTATAAATAAAATCAACCCTTCTACTTTCGTGTTTTATTTAGAAAACTGGCGCCCGAATATATTTTTTTCTTAGTTAGCTGCCGAAGATCGTCTGAGTCGCAACGTGAAAGAATCCACGAACCGCGCATGCGCGACCCATGCTCTGGTACTGGACGGGGGTGTAATCCCTTAGCTGGCCTGTCTGCCATTCCATCGCAGATCAGCGGGGCAAGCGACACAAGTAGGAGCAATTTGTGGTACACAATACATAAAATAATTATTACAAAATTAAATAAAAACTACATAATACCAATACGATAACCCCATAAGAAAAGGGCGAAGTTCAGAATGACCCCCTAGGGAGCCGCCTGCTCTTCCACTCAACCCTAATACTGGCCTGCATACCACCCGAGTCCCCCCACAGCAACAAACCCGGCCGGCAACTTCGGTAGCTCCACACCCGCAAAACACCAATGCTACAAGTCAACAAGCAACCATAAAGCCGAGAGGGTATCACTCTGTTCAGTAAAAAATTCGCGTAAAAGTCGTTTTTTAAATGACTGAGTAGGCAAATCCTTTAAGACATCAGAGCATTGGTTATACAAAGACGAAATGTTGTACGAAGAAGAACGCTTGAATAGTGTTAACCTATGACGTGGCACAATCAAGTAGATCTTTCGACGTAAGTTAAGATGATGTACATATGTACGGAAGGTAATTTTATTATAAAGGTAAGATGGTTTTTTAGTTATAATAATTTTATGAAAAAGAGATAATGAATGTAACTTACTTCGATTTCTTATGCTAAGCCAATTAGCACTATGAAGAGTATGGGAGATTCTGTCAAATTTACGTAGACCGTAGATCAGTCTCAAGCAACCATTCTGAACCCGTAGAATCCGCCGAACATCAACCGAGTCAAGGCATTTATCATAAACCACGTCACAATGATTGAAGTGTGACAAAACTAATGAGTCACATAGGGTTCTCTTCAGATTGGAAGTTAAAAAATATCTGTGTTGATAAAGCAACCTTAAGTTCATACACAGAGAAAAAATTGAAGTAATTTTACTATAATTGAAGTGTAAATCAATCTCGCACCAATTTTGAAGTTAATTTTACTACAATTAGAAGTAAATTTGACATCAATTGAAATAAAATTTACTTCAAAATTGGTGCGAGATTGATTTGGAATTCAATTTTTTCTCTGTGTATATGCTCTCTGGATGCAACCAGTAACATGAGTTTTAAACCTTAGTTTAGTATCAATGTATAATCCCAAATCACGTGCACACTCCGAAATAACAAGCTCAGTACCACCCATAATGATTCTCAATGAATTTCCCAACTCATCAGGGCATTTGCCAAACAGAACCACCTTAGTTTTAGAAGAGTTAAGCATAAGTGAATATTTACCAGAACCGCAGTATAACGAATGGAGATCATCATTAATGATATTACATGCATCTATAGCGCCAGCTGGAAAAAAGGAATAGTATAACTGAGTATCATCAGCATACCTATGCATTTTACAATGTCTTACAAGACATGAGTTATGTTAAAACAATATTATTGTCATAATTTATTCTTTATTCATTATTATACTTTATTCATTAATTATTAATTTAAACTAATATAGATTTAAAAAGAAATGTATTTACTAACAAAATTTTCAATATTTACGTGGTCACACGAATGTAGGCCACTTAAGTTAAGAGCACTTAACTATATTTAATCTCAACATTCATATTTTTTCAAATAAGTATCTTAAAATTAATATTCCACTAGAACGTTGAGATTAAGTTAATATAAACAAATCTCAAGAAGTGTTCAATAGGTAAAAACTTCATGAAACTTCTTGAGACAGAATTATTTGAACGTCACTGAAGTGCAGTTCAGCTTGTATTTGTGCACGGAACAATAAATTCCATTAGTTTAAAATTCAGTGTTTTATTTAAATAAAATTATTTAAAACAAATTAAACAAAATTTATGACAACCGAGCAGTATAAATGGAAAACAGTAGAGGTCCCAAGATAGAGCCCAGAGGAACACCAGCCGTAACTGGTAGTGGATCGGAGATGTTTTGTCCAATAACAACTTGTTGGTTTCTATCAGACAAAAACCCAACAAGGAGCAGAAGAGCCTTTCCAGATATACCGAAAAAACTCAAAATAGCAATCAACGACCTATGACTAACAGTGTCAAATGCTTTGCTGTAATCTAATAAAATGAGTAGTGTCAACAAACCCTTATCAGAAGCACTGATGATATCATTTGTAACATCAAGCATGGCTGTAGCACAGCTATGAAAAGGTCTAAATCCCGACTGCGTTGAAGGCAGAACATCATGCTCCTCAAAAAAGGATCTCAACTGCCTCTCCATAACCCTCTCGAGAATTTTTGACAGTACACACACCAAACTTATCGGCCTCAGCTGAGCTAACTCTGAAGGTGGTCTTACCCTAACCAATGCTTTCTTCCAAACGTCAGGAAAAATACCGTCAAGCAGACATAAATTAACGATATGAGTGATAAAGGGATAAATATATGGACAACATAATCCTAGAAGAGAGATGCTAAATCCATCCGTTCCAGCAGCATCAGTCTTAATAGAAGTAATAATCTGGCTTATGTCTGCCACCTCAGCCAATTTAAAACCAAAAGTACTTATATTAGGCTTGAACTTGTTATTACTAAAATGATCGATAAGTTCATTGTCATCTACAGATTTAGTTGAAGAGACAAAAAATTCATTAATAGCATCACAGTCAGCTAATACATCCGGAATTATTACTAGGTGACGTCATTACATTACGTCATTACGCCTCTAAGGGCCGGTTCTACAAAGCAAGTATAAGTTAAGGAGAAGCTATACTGAGAATATGTCTCATTGAATAACGTTACTTTTTATATAAATTGTGGGATAACTTATTGCTCTGATCTTGGACAAATCATTATCACACAATTTATACAAATATATAACGTTATACGACGATTGTAAACGAAATCTGTATGAGATATTCTCAGTATAGCTTATTCTTAATTTATACTTGCATTGTAGAACTGGCCCTAAGTGTCTTCTACAACCGCCTATGATCACGACCATCAGCAACAGATTGCAAATATGCTCGCTTATCAGCTCTAATTGAAAATGTGGTTAGATTCCTCAACCTCCTATGGTCAAGCCAATGCTCTTGTAGTTTTGTACGCTAAGGCACCGGTTTCTTAGTAACTCTAACAACTCTGGTGAGAGCATGCACATTTATGACATTCATCAAATTTTCATTGAAAAACTTGACTTTATCATTAACATCTGGCACTAGAAACATATTATGAAATGGAATCCTTTTCACATCAGCCAAAAAAAGTTTACGATCAAACTTTCTGAAGTCTCGAACAACCTTAAACACGGGTACCCTTCTTAATTTAAAACAAGAGATGGAACCAAATATCAGTTCATGATCAGCTATATACACCGATCGGGTGCCAAAATCAACCACCAAATCAAATCGATCGGTAATCAGCAAATCAAGAAGTGTTGACGCAGTGCCCACCACGCGAGTGGGGGAGTTAATAAGTTGACGGAGATTAAGTGCATCAAAGACAGATTGCAATCGAATAGTCTCACTACGAGTAGGTTCCAACATATTTATATTCAAATCACCCAAACAGTACAATTCATCAGAAACACCATGAGCTTCACAGAGCGCAACCTCAAATTCATCAAAGAAATTATCAAAATGCAAACGATTAGGATTGTAAATACAACCAAAAGCAAATTTTATACCATGTATAGAATCCAGATTTGTTCGATATTAGGAGAGGAGTGCAGAAGAGTAAAATTTAAAGAATTATGTATATAAAATGCAACTCCACCTCTACGGGCATCACGATCTCGCCAAATCTCGCCAGATCTCGCCAGATCTCGCCAGATCTCGCCAGATCTCGCCAAAAATGCTGTAATTATCAATGCAAATAATATCGTTTGAAGTAGAGCCATTCAGCCAGGTTTCCGTGACACCAACTATATCATATTCATTTTGAAGTACATGTACCTTCAGTCTGTCAAAATGTGATGGAGCAAGCAACGAATGAACATTGATGTGCGCAACATGGAGGCGCCTACCACTCATTTGATAGTATTACAAAAATTTGATAAAACTAATACAAAGCCGACCAAGCCGGACATCAGGGGCGCGAGAGACCAACATGACTGCAATCAACGATAAAAGAAATTTGTTAAACCCAATGACAATAAAGAAAAACGTTAACAACAGCCTGATGGAGGAGACAGGATAAGCATGCAGTACCAGTCGTCAAATTATAAAAGCGGAAGTCAAAATATATAAAACGCCGAGACCAACACTATCTCAATCGCCAAACCAATGCACCCCGCGCAACAACGACTATGTAAAATCAAATTCAATCAGTATAATAGTTACGCTATACAGCCTGATACGAGTAACATTAATTAAAACAAGTTCATTATCCCAAAATATTACAATTATAATGAAAACCCAATTAAAATGAATATAAACAAAATGAACAAATAAATATCAATAATAATTATCACGATTTGCCTATGTCAATCCACTGCTGGATGAAGGCCTCCCCTGTTAAACTCCCCCCGGTGGGGGGAGAGGGGGTTTTTACCCATAACTCACCACGCTGGGCAGGCGGGTTGGCGAGTAGTCCACAGATCAAGTTTGGACTTTTTAGATTGTACCACAAATTGCTCCTATTTGTGTCGCTTGCCCCGCTGATCTGCGATGGAATGGCAGACAGGCCAGCTAAGGGATTACACCCCCGTCCAGTGCCAGAGCATGGGTCGCGCATGCGTGGTTTGTGGATTCTTTCACGTTGTGACTCAGACGATCTTTGGCAACTAACTAGGGAAAAAATATAATCGGACGCCAGTCTTCTAAATAAAACACGAAAGTAGAAGGGTTGATTTTATTTATAAAACAAAAGTCGAGATAAAAGGTGGGGTTGACAATGTTTGATTCCAAAACTCCATATAGGAGACACAAACACATAACAATTCAAGTTAAATCCAGGATACCTTGAAGGGATACCCTGGGACAATAAATGCAAAATAAAAAAACTAAAAAATACAAATGAGTTGCCATATGAAGACAACCCATCAAAAATAATATCGCGCATCTAGGAAACTGCCCAACGCATACATAGCACGTCGGTAACATTGACTACAAATACTCATTCGCAAGAGATATCATCAAATAGAATTAAATACAGTAATTGCCTTTTCAACTTACCCTTCCACTACAATTATTCCGATTCAACATCGCTATTCTTTTGGAACCTCTGGAATATTAATAGTTCATCGTGCAAACTGAGTTTCAGATGTAAAGCTAAAAATAACAAAACTGCAACAATTGAAATTATACAAAAAAAAAATGAAATTATTGCGCGGAGCACACAAAACGCGACTAGGCCGACATGTTGGCTCTTATCAATTAAATGTTTTGTGATTATAATTAGCAGAGTAACGGGATTATTAGAGATTATTTAACAACGGTCGTTAAGAATAGTGATACTGAAATTAATACAAGCTTTAAAATAAAACTAATTTTATGATTTTTTTTATTAATTTCTTTATATTCATTTTTACATTGGGTTAAGTAAGTATAATCATAATAATTTGTAAATCAACTCTGGTTACATTCATTCATTTTCATACGGTGAGAAAAGAGGTGAAGATGTTTAAGTGAGGTATGGTTTGACACATGTGGCAAAGTGACGGTTTGCTATGTTTGAAACTGCCAGAAAAGCTTCTGCAAGAAGGTGGGGATTTTTTTTTTATAACTCAATTTATTCAGCAATCTATTTACAGATAATAAGCATATTGAATGACAATTATAATATCATGCGCAGATTGTCCAATGACGCTCTGCATTATTTACATGACTGTGTGTCAATAAGTAATAATTAGTCAAATCTGTTGGTCAAGTCCGTTGGTATGAACCTCTTGAGTCGACGTGGTTCGTCACTTCTTCTTCTTCGTATTACTTCTTGACAGAAGTGTCGTGACCAATTTAATATGTTATTATTAAATGGCTTTCTTGGCAGATTACTCTCGGTGGTTTGCCATTGCCTTCCGAGAGAAGAGGGTCATAATGAAGTCGGATAAATTTTGTAGCCGAGCTGGGGATCGAACCTAGGGCTTCTAGCCTAGAGTCCGGTCCTCAGCCCGTTGACTTAGCTCACCTCTCGTCACTAGGCATTAATAATTGTTTGGCTGTCACATTAGGGTGCACTTTAAGTCTCTCACAATCCAATACATCCCACTGAGTTTCAGTCCAAGCTGTTTTCGTTTGGTGAAGATGTGTTTACGCCAAGTTAGTCTTCTATCGAGATGCATACCAAGGTACTTGGCGTCCTCTGCTTGTGGTATTTATATTTATATTATTACTATGATTGGTATTATTTATTACTTATATTTACTGACCGAAACCAGAACTCACATTGGTCCAAACAGCACTAGCAGAAGTTCTTTTAAGGTTCCTTGGATGTATTGTTGGAAAGATTTCCTTCAAATCAACAATCTCAAGTTTGGCACCAAATAATCTTTTTGTTTCATTTGGCATGTAGCTTATACTAGCAGCAACAAGTCTTGATGCTACCCCCAAATGATGGCACTTAGGTCCACCATCTAAAGCGATATCTTCATCTGAATTTAAATGAGCATCTAAAGTGGGCAAAGGTGGTGTTTCATATTTCATGTAATTTGGAAGTTGCGCTTCTTTCATTACCTTCAATCCATAAAAATTCTCTTCGTTTTCAATACTATCATCTATTTCTTCCTCAATTAAACAATTCTTGACAGTTTGTAATTTATCAGAAACATTCATTACTGGACTGATTTCATTTAAACTAAACTTTCTTCTACATGGCAATTTGTGGTGAGGTGTACTTGCAACTAAACCAGTAAAATTTTTTGATCCTCGATCTTCTGTTTCTTCAGTGCCAGACTCGTCTGGTAGTTTAAGTGAAACTCTCTTTACAGGTTTGACAACTTTACGTGACAAATTGACAGTTTGTAATTTATCTGATACATACCACGCTGAATTCGTTTTGTTTAAACTATACTTTCTTTTTCTGTTTAGCACTGTGTGATGTGGTGTATTTGGAACTAAACTTGCAAAATCTCTTGATTGTCGTTCTCTAGTTAGGTTAGTATCAGATTCGGTTGGCAATTTAATTGAAACTCGTTTGACAATTTCTGGAGTTTTCCTTTCTTTCACTGAAATTTCTTTTACATTTTTCTCGTTTTGTGTTGGATTATAATCTTCTAGTGTTGTTCCTTCGGTCGATGGTCTCATTTCAGACACTTTAATTGCAATTCGTTTTTCTATTATTTTTGGGTCTGATTTTGGAATTGATGTACTTACGTCTGCCTGTTTTAGTTTCTGGTTAACATTATGAGCTATATTTACACGAAATTTTTCAGATTCTATTGGTCAGTATGTTTCAGGAGATTTCATTGTAAGCCGTTTCAAGCGTTTCTTTGTAGCTTTCTTGTTTCTCGATGCGATGATATCTAAATCGAAAACTTTTTTGAGCGATTCATCTTGAGTACTCCTTTTGTCCACTCTTTTGAGAATGTTTATAACTTTATCGTACATAGCCATTTTTGATAATTTATTTGATAAATAGTTTTATTAAATTTTAAATAAAAATGTGATTAAATAACAAACACAAAATGTAACTGTTTTTTGATTGCATTCTACCATATTTCTGGTAGTGATAACTGACAGTTGTTGAGTTGAACCGGTGGGCAAGTATTTCTTTACAAGAATTTTTAAATTATCGATGGCGTTATAATAATCTCTTGGACGTTGAATTGCCAACTTGACTCGGATGAATTTTATAAAAACATTCCTGCTTATTTCATATAACGGAATAAAGTTATCATTTTTACTATTAGTTTCTATCACAGTTTTATTCTTGTCAGTTTCTATTTTTTGCTTCAACCATTTGGGCATAGTGAAATTTCTTAAAACGAATTTTTTCGTTTGAATATTTCGAGCCTTGAATATTTCTTCAATATGGAAAACATAACGGTGTAATCCAGCTCACATTCCAAGCCACATAAAATCCTGGCAACGTAGTATACAGCATTGCTTTCACTACAATATTTTAAAATACCAGGACCAGCAGTAAAGGTAAGTGATTGCTCACGTACCCTAAACATCGTACGGGAGCGTAAATTTTGCTACCGGATGACATTTTGATCTTATTTGATAAAGTACGGCGTAAAATTCAATATTTTCGATTATTTCACTTAAAAAATAACTTTATGTAAACACTTTTCAAACTTTTGACATGTGAGAACATGATAAAAATCATGGATTCTGTTTCCCTTTCAAAACCATACCGTGAGAGTCCATGAATTATATCCGAATCGCACACGGGACCACCCAAATGTAACCACAACTGAACCAACTCCATTAAATATTTACTTGTAACATTTGCGTTAGTAAATTGCACCATCAAGTTGGAGCTATAACCAGGATGACAACTGACATAATCTGAGTATTCTATAATTAATTGACTTGCGACTTCAGACTTCAACATTATTTTTAGGCACTTGGCCCAATCGGTTGATTGAAACTTAGATTCGCACAAAAATACTTTTATTAAAGGTTCTACTGATTTTCCCAACAACAGTTGGGAATACAGAGTTGAATACGCGACTCTTGAATTAGGGTAGTAAAAAATGCGTGACTTGGTTGCTTCAATAACCTATACATACCATTGCAAAAAAGGTCTGGTGGAATATAGCCGCTTTTTTCTAACACCAAGAGAGCTGCTGCAGGGAAACCAAAAATAAGAGTATCTTCAATTGGAGTGGTTTTGGTTTTGCTGAAGCAGTGCGACTCGCGAGGATATACCGTAGCACCATTCCATATCAAAATTTGAATTACATCTAAAGCATTTTTTGCACACGCTAAATGTAGAGCTGTTTTTTTATCGGTCGTTACACTGTTAATGCTTGCACCTGATTGCATTAATTTGTTTACTATTATTGCGTTATTGTTTTCTGCTGCATGGTGAAGTGCACTATATCCTTTAACATCAGTTGGAAATATATTTGCTCCGGCTTCAATTAGCTTACGTATAAATTCCGTTTGAAAATTATTTTGGCACGCCTTTATTAGTGGGGTTGTTCCATCGATAGCTCTGATGTCCAAATTAATAGATCTTTGTTGGATTAGATAATGTAAAATTGCGTAACTTTTGCAAATAATTGTTGTAATTCAATTTAGAAGTGCAAATCAACCGAAGACTGACCCCGAGCGAATAATATAAAGACTGATTTATAGTTCAGACTTAGATATGAACCTTCTCAAAAAGAAACATCTTTGGCAATAGTCCCATCTTTGGCAATAGTCATTTCTTCTCGTTGTGAAGGTTACATGGGCAGATTTTAATTCGTTTACTTTAATTCGCCATTTTTTGAGCTATTTCTGTATAGCATTTAAACTTATCTGAAGATTTTCTGAAGCTTTTGTTGGATTAAAAATATTTAAAAAAATATTTATTCCAATTACAAAAAAAGTATGGTTAAAACATTAAACTACAACAACCCTGTGTCGTTGTAGATCAACATGAAATTTTCTATTTATCACATTTCCTTTCGAATCTTCATACTCTTCATCTTCTGCTTGCCATCTCTCGGTTTGGATTTTTATTTTAAGTTTTTCCCACAACGCTAAAACGTCTTTTATTTTGGTAATATTAACAAAATTTGCCAATTCCTCCCAACTTTTAAACGGTGTCAAATCTAAAGTAGTAGGAAAAACTCAACAAAATTTTCAGTTTCGTTTTCGTCTACGTTCAAAAGTTGAGTAAACTCCACGGACAAGGGTATACTTATTTCATTAGGGAGAGTTTTATGAAAATCTTGTAATTCTCCTAATTTTTTATAAAATTTACTGAACGTATACGTATTTAATTTGTCAACACTGTCGATCTCTTTGGTTTCTTCTAAATCTTCCAATTCAATTTTTTTGTAGCCATCTTTATCTTCATACAATTCTATTAATCGATTGGTACTTTTGAGATATCGATCTAATAAATATTTTTGTTTATGATCTGCATTAATACTTTTACGATGGATGGTTGTTTTCTGTAGGGTAACTTGAACCATCGAGTAATTGAACAATCGAGTAATAATACGTTCCCTTTCTTCATGACAGCTCCTCTGTTGCTCGAATAAAGTTTCACATCAAAAACTAAAATTAGTGATTGTTATTCTTACTGTGTTTCTTATATTTGCTCAATAATTAAGCATACTCTTCTGCAGCTTCTTTACGTTTCAGGCAACGTTGTTTCTTCATGAAACGACGACGCTTACGTTGCAGCACCGCAGGTGTAATTAAACGCTGAATTTTAGACGCTTTGAAACCTTGTGGTTTACCTTCCGTGAGGGGTAAAGGTCTCTTGGTGACATATTGCCGCACATCATCATCTTTGTTCAAATTGAAGAGCTTGCGAATGTTAGAAACTTTTTTTGGACCCAACCTACGTGGAACAGTCTTGTCTGTTAACCCCGCAATTTCATTTACACCCTTCTTTACGATTGAAAGAGCCAAAACACTTAAATTTGAATCGACGATACATCTTTGAACCGACTTACGTTTGCGTTCACCAGAACGACGAGGTCTATAACATGAATGTCCTTTCGAAAGAAGCAGTCGAACACGTCCATTTGTAAGAACACCTTGCTTTATTGGAAAACCTTCCTTGTCGTTTCCACCATTAATCATTACGACGTAGCCTTTCCACTCTTCACCCAATGGACTAGCATCGACTTCGGCTCCCATACGTTTTTCGTAAAACATACGAAGTTTGTGTTCGTCCACAATTTTTATTAACTTCTGGCAGCCAGTAGCTGGGTAAGACACGTTCAACTTCATAATTGAGCATACTCTTCTGCAGCTTCTTTACGTTTCAGACAACGTTGTTTCTTCATGAAACGACGACGCTTACGTTGCAGCATCGCAGGTGTAATTAAACGCTGAATTTTAGACGCTTTGAAACCTTGTGGTTTACCTTCCTTAAAGGGTTAAGGTCTCTTGGTGACATGTTGCCGCACATCATCATCTTTGTTCAAATTGAAGAGCTTGCGAATATTAGAAACTTTCTTTGGACCCAACCTACGTAGAACAGTCTTGTCTGTTAACCCCGCAATTTCATTTACACCTTTCTTTACGATTGAAAGAGCCAAAACATTTAAATTTGAATCGACGATACATCTTTGAACCGACTTACGTTTGCGTTTACCAGAACGACGAGGTCTATAACACGAATGTCCTTTCGAAAGAAGCAGTCGAACACGCCCATTTGTAAGAACACCTTGCTTCATTGGAAAACCTTCCTTGTCGTTTTCACCATTAATCCTTACAACGTAGCCTTTCCACTCTTCACCCAATGGACCAGCATCGACTTCGGCTCCCATACGTTTTTCGTAAAACATACGAAGTTTGTGTTTGTCCACAATTTCTATTAACTTTTGGCAGCCAGTAGCTGCGTAAGACACGTTCAACTTCATAATTGAGCATACTCTTCTGCAGCTTCTTTGCGTTTCAGACAACGTTGTTTCTTCATGAAACGACGACGCTTACGTTGCAGCACCGCAGGTGTAATTAAACGCTGAATTTCAGACGCTTTGAAACCTTGTGGTTTACCTTCCTTGAGGGTTAAAAGTCTCTTGGTGACATATTGCCGCACATCATCATCTTTGTTCAAATTGAAAAGCTTGCGAATGTTAGAAACTTTCTTTGGACCCAACCTACGTGGAACAGTATTGTCTGTTAACCCCGCAATTTCATTTACACCCTTCTTTAAGATTGAAAGAGCCAAAACACTTAAATTTGAATCGACGATACATCCTCGAACCGATTTACGTTTGCGTTCACCAGTACAACGAAGTTTATAACACGAATGTCTTTTCGAAAGAAGCAGTCGAACACGTCCATTTGTAAGAACACCTTGCTTCATTGGAAAACCTTCCTTGTCGTTTCCACCATTAATCCTTACGACGTAGCCTTTCCACTCTTCACCCAATGGACTAGCATCGACTTCGGCTCCCATCCGTTTTTCGTAAAACATACGAAGTTTGTGTTCGTCCACAATTTCTATTAACTTTTGGCAGCCAGTAGCTGGGTAAGACACGTTCAACTTCATAATTGAGCATACTCTTCTGCAGCTTCTTTGCGTTTCAGACAACGTTGTTTCTTCATGAAACGACGACGCTTACGTTGCAGCACCGCAGGTGTAATTAAACGCTGAATTTTAGACGCTTTGAAACCTTGTGGTTTACCTTCCTTGAGGGTTAAAAGTCTCTTGGTGACATATTGCCGCACATCATCATCTTTGTTCAAATTGAAAAGCTTGCGAATGTTAAAAACTTTCTTTGGACCCAATCTACGTGGAACAGTCTTGTCTGTTAACCCCGCAATTTCATTTACACCCTTCTTTACGATTGAAAGAGCCAAAATACTTAAATTTGAATCGACGATACATCTTTGAACCGACTTACGTTTGCGTTCACCAGAACGACGAGGTCTATAACACGAATGTCCTTTAGAAAGAAGCAGTCGAACACGTCCATTTGTAAGAACACCTTGCTTCATTGGAAAACCTTCTTTGTCGTTTCCACCATTAATCATTACGACGTAGCCTTTCCACTCTTCACCCAATGGACTAGCATCGACTTCGGCTCCTATACGTTTTTCGTTAAACATACAAAGTTTGTGTGCGTCCACAATTTTTATTAACTTTTGGCAGCCAGTAGCTGGGTACGACACGTTCAACTTCATAATTGAGCATACTCTTCTGCAGCTTCTTTACGTTTCAGACAACGTTGTTTCTTCATGAAACGACGACGCTTACGTTGCAGCACCGCAGGTGTAATTAAACGCTGAATTTTAGACGCTTTGAAACCTTGTGGTTTACCTTCCTTGAGGGGTAAAAGTCTCTTGGTGACATATTGCCGCACATCATCTTCTTTGTTCAAATTGAAAAGCTTGCGAATGTTAGAAACTTTCTTTGGACCCAACCTACGTGGGACAGTCTTGTCTGTTAACCCCACAATTTCAATTACACCCTTCTTTACGATTGAAAGAGCCAAAACACTTAAATTTGAATCGACGATACATCTTTGAACCTACTTACGTTTGCGTTCACCAGAACGACGAGGTCTATAACACGAATGTCCTTTCAAAAGAAGCAGTCGAACACGTGCTCAATAATTGAGCATACTCTTCTGCAGCTTCTTTAGGTTTCAGAAAACGTTGTTTCTTCATGAAACGACGACGCTTACGTTGCAGCACCGCAGGTGTAATTAAATGCTGAATTTTAGACGCTTTGAAACCTTGTGGTTTACCTTCCTTGAGGGGTAAAGGTCTCATGGTGACATATTTCCGCACATCATCATCTTTGTTCAAATTGAAAATCTTGCGAATGTTAGAAACTTTCTTTGGACCCAACCTACGTGGAACAGTCTTGTCTGTTAACCCCACAATTTCAATTACACCCTTCTTCACGATTGAAAGAGCCAAAACACTTAAATTTGAATCGACGATACATCTTTGAACCTACTTACGTTTGCGTTCACCAGAACGACGAGGTCTATAACACGAATGTGCTTTCAAAAGAAGCAGTCGAACACGTGCTCAATAATTGAGCATACTCTTCTGCAGCTTCTTTAGGTTTCAGAAAACGTTGTTTCTTCATGAAACGACGACGCTTACGTTGCAGCACCGCAGGTGTAATTAAATGCTGAATTTTAGACGCTTTGAAACCTTGTGGTTTACCTTCCTTGAGGGGTAAAGGTCTCATGGTGACATATTTCCGCACATCATCATCTTTGTTCAAATTGAAAATCTTGCGAATGTTAGAAACTTTCTTTGGACCCAACCTACGTGGAACAGTCTTGTCTGTTAACCCCACAATTTCAATTACACCCTTCTTTACGATTGAAAGAGCCAAAACACTTAAATTTGAATCGACGATACATCTTTGAACCGACTTACGTTTGCGTTCACCAGAACAACGAGGTCTATAACATGAATGTCCTTTCGAAAGAAGCAGTAGAAACACGTCCATTTGTAAGAACACCTTGCTTCATTGGAAAACCTTCTTTGTCGTTTCCACCATTAATCATTACGACGTAGCCTTTCCACTCTTCACCCAATGGACTAGCATCGACTTCGGCTCCTATACGTTTTTCGTTAAACATACAAAGTTTGTGTGCGTCCACAATTTTTATTAACTTTTGGCAGCCAGTAGCTGGGTACCACACGTTCAACTTCATAATTGAGCATACTCTTCTGCAGCTTCTTTACGTTTCAGACAACGTTGTTTCTTCATGAAACGACGACGCTTACGTTGCAGCACCGCAGGTGTAATTAAACGCTGAATTTTAGACGCTTTGAAACCTTGTGGTTTACCTTCCTTGAGGGGTAAAGGTCTCATGGTGACATATTTCCGCACATCATCATCTTTGTTCAAATTGAAAATCTTGCGAATGTCAGAAACTTTCTTTGGACCCAACCTACGTGGAACAGTCTTGTCTGTTAACCCCACAATTTCAATTACACCCTTCTTTACGATTGAAAGAGCCAAAACACTTAAATTTGAATCGACGATACATCTTTGAACCGACTTACGTTTGCGTTCACCAGAACGACGAGGTCTATAACACGAATGTCCTTTAGAAAGAAGCAGTCGAACACGTCCATTTGTAAGAACACCTTGCTTCATTGGAAAACCTTCCTTGTCGTTTCCACCATTAATCCTTACGACGTAGCCTTTCCACTCTTCACCCAATGGACTAGCATCGACTTCGGCTCCCATACGTTTTTCGTAAAACATACGAAGTTTGTGTTTGTCCACAATTTTTATTAACTTTTGGCAGCCAGTAGCTGGGTAAGACACGTTCTACTTCATAATTAGTTATTTCCAAAAATTCACAGAAAAACACAACACATAGTAAATAAACTGACCTTTGCTACTTGCTTACTTTGTGAGCTTGCAGTTCTTTTCCATGAACGGAAAATGTAACTTCACTGAATTCTTCTTTATCAAACATAGTTTGCAATTCTTCTGAAAACTGAAAAATTGGATTTGTTGAATTTTTTAAAAAAATTTTATTTTTGGTTGGATGAAGTTGTGAGGCTGGAACGGTAATTTCACAAACTATAGTTATTATATTTAGATATCCGGAACCGTAATAATACTCGGGATTTAATTCCATAAAATCAGAGGAGTTTGGAGGTTCGTCTTGTTTAAAAGTTTTGCTAGGTCCTACCGTCCAATTTACCACAACGTTACCACTTATTCTTCTTGTACATTATTTGAAGCTAGTACTAAATAGTTTTACAGCAATCCCATTCGCATCTTCTGATTGCTTAATACATCTTATTATGCTGTATACAATATCGTATTGAAAATTTACACATTTTCAAATACCTGAAAACCTTAACTAAAACCAAGCTATTTATTTGATAATGCAATAAATGCTTCTGCCAGAAGTTGGGGGTAAGTGAGGATCATCGATTTCCATCCGGAGGTATCACTTACAACTTTGCAGTGACCGACAATGAATTTCATTTGCTTCTTCTTTTAAGAAATTTGCGTTATAAGTATCTGCAAATATGAACATTTCGGCAACATTTTCGATTGACACATTTTTGCACAACAAACTTTCACATATGTGTTTCAGTTTTACGAACTCTTATTTATCAGAATCAACTAGCAATTCGTTAGCCATTTCCTCTAAATTGGATACCTGTTTAGTGTAAATAAAACCGGTACACGTCGTTTCGGCGACCGCAGTTCGGCGAAAGCGATTCGGCACCTTATATTCGGCGACGGTCAATTCGGCGACCCGATATTCGGCTAGGCTAGTTTCGGCGATTCCAATTCGGCACCGGCATTTCGGCGATTCTCATTCGGCGACAGAAAATTTGACTACGTCGATTCAGCGACGGGAAATTTATTTAAGTATTAAAATTTATTAAAAATTTTTAAATTAAATATTTATTTATATACATACACAGGTAGTATTATATTATTATACATATACTTTTTATC
The DNA here is from genome assembly GCA_905340355.1 of Rhagonycha fulva. NCBI lineage: Eukaryota > Metazoa > Arthropoda > Insecta > Coleoptera > Cantharidae > Rhagonycha > Rhagonycha fulva. Next base: position 27,789,643 of record HG996559.1, on the reverse strand, counting down.
AATTAAATAAATTTTAATTCATGTTATAATTATAAGTTATAGGTACCGCGAAAATATTCTATAATATAATTCTAATTGATTACCTTAGCCAAAATTCGAGAATCAGCCGCTTCGTACCGCGGCTTTTTTTAGGAGATGTATGTCCGGCTAGAATACGTTCGTATTCCGTGTCAAAAGTTTTTTGAATTTGTCTTAATTTATCCAAAAAAGTCCACAACTTTGGATGAAATATACCACCACTAAAACCTAATTGTATTTTTCGATGACAAGCTTCGGCGTAATTGTTAGTTCTATCAATTCCATCTAACGTGGAAACGTTGGAACCAACCAATGAAAGATTAATACAATAAGAATTATTGAAAAGGAGCAAATAACAAAAAAAGGGATCTATTTAAGATAGGTAGGAAGATAACCAACTTTTAACTATGGGTTTTTAAGTACAAGTTCGAAAAGCCGTAAGCGTCGGTACTAAGGTTTTTGTGTACATTTAAATTTTAAATTTGGAAGAATAAATTGAATAAACTAGAAATATATCTTCCGTCGCCGAATCGACGTAGTCGAATTTACTGTCGCCAAATCGGAATTGTCGAAATGCCGGTGCCGTATTGGAATCGCCGAAACTAACAGAGCCGAATATCGGGTCGCCGAATTGCCTGTCGCCGAATCAGAATTGCCGAAATGACGGTGCCGAACTGGAATCGCCGAACTGACGGTGTCCGAAATAAAACGTATCAGTTCTCTTAAAACTTCAAACTTTATATCTGTTATTTCAACTCGACTGTTCTTTTTCTCCACCATGTCGTGCCCTAACATGGCTTCGAGTACAGAACTACCAGCTGCTAAAATAACTTTATATTTCTCGATGGAGTGGTAAAGTAATTTTAAGTTGGTACGACCGACGACAACGACCAATTAGACATGTAAATAGTAACTAACCAATGAAAAACGTCTGATGGATACTAATGCGGTCTTTCTATTAGTTAGTTAACATTTATATGTAAATTTTATGTCAAATTATGCACTGTGTCACACAGACTTTAGATGCGGGTACAAACCTTCTAAGTTCATGATACAAACTGAAGAAAACATGTGTGACGTCACAGGTGGAATCGTATTTAAATTAACGACTTATCTTTGTATAAAAATGAAAAGAAAACTTACGTCTTTTTCGTATAAATTATCGTAAATTAAAGTAAGAATAGTTACGATCAAAGATCTGTCGCCCAAATACCATGTATAATGTTTCAATAAATTGATTAAAATTGCACAAAACTTACCGAATTTTTTTATTCAAAGTTGAAAACCGTTGCGACTCACAATTACCTTGATGTAGAATTACAGTTATTACTTATCTAAACTTTATTATTTTTAACTGTTCTGACTTTCTGACTATTGTACGCATTATGCAAGACTACCAACCTTATGATATTGTGGCGGCGCGAGTTTGAATTCAAATTATTTGGTGCCAGCACCCTTTTGAATTATTAGTAAACTTACGTAACAAGAAGATTATCGATAACACACCAAAGTTGAGAGTTTTTGAAAGAGTCAAATTGGTTACAAACGCAGACGTAAACATCACGTCAGTCTCAAGTAATTCCGAATGCAAGACGCTTTTACGTGAATTTGTGGATATTAGCCATTTTAGAACCATCTGTAGAAAGAAAGATATTTAACCACATCAAAACACAAGGACCACTCGTTTTCGTAAAATCACGTCGTTTACTTCCGCAGAAATACGAAGTCAATATCTTCTAAAATTGATTTAACCGGTACATGAAGAAATCATCCCCTAAACTGTGGTCCGTTAATTTGCCCCCCTCCCCGCAAATTTAATATTTTTTCTTAAAAAGCTAGCTCCAAAAAACTTATTGCTAGCACCCAAATATAAGAGCTAGTATTATTATAGGTTTCGCACAAACTGAAACCGGGGTTGGCCAAGTTAACATTAGCTCACCCCCCCCCAAGTTAATATTTTTTTTCTAAAATCTAGCACTGATTGGATGGAAACACTTATAAAAATGACTAATTATCATGGTAACATGCACCTCAATCCGTTTGTAAAGAAAACTGATCCAACATATGTAATTTAAAGCTGCACTAGCGACATCCGTCAGATCTAATCAGAACATCGACTAATAAGTAATCCAGGATTTATTTAAAAAAATTATTCCGATATTTTCACATTAGCAATATTAATGTTTTTATTTTTCTTAGTAAATATGTTCAATCAAAATTTTTAAACCTAATTTAGCTAAATAAATATGATATAATTTAATTCAAGTACCAGTTTTTTTCATTTGTGTTGTTAAACTATCCGTCAAAACTATTACAGATATCTCCATAAAAGATAAGTGTAACGAATAAGGAATAATGTACGTCCTAACCCTGGTCTTGCTCTCAAAACAGTCGTTTTTAGGTAAGTAATCGTTTTAGAATACTTTAGGTACAATATTAATTTAAAATATTGTAAATTTTCTTTTATTATTAGATCTACATTTCTACTACCTTTTCTTTTAATAAGATATAAATGGATGACCAGTCAAAAAAACTAAAGTAGTAAGTCTTCAGTATTATGGTTTCTACTAAACCTATTGATGAATTGAAGTGATTTTCAATTTATTATGGATGGAACTTTTTAGGTCAATTTTCGTTTCATTCCTGTCGGATAACATTGAATTATTCTGTTTGTATTTGTGTTGACATCAAAGAAAGCAAATCTCTATTAAGCTCAATAAATTTTGCGTGGGTGACAAATTGTCAATCGTCGCTTTAAAGAAAACTGGAAAAGTAACTTTTAGTAATATAAAACCAAAGTTATGGTCATCATTATTGTTTTGAGACTGAAAACTGAAATTTAATGAATGATAAATTAATAACAAAAAATATAGCAATGCTATGAATTTAATTTCGAATATTTTATGCAAACGAAATTGTTGTTTTCGACTAGAAATTTTTTATTAATTTGTTTGAAAGTTAGGAACTGTTAAGCTGAAAGGACACTGGTTATAGAGAATTTATCCCTTTTAACTACAAAGTTCATTTAAAATTTCAATAAAGTCCGTATGACACGATGCATAATTTTACATAAAATTTACATGGAAATGGTAAATAACCAATGAAAAACGTCCGATGGCTACTAATACGCTCTTTCTATTGGTTAGTTACCATTACATGCAAATTTTATGCAAAATTATGCATCGTGTCATACGGGTTTAGGTACATAAAATTTTACGTGGTCACAAAAACTTGAGTTAAAATTGCAAGTAGATGAAATTAATTAATTCAGAAAACTCTGAATAGTTTATTTTACACAATTTTAGTTGCAAAATAAATCCACAGTTTCTGTTAGGCGATGTAATTTAACAAATAATTACCACTGAAGATTAGAGTATATTTCTAATTTTTTACATCCTAAATAAGACAAATAATTGTCATAAACAATCCAAAAAAGAAATGCTATATTTTACGCAACGTCAGGAATCTTGTAATTTGGACGGAACCACGCAAGGATAAAAAATCTCATCCTGATCCTGCAACTAATGTTAGAAACTATTTTTACTTGTTTAGCAAGGTTTTAGTTCTTTCGTTGTCAGTAAACCCATTTATCAATTTAACTGGATCCCGCAGATGGGAATATTTAGGTCAATTTTCGTTTCATTCCTGCCAGATAACTTTATAATATTTTGTTTCTGTTTGTGTTGACATCAAAGGAAACAAATTTCTATTAATCTTACTAAATTTTATGTACTAGGTGGTAGGTATTTTGTCAATCGTTAACTAAAACGAAAATGACAAATAAACTTTTGGTAAATTAAAACCAAAGTTGGGTGTATTCGTTATTTTTCTTTTGACAATGTGAAACTAAATTTAATGAAGGAAAAATAATGAAGGCGAATATACAACGAAAACAAATAAAATTGTTGTTTTCAAACAAAAATTTGACTAATTTGAATAAAAGTTGTTCACTGTTTTCCTTAAGCTATGGAGTATAATCCAAATAAAAGTAAAACAAGATGGAAGTTTTTGTTAACAGATTCGTTACAATTTTTTACATTACGGGAATTATTTCTGTAAAATTGAAATTACAAAAATAAAAACTGCTGTTACTTTCCCATGTTCCAAATTAAAAAATTGTAGCTGCAATCTGTGTTCAACCATTCCTATCGTCGTAAGCGGCTAATCTTTATCTTCAGTTTCGAGAGCTTGGGTGGCTCAGAAGTCTTAGTAAAATATTCACGCAAATCATGAAAGACGACGACTTTGAGAATGTCGCGTCGGTAAACCTCTTGGTTAATTTTCACATCCTGATCTACAAAAACCAAAGGAGTTTTTCCAATTGAGCAAATTCCGGCCTAAACCATCACAGACTGTAGATATTGACGATATAGACAACAGCAAAAGTACCTGGAGTAATAACAGATCAAATCCGGTCATTTTGCTCGACGGTGAAAAGCTTCTCATCTATGGAAACAATCCGATTCCACCACAGAGAAGCGGGGAGACGAAGGACCTGACGACATTTTTGAAGTCGCACGAGCTTGTTACCATCGGTCAACAGTTGAACTTTTTGAAGCTTGTAAGGCTTGATCTTACGGTGCTCCTTGACTATTCGGCGACCCGATTCACGTGAAACACCGATCTCGTGGGCAATTTTTCTTATTGAGACTCTGGAATTTTGCAAGAGTCGTTTCTTGATGATCTGACGGACCTTCGGCGAGTTGACTGTTTGCTTTCTTCCGCTCCTTGGATGACGTCCGGTATAGCCACGCTTCTCAATTTGTTTGATTGTTTGGCTGACATTTGGTGCCGCTATGCCGAGCCTTTGCGCGATGTCACAATTGCGCATTCCCTGTTGATGTAACCCTAAATTTTCTCTCTTTGATTCATCTATAAAATAAGTAATAAAACACATAACAAAATTTGACAGTTTTAACTGGAAATTCCAGTGTGCTAAAACAAAAAACTTTGTTTGTTATCATTTTTTTTTTGGGGTCACCCTGTATTAAATGTTTTAAATTACATAACTATAATCCAAACAGCAAAAGTTCATAAACCAAACTACATACATTCCATTATTGTTAATTCAAACTTACGATGTTTCATAACCAAATAACAATTTCCCTCAATTATTTACATACGTGGGTGTTAATCCTTTATTTTTGGCTGATGATTCAATTTGTTAATAGCAACGTGTTTGAGTTTATTCCGATTACGTATTCATACCCTACAACTGAACCAAAACAGTTTCTCCAACTAATAACTGGACCGTGCAAACAAACTTGTTCAGATATGTTGAAACTAAAGCAAACTTCAATACGAGTAATGGAATATGTTATAAATTTTATTAAAAGAATAAAATATAAAAATAATATTCTGGAACATCTATCCTTCTGGATGATGTTCAATGCAGTAACACTTGGGATGTTCTATTATTCCGTGCAAGTGCTCGTCCATAATCATTTCACCTACTTTTCCGATCTTACCAGCCAATTCGGTTACACCAGTCGTCACTTTCAATATTTTTCGGATGTTATCTAAAAAGCTTAATTTAGTTACTTTGTTGCTACCCAGAATTCAATTTTTACGTTGAGGATCCAAATTATTAGGAACTTTGATTTGGGGCGTTCTCACCAAAGCTTTCGAGTTAATCACCAAAGGATTTCTATAGCTGTAAGTTTGCGTTGTCAATGGTAAAACGACGTCGTTGGGCAGCCTAAACAAATTTTTAATTCGTATCATTTCCTTGTAGGCTTCGTCCTTTTCTAAAAAAATATTGAATTTTGCAAGTCGTAAGTTTGGTGCCATGCTAAATCTTAAGAACCATTGCGAAAGTTGTCAATTGGTAGAAGAAATTAATTTGGATCTTTAGATTTGGCACTAAATACTACTGCACACCTAAATCGCAATAATCACACTGATAGATTGATTTCCCGTTATCAATGAAAGCTCTCGTCATGATGGCATTATCAACCGGCTCTTTAAAATGTATACTGGCCACTTTAGGGGACCTCTCTTTAACCTAAAAATTTTTTAAAAATCAAAATAATTCTTTTTTTCAAAAAGTTTTGTAACTTTTTCTAAATAGCTGTCGCAATCTTCAGTTGGTGGTATTGGTGGATCAGGTTTACAGCTCAGCTGTAAATAATCTTTAAAACTTTCCATGAGCGGATCGTAGAATTCCTGTGTAACCCCATTTGGTGGCCGCCTAAAATTTATTCATCAAAAAATAGTACCAACGTTTAGTCCAACTCACTTATCTTTGACATTGTGACGTTTAAAGTCTTTCGTGTAAATCGTCAAAAACGGATCCATAATTTGGAGTAGTTTCTTTTGCACAAATATATAATTTGATTTTTGTCAAAATTTGACACTAAATTTGTTTGATTTGTAATTGCTTGATAAATTTTGGTGGCAAATCAAAGACTTTGGTTTCATATGAACGTAATATAGAGAATGAAAAACGGTGGTATACCATCAGTAATTATGACTTCATACTTAATTGCACGTGGCTTAATTTGCTGCCTATTTACCCCTTCAAACCCTAATTAAATAATTTGTCTTCCCATGTTTACAGCTCTCCTTGTACTGTAATTAGGAACGTTGGGTCTGATATTAGATCAACTGTCACCAAAGGTAATCAAGTAATTGATTCGATTAGGATCACTCTTAATAATATGTAATTACCCAATAACATTTCACACCATCACTTCTCGTTAAACGATTCCACTTAAAATAAAAATTAAGCACGTAAATTAAACGTCTTTTTTATTTAAATCAGTTAATTCTTTTCACATTTAATTTAACAAGCGTTGTTTGTTTACTGTTATTTCAGTTGTGCTCTAATTTTTGTTTTGTGTCGTTTTTATTTCCTAAAGCTATGATTTATGACAACAACTTCTCTACCATCTTTCTTACAAACGTTTTCATAACGAATAAAGCTCTCTCAGTTTTTTCTTGTAATCTGATTTATATTTTAGGTGTTACAATTTCTTGTCATCAGTTGGATGTATCGCGTCGCTAATCGAATATGCGCACCTGGTTTTATTGCTTTTCGTGTTGTAAAATAATTTTATGGTTTGCAACAATAAAACGTGTAGGAGTATTCGAAAGCTGACGCTTCGCGGACGCTACAAATAAGCTAAATACATTGAATTGTTAAATTGACGACGCGACGCGACGCTTGAACTGCTATTATCTTAAATACACCATCAATTTTCATTCGGGTCAAACAAACGTTTTTAAATTTCAATTTAAAGTAATTGATGAAAGCACCGGATGACAAGGATTACTGAGAAAGCTTCTGCCCAAAAATATACTTATTGAAACTTTAAATATAAGATAATGTCCTGTTATCTTGACTTTCAACCAAAAAAAACGTTTATTTATTAGATATACTTTGCACGGGTTAAAGCGACAACTTAGTTTAAGTAAATTTAGATATCCGCTTTACTTTGTTTAAAATTGAATGGATCATACTTGAATAGCTTAAAGGAGAAGCTGAAAACATAGGTTTGCAATATGAATATATGAATAGAAATCTTGATACTACTACTTCAACTTTGCTTGTCTACTACTTTTGTAAATTAACGCCTTTAAGTAACAATAACTTCCAGCGCTGCGATAACATCACAAAGCTTACCATGTGAGACACTCGCTTTCAAAAGGCGCTCTTGAATGTATTCAAGAATTTTTAGCTAAGATTGTTTTAGAAAGTGTACCACTATTTTTTATGAAGCCTGCAAACGCAGAAGTAAATTGGGATAAAATTTATCTCGTTCCATAGAAAATAATTTTGCTTGCAGTGCTTTTTAAAATATGAATATTCCATGGAAATTCAACTGAATGAATATTGCACTAATGAGGCTCGCGTTTCAGTTTTCATTAAAAATGGTTTTTCAGATATGTAGTTGATAAAACAAATGAAGTTTAAATTTCGGAAGTGTGACGACTTCATTAGAATTCCGTAGTGCTTTAGTAGTCTTTAGAGTAGCCTTTATTTGTTCCTTTGCTGTATTAACGTCTTCTCTCTTATGGGCACGTGCTTCCATTAGCAATAAATTATCCCGACTTTCTTCAGTCGTATAAATAACCTTACATTTAATATTTTAAATTTTATTATTATAGTTTTTACTAAAGGGGAGCTAAACACTAAAATATAATTTATCTGCTTTATATAAATTTATTTCACGTTAATTTTATATCTCTAACTTCTTTAGGTTGGTAATGGAACCAAAAACTGGAAGTTTTATGGGTGGAGAACACCCATAAACGTCGCTAAACGAGTGGAATCAGATGAACTGCGCATTAGTTTGCGCATAAAGAACCTCCTCTGATGTTCTGTCAGAAACAAACAGAAACCAAAGACACCAAGCGATAGCTGGACGACTGGCCACGCACAAACTTGGCACGAAACCAATATAACGTCAAAACCAAAAAATATTCCTTCACGCTCAGTAAAGGAAGTAAAGCAACTAAATCTGGTGATTTTTTATTTCCCTTGAGCAATTTTAATTTAGGTTAAAACAGTCATTAAGTGCTTTTTGGAAGGTTGGAAGGCCCCCAAAAAAATATATTGACTGCTGGCGCTGGCCTAATTTACTAGCGTCGATCTTTATAATACTGGAATTTTACAAAATTACAACGGTATCTGGTTAATCCATTTATGCGCGTCAATCTAATTCTATTGTAATTGAAATGTATTTTGAAAAAAAATAATGTCGAATTATTAAATGTAAAATTTCTTACTGGTTTGAGCACACACACAAAATTCTCCAAATAAAAAGCAACTAATTTTTTAAATCGATAGCACTTATAAAATACTGTCGATATGACGAAGAGGGTGAAATGTATGCATACAAATTCGTGAAACATATTTTATTCCTTCTATAGGTTATTTACATACTACGCGTCGAACTTGATAAAGAAACCTAATATTATGCATTGTTTAATAATAAAAACAAAATTCGAATTGAAATCCAACATGAATTTTAAATTCAAATTTGCTTATTTAAGTGAAAGTGAAGAAAATTTGCGTGAGTAATCTGCGATGTTAAAATTTTTATGGCTGTTTGGAAAAATGTTAAGTTGACGGAATAAGGACACGTTTGAGTGCGGAACGTTGAGAGTTCTAAAAGGACTAAATCTGCCCAATGCATTATGTATGGGTAGCGGACGTGATACAATCATAATGCTGTAGCGGTCAACAAAACGGCACTTCATACCCTCAAACCCTCAATAATGCAATAGAAACCTTTAAGGAAAACTTTCCTTAAGAAAAGTTGCAGCCGTCTAGTTCTCGATGGAATCTACCACCCTTAATTATTGGAGCAGTTGTATGCAATTTTCCGCCGCCCTCTGTACACGTAATTTTTCCTGAACGGCTAACTTTTTATCGCTGGTGATTTTGAAAGCAATTAAGTTTTAATAGCCGACACTAACTTAGTCAATAAGGATCGGAACTGCAACAAGGGGATGGATGCATCGCCACTTACGAAGTTATATTTTCATTACGCCAATTTGCATTAATTAATGACGGAGGAAAGTCTGTAGACTTGAAACTTTAGAAATTTTATGCAAAAAGTTTCAGCTCTGTTTGAACAAAATAAACTTTATTTACGTACGACTTTATCTCATAATTCAATGTAAACCGCAGATACAATTTGATTATCTTCCCCAAGTGTTAACTTTATCGTGCGTCAAGTGCGATCACAATATTATACGCCAAATCCAAATTTGAAAAACGTAAATAAAGTTTATAAAGCTGAAAAAGCATTTTATCGTAATAAGATTTTGATTGCATTGCAAGATTTTTTGAAGCTGTTTACATTTTATTATCATTTGGAATGGTTTCGTGTGTAATCTACGATTCTTTATTTACTGAAGGGGCAAGTTTCTAAAATAAAATCTGAAATGGATTGCTTTGCATGACAGAATGTAATTCACGATGTATTTTATAGTCAAAAATTTAGCATAGACCTTTGTTTTTCTTCTTCTTTAAACCAAGTTAGAAAACGCAAGCTCTGCTTTTGCACATCATGTGCTGAGGGTATCAAAAATTTTATTTGATAAAAATCCAATTCAAAAATTCGTGTCTCTTAAGTCAATATTATATCTACCAGCGGAATATTTAAATGTCCATCTGATTGCAAATAATCACAAAATTTGTTTTTAGAATAATTAGCCTGATTTTCGACCGCTAATCTAATAAGTGATAAAATGAAGGCCTACTTTATTTACAAACAAATTGATTCGCTGCATCATAACAATTTAACAGTTAGTAGAGGTAAACATTTATTTTGATCGATTGCCACCAGATGGCCTTGAAATTAAGTTTTAAAATACAGCAAGCGCGAGGCGCTTCAGGCCCTAATAAGTAAAATACGAGAAAGCATAATGAATAATATTGTGAACGTTCATTGCGCATTTTCTAGTTTATTAGATTAGGTACCATGTAACAATGAGAGAAGCAATAAATTGCATCTAGCACTTGAAAAAAATTTCATTTTATAAATCTTGACATATAAATAAAAGTCTAGGAAATTATAAATTCGCACTTATAAAATTTCAGCATGATGTTTATACAGAGACGTCCTTGGGGACCACTAAGCATTAAAAAATAGTTTTTCACACTAAAACGTGGTTTTTCAGTAGATTTTGCAGTTTAATTGGATTCGACTGTAATAAAATCGTTTATGATTTATTATGTAACTTTGTGTTTGAATGACTGGAGTTTTTATCATTTAGGGTCTGAAAGTTTCAATTTAATAAGGACGATCGATCGTGTTAATTTTCTTTCTTTGAACCTAAATTTATTTACTAATTGGGCAAATAAATTTTGATTTATTGATACTTACAGACACTATTGGTTATTCAAAAATCTAAGGCTTTACAAAAAGGAAATTTTTTGGATTCTCCAGGTACCCAGTTCATCTCTGTTAAAAATTTTCAATTTTGAAATAACAAAATGTAATAAACGTCGAGTATGAAATCCGTTATAAAAGAAAATAATTTGAACAATGGAAATGTACCCTATTTTTAAAAGGAAATTCTTTTAGGTATATGTGACCCACATTGTCAAGATTGTGCTTGATACTGTAAATTTTGTAAAATACAAATGTGTACGAAAATGCCAAACACATTTTTCAGTGGTATTAAAGTCGTCGTTTCAAGATAATTTCACAACGCATCAGTTTGGTGACTCGCATTGCCGTTATCACACATTTACTTCCAAAAGATTAAACCGTAAAGGGACAGCTTCACTGTCGATCTTTTCAGAAATGAAACATCCTGATTTACAAATTTAACTGTTCCTTTTTACACCGAGGAAGCGATGATAAATTTAATGAAATGATTTATTTTTAAAAATTAAAAAAACTTTATTTTTTTCTTTGTTTCTTCGTCCATTCATTCCAAGATCTATGATAGTGAGCGACTTCAGGAGAGTTTTAAGTGAAAGCAACTTATTGAATTATTAATGTAACATTGTAAAACTTTTAATTAATTCAAAATTACTATAAGTGCAATTTCCTGACTGTTATAATATGAAGAGTCAATTTTTTTTTTAATTATTTTTCTTTTGAAGTCATAATTAGTTCTCAGTTATTCTTTTTGATATCTTAATTAGAAAAGTTTTAAGTTGGTGCAAAATTTTGATATTAACCCAACAAGTACTTGAATACTTGATAACTTAGTACCTACCTATATATCAGCATAGTTTTAAAATTAAAACGTTTTACAAAGTGATAAAAAAGTTTTATTAGTTTGTAAATGCTTTATTGTTAAGAAAAATTTAAATCTCTTTAATGCTTCTTCTTTCGCAACTACTCAGAAGGCCTTAGTTTTTATTAAAAATAGCAAGGTAATTATAAGTTTCTACAAGTAATTTAAAATGAATTATGAGGCACTCGAAAGAGCGTCGTTACACGGTACACTACCAGGGGCGGACTGGTATTTAAATTTCGGTTCAGAAAATAACTACGTCAGTGACAAATTGAACAAATGTACAATAAAAACCCAACGATTTACATTTAGATGGGCGACTGATTCAAAGACAATTAACACAACGTGTTCAATACTTCACTTCAAAAAATTGCAATTGGCCAATTTTTACATTAGTTTATCAGCTATCTACGGATTTACTACTAAATATTACAGCTATGAAGCGAAATTGAAAGTTTTACTAGCGAGACCTGTCAGATATGAACTGAATTATAATGTACGATCAATGCCTTAGATTAATATTAAGGCACTGAGTTTCATATTCAAACATGGAAAAAAGACGACAAATAAAATTAATCTTTACGTAACAATTTACCCCTAATAAAATGTTAAATTTTTAACAAATAAATTGTATGAAGAAAATAGTAGTGAGTGATTAGCTCATTTCAATTATAGTACAGACGCTACGTTCCAAATTTTACCATCATTCTTTATCATTTTGGTATTTGTCTATTTCATTAAATTTCCGGTTGGAGGTGACAGAGTTAACCAATAACCACTATTTGACACTTTTGCAGTGTGTTGTACGTCCACGCAGGGTAGCACTTGCAGTAGAGGATTATCAATTTCCGTCTTGTGTTTTGCTTTCGTTTTAATTGAATTTTCACTAATTTAATTCATTATTAGGTTATATGTGTATAAAAGATTGAGAAAGTAAAGATATAGCTATAAATAAGCTACCAGGTTTTATTTTCAATTATGTAAGTTCAATATAAAGGGATAAAAGAATTTAGAATATCATACATACAATACAATTGATACAAAGCCTTATAATGTACTTTAGAATAACAAGCCAATAATTTTCCAGTCGATAAACACAAACTACATAGAACAACATTTCAATAAAATTCAAAAAAGAAAACCAAAAAAGAATTCACAATACTTCAAGAATATTGCTAATGCGATATTTTTGAGTGAAATAATAAAAAAAGATAGTTTTAAAATCAGAGCAATTAAATGGCGCCCAACGTAGGGCTCGAATCGCAATTTTTTAGTGTCAACCAACAAAGGTGAATAATTTTCATCTCTTCCACTTTCATTTAGTTTAAATATATTTTCCAATCCGCCTCTGTCCAATTGCAGCCCCCTCTGAGATTCTGAACTTCAAAAGTAGTTTAGGAAAATCAAAAATTAATTACAGCAATTTTGTGTTTATTCGGCAAATTTTTAAATAATTAAATAAAATTTGCCTTTAATTTGATGGACTAACAAAGTTTCGTATTAAAATTTAAAATCCATTAACATGTTTTCGCAAAGTTGCGCTCTTATTCTTTCCAATTAGATAAAAGTCAAATTGGAATTTTGAATTTTAAAGAATGCTTGTGAATTAAAACTTAATTAAACGTGACTAATTTGTTTACTTAATAAAGCAATTAAAATTACTTATTAATGCTTTCCAACTTCATATTTGCTCATTAAAGTTCTGGGACGAACAGAGCAAATTATTAAAAATTTACGGATTTTCACCGTGGAAAATGTTTAATGTTAGTTTCGGTTTAAATTTAATTAAATAAATACGAACTGTAATTTTTTACTTATGTGTTAACGAGCAGTGCCGTTGGTGAATGGGCCGCTCATAACCAACCCTCTAGGAGCGCGTGTGACTTTGGATGAGCTCTTATCCCCGGATCGATTCAGCACTCCCAGGCCTAGCTCTGGAACCGCGCATTTGTTTTTTATTAGCTACCATTAATTACGAATTCGAATCCTTAAACTACCGATTGCAATTTTGAATGGCAGGAAAATTTTCAACCTTCTCACCTCTTGTCAATATTTCATAACTCGACCAAAAAGACAGCTCCGACAAGTTAAATCAAACATTGTAAGATTAGAGCAAAGTTGTAAATGATTAAAGACAAGAAGACTACTTGAGGAAATACTTTTCGTTTATCTCAGCTGCGAAAAGCGGGGTAATTTTCCTACTAATTTATTTACGTCTTCAAAGTGTAAAGTATAGTGTTCATTACACAGAATAAATTGCACAAAGAAAGCAAAAACAAATGTATACTCTTTTGAGAAATTATTTTATAAATATAAAATAGCTGTAGGTGTGTACCCTAAAACCGAAATTAATCGTGTCACCTTTTAATCAAACTTTTTCTACGGCGCCATGCTTGCCCAAAAAAATTTAAATGAAATGTGAAATATGTACGTCAAATTTAAAACATTTGAAATGGAATTCTGAAACGTACAAAAAAGTTATGAATGATGATGGAGTGACTAAATTATTATAAAAAGTTGAAAAGAAATGATTTGTCAAAAATTACAAAAAAAATTTGCTCTAAGATTAGAAAAGTTTTATTGTTGTTTTTTGAAACTTCCAAACTAACGCAACGTTCTGAATACAAAGTTAAAGGAAGCTTCGTTTAAAAAAATGTTAAGAATGCTGAAATATTTGAGAAATGTCAACTTTGCTTTTTTTCAACTAAATTGAGTGTTTAGCCACATCTGGGTCAGGGTATTTCATATCCTCCCAACCAGTGAAACTGAGTTTGAATCCATTGCTATACAAATTCGGACATGTTTATTTATTTTGCTTCAACATTTCTCAATTTTATCGTTTAAGGACGTTTAAATTGTCTAATTTTTTAATGTAAAGTTTTTAGTTTTGTTTAGTTGAGCAGAGATGGTGACTGTTCGCCCAAATACTGAAGAACTTGGCATCTTTGTTTTTCCGGATTAACAATTGGAAGACACTCCTAAAAACAATAAGAAGAAAAGCAAATAGCAGAAGTTATTTGAACGCTAAAGAAAAAATGGTGGATGCTGTTGATGTATTTGGTTTGAAAATCTTTTTTCACATTAAAAAAATGCTGATAATCTTCAGGAGATGTGGATTCCTTTTGTAGCTGCACAAATATCATGCTTGAAATTTTTATACCTAACCTAAGCTATTCCTAAACTTAACCAAACTAAACTGAGAGATAAGTTAGGTTAAGTATTGACGTATTTCGAAAAATAGCCATAATTAGGAGTCTTCATAAAGACTTTCTCTTTAACTATGTTATTAAGACAGATTATGTCTATATTTTTACCAAAATTTAAAATAATACACCCCAGCAGTAAAAAAAGTCAAGAAGCACTTCATAAAAGATGGCCGCAACTTTTTATAGCTCTCCCACTTTGTCACAGTTGGTGACAGTCTCGCCCTTCCCCAGGAATGTCAAATGGTGACAAATCAGAAATCTTTCTTCATTTCTCTAAAATGGAACTGAAAAGTAGACTTTTCAAAAGCAATTGGATACCGGGGGGTCTGGGGGGTATGGAATACCCCCCAGCAGTAGAAAGAGAATTTTGTAAGAAGATTTAAATTTGTTTGCGTGTATTGGGGGGGTATTACATACCCCATACCCCCAGACCCCCCGGTTCTTTGAAAAACTGTAGTACGAAAAATGTTCTATGTGATTTATAGTAGGAGATCCCAGTGCCCCCAGACATTACTTATTTTCTCATAAACCAAATGTATGGAATTAAGTAATGTAAGTATGTACTTTGAGTGCATATTTAAATCGCTTTTCAAATCTTCTAAATTGGGCTAAATCCCGTTAATAAATAATGCGGGGGACATAAATCAGTCAATGGCATGCTTTCTGTTTTGGTATAGTTGCCTAAGTCCGAGGGGCCTGGGGGGTATGGATAACGTGACCATTTATTTTTTGACTTAAAACGGGACCGCCCCCTGGGACAGGTAATCAAAAAAAGGACGGTCCCGTTCAAAACGGGACGTCTGGTCACGTTAGGTATGGAATACCCCCTAGGAATAACGAAAAACTTTGCAAAAAGACTTAAATTTGGTTACGTGCAACTGGAGGGTATTCCATACCCTGTAGACCCCCGGTTTTAAGAAAAATGTTGTTTACTATCTACTAATTTTATCATATTTTTGAATTTTTTTTATAATACTTTGTACATAAGAAAAAGATAATTCTTGTATTTTTTAATGCTTTTCACTAAGCTAAAGTTTCATTATTACTGAAACTTTATCTTAATAAAGGGAAATTGTCTTTTGAATTACATTTTAAAACGCTAATTTGATTGCAATATGGCACAAAATTTTTAGAAATTTTGTTATTTAAAACGCTGAGAAATTTTAAAGTTAAAAGTTGATGAAAATTTGAAATTCTTTTACCGGAAATTTGACATACTCTAAAAAATTTTATTTTTAAAAGTTGGAAACAGAAGATTTGGGGACTTCTTGTGGGAGAGAAAAATAATTTAGACATCATTCTTCGAGTTTTGTTTATTTTAACGTTGAAAATGTCTAAATGAGAGTGAAAAGTCATCATTTTGCTATTGAACGATCACATGGTACAATCAAGTGGATTTCGAGTATTGATAGAAACCAAGTCTATAGAAGTGTATTAATTCTAAATTTTTATATTAATAAGTAACTAAATGAACAGAGATAACCGAGATCAGGAAAAGTTTAAGACTACGATTTTTTATAATAAGATTGCCTACATAAAAAACAGGATATATCAAATTTTTGACCTGCAAAAATTATCCATTTTTTGTGCAATTAACTTTCATGGTAATTTTAGATAAGTTTTATTTAATTAATAGGTCTGATCCTCATAATGTTACTCCTGACACCATAAAGCAAAATTTGTTTTACATCTTTTTGGCCCCCAATTTCCGTAAGTTTATTTTATTTAAATATGAGTCGCTCACATTAAATTTATTTATTTAAAATCCAATTTTTAAATTTATTTATTGGTCGGACGTTCCCTTATAGTAAAAGTTTAATATTTTGGTAGTGGGAATTAGTAGAGTGCAGTATATTAATATGTTAGGTTAGATTTACCCTGAAGCTCTGAATAAAATGTATAAGGAAGGAGCATATAAAATATTTTCATTAATAAATTCATCAGAGAGAATTCATGGGCTACCATTCATTTTGAACCCAACTGTGGTTCATTAATATTAAATTTTAAACTGGTAAAATTAAAAAGTGTGCATCTTGTGGAACTCTGTGATCTGAAAATTTTTGAAAATTGGATTGCAGATACCTTATTTATTCTATTTTATAATATTATTTATAATTAAATTTAAATTGCCTATTTGTTAATGTTGCAGCTTAGAGTCCATAAATAATTTTCAGAAAATAAACTTCAAAAAATAACTACTATTACGAAAGTTAGTTGACTAGATTAGGATTTAAGGTTAATTTTATTATGAGTAGTGACAGAGGAGCCTTCGAGTAAAGGTACAATGAATTTACGACAATTCAAAACAACAATTTATCACATTTTTCCAACTTTTCCACACTGTTATTAAATCGAGTCAACAGAATCAGCATAATATTATAAACAGTAACGTAAATTATTTTAAGAATAAATAAATCTCTGTTCGTAACGCTTTCTTACAACTCTGATTACTAACAATTATTATAACCAATTCTACACATTTTAACTTAAATTGACGTAGATGGCATCCACCCTATGCAATTATCTTTCTTGCAAACGGATGCAAGTATTGGCGGTTCAATTTACAATGCGTCAATCAAAAAGATAGGCAACAATGTAAGGTGATAAGCAATGTAAACCTCATTCCGGGAAGTGAGAGCAAGATATTTTCAAACCAAAAAGTTGGGTTTTCTTTAGAGAGAATTAAAAAATCTAGGATTAACTTAAAGGGCTTTTAACCCGACGCACAAATGCATAAATTGATTGATTTAAATTTAGCTTGAGCAATTTGTAGGCACAGTCGCCACACAATCACAATACAAGATCGGAAATGTCAACATATCATAGAAATCCTGGTCCTAGATAAACAAGGAAATGTCTAACTGGAAAATGACATGTAAATTAATGCAAATTGCAGATTGAGAAACCTAAAACCTCGTAAATTTAGAATTTAATGTTAGAAAATTGCTTTTCCTCAGCAAACCAGGAAGTAGAAGTATTCGACGCTTTATTCATTCCTTCCAGCAAAAATTGAGCTTGCTCGGCATTGAATTATTATATATTGTAGATATCTCGTAGCATCAGTGCAATCGTATAGCCATCCAATTTAAAAATTGAAATAACATCTATTTTGCACAAAGTAAATTATTTTGCGCTAAGAACTTTTTTTAAATTCGACGACGGCGACGTCCCGATAATTTTCCACGACTTTTAATTAAAATTTAAATGTTCAAAAATAATTTTGAGCTTTAATACTTTTTCTTCATATTAATAAATCAGATGCAGCACCTAGTCAGCTATTCAAAATTCTCGTTTTACTGTTCCTTTGTAATTTCCATTTTCTTAGCATTTGCATATCAAATCTGCATTTAATGAACTAATTTAAACGTGAAGAATTGCATAGATTAAATAGTTTTTAATTTTTTTTGCTCTTTAAAACCAATTATACAGTTCAAACTATTATTTTATTCAAAAAGTTCTTAGGGAAACTTTCCGTCTATAAAATTGCTAATACGAGGTTTAATATACAGGGTGGTCCAACATCATCTAATATTTTTCGCTGTCATCAGTAGCTTCGAGGATGATTCTCACACTTGCCTAAATAAATCTAAACTCTAATTGCATTTTAATATTGCATGATCATAGCAGACCTAATTTGAAGCTTTCAGCTGCGCCTGACAGTTTTACTGTGTGGTGATTTATCCCAATCTTGAATAAGAAAAAACGTGTAAAAATTCAAACTTGGATTGGAAAATAATAAATGTAGATGCCGCGGTTATAAAAATATGGTAACATTACCTATCAGTTTTTCTCTATTTTACATTTTGTATGATTTAAAATTAAAAAAATGTGTCTGTAATTATTATAGTCAATTTGAAATTTCGTTTTATTTTTAAGTTGATTGGTAACACATTTGACATTTAAAACAGAAAACTTTGTGTCACAAATTTACAGGTTAAGACATCCCACAAAAGTTTAAATAAACGAAATTATACTTGCAGTTAAGAATTTTCTATATTATTGCCTCTAATTTACAGTAATTAAAATTTTTAACATAAATTTGGAGATTTTTGATTTGACTTAAAATGATATTATTTGTTTTAATTTTCAATGACGTTTCCTTCACCAACCTCATAAAACAAAAATTTTCAGAATAGGGTTCATTTCGATACGCGATTGCGTATCGTAATGACTTTGTTTTAGACGTAAAAGAGTTTTAGACGTAAAATTCAAATATTATTGAATGCAAAAATTTTCACTAACAGAATTATTCAGTAGGTTCAAAATTAAAATATACTGGTTCGATTGGTACCGCAAGAAAACTATATAAGTAAAATATAAGTACATAAATAGAAAATGTAGCCGTTTTAGTATACCAACCAAAAAAAAAACAAAATGTCAAATGGAAATTCTTTAAACGGGTATTTCTTGGAGTTTCAAAATACCCAAGATTCGATGGATGTTCATATGGACTTCACGGAGTTGAAACCATTGGAAATGGATCATCTTGATCTTATATTTGACAGTAACAAATTGACAAAGTTTCAAAGACGTAAACATTTAAAACGTTTGGAACCCACTGATCTTTCAGTAGGTTACTGCTCTTCACTGACCAAAATATCCAAAATATTGGAATCGGATACATTTAAAATGCCTGAGAAAAAGGAACGCAACTGTGTATTGGCTAAAAATTCGAAAGTGCGTGCACATTCTGTTTCCAAATTTCCAGATCCATCTGTGTCTACTATTTTAACAGCATCACAACCAGAGCATATTCCAATAAATTCAAATTTACAAAATAGCCAATTGAATATAAATAGGGACGTTTCAAACGTAAATGATGAAAACGTAGTTATTAGGTGGCTTCCTACAAAGAAAAATCAAACTTCCCACGAACAACTTTTAAATGAGATGCATAAACGGATAATGTCTACTGATGCGTTGCCGCAGAACGAAGTTGCGTGTGCAAATCCTAGTGGTCTTAGAATTAATAAAGAAATTGCTAGCAACCAAAAAATTAAAAAAAAAGAAAAAATGCCGAAACCTCAGCGTAGTTTGCCCTCCCCAAACGTAGAAGTTAACTATGATTCCTTAACTCCGACAATTCAAAATATAACAGGAACGATAAATATTTCATGCGAAAAAATCGATTTAAAGCGGGTTAAATTACTTCGCAATACGTATTACGATCCAGAAACATTTGCGGCCGTCATAATGAGGCTACCCAATCCAAAAACAACAGCTTTAATATTTTCGACTGGTAAAATCGTATGCACGGGCGCCAATTCTATAGAAATTACAAAGAAAGCTTGCAGAATATATGCACGAATAATACAAAAATTGGGATATTCTGTCGAAGTTAGGGATTTCAAAATTGAAAATATGGTGGTGTGTTATCATCTTCCATTTTATATAAATTTACAAAAACTATACAATGCATTCCGTAATGCTCCGCAAGAATTAAAATTACTAGGTGACTATGTGCCTGAAATTTTTCCAGGTTTAAAATGTAAAATCGGAGTTGGTAAAACTTGTGCAAAAATATTTTTATCGGGGAAAGTTATAATGACCGGTACAAAAAGTCTGGAAGATGCTATGCAAGGCTTTAAAAAAGTTTTTCCAATTATTTCAGAGTGTCGGTATGCCCCAAATGCTTTGCATTCGTAAATTTGAATTGGAAATTATTTGTACCTACTATTAAATAATAAATATTTTGAAAACAATTTTTTATGTAGTTTTAGTATTTACACAGAGCAATGTAAATCTTAAGCACACAAACGACATGCTACCGATTTTACAGACGTATTTGCGTAAAAATATTACACTTCAACGCGGATGAGCCATTTTATAACAGGAATACATTTTTTCAAATACAAATAAATATTTAATGTTAAAAATAAAATTCCAAACAATTCTTGCATTTGGAATACATTAACTTTTAAATATTAGATGATGCTTTAATAATTTTTTTTTATATTTTAAGAAATACACATTCTACCTTTCTAGTTTTAAATACCCTCGGAGGTGCTTTTAAAAAGCTCGAGCAGGTGTACATTATGACCGAGCTTTTGGTTTTATTTAAATATTCATCGACACTGCTGTAGTTTCCGTTACACTTTGATCCTGAATTATATTACGGATAGGTAACTTTCACGATTATCTTTTTTTTAATTTTATTTTGATTTTCAAAAGAATCTAAAAATCCATATTATGTAAACTGAATTTTTAAAATATTAATTACGACAAAGAAAATTTAGCTTGATAAACTAAATTTTGAATAACTAGCTAAAATTTAGCGGTGGATAAGAATCCATTCTTTTATTGTTGAGTAATCAAAAAAACTGAAAACGAGAAAATATAAAAAATAACTTTGTCATAAGTGGTATACAGATAGAGAACGATACCTTAAGAAATCTGAAAACAAAACAAAAATAAAAATTGAAAAGCAAGGGAAATGGTTCGCAATTACTGATATAAGTGAAAATCCAAAATTTGATGCTTTACAGCTTGAATTGCTTGAATAATGCCGTACAAGTGTAATTTTCATTTTTATTCAAAAATAAACTACGTCAAACGAATTTTCTCATCAAATACATAAGAATACGTCGAAAAAGAATAAGGTTTTTAATATTTATTTTTTGGGGTGAAAAAAATTCGAAAGGGTTAATCTACGGTTTTTGTAAAATCCCACTAAAATTTTAAAGAGTTGTTTTTTATTGTCGACTACGTATTTTAATGCGTAGAATACAAATTTTGCATTTTCAGTTGGCAAAAAGCAACGGAAATGGTTCAAAATCGCTGATATAAGTGAAAATCCAAAATTCTATTTTTACAACTTGAAAATGCAATTTTCATTTTTACACTACTGTTTTTTTATTGTGGACGACGTATTTTAATGAGTAGAATTCAAATTTTGCATTTTCTGTTGGCGGAAAGCAAGGCAAATGGTTCAAAATTGCTGATATAAGTAAAAATCCAAAATTCGGTTGTCACAACTTGAATGAGACGGTAAAAGTGCAATTTTCATTCTTAAAGTGGTGTTTTTCATTGTCGACGACGTATGTTGATGCGTAGAATTCAAATTTTGCATTTTAAGTTGGAGGAAAGCAAGGCAAATGGTTCAAAATCGCTGATATAAGTAAAAATCAAAAATTAATTTTTTCAACTTGAATGAGACCGTAAAAGTGCAATTTTCACTTTTAAACTGGTGTTTTTCATTGTCAACGACGTATTTTAATGCCTAAAATTCAAATTTTGCATTTTCAGTTTGCGGAAAGCAAGGAAAATGGTTCGAAATTGCTGATATAAATAAAAATCTAAAATTTGATATTTACAACTTGAATGAGACTGTAAAAGTATAATTTTCACTCTTAGCCAAAAATAAACTGAGTCAGACAAATTTTGTCATCAAACACATAAGAATACGTCAAAATTGAGAAAGTTTTCTAATATTTAATTTTAGGGGTTAAAAAAATTCAAACAAGTTAATCTACTGTTTTTGTAAAATCCCACTAAAATTTTAAAGCGGTGTTTTTGATTGTCGACAACATATTTTGCTGCGTAGAATTCAAATTTTTTATTTTCAGTTGGCGGAAAGCAAGAGAAATGATTCAAAATTGATAATATAAGCGAAAATCCAAAATTTGATTTTTACAACTTGAATGAGACCGTAAAAGTATAATTTCATTTTTAAAGTGGTGTTTTTTATTTTCGATGACGTATTTTAATAGGTAGAATTTAAATTTTCCATTTTCTGTTGGCGGAAAGCAAGGCAAATGGTTCAAAATCGCTAATATAAGTAAAAATCCAAAAATTGATTTTTACGACTTGAATGAAACTGTAAAAGTGCAAATTTCACTTTTAAACTGGGGTTTTTTATTATCAACGACATAGTTTGATGCGTAGAATTCAAATTTTGCACTTTCAGTTTGCGGAAAGCAAGGAAAATAGTTAAAAATTGCTGATATAAATAACAATCCTAAATTCGATATTTACAACTTGAATGATACTGTAAAAGTACAATTTTTATTCTTAGCCAAAAATAAACTGCGTCAGACGAATTTTGTCATCAAATACATAAGAATACGTCAAAATTAAAAAAGTTAATCAACCGTTTTTGTAAAATCCTACTAAAATTTCAAAGCTGTATTTTTGATTGTCGACAACGTATTTTGATGCGTAGAATTCAAATTTTGTATCTTCAGTTGGCGGAAAGCAAACGAAATGGTTTAAAATAGCTGATATAAATAAAAATCTAAAATTTAATATTTACAACTCGAATGAGACCATAAAAGTGCAATTTTCACTTTTAAAATTGTGTTTTTTATTGTCAACGACTTAGTTTGAAGCGTAGAATTCAAATTTTGCATTTTCAGTTTGCGGAAAGCAAGGGAAATGATTCAAAATCGCTGATATAAGTAAAAATCCAAAAATTGATTTTTACAACTTGAATGAGACCGTAAAAGTGCAATTTTTACTTTTAAACTAAGGTTTTTTATTGTCTATGACATAGTTTGATGCGTAGAATTCAAATTTTGCATTTGCAGTTTGCGGAAAGCAATGAAAATGGTTCAAAAATTTTTTTACGGGTTAGTTCCATCAATTTTTGGCTTTGTTTAATAAGGATCGCGATTTATGCTTGACTTATTCCTTATTTTAGTTTTTTTTTATCGGGGTAAAATCTAAAATAAGTTTAATTGTGGGCTTGAGGCCGCACAGTTTGAGATTTATGTGCGATAAATACCATAACATAATACGCGCTCAGGTAGTAATTTAAACAAAAGTTACGCTTTTGTATCTTAATGATGTTGTTCAATCAAATAACAATAATAAATTAATTAATGTTGTAATCATAATTGAAGAAATTCTGATAAGAAACTAAGAATGTCATCGGAGGTCAACAAAAATGAAATAACAAAAGTAAGCAATTAATTTACGTACAATTTCTAATATTTTAATTTCAAATTTGAACAAATTTAAAGAATTTTGAAATAAAAAGTGAAATTTTATTTTTCAAAATCAAGATTCTGCAATTTGCATTTTCAAAAATAAAAAAATGTAGGTTCCACCGAGATTTGAACTCGGATCGCTGGATTCAAAGTCCAGAGTGCTAACCATTACACCATGGAACCTCACTGATGAGCTAAGTGAAAGTTAAGGTCACAGTCTAAGGTACACTGTCTGAAGTTAAAAAAATTTAGGTTCCACCGAGATTTGAACTCGGATCGCTGGATTCAAAGTCCAGAGTGCTAACCATTACACCATGGAACCTCACTGTTGAGCAAAATCAACGAATAAGGTCACAGTCTAATCTTCTTTTAGAATGCCAAAAATTTAGGTTTATCATTGGAAAAACTTTATAGGAAAAATCATTATCAAATTTTGGTTTTCTGCTTTTTATCCTTCTGTATCTGCAATCACATTGATCCAACCAACACCGGTTGCTCACCTCAGCTCGCCTTTCCATTTTATCTTTGGACGATGGATACCTCTTTTGTAATTCTTATTCTTTATTGTTTTTCGTTTTGGCTATTTGACCTGCCATCTTATGCCAAATGCAATCTTTCCTATTAAACAAAAATCATAATAAGTTTTCAAATATGGATGAAAAAGTTAAAATATGAAAATAATGAGTTGTGTTTAACCTAATAAAATATTTTTGTATTTTTTCAAACAATTTCTGTTCCTATTATGAAACAATCGTGAAAATAGTAAAACATTTATTTTAAATGTCAGGTTTGTTACTGATAAAAGTTTGAAGAGTAAAACACGATCACATTCAATATAAAGAAATCAAAGTTGGCAATATTGATAGAACAGAAATAAAAACCATATTATCTTGAGATATATAGAATTGTACAAAACTAGGTCCATTCTGTCTGAAATCACGTGTCAATGCCAATATTTTACTGCCCAATTCGATTTATTTTTACTCTCTCCATCTTAAAAATAAACCAGTTCAATAAAAGCTTCTATTACACCTACTTTTATACCATCACAGCGAATAAATAAACTTTTACAAATAAAAACTTCAGTTCAGTCGATATTATTAAATAAATTGCCAAATAAAAAACGTTTAACGTGTAAACATTTTTTTCCAAGATAAATTAAGCTCATTTAGAGCTACAAATCCACAAATGTAAGCTTTAAAAAAAAGGAATTTCAAACAACTTTTTGGAACGATTAATTTTTTAGGACAAATTGTGCAAAAAAAACAAATAAAAACATTTTTGAATAACTTACAGCTAACAAATGAGCACAATTCGCTTTCATAAGAAAATATTGACAACTTAAATTGATATCGCAGTATTGAAGTTGAAAACAGATGATTGATGACATTCGATGTTGGTTTTTTAAATCTTGAACTGTCACATTAAATGAGTTATAAGTACGAAAAGACATCAGTCAATTATTGTTTATATTATGGCTGAAAGTAACTTAACTTAAAGTTAAAATAAATTAATTTTAACTGCAAAGTTAAATGCATAGTACTAATTTTCGGATAAGAAAGCCGAAACTGTCACAGAGCGTTGTCAAATTGGATTTGGTTTTATGATTTCCTTACTGTGAAAAAATTCTCAACTCGCCGAACTTATTATTTCTCGAGTCATCAACAAAAAAGTAGTTTTAAGTTTGTTTTTGTTTTGAATTTTATTGATTTGGTGCAGTGTCGTAAAAAAACATCGTAACATTATACAATACACAAATTTAAGGAATATACAGAGCTGATTCCACTTATAATGGATTACGATTTGTGATCAACGCTTTTGGTACATTATATCCACACCTGGACTTGCAAGTACATCCTGAATGAGTAGTAACTACTTGGCGGTATCTCTAATTGGTGGTAATCTGGGAAGTTGACAATTCGACTTTGTCATGACTATGGACTTCGAGGTTGTTTGATGGTCCTTCCATACAGTTTTACAAAGAATTTATCTCTAAAGTCAGCGATTTAAATTGGAGTTTCATCGGGGTCTTTAAAAATCGCCAACGTCTCTGAAAGGCTATAGTGTTCTTGCTATACATCTGCATCACCTTCTTCTTTCTAATACCAAAAGGTGCTGAGGTAGTGTCACACCCACTTATTACTTGTAGAAAGAGAATATTCTGTAGCTTGTACTTGAACGAGTGGGATGAGCACAGTTGGGTTGTTACCCTTTCCACTCTTCTAGAAATAAGCCTTCATTTTCAGCAGTCTCCACAATCATTACATCGGCGTCTTCTACTGCCTGCTTCACTTGGATCCTTTTGGCTTCCATTTCACTGGAACACTTAAGATAGACATCCTAGAGTTCCCCAAAACGAACTTTCAAAATTTTATTTATTTTGGAATATTTTTCAGCTACCCCCTTATTTTTCATTATATCGACTGGGCTACAACACAAACCGTTGAAAGTTTGCACCACTGCCTTGAAGTCTCTCCAGATATCTAAAGGCAATTAAAATTTATGTTCAGCGTCGACAGCTGGGAGGTTCATGAGTAATTGGATTACTCATTTATAATGATAGTAATTAAGCAAAGTTTCTGCAATAATTAAAGCTTGAAAACAGAACTCTTCAGAAGCAAAAATCTCAAGAAGTAAAATAAGCATAGAGCTTACGTTTTCATGAAAAGCCTTGAGGTCTTCAATATTACGATTTCTTAACTTAATAAATATTATATTTAACATTTATTATTTAACTTGCGAGTAAAAGTAACAATTTTATTTATATAAATTTTTATCCTTAGTTTAAAAAAGTAGTCGGCTGTTTGTTTTTTTAGGGTTTGGCAACAATCCTTATAAGGATTTGGCTCCGTATCCGTTCCTCCGCATAATTAAAAAAAAGTTATTACATAAATTGTTCATTTATTGCCAATTCAAAAAAATGAATTCGTTTCTGATTGCTCAAGTCAAGGAAGCTGAAAGAAATAAAAGTTTTTTCAACAAAGATTTTGCTTTCTAATAGGGCTAAATTTTGTTCTAGTAGCAGTTTTACTATTTGTTTTTTCACATATGTCAAGTAGTAGGTCTAACTTTGCTGCTGTAAATGAAATTATTGAGGAAGATCTAAAATGATCAATTACACGGCCGGCGTTCTCGGCAACTGGACCTACTCTTTTTAGCCCTTTATTGATAACATGGATGTGAGTGATATGTGGTTTCAGCAGGACGGTGACACATGCCACACAGCGACTGACACAATTTATTGCAAAAAACATTTTTTGATCGAATAATTCCAACTATGCCTTGTAGGGATATGTGAAAGATCAAGTCTATGCAGATAATCTACAATTTATTGGACCCTTAAAAACTGCTTAGATTTTCAGGCAAGATGTGATTGTTTGTTTATCTGATATACTCGTATAAATATCACTACACTATTTTTACAAAATGTTCAGATAGTAATCACAAAATTATAATACACGTAACACAGTAAATTACTACGAAATAACGGTAATTACCCTTAAACATTTTATCGACTTATGACACAAACGAGCTGATAATAATGGTTCAACGATAAATGCTTTTCGATGTTGTATTCAAAGAGATTAACATGTTCGTTTTTTGTATGCTTTGTCTATATCAATTAATGCTATATGGTTTAAGCAATGCAGAATCAATCAATCGGAATTAAAATTTAAAAAGTTTTTAATTTTGAACGAATAATTAAAAAATCAAAAAAAAATTAGTAAACTCTCGATGATCGCCCTGTCCTTTAGTTTTAATCATAGAAAAGATAGAGTAGTTCTACCCTGTAAATTAAAACCAAATTTAAGATTTTTGTAGTAGTAAACTAACCTTTTTGATGTAAAAGTTGGTAAACTTTAATCATTAAATTTTTTATCAATACCTATATAACAACTTTCTTTTCAGTATTTCCAAATACTTAATTACATTTATAATTAAACAAAATAAATGAACTCTTTTTAAAATTTATTTTATCGGTATTGTATTATTTATCCTTAGTAACTTTTTTTGACTTAATTAAAAAATTCTTTTTAAAAGTGGAAGCCTTTGAACCTTTGATATTTTATGTTCAAGCTCAGAATTCATTAAAAGAAGTAGAACATCTCGAGTGTACTTCAGTTCACACATCCTCAACACAATAGAATTTTTTTTAAATTAATTTTGTTCTAGCCTCTGATAAAAAAAAACTTATTTGATATTATAATACCCAGTAATTCGTTTAATATTTTTTTACCGATAAGAGAAATTTTGAATTTTTCACTATTGTAAAGTTCGCGGTTGCAGGATACCTCTGAAACATTTCAATTCAATCGGATATAAAATCTGAAAAAAATATTTTCAACTTTTTAATTATTTAAAAGACAAAAATCGATAACTCCTAGCAAAAATAAATTTGTATAAATTTAAATTTTTTTTAAGGATTTTGCAACTATAATCCAGGCTTCTTTATTAGTTAATAAAATATTTGTATTCAAAATTACAGCTCACGTTTTATTCGAACGCAACAAAAATAAAACCTACGCACGTCCTACCCTTATAATTCATCAACAAGGAATAATGCTACTTTAAATTTAAAACAACCCCCTGAGGAAGAGTTTATTTGTAAATTGAACAGTAAAATTAGTTGATGAATCTCATCCGAAATCAAATTTAGTTTGTAACAGTTTGAAAAGGGGCGGACTGGCCCACAGAAAATAGGAAAATAAAACTCGTGGATTGATTTAGTACTTAACATCTTCATTTATTTAAATTTTTCAATAAATTTAAAATTTTTTTGTAGTTTTTAGGCCATTTAGTTTTACCTTTTATAATAATTTAGATAATTTTCAATTACGTATGGGTAGCTACGTTCTGGGTTGTTGTTTTGACAATAAAACCTAACCTTCACAAACTTCATTCTCCCTTGGAAGACAAATTACATTGAGGAATTCTTTTATAATTTGGATGGTCTAATTTTGATTAGCGTCTTCAACATTGACTCTTTTACTGGTCCATTTGCAGTAGCAGCAACATCGTCAGGTGCAATCTCTTTATTATTATCAACAAAGTCTCCAACTTTCATTAGAGTTTCCTCAAACTTCTTTTTTTTTAGAATTTACAATCTTGCCTCCGCACAAATCGAAAGCTGGTCTATTAACATCGTGGCTAAACAAAGTGGAGAGATTTTTTTTAGATTGCGACAGATGCTGGTCTTTGTTTTGGGCAACTCTCTCATTACAGGTAGCTTCTCAAAGAGTAGTTTTTTTTTCAAAATAATAATTAGATTGTGAATATCTTTCAACGTTTTCCTAATTTATTTTAAAGATTGTTTAGATTTTTATTTTCTTTTACTTCATATTTGATTTTCTCACTTTTATTTTACTACTAATTCTGTATTTCCTGTATAAAATATACATAATCTTAAGAGTAGTTCACACTACATGATTTATCATATGACTTGTCACATGACTTCTCATATGAGGGATTTTTTTACGTTCACACTATATGATTTTTGCTATTATAGAAGTTATGGCTTTTATGATTGGCTGTTGTGATGGTATGATTTTAGCCATGACTTTTCTTATGACTAAGTCATATGATAAATCATGTAGTGTGAACTACCCTTTATACAATAAAACAATTGTTTTATTTATTGCGGTCCGTAATCTAAAAAGTTTGGTGGTACCTGATCTAGTCGGATGAAGAAGCAACAGGAAACGTCAGCTGTATAGGGGGTGGACTACTCATCATGAAATTTCTATAGGAATCTTTTAATTAATTAAATTCGACGGTTAGTCAGCGGGTGTGTCATGTTTACAAATTTTGTTCTTATCACCATCAATTTCTTATTATGAATCCGCTCAAAAATCCAAAAAACTTTCAAAAACTAACTTTTGGGTTTCTTTTGTTTTGTTTATTAGGTAAGTTCTTTTGTTTGTTGTTGTTTACTTTTGTTAATCATGTCGGTTGTTAGCTGAAAACTGCGCCGCGGATTGTAGCATTCCTGTAATTTTACGAGGGGCCTGGTTTTCTTGGGAAAATGGTGAAAATACCCTCACGGAATTGGATGCCACAACGATGACCCGGAAGGGTTTCTGTGTGGCAATGAAAGAAGACTATCATGTAAATTATACCATGGTGTTCAAACAAAACAAGTGCTACACTTGCGTGAAGTTTTTGGTCCGCACGGTCAACGTTTTAGAAAAAATTGAGAGTGAGTTGTGGTGGGAACCTTTCAGAATAAGTTTTAACATGGTTTTCGTTTTTATTTTAGCTCCATGTCAGAACGTACCGAATGATCGTGTCTCTGTTGATTACATTTGCAGCAATTTAAATCCGGATCAACAGTTGATTACTTTGTTTAGTGAGAACTTTGTGCCGGTAAACTGTCGGTCTTCTCTTGAAGGGGTGTGGAATTTTGCCTATCAGAATCGTTTTAAGTTTACCGGAGAGTGCAAACACCCGGATGCACAAATTCGGTCATGTCAGACGGCCGGTTCGCAGTTTTTAATAACAAACCAAAAATTCAACATTACTTACAAGCAGTGTCCGGGTATGGCAGGCACTTTTGATGGAGTTGTGGAGTATAGCTGTCTGGGGGATTGGTTTGTGGATAAGAACCATTATTTTGCGGTGGCAAACACGAGAGAGTCTCGGAAGGACGAAAAGTATCGTTGCTTTTTGAAGAATCGAGACGATGATCTTTACATTGGTGTCTCCATAACGGCAGAGTGTAATACTTTGAGGACGGTGGAAAAAAGTCCGGAGAGATTGCACATAAAGCCAGGTAATTTTCGATGAGCAAAATGTTGGTTTTGTGTTTTTATTTGGGAATTTTTTAGTTAAGGCTGAAATTGTTGAGCCTGGTTGTCGTTTACCTCAAAACTTTTCTGGAGATTGGATTAATACAGCCAATATTGATGCAGATATTTTTATAAATGAAACTCACGTCATTGAAACTTGGTATCCGGATGAAGGAAGGTACAGGAAGACTATCTACGTGTGTAGGGAACAACGAGACAGTAGGGTTATGATGGCACGACTTACAGTGGATGGATGGTAAGTTTATATAAGTTATTGCTTTTAAAACTAAATAATCCTGGTTTGTTATTGTTAAGCACAAATTTTTGTTTAACCCCCACCCCTTTTTGGGGTTCCTTTTTGAAAGTAGTATACTATTTCCATTCTAATCTTTTTTTTTTTGTTATTTTTCAGTCAAAAAGATTACATCTGTTTCGACTTTGTACCTCAACACCACAACGTAATAAGATACCGTAAGGGTATCGCTGTAATCAAAGACGATTTTCACACGGTATGTTCGTGGGTGCAGTTCCCCAACCAAATAAAATGGAAGTACGACCTGTATTTGCGAAAAAATCCCGTACCAATTCGATGTCCAGTGGCTGGAAAATTCAATTTTACCCAAAAAGGAGATATTGCATTTGAGACTCGGTAAGTTTAAATTAATTACACCAAAAAATTAGATAAATTAGGTGTTATGTAGTTTATATTCCTGAAAAAAAATTTGCTCAACCTGGAGGCCACCAGACAATTTTTTATTTAATAAAAGTCATCTTAAAGTAAACGATTGCAGCTGGAGGGTACTCCGTATTGTGGAATGTGAAATACACGTTGGTAAACCAGTAGTTCTCAAATGAATGGTACAAAGATGTACATAATTAAACCATGATCAGGGGGTTACAAAATGGTGCATATCTTTCCCCCATTTCCACTTTTGAATTACGTGGCTGAAGTTGTACACGAACTCAAACTCACAACTAAGTGTCTGAAAAATCTACCCTTAGATAACAAAAGTAAATTTTATGTACCAGCCGCATCTTTTAAGATCCCCTCATAAATTTTGGTACACAAGTTTGAAATATCATTACCAGCAACCAAGTCAAATTTCATTAACCGCATTAGAGGTTAAGGGTTTCAAAATACTACCTTTAGATTACCGTCATAACCGATCATTATTATTTATAGTGGCTCATGAGCATAAGTGATCCGACGGGAAGTCTCGCGCGCTGGAGTGTCTCCCACTTTTAGCATTTTTTTTGCAGGTTTTTCAAACGCTTAGCCTCTAATGAAATTTGACTTGGTTGTTGGTAATGATATTTCAAACATGTGTACCAAAATTTATGAGGGGATCTTAAAAGATGCGGCTGGTACATAAAATTTACTTTTGTTATCTAAGGGTAGATTTTTTTCTTCCTTTTTTTTCTTTTTTTTTTTTTCTTCCTTTCAATTTACTTCCGATTTTTATCTAAAGGTAAGATTTTCAAACCCTTAGCTTCTAATGCGGTTAATGAAATTTGACATCGCGGTTGGTAATGATATTTCAAACATGTGTATCAAATTTTATGAGGGGATCTTGAAAGATGCGGCTGGTACACGCAATTTACTTCCAATTTTTATCTAAAGGTAGGATTTTCAAACCCTTACCCTCTAATGCGGCAAATGAAATTTGACTTGGTTGTTGGTAATAATATTTTAAACATATGTACCAAAATTTATAAGGGGATCTTAAAAGATGCGGCTGGTACACACAATTTACTTCCGATTTTTATTATCTAAAGGTAGGATTTTCAAACCCTTACCCTCTAATGCGGCAAATAAAATTTGACATGGTTGTTGGTAATAATATTTTAAACATATGTACCAAAATTTATGAGGGGATCTTGAAAGATGCGGCTGGTACACACAAAAATACTTCCGATTTTTATCTAAAGGTAGGATTTTCAAACCCTTACCCTCTAATGCGGCAAATGAAATTTGACATGGTTGTTGGTAATGACATTTCAAACATGTGTACCAAAATTAATGAGGGGGATCTTAAAAAATGCGGCTGGTACACGCAATTTACTTCCGATTTTTATCTAAAGGTAGGATTTTCAAACCCTTAGCTTCTAATGCGGCTAATGAAATTTGACATGGTTGTTGGTAATGAATAATATTTTAAACATGTGTACAAAATTTATGAGGATATCTGGATAGCGTTTAACGAAAACGATCTAAGCGCCAAATTGCAGTTTTGAGATAGAGCTCATTTAAGTTTTTAATTGGTAATTAAATTTTTTTTTGAAATGCATAGTTCTTTAGTTGTATTAAATTATTGTTTATTATTTATGTTATTAACAAAAGCAAATTATTGCTTTTTGCAAAAAATTTGCAAATTTGTCGTTATAGATCTTGGTCAATATAGGGCGTAAGTATCATTAATAGAGCTTTGAGATTTTTACACAAACAATCGATCATGTTCAGGAGTTGCTTGGTATATCTAACTCAAAAATGTCGATTTGGCGCTTGGATCGTTTTCGTTAAACACTATCCATCTTAAAAGATGCGGCTGGTACATAAAATTTACTTTTGTTATCTAATGGTAGGTTTTTCAGACACTTAGTTTTGAGTTCGTGTACAATTTCAGCCACGTTTTTTAATTTCAAACTTTAAGCCTTTACCAAAATAGTCATTTTTGATTGTTTTACCTAATTCATTCTTTATGAATCATTTAAAAATATTTGCTATCACTTGTAGGCGAGAGAGGCGCCTTAACCCCTCAGTAAAGTCTCCACTTGGCATCCAAGATTACTAAAAAAATTTGTTTTAGAATTTTAGGTGGTGTGACCTTGAGTCCTCGTCCAAATATTTACTGTAAACAAAATATTTCCGATTTTTCCGTTTGTGACACCGAACAAAAGGAGATAGCAATTGACGAGACTTATTGCCTATCGGTTGATAACCGCGGACGACCTGTTGATATTTACAGTGATCCTGATTACCGAATGAAGTGTATTGGGTTTTGGAGAGAAAACATCAAATCCTATCTGATTACGTATGACGAACTTGATCCATTTTCTAAATACCGGTGCTGGGTTTATCAGAGGGCCGATTTAAACAGAATTTTGATGTCACAAGGTAAGGAATAAAAAATGATCGACCTTCTTTAGTTAGTATTAAATTTTTTTTAAAGCGATTGGACCTTATTGTGACTTACGACAGGATGTATACTCTTCGAATTACACCGAAGGGGCAGCTATACACCTGGACTTGCAAGAATACGAAAGAGAACGTAAGTTTCTTATGGTGGAAAAGGCAAAATTTTAATTTGTTTTGTTTAGGTGACCAGTGCCCCATGTATTTTGATGATGGTGCTAATCCATGGTTAGACACTGAACACACAATCACTGTTTTTACATTTGGGTCTGATGGAAACCCTTCAAAAGTTGTTTCCACTTTTATAACTTCATTTTGTCTCTCTATTTTAGTTAGCTCTAATTTATTGTTTTGTTAGTGAAATATACTGTAAATATTTTTTTAAGTAGCATCCTTCCATTGTAACGTATGCCGTCCATTTTATAAATTTTTAAATAAATTTTATAGATATCTAATGAGGCCCTTTCTATTATACCCAATAGTTTTTATGTGGAGTGCACAACAACTAAGTTACAAACATATAAACGCACCTTTATTTACCAAATTTTCTAACAAAAACTAATTTACAAAATCGTGTGTAACCACTTGTTAACCTCTCCTAAATCGTCCTTATTGGCAGTAAC
Source organism: Rhagonycha fulva (assembly GCA_905340355.1). Taxonomy (NCBI): domain Eukaryota; kingdom Metazoa; phylum Arthropoda; class Insecta; order Coleoptera; family Cantharidae; genus Rhagonycha; species Rhagonycha fulva. The sequence goes on along the minus strand of HG996559.1, from coordinate 27,755,248 downwards.
ACAACTTTCAACGAAACCAACCTTAATAGAATTCAAATTAGCGAATGAAAAATCTTGACCGTCCTTCCCTATATTAATCTTTTTCGATACCTTCTGATCGACATCTTCTAACTGGCTGGCTTTCGTGTAAATCACAGCATTCCTAAAATCCCTAATTAAGTTCCCTCTAAAACTAAAAATCAAAACTTACAGTTCTTTCTCCAGCATACTTTTCACAACGGTGGCACTTTTAACCAGGGTCAAGTCCTGTTTGTTGCAAACGATCAACAAATTACTGATGTTGTGTGACACAACGGGATCTGTCAATATCGTGTATAAAAACTCGGCCACATCTCGTATATCCTGTGTAATTTGATTCGAATCGACCACAAAAATCAAACCACGTGCAATAGATTTGTACTGATCCAAATATTTCAGTCTCAGCCGCTCGTAGCCAGGGATATCCACCAGCGTGAGGTTACCCTAAAATCGCAGTTCTTTACTAAACCAAGCCTTTGTATCACATCTACCTTTGCTGTCACAAAATTGCCACTATTTTCCTTCATTGAGGTTACGGTGTTGGCATACTTATCATACACCAATTTAGCAAATAATACAGTTTTTCCACTCCCACTTAATCCGGTTAAAAGGATACCGCGTCTGGAACTCTTCCTTCTTTGGTAGAGCAGGAAAATCACTAAAAATGAAAGTTTTAGGAAAACATATCGAACGACATAACCTCAACTTACCACAAGTCGCTACGATCAACAAAATTGTGATTAAAATCGTCGAATAGTTGGATTCCATGATTTGTTTTCGATTATCGTGGTTCGTGGAAGGTAATAATTAATTTAACAATTTTAGGTTGAATCTGACACGAAGTGCAGGAGAATGCACTTCAGTGAAAGTTGTATATAGGGTGCGGCAACGGAAACTTACCATGTAAAATATATTGAACAAAAATAAAAGTTGCTATGAAAAAGATGACTAATTTTTCCTTGGTCCATCCAGAGCTACGTTGGTGGAGTCACCTGAACAGGTGACTAGCCTTAATATAATTTTATCATGGCTAGTGAGTGATGGGTTGAGGAAGCGTAGGAAAATGTCCTTAAGTTCTTTCTAAACGGTGATCATACTGCTGAGCTTGAATTTGAAAGATATTATCAAATGTTGAACATCAGCATTATCCTCTCTTCTAGGCTTTTGAAAGACCAAATTGGTGCATGGCAGACCAAACCCTATATTGTAAGCACAAGAATAGGTCTATGCCTTCTCCGCTTATTGTGACCATTTTTGGTCTTAGATAATATGGCGGTGTTAACAATGAGCAACCCTACATCTTTTTGGACCTGATTGAATTCAATCTCATAATCCTTAAAGTGACTTTTCAGGACTTCCGTAAAGAGTGAGCGGCATCGGCGGGTTTGTAAGTGAAAAAGTTTTTTAAGTCTTCTTCTGACTGTTTTATAAGGCATAATCCTTGAAACAGTGTCAGAGAATGAATAGTTTACAGCAGATGCTAGTGCTTAATGCTTAATTTTTCCAAAAGAGGAGCGATCTTCTCCCCCACCCCTTGCTGGATATTTGCTTGATAAATCATTGATCATTGTTTGACATATAGGTACATGCGACATCTTAAAGACGACTCTTGGAATAAGCGCGACATTTATCGATGATTCTTTATATATTGGATAAACCAAGACCGAATTACAAGTCAGCAGCTTTTACTTTGCTGACTAAACGACAAAGTAGGAAGATCCACCCCCTTCCTAGTAGCACATGTTGTAGAGTTGAACGGGCCCAGAGAATATCTTTAATTAGTACAGCGTTAGTCAAAACAGCTCGGAGGGGATGAGGGTCAATTTTAATAACGTAAAGACTTCACGTCTTTAGGTCCTATCCATCATATGCTTTGTTATTGCTTTTTGGGCCGTTTAAATCGGAGTACCGGTTGATGACCTTCTCTCAAATTTTCAAATAAATGCTTTCCTAAATAAATCCAGAGAGAGAACAGCCTTAATCCCGTTTGTAAATTCTTATAACACCGTATCAAAATTGGCGAAGTTCACCTTTGAGATTACTGTCCATCTTTTTTCTTTTGGCGTGGTTTACAATTTCATTTTAATTTATCAAATTAAATCGTGCAGCTCTACAACCCCGGGTGGGTCTTGGCTGACTTCACAACCTCTCTCGATCTCTCTCGCTCCGACATGAGCGTCTCTATCTGGTCTTCACCTACTCCTAATGTTTTGAGGTCAGTTCTAATGTTGTATCGCCATCTGAGACGTGGACGTCCTACAGGTCTTCTTCCTTCGGGTACTGCTTCCCATGCCATCTTGATTAGTCTGTTATTCGGCTGCCTCTGTATGTGGCCCGCCCATCTTAAACGTTGTGATTTTATTTCCTGAATTATGTCAGGGTCTTTGTATAGTTCTTTAAGTTTGGCGTTTGTTCTTATCGTTCGTAGTATGATCGTGAAACAGACCAAAGATCCTTCTCAGTATTTTCCTTTCAAAACGTCGAAGTCGCTCCTCGTTTGCTTTGGTGAGAGTCCATGTTTCAGAGCCGTATGTTACTACTGGTCTTATGACCATCTTATAGATTTTGATTTTTGAAATTCTCAAAACGTTCTTTGCTTGAAAGATTTTTGCTAATGCGTATACAGATCGGTTTCCACTTTGGATTCCACTTTTTTATTTCTTCTGTTACGTCATTACCTTGGGTGATTATAGATCTTAGGTACTTGAAGCGCTGGACTCTTTCAAAATTATAGTTATCTATTGTAAAATTTTGTCCCACTCTGTCTCTACGTGGTAGTCTATTCACACACATGTATTTGGTCTTTTCTTCGTTTATTATCAGACCAATTTTTCTCGTTTCATTTTCTATTTTTCCGAAAGTTTCCTTTACACTGATCACGCTATTCCCAATAACGTCTATGTCGTCTGCATACGCTAGCAGTAATCTAGGTCCATCACCTGTGAACAGCTGTACCTCTATCGCTGTCAATCTTACGGCTTTTTCAAGGACTATGTTAAATAGAAGAGGTGAGAGGGCATTTCCTTGTTTCAGACTATTGTCGATTGTGAAAGATTGTGATGTTGAATTTCCGATTCTCACTCTGACCTTTGCTCCGTCCACACACATTTTTGTGAGCTGGATAAGTTTTCGCGGTAAACCGATCAGAAAGTCTATAAGCATATGATGTAGGGTTTTGTTAAATTCCCAGCTTTTCTCAAGTAGTTGTCTGATTGTAAACAGCTGGCTGGTTGTTGGTATGGTAACCGCAGTTTAATCTGTCTCTTTTCTTGTGGATGGGCATTATGATACTTTCTTGCCAGTCTTCTGGTATCTTTTCTGTTTTCCAGAATTTGAGTATTAGATCATGCAGTCGTCTATGCAAGACTGGTCCCCCATGCTTTATCATTTCCGCCGTTATTCCGTCCGTTCCCGGAGCTTTTGAGTTCTTAAGTTTCTTTATTGCTATTATAACCTCTTGATGAGTTGGTTCGTCTGTTGGCCAGTCTGCGGTTTGGTAAACCTTTGGGTCGGAGATTTCTGGGCTTTCTACGTTTAGTAGATCATTAAAATGCCGTTTCCATATTTGTAATATTTCTTCTTCATCTGATGTTATGTCTCCATTTGGTTTTCTGAGGAAAGTTTTGGATCTAGGTTTAAAACCTACCTTTGTGTTGGAGATTTCGGCATAAAATACTTTGTGGTAATTTTGGATCCTGCTTTCTTCCATCTCTTCCATTTTTTTCCGTTCATATTCTCTTTTCTTTGCTTTTATTGTAATTCTTGCGTTTCTTCTGGCGGTTATGTATTTTAGTATATTTTTGTGTGTGTTTCTTTGTAGCATTATCTTTCTGTACGTCTCTCGTTCTCTTAGAATTTCCCAGCATTTGTCATCCCACCATCCTTTTGATTTCATCTTGTTTTTGTTTTCTCTGCCAAGTATTTTGTCTGTTGCCTTTGTTGTTGCATCTAGGATGTCTTTCAATGCGCCTTCCACGTCGTCTTGGAGTGTTCCTTTCTCAAGTTGTTCTACTATTGATTCTTCAAAATTCTTTCTTTCTTCCGCGTTATTCAATTTGGCTACATTCCAATGTATAGCTGCGCTTTCATTTTTTCTTTTATATGTTGTTGATATTCTTAATCTTACTTTGGCTCTTACAAGAAAGTGGTTAGAGTTTCCGTCCGCCCATCTAAGGCTTCTCATCTCCATTACATTACTTCCATGTCTTGCATCTATCACTATATGGTCAATCTGATTCCTTGTTCTGCCATCGTTTGATTTCCAAGTTTGCTTATGAATGTTCTTATGGTCGAATATTGTAGACTTTATCAACATATTGTTTGTTGTTGCCAGCTGAATCAACCTCATACCGTTTTCGTTAGAGAGTTCATGAAGACTATATTTGCCAATCGTCGGTCTAAAATTTTGCTCCTTGCCCACTTTCGCATTAAAATCCCCGCATATCATTTTCATATCTTGTTTGGGCATCTCTTCAATAGTTTTATTAAGTAGTTCGTAGAAGGCGTCCTTCTCATCGTCATCACTTTCTTCGGTTGGTGCATGTGCCGACAGGAAAGAATAGTTTTAATTTATACCTGTCCAATTTGCACAATTTACGCACCAAAATACGCTAGATGCGAGTTCCACTTTGGTAATTGTTGCGCATGACGTCAAGTGGATAGTAAAAATTTGTGAATCATCCATATTTTGAACCAATGATGTGATAGATACGAGTTGCATTTTGGTAATTTTTGCTCATGACGTCATGTGGAGATTCATAATCTGCGTAATAGATTACAATAATAGAACACCCCTGGGCCGCTCTGCGGCCCTAATAGCATTTGAAAGAAAAAACTTATAGTTATAAAACTTCTTTCCAAATAAACATTGTTTTCCGATGATCCCATGATTAGTATATCTCAACGGATTAACGGTTAAACGGATTATAACGTCTATGAAGATTGAAAATTTAAAACAAATGTTATCAATCGATTACTATTATTTTTTATATCCGGAATTTTTTTTGCAATTTTGCTATTGGGTAAAAGAAAAGAGCCAGTCACAAACTTCTAAAGCGTTGCATATTGTGCCCTTATCTGTTTATAGTATAAACAGGTTTCAATTTGATTATATCATAGATTACACCGACCCAAAAGTTTAAAACGATTATCGGATGAACGGATCAACGTATCAACGTATTATATACGGATTAACGGATCAACGTTTTATCTGCTGATTAACGACTATTAGCTCTATAAAGGTTGAAAATTCAAAACAAAAGTTATAACACTTATAACCAAGAATTCCATGCTAACTCGAAATCCTAACAACATGTCTCAAAATATGAATTCACATTGTGATAATGACGTAGGCGAAGTATACGATTTATACCCACACCAAGTCATAGATTCGACCAGTGACCAATATGAAGTTCTGGAATTTCTCGGAAGTGGCTCTTTTGGAAAAGTACTAAAATGCTTGAAGAAGCGCTCGAATGAATTTGTCGCTGTGAAACTTCTAAGCAGTGACCCCAGATATGCCCAACTAGGATATAAGGAAATGTCCATACTAACACTTTTAAATGAAGTAAATGCAGAGGATTATGGATTTGTGCAGACCATCGAATTTTTTATGTACAACAACCACATCTGCCTCGCATTTGAAATGCTGGAACAGAGTCTGTACGATTTTCTTTCGTACAACATGTTACCAGCAAAACACGTGAGCCACATTCTAAAACAACTAATGGTTAGTTTGGCTAAACTGAAACAACTGGGTGTGATTCATACCGACTTAAAACCGGAAAATATCATGGTGGTGGATCCAACAAAGCCACCATACAAAATCAAAGTAATAGATTTTGGCTGTGCTGTTAAAGTTGAAGAAGCAAATTGCAATGATAACATTCAAACTCAGTGGTATCGAGCTCCCGAAATCATTTTGGGGCTACCATACGGACCACAAATTGATATGTGGTCATCGGGATGCCTGGCCGCGGAATTCTTTTTGAGGTGGCCTTTGTACCCTGGATCTCACGAATTTGATCAAATGAGATACATTTGTGAGACCCAAGGCTTGCCACCTCAAGATTTGCTGGACAGTGGAAGTAGAACTTCACGATATTTTAAGTTAGATATGGAAGAAGACAGATGGAATTTAAAATCCACAGAGGAATTCGAAGCGAGAACGTCTACTAAATGCTATGAACAACGAAAACCAAAACTTCAGTGTTTGGACGAGATTTCATATATTAATATTCCCACACGTTTAGAAGGGAAAGAACTGTTGGCAGAAATGAATGACAGGAAGCTTATTGTTAATTTGATTAAGCTAATGCTAGAGCTGGACCCTGCGGAGAGAATAACTCCTGAACAAGCTCTGGATCATCCAGCTATTCGCGAAATCACCGCATTATAATTATCAGAATCATTTTTTTTATAAAAAATAAAATATGTTATAAAAATAATAAAACAAAAAATAATAACGGTCATTTTTAACCATTAAATTTGCCAAGAGCTGGAGCCAGAGCAGGAAACTTTTGCTGAAGAGCATGAAATGTTTGTTGTAGGTTCCATTCTTCTTCCCTCTAAAATTTTCTGGTTGTTCTTTTTACCATTAAATTTTCGAACATTTCCAATATGTCAAAATTGCAATAAAAAATTACTTTTATCAAATTTAAAACTTATATTCACATTGTAAAATTATCATTTGTTTCATTATTTTCAAATCTTATTTTATAAAATTTAAGAAAGCACTCTGGTCACTTCCTAAGGTCCATTTCCCCAGCCCTCCCCCCCATTTTGATTTTTGGATCAATTTTTATGCCATTCGTTTGTGCATCGTTTGTGTACGTTTGTGCAATTATTTTTTTCGTTTGTGCATTCACCGTTTGCGAATTATTTAACAAATAAATTTGGGGGGCTGGAGAAATGCCAGCCCCCCCCCCATCGCGAATTTTGAGTCAAAATTGGTGTCAATCGTTTGTGCATCGTTTGTGCAAACACCGTTCGCAAAATATTTACAATTTAAATGGGGGGGGGGCTGGAGAAATGCCAGCTCCCCCCATCACAAATTTTTGGTCAAAATTTTGGTTTGTGCATCGTTTGTGCACGTTTGTGCATTCAATATTTTCGTTTGTGCAAGCACGGTTAGCAAAATATCTTCAATTGAATAACCGGCCATCATTTCTCCAGCCTCCCCTCATTGCGAATTTTTAGTCAAAATTGGTGTCAATCGTTTGTGCATCGTTTGTGTACGTTTGTGCATTTATTATTTTTGTTTGAGCAACCACGGTTAGCGAAATATTTTCAATTGAATAACCGCCGAACATTTCTCCAGCCACCCCCCCTCATTTTGACTTTTAGATCAATTTTTGTGTCACTTGTCTGTAAATATACGTTTGTGAATTCACAGTTCGTGAATTATTTAACAAATAAATATTTATATATCTCCGAGCAACAACTGCCATAGTGTCTAAATTGCAATTTATTCTAGTCTACTGAAGAATATGCTGAAAATATTTTAATTTTCCAGAAATCGTCATCGAAACAACACTTCCCTGCGTATCTACGCGCAGGAAAATTGAATTATACTGACTAGTCCGGCAATATCAGTAATTGATTTTACATGCATTTCAGTGCATTTCAGTGCCGCCCCCCTTCTGAATTTTTTTTTTAATTTTTGAATTTAGTGTCCAACGTTAGAGCATCGATTGAGCCTGAATAAATTTCTATTATTTTCGTTTGTGCCTCTAAGGTCGCGAAGCTATTCGCGAAAAACTTGTGGGGGGCCGTAAACATGTTTTGCAATTTTCCTTCTCATTTTGAATTTATGTGTACAATTGATGTCAATCGATAGAGCTCCGTTTGAGCCTGAATGAGTTACAGAGAGCAACAGTTTAAGTTAATTTTTTACAAAATTATGGATATTTGTAATTTTCGACTAAACTCCGAGCAACATGCGTTAAATCTTAAGTTTTTTAAATCTCTTAAGCTGATGATTTACATATTTTGGATATATAAATTCTCTAAATAAGTAACATTTTACTTTTTACAAACATAAAATTTTTTAAATAGAAGTAATTTATCTAAATAGAAATCATGCCGATAAAATCTAATATTGATATTGATTTGAAGTAGCTTAAGGTTTTTGTTTTGGCTAATAAAGAAAAAATTTATGATCCAATGGCTAAAAAGTTTTGGGGCTCTTCAATTGTGTGTTTGTCGGAAATAGTAAAGCATTGGGTAATACTACCGTTTAGCCGAAATAAAATTTTTTAAGAACCTTACGATTTAACGCATGTTGCTCGGAGTTTAGTCGAAAATTTCAACTATCCATAACTTTGTAAAACATTAACATAAAGTCTTGTTGAAACGATTGACACCAATTTTGACCAAAAATTCGCGATGGGGGGGGGGGCTGGCATTTCTCCAGCCCCCCCCCATTTAAATTGTAAATATTTTGCAAACGGTGTTTGCACAAACGAAAATATTGAATGCACAAACGTACACAAACGATGTACAAACGATTGACACCAATTTTGACCCAAAATTCGCGATGGCGGGGGGCTGGCATTTCTCCAGCCTCCCAAATTTATTTGTTAAATAATTCGCGAACGGTGAATGCACAAACGGTGAATGCACATCAATAAAAATTGATCCAAAAATCAAAATAGGGGGGGGGGGGGCTGGGGAAATGGACCTCACTTCCTAGATGAAAAGAACCCCTTCCTTGTAGTGGTAACATAATAAAACAGAAACCAGTTCATAAATTGGACAGCACCACAAAAACGTTAAGTGTCTGGCCACACGTGCAGGAAAATCCTGCTGGAAAAGCAGTAAAAGCCAAGTAGGCGCATTTTCAAGGTAATGCTGATACAAGTGCATTGCTAAAGCTGAGACATTACCTTTCATTTACCTTGACGATGGTCATTTGAGGATGCAGGAACGCCCATCCTCAATGCGCAATGCGCCTACTTGGCTTTTACCAGCAGGATTTTACTGCACGTGTGGCCAGACACTTAAGCAGCTGAAGAATTTTTCCTGACAAAACATCGGATAAAATATTAAAAAAATCATCGAAAAAGATTGAAATGTTTGAACAAAATTGTTACTACTATTTTTTGATTAGATTAGATAGTCAAAATTTATTGATAAGATAGATGACTTATTTATTTCCTATTATGAGTAGCGCGAATGTACAATGAGCATCGAAAGTGCAATCGGAATCGACTTAGGAACGACAAACTCCTGTGTCGCGATTGTAATAAACGGCGTTGCTGAAGTAATCCCTAATGAGTACAAGGAACGAACGACTCCTTCAGTTGTTTCGATTTTTGAAAACGGAACCCGATATGTTGGTAAACAAGCCAAGGATGCCCAGTACAAAAATTTACAAAACACAATCTACGGTAAGTTTGTCAGCAAAACCATAATTTTCCTAACATTTTTGAATTTTAGAAAGCAAACGATTAATTGGAAGAAAATACGACGAAGAATGCGTAATAGATCGCATGTTTCACTGGCCCTTTAAAGTTGTCGAAGAAAATGGAAATCCAAAAATTGCTATCAAATTAAAAAAGCCGAATTTAACCGAAAAATTTTATTATCCGGAAGAAATTAGTGGAATGATTTTGGAAAAAATGAAAACTATTGCGGAAGATTTTGTTGGATTTGAGGTAACAAAGGCGGTGGTGACCGTTCCTGCATACTTCAACGACAACCAACGACAGGCGACAATCGATGCGGCTAAAATCGCTGGATTGGACGTTTTGAAAATAATTAACGAACCCACCGCTGCAACTTTTACCTACATTTTGAAAAATAACATCAAGCATGTTTGTAATACTTTAGTTTTTGATTTGGGTGGTGGGACTTTCGATGTTTCCATAATTAAGTCCAATGGAGAGGATTTCACTGTTTTAGCGGTTAATGGAGATCCGGATCTTGGAGGCGCAGATTTTGACAGTTTGATATATAACGAAATCGTTAGTGTGCTAAATCGGAAGGCGAACCACTCTGGAAATTTAAAACAAGAACAAATTCGACGGATTATGGCCAACTGCATAAAAGTGAAGGAACAGCTCTCGCATACCCTAAAGGCAAGATTTGATCTTCCAGAAATTTTACCCAATTTCGATTTTGAGCACGAATTTACAAGAACGGAATTTGAAAAACTTGCAAGTCATTTAATTAAAAGAATTATGGCGATTGTGAGGTATTCTGTTAAGGAAGCCCAAATGTCTTCAAGTGATATCGACAATATCGTCATAGTTGGTGGGTGTAGTAAAATTCCCGCCATAAAGCAGAATTTGGAAGAATTTTTTAAAAAGGAGTTGAGTTTTGCTGTAAATCCAGATGAAGCTATTGCTTGTGGGGCTGCGTATCAAGCAGCAATTTTAAACGGTCAGGCTACAAACTTCCGAAACATCAGCGTGGTCGACGTTACTCCATTTTCGTTGGGCTTGGAAACTGATAACGTTAACATGGATGTTGTCATACAAAAAAATTCTTCTCTTCCAGCAAAATATTCTAAAGTCTACACCACCATGCTGGATAATCAAACAGCTCTCCGTATTATAATCTATCAAGGTGAAGACAAACTAACAGCAAACAACACAAAATTGGGTTACTTTGATCTGATTGGAATTCCTCCTCTACCTGCAAGAATTCCAAAAATTTTGGTAACGTTTGACATAAACACAAACGGTGTCATACAAGTCACAGCCACTGAAACCTCCTCAAACGAAACAAACCAAGTGGAAATTGTGACAAACACAGGTAGAATTACGAACGATGATATTACTCGAATCAAGAAGCAAAATCGGGAAAGCCTAAGGAAACAGAAACTTTACGAAAGTTCCGCTAAAGAAAAAAACGACGTTTTAAAATTTTGTTATGAACTGAAGCGAATTGTTACCAACTCAATAACTATTGGCAATTTCGCCAAAAATAATTTCATTCGAGACGCAGACACGACGATAAAAATTATAGAAGGCTTATCCGTCGATGATGGTATTCAAGAAAATTTGGAAAATGAAAAAACCAAACTTCAAAACAAATATTACAAATTGATTACAAAAGCTTGAAGGTTTTTGGGTTTTGGTAACACAGGCATGTGAAAGTTCAATTTTAAAATAAATTAAGTACTCCTTACCGAAGTTTTTTGTTTTTTTTACACACAAAATCTCGTAATATAAAAATTGCGCTCGCGAATTTCAATCAAAAATCCCTCGACTTTACAAAACCAGGGACGTCCTACAATTTTTTTAAAATGTACAAATCATCAAAAATACAATTTTTACAAAAATTAAAATACCAAATTTCTTCACTAGCAAAAAAAATACGACAATATAATGGATTTTTAATTTTCCAGTTCTGTAAGATAATTAGACCAACTTGCCAAAGTTTCCATTAAGACAAAATGCGTTAGTCGCACTCTGCGCACCCAAATAGGACAAAAAGGGACAAGAATTTTATCGGGTTTTACAAAAACGTTAGCCTTGTTCACCAATATTACCTACTCCTTTATTTTAAAATTGTTTTACATGAATAATCATAAAAATTTGATAAATTAGACGTACATTAAGGTTGAAGTCTTTCATACACCCAGTCATTCTCTGCAGGGTGCACCAAACCATTATTTAACTCTTCCCCTTCTTTCAACTTCCTGAACCTAATCCTATCATGAATTCTGCTAGTTTGGCCTTGCCAAAATTCGATGGAATTTGGAATCACAGTGTAACCGCCCCTAAATGCTTCAAATAACTTTTTGACTAATCAAAGCAATCTCAACTTACCAAAATTCTGGCTTTGGGACTTCCCCTTCCTTATACTTATTTTTAAATTCTTCTGCAAGAGCAATCAACGCCTGGCGACTTTCAATTGGTTTACTTTGATTGCTACATAACGCGCCAATCTGGCTCTGATAAGGACGACCATTAAAGTAATCATCTGCATAAGACATGGGCAACTTCTCAACTTTACCCTCAATCCTAATCTAAAATTAACCATTTAAACCATCACGCTTACCTATCAAACAAAATATTTACCGATTTACAGATTGCAGGCCAAAAAAATGTCAAGGCAACGTTTGGATTTTCCTCCTAAAATTTTAGTCTTAAAAAATTAATCAATTTTATCCCTCACCTGTTAACCAATTCGGTCCCCTTCCTGCTGGTGTAGTGGGTATAAAAATAAAATCCATCTTTCCCGTACCCCTTACATAAAACAAATCTGGCGGACGGGATCGAATCCCTAAAAATTTGAAACACCGTGTACACACGGAACATTTGAACTACCTTGTCACCTTTGATCCCCTCACACCTACTTTGACACGGTCGATAAACACATCGCGTTCGGTTCGATTACGTTTACATGATTTTTTGCTTCTTGAAACCAATTATGAAATAAATCTAACGGATCTTTTACAGTTATATCGCTCTCCAAAAGGACGTTCCTATCGCAATTGTACTCTGTTCGTAAACCTAACGATCAATGTTAAACACATATTTTAAATAATATAAAATAGCTACAAACCACTTAAATCCATTTTTGTTGTGATGTAACACTTTCGAATGCCAGAGCGATAAAACCAACGCAAATGTCGAAGGTTACTGATAACAACTCGGAACAGCATATTCGCATGGTTCACTTGAACTACCACTTTTTAAATAATTTCAATAAAGCGGTAAAAACAAAAGCTGCTATTTTTGTGCCGCTCGACCGTGTTTTGTACAACATAACCTAATTTTTCAAAATGTTTAAGTTTCAATTTTTGGAAGACGACGTTCCCGTGGAAACCGAAGAACAAGACCAAAATGTGTGGTTTGAATCGAAAGAAATTGAGCCGGACTTCGACCTATCTGCAAGAATACAAGGATCTGGAAGTGTTAACAAATTCGACTACGATTCGGGGGCCGTAAATTATTTAACTCCGAATTTAAACCAAGCACTTGGTGACAAATTGGAAGATTTTCCTTATTTGAAAGCTGAAAAAGATCACTCTGATTTGGTCACTGGTGTATATGAAGGTAAGAAAATGTGATGGTTGGGTTTGTTTACTCGAATAAATTTTGTTGTCTACAGGCGGTTTCAAAATTTGGGAGTGTACGTGGGAGCTGACTAAATTTATTTGTTCTGAAAAATTTAATTTTGAGTCGAAAAATGTGTTGGATTTAGGGTGTGGGTCTGGTATCGTTGGAATTTTGGCGTACCAAAAAGGGGCCCATTTGTGTTTTCAAGATTACGTAGGTTAATTTTAAATGGAAGGTTACAAACTTATCTGACGTTTTTTAGAATGAAGAAATTGTTAAGTTTGTTACTGTACCGAACGTAGTTTTAAATGCACAAAATAACAAAGATGTGATGAGGAGGTGCAAATTTTATTCTGGCGATTGGAGGTCGTTTTTGGAAAAATATTTTGAAAAGAACAATAACAAATTTGATTATATTTTTACTAGCGAAACGATTTATAATCCTTGCAATTACATGAAATTGCACGACGTTTTTAAGAAGTGTTTGAAAGAAAATGGGGCCGTGTATGTATTTTTTTGTTTTAAATTTACTTTTGGTATAAAAATTTGTTTTTTTTAGATATTTGGCTGCAAAATCACATTATTTTGGTGTAGGTGGTGGAACGAGGCAGTTTGAAGAGTTTTTAAAAAAGGAAAATGTTTTTAAGTTTTGTACATCCTGGAGCTCTTCCAATGGATTGCAGAGACAAATTTTGAAAATTAATTTTTAGCCTTAGGTTTTTAAATTTTTACATATATTAAACATAGTTTATAATTTTCTTACTTTAATTTTTTTGGGGGGGGGGGGGGGGGGGGAGCACAACAAAATTTTTTTCTATTAGTATTATGGTAGCTGAGGCTATAAATTACAAATATAAACAAAATTTGGGGTAAATTGACCAAAAGCTATAAAAATAATATCGACGGTGGAAAGGCAAAAAGTCTTAAGCGCCATTTTTGGCAAAAATGAGTTATGGATATCATTCGATTGAGAAAAATTTGATGATTCCAATGATATAAATAACTCAATTTTGCCAAAAATGGCGCTTAAGACTTTTTGCCTTTCCACCGTCGATATGTGAGTATTGAATTGGCTCTTGCTTTAAGTTTAGTTAATAAAAAATAATCAATAGAAAGAGATTTAATACAAAAAATAAACAAAACGGAAATTAAATGAATTCTTAAAATGAAAAAATTTGAATAATTACAAAATTAACTGAAAATTGAAAATGAAATATATTTGAAAAAAATTTAATCATCTGGTTCGGGTATTTTAACCACTGTTAAATTAATATTCTGATCGTCTTTAATTTGGTGGTGCAAGTAAGCATTGTGATATAAACTTGCATAAAATTCTTTTGCACGATTGATTAAATCAGCATCAAGACCCTCGTTAGCAGCAACTTCAAATGCAAAACTATTTGAAATACCATCCACCACCTTGTATAGAAAAACAATACTTCCCGATTCGCATCGAGTGTGATCCATCTTCAAATATTTGATCAAATTCGATTCGGGCAAATGGTGGCCAATTTGTTGCAAATGTGTCGATACTATTACATGGGGGCAATTTTGTCCCTCACTTCTGAATTTACTTAATGCGCCCACCAGTAAAGCTGTTCCGTCGTCCCCTGTTGTACCACGTCCGAATTCGTCAAGAATTACCAAAGACTTCCTTTTTGAATAATGGAGAGCTTGAGACATCTGAAAAATAAGGAAAAGAACAACAGCATCAAATAAAACAAATAATAATAAAATATAAATCAGAGGCTAATGGTTAAAGCCAAAATCGTGATCATTTTGATCAAAAAGATTTTGTAATTATTCATATTTTGAACTACTTCTGCATATGTTTATACAGGGTGGCCCTTTGAAAACGAAACAGACGGGATTGTGGCCAGCAGAATTTTTTTTTAAGAAATGCAAACACACGTGAATTTTATCATCGAGGGGGACAACTTTTGCGATCATTGTCACTCCCGTATTGTTTCATCCCTTCGCGTTGCGATGACAACCCCTAAAATGTTAATAGGGATGATATGGCAAGTAACACCTCATTTGAAAGGTCTTTATTCCCTGAATTCAGTTCTATAATTTTTTTTAAAGTTTTATCAATTATTCAGCAAAAAAATTGAAGCTGCAAAAATGCGAAATAAATCCGATATTTCAAGACATTTAAGAATAAAAAAGGAAAAAACGCTTGTACAGGTTGATTTTAATTTTAAGGGGGCTACTTTTACTGCTATAGTGCTATTTATAAACATTGACAGTTGAACCCTTGAAGTGAAGGGTAAACCACCCTTACAGTCTTGAATGCAATTAGGAATTGAAACAATTCTTTTATCATTTCATAAATTTCTGTAAGTATCAAAGCTAAAGTTTCAAAAACGCATTTCACTTTTCTGATAAAAAATAGACCCATTTTTTCATTCAAAATTCTAAGGGTAGTTTGCCTTTTACCTTAAGGGTTGAACTGTCAATGTTTATGAATAACAGTAAAAGTAGCCCCCTTGAAATTAAAATCAACCTGTACAAGCTTTTTCCTTTTTTTATTCTTAAATGTCTTGAAATATCGGATTTATTTCGCATTTTTGTAGATTTAATTTTTTTGCTGAATAATTGATAAAACTTTAAAAAAATTATAGAACTGAATTCAGGGAACCTTTCAAATGAGGTGTTACTTGCCATATCATCCCTATTAACATTTTAGGGGTTGTCATCGCAACGCGAAGGAATGAAACAATACGGGAGTGACATTAGTCGCAAAAGTTGTCCCCCTCGATAATAATATTGACATGTTTTTGCATTTCTTAAAAAAGAAATTCTGCTGGCCACAACCCCGTCTGTTTCGTTTTCAAAGGGCCACCCTGTATTCTATACTAAAAGGCACCCTTAGTTTCCATTTAACGTTGAAGAAATTTTAAGAGATACAAATAGAAACTGCAACTTACTTGACTTAAGTCGAGCATAAAAGCCGATAGGCTAACTCCAGCAGATTCGGTAGCATGAATCCTGCAATGAATGCTGTTGACGATTCCAATGTTTGCAGATTTAGCTGGTACAAATAATCCCACGTGAGCCAAAAATACAATTAACGTGACTTGTTTTAAATAGACACTTTTACCACTATCGTTGGGTCCCGTAACAATTTTAATACGTCCGTGGTTACCACCAGAAAAGTAATCATTTGATACAAAATCAGGAGTGTGCAATTCTAGTAGTGGATATCTACCACCTTCAATTTCAAAAATACTGTCCTGATTTAGTTGTGGTCTTACATAGCCTTTCTCTTTGGCAACAAACGATACAGAAATTAAACTAAAATAAAAAACTGGATAAGTTACAAATGTAACTGTGAAGAACCGACTATAGGAGACTTGTAAAAATATTTTTATTTTTATTACCAATCAATTAAAGAAATTATTTTGAGGGGATCAGTTAAATATCGACTGTAATTTGATACATAACCAGCTAAGCGGTGTATTATACGGTTCTCGTGAGCCAAAATATCATCGTGGATGTTGCCCAAATGCTTGTTCAATTCTAAAAGTAAAAGTTATTTTACTGAATATGTTTTTGAATTGACTCATTAAATTGTAAAGAAGTCAATTATTTTACTGTGAGGTACCATTTTTGTTTAAGGTAAATTTTACTTTAATTTTTAAATACTAATCCAATTATTTCAAAAATCTACTAGCTTACTTACCCAAACACATGGCATTTTTGTAGTGCAAGGTACCGTTCACTTCAAACTGAAAAAAAAATTTTAAAATTAAATTACAACTTTTAATTCCAACCATAAGACTATCGTACCACAAATTGAAAACCGTAGTCTTTCAATTGATGTCTATCACAGCCTGGTGACCATTCCGGAACTGCTACCAAGTGACCCATTTCGGGTATGTGGATCACTGAACATTCGCTTACGAATTCTGGTAACTGATTTATAGCAAATTTTGCTGCTGCAGTAACACTTTTAATGATGTGTTGCTTCTTCAGTTGCTCTAATAAATGGAAAATAAATCATAAATTTCAAAAGAATTTATCCACCTTACTGGCATCCAATTCTTCGTCTAAACCAAATTTGATAACAGGCCGGGATCTTCTATGCTTAGGTGCAAAATCAATGGCAGAGTTGATTCCACCTTGTAAGTGGTACAGTTCGTTAGGTATCACTAAATCTAATTCCTTGAGCAATTGTGACGAGGAACGAAAAGCTCCACATATTTCATTGAAAAACAGAAGATTATAAAGGGTCTGAAAATATTCTTTTTTTTTTTTTTTTTTTTATAAAATGAAATAAGTAACTCACATTGTAAAGAACTTCCCAATCCCGACTCTGCGCTCTAGAATGCCGAATTTTTCCCAATACGTTCTGAAAACAAATCAAAACTATAAATTTTACGATTCCAGCGCCTCTATCGGCGTTTCTTTATCAAGGGCCCTTTTAAAAAAATAAATATGGCCCACGGGAACTATCATTAAGTACGCCACTGGGATTTCCCAATAAATAACATAAATTCGTTTGAAAAACTCACATTCAGGTCGGATATTTTTCTAATACTCTCAAGCAAACTGTCGATAAAACCCTTGTTAGTCGGTACCATAGCAAACTGAATAAAATCCAATCTTTTATTTAATTCTGCCAAGTTTGTGGTAGGGCTTCGAAGCAAATTTCTGAACAAAAATGACTAGGTATAAAATCCTAAACAACAAAAACACAAAAATTATACTTCAAATGCACAGAGCCTAATTTTGACTTGCAGTGCTGAGCTAATAACTTGTAAATACCCAATCCATCGCGATTCGAAGCCTTCTGCCCGTGGGTAAATTTTGCATCGTGGGATCGAACTTCGAAAATGTGCAATCCGCTGAAACAATTTCTATCGGTAAACACTCGATCCGATCTACCAACAAAAATATTTTACAATAAATTATGCTTATAACTAACCAGTAACTCGGTAACTTACAACGAAATCTGCTTAATATTTAAGAATTTCAATTCTTCGTTTTTATTTTGATTTAAATGAACCCAATGATTTTCAACATATTTGATCAACGCACCCAGAGCATGAACCGACAATTTAGATTCAAAATCTATGAGCGAGTGAAGAGCCACTTCCTTCTGAGCTTGCGTGATGTCTTCGGATATTTTCGATAAATTCACATCCAACACAATTTGTTCACATGCTTCATAAGCTGCAAAGTTATTAACTGTAACTAACAACATTAACACAAAACAAAACTATCTTACTGTATTGTTTAAAGTTCAGTAAAGAGATGTTGGATGGAACGTTGGTATTCTGCATGGAATCGATATCGGAGTTATCATCTGCTTTGTTATCGAAGTTAATCAAAAACTTAACAAACGGATCGGATTGTTTTCCTACTGTTATTGTGTGAAATGGGTTAGCTTCGTGGTACAATAATTGCGTTGCGATATACCGAGGGACCACATCGGTAGTTTCTTGTAGAACGTATAACTGAAAGTTTGAATTATTAATAAAAAGTTTAGGCTAACTGTGTTTAGGTTAACCACCTGTTGATCGTTCATTTTGTAGTACGCAGCTCCAATTTTATTACTCTTCCACAACACACAGAGTACACAGTCCGACTGAACAAATTCATCTTCCGTGTTGGTTCGATTGTTGATGTCGTTAGAATAGCCAGGATTGTTAATGGGCGATTCATCGTTACGACGTAGAGTGAAGAGTACCTGATTTTCTGCATTTAAATTTGAGCTCGACGTAGCCATCGATACAAATAATGTTAGACTTTAAGGCGCGATTGCAGTTCAAATTGCTAGAATTACAACGCATGCGCTGTCATATGTTTAGAAACAAAAATTAAGTTTGCATTATGGTTACCATTGGTTACCAATGCTTTCTTGTTTTTCCAGGCTCACTTGTTGGATTTTGTTTATTCTATTTTAAAATAAAGTACAGCGGCGTCACCAGACTTTCTGATTCAGGTGGGTCTTGAAAACACAGAAAAAAATAAATAAAATAGAAATTACACTACATACATTAGAATAAATTAATAACTACATTACACAAACAGAAGGAACTAACACCAAATTACACAAGAATTATTGGGACTTCAGGAAGCGCCTCAATGAGACCCAAAAATATCAAATGTTTTATAGCTTGGTTTGGTTACCCCTTATACTTTTGGAGCCCTGCCTATAAATAAACACACAAAATGCAACCAATTTGACCGAAGTAAAACACATAAAAATAAGTAGGTAAAAATTTTGTATAATGAATTTAATATGAACAGAGGATTACAGAGAGGGGGGGGGTAGAGACCAAGTTTTACAATAACTTGCCCCATTATTAGCCCAGTCAATAGGTACCTACTTTTACCTTGCAAAAGATATAGGAAAGTTTATATTTGGCATGATTGTTTAGTTAAGTAAGTTATATAAAATTTCAAGTTTTCGACCTTGAGGGAGTGCCGCTCGCGCCGGCATCTTGGTTTGAAAGGGTGGAAAATCGCTTTTTTGCTACTATCTCGTTACCGCTACTAGATACGTTAATTAAGGTTATTATAAAAATTGTAGAACGTACGATTCTGCATATTTTTTGTCCTATACACTTTTTTCTAAAATTAATAGTTTTAGAGTTATAACGCTTTGAAAATGAGCGTTTCCGTCAATTTCAAAGTATCAATGGTCATTTTAAATTTTTTTTTTTTTTTTGATTTATTAAGTTTTGATAGTATTTTTTTTAGTTTTAAATAAATACTTTAATTTAACAATAATCTTTTCATTTGAATTCTTGATTATTGTAATAATTTCACAATAAGCTCATTTTATAGTAAAATAGCTATATCTTTTTTCTAAAATAAAATATAGCAAATGGTTATAAAATTTTGGAAACTGCACTAAACGAGCAATTTTTTAAAATAACTTACGGGGTTAGTGTGATACATTTTTTTTACAAAATGAAGAGTCGAAGTTAGCAAATAAAAGAATTAATTCCTGAGTAGGGCAAAAACATTTTTTTTTTCAAAAACTATGGCACCATTAGTGTTATTTTTATTTGTGATCAATAGGAGGGCTACTCAGGATTACGTAACCAAAATTAGAACCTTATAATAAAAATTTCGTACCTGTGGCACACGATAACTCATTTAATGTGTCGCTTTTCACAAAATTCATACAAGTACGAATATCTCGAAAATTAACAATTTTTTACTAAGGTCATATTTTGATTTTCTGGTCAGTCATAAGCTGGTCTATCAGCCCTCCAAGCGATAACGTTGAGTTTTGCGACACACTGTATAAGGGATGATAAGATTTCTAATAGATATCTTGATACAATTTTTTTATATAGAAAAACTACAACACTTAGTTGCAAAAGAGATATTAATGAACAAGATCTTACGACTCATATGAGTAAATGAGATGAAGCGGTACATTTAATTAACCATTTTTTTAATAAACCCCGCTTGTTTTTCAATATGACTATCAATACTTTGAAATTGACAAAAATGCTCATTTTCTACGCGTTATAACTCTGCAACTATTAATTTTAGAAAAAAATGTATATGACAAAAAATATGCAAAATCACACGCTCTACAATTTTTATAATAACCTTAATTAACGTATCTAAGACCAGTAACTAGATAATAGCAAAAAAGCGATTTTCTACCCTTTCAAACCAAGATGGCGGCGCGAGTGGCACCCCCTTTTGCAAGGTGGAGCTATTTTTTTCGCCCTATTGACTGAGCTATATCGTAGGTATTACTTTACTAAATTTATGAAAAAGTGAAGTTTGGATCCAAACGCAAATGTAACCGAAGGCTCTTAAAATCATTATAAAAATTTGCAGAAATAAATCGATGTCTCATTTCTTCTATTTTTTAGGGGTGAAATTTAATAGTGAATTGGAATACGACAATATAATATAAAATAATATAAATTATTATTTATAAAAGTCACGAAAATCTTGTTTAATTTTACATTATGTTACAATAAATAAAATAATGAGTGATGATCAATGTGATATTTATGGGTTTCAAGGACCTTTGGAAGTGCTAGAGGAGCATTTCGCGAGTGACCATGTCGATGGAGATGACGGCATGTACTTAGCTTGTTTGAACTCAAAATAATTATTAATCTTAGTGTCTGTCAACCTTAGATCAGCAGACCAATTTTTAGAATTTTCAGACCAGACTTTACTATGTTTTTTTATTCCCAGTCAAAGATTATAATAATTTTTAACTTATAAAAAGTAGCACATATTTTAGTTAAGCACGTACAAGGATTAAAAGGTTAACACTATTTAATAATAATTATCAAATTGATAGCAAGCGCATTTACAAATAAAATAATTATTACATAAAATTGTTGCTCTAGTTTAGTATTAAAAGTACGTAATTATGGTTGTCAATAATTTCAATTTAGGTGTACTACTTATTTGAAAATTTCATCTTAATAAAGGTATAGTAATAATGATCAAACTTGAAACTTACGTCATAATCATCTCAATTTAGTGCAAACAATTGAATGTTTATATTAACGATTTTTACCTTAATTCACACGATTACGTATTTTTTGATACCGAATTTAGCCATGTGGTGGTTGTAGCTTGATAACAAGCTACACCATAGCTGATTTGACCTCTAACCTATTGGAGTATGAAATTCACAAAGGCAGCACAAATTTGGCAGTGATTAAGGCTTCACTTTTAAAAATTTTATCCTCCAAAGTTTCATTTTCAGATAGACATGAATTTGGAAACAATTTCATTGGACGATGTGAATAAGTCGCAATCTGAGTGCGAAAGAAACGAAAAACAAAAGGAAACATGGACAAGCAGCACACACTTTTTAATGTCATGTATAGCTATGTCAGTTGGGCTAGGAAATGTCTGGAGATTTCCATTTACAGCATACGAAAATGGAGGAGGTGTTTTTTTGATCCCGTACGTGATAGTGCTTGCTTTAGCTGGACGACCGGTTTATTATTTGGAGGCTTGCTTAGGACAATTTTCCGGGAAAAGCAACGTTGCTATGTTTAACGTTTTAGCTCCTGCTCTAAAAGGCACTAACGTAATTGCTTTATAATTGGCTGTCATATAATTTTTTATCTGGTTCTTGCAGGAGTGGGTTATGGGCAAGTATTCGTTACTCTATGCGTTTCCACGTATTACTCTTCCGTTATGGCTATTAGTTTACATTATTTATCGTACTCCTTCAGTTCAAGTTTACCTTGGGGTAACTGTAATCCAGAATGGGAGGAGGGTAACATTTTTTGCGTTCCTGCTGATGGAAGCCCAAGCAACACCAACAGTAGCTTAAAAGATCGCATTCCTTTAGACTACATCAGCTCATCTGAACTTTGGTTTACGTAAGTTAGTTTTATAACTACCTTTAATTTTGTCTTCCATTTTTTCCAATTTTTAGAAAAGAAGTTCTTGCAGAAAAAAACTCAATAGATGATGGAATCGGTTGGCCAAATTTGAAACTCACATTTTTATTGTTTCTCAGTTGGTTTCTCCTTTTTGTAGTTACAGCCAAAGGAATAAAAAGTTCCGGAAAAGCTTCATATTTTTTTGCATTGTTTCCGTACGTGATAATGTGCGCTCTGTTAATTCGTGCTGTTACATTAGACGGTGCGATTACAGGAATATTATACTTTTTGACACCCCAGTGGCACAAACTTGCAGATGCCAGGGTAAACTCAAATTTTTTTTTAGAATTCCTTTAATTCATGGTTTTTAGGTTTGGTACAATGCCCTGACCCAATGCTTTTATTCCTTGAATATCGGTGGTGGTACAATAATAATGCTATCATCGTACAACAAATTTGATCATAACCTACACAGGTAAAAATAAAATTCAAACCAAAAGTAAGACTAAATATTTTAAGTTTAGGGACACTTTAATAATAACAGCTTTGGATACTTTGGCTTCTATGATATGTGGAATAGTAACTTTTGGAATTTTGGGAAATTTAGCTCATGAGCTGGATGTTAATATTGCAAACGTTGTTACTTCTGGGGGTTCAAGATTAGCTTTCATTACATATCCTGATGCCATAGCAAAATTCAACACGACTCCATGGGTTAGTTTTGATGGTACTTAAAAACATTTAAAAGTGGCAAATTTATTTCAGCTTTTTTCGATTTTATTTTTTATGATGCTGTTCATTTTGGGTCTTGGCAGCCTGGTTTGTTTGCAAGGCACAATTATTGTTCTCATAAAGGATCTTTTCCCATCTTTGAAACATTATCAAGTGTCGTTAATATCTACTACAGGAGGATTCCTGATTTCACTTGTTTACGTAACTCCGGTGAGGAGAACAATATAATTCAGAATTTTCCCGAACTCACTGCATTTTTTAACATTTTAGGGAGGACAATTTATTTTAACATTAGTGGACAATTTTGGAGTGACGTTGGTATTTTTTGCTTTAATACTCATAGAAGTAATCGCAATTTTATGGTTTTATGGTGTTGGAAATATTATGTTGGATGTGGAATTTATGCTGCGAAGAAAATTAAGTTTTTATTGGAAATTGTGTTGGGGATTTGTCACTCCATTTTCCTTGCTGGCGATTTTCATTTATTTCTTGTTGTGTCTGGAAGCACCGAAATATGGAAATCGTGAATTTCCACAATTTGTTCTTAGTATAGGCTGGATGCTATCAGTCGTGGGAATTTCTCAGCCTTTGCTTTGGTGGATGATCCACCTCTTCAAAAATAGAAAATCTAATTTTAAACAGGTGCAGTTTTAGTTTGCCCTAAAAACGGTTGGTTTTAATGATTTGTTTTAGGTCATCTTAAACTCCTTTTCTTTCAAAAATTGGAGACCGAACGATGAAAACGTGTACGAAGATTGGAAGATTTTCACAAATAAACTAAATCACTAATTTTAACTGAATTTATTACAACTTACTATTATACAAAATTTTAGTAGGTACCTAATATTAAAATTTACTTTACAAATTAATTATTCTATCGATCCATACGAAGCAGTTGATATAAAGCGGAACCGTCTACGTTTTAAGATTATTTGAATTTCTTCTAATGATTTTCCTTTTGTTTCCGGAATGCAGAATTTGGTGAAGAAAATTGAAGAAAATGAACACAAAGCAAATATATAAAATGGCGCTTGCATATTGTAATTTTGCACTAAAAATTGATATACATGAACGGACAAAAACGAAAAACCTACATATGTAGCATCAGCCACTGTCATTCCCATAGCTTTTACGCTAGTGGGAAAAATTTCCCCTGTGGTTATGATAGGTACCATGCCCAATCCACACTTAAAAGCTATAGCATACGCCATCACAGCAACAACTGGAATCCAGTTGTAAAGCACTACGTCCAAAGTATTGGAACTGAGAAGAGTAAAATATATAGCCAAAGTAAGGAGAGCCATAGACGTGAATAAACTGGAAACCATTAACAAAATTTTTCGTCCTATTATGTCAACCAAAAATGAAGCACTCAAAGCTGCTACCATCATTAATACAGCAAATAGTATGGTGGCCAAATTTGGATCAATTGCAGAAGACGATGCCAAAAGAATTGATTTTAGATTCATAACCATAACACTTATACCACTTAAATGTTGATTAGCATTTAAAAACACCATAATCAAAACACCTTTTAAATTGCTTTCTATTTTAAACAGATCAATAAATCGTCCATTTTCTGATTGTTGTCGTGCCACAACTGCGGTTAATTCTTGAAATTCCTCATCCAAATCGTCCTCTCTTTGAAACCATTCCATAGATTTCTTAGCTTCCACTACCTCATCTTTCATTAATAAAAAGTACGGAGATCTAGGTATAAAACAGAATAACACAATTTGTACCAACACAAAAGAAGCTCCAACGTATGCGGATGCCAAAACGGAAGTATACGGACCAACACAATAAATAACTAAAACCCCTAACAACATCATCATATAAACAAGTCCTAGTAAACTACCCCGTATTTTTTTATTCGCCATTTCTGCGATGTACATCGGAGCTGAGACAAATGCAGCATTAGATGCAAATCCATTTAGGAAACGGCCCAGAAGTACAAGCCACAGAGAAGACGCATGTCCGATTATCAACCAACCAACTAATTTTTGGGCTGCTGCTACCATGAGCGACACTTTTCTTCCTTGGGCATTTACGTTGTATATTGTAAATGGAATTCCAATTAAAGCTCCCAGACCGGCAATATTTTCTATCCATACTATGTCACTGGTTTGTATTACAACCGGGGTATTTTTTGACTGCAAGATGGGAATTACAGGTGATGTCCAACCATACGACATTCCATCGGAGATTAGCCCAACCGTCGCTGGAAAAATAATAATTTCAACACGTTTCCAACTTTTTGTTTAAAATAAAATAAAATTAAGTATTATGTGACTTACCTGCAAATGCAGCAATAAATTGTGGAAAATAATATGTAAGTTTTAATGCAGCAGTACAACTAATTTTTTTAGTAGTATCCATTTTAAAATATTACGACTTTAATAACGTTACACTTAATTTTAAATTACATTACAATTTTTTTAAATAGTTTATAAAGATTGATACAATCATGTATATTAAAAGGGGCAATTTGTGTGCATGCTATCATCGTGATTTAAGGTCCAGAATAGATAAAAATTTCAGCTTGATTGCGATGCGTAAGAAAGTTATTTAAAAAAAATAATTTATTAAGTTATTGGAAAGACAAACAACTTAATTAAATTTAATTAATTTTCAAACTGTTTAAAATAATCTGTAAATTAACGGATAGTTTATAGGTTCAAGTTAACGAACCCAATATTTTTTTTTTTTTTTTTAATTAATTGGTCAGTTTTGTGATAGGCAATTATTGATTTCAAAATATCAGAATTGAAATTATCATGAGTTTTTTTATTGAAAATTAAATGGATGGTGAATTGGAACTTAAAAAAAAGCAAAATATTTTTTGCAAGGAATGCATCCTGTATTTAATTGTTATATTGCAGTAGTCAGTTGATCGGTCCTGCATAATATCATGATGCAGTCATTTCACTTTTTTTAGCAGCGGAGTTCTTTTCTAAGCGTCACTGACGACATGTACTGAGCTACAATGTTAAAAATAAATTAACAACTAATAAAAGTTATGCGCAATATATAACCAATATTTTTGGCGACCATAATTAATTTTTGTAATCTCATTCGTCCTTGAAAATTTCTTGCAACTCGTGTAGCATTTCATTCAGTGTTGTATTATTCAGACCACATACACTGATAAAACGTCATATGATAATTCTAGTTTTTCAATCAAAATACAAACTAGTAACATAGTATGGATAAAAAATATTGCCGGTTTGGAAGCCCAAAAGAATGGAAGCATTCCATTTAAGAATGTTAAAAGTTCTCCAGTTACTTCTGCACCAAACTTCGGCAGTGAAGTTTGTCACAACGCCACTTGATCCTTTTAAAACAAAAAGGTAGCTAACTTTGAGTATTTAACCCATAATCGGAAAGCAATGGGTCGCCCACTGCGCGTTTCGTGGGTCCTAAAAAAAAGTATTTAGTGTATTTAACACGATAAGCTACTCTGTAGCGTCTTCAGTGACACTACCTGCAAAAGATGGAAATTTGGGTTCCAGTTGATCATAAAAAACTTATACCAGCAAAAAGAAGATTTTTAGTTTGAAGTCAAAAGATGTTAAATATAAAGTGAAAAATCACTTGCGTAAACTCAAGAGGACCTTTTAACCAAACTACCATAAGAAATGTGATTAATCAAACGGATCAATAGTTGAACCAATAAAAATCCAAAAGAAAAAGTTACTTCTAAACTTTACAACACCATTTCCACTTGTTCGATCTCGTTCTCTCAACCTGTCTTTACAAAAATCCCTAAAAAATATTCCAAGTTATATGTACTTCCTTATGCTGGGGGGTATTCCATACCCCCCAGACCCCCCGGTTTATGCTCGTTTTTTTTTAAGTTTTAAGGGGAGCCGAACCAGCTCTACCCTACACTGGAAAATAAAAAGAATTACTTACAAATTAGATTAAATTTAGTATTGTGTAGTTCATAGTTTATGTCCCTAAAAGAATTTTTCCGACCTGAAGGACCTTTTTAAAAGTAATCAATCAGGAAACCAAGAAATCCGGGGGAGGGGGGGAGAAGTCATTTATTGTTGGAAGAGAAAGAAAAAATTATTTTTTGTAGAGTGGACGAGAATATTATACAAATTAAAAAATTAAATAAAATATGTTAAATTTGCTTGGTTTTGTTGAGGGGGGGGGGAGGGGGAAGGAAGGAAGTAACGCAAATTAAATCGCTTGCCACAGGCGCTTTTTACCCTTGTTACGGCTCTGCTACCAGATGTTTTCTTGCTGTGAAAAAATATCTCATAGTGGCGACAATGTTTGGTGTAATTTTTAGTAGTTGTAACTTTTTTTTTGCTAATTAAAAAGCTTACAATAGATTAAAAATGTTTTATATATTTTATTGACATGGGAAATGATACGCCTCTTAATTTAAACAATATATAAGTAACACTAAGTAATATTTTCGTGTTGCAAGGGCAGAAAAAAAAGTGTATTATTTTTTATAAAAAAATTAAGAGTTGATAAAAGATTGAAACACAGAAAAAACAATAAAAATTTGCTGTTTGATGTCAATAAGGGCTTTTGCCTAAAACAAACACTGAGATTAATCCAAATCAAATAAAAAAGTAAATTTGTAACATAACACGAAAAATTACACTTATTTTGTAAAATTACGTTTTTGATATTATATAATGCAAAATTACAA
The DNA here is from genome assembly GCA_905340355.1 of Rhagonycha fulva. Classification (NCBI taxonomy): domain Eukaryota; kingdom Metazoa; phylum Arthropoda; class Insecta; order Coleoptera; family Cantharidae; genus Rhagonycha; species Rhagonycha fulva. The sequence goes on along the minus strand of HG996559.1, from coordinate 27,727,475 downwards.
TCATGCCAAAAATGAATTTGGGAACACAAAACAAGAAAATTTGGCTATTTGTTTGGCGAATGTGGCTAACGAATTTCCATTCGTTTATTTGGAAGTTAACACAGAAAATAAAATTTAAACTTTGCGAACAAATAGTGAGCAAGTGAGCTAATTTCAGCCAAGATAATTAAGTTTTGGAAAAATTTGAGTACCGCTGAAGATGTAATTTTTAGTTATGCTTGTGGAAGCAAAAGAGTAAGATTTTCAAGATTATTGACTAAATAAATAATTTTGGATTGGTTTTGAAATCAACAAAAAGCTACACAAATTCAAAAGCACAACATTTCCGCTTGCAGCAAAATAACAAAAGGAACACCTGGTAAAAATTTATCAAACTTTTGCTTATAAAAGATGTTTTTTTTGAGCGTTATTAAATTGCCGTATTTTGTAAAATTTTAAAGTTTAGGTGTACATTAACACTTTGGAAATTTAAGACAAGACTAATTTGTTTCATTTTTAATTATTCAATAAAAAGTAACGCTTTTAATCGTCCAAAAACACTTCTACGCAAGAACTTTTTCAATACTAAAAAATGGTTGTTAAATTAAAATTTAAATCTGTTAAAATAATTAGAACAATTAAATTTTATTGCTTTGCAAATTTATTAGTTTTTTTTGGTAAGTTTCGCCGCAGTAGTAAAACAGCAATTCTGAACCACGACCCCCGGAAAGATTTTCTTAGGATTTACTGTAGCAGCGAGCAGGCAGGGTAAATTTTATCGGGATTTTACAGGTAAATCATCGCAATATATATATTTTTTTGGATATTTGCTTAAACACAAAGCCCGTAACTTCTTATCTTTTATCTATATTAATCTTTTAAAGCCGTTCCACTTTTACTTTGTCACATTTTATCATCAGCAACTGTGAGCTTTTAACTTGATATTTGGTTTGATTTTAGGACACGATTTTCTGTTCCCGTTTACGATTCATCTAAAAAAAATTTCTCATTTGGAGCTTGAACCCACTTAAATATTAGATTTCTAGTAGTCAGGACAACTATCGATGTGGAAATAGAAAAACCAATTTTATTGTCAATAAAATGCTACACTTCGTAGGTAAGTTTTATTTTATTTTTCTTTATTTTAATAAAATCATAATTAGATATACTACATATTTATATATTAATCCTCATTTTCACAATTTTGGATATAATTTTTCCCAGATTTTATATTTTATTGTTCTTTTAATATCATTTGAATTTCTTCCAAAGTTTTTCCTTTGGTTTCGGGAATGTATACTATTGTAAAAATTGCAGTAAAAACACAACAAGCAGAACAAATAAAGCAAAGTACGTGACTAGCAACTAGGTAAGATAAACCTGCAAATACATACACTGAAGCAATAAAACTTAAGGTATAAAACAAATATGAAGTTGCCATTCCTGTTGATTTAATTGAACTAGGGAAAAGTTCAGCTGTATAAACAATGGGTACCATTCCTATACCATACTTGTACACAACAACATACGCAAAAACTGCAATTAAAGGTACCCAGCTATAAGAACTGACATCTGTATTTATATTTTGCAACCACAAAAATATAGCTAATACTATCAGCGGTAAGCTACTTAATAAGCTGGAACTAATTAACAACATTCGTCTACCAGACTTTTCAATAAAACCCGAAGCAACTGTACACGACACTAACATAAGTACAGACAAAAAAAGAATATCCAATGTTCGATCAAATAATGATGCACTAAATGCTATTATACCATTATATATATTCGTTAAAATAAAGCTCAGTCCACAAAAATGTTGAAAAAAACTCAAAGTAGCCGTGATTATCACAGCTTTGCGATTACTCTTAATTAAAAATAAATTTAAAAATTTTCCCTTCTCAGATAATTGTCTCTTCACAGCAGCAGAGATGTCTTGATATTCAGTTTCCACGTCCTGAGAAGACCGAAGAGTTTGTAAGGACCTTCGAGCTCGATCTTCATTTCCTTTGATTATCAAAAAGTACGGACTTTCAGGTAGAAATGGTAGAGTAATAAGTTGTAATATTAGCAACGATAACCCAAGTGATGATGATGCCATAATGGAAACATACGGAATAACCGAATACGCTATAACAATTCCAATTAATATCGAGATAAAACTTAAAGATGTCAGAAATCCTCGCATTTTGTAGTCAGCTATTTCGGCTATGTACATAGATATGGCTACAAATGCAGCGTGGGTAGCCACTCCAGATATAAATCGTGAAGCATATAATACTTCTACAAAAGGTGCAAATGCAATCATAATCCACGCTGCCATATTTTGAATTGCTATAATTAAAATCATCGTTTTTCTTCCAAACTTGTCAGCAGTGAAAACGGTTAAAATTAAACCCAATACACCTCCAATCATGAACAAAAACTCTAACCAAGGAATATTACAGTCGTGCAACGGATTGCTAGTTGATAGAATAATTTGGAGAACTGGCAATACCCACGCCATGTGCATTCCGCAGGAAATCATAGATAAGTTTGCTAAAACAAAAAAAACAATAGGTAGTAATAAAATTTTTTTTAAGTAATAATAGTAATTTAAGTAGGCGGTAAAGCAATGCTTGCCTTGCTTTGCTAGAAGCTGGCAAGTACCAATCAGATTGAAGTATTTCTTTTATCTTTTTCTATGGTAAAAAATACTCACAACTTTGATTTCCCTCAACTATTTTGCATATAACTCCGTGACGGTTAAAATTTAATTAAAAAAAATTGGAGGTCTTTTAGGCTGTAACAGTTGACATCAATTTCACCTAAAAATTTGATTTCGCAACAATTGTTTTTTTCTATCACCGTAGAAATCATAAAATTGACAAATTCCAGGTATACATGCAGTCTTTAGGTCGAGCTTAACGTTAGAGTGACCTAAGATAGGTCGAGCAAAATACAGAAATTCAAAAATTGAGCCCTTACCTTAAAATTATATGCTAAAATGTTTAAAAAAGGCTAATCTTATCTTAATCAATATCAGACACAATAAATATAACAAAATCAAAATATGAAAAATGAGTAAATTTAAATTAAACCTTCTCTCTTTTTTAATTAATTTTTGCTACGATCTCAAACTAGATCTGAAATTTTCACTTACCTGAAATTGTTATGACAACTTGGTTAAATCTTCCACCTATAAATTTTTGCCTGTTTATTGCATCCATTATGATTTTTTGGTTTGGTTTGATATTTTTCTGTTACTTCAATAAAATAAATTATTTATAAACTACTTGATGAACTATAATTAAGCAAAACCAATTGATCTACAAACTGCGAAATTTATTATTTTGTTAATTGCTTGAAATGGAATTAATAGTTTTGGAGATATTAAATTTAAACTTAAAAATAACATGTAAATGAACTTGTTACAATATAACCTTTGTTTAGATGAGTAATACAAAATTACAACATTTGTTAGTATTGCGTGGAATGCGCTTATAATATCTTAATTATGTTATAAAGCTCTTGGTACATTATTGGGTAATTAGCTAAATATTTGCCTTATAAAATTTTGGTTTATGAGGAAATAGTAGAGTGGTTAGTTAGTGTGTTAGATGTCTTCTAAATTAACCATTTTTAAAATCTTTTTTCTCGTGATTTGGGATCCACGTTAGGCTGTATAAGAAATATTTTTAATGCAGATGAGTTGTAGTGGCCTACAAATTCTAAAAACCTGGCCGCCTGCAAACATCTGGTTAATCTGGTTAACGTTTGGGTAACCAAACAATATCGGATTCATGTATTTTTCTTAGACTATTATCTGATAGCAGAAATGCCATTTGCACTCCCTCAGAAACCGCGATTAAAGTTGCTGAAACAAAAACATAATATTAATAAGGTTTTTTCGGAGAGCACGTTAAGCCGTCGGTCCTTCTGGGTTGAGGAATTACCGTCATTAACAAGAAAGCCAGGGTTTCAAACACATCTGAAGGCCAGCCTAACGAACTACCTATCGGACGTTAAACAAAATTATAACCTCAAAAAACCTGTTATACTAGAAGCCAGAAGAAGAAGTTGTTTGAGTTCTCAATTTTGAATTTCCATGAATTATATTTTAATAAGAAGATTTTCTATCCGCAAAAGTTGGTTTTTTGTGCTTTTTTGTTAATCTATTGTTACGCCACCTATTGACGACAGGCCAATGAAGGTCCTTTCTTAAATTAATTTGATTCTTTGAACGAATAAAATTTTCACTCACCTAAAACTGTTGTAAAAATTTGATTAATTCTTCTCCTTGTTAACAGAAAAACTGATAAATTTAGCCATTGTCATGAATTCAAGTGGTCTTTTTATCTTGAAGGTTGTCAAGTTTAAATAAATGTTTAGGTATAAGCTCAGTGATGTTTTGTTTTATAAGTGCTACAGTGTGCAATTAAACTGAGGAAATTAAAGTACGTACTTAAAGGAATATGTAATTATTACGATTAATTATAAGGTATTACCTAAATTCCTTCTTCATTATGAGAGATAATAATAATAATTACAATGAAACTTAGCAGAATGTCATAGAGCAAAAACGTAACGAGACCACAAATAAAATTTTTTTTTAGTTTGGTTGGTTTTAGTATTAATTTTCTCAAACATTACAGAGTGTGTGTTACAGAGTTTCACTAAATTCAAAAACAAAGTGAATACAAAATGTAATTACCATAAAACATTATTTAACTAAACTTTCCAAATTTTGAATATTTCAATCCAATTTTGTGATTTTTAAAGGGGACTATGCCATGTCCAGAGTGCAAAAATTCAGAATTAATTCAAAAACAGATAAGATTGCTTTAATAATATATTTTTAGACTTTTACATCAAGATTTTCACTTTTGTTATTATCTATGCTATCGTTTTTAACGGGTTCTACGTTTTTATGTCCTTTCAACATCATTTGAATTTCTTCTAAAGTTTTTCCTTTGGTTTCGGGAATATATATAAATGTAAAAATTGCAGTTAAAATGCAGCAGGCAGAAAAAATGAAGAAGGGTACGTGATTACCGTATAACCGAGAGAAGTCTTGATATAAATAAATGGATGCAATTGATCCTAAAACATAAAACAAATCTGCAGTTGTCATTCCCATAGCTTTCACCGAGCTGGGAAAGAGTTCAGCTGTGGAAACAATTGGGACCGTTCCCAAACCGTACTTGTACACTGCAGCATACATTAGAATTGCAGCTAAAGGAATCCAGTTATACGAACTTACATCCACATTGTTACTCTTCAAATAAAAATATGTAGCTAATACCAACAGGGAAAAGCCGGTTAGTAAACTGGAAGTGATTAACAACATTCGTCTACCAGCTTTATCAATGAAAGCCGAGGCAACTATGCACGCCACTAACATAAGCGCAGAAAACATAATAGCAACTAAGTTTTCACCAAATAAAGGTGCAGCATCATCCATGATGTGATGTAAATTCATTAAGATAACACTAAATGCACTAAAATGCTGGGAAAAATTTAAAATAAACATAATTATCACAGCTTTACGATTACTCTTAATTAAAAATAAGTCTATATATCGTCCTTTTTCAGATAATTGTCTCTTAACAGCAGCAGATAAGTCCTGATATTCTGCGTCGATATTCTTAGAAGATCGAAGACTTTGTAAAGCACTTCGGGCTTGTTCTTCCCTACCTTTCATTATCAAAAAGTATGGACTTTCCGACATAAATGGTAGAGTGACAAGTTGTATCAATAAAAACGATACTCCAATTAATGAGGATGCCATAATGGAGATATACGGAACCACGGAATATACAATAACAATCCCAACCAACATCATGATGTAACCAAAAGATCCCAAAAATCCTCTTATTTTTTGATCAGCTATTTCGGCTATATACATAGGTGCAGTCACAAATGCTACATCGGCAGCAATTCCGGCTATAAATCGTGCGGCATACAATACATCCACAGAGGATGTAAATGCAATCATGATCCACGCAATCAAACTTTGAACTGTGGCCATTAAAATCGTCGGTTTTCTTCCAAACTTGTCGACGATGCAAATAGTTAACGGAATTCCAACTAAACCGCCAATCATCAACAAATTTTCTAGCCAAACAATATCGGATTCTTGTATTTTGATCGGACTGTTACTTGATAGAAGAATTTTAAGGGCTGGGGATGTCCATGCCATGGTCATTCCATCAGAAATCGCATTTAAGGTCGCTGAAACAAAATGATAATTTTAATACGGTTTTATAAAAGCTAGTCATCCAAGAAGATCAGGTAGGACATCGAGGCAGCAAGTACTTTTTGTTTCAAAATGTCGAAAAATGCATTATTATTAGGTACCAAACTGATGGTTTTACCAAATCATACACAAATTGTTTACAAAAATTAAAATGAAAGGGGAAAAACTTGCGCAACACTGACATGAAAATTTTCACTTACCTGCAATCGCTGTAATAATTTGATTAAATCTTCCACCTAATAACCCTAGCTCAGTGAACTTTTTCATTGTGATAATTTGAAACAGGTTGAATCTCGAATGCTGTTCAATTAAATTAAATGTTATTAAATCGTTTTATTTTTTCTTTTAACGTACCTAATCGCTAAAAGAAATGTAAGTAAATACAATAAACATTATATAATAATTTAAGCGTTTTAATGGTAGGTATTTATTTTTAAACAAATAAATAATACGTTAATAATATTTTTAGTCCGATTAACATGATGATGTAAATTATGCGAATTTATAAATTAATTTTATCTGTACCTATTGCATGGTTGCTATCTAAATCAGACATTCAGAGAATTAAATATTTGAAATCATTTCCATCACATTAAATTTGACTTTATTAATCCCTTTGAAAGGACATCTTTTGGAAGGACACGACAGCGGTTACCAGATCGTGCGACCTTATAACCGACCGACCGACCGACTAAACCATAGGACTCCCTTAGTGTAATTCCTTTAGTTTTATTTTAATTAACATCCTTTCTTTATTATGTCTTTCACGTCTGTTTGCTGCCTTATCCGCCTAATTCCTTTATGATATTTTGATTTGTTTTAGAATCAGCGTTTTTAGAGCTAAACTTTTTTAATTAGTTTTAAAGTGAGATTAGTGAGAACTGACTTGATTTAAAGATCAACTCGAATGAAATATGATGACTACTATTATTTGAATTAGCTCAAATGTTTTGTACGATCCTGTAGAATAGTGCAATCAAAACAGTACTTAAAATAGTTATGTATTTTTTAAACTATTGTTTGACTATTTATGTGTTGAAATTAGGTTTATCCCGTTTATATAATAGATAAATAAATAAGCAATTAGAAGGATCAACTTTAATCCTGTTTAATTTATAAACGTTATTATGCTAGTCAAGTAGGTATAAAAATGACAAAAGTGTGGCAGGTGTTTATAGACCAATTCAATATACAGATTTTTAGGTTGAAAATAAGTTTTGCTACGGTCTTGAATTTTTTAGTCACAAAAAATGCTTGAATTGAGCTTTTCGCTAACTAAAAAACTTTCCATTAGATAATTATATCATAAACATAATAAATGTTTTAAAAAGTTATCTGCAGGCAGAGGAAGAGCAAATAAAAGAAGAAACCTCTATCAGCAGCGGGGTCCCACAGAAGTCAGTGCTGGGTCCAACATTAGAGAATATCATGTATGATGGGGTTCTGAAGTTGAAGCTCCCAGAAGAGGCAACATTAGTAAGCTTTGCGGATAACCTGTCACTCATGGTCGTCACAAAGACAGAAGAACAGATAGAGGATATTACCCGAGAGGCTCTCTAAACTATTGAGACACTGGTCTCAGAAAAAACTAAAAGCGGTCCTGCTGATAATCAAGAGAAAGCACAAAGAAATCTAATAAAACTAAACGGCTTCCTAATCGTTCCAAAAAAAAACGACAAAGGTGCTGGGGGTGCACTTGGACTATCGACTGAAGTTCAACACCCACATAATAGAAACACCCAAGAAAGCGGGAAAAATGGCAACGGCATTAGTGCAAATGATTCTAAGCATCAAGAGGCCATCATACAGCAAAAGAAGAGTTTTTGCATCGGCAACGTACTCCATGATGATATACGCAGCGTCGGTGTGAAACATGGCAATGAAGGTGGAGGCATACGCATATCGCACAACATCTGATGTTGCCATAGCGGTAGTGGCGGATATTCCACCAATAGACCTTCTGGCGGCGGAGAGAGAGGAAAACTACCAAAGCACTCCCACCCAAAAGAAGGAAAACAGACAGAAGGTAATGAATAAGTGGCAAGACAGGTGGTCAAGAAACCACCAGAAAACTCAACCCCGCAATACTACCGTGGGTGAAAAGAGGATTTGGCGAGGTAAACCACCAGATCAAGCAAGTACTAACGGGTCACGGTTGCTTCAACAAGTATTTACACAAATTCAAACGAATAGATTCCTTCAAATGCGCGTTCTGTGAAGAAGAGGTCGACGACGTCTCCCACATCATCTTCAAGTGTCCGAGATGGAATGATACAAGAATAAGTTATAACATCTAAAGCTTAACAACGCAAACAATGGTGGGAAAAATGCTAACCAATGAGAAACGATGGTGCCAAGTTGTGGCAGGTCTTGCCCAGATCATGAGCAAAAAACATCGGGAGGAACTCGCAAGACAAAACGAAGACTAGAAGAGAAAAGTCCCGAAAGGGCAGAAAACTGAAGATATGTCGATTGTCGATGTCGTCAGCGGACGAAATACCGCAAGGTGAATCCCGTGGGCATCCTGGGATAAGGTTTTTAGTGAGAAGGAAGGAACAGGAGGAAATAAACTGAGAAATAAAAAATTACCTAATGTACCACTTCAAAATCCAATTACCAAAAACCCTTAAGAGTTTTTGAAAACTTTTAGTCAAAATCTTACAACAAAATTCGTTAACCATCGATCCTGAGCTTATATGGCTGCAGTTCATTTTCTCAGATTATGGTGAAAATAAAGTTGAAGATTTACTATAAAAACAGTGGAAAAAACCTGAGCTCATTTCTAGTTATTTATGGCAGTCAAATTATTTTTTATTGCTTAGGTTGACTTGTATAGTCCAAGTTTAACCGGTAACTATGGTTTAAACTCGGATTTTGACTATTGTGATTGGTTAATCTGCAGTTTAAAATTTTAAACTAGATCTATACAAGTCACCCTTAATGTTATGAAAAGTTGCATATATTTAAAATTTGTAATTTCATAATTTTGGCTTTTAAATAATAACAAATTTATAATTTAGAATTTATTTCTTTCAACAAAATGTCTAACATTAGAGAGCAAACATTGGAAAAACAATCAAGGTAAAATCAATCAAGAGCAAAAATTTGAAAAACATATAATTTAGTTCACTTTTACGTAATTATCTAAATGTCACTTACACTATCAATAAAAATAACACAATTATGTTGCAAAGTTATACACAGTGTGTGTGGCACGCAGAATGAAAATGCTGCATAACCTTCAAAACGGATAAACGGTCCATAGCATTGAGTCCAAAGTCATCTGGTTTTGTCAATAACAGACGATTATTTTTCAAGAGTCAAATCAATTCCTTAAGTTATGCATCATCCTCGAACAGTTTTCTAAATCTATCAATTATTCTAATATTTGGTAATACTTGGCATTAGAAGTTCGTTTCAATATCATTTGTATCTCATCCAATGATTTACCTTTTGTTTCAGGTATGTAGTATTTTGTAACAAAAATGGAACTAAAAGCGCATAACGCAAAAATATAGAATGGCGCTTCCATGTTGTAGTTTTGCACCAAGAATTGGTACAAGTAGATTGAAATAAACGTAAATATTACATAGGACGAATCTGCTACCGTCATTCCCATTCCTTTCACGCTTGTAGGGAAGAGTTCTCCAGTTGATATAATAGGTACCATACCTAATCCACATTTAAAAGACACTGCGTAAATCATCACAGCAACAACTGGAATCCAATTGTAACCAGGAAAATCCCCAACTTTGTCTATAACCGTAAAATAAACTGCTAAAATTAGCAAAGCTAGCGATGTTAAAATACTGGAAGAAATTAATAAAACTTTCCTTCCCACTCTATCGACCAAAAACGATGCACTCAAGGCTGCTACCATCATCAGCAACGCAAACACTATGGTGGAAGTTTTTGGGTCAATTATGGAAGAAGATTGTACTAAAATTGTTTCTAAATTCATGATCATCACACTAATACCGCTGAGGTGTTGGATAGCATTTAAAAATACCATAATTATCATTGCCTTACGATTACTGTCAATTTTGAATAAATCTATAAATCTTCCACTCTGTGATTGTTGGCGTTCCACAACATCAGCTAAATTTTGCAGTTCGTCTTCCAAATCGTCAGTACCTTGAAACCACCCAAGCGATTTTTTTGCTTTTGCCACGTCTCCTCTCAGTAACAAAAAGTACGGTGATTTAGGCATTAAACAAAATAAAACAATTTGCACTGCAACTATAAATGCTCCAACCATCGAAGAAAAAAGAATTGATGTATAAGGACCAATACAATACATCAAAAAGATTCCTGATAGCATCATCATATAAACCAGGCTTAACAACGCTCCCCGAATTTTTTTGTCAGAAATTTCAGCGATGTACATGGGAGCAGAGACGAATGCAACGTTAGATGCAAATCCATGTAAAAAACGTCCAAACAATAAGACCCACACGGATCTAGCGTATCCTAACAAAAACCAACCTACTAACTTGAAAACCGCTGATATTAAAATCGAAACTTTTCTTCCTTGGCGATTGACATTATAAATCGTTAACGGAATTCCAATTAGGGCTCCCAAAGTGGAAATGTTTTCCAACCACACAATATCACTAGTTTTAATTTTAACTGGAGTTTCTCTTGATTGCAGAAGTGGAATTATAGGGGAGGTCCAACCATATTGCATTCCATCGGACATCAATCCAACTGTAGCTAAAAGTAATAAATTAATATCTATTGGAAAAGATTAAAAAAATTTAATCAAATTTCTTACCAGCAAATGCAGCGAAGAGCTGTGACAACATTTTGGAAACGAAATTGAACTAAAACTTACTAAAATACAAAATATTAATTATCTTCGTTTAAATTCGAAATCTTTGCTTCTATCTCAAATAATTATTAAAATTATCACTAAAACTATTAGAGAACATTAGATATTGTTTAATATCTACAAAGAAATTAACTGCGTTTAGGTTTTGTTTACTGTTATCGGAAATTTTGTAATGATTATTGAATAATATTTGATTACTTCCAAAATTAAATAAATCAAATCAACTATTCTTGTATTACTGTGGGATTATACAAACGTAGTATAATTATTTTTAACCTTGCACAATACTTTTTGGAAGTTATCGAATTATAAATGATAATTTTAATCTTTCAATTTTAAAAATCCATATTGGTGAGAATTAAATCTATTCAGTTTTAAATTTAAAAGTAAAAACTTACACAAATAGGACGAAATATTTTAATTTATTCACGCACTGACTAAAATGGCGCTTTTGATTATCGGGGTACCTACAGGATCTTTCCCGGAGAGAGGGAAAATTTAAATTATTTAAAGAATATGAAAAATTTGTTTTTGAAACAAATATTGCAAAATAAGTAACTTGGTTATTGGTTGGACAGAGCAAATATTGTTAATCTATTCATGCGCATCATTTATTTTAGAATAAATTGTTATCACCCTTTTAAATTCTAAGTTAATGTCATGTCTCATGCAATCATCGCATCGTCACCATGAGACACAGGGTTGACGCCTCTTTAGGTCATCCAAAAAGCAGTCCACGATCTTACACAAAGAAGCTTCCATCTCTTGCCTACCTTGATGATTTAACATCCACCCAGAAGCAGTCCATAGTCTTACAAAAGATGGTTTTTACCTTATCTTGTTTGGGTTACAACCATATCCTTTTCAGTTTGCCAAAAGTTGTATTCGCCATGGGTCATAACTTAGCCTTTTGTCGTTACCTCTTTTAATACAAATTATTACAGCATTTTAGCCAGCCAACGCCGGCTAAAATAAAAGTAATATCATTAATGGTCACCGAGTTCAATTCTCTGATAGACCTGGCTTAGTGACCACTTCTCCTTTTTCTTGTTTGCGCCTTTGTACATTCAGTCATAATTTAGAGGCAATTTTTCCTGGCTTTAGCTGGCCAATCAGGCTTACTGCACTATGTGTGCATACATAGGTAAAAATTGTTAGATCTAGACTATTCTGTTTTCTTCTAAAGTGTAACTTTCCGAGCGGAAAGTTTTTGGGTTAAGGTCGTCACTCTTTTAGGTTTAAAGACATCTTGGTTCCGGTCTGAACCAAATATTCAGCTCCCATTTAGTCATGTGTTATGATTTTCTTCTGTTTAAGTTTTGAAGTACACGGCCGTTTGGTGTATGTTCAGGTACAGTTGCATAGGACTCCTAGACAACTACTTAAGTAAACTAAGAAATTATATCCCAAGGGTTTTTACCCGAACCGTCTGAGTTATCTCACGTAGATGTTCAAGCTCTTGGAGCAGGGTCCTCACTTCATTTGTGTGTTTATACTGTCCCTCTGATAACTAGCAATCTACGGTTGTGCCAGAGTAGCTGCTGATTTTTGCTCACCTGCTGACCTGTTACACTATGTAGCCATTAGTGACGTTCTCAGATGTCTAGTATAGCCAAATCATCATTAGTTAACTAGTGACAAAACATTCATTAATTAAATGACGAGGAATTTGGTTATCTTAAGAGAGTCACAGTCGAACCTTTTTAAATTGGGACAGCGAGAATCTCGTTAATCCAATTCTTTGAATTATTAAAATTGTAAATGGTTGCTAGTCAACCAATCTGTTGAATAAAAAATTTGCTATTTTGACTTTTTAATTCTACAATGACGATGCTGTGAAGTCATGGTTCAAATATTAAAACTGTGAAGTGTTTATGTAATTACTATCAATTAATTTTGTGTTAAATGACTACAATTTAGTAATTACTATAACTTAATGTTTAATTTAAATTTATCTCTTTAATGAATTTATTTTAAATTTAGCCTTTCGTTCCTTTTCTCATAGCCCACAGATCGATTTTGGGTCATAGTAGTCCATTTTAATTTTTAAACACGATATGAAGAACTGTATATTACACCAGTCATCTGTCAAATAAGGACCAATAAAAATGTTGGATGTTAGATTTTATGGCTAACCAAAATGAACTGTAGTGAATTGCACCGAATTTCAATAGTAAAACAAATTAAAATTGTCTTTCGAATACCATTCGTAGTCAAAGTTAAGTAAATTATTTTTGAGGTGGTATCACTAATATTCATTGCTCTTAAGAATAGCACTCGCAACAATGAATATTCGTGTACCACCTTAAAAATAGTCGACGTAACTTTGACTACTTGTGGTATTATAAGTGAGAATTAACTTTCATTATATTAAATATTCGCTTTTTAAACTCTACGCACCCTAACGCGTCGTATACAATGCTAAAAAAGACTTTGAAATGTCGGTCAGATTTTGCAAAAACGGTAGAGAAACCCCTTTGAATTTTTTTACCCTAAAAGTTTATTATAGGAAAACCATCGCTTTTTCCACGGATTCTTATGTATTTCGATGAGAAAATTTGTCTGCTGCAGTTTATTTTGCAATAGGTATTAAAATTAAGTTTTTACGGTAGGTTTAAGTCGTAATAAAGGATTTTAAGATGTCAGCTATATCAGTGTTTTTGAACTATTTTCGATCATTTCCGCCACTTAAAAATGCAATTTTTGAATTCTATGCGTTTAAATGCGTCGTATACAATGCTAGAAATGACTTTGAAATGTTGGTCAGATTTTGCAAAAACGATATAAATAACCGTTTTGAATTTTTTTCACCCCAAAAATTCATTAAAGGAAAACCATGGTTTTTTCTACGGATTCTTATGTATCTTGATGAGAAAATTCGTTTGACGCAGTTTATATTGCAATAAGTATTAAAATTAAGTTTTTACGGTAGGTTTAAGTCGTATTATTGAATTTTTAATTTGTCATCTACATCAGTGCTTTTGAACGATTTTCTATGGTTTTCGCCGCCCGAAAATGTGATTTTTGAACTCTACGTACCCAAATGCGTCGTATACAATGCTAAAAACAACTTTGAAATGTTGGTCGGATTTTGAAAAAACGATAGATTGATTAACCATTTTCAATTTTTTTTTTTCCCAAAAATTCATTATAAGAAATCCATCTCGTTTTTTTAATAGATTCTTATATACTTTTGATAACAAAATTTGTCTGACGCAGTTTATTTTGCAATAAGTATTAAAATTAAGTTTTTACGGTTGGTTTAAGTCGTAATATAGAATTTTTAATTTGTCAGCTACAATGCTAAAAACAACTTTGAAATCTGGTGTCATGCACTTTAGAGTAAACTTACGATCTTATTCATATTTCTGTCTGTGCTTTTATCATTTTTGTCATTCACCTAGAGAACATAATATTTATGGTGAGCTCCGAACTACGAGAAGTGTAATACACTTTCTTTTGAAAACATTTTACTAAATACATTACACCTTAGTGGTTTGCTATTGACTGTCGAGCGGTGACAGCCAGATCAACGTTCTTATAGGCAAAGCACCTGATAACTTGGATTGAGCATCTGTTTCAATATAAACAATCAAAATTTAATTTAAACATTGCAGTGTATCAAAAATTAAATCTATTAGGTAAAAAAATTTTGATGCTTTTGCTATTTTAAACATATTAGATAAAATAAAACTAATTAAGTATAGTTTACTTAATTAACAAAAAATTGATATGGAAAAATACGGGCACTTTCATGCATAAAAATTGTTACGCATTTTTATGACAAAATAGACCAAGTTTTATAAAAATAACATTATAAGATTAATTATGTGGATAATTATTGAGGTTTATCAACATTCTTCTAACAAAAGAATACCTCAAAATAATATAATAAAGAATCTCTGAAGAAATGAAGAAAACATCAGAATTAAGTTTTTACATTTTTATTTATTTTAACATTGCTTTTTATGTGACATGCAATGACAAAGTATTTGTGATGAAAACAAAGGTTATTTTTGTTTCAAAAGATCGTAGAATTACTTAAAGTGAGAAAAGGGGTTGCTAAATAAAACATTTTTTTAATATTTCAAGTCCACTTCACACCGATCCGAACCAATCATAATTTAAACTTTGTCTATATTTTCGTAAAGCTCTGGACCATCGTCTAACGTTATTTCTGTTACTCTAATATTTCATATGAATTTGAAATAGCTTTACGTTTCAGCAGATTCTGAATCTCATCCAATGACTTTCCTTTAGTTTCAGGTATATAGTACTTTGTAACAAAAATTGAACTGAACGAGCACAACGCAAAAATATAAAATGGCACTTGCATGCTGTAATTTTGTACCAAAAATTGGTACAAGTAGATTGTAATAAACGTAAATATTACATACGAGGAATCAGCTACAGCCATTCCCATTCCTTTCACACTTGTAGGAAAAAGTTCTCCTGTTGATATAATTGGCACCATACCTATCCCACATTTGAAAGAAACAGCATAAACCATAACAGAGATAACGGGAATCCAGTTGTACCCTTTAACATATCCATCATTGTACATAATCGTAAAATAAACTGCTAAGCTAAGTAAAGAAATGGATGTTAGCAAACTAGAAAAAATTAATAAAGCTTTTCTTCCTACTATATCAACCAAAAAAGATGCACTCACGGCGGCTACCATCATTAGAAAAGCAAACACTATGGTAGCAGCCCTTGGATCAATTATGGAAGAAGAATGTACTAAAATTGTTTGCAAATTCATGATCATCACACTAATACCGCTGAGGTGTTGGATAGCATTTAAAAATACCATAATTATCATTGCCTTACGATTACTGTCAATTTTGAATAAATCTATAAATCTTCCACTCTGTGATTGTTGGCGTTCCACAACATCAGCTAAATTTTGCAGTTCGTCTTCCAAATGGTCATTACCTAGAAACCATCCCACCGATTTTTTGGCTTTTGTTACGTCTCCTTTTAATAACAAGAAATACGGTGATTTAGGCATTAAAGACAATAAAACAATTTGTACTGCTAAGATAAACACTCCAACAATCGACGAAAAAAGAATTGACAAATAGGGACCAATACAATACATCAAAAAAATTCCTGATAACATCATCATGTATACCAAGCTTAATAGCGATCCTCGAATTTTTTTGTCAGAAATTTCAGCAATGTACATTGGAGCAGAGACAAACGCAGCGTTAGCTGCAAATCCGTTTAAAATGCGCCCTAAAAGTAACACCCCTACGGATGATGCACATCCTATTAAAGTCCAACCGACTAACTTTAGCATTGCTGATACCAAAATCGACATTTTTCTTCCGTTGCGATTGACATTGAAGATCGTAAATGGGATTCCAATGAGAGCTCCCAAACTGGAAATGTTTTCCAGCCATACTATATCACTGGTTTGAATTTGAACTGGAGAATTTTTTGATTGCAGGATTGGAATGATAGGTGATGGCCAACCATATTGCATGCCATCGGATATTAATCCAACCGTAGCTAAAAATTAAAATTTTTAAGTAAAAAATAAACAATTGAAATATTTCTACCAGCAAACGCAGCAATAAATTGTTTAAACATTGCTCGATAACTGATTTAACTAAATATATTTGACTGTTGTTTTCTAATTCAACTGGTTCAAGTTATAAAACTTTGTTAATTAAAGAAAAATTTAAACATTTGACAAAGTAGTACTATTTTGTATTATCTAATAACACGAAATTAACTTTTATTGAAGTTGGAACCCTCGTTAATATTTACTATCAAGAGTTGTGTAATTTATTATTACTGGATGATCTAATTGCTTTTGAAATTTTAGAAGGCTGAGGAATTGACACAAACTTCATTGTCTAACAAAAACTTCGATATAATTAGGTTTTACTCATTGGTTTTCTAAATATAGATAACGAAGCAATCAATAGTACCTACTCGTATAATTATTACACATTTTCAATCAAATAAGAAGACATTGACATCATCAGCTATGTCTATTCGTAGTAAAAAAGCTCATTAATTTCTAATATCTCACAAGCGGTTATTGTTGGGATCGTTTTTTATAAACAAAACTATGAAAAAGTTGGTAAGGTATATTTTCGAAGTTTAGCAGGAGAACAAGATTAAGTACGAAAACTGCATAGAACCAACGTAACAGAAAATTTTTGCACAATTTAAGCTTTTTTGTGTATAGCTACGCGCGGCAAAGATTTAAATTATTTTTAATGCTTATCTATAGTTTTATTTGCTGTACAATAATTATTCATCAAATTTGGGTGATGAAATGTTTTATCCACACATGAAAATTTTGAAAAACAGTAAATATTCTGAATTCTTTTACTTAAACGTGGAGGATTTCGTATCTGTAAACAAAAAATTTTTAACGTAAAATTTTGCAAATAAACAAAGTAGGTTTAGAATTCATAAACAATAATTTTTTTTTTGAAGACAACTGTTAATTTATAAAACAGCGGAAATGTTTACACTAAATGAAGAATTTTCACTTCCGTAGAAAATATGCGGTGCCATTCGTAGACCGGGTGACCCATTAGAGTAAAGGAGCTAAGCCAAACTCAAAATATTACGGCCGCAGTGATAACGCGATGTGCAGAAACAAAATTTGAAAAGAAAAAGAAAATTAGATGGGCAAGCTAAATAAACAACAACCAAAGACAATTAAACAATTAAAAAGCTATAGGTAGGTTTTATATGTATATGGAATCAAAAGCCCCAAATGAGCAGGAATAACAACTGTGAGCTCTAGCGGCAATTTTTTTTTGAACTACTTTGATTTAAACAAAATTTAATTACTATGGACTTACTAATTCTTCCAATGATTTATTCTTTTAATATTTCTTGTAAATTAATTTACAAATAAATGTTTATAATGTACAATAAATTAATTAACAATTTTTTATCATTAAATAATAGGTAGTGAGATCTTCAGCTACTGTATTGCAAATAGGGTTGTAATACAGAGGGGTAGACACGACGATTAGTGTTGGTAATAATAAAAGTAAAGTACTAGTTTAGAAATTTATGTTGACCACTTTAAAAGAAGTTGAATATTAATAAAATAATTATTTTTAATTGGTTATAATTACATATTTCGCAACTTAAATTAATTCGCGTGACAAAAAGAATTGCTTATAATACTTAACAATTATTATACTTTACAAGCTATTCCAAAATAAATTATAAATTCGAATCTAGATTGTTTATATTGTTCATACTTTCCATTTCTAATTTTGAATCTATCGATGCTAAAGTATCTTGATAATGTTTACCTTTTAAAATTATTTGAATTTCTTCTAACGTTTTACCTTTGGTTTCGGGTATATAAAATATTGTAAATATCGTTGTTAAAAAGCAGCACCCAGCAAATATGAAAAATGGGACATGTATTCCATGTAGGTCAGCCACATATTGGTACAAATATACCGAAATCATAGAGAAAACAACGTACATACAATCCGCCACTGTCATTCCAGTAGCTTTAATACTGGTAGGAAATAACTCCGCAGTTAAAACGATAGGAACCATCCCTAAACCATATTTAAAAGCGGCAGCATAAATCATAACAGTCACCACAGGAATCCACCTATAAGAGCTTATATCTGTTCCCGAATTTTTCACAGCAAAATATGATGCAATAACCAATAAAGATATTCCAGTCAATAAACTGGAAATACATAAAAGAATTTTCCTTCCAGCCTTATCCATCGTAAAAGCAGCACAGATAGCAGCAACCAATAATACACCAGCAAAAATAATCGCAGCTGTGTTTGGTCGAAGTATGGAATCAGCATCGCCCAAGATGGTGTGAAGGTTCATCAAGATAACACTAAAACTACTAAAATGTTGAGCACAATTTAAAACCGTCATGATTAACAACGCTTTACGATTACTAGGTATCAAAAATAAGTCGATAGGTCTTCCCTTCTCTTTGTTTTGCCTTCGTATTCCAGTTGCTATCTCTTCCAACTCCTTCTCCACATCCTTCGTATGCCTCAATTTTTGAAGAGATACTTTGGCCTTATCTTCTTTACCTTCTAGTAAGTAATAATAAGGACTTTCTGGCATGAAAGGAAATGTTACCAGTTGTAGGACTATAAACGACGCTCCAACTGCAGAAGAAACTGGAATAGACACAAACGGTGCGACGGCATAAACTACGAGAATTCCAGCTAGCATCATCAGGTAAATTATGGCACTAAGAAATCCTCTAATTCGTTGATCGGCTATTTCACCAATGTACATCGGTGCCGAAACGAAAGCTACGTTTCCAGCTATTCCGCTTATAAAACGTGCCACGTAGAAATATTCTACAGATGTTGCAACTCCGATGAGTATCCATGAAAGTAAATTTTGGACGGCAGCTATTAAGATGGAGTTCTTCCGACCGAACTTATTAACACAAAATATTGTGATCGGTAGGCCGCAAAAGCCTCCCAGCATGTAAATGTTTTCTAACCATACTATATCGGATTTTTGGATTGCAACCGGCGAATCTGGTGCTAGGAGAAGTGGTATAATTGGTGCAGTCCAGCCATACTGCATGCCATCTGACACTGCACTTACTGTACCTAAAAAGTACAAAAAAATTAGTAAATATTTTAGCTTTTAGTGTTAAGGTGGGTTTTTTGCACAATTCCGTCAAGTTTTTGAAAGGTGGAGAAGGAGAAAATACAAATATCGAAGTCGATGGTTTTTGTTTCATTTCAAAGTGTGTAATAAAATCCGCATTACTTATAGAATGACTTGATAAGTTACATTAATAGATAAAATTTTATAAACAAAGACATAATAAATTCTAGTTATTTAATGTTTTTATTATATAATTTCGCAATTCACTTATTTTAATTTTAACAAAATTTAACAGCAAACGTGAAATTGTTTGTAAAATTATAAATATTTTAAGAGTAGGCAGAAATTTAAATATCAGGAAAAAATACTTTATTCATAATGGCCCCCAACTTGGGGCTTTATTTAAAATGGATTAATTATATCGTCGAATTTATTTTCTTCAAAAATGCAATTATCAATAAATCTTTGTTATGGCTTGGATGTCAATTTCATCTTTTTTTCGGGAGCCATGTAAACAATCTCATTAGTGCGTTAGCACTTGCATTTACCCGATTACTCTTCTTCTCTTCTTTTTCAACTTAGTTTAAGTCTTATGACTTGTTATTTCTAAGTTTTCTTGAAAGTGTTACTTCTATGAACATATAAATATTTTACATCCATTAGGTAGCTTGCAGAACTGGCCTTCAGATGTGCCTGTACCCTAATTTTTATGTTAACGATGACACAGTAGGATTAACATGCCATCCAAAGCTTAATCCTTTCCCGAATTTGAACCCTGTTTTTTGCATTCGCAACTGATCGCGTCTCAATTACTCTGTTTTGAGGCTTTTTTGTGGGTAAGCCTAGCTCATTTCAAATATTCGACAGTGTTACTACAAAAAATGTTGTTGTTTTACGCAATTTTAATAACGTTTGCAAATTATATGAAAAATTTTAAATTAATATAAAAATGGGGTTCTAAAATAAACCGTCAGCAAAATCAATAAATTTCTCATGCATCTACTGAATCAACAGGTGGATGGATATATAGAGGTTACTGTGCCATTTTTGATTTTTTGTGGAACAAAAGTTCGTTGATTCATAACCTTCCATTTTGTGACCGATTATTTTGTTTTGGTTAAGATTAGATAAGGAAGTCTAAACTAAGTATTACTTATATGGTAACAGACTGGGTTTTATTTGTTTTTGGAGGAAGAGGGAAAATCTTTAGCAAGACACCAAGAGCCCGTGCTGCTTCGCCGTTTCGCCGCGCTTCTACCACAATATTGTCGTATGTGACCTATTTTTTCATCTCAAGTCACTATCGCTTCAAAAATGATTTGATTTCGTGATGTTTGGCCAATATCCAAGGATTCCCAAAAATAAGAGTCCATTATGTTTTTTGGGTTAGTTCGTATTTGTATTGCAAATTCCTTTGCAGTAATAACATCTCTGCATCGTGATTGGATCGAGTCAATCAGTTTAACTAAACTCTCTAATGGTATTTTCTACCATTTCCTTTGTAAAACTTCCCACAACTGATGTTCCATTTCTGATACATCGTTCAAGCTTTTCCAACAAATATTCTATCGAATTCAAATCCGGAAACTGACCAGGCCACTCAAACAGGCGAATTGTTTACTTCGTCCATGTAATTTTTTGTATGTTTTGGATCATTATCTTGTTGAAATATCCATCCGGGTGACAGTTTATCCTTATCCTCAATATGTCACCCATCAAACACGAATCGATTCATAACATTATCAATTTTGTGCAAGGGTTCAACGCCATTACACAGGATGTTATACAAAATAAAGCAGAAAATCAAATCGTCAATAATATTTCAATGATGTTAATGCAATTAAAATGACAGGAAATTAGGCTTTTTATAATTATTTACATTATGTATTTACATCTCTGAATATAGCAAAAAGATTGAATGTGTCCAGTATAATATGACAAAATTATTAAAATATTCTCATAAAAATTTAATACTCCAAAATAGATAAATATCAACATATGAATTATTGACAATATTTAATGCACACAAATTGATACCGTTTAAACTTTGTTCTGTACAATTAAAACTTCAACACCATGAAATTAATGGTAATTGATGATGGTATTTGTTTTATAAACATTTTTATAATAATCAATTTTGATTGTTACGTGGAATCAAAGTAATCAGCAATATTGATATTTCAAAAACTAATTTTAAAAAACAAATTTTCTTTTTTGAAAACCAAAAATTTTCAAATATGCAACTGAAAAACTTTTGTACTGGTTCTGCAATTTAGTTAAATAGGTAACACTTACCAGTAAAAGCTGCAATAATTTGAGCAATTCTTCCTCGAATCAAATTTGAACTTCCAAATTCACGCATTGTTTAATTAATAATATTTAAAATTGAACTTATGAACAGCTGCTCCTTTACTATTATATCGTGGTACTGTCCTGACTATTAATTTTTTATTAAATGTTTTATAAATAGTTGAACGTCAAGTTAGGGGTCGATAACATTTCTTCATTGATTTCCTACCCATTTTCACGCACGAATACCTGAAACTTTTGGTTGGTGGTTTTTAAATAATATGAAATAACTGAAAAACTGCAGCCACTGGAATGTCTAAAAAAATGTTATAGAGTTTTGAATTTAACTTGATAACAATTTTTTTAATACATTCCGTTGTGAAAACTGAGCAAGCAATGTCAATGTTCGCTTTGTTTTTACCTTATCTTCATAATGCTATATCCACATCGATACAATTATTTTATAATTACAATTAAAAATATTTAGGTTTGACCAAACGTAAGCCTTACCAATAAAAATTGATCACTTTTACATTTTTACGACTGAAAACTAAATTTTACCGCCTTGTTAAGCTGTGTTTATGCTGACGTCGCACGTGACACAACGCTTCTGATTGGTCCTTTACGAAACTTAAACGTTATCTATTCAATCAGAATCGTAGATGTGGCAGACGGTGAAAAATGTTAAGTTTGGGTTAAAAAAAATTTTTTTTTTTTGAATTGTTGATGTGAAAGTATCATTGGATTAGTATTTCTAATTGCAAAATCATGTATTAGGAGAGGCATTGATAAGTTACATAAAATAATAATTGATCACATAACTTTGCAATTACATTCCTTAGGTACGGTGCCGGCGTCTGCTTCAATATGAGTTTTATTATATTTAACAATTATCTTAATTTATTTATGATTATAATCGTCAAAATTACACAGCTTATGGTTTCATGCTTATCTTATGATGTTTACTAATCTAAATGAGACCAAAGCAGCACCGCGTAAATTTAACACCAAAATCCTACTTTTAGATTTTGAAAAATACTTACGTAGTTTAATGTGGAAGCAAAAACTATTACTGGACAATGTAAAAAAAATAATTACTTAATAAAATAGTAAAGTATGTACAATAACTTCTAATCGTGAACGTTTAGCTTTAAAAATAAAATTTTTTTATCTGAAGCGTGAAAAAATGTTATTGTTCCAGGTGCACAAGCGCAACAAAATATCCCACATTAATTTTATCTGCTAAAATTGTTCATGGATATTTTGTTTTATTGTATAATAATGAGAAAAGAGAACGATAATCCGTACAATATTGTGTATTTTAATTCATCACTGAAAATGATTGGGGTATGGGTAAACTGTAAAAGAAATTAAATTTGCCCCCTAAAAATTTCTAATGTGTTGCCCCAAATCACAAAGTTGCAATGAAAAAATTAAAATTAATTTTTTTGATCATGATGCATAATTTATATGTGGGTTAAATTCAATGCTCCCTTTAAGGTCGTTTATACTTGGCTTACCGCTTAGCACCGCCTATGAATTTAAGATTACGAACGATCGCACTGAAAAATTACTACTTTTATTGCTTATTTTATTAGTTTTCTGAGGCCGCCGTCTCTTTTTCACGTAATGTAGCTTGGCTTCCAGATTTGCACTTCGTCTCGAATGCACCATAGCTTAGCCTGCGGCCTTCGCACTTTTTAAAACTTACAACATGGCTCGGCATAAGATCTTTTGTAATTTAAATTCTCTAATGTTCTTAAAATTGAAACAATTCCAATTTTTGCTGACTATTGGTTTTTGCAAAGGCCGTGTGCCAAGCTATGTTTTGTAATGATGGAGACCCTTAAATTAAGGCCAAAGTCCAACATTTAACATGGTTAAATACCATCCGAATTTAGCCAGTGAGGCTAAATATCATACTGATTGAATTTTAAAAGTAGCTGAGTTATTGTTTACTTGAACAGAAGAAAGACGGGTAAATGCAAAGAGAGTCTTAAGTGCGGAATCTTAAAGGTAGGTGAGTTAGGCAGAAACGAAGGTAAAAGAGACATTTAACATTTGAATGGGTGTTGAACCATTTAAGTATTATTGAGACTTGATGTGACAGTGCTAGTTCCCCAGTCTATGGCCGTCCAAACAGCACACTTTTCAGTATAAGTTTTTTTCACAGACACCTGCATGGTGGTCGATTTTCAGCACCTCCAACATTTAACATCTTGCCCTCTTTACATTCACCTTTATTGACTCGTGCTAAAGGTCCAATATTTTTTACATGCAGTAGTAACCTTTTTTGGTTCTACATGTTGTGTTCACTTCAAATCTTCAACTTTACCGCTCCTCCACCCCTTATTGACTGTCGCTATCTGTGTTTTCTCGAATCTTTCTCAAAGGAATTTTTACTGAAAGGAAATGCATCCATATGTACATTTTTATCTTTGACATTGCTTTTTACGATACTTTAAACCAATTTTAATTTTGTAATAAATAAGTAAGATGTGACTAGAAACTAAAAAATTAAAAACTCTGTGTTCAGATACGCATGTGAGACTTGGACTGTTCGTGCTGGGGACCGACAGCTCATTGATGCTTTTAAGATGTGGTGCTGGCGGAAAATGCTTGGGATATCCTAGACTGAGCACAGAACCAATGTGTCCATACTGGCAGAAGTCAAACCTAAACAGCGATTATCCACGATTGTGTATGGCACTATACATAGATTTTTTAGCCATATTACCCAAAGTGACAAAATAGAAAAACTTATGGTACATAATACAGAGGAGGAGAGATAGATCGCCTAAAGCCTTAAACAATGGTTGGACACCGTTGAAGTACTCCTAGACACAGACGTTGAGCATGCCGTCTGATTAACATACGATGGAAAAGGATGGCGAGAGACAGTGCGACAGGCGACGGTTCGATTGGACACATGAAATAATTACTATGCGTCTGTTAAGACGCATAGACTGAAGGAAGAGGAAGTGAGATGTGAGCCATTGGCGACTCTTCACGTTATAATTGGCTAAAAACTAGCATTATATATTTTTCTAAACATTATAACGACCATATTGTTTTCTGATTTGCACCAAAATTGACATTTGTGTTCAGTATTGTTTGCCAAATCTTCATTGGAAAGATAAACAGTGTGATCTCGTAACACAATCAATTTATTGAGAAAAATGTAATCTTATCATATCGGGATATAATACGTGAAGTGGTCATTAGGATCTTGCCATCCTGACATTGGACTTTTTTCTTTAAGTTATGTGAAATCATTGGTTTCCTCTAATAAACTACAAAAACTGAATGACGTTAAAACCAACATTATTCGTGTCCTTGGTGAAATAAGTCACGATTTTTATTTCTGTAGGCAATGCATCTAACTTTGTAGTCTGTCAATTATTTTTGGTTGGTAATAAATAAACAAATCAACCAAATTCGAATCCATAAATAAAATTATTATAATATTAAATTTTCATTTTGCTGTCATTCTTTATTTCGAATATAAAACCTATATTTTCTTAGAGGGTATACCATACCTCCCAAATCCCCGGTTGTGAAGACCAACATTGCGTACATATGTTTCGTCACCGATTTTTTTAAATTACAACTGTTTTAGATAGATAGCAGTAGTATTACAATATGGAGGTCTAGAGAGCATGGAATGGAATACTATCCAATTTCAAAATTCGCCTTTTCTTTTCAACAAGGGAGATAAAAAAAGAATATCAAATGTCCTAAATCTCTACCTTGTTCATCATCAATCACAGGTGTTTTTATTGGATTGTAAAATCTGTTTAATTTTTTGTGAAGATTTTATTCCTTGGTGGTCAAAATAACCAAATCAAATTTATAATTTATGGACTGCTGTTTTGCAAGAAAAATCAAAATTTATAAAAAAAGCAAAAGTAATTTGTTACTTTTAGATTCATAAACAATAGTTCTTCATTTCTAATTATCCTTAAATAATTTAATGGAAGTGCTTGCGTAATTATATTTTAACAGCAAGGAATGTTAATTTTAGATACTTAATCAGCATTTTACTCGGTGTTTTATGTTAGTGCGAAAGATAAGGTAAAAATACATACGTTAAATTTAGCGCACTTGTTTCTCTATTGGAATTCTGCCATCGTGTAGAATGAAACCAATACCAATATAATAGAAATTTTTCTCTTCGATATACTACACTAAAGCACTCGATCACATAGATTGCTCAGAGCAAATGTATTTTAATTTTTCTTTATTTCTCTTTCTTGGCACACTTTTACCAATTTTGTAGTGTTACTGTTCAACCTTGAAAGCGTAATAATGAAATTAGGCAAAAAAACTCCAAAAATAACTAGACGGTTGTCATGACTGAGTAATATTGGTTTTTTGTGACCGGAAATTCTATCTTATTATTAATCGTCACTCTTGTCTTCCTTACTTCAGTAAATGTTTTCTAAAATTTCATTTGTTTGAAGACGAGGAGCACAGCAAAGCATACAATATTTGGATATGAAGTATTTTGGGAGCAAAACTCGCGTGACATCTTTTGTTGCAACAGTGACCTAGCGGTTAAAAAAATACTAGCATTTTGGCCAGTTCAACCCTCCGACAATTCGAGCCTTGGACGAATAAAATTTCGGTACAAAGAACACTGAACAGGCATGGTCTGTAGAGATAAAAATTACTTTCACATTACAGATGAAGAGAACTAGTTTTGGTTGGCGTCGGTAAAGCAGAGTAAACACCTCACCAATAATCGTTTCAAAATGTGGGGTAAGTCTACCTCTCTCATAAATGGCCTTTTAAATCATTGCAGAATCAACACTTTGGAACCTAGGAGTATTCGAAAATAGTAAGTAAATGTGTAAATTGCTATTTAGTACAGCTACTTATTTATACCGTTAACATATTAACGTTCTTTACAGACCTACACAATTGGATCAAAGCATAGCATGTGATTGATTAATTAAGAATTTAGACGTAAAGCTAACCTATCATGTATTAAAAATCATTGCAAGTCACTGAAATGCATTAGTATGATTTATCATTAGAATAATTATGTAATACAAACACTAAAATATTCAAAATTATTATTAAAACTTTTATTTAAATATAAAATCGTATTTGCAACATTTGCGAAACTTAAAATTAAATATGTACATATATTACACAATTTTAACTATCGTTTTTAAACAATAATTAATATTATAACCGAAATTAAATTCACACCATACTATACGTTAATTGCGTAGCTGTGATTTGCGCAACGCTACCTAACGGTGAAATAATCAACCCCGATTGCCTTAAACTTGGCCGACAGGGATGCGCCACTTGAGCTACGTAACTGGCGTATTGATAGTTTAGAAATAATTAACAGAAAACAGCTAATTACCGTTTCTTGAGTTATTCACAAGTATATAATATTTTCGACATCATTTCTTGTACGCAGAGAATCATACAAATCTAATTGTACGTCTGAACACAAACTGAAACTACAAATAACGGGCGTGATTTTATCTAATACCTTACCGCCACTGGTTTATAAAGTAACATTGAATAATCGACTCAAGTAGCTAAATATAGTAATAAGTAATAAATCAATGCGGTGGTTATCAGTGCTTCTAGTCAAAGAAGTAAAGTACTTAAAATAAATATCCGAGAAACTAAGATAACCTTCAGCTCTCGTTCAGTTATTCATTGTTTTACTTTACTAGTTTATGAAATCACAAGCTATTTGCATTATAAAATTTACTTTTATCACATTTTTTTTTTTAATAAAATGTAGGAACATAATTTACAACGCAGAGACTTCGCAAGCTTCGTTAATTACACCTTCCATTTTATGTCTTGAACTAAGTTTCCTTTGTATGAGATTTGGTTTCACTCCTTTCAAGATCATTTGAATTTCTTCTAACGTTCTTCCTTTTGTTTCGGGGATATAAAATACTGAAATTATTGCTGTTATGAAGCAAGACGCAGCAAATATGAAAAATGGCACATGCATTCCGTATATGTCAGTTAATTCCTGAAACACGTACACGGATGCTATTGAAAATATCACATACATGGAATTGGATAGAGTCATCCCCAATGCCTTAACGCTAGTTGGAAATAATTCCCCAGTTAAAACTATGGGTACCATTCCTAAACCATATTTAAATGTAGCGGCAAACAACATCACTGCAAGAACTGGAACCCAGCTAAATGAACTGACATCTGTTCCTGCATTCTTTACAGCAAAATATGCTGCAAGAATCACTACAGATATTCCTGTTAAAATGCTCGACACCGACAGAAGAATTATTCTCCCTACATTATCCATCGTAGCTGCTGATGCCATAGCTGCAACCGTTAAAACTACTGAGAAAATAATAGCAGCTGTGCTTGGTTGAAGTATCGAACCGGCATCCGCCAAAATAGTATGAAAGTTCATTAACATAACACTAAAGCTACTGAAATGTTGGGCAGCATTCAACAACGTCATGATTAACATAACCTTTCGATTGCTATCTACTAAAACCAAATCTATAAATCTTCCCTTTTCCTGACTTTGTCGTTCAACAGCTGCTTGTATTTCGCCTAATTCTTTCTCAACATCTTGAGTGGATCTTAACATCTGCAAGGACTTTCGTGCTTCTTTTGCGTTACCTTTCAAGAGCAAATAGTAGGGAGTTTCGGGCATGAAAGGAAACGTAATTAATTGTAAAATTAAGAACGAAGCCCCTACTGCTGATGAAACTGGAATGGATACAAATGGTGCAACCGCGTAAACCACAGTTATTCCGATCAGCATCATCAAATATATGAAAGCACCTAGGAATCCTCTAATTTTTTGGTCGGCTATTTCTCCTATGTACATGGGTGCGGATACAAACCCTACAACGCTGGCCATACCGCTTATAAATCTTGCAACGTACAGATATGTTATAGTTGGAGCAAACGCAATTAAAATCCATGATACCAGATTTTGAACGGATGCTATTAAGATTGACTTTTTTCTTCCGAATTTTTGTACGGCGAAGATTGTGACTGGTAAACCGCCCAACGCTCCGATCATGTAAATATTTTCTAACCATACTATTTCAAATTTTTCTATTGCTACTGGAGAATCGGGCGATTGAAGGATTGGTATAATTGGTGCTGTCCACGCATATTGCATTCCATCGGATATGGCACATAAGGTTGCTGGAAAAATACAAAATATTAGAAAAAAAGTAAAAAGTTAGGTTTCTGATAAATACATTAGAGTTATGATTATTTAATGCAAATGAATTGTAAAGGTAATCGTTTGGGGTTTTTACGATGTTTCTTTTTATACATCGTAATACCAGAAATCGCAAATTTATAGATGTTAATTAATTGATCAACTAAGTATAATTTTTTGTTATCGTTTCAAGGTTGTTTACTGTAGAAGTGTGGATATAATAATTCAAAACATTTTTTATTATTTTTTGGAATTACTGGAAGACTGGAAAATTTTAGAAAGCAATGGAATAACTTTGAAACTAAATATAAAGCAGAATTCTGCACAACAGGCATTCCAAATTTTGGCATTTGTAATATGGAAAAAAACGAATAAAATATGCCGATCAGAATAAATTTAACTTAATTTTGTTGAATAAAATTATCATTTTTAATCGTAATTTAAGAATTGAAAGATGGAAGAAGTTAGAAAAAGTAATTGACGCGTCGATGTTATAGTCTTCAAGATAAATTTTTAATTAAATAGTTAAACTGAAATTGTATTAAAATATTATTATGAAAAATAAATAATTAAATTATAAATTGTAACACCCCAAGTGAGCTAATATACTTAAAAAAAATTAAACAATGAGTAAATTATAAACTAAAAATTTTCAGATGCAGCATTTGCTTATCAAGTAAAAATTTAAAAAAAGTGGGGCAAGAAAAATGAAGATTAGAAGGGGTGTAAAATTGAAGAAGAAAATTAGTACCAGAAAAATGTCAAGCTTAACTTAGCATACGAATTAATAATATTTAAAAAAACAACACTAACTTATTGTAATAAAAAAAATTATTTTTAAGCAAAAAAATTTTGGTCAATTCCATGAATTGGTCAGCAATGTGCAAAAAAATTTAATAGTTAGCCAATATTTAACCTTCAGAATGGAAATAGTAGATAGAGTATTTTTTAATTAATGTAGCAAAAATTGTTTGTAAATAACAATTATTTATTCTTAAATAAGTTACATTTTTGTGTGGGTGTTTTATGTATTAGCCAAGTCCAAATTTAAATTAAAGTTTAGAAATTTTAACCGCCAAATTCGTTTTGTTAACCGGATGCAAAGAGGTACAGAAAAAACAATTTTTATAGCTAAAAAATTAAATGATATCCATAAAATACTAGTTCTGTGTATCTGTTCGTAACGCACCTTTAATTGGTTAGGATACAAAGTATTGCCAGTTTAAAAAATCACAAAAAGGGCTAGCAGAGTTGATATTAAGAGAGATTTGAAATTAATTTATAAATATACTTCCAAAATCGGCCCAAAGATTTTAAAAATTATGGTAGTTGAGGCTTTAAATTACAAATATAAACATTAAATTTTACGGACAATTCAAGAAATTAAGCTGAATTAGCCAATATATTATCAATTACTGTAATTCCTTTTGCTATACGTTCAGCTCTACTCACTCCCTCAGTTTCTACAAAATTGTTCTATACAAATTAAGTTATAATAAATTTAAACTTTCAAAATCGAGATGATATATCGTGGGCTTACTGCAAAAACAACTTAAGTCCATATTAGGACATATGAAGACTACACTGCATGGTCAGTTTTTAATTCTTTTTTCAGGCAAAAATTTTAGTTAAAAATTTTAAAAAAATTACTTACCAGTGGGGCCAAAAACTAAACAATTACAAACCAGTTTGTTTTTTAATTTCTAACTAAAATTTTAACCTAAAAAAGAGAATTAAAAACTGACCATGCAGTGCAGTCCTCATGGGACTTTAGCGGTTTTTGCAGTAAGCCCACGATATGTTTTTTCTAATTTTTAGATTCTTTCTTTTTTTTTTCTATGAATTGAGCTAAGCTCAGAGGTGGTTCGATGAAATTTCTTTCAGAAATGTTATGAATTATTAAATTTGTGTTATTGGGCACATTGAGCGCAGATCCAATTAAATAAATCGTGATAATAGGTTAGAGGTACATCTACTTGCGAAATCACTCTTCGCTCTAGCACCCCGTGCAATTATAAAATGTTGAAAATAGCGTATAATCATAGTTTTTTAAATATCTGAGCCATGAAGTAAAACACGATGTAATTTTCTCTTTTGTAAATTTCTCTCTTTTTTAACTATTTTAAAATGTGTTTATCTGTTTATTTACTTGTTTATAATGTTAATTGACTCTAATTTATTAATTATATATAAAATTGGTTAGTTTAAGTTAGGGGGAAAGGGTGCATAACCTAACCCCGTACTAGAGAAAATAATAATTACATTAATCCTGATGATGGTTCTAGTAAATAGACCAAAACTGACGACAATTCAATCAAATTTGAAAAATTCTTGTTACAATTTTTCTACAATTTTTGAAAGTTAAAATTATAACTTGATTTCTTAATGCCTTAAAACAATAACTGGTTTTTATTTAGCTTTTTCGTACGGTTTAAATTATTTAATTCTATTAATAGAAAATCCGCATTCTTATCTTATTGCAAATGAATCGATCTGCAGAAAATATAATTTTTGGAATGGTTGCAAATATCCCCAGCCCACGTATTTAAAAATTAAGTCTTTTTGATTTAAATTGAAAAAAAAATGGTTACGCGGAATTAAGACCTAAAGGTCCTGGGTGCTCCTGCACTCAACGTCACTTTGACTTGCCATGGTTCTATAAGGATCTACTCTAAGCGCATTTTTCGTACATTTCTGTTGGAGACAAGTTCATTTTTATTGACCTTGTCCAAACGAGTTTTTTACAGACAGTTTTTAACCGATGCAGTTGTAATTGCGTCACCTTGCTCCAATGGTCCCATGCTTCTCCTGACATACTCACGCTTCAGTTTTAATTGAACAAAAATTTTACAAAAATTTGAATTTGAATTGGAACGAATTCTAAAATATATCAAATATGAACCTATTCTATAAAAAGAAGTTTTAAATGAACTAAAGAAAGACAATCTTATAAAAATTAGATCAGGACAAACAGTGCCGTAGAAGGGTAGAGTTCATTGCGATGGCTGCACCCTATGCTAAGAATTTAATGGTACAAAAAATTAGTTTTTGTATTTCACACACTGAAAGTTCCATTTGCATTCAGAATTAGGTATTAACATCATTTTAATTTTTTTGATTGAAAGCAGGAGGTGGGCAGTTGAAACTTTACTTTTTGAAATATAAAGTGAAGTAATTGGATTCTATCGTATCAATTTGACTTTCCAAAAGTGAGGTTTGTAAGAAAATTTTGAGGTAGAAACCTAATTAAATTCCATTACGTAAATTTGATTGTTTTTACTCGTAAACAGTAAACAGTGGGTTTTACCTTTGGTTTTACCTATATCACAGTTTCCATATGAAAGTTAATATTTCAAATACAAAAAATTGTAAGAAACCACGTGGTTGAAGTGAAATAAGATCACATAAAAGTAAGAAAAAAATCGTGCTATAAATAGAAACTAGTAAAAACAGGGTATTCCATTTGGAAAAATTAAATAAAAAAAAAAATAAATAAAAACACCTTTTAACAGTTAGAAATATTACAACATAAAAGATGATTAATTGTTTAAACTTTGGAGTAATTCAAAGGAATCCCCAGATATAATTTTCGTGTAATACTACCATACGAAAACCACCGTAATAATCGGAAGTCGTAACCTAGAGAAAATATATTATTATTTACGTTTTTTTTGAAATTATAATTAAAATTTAAAACTTTTTATTATATTATTATACTTTTCTAAAAATTAATTAAAGTGCATCAGCATAATAGGATAAAAAATACCGCAATAATTCCAATGATTATTATTATTAATACATGGCCCGGAAGCCAATGAATATTTTTGTTTCTCCAATTTGGCAAAAAAGTTATCGTTATAATTTACGTAGAAATGACAAAATAGGTCGTATGGTCACCGCTCTTTACAACAGGAAACTTCACCCCTAAAGTGGTACAATTAGCACATTATTGTAACGCATATGCAGTTCAAATCCCAGTATTTCTCTAAAATTGATGTGCTCTAGTTCGAATTCCTTCTTGGGCTGTACGTAGGTCAACGTACGTTTAGTCAATATGATGTAGCTGATTAGAGACTTGTTATTCGGTATGGTGGGGTCATGGGTTTATCCCGAAGGTACGAAATGGTTTATCCGTAAATTACAATAACAAAAATAATTTTTAGGATTAAATTGCATTAGAACTTTTAAAATGTTTCTAACAAAAAATGGAACGATTAAAAAGAGATTACTTTTAAAAAAGCGATACTTCCACTAATAATTTAAATGTAGGTAATCGTTAAATCAAAAGGTCAGTTACCTGGTAACTCGAAATTTTTGAATAATCTTGCAATAAATTTCCTACATGCAAAGTATCGAAAGAAGCCCAACTGAAGTCGGTTGACATTTTTCATAATCGCGCATTTGCATTGAAAGTGTGTACATAGTGCGTCACAAAATGATCAAATATGCAAATTAAAGACATAACGAATTAATTTTTTTGCTAACTTTTGATCAAAATAAACTTTACTAATACGTAATAAAGGAGTTCCAATTTAAAAAAAAATAACCGTGACCTTACACAAAAGATGCTACAAAAACGATAAGAAATGCGAAGACAACATTAAACAATTTTATAGGTAGGTAATAAAAGATTTCCAAATTTTGAAAAATGAATTGAAATATTTTCTAACAGTACATGAATTTTGGCTATTGAAGCAAATCAAAATAAAGCAAATTTATATTTTTCAGTTGTTAAAATTTGTTGTGTTCTAGTGAAGTAAGTTACAAAACGTCACTGTTTAATTTAAATATAGTTGGCCCAGTTGATAAGATCTTTAGAAATAATCAGGATAACAAATCTCTGAGAAAAGACAATAAAATTTTTTTACCAAGCAGGTAAACTTTTCTGATAATTTTTAAACCAAATTGAGTTTATTGTAATTGTTTTCTTATATCCTTAGTATCGTGGTGATAAACAATTAGATAATAAAAGATTTAACATACATTTTTCAAAACAAGGGGATGTACAAAATCCTGCAAAACAAATTAATATTTTACATGCGCATATAAAGTACTTTTTGTGTACGTATAAAATTACGAAATACTAAAAAAAACTTCAGCTGGAAATTTCCCAAAACAATTCTTTTTCTATAAAATAGGTAGAAATTTGTAGACCAAAAACTATGAAATTCATACAAACTTAACAACTTTTCTACTCGCTACATTTTGTACCAAAAAGCTATGGAAAGATTTGTATTTTTAATGCCCTCTAATTAAATCAATTGTTCCTAAATTTAGATTTTGGCATTATGAACCATTGATCAGAATTACCTCAACTATAAAATATTAAATTTTCAGCCAGTTGCAGGATGGGAAATTTATGCAAATTTCCTTTAGCCCAAAGGGTTTTAAATTTTCAAGCAACTTAATTTGCTTGCATCACCAACCTTGTAGTTTTTATTAGATCAATTATTATCAAAAAGTAATTAAATTAAAAATAGTAATTTGATTAAATATTTATTGCAATTTTGGTACTGCAACTATCACAACAAAAAAATGCGTAAAAAACTTACCAGCCAAAACTGCAACTATTTGGGGTGTCCGTCCAGTAAAAAAATTTGAATTTGCATTTTCAGAAACCATTTTTCAGTAAATTACCAAAAAAACTTTTAAACTTTGTACAATTTATTTTCGACTTCAGTTAAAAACACAAAAAACGTTCTGCGTACGTTCCGAAATTTCTTGCACAGCCACCAGCAAAAGATCGCGAGGAATGTAACTTTAATTCCTCGTTTTAACTAAGCGATACCAGTAGAAGTGTCTACTATTTAATACTTGTCTCGATAGGCAATGAAACTGATGGTTTTTCCAAAATAGTAGAACTTAACCGTTACGAAGTTTAGAACACTATTCTGGAAATTTTTAAAAGAAAATCAGGGACATTGAAATTTTTTTCTTTATTAGATCAAATGAATAAATTAACTTTCTTAAGATGAAAAAAAATTTTGCATCAATTAAGAATGACTTCCTTTTACTTTATGCTACTTTTAAGATTTTTTGTCACAAAACTGATTTTTGGCGCCTTTTGATTCCACTATTTATTTTTTTGCAAAGTTTTGTATTCCTCAACAAAATTAAAAATATTTTAATTAACTAAGTTACTGAAAAGTGAATCATTAACGTGTACTTTTATTACATAAATTTTAAAACTATATTATGCATGTAAAGCCGCTACCACACGATGCGTGAAATAGGCGAACGTTATTTGAATAAATTTACCACTGGAATTTCAATAATTGGAAAACTTACGTTTTAGATTAGTAAATATTTACTGATTTGATGGTTAATTTATTTCAAAATAAGTAGGTACATTATTTTATTGCAATATAATTCACACTTCAAATTAAATCTGTCTGATTTATTAAATTACAAAATTGAGAATTACAAAAATGAGGACTATTTGTCTGCTTTCACGTCGATTGCTGCTGCACTTATAGAGAAAATGATCAGGTAATAGTAACACAAATTGATTTAATTTTTTGGCCACTTTGAGCTAGTTGCCCTGGTGATCTACGATGTAGTGGTAAACAGGCCAGCTAAGATATGACACCTTAGTTTAGTACCAGTTGTTGTACCACTATTTGTGAGTTCTTGTATTGTAACTCAGATGATCGTTTGGAAAACTAACTAAGGAAACAGAAAGAATTTAGGCGCCAGTCTTCTAAATGGAAGCAAATGTAATAGGAGGATTGATTTTATTTAAATAAATAAAGTTCAGATCACAGTTAGGGTTGACAATGTTTGATTCCAAAGCTGCAGCATATCAGACACACCAAACTCACAACAAATCAAGCAAAATCCAAAATATCCTGAATGGATACCTTAAGACAATCAAATCAAAATTAAAAATTTAATTTTAAACAGAGAGATGGATTAGCACAATTGTTTCCTGAATAAGTTACGAGTAAAGAACCGGAAGATCAAAAACTAGACAAGATAACGGTGTAAAATGGGGCAAAGAATTCCTTTATTAAAGTAGAGTTGAGTGGACCACTTTATAAAGTTTATTGAAGCGGAAATGTGCCAAAATGGCATTTTTACGTTTAGCGATATTATATTTGGATGTTTTTTTGCTTGTGTTTTTTCAATCCTAAAATGATTTACTCACACCGATTTTGATCGGATTTTCACTGATTGATAGCTTCATTAATTAACAGAGACTTTATAATATTACGAATAACAAAATTCCCACTGAAACACAGAACCAATTTTGACAGAACTTTTCCTGATTGACCGTTCTTTCTTTTGTGAGTATCCTAGTAATACTGTGACTCGCATGAATGGATTAACGAGATTAAAAGAAAACTTCAAAAATTAAATTGAATTAAAATTTAAAAAGTAAACTTGACGTACTTAACATAATTTTTGCATATGCTTATTTTCAAGCTTCTAATATTTTTAATATTCATCAAGTCTGGAGTAAATAAAAAAAATCCAAAATTATTTATAGTAAATTTTTTATTTTAAATGAATTTTTATTAGAATTACAAAAGTCTGTAAGGAATCTTTAGAATTAATTTTCTTGAATGTAACAGGATTTTCCAAATACCTGCATCGTATTGGAGCGACTCAAGGTAAATATAAATAATTGATTATTTTATTCATTTCTTTCATACGTTCATGAAACTTTCTAATAATATGTATTTACATATGTAGTTAGTGCAGGAATACCCCGATAATTGGGTTTTCAATTTTTGTAGGTAACATTTTGATACCAAGAACTGATTATAGTGATAATAATTCGAAATATTGCTATTTCTAAACTGAAAACCGAATTTCCTTCTATATCTTTGTTACAGTTCAAGTACGTTAATAACATAATAATTGTGAGAAATTCGTAATTGCCATTTAAAAAAAAAGTCTAAAAAATTACGTACTTTCCGTAGGTCAGTGTTTTTCCAGAAATAAACTCAGTATTGTATTTCTGTCTGTTTATAATTATTATAATTACTATTTAAAATTATAACATTTAAGTCAAACAGTGGTTTGATGTGATCATTTGTTGAGTTGCAGAGAGAAAATTCCGGGTTTGAATAACGGATTTTACAAAATTTCTTAACTAGCCCTTCCTGTGAAAATCGATATGCGGTGGATTTTCAAGAATCGATTCTGCATATTATTCTGGTCAGGTTAATTGACAACGTCAAGGCCAAAAAAGAAAACAAAAACGTACACTTACAATATCGACAAAATTAATTATTTTTAAATATTAATGATTATGTTAATTAAGCTCAATTTAAAAATTTATTGTGGACCTATCTACCTTTACCTACCTGCATGCTACGCCACTGTTCATCTCAAATTTAAAAGTATTATTTTATTTACGAACGATTTTAATTACAATAATTAATTAAAGCAAGAAAAATAACTGGAACAATAACAACATGAACCATAAACACTAACAAGAACAATTAAAATTACACAAACAAAAAACTACAAATTAAAAAATTATCCGCTTAAATACGGAATAGAAAACGTTTAAAAATAAATACGAGAAAACCCCGTTAATATAATTATTATGGTAGGTATATAAATAACTAATGCAATTATTACAATACAGGGCGACCTTAAAAATGTTTAAGACTGTTGAGCCGGGAAACTCCAATGTTTTTATTTTTGATCTAGTAACTTTCTGACTCCACAAAAAAGTTATTGATGGCAGCTTAAATTAAATATCATCGCCCAATAATTGGTGGCTAAGTTGAAGGCAAACTGGGTTGACTGGCAAAGATGACACCATGCTGGAACTACGCAATTTTACCTTTTAATAGACTAATTGCGTAGCTCCAGTGGCGCCGCTCTATTGGCCAAATTTAAAAAAAGTTAATATAGCTAATACCAATATTTTGATTTTTTGATAGTTAATACAACTTTCCATATATACATACCTATATGGAAATTACAAATGTAATGCGTTTGTGAAAGGCATATGACGCTATTATAATATTGTAAAAATTATATTGACGTCAGCACAACAGGTTTTGAACGTAATAAATTGTTACGCCTTAATTAGTTTTCTTGATTGCGAAATTGTTTGTACAGCTAGAGAAAAGTGATATGGCAAGAAACCAATTTTTTTTAACAATTAATGTTTTAATTAAAAACATGGAGCGATGACAGAAATAGATAATCATGAGTGCATTGTGCTTTAGAACAAAAATTATTATTTTGTTTGTTACAAACGAATGTTAATTAGTGCTCAATAAAAAACATTGCACGTTGTTGAATAGGTTGCTGCAGTTGGACTAAAAATTTGGCTACAGGTCACCGCTGCACTATAAAAGAAAGTTTTAAATTACGAGTGACAAGTAATTGATTATTCACTAATGAAGGGGTTGTTATTTTTAAGGAAGAAACTTTGTTTACAGAACAAAC
The DNA here is from genome assembly GCA_905340355.1 of Rhagonycha fulva. NCBI lineage: Eukaryota > Metazoa > Arthropoda > Insecta > Coleoptera > Cantharidae > Rhagonycha > Rhagonycha fulva. The sequence goes on along the minus strand of HG996559.1, from coordinate 27,688,934 downwards.
AGATTAGCGACACCTGTGTAAAAAGTAAGTCCCCAAAGAAAAAAAAGCAGAACTCCGGTGGTGGTAGATAAGACAAGCCTAAAATTCACTTGAAGCGCTTTAGGAAAGTAAGAAATACTCAATCTGAAGATGTCTCGGTTAAGCGGAAGAAGTTGGGATTTTGCTTTTAACTGCAAAATAGTCTAAGTAAAAGCCATAAAGATCTATGAATCAAGGACCTGACGAAGAAATCCACCATGTAAATGATGGAGGCAAAATCAAGAGTAGAGTCACAAATCACAAAATTTCTTAAATTTAAATTTTATTTTTAGAATAAATTGACCGTAATTCAATGTGTAATTTGAAAGTCCATTCACCTTACAACTTTCCGTGGCTGCTTCCTAGTAACTTCCTTTACTTTATTGTCCATCTGCAGCTCGAAACAAATCCACTTTTGTATAGGTCAAATTATTATTATGAAAAAGTGGAAGCTATGTATTATGCAAATGATAGTAAAACCGGAAATAGTTAATGTTATTTGATTATATCTTAAATAGTTACAACTATGTTAAATGATAAATTTTAGTAGGTATTATTTAATTAATTAAACCTAATTAAACATTGATGAAAGTTATAAGCATAAATGGAAACTCATAAGAAAATAAATGATATCTATTGCATACCATAAACTTGATAATTTTCAACAATTATATAATGCATTTACAGTAATACTGAAAAAGTCCGATGTCACGTGTAAAATCGCAAATAAGATCGAAACATGCCATAGGTTCTGTCATGATTTTTTAGTCATAATCTACGGATGGTTCGGACTGTATAGAAATCACCTATTTTTGCTGTTTTTTTTTAATTTACATTAAAATAATTGGTTAAGTTTAAGAAAAAACTTAATAGTTTAGAATTCAAAAAAAGCACTAGATCGTTTGAAATATCTATGATGACGGTAATTAATTGACTATTTACTATATTCCTTTTTAACTTTGCTTAATAATTACCTTGCGTCGATAAATTAACAATAAATTATATGGTTAGTGTTAAAATTATTATAATTATAAGAAACTGTTCGAGTCGAGATGATAATCGACACTTGTTGATCTACACGTTTTTGAACGCTTCTAAGCAATTTCTTAGTATTTAATTTTTTGTAATCTGTAATGTTTAATTTTAGATGTTAAAAAATCAATATTATCTGTGATTTTATTTTATTGGCATAGTAAATTTAAGTATTCTTTTGAACTATTACTAATTTTGACGCTATATTAGCTGAAGTTGAAGAAAAACGTATGGCAAAATGGCCAAGAAGACAAAATGTGAGGAGTGTGTCAAACGAATATAAAAGCAAAGTATTTTATACATCCTCATGCGTTTGGTACCGATTTCTATCATGAAGTTTGACCCCCCCTCCTCCTTACATCAGCAGGAAGAAGCTGAAGAAGAATGTCTAGAAAAAGGACCAAGACTGTGAAGAAAATCTGATCAGGCTTGTCATGCAATTGTTAGGATTGCAATGTTACTTGAGATGCTTTTGGTATCGATATCTGTCATGCAGTTTGACAGCACACGAATGAAAGATATAGTTACGTCACCACTAGTCCAGGAGACACCAATCAACATTATATTAGATATCACCCTTCGCATTAATTATTCATAACCACCTATTGTTTTCAATGTTCCTATCAATGTATTTAAATAACTTGCAAACCTTTTACTGCATTTAGGTTTAATCTACTCTTTTATCAATGTTCATTTAATAATTTAACTTACAAATATAATAGCTTGCATCTTAAACTTAATTCATTCTCGTCGATGCATTATTTAATAGTTTTACAGCTGCATGTTATTTTGTTTGTTTAATTCATTTCTATTAATCTTTTACTGTTTCACGATCAATCATTGTACCTTATGTTTTACTTAAATTTATCAATAGATAATATCTAGGAATATTGTAAACAACCGATTTTATAAAAGCTTGAGTTAAAACTCAAGCTCCTCAGTTGTTCTTTATGCTTTATGCTTGTAACGTCTCATTAGTGTATTTTAATTTTAATAAAAACTTTTTTAAAATTCAAACTTGGTAGTTGTGAATTTAACTGGCGCTGCGAACAGGATAATTTCACAAGTGCGACACTTCTTATTTGGAAAAACCAAGAGAAAAACTGAACTCAAGACAGCAAATCTTATTTGGAAAATCCGAGAGAAGATCGTGTTTGGAGTGTTTCTACACCTCAGAAGTTATCCGCAATCTGTGTTCCTTGAAGGAAGACATCAAATCAATCAATCAAGAAAGGAATCATCTAGGACAACCCATTGTACTTGAGATTGGAAATGACGATCCTTCTCCTCACTTTGTAAGTCTTTGAATCCTTATCTTATTTTATTATCGTATTATTGTGTGTAATGTCCGATAGCGACATCGAATTAGAATTAGAAGATAAAATTGAAAATTTACAACCAAATAGTTGTGTAACTTCTAAAAATAATAGTAAAAGTAACAGATTTAGTCCTTACAAAACAGTAAATACAAATCTAAATTCAATTACATTTCCAACAATTATGTTTCAAACGGGAGAACTGACGGCTTTAACAAAGTCATTGCCAGAGTATTTCCCAGGAAGTAATCTCTCTACGTTTGTAACGAGCGTGGACAACTTAGCAAAATTTTTAGAAAGTAAATTGTCGCCCACGCAAACCTATTTGTTTAATGTATCAGTCTTGGCAAAAATAAAAAACGAAGCTAGGGACTACTTAAATTTTCACAACTTAACAGAATGGCCCGGTATACGCGAAGCACTTCTTAGAAAATACGGTGACCAGCGTAACGAAGAATTATTACTTTCAGCCTTACGCAATACAATTCAATTAAAACACGAAAGTTTTAATGAATATTATGACAAAATTTTACTTGCACAAAACGATTTACTTCAATTTGTACAATTACACGAAACCGACCCCAACTCATTTTTATTTAAGAAACATTTATATCACAACCAATCTTTACAAATATTTTGCTCCGGTTTATTAGAACCGTACAGAACTTATTTAATGAATTTTGATTTACCCAACTTAGAAGCGGCATTAAATAAATGTCGCGTATATGATAACAAAATACAGGAGAATAATTACACGGACTATGTACGACGATTACAAGACTATAAATCTCATAAACTTCCTCCACAAATGACGAAAAATACGCCTACTTCACAAAACAATTGGCAAAACCCTCGACAACAAACAACTCAATCCCAGTTTCAAACAAAACAATTTTCCCAACAATTTCAACCTAAGCAATTTACGCAACAACAACCTTTTACCCAAAATCAATTTCAACCTAAACCATTTTTTCAACCCCAATTTCAACCGAAACCATTTTCCGGATCAATTAATAGACCACATTATGCACAATCAAGATTTCCTACAAACAAACAAACTTTCGGAACTAAACCCGAACAACAAAGAAACCAATTTAAACCAACTCCAATGTCAGTACAGACATCAGCATTTTCCACGAAACCTAGACAAAATCAATTTCAATCTACGAACAAACCAACATTTACTTCACAAGAATTATTTAATAACGAAGTAGACATAGAAGAATACCCTAACGAAAACGACTTATACTATGATTTTGAAGAAGAACAACAAGAAATTGAGAACTTGCAAACACCTTTAGATTTCGAAAATCAATACGAAGATGAAAATTTTCGGTCACCTACTTTGAAAAACCAGCAACCGTAGATTTAAATTCAATTTGTTCTAAACCCAAACTACCGTTCTTTTATTTACCTAAATTAAATTTAAAAATTTTAATAGATTCAGGTGCAACTGATTCAATAATTAATTGCAATGTTGCATCAAGATTTAAAAATTATTTTTATTCAGAACCATTTGTAATTTCGAGTTTAAATAACCAAGTAAAATCAAACCAAAATTTATATTTTCCGCTACTTTCGGAGTTAGGAATATGCGACCCTTTCAAACTTAGAATCATCGATTGGCACAAAAATTTCGACGCTCTTATCGGCACCAAAGATTTGCATACATTTGGAGCAAATCTAAATTACAAGACGAAGACACTTACAGTAGGTGACATACAAATACCTTTCTTTTTAGAATATAACAATCACGAAATAAATGCTAAATCAAATAACAGAAATTACCTTGAAATACCCGTATCAATTGACGAAGGTGAAGTTTTTATACCCAACATAAAGACAAAAACCAACCTTGAAATACCTGAATGCATTGCGATAGCAAAAAATGGCATTTGCAAAATACCAAATCCAATAGAAGGCACCGAAATTAATTTTAATGAAAGAGTTAACGTATTACCGACGCAGTATTTTAATATCAACAACCCCGTAGAAATTCATAGAAAACATTTTCCCAAAGTTCACGAATTAATCAGAACAGAACACCTCAATGAAGAAGAAAAGAAAGAAATAATAAATTTATGTATAAAATACCGCGAAGTATTTTATTACGAAAACACTGATCTTAGTTTCACAAATCACATCAAACATGGAATCCGAACTACAGATGACCACCCCATCTTCACGAAATCATTTAGACACCCAAGAGCGATGCAAATCGAAATTCAAAACCAAGTCCAGAAGTTACTAGATAACAAAATTATAAGACCTTCCATATCACCATATAGCGCACCCGTCTGGATAGTCCCGAAGAAAATGGACGCTAGTAACGAGAGAAAATATCGGATGGTAATAGATTATCGAAAACTGAATGAAAATACCATCGAAGATAAATATCCACTACCTAGAATCGAAGAGATTCTTGATAATTTAGGAAGATGCGTCTATTTTACAACTTTGGACTTAGCTCAAGGCTTTCATCAAATCGAAATGGACCAAAAATCAATCGAAAAGACCGCGTTTACAGTAAACAACGGTCATTATGAATATTTAAGGATGCCATTCGGTTTGAAAAATGCACCTGCGACTTTCCAAAGAATGATGGACAACGTTCTAAAAGAATTTTTATATAAATTTTGTTTTGTCTACATGGATGATGTAGTAATATTCTCAAAATCTCTACAAGAACATTTAAATCATGTTAAAATTATATTGCAAAAACTAAAAGAAGTAAACCTTAAAGTACAGCTTGACAAATCCGAGTTCCTATGCAAAGAAGTTGCATTTTTAGGGCACATAATCACCCCCGAAGGAATAAAACCAAACCCATCGAAAATTATAGCTATCCAAAACTACCCAATTCCAACAACCACGAAACAAATCAAATCTTTCTTAGGACTAGTAGGTTATTATCGAAGATTTATAAATAATTTTGCAAAAATAATTTCACCTATGACTAAATGTCTTAAAAAGGGAGCTAACATCAACATTAACGACCACGATTATAAAGAATGCTTTACATTATGCAAAGAATTGATTACCAACGCACCTATATTAGCTTATCCAGACTTTGAAAAATCATTTAAACTTACGAGTGACGCTTCAAATGTAGCTATAGGCTCAGTGTTAAGCCAAAATAACAAACCGATTGCATATTATTCCAGAACATTAAATTCGGCAGAAAAAAATTATAGCACTATAGAAAAGGAACTCTTGGCAATAGTTGATGGTACTAAACATTTCAGACCATATTTGTATGGGCAAAATTTCTTAATCGAAACAGATCATAATCCTTTGGTCTGGTTGCACAAAATTAAGGAACCAAATTCCAGGCTTATTAGGTGGAAACTAAAACTTGAAGAATTCAATTTTCAAATCAAATACAAAAAAGGGAAAGAAAATGTAGTGGCAGACGCGTTGTCTAGAATAGAAATTAACACCAAAGAAACTGATAACTTATCAATAATCCCACAATTAGATGCACCACCCAATCCAGATGAATTAGACGAAATTTTAGAAAACCACGCAAACGACAACTCTGACGAGTATCAAGAAATTAGAAACGATTTGGACAATACGGTACATTCGGTTAACAACGAAGACAACGGAAAAGTAATTCCAATATCGGAACAACCAGTCAACAATTTTAATAATCGAATAATCGTACTACTTGGAAAAAACTTTGATATCCGATTAAAACGACCATTCAAAAGAATCCACTACACTGCCATTATCAGAAAAGAAAATATTCAAGAAGATTTATCCCGAATGATCAAAGAGATCATAAGACCAAACATCACCTATGGAATTTACTGCAAAGAACAAGATTTACGAAACGTCCTAATAAACTTATGCAAAACTTACATGAATAATTCAGTAAAATTTATATTTTCTAACCAATACCATACCGATGTATTAGATGAAAATGATCAGAAAGATAAAGTAACAAGTTATCACGACGAAACTCATACAGGTATAATCGAAACGTATAACCAATTAAAAATGACATACTTCTGGCCCAATATGAAACAGATGATCACTAACGAAATTAACAAGTGCGAACTATGTTTACAATCTAAATACGAAAGAAATCCGTACAATGTGAAATTACAAGGTCCTTTACTAGCTCGAAAACCTTTTCATACAATTTTCATTGACACCTTCTCTTTTCAAAACTGTAAATTCTTAACCATCATAGATTCTTTCTCTAAATACGCTCAAGCCTACTTTATTAAAGATGGAACTGGCCTTACGGTACTAAATAAACTTCGTCACTACTTTACCCATCACAATTACCCAAAACGCATTGTTTGCGATCAAGGCAAAGAATTCTTTAACAAAACATTTAAAGAATATTGCCAACTTCATAAAATCGAACTACATTTTACCACTATAAACAATCCTAATTCAAACTCCCCTATTGAAAGGCTACATTCTACTTTAGTCGAAAAACTCCGAATACTTAAACTAAAAGAACCTAACGAAACCCCGCAAAATCAGATGATAACAGCTACTTTAATATACAATCAATCAATTCATTCTTCTACCGGATTCTCTCCCTTTTCTATATTATACGGACCTTATGAACATGAAATAGATTTATCTTTAGATATGACAATATATGAGGAATATAATAATAAAAGAAAAAATGAACTACTACCGTTTATCGATCAAATTTATAACAAAAATAAAAACAAAGAAGAAAAGATCCTTGAAAAACGAAATCAAAATAGGGAAGAATCCCCACAACTCAATACAGACGTTGTATTTATTCGCAAAAACAAACCAGGAAAAACAGACCCTTTATACGACAAAATGTTAATTTCTAACAAATCAAAGGATGTAGTAGAAGGAAAATCTGCGAAAGGAAAAGTCACTAGCTCACACGTTAGAAAATTAAAAAGACTAAGAAAACCTATCTCTTTACAGGATCCTAATGAACCTGGACCTAGCACCACCCGTGTATCCACTACAAGTGACTCCGATACAGACTAACGGATACTTTAACGAAGAACTTGGTACAGCGAAAATACATTCGCACTATCATAAATTTTATTTTTATTATAATCTTACCCAATTAGAAATAAGTCTTAGACAATTGATAGCAAGTAGTTTAATTTTAAAACATAAATTACCACTAGATACTCCTACACAACGACGCTACAATCAATTAAATACCGAAACGTTATCAGTAGAGAACACTTTAGAAAAACTATTACATTTTAGACAAAAACGCGGTTTAGTTAATTTCCTCGGTAAAACGATAAAATTCATTACAGGTAACTTGGACGATGAAGACCTCCTAAATATCAATAAAAATTTAGAGATTTTATTCTCTAATCAAAGAACTCAGATCTCCAAAATTTCAGCTATTACTTCTTTTGCTAAACATATCACGACTCGTTATGAACAAGATTTGAGAAAATTCAATAACTTTCAAAATGACACAATTACTGCCTTCAGATCTCTAACGGAACTAAGCGATGTAAATCAACTATTAAATTTAGAGATGTATAATATACAAAATTATCATGAAATATTAAGAATATTAGAAAGAACAATAAACCTAGCTAGATTGGAAATCCCAAATATTGAATTAATAACTTTTTCAGAATTACAAGAAATTTATAATCTTTTAACTAAAATTTACACGAGAGACCAATTATTATTCTTGGATGATACACACCTTTTTGAAATATTAGATTTATCAAAATTTACTTTATTAATTGCAAACAACACAATAGTAATGATATTAAAAATACCCATCCTAAATCCAAACTCATACAAATTAATGAAAATCTTCCCAATACCTAACTCACGTTCTCAAATTCTCATACCACCAACTCCTTACCACCTGCAAAGAAATAAAGAAGAAAAATGGTTACATCACTGTACACACGGCATAAATCAAACCATTTGCTACAATCCAGCCGTCACCAGGTGCAGATTACAAAAAGTAAATAAGTGCCCAATAGCTCGAGTAGAAGGCATGCATAAAGTTCACATAGTGCTATCTACTGGAATCATTACTAGTTTTAATCCACCACAAGAAGTAATTGAAAACTGTAATTATAAAATAGACAAACGAACTCTACAAGGAGCCAACTTCTTACAAACACAGTGCAACGTAATAATACAAGAAGAAAATATTAACATTCAATTTACTAATTTCTCAATACAACTACCGCAAATCTACAGAGAAGAATTAAAAGAATCGTATAATATCCATCTTAAAGCAGAACATCTTAAAAACTTGGAACAATTAAAAAGTGACCTCCAAAAGATCGAAGAAAACCCATCTACGCTACTACCACTCGTCAACTACGTTCATTACTTTACCACATCTGTCTTAACCTTAATCATTATAATTTTTATAGGTATTATATTTAAATTTAGGAAACGATTACATGACAGAATATGCAGAAAGAAAACCATTTTCAAGATTTCCAAAGAAAACGCTGCGGAAATGAACCTTTATCCATTGGCAAACGAGGACGTTTGAATCTCTTAATGAGGGAGGAGTTACGTCACCACTAGTCCAGGAGACACCAATCAACATTATATTAGATATCACCCTTCGCATTAATTATTCATAACCACCTATTGTTTTCAATGTTCCTATCAATGTATTTAAATAACTTGCAAACCTTTTACTGCATTTAGGTTTAATCTACTCTTTTATCAATGTTCATTTAATAATTTAACTTACAAATATAATAGCTTGCATCTTAAACTTAATTCATTCTCGTCGATGCATTATTTAATAGTTTTACAGCTGCATGTTATTTTGTTTGTTTAATTCATTTCTATTAATCTTTTACTGTTTCACGATCAATCATTGTACCTTATGTTTTACTTAAATTTATCAATAGATAATATCTAGGAATATTGTAAACAACCGATTTTATAAAAGCTTGAGTTAAAACTCAAGCTCCTCAGTTGTTCTTTATGCTTTATGCTTGTAACGTCTCATTAGTGTATTTTAATTTTAATAAAAACTTTTTTAAAATTCAAACTTGGTAGTTGTGAATTTAACTATATCGTTGTGAAAAGCATAATAATTTATTATAAATTGCCTGCAGATCTGCAACTATTAGTACAGGACTGTAGTAAAACTCCATGACATTGTGGTGATCAAATAAGTATCAAATTTTATTTACGTTTTTCTGAAACACAAAAATCAAATAGTAGAGGCTATTATAATATTTAACTAGCTAATGGTTATTTAATATAATTTTATATTTTGCATTATCATACATTAATTGTCGTATTACTCGTAAAACAAAATTTTTACAATTTTTGCAAAAAAATGGCTTTGTGACTTCGTAAGCCAATAAAAAAATTTCAAAAGTTTTGGATAAAATTTTGACATAATTAATAATTTTTTAAAATAGTAATTCTTATTTATTCGAAATAAATAATTTTTCTACATGTGAGGCAAAAATTATCAACACCAAATTAGATAATTTTTTAGATTGTTTTTTATTTACATGGCAACAACGTATCAGATTGTCTAGCGCTGTGTAACAATTTTATCAAATTCATATTACATTGATACTAATAATTATAACAAATATTTAGTATTATTTTAAATAAATAATAGATAAATTCTACCAACTTTGATTACAATAATTATCCAATGGCGGTGATAAGCACTGCATCTCACTAAGGTCCGGTTGCACCAACGCATAATAAGGATTTAATAGAGTAATAAGCTATTACTAGATTAAAAATTGACATTTTGACATAAGATGCGTTGCACCAACGAGACTTAACTTATTACTAGATTAAAATCTCCACTAAAATGAATGACATATGTCAGTTTCCCTCGCAACAACGTTTATTAAGGAAATTATTAGCAAAATTATTAAATATTTAATAAAAATTCCTTAGTTACCAAAAAAATGCGTTGCACCATTGCGACTTAGTTTAACAGGGTAATAAATTTAATAATAAGCAAATTGGCCAAAATTGGTCAATTAAAATTTTAAGTTGAAATTTTATTAGAAAAAATTTGATGAAAAAAGAAGATTTTTAAGTTATGTAGTACATAGAACTTGAAAAATTAATCGCTGAATTCAAAATTATATTATTATGAGTAGAAAATGTCAGCTACAATTTCTTTTTTGAGTACAGATGAAGATATAAATTTGTTAATTTGTTACTAAAGCCTCACATTTTGAGTAGTTAATATTCCTCTATGGATTTACTCACAATATGTGAATATTATGACAGTAATATTATGTTGTCGTTAATACAGAAAAGAAAAAGTTATTCATTACCACTGAAAAGAATTCGTATTTAATAATATTTCTCAAATATTAAAGTCTTCAAATTATTGCAGTTAGAAAACTGTTTTCTGATTGAGTGCTAAAGCAAACGAAGAGTTACTTCACTTTTTGCCACTGGATATTGAAAACTACTATTGGGCCAAGAAAATCAAAGCGTGATGCAAAAATTATAGGATATTGTCTCTTTTATAAAAATGATGACTTGGATTGTTGCAATTTCTGCTTATATATTTTGCTCAAGAACTTTCCTTTACATTTTTTTTTGTTAATTTCTATGATATATTTTTAATAATCACGTACACACTTACCTAGTGGCAGATCTAGGAATAGTTCAGGAGTTTAGGATTGAGAGTTAAGTTAATATTTAAAAATTTTTTATTAATTTTTCAACATTTGCATCTTCTTGGATAGTACTTGATTTTCCCTTTTATAGATATTATATAGATACGCTACTGTATTAACCTAAAATTAATATTTAAACAAGCGAGAAATGTCAAATTAGTATGGCGACCATTGTTGAATTTCATAATAACTAATATGAGATTTTTAATTGAGAAAAATGTTGGTGCAACGCAAAAAAATTTAACAGGGTAATAGTTTAACAGGGTAATAACTTTTACATATATTTTGACATAAATAATAGATTTTTAGGTTATGAACTACATCGAAGTTGACAAGTAATCGTTGAATTTTGAAATAAATTTTTTTAAACAACAAAACTTTTTCAAGTAAGCAAGCGAAAGATAGAAATATTAATATTTTGGACAAGCCTTATCAAAAACGAGGTAATTTTCTCAAGCTTTACAATTTTGTGGGCATAAATTTTAAACTTTGTCGCTTATGAAAATATTTTTATAGGACCGGGCGATGTAAAAATTTTTTTATTTTTTTACATCTTCTGTGGCCGTTATACAATTCCAATATGCAATGATTTCAGCAAGAAACTCACGTCGTGAGATGTTCAAAAATCTAACAAATTGCTACGGTATATTGAAAATAATAAATTTACTCCCTGTGTATATAAAATGTGATTGAAAAAAGACAACTTAGAATGCATTTTTTATTAGAAATGAAAATTAACGTGAAAATACACCATTATAAGGGCAGTTCTAACTGCAAAGTTTTGACAATGACAATAGCGTTGCCTTAGCAATTATAAAAATATTAAACTAATAGCCTAATAACGTTATTAAAATAATTTTAACAGAGTACTAGCTATTATGATAATAGCGCTTAATATGCCAATTTTAATAGACGTTGGTGCAACCCGACCTAAACCCCTATAAAAGTTTATTTCTCAAAATAGTACATAAATAAATAGTAAATATTTTAATTTTCGCATATTTATCTTTCTGAAACCCAGTTCACACTACATGATTTCTCATATGACTTGTCACATGACTTCTCATAATATGAGAAATTTTTTTACGTTCAGGCTACATGATTTTTGATATTATAGAAGTTATGGCTATTGTGATTGGCTATTGTTATGGTATGATTTTAGCCATGACTTTCTTTATGACTAAGTCATATGAGAAATCACGTAGTGTGAACCAGCTTTAATAATATAAAATACACAGTTATATTAGTAATTAATATTCATTCATTCATTAAGCTTTTTACGTTCTAGGTAGAACATTGCTTTTCCCTTTGTGGGAATTACAAATCCGATTAGCGGGGTGGATTAGTCCCCATATTACCTATTTCCGATAAATCAATATTTATTTCACCACACCGTGTGGATGTCCACTGAAAGGCCGAGCTAAGAAATTCTGTATAGTCCGCGATTTGAACCTAGAATTTCTGCTCTGTACTCAACCAGCGGTCACATCACTCCACGGCTGTGGCTTAGTAATTAATATACAAAGTATTTTTTCAAATTAGTATCACTCTCAAATTTGAAGGTTGCTAAGTCAGATTTTTAGATATGCTTAGCAAAGCCAAACCGTGAAACTAAGGGCCAGTTGTATAAAATAAGATGATCTTCGGATCAGAGTTACCAAGAACCAAAGCAAATATCTGTTGTATGAACAGGAATCAGGCGTTGATCCTAGCTTAACTCTCTGATTTTCAGATCCGAGAAATCAAAAGATTAAACCATAGATGAATGGAAAACTCAGAGACAGTTGTATAAAAAAAGATAATCCTCGAATCAGAGTTAAACCATACATCAAAGCAAATGTCTGTTGTATGAGCCGGAGTCAAGCGTTGATCCTGGTTTAACGCTTTGATTTTCTGATTCGAGAAATCGGCGGATTAAACCATAGATCAATGGTTTCTAACCTCAAAGTAGTAATACCAAATTAACAAATTATTACCATGGTTTATCGTGATTTGAGCAAGGACGAAGACTTTATTGAATTACTAAAAATAGTTGCAGAACATGAAAATAAACAAAGAAAATCTCAAGTTTTTCGTCATTGGCCAAATCATTTATTATGAAATTTCCCACAACAGCCAAAATTAATAGATAATCACTTTGTGCATTAGTTGTTATAAATAAAATTTATTATTTTTAAATTTAACATTATTTGATGTAAAAATGAAAACTAATCTTGCACTTAACATCAATGCATATTGAATTGTAAAAATTTCCTTTGCACAAACTTTAAGATGAAATAAAAATTATACAATCAAGGAGGAACGTGATCAAGGAATCACATTGATAAAACGTTAGCCGGTTTTATTTTATTATTATACAGTCAAGTGTTTTAAGAGATGTACGGTACTGATGAGAGCTAACAAGCTCGAAACACAGTGTTTTTTCGTTGTGGTTTTGGGTTGCAAACATTGGTAAGGTTGTGTCTGCCGTTCCTCCTTGATTGTATAATTTTTATTTCATCTTAAAGTTTGTGCAAAGGAAATTTTTACAATTCAATATGCATTGATGTTAAGTGCAAGATTAGTTTTCATTTTTATTCTTATTGGCATGCGCCGAAGATTGCACGTTTGGCGGTGGTTTGATATGTGAATTTGACAGGCATATAGCGGTCTCCTCACATTGATAAAACGTTAGCCGGTTTTATTTTATTATTATACAGTCAAGTGTTTTAAGAGGTGTACGGTACTGATGAGAGCTAACAAGCTCGAAACACAGTGTTTTTTCGTTGTGGTTTTGGGTTGCAAACATTGGTAAGGTTGTGTCTGCCGTTCCTCCTTGATTGTATAATTTTTATTTCATCTTAAAGTTTGTGCAAAGGAAATTTTTACAATTCAATATGCATTGATGTTAAGTGCAAGATTAGTTTTCATTTTTATTCTTATTGGCATGCGCCGAAGATTGCACGTTTGGCGGTGGTTTGATATGTGAATTTGACAGGCATATAGCGGTCTCCTCACATTGATAAAACGTTAGCCGGTTTTATTTTATTATTATACAGTCAAGTGTTTTAAGAGGTGTACGGTACTGATGAGAGCTAACAAGCTCGAAACACAGTGTTTTTTCGTTGTGGTTTTGGGTTGCAAACATTGGTAAGGTTGTGTCTGCCGTTCCTCCTTGATTGTATAATTTTTATTTCATCTTAAAGTTTGTGCAAAGGAAATTTTTATTATTTGATGTTTTAAAATTTCATGCTGCTGATCCTTTTTGAACTGTTTTTGATGGGATAGTATAATACGTAAAATCAGTTGTGTAATTTTTTTCAAAATTTTTTACAAAGTTAAAATTTCAGAAAAACTGATGTTTTTTTTCTTCAAACAATCGTAACTATTTCAAAAATTGACTAATCAAAACGTTCTTTTTTTTGTTTTTGTTCGTCTTTAAACGTACTTTTCAAGAAAAAATACAAAAAAAATATTCAAACTTGGATTCTACAAAATTTTTTTTTTTTCGGAGAAAATCATTGATTTTTCAAATTTGTCCACTTCTGATTTTTGATTTTTTTATTTCAAAAGAAACTCTTATTTATTTCTCGTATAACAACGCAAACCCCATAATGGGCCCACATTTCTTTCTATTTTTTTTTTGTTTAATTAAAAAATATTTTGTTTTATTTATACGCAAATAAATATTTTTTAATTAAACAAAAGAAATAGAAAGAAATGTCGGCCCATTATGGGGTTTGCGTTGTTATACGCGGAATAAATCAGAGTTTTTTTTAAATAAAAAAATCAAAAATCAAAAGTGTCGAAATTTGAAAAATCAGTGATTTTCTCCAAAAAAATGAAAAATTTTGTAGAATCCAAGTTTGAAAATTTTTTTTGTATTTTTTCCTAAAAAGTACGTTTAAAGACAAACAAAAACAAAAAAAAAACAATCCGATTAGTCAATTTTTGACATAATTACGATCGTTTGAAGAAAAACAACATCAGTTTTTCTAAAAATTCGTAACTCTTTTTGGGTTGAATAAAAAATTTTGAAAAAATTCACAAAACTGTTTTTGGTGAGATAGTATAATATGTAAAAATTTCAGGAAAATCAAAGGGGGTCGGGTTCAAAAGTGGTCGATTTGGTGTGGAATGCCCCACATATTGTGTGTTCAAAATGATGAAATGTGAAAAATTTTGTAGTAGTCCTAGACAAGTTTTACCATATCTATATCTAGAAATTTAAACAGTTTCAACAAATCGGCACTTTTCAGTTTCTTAAAAAATAACATTTTTTATGAATTAAGATTAATTTTTGAAAAATATTTGATTTATTTTTGTATAAAACTTTTGAGGCTTAAGCACACTACACGGAAATAGCTAATAAGTACCTAAAAAATCCATACTTTTTATATCTTCTATTGTGAATGATGCTGCAAATTTGAAGATCATTTGCGTTATGTAACAACTTCTATGATAACGTTACTTGAACTTCGAGATAAGAAGTAGACTGATATGATTAAATAAGTAGCTCGGTTATTAAAATGTACTAAAAATAGTCGATAATTCACTCTAATTTGTAATTCGTACATGTAGGTTGGTTCAAGTTTCTCGATTAAAGAACCATGAAGATTTTTATATCAGTTTTTTTGGTTTGTTTATCGTTGTTTTGTGCAGAAAGTGCAAAAATTTTGGGTGTTTTTCATTTTCCGTCGTATAGTCACTATCAGTTAGGTGCTAAATTATTAAAAACCTTAGCTGAAAGAGGTCACGATGTTACGGTTATATCACCTTACACTGAAAAATCACCGCCAAAAAATTATAAAGAAATTATATTAAATAACTGCTACGAGGAACTCGATGGTACGTAAATTTTTTTTACTATTTATGAGAAAAAAAATTACCAACAAGTATTTCATATAAATGATATTTCAGAAGTGAAGAAGAACCTTTATAGCCAGACAGATATGCACCCAATTTCAGCTGCAATATGGTTAGAAAAGATTGGAGCCGAATTGACCGAAACGGCTTTAAGTCATCCGAACGTTCAAAAACTCTTAAAATCAGATGAAAAATTCGACTTAATTTTGCTAGAACAATTTGTAAACGAAGCATTTAAAGGATTTTGTCACAGATTCGATGCACATTGTGTAATTTTAAATCCTATTATGCCAGGTCGTTGGTCAAACGCACAAATGGGAAATCCTGGATCACCATCATACGTTCCTGATATGACTTTAAAATATAGCAGTACCATGACATTCTTTCAACGACTTAACAATGCCTTTGTTTCTTTGGCAACTACCGCATATTTCAATTTAGTCACAATTCCAAAACAAAACGAAATATTACAAAAGCATTTCCCAGGGGCACCTCATCTCAGCGATCTTTATTACAATACTTCTTTAATGCTTTTGAACAGTCTAGTAGGCGTTCAGCCTTCAGTTCCGATGGTACCAAATATGATTCCCATCGGAGGTTATCATATAAGTACGCCTAAACCGTTGCCCAAAAATATTCAAGATGATTTAGATAACGCTAAAAACGGAGCAATTTACTTTAGCATGGGTTCAAACTTGCAAAGCAAATACTTGCCTGCTGAAAAACGTGATGCAATTTTGAAAGCATTTTCAAAACTAAAAGAAACTGTTTTGTGGAAATGGGAAGATGAAACACTCCCTGGTCAACCACCAAATGTGAAATTGTATAAATGGTTACCACAACAAGATGTTTTGGGTATGTAATATTTTGGAAACAAGATTAGGTTTTTCAAGGAAAGTTTTAGCACATCCAAATGTAAAGTTGTTTATATCTCATGGAGGAGGCTTAAGTACACTGGAAACAATTTATGCTGGTGTTCCCGTTATTGGTATTCCTGTATTTGGTGATCAAGAAGTTAATATAGCAAATGCCGAATTAGCAGGTTATGCTTTGAAAGTACCTTATCAATCGTTAACCGAAGAAGCTTTAAGTAAAGCTTTAAATGAGATTCTCGGCAGTAAAAAGTACCTACTAATTTGTTTAGTTATTGTTTATTCTTACAACATACGTTGCTTTTAGATACTCTGAAAACGCAGACAGGCGATCAAAAGTTATGCACGATCAGATGATGAAACCTTTAGACAAAGCAATGTTTTGGATTGAGTATGTGCTTCGTCATAATGGTGCACCACATTTGAGAACTGCTGCTTTGAGACTATCATGGTACCAATATTTACTATTGGATGTTATTGCATTTTACATTGCAATATTTTTACTTGGAAGTTTCGTTGCTTGTAAGGCAATTAAAAAGATATGTAGATGCGGAAAAAGTAAAGTAGCACCTAAAAATCTAAGCAAAAAGAAAAATTAAGTAAAAAACGCAAATAAAAGATATATTAGCTATATTAAATTTGAAAATAACAAATGTTTTTTTTTTTAACTTTTGAAGGTGAAACGATGTTGATAGTTGATTAGACCGCAGTCATATTTTGTCTACTTTTTGATGATAACTTATCTGTTATCTGTGTCAAAAACAAATTTCTCATAAATTAAATTTTTTTTTGTAAATAGCAATTCTGACATTAATCAGGGTAATAATCAAAAATTATAGTTGAGAAATTTGTTGTTAATAAATCTACAAGTAGATTACATTTCTGCAAATTCTATATGACATAAAAAACAACAATCAGGACCGTCCTCAGGATCAACGTCTAATAAAACAATTTATTAGAAAGATAAATTACACATTTCAAAGACGCCATAACAGATAATTACGATTTTTTTATTTTTTCATCAATTCAATAATTTTTGAAAAGCCATTTCAGAATATTTGTGTTGTTCAGGTAGGTACCTATAAGGTAATATAATTGTCTGACTAACAAGGGGCGAGCCAACATTGGCTTTCATCAATTTGGACCATTTTTAATATACCTTTTGGCCATAATTAGTTATACATTAGGTAAAAATTAAAAATCCCTTAACTCAGCCAATTTGAAGAAAATCGATTTTGAAGAACTGAAATTGCCATTAATTTTACATTGCGTACATCGCGAGTGATATTTTATAATATAACATATGCATTAAGATTATGCAACCAGCGATGTCCTCATAAGAAATACATTGAGAACCTTGACATGCAATTTATACAGTAACCATACAAATTATTTCTTCAAAATCGATTTTTTGAAATTGGCTGACCACTAATGCTGAGAAACCGATTCGAATCCAGGTCAAGTAGAAATCGTATTCTGGTCATCTCCCCTCGGAAGCCAATGGCAAATCACCGGTTTGTAATCTGCCATGAAAAGCTTTGTTAAAATTTACGACGCTGATGTAAAAAAATACACAACAAAGAAAAAGATTACTACTGTTTCTTTAAACAAGTTTAACACGTTACATCTTTTGAAGCCGTGTGAAAAGCGGTTGAAAGCAAACTGCTGTCATCTTTTATCTTGTAAACTTACCAGAGCTCGAAAAAAGTAATTATAAAATTTTCTATATCGTGCAAATTAATGAGTTTTTCTGTTTCAAACCTCGTAACTCTATCTATGGTTGGGAGGTATTCCATACCCCCCAAACCCTCCGGTGACAAAAATCAATATTATAGTGTATTATTCTCTCATTGATTTTATTAAAATGTAACTGTTCCAAATAGATTAATCAACATATTGACCAGAATTTTGTGGGAAAGAGAAAATTGTGGAATTTTTAAAGGTTAACAGAAAACTATTTTAACTTTTAAACCTGAATTAAAATTATCTGAACAGAATGGATTTCTCCAATATTATCATTGATGTGGTTGTTAGGTATTCAGCCTCAGTCGTAAAAAATAAAACCATAATGAAGGCTTTAATTCTTTGGTTTAAAATCCTCCTTGGATAGTGCTGAAACGAATATAACAAATTGTACTACATAAAATATCACATAGACAGGATAAATAATAAATTTTATATCACTACATCAGTGAAGAAGATTTTATAAAGTTTATTTAGTAAAGTTAAAATAAAATTTAACATTGTTAATAATTGAGCAATTATCTTGATTTATTCGATTAGATCTGTGATCTGTGGTTCAATATAAAAATTTTATTTCAAATTTTTTTTTCTGTTTAGGATTAATAACAACTATTTTTTGGAACTATTAACTAACTGCACATAATTGCTAATTTATAATTATTGGCTAGCAATCCAGGAACATTTTAGTAATGTTGTACGATTATTACTACTTATTTTGATCCAATAATAATAATGAAAACGGTTGGGTTACGCGTTCAAATAAGTTAATCCAATTATTATTATAAAGCACGTGGAGCCATCTAACCGAACAAATTAATAACCCATATATTCTACAATTTTTACATAGTTGAAATTTAACATTTACGTATTATTTATTAACGTTTATGTTCAAAATGCAGTAAGATGGCGCCACAAACTTTAAAATTGAATCAACCATGTATTTTAGAGATAAAAAAATATTTGAAGAGCTGACTGAAGTACTTCCAGTAAATCAATATAATAATTTATAAATTTCTATAAGAAATAGCAACATAATATATTTTAGGATCAATGAAAGTACTTCAGTAAAATTTTACCTACACTATACATCATCTAAGGAAGTAAAAGGAGGGGTACTAAAACCACCACAATAAGTCAGCACTTTTCAACCTGCGCTCAGAGTTACAACATAATGCGCTTTAAGTAGTGAGCAGGTCAGAAAAGGTCGACCACAGTGAAGTTAATTCCAAAAAAAGAAAGCAGGTTCCCAGTTTCTGACTGGAAGAAATATGGAGATTTTCAGCGCTTGCAATCAGAAACAAGTAATCTGTTTTCTTTTTTTTTCACATTTTCATTCATTCATTGCTCTCTTTTTCAATTATTCATAGTTGCTGTAGGTACTTGGTAAAATAATAGTTGTGAAAATTATAAGCTAATTGTATTAGAAAATTTACTATTATCACATCACTTTTAAAAAATTGTACATAATTTACAATGAAGTTACTTCGGAAGCTTCATTAACTATACCTTCCATTGCTTTTCTTGCACTAGCATTCTTTTGTATGAGGTTTGGTTTCACTCCCTTTAAGATCATTTGAATTTCTTCCAAAGTCCTTCCTTTCGTTTCGGGTATATAAATCATTGTAAATAATGCGGTGAAGAAGCAAGATACCGCAAAAATAAAAAATGGTACATGCATCCCGTATATATCCGCTAATTCCTGATAAACATAAACTGACGCTATTGAAAATACGACATACATAGAATCTGATATCGTCATTCCCATTGCTTTAACACTAGTCGGAAACAATTCGGCAGTTAAAACTATCGGTACCATCCCTAACCCATATTTGAACGTAGCGGCAAATATCATTACTGCAACAACTGGGACCCAATTATACTCACTAACATCCGTTCCAGAATTTTTTACAGTAAAATATGATGCAATGGCTATCAAAGACATTCCTGTTAAAATGCTTGACACTGACAGAAGAATTTTTCTTCCAGCTTTATCCATCGTAGCTGCTGATAATATGGCTGCAATCAATAAAATAATTGAAAAAATAATGGCAGCTGTATTTGGCTGAAGTATCGAATTTGCATCCCCTAGGATAGTATGAAGATTCATTAGCATAACACTAAAACTACTAAAATGTTGAGCAGCATTCAAGACAGTCATGATTAGTAACGCTTTCCGATTGCTTGGTACCAAAATTAAATCTATCGGTCTTCCTTTTTCCTGACTTTGCCGTTCGACTCCTGCTTGAATATCACTTAATTCCTTTTCAACATCCTGAGTTGATCTCAACATCTGTAGGGATTTCTTTGCTTCTTCTGGTTTACCTTGCAACAGTAAGTAATAAGGACTTTCGGGCATAAAAGGAAATGTTATCAATTGAATAACTAAGAATGATGCCCCTACTGCTGACGAAATTGGAATGGATACAAATGGTGCTACCGAATAAACTACAATTATTCCAAACAGCATCATCAAATATATAAAAGCGCCCAGAAATCCTCTAATTTTTTGGTCGGCTATTTCTCCTATGTACATGGGCGCTGATACAAAAGCTACATCACCAGCCATGCCGCTCAAAAAGCGCGCTATGTACAAATATATCACAGATGGAGCAAATGCAATTATAATCCACGATATCAGGTTTTGCACAGCAGCTATTAAAATTGAATATTTTCGTCCAAATTTGTTAACACAGAATATCGTAACTGGTAGCCCAGCAAATCCTCCCAACATGTAAATATTTTCTAACCACACTATATCCGATTTTTGAATTGGTACTGGAGAATTTTCCCCTTGAAGGATTGGTATGATCGGTGCTGTCCATCCATACTGCATTCCATCCGAAATAGCACTTACGGTGGCTGAAAAAATACAAAATTTAATTTAAAAAAACTAAAAGTTTTGAGTAGGTTCATATTTCTAATAAAGGTCGAATTGAATGCTAATAAACTTAAAAATGGTGCAAGAATTTGACGATCCTTCTTTATACATAAAATAAGAAGTGGTTTATTAAGTGCTGTAAAAATATTATAGATTTTATGTATGCTAAATTATTTACCTAATAACTAATAAGTATAACGGTTTTCATAATTTCAAGGTCGTTAACAAGTTAAGATTACGAATAAATTAAAAACATTTTTGTTATATAAATTTTTTTTTATCTCACAGTTTACTTTTTGTTTCGACTCGTTTCTTGATAATGAAATTATGAAAATAATTTTTAAACTGTTTTAATAACAAAATTATATTTTTTAGATATGAATGTCGTTTTTGATTTTTTAGCAAATATTTTATAAAGCGGGCTTACGAAAAGCCTTAAGCGGGCTTTAAAAAAATTAATAATTTTTTGGGCTGCAGGAAGAGTTGGGGGTGTCAAATATCCCAAGCCAAAATCTGTAATTATCACTGTCATAATTAAAAAAAAAATAAAAAAAAAAACATTGTCATAATTTTTCAAAATTTTCCTAATGATCTAATGAAATTACACACCTAAAGAGAACAAAGGTAAATCCGGTTTTTGTTTTGAATATAAGTACTAAACTTTTGGAAATTTTTTTGAGAAGTATAGGAAGGTAAGGATTGCTAATTAATTTTCTATTACGCATTATCAACAAATTTCGTGATATAATTAATTTAATTTACAAGATAACACTGAATGTCAAATCATTTTAAATTTGAAAAGCGTGAGAAGCAAAACTGCCTTAGTTTTTTGTTTTGAAAATTTTGAAAATAAAAGTGATGTCATCCTTTAGTTTTATGTCTTCTTCTTATTCTTAAATTGCTCTCAGAAGTAATGTTGATTTATTTAGATGATTCTGATTTTAATTGAATTTATAACTGAGGGTTAGATTGAAATGCAATTGCCAAGCTTATATTGTTTTAACGATGACTCTCTCTAACGTGTATCGTAAAAAGAATTCACAAACCGTCAAATCTTTTCTAGTCTGTTCACTAGCACATTTGTAAACCATCGGGGAGAATGCTTCAAATTTGGATCAATTGACAGCTTGAATTAACATATTTGGAGCTGTAAACATTGATAATGCTTTAAATATTATTAGCCGCTTTATTGCATGATTGTTATGGTTACTCGACCTTCAGCCTCACTTAGCCAAAAGTCGATTAAATTTGTAGGCCATAGTCATTCAAATTTTGCCTCATTTGCAGAGAATTTTGACAAATCTGATGTATACATTTATTATTTCTTAGGTTAAATGAAATTATTTTAGGATAGTAAACTTTTTAGGATGTTAATAAGTGAACGAATGATTAAGAAAAGGAAAAGTTTTCTAGCAAAATTGATGTACTTATTGGATAAGTACAAGAAGCTCCAGCAGTCTTTAGCCATCTAATGCATGATTGACGTGACGGAAGGGGAATTATAATAAATCAGTAGCGTGCGGCTCTTTTTTGAGCTTTATACCTCTTTCATACTAAGTTTGCAAAATTTTTTTGCTTAGTAGTAAATAAATGAAAAACTTCATTACTACATCATTTTAAGCTTCAATTCAGAAAGTATCAATTGTAAATCAGATTAACTGAAACTTCTGGCTTACAGCTAACCTTCCCGTTACCTCTAAAAGACCGTTTAAGATTCTAATTTAACTCTCTTGGTTAGCTACAACTACAAGATACAACTTTTAAAAAGAGCAGTCATGAGGCAGGAAATTTGGCTAATTTGAACTGCAATTGGTGCTTTCTGAATTATAGGTTAAAATGGTGTAAAGGCGGAGCTACTTTAAAATTTGGGAAACCTATAATATCCACTTTATAAATAATGGCAATAACTCAGATTTTACGTGTGGTCCCGTGTCCCGTAAATCCCGTAACCCCGCCTGTGATTGGACGGTATTCTATACCTCCAAACCCCTAGTCACAAAAAACAATATGATAATATGACATAGTATAATAAGAATAACATTGGAATGCAGGATATGTTAGTGTGCTAAAAATGCAAACGGCCTTTGCTTAGTGACGTCATCACGTGACCTTTAACTAGAATTATCAAATTCTAAGTATACACACATTTCAATGGCATTTCCATTGGGGATTGTGTTTAGATGGTATGTGCATGGTATAATCCGGAACTGCTGATAGGTTTGGAAATGTAAGATTACCAACCTCGAATGATTACCAAACCTATCAGCAGTGTGAGATTCTGCCATCCACGTTCCATCCAAATTCAATGTTTGGATTGAATGTGAATGCAATTTTAGTCCTCTAACTTCCTTATTCTGTAACTTTTCGTTATTTGGTATGTAGAAACCAAAATTTACGATTTTTAACGATTTGATAACGATACCGAAGAGTTACAGAATGGGGAGGGAAGGGGGTAAATCGGGTCCATTTTTCTACCTTCGGTTTTCAGCTTCACCCCGATCCTGTCACTCCCCAATCCACTCAAACTGTAGAATAAACTCTAAGATTCTGACATTTGAACCGAATGTTTACGGTTCATCATTCCACAACGGTAATCGCTACGCCACAAATGCTTTATTAAAATTTATCTGTTCCCAAAACTATATTATTTTTAAAGGTTTGTGTAGGTGGAATTTTGAGATTTATTAAATCTGTAGGGATTCCAATGTCAAATTGTTATTAAATTTAATAATTATAAACAGATTTTTAATTTTTCTGAATTTTTTTAGGTTTTATCGTTTATGGATACATTTTAGTACAAAAAAAATAAATAAATGTAAAAAATCAGTTTTTTTTTCTAAAGTCATCAAGAATTAAAAAACTGAAATTTTCCACTCGATTAACTTTATACATAACAAAAAAATTTTTTTGTAAAAAATTGCAACCATGGAATTCCAAAAAATCAAGCGTTGGTTTTAACATATTTAAAACTTGCAAAAAAATCCTGGTAAGCTGAATTTTAGCATCAGAAATTCATTATTTGAATGTCCAAATTAAATTCCTCAATTGAAGATTTTGATCCTCCAGTGTGGTTTTTTACGACTTAATCATTATTAAACCAAAATTAAAGAGCGAATAATTATCTATCAAATTCATTATTTAAGCCTGTATAACACGTCGTTAAATTTTGTATAAAATTCATTGGTTAGTTATTTTTTAGCATTTACTGCTAAATTTTACGTTGTGTCATACGAGGATTATAAATTAGTCTACATTGTACTGCAGCTCCGTAGCTCTAAATTGCAATTTAACCTAGAGTGGGTATATATAAAAGAGTGTGGCCAAGTGCGATCATTTTTCTGATTGGTCGTTCTATGTTTTTCATATTAAAGCGGAGATATATTGAAATATTTTCACGGAAATGCTGGAGATAGGGGTAACATGTAATTTTCAAAAAAGAAAATTAATTAGCGCATGAAAAATGTGACATGTGAAATGTGAAAAATGTGCGCAGAAAAAGACCTAGACCATCTTTCACAGGTAGAATAATTTTTTTAAAAAATGTTTGGTCTTTCGAGCCTGTATGACACAATGCATAATTTTACATAAAATTTATATTAACCAATGAAAAACGTCCGTTGGCTACTAATATGCTTTTTCTATTGGTTAGTTACCATTTACATTTAAATAATGCAAAATTATGTGTATCGTGTCATACAGACTTTAGTCGCTCAGAATAATTTTTATAATTTTTTGCTTTCTCTCCGCCCTAAAAGAATTGTTTGATTGCTAAGAAAAACAACTTTGATCCGCTTCACCCCAATTAGCCTAACTTAAAAACCAACAAATTCTTCGTGTAAAGCCCGTATGACACGTTGCATAATTTTACATAAAATTTACAAATAAATGATAACTAACCAATAGAAAGAGCGTATTAGTAGCCATCGGACGTTTTTCATTGCTTAACTACCATTTACATGTAAATTTTATACAAAATTTTGCACCGTGTCATACGGGCTTTAGAATTAGAAATAAAAAAAATTAAACAAAACAGCTATTCGGAATGCTAAAAACCATAACCAAATTTTGATTAATTAAAGATATATTCTAACATTTTTATTTGCAACTTTGGTCTTTTGTTTAATTGTTATTGAAATGCGTTGATCATAAAATAACAGCTGAATTAATTACAAGATACCCATCTAAAATTATTCTTATAAACTGCAACGTTCAAGGTAGTTCACGGTTGCTTTTTATTGAATTCAGAAGAAGCATTAAAAGGTGAATGTCGAAGCAAATGCAGTCGCATGCGATAAACGCATCGTAAAGGGGAGCAACATTTTTTGGCAAGCCCAACCAACAAGAATATTCATCTAATATACACTTGGTCTAAAATAGGCCTTTATGTATTTTAAGTTACATTTAAAATTTTGTCAATATAATCAGGTTATAACCAGCTAAAACCAAATTTATTCAAAGTATTTCTAACTCCAAGAGCAGCATTTCAAGAATTTAATTTGTTATATCGTCATAGAATATTTTGCAATATTTACCGGAATATAATATACATAACTCAAAAGAAAATTGCAGGCTGATCAAATGTAATGTTGATAAAGTTCTTCGAAGTGAATATATCGGAATAATTATTTAAATTTTTAAATGTTATTCAAATGCTTATTACGGACCTAATTTCCTTTGTTTTCTGATAACCCACTCTTACTTTCACTACTACATTGATAAACAATTTGAGTTTGTTAGGGAAATGAAACGGCTCTGCATAATAAACATAAATTACTACCTAATCAATTCTATTTCTAATGCAGTTAGCTCTGATTCCTGTACCATACCCACTTTTACAAAAAAATTTTAATGATAAAATTGATTTAAAGTTAGGTAGTACGTACATAAAATTATCTAGCCTACCTTCCATAACTTACTCATTCATAAAAAACTAAAAAAAATTCCAAAAATTTGTTGATTTGGCTATTTTTTTAATTTAATTTGAGCAATCGATGTAGTGTGTAAACGTCAAAGTTGTGAAATTAAAAAATTACTATACTTTTCAAATTAAAATAATTACTATCCAAATTTGAAACTATGTCGGTATTTTGAATTTTGAGTTCCACTTACCAGCCAAAACTGCAATAATTTGAGGTACTCTTCCACCAAATAATTTCGATTTGCCATATTCACGCATTATTCATTAAATTCACAAAAACTCGTTTATACGTTCACTTCGTACAATTTCTTTTTTATTTTTATTAAAAAACACAACAAACAGTTAGCCGTCCGTACGTTCTTGAGTTTCTTGCACAGCCACCAATAAACGATCGCAAGGAATGTTACTTTTCTTTCTTGTTTTAACTAACCGATACTACCTGCTTGAAGTTTATACTGTTCATTACCTGTCTCTCTAGTAAATGAAAAAGTTATTATTCCAAAATAGAAAAACCGAACTGTTGCCAAGTTTAAAAATGCCATATTGCCAATTACCAAAATCAAAATTCAAATCTCACTTCCAATCGGTGGCATTGGCAATTTGAATTTTTATGAACAACCTTAGTGACGATTTATTGATGTCTTAAGATTACAAATTAGCAATTGGGTAAGCATCAGTCCCTTTCACTTTAAGGTAGTTTTATAATATTTTATTTCCAAAATTTTGAAATCGAGATTTGATTGGTTACTTAATAAATACAGGTTGTTCAGAGTATACAGTGCAACCTGGATAATTCGAACTCGATTAAAAAAATACGACATTTTAATTTAAGAACAATTTTTTTTAGTTTTATATTGCTCAGTTCGAATTAGCAAGGTTGCACTGTAGCTACCTTTAGGGCAAGGTTTCAAATTAGTAAATTGTTCCATTGATTTATCGCGGAAAATTTATTTAAGTTTATTTTCGACTTGACAGATGACCAATAGTAGCGACCATCCAAAAAGCTGATTTATTTATAGAAAATACGTAAGTAGATACTAAATTTGTAATTATTATTATCTACATCGTTTCAAATTATTATAAACAAATACCGAAATGTTAAATATTTTAATTAGGTTATTTGTTTTTTTTATGTCATGAAGCAAATTAACCAAATTTAAATCATGCAACGTAAGTGTATAATTTTTCTTGAATTATTTATAGATAATAATAATTATTATGTATCAAAAAAAAACTAGGGCGCTTAAAAATTATAAAAATTTACTAGTGATATAGGACATAAAAGCCTCGTACAAAACTGTAGACCAATCTTTCTCTCTCTAATTGGTTCGTGTATTTATTACCAACACATAAAAGTTTATGACATACACCATAAACGGTCTGATTGAATAATTATGATTTGTCACAATTCCACAATAATAAGCAGCTCAAACAAAATCTTTCAGGCACGAAGTTGATGCTAGAAGCCAACCGATTACGAGTTACGTTGGTGTCTCCTCAAATGGAATATGACAACAGAATTTTTCATTCCTAAACTTTTTGATTTTATTGGATATTTTATTCCTCCAAGCCAATCGCGACGTCACACCATAATCACGTGATGAGTGATGTCCAATACCAATCCAAATGTGACGTGAACTGAGCGTTTGAATAACCTCACAATGCATGCAAATAATTGTTGTCCAATACTTCCCTCCTAAGACTGAACGTCGTTACTGAATTATTGGTGATATCGAAATAACTTATTTTTCATATAGACAAACTGTCAGCCGACCCAGGACAGTGCAGTGAAAGACAAATAGTATCTACAAATAACATTTACTACAAGTAGAAACTGGAGTCAAAATTTGGCTGCAAACTCACTCGACCAATAAATGGATTTAGGTTAGATTCTTCACTACATTGTCATGCACGCGTCGCAATCGCTAAATAAATCTACAAATGAAAATATGGCTAATTAGTACCCTACAGAGTTGTATTCTCTGTATTCTTGTTGGTGTAGCCCAAAAACAAGGTCAAACTAAGTTCCAACAAAGACGAAATCTATAAGAACTTAGTCATTTAATTTTCATTTTGTCGTAATGTATAAAATAATTCAGCTGCAATTGTAAATGATGATTATACCACAATTCTATTACTGTTCTTCGATACCTACTAATATGAAATATTCTTAGTCGATCACAGTGATTAATTTTACCTTGAAAACATAATACACCACATTTGTTATAATAAAATTAAATTATAAATATCTGATAAATCATTAGATCACATTATCTATCGGTATCTCGTAAATAATTTTTTTTTCAATGGTTATTTATTGCAATAAATTCTCTAACATTTTATAATATATGAGATAAATTCAATGCAGATGCAAAGCAAAAATGTATTCTAAAAGAAGGAACTAGCATTTCCTTCATAAATTATAAAAGTTTGTTAAAAAATTTTAATCTCTAGAAAGTAAAAAATATTCAACAATTAGTTGACCCTAAACCTCTTCAAATTAATAATCGTAAAATTACAGTAGATTACGTAGCATCAATTCATCTTTGGACCCCATCTAGAGTCCAATAAAAACTATAAAATTCATTAAGCCTCATTGAAATGTTTTAATTTTTACGAGTAAATATTTACTACTAATACTACAATTTAAAAAACAAATTAATTATTTATTCAATCGATATTTTTGAGGCCCTCTCCGTCCTTGAAAGTTAAAAAAAAAGAGGAAAAAATATAAAATATTTAATTTTATTCATTTATGTTTTTATTTTTATTTCCATAAACCATTAGAAATTGAAAATTGCTATAGGAAAAATTCTAAAAAATGTTGGAACTTGATAAAAAAATTATGTTTATGAAATGATCATGACATTATATTATTAATAAAATATTGAAATTAATCATAGGACGAATTCATTAACAGTCGTTTCAGCCTAAATTAGTTTTCTTAATTGCTTTAACTGTTTGTATTTACTATACATAGTACTCGTAATAAAGGTCATAGGGCATTGTAAATTTTAACAATTAATCGGTTCTTTAAATTTCCTTTAAAAATTTAAGTGATTAAAATGAAATAGTAAATAATAATGATAATTTTATTTACATAATGAACACTGACACGATTATGATAATTTGCAATGAATGGAATGCGATTGCATATACCTACGATAAGCAATATTTATTTATTACTAAAAATGGTAATTGTTTACGATAAATAATATAAAATAGCATGTTATGCATCAAGTTTAGAATAGTAAATTTCAAATATAATTGTTAGGATTTACTGAGGGCTTTACTAAGCTTTTGAATGCTTAGAGCTCAGCAAAAGACTAAGGTTTTGGCGCTTGAAGCCGAAAGAAAGGCGTGAATCCATTAGGATAGAAAACACCTTACTAAGGGTAGAGGTAAGGTTGATTTGAGCATAGATGTCCAATATATAGAATAGAGTTGAGAGTCTGACGGCTATAGTGTGTAGGTCAGCTTTAGGGTAGTAAGTCTTCCAAGGTCAGAAGTCTTGTCAAATCAGGTGACAGCGATGAAAATAAACGTGAATCATCATTTAAAACTTTGCTTTTTGAATTGAATTACTTGAAATACTTTCAAATATCCTAAGTGCTAAGATGAGAATTAAGTAACATCAACGATGTATTGTAATGAAGGGTCTCTAAATGAGGTGCACCAGGAAAATATTTTTGTAAGAACTCGTTATGTTTTGGAAAAACCACAAAATGGTAATTTAGTGCCTCAAATAAGTAGATAAGTGAATTGTAGAGTCGGTCCCAAAAATCCAAATTGGTATTAAAGGTGAGGTTGATATCGGGTATATAAGGTGGGTTTGGGTTTCCCATTACACGGTTTGACCATCGTGACGATCCAAAAGTGCCGAAGACAACACAAAGTGCATTGAATCGATAACAAAATCTTTTAAATGCGTCGTTTAGAAAATGTTCGATGATAATCAAATCAAACCGTTCATCACTACTATGTAATAATTTTTGTACTTTAGGGTGCTTGAGTGTCAATTCAGTTATTTAACAAAGGTTTTAATCAGTTTTCTCGATTGCTTAATTACTAGCACTATAAGGGAGAAGTCATAGGGCATTATATTAAATTAAAAATTAACATTCCTTTTAAATCCATCGATTAAAATGAAATATTAAAAAATATTTGATTGATGATTATTTTTACATAAAATTTGATGATTATGATGAGTCGAATGCATGTGAACAAAGCAAAGCAATCAATTAATTTATTACTAAAAAAGTTAATTTCTTAATTAACCTTAAGTTGATAACATTCATTCAACCAAGTCAGTGAATATTTTGTATGCAGTTGGCTTGGAATTTTTTGGGAATTCAATAACTCTCATATTTTGCTCAGGTAAAAGCTCCAAAACAGCTAAATTCTATAGATTCTAAAATAAGTTATGGTGAACCACTTCCAGAGACAGGGGCGGATGCAGTAACTTTCTCAATAGATTTTCCGTTTTCTAGAAGATGAATAAATAGGTGACAGATCTTCAAAGCAATTTTTAAGACGACTGCGGTAATTGATCATTTAATTAGAACAATTTAGACAAGATGTGGCTTCTAAACGTAGTGGCCCAAACGGATTTGTTATTGGATACGTTGATCAAAATTACCGAAGGGGTGGATGAAACAATGCCGAAAAGAAGCATAACGGATCCAGCAACTGCTAAAAGTCAAACCTTCAAAATACAAATAGCATCGGTAGCTAAAGTGGTGGACGATGGAAGAAAACAAATAACGAGGTTGAAGTAAGATCGATCCCAAAACAGAAACCCTTCATGAAAAAACCTCCTTACAGACATCATATTATTACAAATTTACAGAAGGTGGGGCGGAGCTTTAAGAGCCGAATCTAATCTCAAAATAAATTTTCTACTGTCATAAAACTTTTAAAATTAAAAAATTGTACCTAGTACCTACATAATTTTTTATAACGTAACTACATCGGCCGCTTTGTTAACTATGTCTTCAGTTTTCTGTCCTGGATTATTTTTCCTTTTTATGGGGTTTAGTTTGTCAACTCCTTTCAATATCATTTGAATTTCTTCTAAAGTTTTTCCTTTTGTTTCAGGTATATACAGCAATGTTAAGATTGCAGTCAGAAAACAGAATACCGCAGATAAATAAAATGGTACATGCATTCCGTAGAGATGGGATAATCGCTGGAATAAGAATAACGACGTTAACGAAAATAGTACATATAGAGTATCTGATAACTTTATTCCCATTGCTTTAACACTGGTTGGAAACAATTCTGCAGTTAAAACTGTAGGTACTATACCTAAACCAAGTTTGAACGCAACGGCAAAAGCCATAACTGCAACAACTGGAATCCAGTTATACGCACTGACATCGACTCCAGAATTTTTAACAGTAAAGTAAGATGCAATAGCTATTAAAAACATTCCTGTTGATATACTTGAGACAGTTAAAATACTTTTCCTTCCGACCTTATCCACCGTACTTACTCCTGTTATAGTTGCAACCAGTACAAGAAACGAGTAAATAATGGCAGTTGTATTTGGGGCAAGTATCGAATCGGCATCTTCTAATATTGTATGAAGATTCATTAGTACAACGTTGAAGCTACTTAAATGTTGGCCAGCATTCAACACAATTATGATCAATAATGCTTTCCGATTGCTTGGTACCAAAACTAAATCTATTGGTCTTCCTTTTTCATGACTTTGCCGTTCAACTGCTGCTTGTATTTCACTAAATTCCCTTTCAACATCTTCTGATGATCTTAAAATCTGCAAAGACTTCTTTGCTTCTTCCGGTTTATCTTGTAACAATAAAAAGTAAGGACTTTTGGGCATAAAAGGAAGCGTAATTAATTGCAAAACTATAAAAAATGCTCCCACTGCTGATGAAACTGCAATAGATACAAATGGTGCTATGGAATACACTAAAATTATCCCAATTTGTAACATCAAGTATATAAAAGCGCTCAGAGATCCTCTCATTTTTTCATCCGATATTTCACTCATGTATATAGGCACTGAGACAAAAGTTATATCAATAGCCATACCACTTATAAAGCGTGCAACGTACAAATATGTCACAGATGAAGAAAATGCAATAATAATCCATGATATTAGACCTTCCACAGCGGCCATCAAGATTGAATTTCTTGGTCCTAATTTATTTACACAAAATATTGAAAAAGGTAATCCGGCCAAACCTCCGATCACGTAAATGTTTTCCAACCACTCCACATCCGATTTCTGCACTGGTACTGGAGAATCCTCCGATTGAAGTATTAGCACAATTGGTGCTGTCCACGCCAGTTGCATTCCATCGGAAATGGCGTTTAAGGTGGCTGAAAAGAAACAAAATATTAGATAAACGACTATTTTGTAACCAGTCATATACTGAATATCATATTTCTGATCAATTTTTTTTTCATTACATTTTTCTGAATATAATTTTCGAATAATAAAAGTTTGCTTTATTTTGTAGCAGGCAGTTTTTAAAAGTCAGCTTAATTTTAGAAATTTATTATTGCTTTTAAAATAAAGATTGTCTTCAAAATTTGGAATTACATTTTTTACTGTTAGAAACTTGTAATATAATTCAAAATAATTCTTACCTGCAATAACAATTTTATACATTTATATTAACAAAATTTTCCTGTTGGTCAGAACAAGGTGGATTTTTCTCTAGAAATAAAATCTAGCACAAAAATTGGCTATTATGTAAAAAACCTAACTGTAAAATAATGCCGATTTAAAAAATGTATAGTTTTACTGTCGCTGTCAGTGCAAAAACTTATAAATAAATATCACAAAACACGTTTAATCGTTCTCTGTAAAAACTTCAAATTAA
Source organism: Rhagonycha fulva (assembly GCA_905340355.1). Classification (NCBI taxonomy): domain Eukaryota; kingdom Metazoa; phylum Arthropoda; class Insecta; order Coleoptera; family Cantharidae; genus Rhagonycha; species Rhagonycha fulva. The sequence goes on along the minus strand of HG996559.1, from coordinate 27,655,825 downwards.
AATTTTCTTTTCAGTTCCTATAATATATTATATTTAATAGGTTCCTACTAATGAGTCAGTTTTATTGTAAAATATGAAGTAATATGTGATAAAATTATTCATATTATGATAACAGTGGTAATTGCAAAATAACGAAGCAAAAGATGCTGAAAAGAAATAAATATCGACACCAATTGACGTTAATTTAGACAGATATCTCTGTCTGTCTATCTGTATGTAACGCTTTTTTACACTTTTGATTCTACAATGCAGTCCATGAAATATAACAAAATTTTAAACATAAAATAATGTGATGAGATTTTCTGTGAATGGAAATAGAATTTATGTCGACTGTTTGAGCTTCAATCGGTTTCAATATCTTGCGTTTTTAGGCTGGATCTGCGGGTGGGGCTATAGAAGCACTGCTCCAGACGCTAAACATATAATTAAAAAAGCATCTTTAACAGTTCATTCAAAAGTTTATGCTTTAACATTTTTCATTTATTCTACTTTTATGGACAATTATTTAAAAATTGATTGATAGGTAAAAAAGAGGAAGATAAAATCATATCACAATTTTTTAGACAAACCAAAAATGTATCGACACTTTTGGAACTAAAATATTAAAAGTTGACACAATGTAAATTATACTAAATGTATAATTTTATTCACAAACGTTTTCGCTATACCATAGCATCGTCAGGTGACTAAACAGAAAGTGTGAAAAGAATTTTGGTTAAACATACCCGCAAAGGGGCGTGGAAAGTAAGATTTTTGGGGAATTTTGGATTAGATTTTTGAAATGTAGGGGGTTATTTAAAGGTTAATGTTGGGTTTAGACGGGAGTAAAGAATTAAGTAAAATATTAGTTAAAGGGGAGGGGGTTCATTGGATTGGTTTTGGGGGGGGGGATATATTGAAGATATTTAACAATGGCGAATTGTTAAGATCAAATTGACTATTCAGTAAGGTACATTGGTATTTAAGTCTATTAATTTCCATAGCCTCCAAGAACTCTAATTTTTTACTTTTTGACTCAACGTGTAAAATTTTTTCACCAAGAAGATAAAATCCTTCCCAAGAAAATGAAAATGTTTAAAAATTAACAAAAGAATTTAAATAATAACTGATGTACTCTCGATTCTATCCCTCTCGACTATTCCTACATCCGACACTGAGTTAAATCGTATGCAATTATTGAAAAATATCGTAGAAATTAACAGAAAAAGACGTATAGGAACATTTTTGAACGAAATGAGTAAGCAGAAATTGCAACAATCAATGTTAAATAACTTGTTGAAAAAGACGCAATATCCTGCAATGTTTTCATTTCATATTTTCATCACGTCTAATTTAGTTTTGCTACATCCTACTTTGATTTTCTTGGTTTAATAATTTTCAATATCCAGTGGCAACAGTGAAATTTTATTGGTCTTTTAAAATCCTTCAAACTGTAGCACTTTTAAAACAACTTTAAAGCAATTTTAATGCAGATTATTAAAAATTGGGATTTTAACTGTCATAACATATTTTAAATTTATTTAATTGTGCGGTTGTGATATAAAATCGCTAATTAACATAATCAAAATAATAATCCATTATAATAGTTATTAATTATTACTAAATACAGTTTCCTGCTCCCGATCACGTAAATGTGTCTTATGTGCATGGCTTCACCCGACGTAAGTTGTTCATTGCGTTTGTTTATTAGTTACCGTTGGCGACGGAACTTAATAGTGTCACTTATTTTCCTTGGAAAATAATAAACGTATGACATACAAATTTGATTTATATTTGTTTGCCGTTTCTAAGGAACGGACAAGCAAAGCAAACTTATAAATTAAAAATAATGAAATTAAGGATACGACAAGGATACGTAACCCCTTAATGCGTTTAGTAGTGTATTTTATCTTATATTGGCTAAAGATAATTTAATGTGAGTAATTAACGATAAAATATATTGTTGCGCATATTTTCGAGTTGCATATAAAAAAATAATAAAAAAAAAGATTATTTGTATAAGATAAAATATAAAAGTCGATAAAAATTTACCTCTGTTGTATTGATATCTCTGTTTTAAAATTTGAAACATTTAAACGAACTTGACGGTTTTATATAGAAATCATTGCTCTGTTTACCTTTTGGTTATATATGGAATTTACGTGCATTATAAATGACGATTGATGTGTGATTAAAAAGAGCTGCGCTTGTCTACAAGGATCATTTCGGTTAGGTAAAATAAAGTCTGATCTATTTTTATTTGTTTTTTGTATCATTTTGCTCCAATTGCAATTTACGTTGTTTACACTAAAAATCGCGTTTTTAAATCAATTTGGTTTGGATTAATTTATTATATAACTTATATATTGTTCATTTTTAACGATAAGTACACACCAAATACTACTTAATGTAGTCACGATTAAGGGCACTATGTGGCGCTTCGCAATATACTATAAAACGCCAATAGCTACAATTTATTTTTAGTTGTGATAAATAGATTTTCATTTAAACGTCGGATTTCTTTCGAATACAATGAATTATATTACAATACAAATTAGATACAGTATAGATTTGATAATTCCACACGTGTATTAAACTGTCCATAAGAGCCGTCGAATTATCAAAGTTTGCTAGCGGATAAATTACGATAGGCGGCGCATTTGCGGATAAACCACGAACTAAGGAAGGCATCAAAATGCAACTGGCTATTTTTTGCGGATATTGTTTTGTTTACCTTTTTCAATTGTTTATTCTCGTTGACAGTTCAATAAATTTTTAAAGTTTTAAATACTTTTATTTGTATTATTAACAATTTCATCGTTCACTATTGGAATTATCTTATCAAATACAACTCGAGCTTTGATTTTAATCCTGATAATTTTTAATTTCTATTCACTCAGACGTGCTTTTAAAATATAGCTCGAGAAAATTTGATCTCGCTGCGCTCGATCGCTTTCGTGATTATGGATGATCAAATTTTTTCTCGATAAATTGTTGATCACGTCTTCGTTGAAATTAAAAATTATCCGGATAAAATTAAAGCTCTTGTTGTATTGCTTAAGATAATATAATTATGGTCTCTAAAATTCATATAACTTATAGGTTTGTGTTTTAATAATCTGGATTATGGAGTTGTATATGGTCTGTAGCTATAAGAGAAGCACATGCTCCTCAAAATAAAACCTTGGCCTTTTCAATAAACTTCTTTTAATTCTTATAATAATAAAATAAATGTCTTCTATTTCAGATTGCAAAAAATTCATTACGTTGATATTTTCACCATCAATAAATAGCAATCAATCAGAGAACATGCAGTGTTTTCAAAATTCTGGATTCACAAACATTTCAACGTGTGAAAAGATAACTACAAGTTGCATAGACGTCGTAAAGTTTTCATATGATTGGGAAATTCAATTTAATGACAAAATCCACACACAAGAGGTATTGTCACCCGAATTTCCAAACAGAACCAATTCTACAATAACTTGGTGTTTACTACTAGAACCCCTTGCTTCATACATAATAGACAACGGCATTAATATGTATTTTACTTTGAGGCTTAAGTTAGTCTCATGTAATGTGAAATATCTAATGGCTGATTATGTATTCAAAATGGAAGACGATGAAAACCACTCAACTGGTTCTTGGAAATTTATGCTAGATGATGCTGATAACACTTCCTCTCCCAGGAGTTTTGAGACATACCTCTCAAATTACTTACTACGTTTGCACTGCGATATTACCATTCACGACTATCAAGTCCCTCCGGTTCAAGTTCGATATCTTCGAAAGGAACTACCAGATCCACAATTTACATTTGCGGAAGAATTAAAATCTCTGTTCAAAACTGAAGAATTTTCTGATATAACATTTTCAGTTGATGGAAAGGAATTGAAGCTTCACAAAGCAATCTTAGCTTCCAGATGCCCAGTTTTCAAAGCCATGTTCGAGCACGAAATGTCGGAAAAAATTCACAGTCGGGTAGAAATAACGGATATAGAATTTGATATCCTCAGAGAACTGATGAGTTACATTTATACCGACAACGTGTCTAATTTGGAACAATGCGCTGAAAAATTGTTGGTTGCTGCTGATAAGTACTCGTTAGAAAAACTAATTGTCAATTGCGAAATTGTCTTGTGCAAGCAGCTGTCAACTGATAATGTTGCAGAAATGTTTATATTTGCAGATAAGTTTAGTTTGTCTACATTGAAGCTCAAAGCTAAAAATTTTATTAATGATAACGCGAAAGATGTAAGTAGTACTCCTGGATGGAAATCGCTGGTTTTCAGCCATCCACAACTTCTTGAAGAAGTATTTCTTGCTGTCGCTATAAAATAATTTTTTTTTACTTTGTATAAGCATAAGTTAGTTTTTTTTTTTAATTTGTATTCTTTATAAATTTAGGTTATAAATTGTAGAAGGTTGAAAGGAGTAATAAATAAAAAAATTTATTTGTTTTTTACGACCACAAATTTCTACTAACTGTATATTGTATTTTTTTGTTTTTTTTTTTTGGAAAAATAAATAAATTTTACTATTGTATGTCATTTGTTTTCAATTTCAACAACAAGCAAATTAAGCCACAATGCTCAATATTTTGATTGTACTTAATGATAACCAAATGAGAGATTGAACACAAATCAGAACACTATATTGAAGCTTTAGTCAAAAATTAAGCCTCCAACACAAAATAGTTTGACTGCTTCACTTCAGAAGCAACCAATTTAGTTTTGGTTATCACATAGATTCCATTCTCAATAAATCTCTCTTTAAAGACCTTCTCTTTGTTACTTTGCAACTTTAGAGACTTTTCAAATACAAGTAGCATTAAAATCATCTACGGTGCTCATGCTAGAAGCATTTTAGAGTATGGGTATCTTATTTGGTATCCAATCTTCATTAAGCATCAAGCTCAACTAGAGGCACTTCAGCGTAGTTTCTTGAAATACCTCTATCTAAAAGTGTGTGAACCTAACCACTGCGTTAAATTAATAAACATTATTGTTTTTTTATTTAAACATATAAACAAAAAATACTTAAATAAGCAGTGCAAAAATTAGAACATGCTTTTTTTTAAGTAAAACGTTTAGGAACTTTCCTACTATCACAAAACATTTCAATAAAGGTACATCATTTATAATGTAATTACGTTGCCTACTTCAGTAACTACGCTTTCACTTTTTTGTTTACTAAGTACTTTTCTATTTATGAGGTTTGGTTGCACCACCCCCTTTAACATCATTTGAATTTCTTCTAATGTTTTTCCTTTTGTTTCAGGGACATATAATAATGTAAATATTGCTGTCAAAAAGCTGGATACAGCAAAAATATAAAATGGAACATGCATTCCGTAGTGATCGGATAATTGCTGGAATAAGTACAACGACAATAATGAAAATAGCACATCCAAAATATCTGATAGTGTCATTCCTATTGCTTTAACACTGGTCGGAAATAATTCTGCAGTTAAAACTATGGGTACCATTCCTAAACCAAATTTATATGTAGCGGCATATACCATAACTACAACAACTGGAATCCAGTTATACGCACAGACGTCGACTCCAGAATTTTTTACAGTAAAGTATGCTGCAATGACTATTAAGGACATTCCTGTAGATATACTTGATACCGTTAAAAGGATTTTTCTTCCAGTCTTATCCATTGTACTTGTTGCTATTGAAGCCGCAACTAGTAAAACAACTGAATAAATAATGGCAGCTGTATTCGGCGCAAGTATCGAATTTGCATCTTCTAATATCGTATGAAGATTCATGAGTATAATACTAAAACTACTAAAATTTTGGGCAGCATTCAATACGGTTATAATTATTAATGCTTTCCGATTACTATCTACTAAAATTAAATCTATTGGTCTCCCCTTTTCCTGACTTTGTCGTTCTACTGCTTCTTGTATTTTACTTAATTCTTTTTCAACATCTTGAGATGATCTTAAGATTTGCAAAGATTTCTTTGCTTCTTCCGGTTTACCTTGTAACAGCAAAAAGTAGGGACTTTCGGGCATGAAAGGAAGCGTAATTAATTGTAAAATTAAAAACGACGCTCCTACTGCTGATGAAACTGCAATGGATACAAATGGGGCAACCGAGTAAACCACAACTATTCCAATGAGCATCATCAAATACAATATGGCGCTCATGGAGCCTCTAATTTTTTTATCCGATATTTCGCCTAAATACATAGGCATTGAGATGAAAGCTACATCACCAGCCATACCACTTATAAAACGTGCAATGTACAAATATGTCACCGATGTAGAAATTGCAATTATAATCCATGCTACCAGATTTGGTACAGCAGCTATTAAGATTGAATTTTTTGGTCCAATTTTATTTACACAAAGTATTGAAATTAGTAATCCGACAAAACCTCCGATCATGTAAATGTTTTCCAACCATTCCAGTTCCGATTTTTTTATTGGTACTATGGAATCCTCCGATTGAAGTACTAGTGCAATTGGTGCTGTCCATGCATATTGCATTCCATCGGAAATGGCGCTTAAAGTAGCTGGAAAACAAACAACGTATATTAGATAAATATTCCGTTCGAAAGGACAATGAGATTAAATTAAAATTACAAATTTAATTTGAAAGTAAATGGATCTACCTGAGTTGTTGTTTCCAGAACGTTCAAAATTTGGCATTAATTTTGCTTTATTGGTAAATTGTAAAAAAACTTGTAAATTAATTTAAAATAATGCTTACCAGCAATAACAATTATTAACATTTATTATAATAAAATATTCCTGTCAGCAAGAACAGGATGGCTTTTTCTGTGAGAACAATTTTCAGCACAAAAAGTTGGCCAATTTTTTTGTTCCAGTAATTATTAAAAGTGCTATAATTAAAAATTCTGCAAATATACTGTCGCTGTCAATACCAACAGTTTTAATCATTTTGCTTGTAAAAATTATAATTTAAAATATCATTCTTAGTTGTAAATATTTAATAGATTCTTGCTAACGAGTCTCTTTTATTACAAACAGTGAAAAAATACTTGATAAAAACAATTATAAGATAACATACTGCATAGTAAAACTTGCGATATAATCACGGTGTGGAAACTCATACAACAAAACTGGTACCGTGATATTTAATTATAGACTATACCAGGCGTCGGCAACCTATGGCACGCGTGCCAGGCTTGGCACGCGATGGGGTTCTGAATGGCACTCTACAAATAATCAGGGATATATATTAATATATAATAATAGGGAAATAGAATTAAGGCGGCACCCTGAATCATATTGGTAGAGTGGCTTGGCACACCACAGCTAAAAGGTTGCCGACCCCTGGACTATACGTTTAGATGGCGCTATTTTATAAAAATCTGCTTATTAAATTTTTACACATAATTAGTAAATTTCAGTTTTCATGTTTATATCACTCCGGATTTTAATATTATGGTTATACAAATTTTACAATAATAAACACATCAATACAACTGTTAGTTCAATCGACATTAGATTTTCTAGCCGTTCTTGTGAGCACTAAACGCCTCTATTTGGCCTGAAAGCGTCTGATTTCCTATCAAGCAACTATTTAATTTCTGATCAAAAATACTAAATATTAACCAACGGTGCCAATCCCAAAGCTACGTTTAACACAAATTAGAAACCATTATTTCTAATTGCACTTACCAGCCAAACCTGCAATGACGGTTTGATGATAATGAGGTTTTCGACCTACGGAAAAATGCTGCACCATACTCACGCATTATTCATTAAATTTAGCAAAACTTATGTATACGTTCACTTTGTGCAATTTTTATTCAAATCACAACTAATAAAAATATATTCTGGTTTGGAAAAAGATCACAGCAGGAAAAAATTACACCGATTATAGCTTTTTTTTTAGATTTTTAGCTTAAGTGATTACATGTTTTTATAATCACTCTAGGTAGTAAACACTAGCATTAATACGAAATATATTTTTGCAAAATTGTAAACAATAATTATTTATTTTGCAAAACGAATGAGATATTCATTATTTAGATTTTTATAACAATTGTCTGGCTAAAGTACAACCAAAAGAAAAAATGTTAACAAACACGGTTATTTGGAAAGCTTACGTAAAAATGAGTAGGTACATTTAAAAAATTTGTTATCTAACAAATTTAACACATCAATAGTCATTGCAATGATAACTCGGAGCATTTACGGAAAAAGTTATGTTTATTTTTCTTTTTTTTTTAAACAAAATATCAAGAATCGTAGTATAATTTTGAAGAAGTAGGTTCAGTTGTTTTCGAAATATTTTTTGTACCATTTGGTATACCTACAGATAGAATAGTCATAATATAACCCAAAATACATGGCATCATCCCATAATTATTATACAAAATGTAATTCTTGCACTGTAGAGCTAAATACCCAACAATACCTGCAAAAAAACAGTAAAAAAATTTATAGAATATCTGACAGCCAAGCTGCGATAAAATTGTTAAAAACTGATAGGTGTGAGTTTCTTTCCAAATAGAAATGCAGTCAATCCCCCAAGAGACTGGCCAAGGGCAACAAAGTAGCTCTCCACTGGGTGCTGGGTCATGAGAGAATTGAGAGAAATGCATGAATTGAGAGAGCTGGTAAACTCAGGTTTCAGAACCCCCAATTGGACCAGGACAATTCTGTGGGTTTTCTAAAATATCCAAAAGGGCGGAAATTTGAAAATCCAGAAGTGGGAAACAGAAAACAAAAAAACCCATTAAAATCGGAGATGGCAAATTGAATTTTATATTTCACTTTAATCATTTTGAATATGTTACAAAAACAAAAAAAATTCAGAAAATAATGCAGTTTTCAGCAGTGCAACTTGAGTATGTAATTTCGTTATGCAAAGCTAAATAATTTGCAAAAAGTAAGGTTTTACCAAAAACATTTCTTTAGATACCAAAACCCATTAAATGGTAACTTGAAAAAAAAGGCATGTGTTAAGTACGATTTTTTAAAGCGTTTTTAGAAACAGCAGGCCTTGATATAAGGGGTAAACCGGGCTACCTGGTCCGGACGGCAATTCAAGAGAGTGCCAATTACACTCAGTATATTTGTTTTGTAAGTTTTCTAAAATCTTTAAACTTAAATGCTGGAGGAATGGCGGAACAGGACTTTTGGACTCCGGGCATCAAACTTATTTTATTTTCTGGAGAGGAACATATCAAACCTAGGTTTGATTCCACCGGTCGAGTTTAGGTTAGTGTTAGGATGTCGATGGTTTGGTTTGATTTGTTTATTTGCTCATGGTAGGTAAAATATGGTATGATTCTGTAGAGCTCACGATTAATTTTAAATTTAGAGCAATTTTTTTTACAATGAAACGTTAGCTTAGTAAATCTCATATAAATAACATTAATTAATATTTAAGTGATAACTATCGTTAACAAAACAATCATATTTTCTTGCGAAATGATAGAATTTACTACTGCTTCATGGTCACACCCAAAAAAGTACATATTATATATTTTTACTACCTATAATTATTTAATACTTAATTAAATTATCAAAATTATATGTTGTGTTAAAATCAAATTTAGAGCAAAGTGCACAAAGATAATGAAACTTAAATAAAATGCAAGCTTTAGTATTGCAATTGCATTTCCTCTAAAGAGGAGAAAAAGACTAGAAAATATACGGTAAGCGATGAAATATAAATCAATCGATACCAATAGGAAATTCAGCATTGGTTGTGAAGCATTAAAGCTAGATGATCAAGAGCTAAGTCTGACTATATCTTGCCTCACGAGCCTATGAGCTGAACCTAACAAGAAGCTGTAAGACCAGCCCTTAATTTCAGGGTTAAATTAAATTAAGTACAATTAAACAACTCAACATCTGAATGATAAATCACTCATTACTGTGAGTGGAATAAGATAAAATTTATAGTAATATTTTAACTATTATGTTTACAATTTTAATAATAATAATCAACCCTCAAAATTTGTATTAATAAATATTTGTTACATTATATCTACTTTATGAAGCAATGTCTATTATTTCCAAATGAGGACATTTCTCCCAAATTAAATTAAAGATACCAAGTTTCAACCCCTGAAGATCATTCAAAGGGAATAGAAGATTAAAAGTACGACAATACTGCTATTAAAACATACACAACATAAGCAAATTTTGTTTTTCTTGTAAAGCGCTTATCAATAAGGATTTAAGAATAATACATTGCTTAAAACATTCATAAACATAACATAAATCTTATTATACAATAAATGAAGCACTTGCAAGAATAAGTAATTTTATATTATTATAACCTCCTAAACTGCTGTTATTGCTTGAAGAAAGTTTAACTACAAGGAGAAGGCTAACATTGCTTATCATCAATTTTTCCCATTGTTATTATACCCGATCTTTGCAAATAGAACTTCATCCGGTGAAAATTTACAATTCCCTAATTCAGCCAATTTGTAAATAATCAAATTTCGAAAATAACAAATGCCTATTTGCAATATTTTGCTTTAAAACCTACATAGGTAGCGATGAGACAAAAGCTACGTCATCAGTCATAGCACTTATAAATCGCACAAATGCACAAATATGCCACAGATGGCAAAAATTCAATTATAATCCACAAAACAAGATTTGGCTCATTATCTATTAAGATTGAATTCTAAATTTCGTCTAAATTTATTCACACAATATTAAAATTGGTAATCCGGCGCAACCTCCAATTATATGCATTGTCCAACCATTCCAAATCAGATTTTTTGTTGGTACTTGATACTTCTCCGACTGAATGCTGTACATGAGTATTGCATTCTAATTGACATGGCGCTTACAGAGTCTGAAAAACAATAACAAAATATTAGATCAACAGTTTATGTAGGTACATACCTACTAAATAAATATTCTACAGATAGCGTAAAAGCAATTGCCAAGTCTGAAGTTTCAATTGATATTTCATAAAATATTTTAGAAGCGACATCTATGAATTGTGTCCAGTGGCCACCATAGTTCAGTGTCATGATTTCAGGTCGTCTCCTGTACTGCATGGTTCTGTCTCCAAATTGTTTTGCCAATTTTATCAATGGCGTTGGCTATCTGTATATTTAAGTTAGTAATATGTGGTTTATGGTCCCACATTAAAAAATATAATTTTTTTTAAGTTAGTAAATAATCGCCATTATTATATTGAAATTTGTGGGTTTAGGTGCACCCCCCCCCCCCGCTTAATAATTTTGCAAATACTTCTGCACCGATTAAAGATAAAAAATGAAAACTCATTGAGATTCAAACAGAAATGTCTTCTCAAAATTTGACTATTTAAAGAATTGAAGCTCAATACTCTAACCTACTTTTATTTGAAAATTATAGTAACACACCAGATGTCATTAGTACCTAATTTAGGGCACTACTAGAGCATTTAAGAACTATTAGAACTTCAGTAACATTTAAAGATTTTGTTTACGTGGGATGCGCTTATCAAAGGTGTAATATATTATTAATTAAAATATTAATTTATTAATAAATTGTATGTATTGTATACAATACATTAAACCACTAATAAAGTAATAAAAATTCAGCTTATTATCATACTTATAATTTTTAATTAAATTTTTTTAGTTTATTTCCTTGATCTTTTGGATTTAGTTTTTTAATATTTTTTAAGTTTTTTCTAGGATCAACAAGCAGGTAAATTTGTTAAGATATAAAATTGAGATAAACAAAGGTAAAACTTAATTCTTATCATCTCCCCTAGTAACGCAATGGCAAACCACAAGTTTGACAAAATGAAGTATAAAACTTTGTAGTTTGAAGAAAGTTTAGGTTAGTTTACAGATTGTGGTTTAGTTTGATATGAATTTCTGTCAATGTAGTAAATTATATATGAGCTATAATCAAATTTATTCAAATTATATATGCACACAACTAGAAGAGCTGTTGTGTTTTTCAAGGACCTTTATTGGCATTATATTATCTTCATTAGCCTTGCATTTATTATACAACATTTACCGTAATATAATGTAATATATATCTACATTATAATATAATAATATAATCAAATTGTGAATAATTGCAGGTTGCTCAAATATTTGATAAAATTATACTGGTATTATATTTAATTTTTTTTACATTTTTTTAATTTCCATTGAATTTTAATGTAGCTACTTAGATTTGTAAAAGTATTAACTTGGCAAAAAAAGTTTATAATTATTAAAAAATGATGTAGCATTAAATAATAAATTATTAATGATAGTTTATTTATAATGGGTTAGATCGACCCTCAAGTAAATTTTGACTCGTGGATTTCAGAATTAGTTTCATAATTTGTACAAAAATCTATTACATTTACTCTAAGTAAAAAGAAATATAATACAGTAATTGTAAATCAACTCACCATATCTACTACAATCACTAATTACCATTTAAATCCTTAAAGTTTCTTCTGGTATATCTATGATTATTCAGCTAATTGTTAGTCAAGTGTAGCTAAAATTACAAGAAATTCAAATAAATTTACATAGTTTAAATCACCTGCGGCTCATTTACTTACTTGAATCAAGAGGAATTGATGTAGCAGCCATTCAAACTCGCGATTACTCTAAAATTTTTGATAAATTTGCAGTGCGTTTAACCCAACTGAAAAACATCTTGGTGTTTCTTGATATAATTCAAGTAAAATAAATTTTTTCCTAGGTGCAAGCTCAGAAGTAATTGGTAGGTAAACAAAACACACCAATTAAGCAGGTAAATTATACTTAACAAAATATTACAAAATATCCGAGAAGGTACAATAACAACTTTTAGTAAAAACTCCAACCATCGTATTGACCTTTTTTTCCAAATTGTTCACAGATATATTTGGTAAAGTCAAGTTTATAAAATCACAGGTTAAAATGCAGTTTGATAGGAATTTTGGTTAATTATTCCTTCTATTGTTTTTCTTGTACTAAGTTTTTTTTGTATGAGGTTTGGTTTCACTCCTTTTAAAATCATTTGAATTTCTTCTAAAGTTTTGCCTTTTGTCTCGGGTATATAGAATATTGTAAAAAGTGCTGTCAGGATGCTGGACAACGCAAAAATGTAAAATGGTACATGCATTCCGTACACTTCGCCTAATTTTTGATATACGTATACTGCCGCTATAGCAAATCCATCATACATAAAATCTGATATGGCCATCCCCATTGCTTTAACACTGGTCGGAAATAATTCTGCAAGTAAAACCATGGGTACCATTCCCAAACCATATCTGTATGTAGCGGCAAATACCATAACTGCAACAACTGGAACCCAGTTATATGCACTCACATCTACTCCGGAATTTTTTACGGTAAAATATGACGCAAGAGCTAATAAAGATATTCCTGTCATTGCACTGGACAACGCCAAAAGCATTTTTCTTCCAGCTTTATCAATTGTAACGGCTGATAATATGGCTGCAAGCAATAGAATAACTGAGAAAATAATGGCAGCTGTGTTTGGCTGAAGGATAGAATTGGCATCTCCTAATATTGCATGAATATTCATTAGCATGACACTAAAGCTACTAAACTGTTGGGCAGCATTCAATACCGTTACGATTAACAACGTCTTCCGATTGCTACTTATCAAAACTAAATCTATAAGTCTTCCTTTTTCCCCACTTTGCCGAACAACAGCTGCTTGCATTTCGATAAGCTCTTTATCTACATCTTGTGATGACCTTAACATCTGCAATGATTTCCTTGCTTCTTCTGGTTTCTTTTGCAACAACAAAAAGTAAGGACTTTCGGGCATAAACGGAAAAGTAATTAGTTGTATAATTAAGGAAAATCCAGCTACTGCTGATGAAACTGGAATAGATACAAATGGTCCTACCGAATAAATGACAATTAAACCGATCTGCAGCATCACCAGTATAAAAGTGCCCAGAAAACCCCTAATGTTTTGGTCGGCTATTTCTCCTATATACATGGGCACTGATACAAAAGACACAGCACCACCCATACCACTTACGAAACGCGCAACGCACAATAATATCACCGATGGAGAAAACCCAATTATAATCCATGCTATCAGATTTAGTGCCGCAGCTATTAAAATTGTAGGTTTTCTTCCGAATTTATTTACAGTAAAGATTGTGATGGGTAGTCCTGTTAAGCCTCCTAACAAGTAAGTGTTTTCCAACCACACAATATCCGACTGTTGAATTTGTACTGGAGAATTATCTGATTTAAAGATTTGTATGATTGGTGCTGTCCATCCATATTGCATTCCATCAGAAATGGCACTCACGGTGGCTGAAAAAAAGTAACGGATGAGTAAAGTTAACAAAATGCCAAACATGGCATCTAAATGGCGTCCTACGTGGGGCACTTTTAAAATGCTGAGTGTTTTGCTTTTCTGACCTATAAGTTTTTAGTGTCCGGGCTTATTTAAAGTAAATTAACAAATCGGAAGAGGAAATTAATTCCCTACTATAAACACGAAATATCCCTTGATGACAATAGCCCAAAAAGTTTTTTTTTTGTTATAATAAAATCTTTTTACCTGTAAATCCTTAAGGATTTGCAGAATTTGGAGACTAATTTTTTAAATGTTTGAGAAAGGGCCATTTGCTAGTTATTTATTAATATGGATTTGCATTACCTTTTGTCGACCCAAAACTACATTTAACACAAATTGGAAACCAATATTTTTAATTACACTTACCAGCCAAACTTGCAATGATTTGAGGTTTTCGTCCAACGAAAAATCCAGGATCACCATTGTCGCGCATTATTCACTTTGTGCAATTTTTGTTAAAAACACAACTAACAAAAGTTCATTTTTAGTTGTAAAAGATCACACTGATTGTAGCTTTTCTTTCTTGGATATTAGCTTGAGCGATTATGCCTTGTTAATTATTCAAGGTAGTAAGTATTACCTGTTAATACGAAACATATTTTAATGAAATTGTAAACACTAATTCTACTAATTTAGTAATGAGATATATTTATTTATTCAATTCAATTTTTATAACGATTGTCTGTCTCTAAAGTTCAACCAAGTGTAACAATGTTAACGGACAAGGTTATTTGAAAAGCTTACGTAAAATTTGTAGGTAGGTACTAGGTACATTTTAAAAATTTGTTATTTAACACTCATTGAAATAACCATCCGGCAAATTGTTTTACGTTTAATTCTTTCCATATAAAAATTGTTAGTTTATTATTGTTCGTCTTGGCTTGTAAGTGTTTTTTCCTATATTTAATTCCAAAACCCAATAACATATTGGATTTAATTACTTCTGCATAATACCTTAAAAATTTTGGCTTTTAGCTCTATTTCTGAAGAGCAACAGAAACGACAAAAAGAGAAATTGTTTACCTTTAATAGATTAGGTGTAAAAGATTTTGAATATTAATAATTTTAAAGTGTTTAATTTATTCAATATAATTTGCTAGAAAGCTCCTTCGTCTTTTATGTTTCTTTTATAAAAGCATCTTTGAATAGTTGGTTTATTTATTACAAGCCAAAAAGTTTGTAGCATTTAAAATTTCTATTTGGCGTTTTTCTTACAGAAATTTTACTAATTATTACCAGAATTTCCTACCCGCTGAGAATCAACTCCTAAGGAAAGGGTTGACTAAAAGAGAAACTAAAGTCTGTCATAATCTGGAAAGAGCTTCTCCACTTTGGGTAGCCACAATGTGAATAAACTAGCCCTTGATTCGTTGCGGATGCGGAGCCTTGAATTCAGAATGAAAAGGGTAGCTTGGAAGATCTCCAAAAAAAAAGGTTAAGTTATAGCGAAGTAGTTTAATTGACAACAAAGTTTGAGAGATACTATTACAGTTGTGATAGAGATTGTGTTAAGTGATGTCAGGGGTCAGCTAATTGAACAGAGTCAGGACCGGACTCTAAGCTCTAGGTTTGATCCCCAACCCGGCTACAAAATTTATCCAACTTTATTACAATTTTTTTCTCTCGGAAGGCAATATCTGACTAAACTCCCCACCAAAATTTCTCTGATTTGTCTTGTTGAGAGAACTGATATCAGGTTCACCATATTCTGCAGGTAAAAATGCGCAGATTTTGCGCATACTTTGAACGGCGTACACACAAAATTGTGGATGTTTTCTACCTGATGGAAATATTGCAATCAAAGTCTCGCAGTGCGATTTAAGTTAATAATAGATTTAAAGATAATAAATTATCTCAATCTTCTCATTAATTGTTGAAATTGTTCCATTAATAGTAATTAGAAGACCTGGTTATAAATTTGTTGGTATGAGGTCCTTAACGCATTGGTATCTTTCAGGTTCATGTTTTCATCTTCCAATAGTCTCTCGTAGAGAACAGTGGCTATGGTAATCTGGGACAGTGAGTGAGCATAAAGAACTCGGGCAAACGCGTGACCAGACAGCATTGGGGTGATTGAATTTTTTGCAAAAACGTACTCTTAAAATTCCTTGAGTCCATTACTTATTTTCTAGAAATTTAGGCATGTTCCCCATGATCTTTTAAGGTAAATTGAGGGGTACTATAGAATCTATAACGGAAGAAATTAGCTTGATAAAAATTGTTTCCGTTAGTAGCCAAAATTTTTCGTAATATTCCTGTACTAGAAACCGCTCCTAGCTGGAAAACGTGGACTTCCACGTACCTCTTCATCTGATGCTTCTAAACTAGGAACGCCCACATTATCTCCGTTAAAAAATGATCTTTATTTCTGGTCAAACTCAACAGAACTCCCGAAACATAAATTCTCAACACTGACGTCACTGCAGAACCTAATTCAGTTCTCAAAATATTTACCAATTTTTGAGAAAAATTACTACGTTTGTCATTATTTGCTTTATAAAAAATTGGCAAAATTGTTACTAGGAATTTATGCTACTATAATGAAAAAGCCAATCGAATGAGTTGTTTTCGAGTTTATAAAATATAATTTTGAGAAATATGAGCTAGGATATGTTATTAAACTGTTGAATATATTATTAAATGTTTTATAAATTAATTAATATCGCAACGCACTAATGAACTCTCAAGGTTTGGAATTTTGACTTGAAATTTGCTCCCATAACATTATTGACACATTGAACTTTGAAATTATATTATTAAATTATAGAAAATGTAAAAACACAAAAATGTAATTTTTGTATATGCCCCCTTAAAATTAAGTATTTTTAGTTTACTTTTCAATTATCAAATAAATTTTAAATCTGTTGAGAAATTAAGGGCTATGCATCCTAATGCAATCTTTATTTCTGTCAGATATAGATATGATAGCAGTTAAGGAAGTTAAGGGTCCACACCACATTTTCTCAGAATATTTATGACATTTCTAAGGGAGAGTCGGATAAAACCGTATGCTTAACGTTGGTAAGACAATAAATTATAGTTTTGATTGTTCATAATAGTTTTTTTAAAAAGTGTTGAACCTTTTTTTTATTATCTAATTTTTCAGAAAATGAGGAAATATACGGTTTTACCTATATGGTCTGGTAGAACCGATAGGAGGCAGGAACCCCATTGGAAGTCCAAAAACTGAGATAATGAAAGACACAGGTAGTGAAGGTTATGACAAGATGAAGAGATTAGCTTCCAACTGAGAAAAATGAAAAGCTTTGTCAACCGACTGAGGACTTCCAAGACCACTTAGAAAGTACAATATTTATAAAAAAAAATTACTATACGGTTTTACCCGACTTTCCCCTACTTTTATTCACTCGATAATTCTTATTTTCTAGATCAACAAATGCATAATCAACGGCAAATTTAAAGTCATTGTGAGGGGGGGGAAAGCCTTCAGAATTTTTTACACCCTCTTTTAATAATTAAATATTAATGTTTAAATACTTAACAAATTAATTAAATTTTACATTAATGATTATTTATTTAAAAATAAAAACATGAAATAGATACATAAATAAGAAGGACAAAAAATTAAAAAATGAGTTTCTTGTCAAATGTAGGGGCACCTGTACGTAGAGGTTGCCCCTGATTACAAACTAATTATATTACAACAATTTCCTACTATCACAAATCTTTTCAGTAAAATGTACATACATCATTTATAACGCAGTTACATCGGCGGCTTCGTTAACTATACCTTCAATTGTCCGTCTTGAACTCACTTTTCTCTTTATGAGGTTTGGTTGCACCACACCCTTTAATATCATTTGAATTTCTTCTAATGTTTTTCCTTTTGTTTCAGGTATATAAAATACCGTAAAGATTGCTGTCATAAAACTGGACACCGCAAAAATATAAAATGGTACATGCATTCCGTATATATCGGATAATTGCTGAAATAAGTACAACGACGCCAATGAAAATAGTACATACATTGTATCTGATAGAGTCATTCCCATGGCTTTAACACTGGTTGGAAACAATTCTGCAGTTAAAACTATGGGTACCATTCCTAAACCACTCTTAAATGAAGTGGCAAATGCCATAACTGCAACAACTGGAATCCAGTTATACGCACTGACATCTACTGCAGAATTTTTTACAGTAAAATATGCTGCAATGACTATTAAGGACATTCCTGTTAATACGCTTGATATCGTCAAAAGGATCTTTCTTCCAGCCTTATCTATCGTACATGCTGCTGTTGTAGCTGCAACCAGTAAAACAACTGAGTAAATAATGGCAGCTGTATTTGGCGCAAGTATCGAATCGGCATCTCCCAATATTGTATGAAGATTCATTAGTATAACACTAAAACTACTAAAATGTTGGGCAGCATTCAACACGGTCATAATTATTAATGCTTTCCGATTGCTTGGTACCAAAACTAAATCTATCGGTCTTCCCTTTTCTTGACTTTGTCGCTCAACTGCAGCTTGTATTTCACTTAATTCCTTCTCAACATCTTGAGATGATCTTAATATCTGCAAGGATTTTTTTGCTTCTTCTGGTTTACCTTGTAACAACAAAAAATAAGGACTTTCGGGCATGAACGGAAGCGTAACTAATTGCAAGATTAAAAACGCTGCTCCCACTGCTGCTGAAGCAGAAATGGATACAAATGGTGCAACCGAATACACCATAATTATCCCAAGTTGTAACATCAAATATATAAAGGCGCTTAGGGATCCTCTAATTTTTTCATCCGAGATTTCGCCTACGTACATGGGCACTGAGACAAAAGCTACATCAGCAGCCATACCGCTTATAAAACGGGCAACGTACAAATATGTCACAGATGGAGGAAACGCAATTATAATCCATGATATTAGACCTTCCACAGCGCCTATCAAGATTGAATTTTTACGTCCAAATTTATTTACACAAAATATTGAAATTGGTAATCCGGCGATCCCTCCAATCATGTAAATGTTTTCCAACCACTCCACATCTGATCTTTGAATTGGTACTGGAGAATCCTCCGATTGAAGAATTGGTACAATTGGTGCTGTCCATCCATATTGCATTCCATCGGAAATGGCACTTAAAGTGGCTAAAAAAAGACAAAATATAAGTTAAGTATTTTACGTGCAGATATTAAAAAATTTTGATCAAGGTAATTAAATATTTGATGGAAAACCTACATACATTGCTACCATAATTATTTGAAAGGGAATTTTTTGTAGTGCTAATTTAAAGTAAAATGCAATGGGATTTCCTACTCTTACTGAGAATTATTCAACTTTCTAGAAATTTATGGTAATCTAACTTTGAAGTCTTTAACATTTTTGTGTGTCATAATTTTGTTGTAAAATTTGCAAAACAATCTCTAATCTTTGTACTACCACTTCATGAGTTATATCATTATCACAAATTAAACATCATTTATTTGCAGCACTTTCAACTCAGTATTTGTAATTCTTATATAGTAATTACAATTACATATTTAATATTTGTTAATTCACTATTTACGAGGTGTTGCTACCTTGATAGCCCCTGGGTCAATGCTACATTATTATGGTTAAAATTCTGATAAAAATTTATAATAACTTTCAATCAACTTGTTTAATAGTTTTACCCGTAACAATCAAACTATTCAATTTTTGTTTCACTAATAATTTAAATTTTATAAAAATTTTCCCTACTAAAAATTCAAATTACCATTAGATTTTTGGAATAGAAAATATCCTGTATTTTTACAGGGCATTTGTTAAAATTCATTTTATAACCTGCTATTTTGGAAAAAAACCACCTTAATTTTAAAAATAAATTTTTTTTCAAAATAAAGCTGGGTTTTCAAGTTATTCGTACGTTCCACACAGAAAACAGTGATTAATCGTTTGGCAAGTTTTGCTAAAAAGTAAAATTGAAATTTCTGTCTTCGTTATTTAATAGAAACCTAATGAGTGCCATTTATTTCAAAACACGAAATAATATTTGATAAAATCATTCATACATATTATATTAGCATAATGATGACGCTAATTGCAACAATTATGTAGTTCATATTATAAGTAATTATGAATAAATACATTCTTTACAATTATTCATTTCGATTTAATTATATGCAAAACCTGTGTTAAGATTGGTTTTCCCAACGATTAATAATAATTATAAAATATTATAGAAAAACTATTTAGTTTTATTATTGTTGATCTACTATTGTTAATATATTTTGTATATATTTTTTTAAATTTTAAAATGAAACGTCTGCACTAATTTTTGGCGCAGTCGCAACGGATCCAATGATAAACAAAGTATCAACTGAGCAAAGATCGTCACAAAATAATTATAATTTGGTATAGCCTCCAAAACCGATAAAAAACTTTAAATTAAGAAAACTAAAAACAAAATCATAGTGTACCGTTCCACGAAGGCCTAGTTTTTGAATTAGAGATAAGATGAAAATATATTAATATATTTTGTGAGTAAGCTCAATTTTAATTAATGGGGTTATGAATAAAAATGAGCATAAAATAACGTATATACTCAAAATTTTGAATTAAACACCTCAAATTATACAAATAAAATTTATAAGTAGATGCTTAGCATGAGTAGGTACGCCTATTATAAGAGTATCTGCTATTCATATGCTTAATTATTTTTTAATTTTATTCATACAATTCCGAGAAATATTTCAAAATTATGAGTATAAACTTCATGCTCACTTTTATTCATAACCCCCATTGTATGTTTGAAAAACTTGAAAAAAGTGGCTAAAAACAAAATCTTATTGACGGAAATTTATCCCTGGCTTAAAACCTGAATTTAAGCCAAATTCAAAGGCAGATCAATTTATTTATTTTTACTCATTAGATACAATCCCCATCGGCGGATCTATACGGAATTTGCAGTGGTGGAGTCCTCGCACTGCAAATTTTGATTAAAAAGTTGATACTGCTCAAAATAAGTGGACTGTCAATAAAATTATTCAGTAGTTTGTGGAGAAAGTTAAATTCTAAATAACATCTTCTTGTACAAAGGTTAGACATACTAAAATATTTACTTTAAACATAAATAAATACTTTACAAATGGAAATACCAATACTTTACTATAAAAATGCTATTTTGGTAATTGTTTATTTACATTTAGTTATCCAAAGCTTTCACATTATGCAAATATATTGTAGGTATATAAACATTAGAATGATAAAAAACTTTATCTCTCTGCCTGTCTGTCGGTAACGATTTCTTGAAATCTGATTGTAATAGCAAAGTAAAAAGAGGTTTAATCCACCTCCAACAAATTAGATTTAAAAACATTGTAAAATGTAGCAACATTCCAGGGGAAATGAAAAGCCGAAAAAGAAGAAGCAAAAGCAGAGAAATAAAAGCTCAGTGTTTGAGAAAAGAGCCATGTAAAAATGAATGACAAAGCTGATATAGTTATAGACATGTAAATGCTCTGATATTGGAGTAGATAGGTCACGTTGCAAGAGCGCAAAAGGGAATAGCCATTTCACAAAAATTATGAGACCAAGGGGAAGACCAAGAAGGAGATAGAAAGAGGGCATGATCAAAGATTTTTTGAAAATGAATGTGAGACATCGTGGAACTGAGATGATGGACAGAAAGATGTGAAAAAAGGCTGTGGTGGTTGCAAAAACCAATCAAAAGGTGTAAAAAAAATTCAGAATTGCAATAGCAAAGTAAAATAGAGTATAATTCCCTCCCCCCAACAAATTGGATTTAAAAACATTGAAAAACGTGGCAATATTCGACTGAATATGCCCCTTAGCTTATTTTGGGCTTTTATTCTGTACGCATCTGGCCTACACCACCTACGTCAAGCCTTACTAAAGTTTTTGATCTTAAATATTTTTAAATTATTTGCTTATGTTGTACATGCTCCAAATTTCTTCTCGTAAAAAAATTTATTAGTCCTCTCAAAAATAATGTTTTGGCTTTACTTTAAGGGCATAATTTGAAGGGTCAATCCGCACTTATTTTAATATTATAGTTATATCGTTACCGATTATTTAATATTTTATTTTGTTAAGGCGCCTCTCTCGTAGCTTAAAATACATGATCTTAAACAATTCAAAATTGTGCTGCTAATAATATTTTAAAATGATTTAAAAAAATTATATAGGTAAAACAAAACTATGTTGACACAGTACCAAAATAGTTATGTGTTTAAAAATGTCTTACTTAATTTTTTTTAAATATTTATTTTTAACAGCACAGTCTTGTGTTAAATTGAGAAGCGCCTTAACTATTATTAAGGTATTAAATAATAATTAATTTTTGTTATAGGTGGGATAATATAGAACTTTATTCTAGTACATAAAAAGTACCATCAGTAATTCAATCAAGGATTATAAAATATAAAATTTAATATAGGTATAAATTTAGTTTTTAAAAGTTTGAAAAAGTTGCATTAATCTACTTTACGTGCGCATAAGTGGTTTAAAAAAGTTGTATATTAAGCAATATTAATATCTAATTAGATAGTAAATAATAGAATAAAATCATAAATATTAAATAATGTTAATTGCGTCTTTTAGAAAATTTGAGTTCCAAATATCAAGATAATATATTATATGACTTAAATCAATCAATTTCAAAAATAAATTTATACAACTGAACTGTGAAAAATAAGACCTATAATTATTTTAGGTTACACTTACCAGCCAAAACTGCGATAATTTGAGGTGTTCGACCACCAAGCAACTTCGAATTCACAAACTCAAGCATTATTAGTATTTATTACTTAAATTAACAACAAAAATTTTAAACGATAATTTAATTTTCTTTTAATTATTATTCTTAAATACACAAAAATTTAGTCGTACATTCTTGAGTATTTCGCACCGCCAACAACGTGGATGTGGTTGTCCACATTCTTTACAATAGGAGATGTACACAAAATATTAAGATCAAACAGGTTGAGGTGCGGAAGTTCCAGATTATTTTTCCATTACTTGTTTGGACAACTCGAAATACACGAAAACCAGATTAGATTTTGAAGTTAACTTCCATACGTAGCAAAAATTTAAATGGAATTTCAAATCTGTGACGGCGGTCAATTTGATAAATATTCATTGTTTTTATGGAATTGAAAAACACTCGTTTACATATTCGTTTCGTGCAATTTCGATAATAACATTTTTTTTTACCTAACAATGAACAGTTATAGACATACCATTGGATATGCGTCGTGGGTTTTTTCGAACAGCTACCAGTAAAAGATCGCAATTTGTAAGGAATGCAACTTTTTCTTTGTAATCAACTAAATAATTGTAACTATTATTGAAATAGCTGAAATATTGGTAAATCCCAGAATTTACGAACAAATCCTAGAATTTTTTAAAATGGATATTTGGATTTACCGATATTCGGACTTTACTTTACTTTGGTAAATTTTAGGATTTACTCGTAAATCTGTCGATATTTGGGGTTTTACAGAAACACATACAAATTCCTTTAACCGAATCAAAATATTATGGAAACATTTTAGATTATGAAAATTAAAGTTGTTTTTCATCCATTAATCCAAAATTTTTGATTTTTGGGTTTTTGTAATTTTTGAAAATATTTTATTAAATTGAAAGAATAAAGTAATCAACGTCATCATCAAACAATCGTATTCCAGTTGCAGCTAAACCGCAAGGTAACACAAATGTTCACAACAAAAAGAGACCAAAGGTCATTATGATCAGCTGGTTACTATTGCAAGTGTAAATTAACTGCAATAAAAGACAAAATGTTGACAATGACAATGAAAAATGAACTACTGCACTTATTAAATATTAATTAATTACATAGAGTATAACCTCCCTCTCGATGTACCTGAACCTTGCCGTGGTGAGGGGGCTTGCGTGTTTTGAGGAAGCGGTAGGCGTGCACCTGTTAGGATGCAAACCAGGGAATTAAAACCCCCTCGTGTTTGGTCTGTTTTGGCTGGCTGGGTTCGGGCCGGGGCTTAAAAACCTTTGTGCTTGGCCATTACAGCTTGTCAATGGATCGGGACGACGGCTGCTGTGGAGAAACCTGACTAATACAGGTACCTGCGTGTTCTTGCCGTGCGCGGTGACCCGTACCGTGGGATGAAGGGATCCTGGTGGCTGAGTCAGCCCGGGGGCAGCAGTAGTTCTCCTGGGTCTGGCAACACTCCACTTTGGCCTGGATTTCCATTCAAACGGGAGGTCCGGACTAGTCCATCCTGATCAATCGGCTGCGCTGTTCCGTCAGAGGTTCAGCAGGACGAGTGTCTAGGAAAGGGAGGCATGTAAGTGCCAAACCTCTCCGGATGCTATATCTCTTGGGTAACCCTGGCGTCGACTTGTCGACGTCCCCAACGTTGCGGACTCCATGGCGGGTGGGGAGCTCTGGGAGACGAACCATTTTCCTTCGCATGGAAACCAATAAAACAATAAACAAATCAGCTGATTCGTCAGCTAAAACCACTGCAACGGGTGCGTCTGCTAAAGATACCCCGTTTGTAGGAACCCCAGATCCCCTCGCAGGGCAGCGCAGAAGGCGCGTCTGCGGGGCGGAAATGAGACGCCGTAGGAAGACGCGTGCAGAGGAGCTGGCGAAAGACAGCACTCATACGCAAAGCGCACCTACGCGTAAAACCACAACTGTTCATGAACAGGCGAGGCTTCAGAAGCCGCCAGTTCATAAACAGAAAAACAAAGTAGCTTCAAATGAAGCTACAAAGAAAAGGATGCGCTCCAACGACTCGCAGCCTTCACCCCGGAGCAATCAGGGGAAGAGGGTGAATCGCTCAAAGTCGCAACCATCAAAACCCTCCAACCTAGCGGGTTCTGTTGCCTACAGGGAGGCTGCTACCAAGCACCTCCGTGTAGCTGTGATAGACCGCTCGAACCCCTTGGGAAAACTCACCGAGTCCCAAGCGAAGTTGGTGGAAAACAAACTCATCGCTGCTCTCGATGAATACATCGAGACATACTCAGATGAGATACAAGCACCCACTTTTGGGAGCCTGCGACATGCAGGACAGATCCTTCGGATCACCTGTAAGGACCAGAGCTCTCTGGAGTGGCTAACTAAAACTATTGCAAACCTACCAGAATTATGGGAGGGAGCAAAGTTCGATGTAGTCCAGGCAGATAATCTGCCTAGACTTACTAAGGCAACCCTTTGGGTCCCGGGAGAACCGGAGCCCACTGAGGCTGTCATAAAGCGCCTGGCTGCCCAAAATAAATGGGTAAAGCCAAAAGAATGGTGCATCTTCGCCGACAACGTCAAAGAGGAGCCGCAAGGCAGACTCATTGTTTTCGGAGTCGGGAGAGAAGACGATGCTGCCATAAAGCAAAAAGGGGGGAGGCTGAACTATAGGTTCACCACCCTTAGCATCAGGTTGACAAGGATCGAGGACGAACCTACAACCAACGTCACAGAGCCTACAGCCACTACGGTCACTCCAATGGAGACAGGCGCAAGCCTGGGTGAGGCTGGAAGCTCCAACCAATAAGCTCAACAAGGTAGGCTAATGGCCTCCTTGAAAGAGCTTAACACTATACAAATTAACCTGCAGCACTGTCGAGGGGCTGTTGCAACTTTATGTCGCCACCTCGACCGCTGCACGGATACAATAGCTCTTATACAAGAGCCATGGTTAGTAAAATCCCAAGTAAGGGGTCTTACAAGACTAAATGGTACCATTTTTACAGGTAGCACAAGTAAAATCAGGACGTGTATATACATACCTGACAACATACAGGCCAACCTTCTACCGCAGCTCAGTGACGGGGACCTTACAGTGGTCCGACTCAGCTGTGACTTTGGGAATGGCCAACAGAACGTAATCATGGCGTCACTGTACCTCCCAATAGATTCACCTGAACTACCACCTTCTCGGAGGATGGTGGACCTCGTGGACTATTGTGAGCAAAGGAAAGAGCACCTCATAATTGGCTGCGACTCCAACTCCCACCATGTTGCATGGGGAAGCGGGGACTGCAACAACCGAGGTAAGTCTCTATCAGACTACTTAATAAGTACTAATCTAGAAATTCTTAACCGTGGGAACGACCCTACTTTCTATGTGTCACCCACACGCAACTCGGTAATAGACATTACCCTTGCGTCATTAAGCATTTCAAATAAAATATATGACTGGCATGTGTCAAAAGAAATGACAATGTCGGATCATAAATGGATTTGTTTCAAATTTGAAACTAAAAAAGTGGAACCCAGACAATACAGGAATCCGAGAAGGGTTGACAGGACGGCCTTTTTAGACCACCTATCCTCTTCCCTGGAGGCCAATACGTCAGGGAAAAACTTCACAAAAGAACTCTTAACAACCACTGAGGAAATCGAAATGTATACTAATGCACTTCAGAATTCCCTCACAAAAGCTTATGAGCTGTCCTGTCCACTTCAGACGGCTGGACTACGGGGTCATGCAACACCTTGGTGGTGCAAAGAACTCGACCAGCTGAGAAGGGTGACTAGAAAGCTCTACAACAAGGCGCAAGTCTCTAAAAGTGACGCCGACTGGACAGCATTTAAAATGCGACAGTCGGAGTACAAGAGACTGATACGCCAAAAACAACGAGAATCATGGAGAATCTTCTGTAGTGGTGTTGAATCAACTACCGCGGCAGCAAGACTAAAAAAGATCTTGTCAAAAGATCCACACCGGCAGCCAGGCAGCCTTCGCCGAGAGGACGGCTCTTACACAGAGACCCTCTCGGAGGCTGCTGAAATCCTGCTAAAAACACACTTTCCTGATAGCAAAACTGTCTTGGACTTTGACTGGTCCGCACCTACGGGCCAGCCGCCGACTGAGGCAGATTGGGAAACTGCAAATAAAGTCGTGAATGCGGCTAAAATAACATGGGCAATCAAGTCTTTCAGCCCCTTCAAATCGCCTGGGCTTGACGGAGTATTTCCAGCCCTACTACAGTGGGGCTTGGAATTAGTGCTCAGTCACCTGGTGCGAGTGTTTCGGGCATGCATTGCGCACGGATACACACCGAAGGAATGGCGGAAAGCAAAAGTTGTCTTTATACCTAAGCCAGGTAGAAGTGACTACTCCCTTGCTAAATCTTTTAGACCAATTAGCCTCACATCGTTTTTCCTGAAAGCGTTGGAGAGACTATGCGATAGAGAGATCCGTGATACGGTTCTGATCCACAGACCGTTACATGCGAATCAACATGCATACATCCCAGGGAGATCGACCGAATCGGCACTTCACAAGGTAGTGGAGCGCATAGAGTGGTCGTTGGATAATTGTGAATCCACCCTGGGCGTGTTTATTGATATCGAAGGAGCTTTTGATAAAGCTACCATCGAAAGTATGAGTGTAGCACTACAACTTCATGGGGTTCCCGTGATCATTGCAAAATGGATTCTTTTTGTACTGACTTGGAGAGCCGTGGAGATCAGTATTGGAGACACAAAGATTAAAGGATTTGTGACAAGAGGCTGCCCTCAGGGGGGAGTTCTCTCCCCACTACTGTGGAACATGGTAGTGAACAGCCTACTCAAACTCCTAAATGATATGGGCTATTATACCCTAGGCTACGCAGATGACATCGTCATACTGCTTACAGGAAAATATGAGAATATCCTCTGCATGCTAATGCAGGATGCTCTCAAGATTTTAGCACAATGGTGTAAAGAACACTCTCTCTCGGTAAATCCGACAAAGACAGAGCTTGTACTATTCACCAAAAAAAGAAAGCTGCCGGACATGATTATGCCCAGCTTAACAGGTACTCCTCTAAAACTAGCCGATGAAGTCAAGTATCTGGGAATAATACTTGACAAAAAGCTGAACTGGGGAAAACATTTACAGATGAAACTCGAAAAAGCTAAGCTGGCTTTCTGGCAATGTCGAGGAACAATGGGACGGTCATGGGGCTTGTCTCCTAAGATCACCCTCTGGCTCTACACCGCCGTTGTCAGACCCATGCTATGCTACGGTGCCCTTGTATGGTGGCCCAGAACCAAACAAGTAACAACAGCATCCTCCTTACACCAAATACAGAGAATAGTCTGTCTGGCTGTAACTGGGGCAATGCAAACAACACCGACTGCGGCTCTTGAGACTCTCCTCTGCCTCCCACCACTTGATCTTCATGTGCAGGAGATGGCGGTTAGGGGGGCGCTTAGGCTACGTAGTTGGAAAATATGGGACAATAGGTATGGAACTACGGCACATATGCGGATTTTGGAGGAATATTCCAGAGGAATACCTCTACTGCACTTGGAGCCAGATAGAATCCAACCTAAATATATATTTGACAGGAAGTACGACGTTCTGTTAAATACTGATAGAGCACCTAACTATGACATACGTCTATATTCGGATGGCTCCAAAAACGATGCTGGATCAGGTGCAGGAATATATTCTGCAGAACTTGACCTAAGCATAAGCATAGCGCTGGGCACATATGCATCCGTATTTCAAACGGAACTTATGGGCATACTACGATGCGCAAAAATAGTTCAGGATAGACATATCCAGAACCAACATATTCATATTATTTCAGACAGCAGGGCGGCACTCGTGGCACTTCGGAACCACAAAGTCACCTCTGGTCTGGTGCTTGATTGCATTCAGACACTGAATAATATATCTAACCAAAATGTTCTTTCCCTTTGCTGGGTTAAGGGACATCAAGGTGATGAGGGCAACACAAGAGCTGATGAACTTGCAAGACGCGGTTCCAATAGTCTTCCCTGCGGCCCGGAGCCGATGATCACGCCTTCAGTTAAAGCTCTAGATGCACTCTTAAAACAACATACCCTACAACTGCACACCCGCAGATGGGTACAAATAACAACATGTCGTCAAGCAAGGGCTGCAATAACCGCACCCTCTTGGAAACATGCTAGATACTATCTGAAACTGTCCAGAGTCAATCTGCGGATAATTGCAGGGATTCTAACTGGACACTACAGACTAAACAAACATCTTCACATGATGGGATATGCAGAAGACCCAATATGTCGTGGATGCAATGAAGAGGAGGAAACAGCCGAACATGTACTCTGTTACTGTCCGGCGTTAACTTCAACGAGAGGATCTGTGTTGGGGGACTTCTGGCCTGACATGGCCAGAATCAGGGACACTCCACCTGCCAGGATCCTAGAGTTCATCCTAACTGGATTGGCTCAGTGGGGAATGACAGGACTGGGGTGTAACTGAAACCGGAGGTAGTACAATGGGCCCGATTGGTGGCCTAAGTGCGCGCGAGCTTGTCTTGCCCTCCAGAACAAATCCAGAATCCAGAATAGAGTATAACCTGGATAATCTGAACTTACGGTAATTCAAATTCTTAATAATACAAACTCGGTTTTGCTAGAACAGTGACATAACTAAAAAATTTGTTTCCCTAGAAATCGATTTTGAAGTATTTTTTGGAATAATATTAGGAATTACTGAGCTATTTAAAGATTAAAATAATTTTTCGTTATACCGACCCTTAAAGTAGGTGTTTAAGTCCTGATTTCAGGTGCTTAAAATGCCTTTTTACGTCCTAGGCCGTTAAAAAGGGGGGCCGTAATTTTAACGTCCTAGGACGTTAAAAAGGGGGGGGGTTATAAAATAAAACACAATATATTTACGCCAAAAATTATTTATTTGAGTGAAAGTGTTTAATTTTTACGACGCAATTGGAAAACAACGGACCTCTAAATTCGTTTGTGTTCTCCCCTGTGCTGTTTGAAGAATGCGCCTGCGGCGCATTAACAATCTTCTTGAGGGAAGATGTGGATGCAGATCCCAAAATTTGATCTGAAATCTTGCCTTTGCTGTAGACGGAGTCTACATCGTAACCTACACATTGTAGGAGGAACTACACATTGTGGCAAACTGTAAAAAGTAAGCCAACAACGTGTCCTCATTGAGGTTATGTAACTCCACATTGTGTTCATTTAAAAATTTTAAGAACTTATCGTATTCCTTTTTATATATCGTCTTCGACTTCGTAGGCAGCAACTCTTCCTTTGCTTCTCTGGCGGCTTCTTCGATACTTTTACTTTCCATCTTACTAACACAACCTTTCACCACAACGTTACAAATATAAATGACTTAAGCTGCATTCACATAGGGGTATGTATATGGTTTTAAAAATGTAAGATTACCAACCTTGATTAATTACCAAACCAATCAGAAGAGCCAGATTTAAATTTTCAATACATAGCCTCTCACCACGATGTTGCGAATAAAAATGAGGTAGTTCCGGTAAAACGAAAAGCAGTTTATGCCACTCGGACGTAAACTGATTTTACACTCCTCGGAACGGTTCGTGCGTCTCGGCTCCGCTTCGCTTCGCCTCGCCTTCGAAACCCCGCTCCTCGGGTGTAAAATCTCGTTTTACGTCCTTGTGACGAAAACTACTATTTGTGACTAATAAAATATTATATTTAAAAAAATTATAGGTACTTGGTTTTAGGGTCAAAATGTTTTATTTGTTCTTCTGACAAATTTGTCTTTTTTGAACTTATTCTAATAAAAAAATTGAATGAAATGTCTTCAGGAACTAAGTGGGTGAAACAAAATTGCGGAAAAACGTGACCCAAAAACTATCTGGTTACAGCTTAAAACTAGTAGGCTAAAATAAGGAAAAACAAAAATTTACAGGTAAAAAACCGAAAAAAAGTTAAGAATTTTTAAAAAAACTGATGTTTTTTTTCAAACGATCATAACTATTTCAAAAATTGACTAATCGGAACGATTTTTTTTTTGTTATATAACAAAATATTTTTTAATTAAACAAAAAAAAATAGAAAGAAGTATCGGCCCATTATGAGGTTTGCGTTGTTATACGCGGAATAAATCAGAGTTTTTTTTTGAAATAAAACAAGGACTGGAAATTCGTGAAAATCTAAAAAAAAATTTTTTTCGATTACATAACTTTTCCATTCGGTATGGTAAAGTAAAAATCAAAAATCAAAAGTAGAAAAATTTGAAAAATTCATGATTTTCTCCAAAAAAAATGAAAAATTTTGTAGAATCCAAGTTTGAATATTTTTTTGTATTTTTTCTTGAAAAGTACGTTTAAAGACAAAAAAACAAAAAAAAACGATTTGATTAGTCAATTTTTGAAATAGTTATGATCGCTTGAAGAAAAAAAACATCAGTTTTTCTAAAAATTCTTAACTTTGTAAACAATTTTGAAAAAATTTACAGAACTGTTTTTGGTATTTTAACGAATATTTTAAAAGTATTTGAGCATATCAATCAAAATTGTAAATTATAATTTTTTAATTAAATAAACAAAATTTTTAATTATATTCCAAATTATAACAGTTTCAAAATATTAAAATGCAACAGAATTAATCGTCTGTGGAGAGCAGCGTCGGAATGAACGTAATGTTTGTCCTTATGCGATGAACGTCATTGTACGTCGCCTACTTAATTTCCACAATATGCAGCAATAAAAACCATCCATCTCTGTTTAATAACAGAAATTATTTAAAAGCCATTATTTTATTGTTTAAAAATTAATTGTACTATTAAAAATTTTTGGGAATGTCTTTTGCAACTTTTCGTAATGAATGCTAAAAACCATCCACTTTCTTGAACATTTTTTTAATAAAAAGTTTTTTTTATTCTATGTTTTTTTTATTTTATTTTATATTATATGTAAATCTTAGAAATCAAAAAATTTTTTTTTAGCAAGAAAATAACATTAAAATCAAGCAATGGTAAGTACACATTAAGTATTTTCACTAAAAATCTTAATTTATAAAACTAAAAAAGTAAAGATACTAGAAAGTAATTTACTACTTTTGTCTAGCTGTCTCGGCACTCAGGAAAAATGAGACAAGATAATTAGAAAATTCAAACCAAACCTCGCAACTTCATATATGCGAGGGTAATACATAACTCCAGCCCCGGATTTAAAGAGAGGCCTGCCGGGGTGTTTGTTCCGGACGGCAGCTCAAAGATCACTAAATTTATATATTTGAACTCTTAAACTTATTTGATCTTTAAACTCAAATTCTGGTCAAGTACTTGTCCCGGTTTGGAAAATTCGTAGATCCGGGGCAGCATATCCTCTCTTTATTCGCAGATCATAAAGATTTAAATAGTGAATATCTTGTGTCATTGATTTTAAAAAATGGCAACAGTTTTAAATAGAATAAGAAACCGGCAAGTCTGGGAGGTATAGAATACCCCCCTCCCCCCAGGATATACACAAGAACATAAGAACATTTGTTGTAATGTCAACAAAAACAAAGAAACTGCACAACTAAAGGAGTATGTAATGAACTTTAACCTAATCCCCCATGTGTTCTTATTTTAAAAAAAATTCAGTAATAAATTGTTTAGTCACCCTTTTGTAGATATCCTGGATACGCCACTCTCGTCTGCAAAAAAATGCCAATTTAGTAGTAGAGCGTAATTTCACTTTTGATTATCGTGACGTCACTGACTTCCACAAACAATTACACTCTAGCAGTTTCAAATTTAAATTAATAATTTTTTTAGATAAGTTGAAATATAAAATTAATAAATTATACATTAAAAAGTGATATAAAAACATATAAAAAATTAATTAAATAATACTTAATAATGAATGATAACAAATAGATAATAAAAATAGCCTAGTTTAAAGGTTGTACTACATTAAATAATCGTAACAGTGATTAGTATTCGTCACGTCAATTCCTTAAATTCAATTACTGTCTTCCATCAAGCACTACTTTCGTACCTCTTGGATGTTCCTATAATTACATTAGTACATCAAGTTATTTCTCGGCTTAAGAAAGATGAAATTTTTCGAAACAGTGTATTTAATTTGTATGTGGTTGTTTTGCGCTGAAAGTGCAAAAATTTTGGGAGTCTTCCATTTTCCAGCGTATAGTCACTATCAGTTAGGTGCTAAGTTATTAAAAACCTTAGCTGAACGAGGCCATGAAGTTACTGTTATATCCCCTTACGCTGAAAAAACCAAACAGAAAAATTATAGGGAAATCATCTTGAGTGACTCTTTTCAGGGGGTTGATGGTATGTAATACATAAATCATTATAATTTATTAACTTTTTAAAAAGGCCATATTCAGCCTAATTTAAATTTGATAACTTTAAATATTTGTTTCAGAAATGAAGAAAAATCTTTATAATTATAGCGATATACATCCAATTTCAAGCTCAATATATTTAGAAACTATAGGTGCCGAATATACAGAAATGACTTTAAGTCATCCAAATGTGGCAAAACTTTTGAAATCTGACGAAAAGTTTGATTTAGTTCTACTAGAACAGTTACTAAATGAAGCCTTTAAAGGATTTTGCTACAAATTTAATGCTCCTTGTGTGGTACTAAATCCAATCCTGCCTGGTCGCTGGTCAAATGCACAAATGGGCAATCCTGGTTCACCATCGTACCTTCCCGACATGTCATTGAATTACGACAGTTTTATGAACTTTTTCCAACGACTTAATAATGCTTTCGTTACTTTAGTAACAACCATATATTTCCATTTAGTCTCAATTCCAAGACAAAACGAAATTTTGCATAAATATTTCCCAGATGCACCTCATCTTAACGATCTCTATTACAATACTTCCTTCATGCTTCTAAACAGCCACGTAAGTGTTAACGCTCCAGTACCTATGGTACCGAACATGATTCCTATCGGAGGGTATCACATTAACGAGCCTAAACCCTTGCCCAAAAATATTCAAGATGATTTAGATAACGCTACAAATGGAGCAATTTACTTTAGCATGGGTTCAAACTTGCAAAGCAAGTACATGCCAGTTGAAAAGCGTGATGCAATTTTAAAGGCATTTTCTAAACTAAAAGAAACTGTTCTGTGGAAATGGGAAGACGAAACGCTTCCTGGTCAACCTCCAAATGTAAAATTGTATAAGTGGTTACCACAACAGGATGTTTTGGGTATGGTATCTTATTAAGCACTAAAGTAATTTTTTCGCACGAAAGTTTTAGCACATCCAAATGTCAAATTATTTATATCTCACGGAGGAGGTTTGAGTACTCTGGAAACAATTTATCACGGTGTTCCTGTTATTGGTATTCCTGTATTTGGGGATCAGGATCTTAACATGGCAAATGCTGAACAGGCAGGTTATGCTGTGAAAGTACCTTATCAATCTTTAACTGAAGATGCTTTAAGTAAAGCTTTGTACGAAATACTTAACAATAATAAGTATGTAATTCTTTAGTTTTCGGTTACTCATAACACATGGCTTACTTTTAGATATTCTGAAAACGCAAAAAGAAGAGCAAGAGTTATGCACGATGAGCAGACAAAACCATTAGACAAGGCAATGTTTTGGATTGAGTATGTGCTTCGGCATAATGGTGCACCACATTTGAGAACTGCTGCACTGAGGTTATCGTGGTATCAGTATTTGCTCTTGGATGTTATTGCATTTTGCGTTGCAGCATTGTTATTTGGTAGTTTTGTGTTTTATTGGGTAATTAAAAAAGTCTGCTGCTTTAGAAAGAGTCAAGGAGGTTCTCCAGGTGTGCAGAAAAAGAAAAATTAAGTAAATTCATTTAATTAAAATTTTTATGTTTTTTTTTTCTAAATGAAGTTAGGAAACTGGAGCTATTTGATCTGTTGCGTCATATGTTTTAAAATGGACCCAATTTATGTTCATTGTTATTAGATTACATAATTTTTTTTATTGTTATGAATAAACAGTATCAAACAAAGCTCTTTTATTAATAAGATTTTATTAAAAAAAAAACTTGTTTATATATAAAATATATAAATAAATAAAGATTTTTTGGTAATTTATCGAGTTATTTATAAATAATTAAATAAAAAAATCATCTTTATTAATTATCACGAGTTAGTAATTTAACTACGAATTTAATTGTTTTGAAATATTTAGAGCAAATTTAAATGACAAATGCACACCCCTGTGTGCAAGCTAAAAAAAAAGTTGAGGCCGAAAACCAAAAATAGGGACTATAAGAATGGATGAAACCAGATGGTAAAAAACTACTTATTCCAACCTTTATGAAGAAAGAAGCGTGGCAAACCACGAAGATTATGGAATAAAAAGGATGCTAAAAAAGGTAATGGCACCTAGGAACTTGGGGGAAGTCATTGAAATGGATAGAAAAAGATGACATTTGAAATGTATAGCGTAAAGGGTTTTACCATGAGGTAGTTTTACCTTGGGACATTTGCTCCAGTAAGTATTCATCATATTAGGGGTAGTTGTAAAAATCTTCTTACAAGAAGATAAGGTAATATTTTCTCCAGATGCATACCCAGATACTTGACGTGCTCTGTCTCTCCTCAACGTGAAATGACTTTATTTGTTGGGTTCAATTCTCCATTTTTTTTAGCCAAGTTTGGATTTTGTTTATGTGATTTTGCAAACACAGCTTTTAGGTCAGGATGTGTTAAAGGAATAGTCGTATAATTGGCAAATGTTGCTAATTTAGCAGTCACTAAAGTGGATCTGGCGTATATAGCTGGTAAAAAAAGGCGTCGCTGTTTGGGCGCCAGGATGTCAAACTTACTTAATTTTCTGTAAAAAAGGGGCACAAAAAAACTTAAGTTTCACTACGAAAAAAAGAAATCCACCGCGGTCAAGCTTAGGTTAGTGTTAAAAATCAACTTTTAGTTTCAATTACATAACCAGGACCCAAAGATATTACATTTATTAAAGAAATTTCAAAGGAATTTGATAGATAACATTAAAATTAAGCGTTTTAGATACGCAGGAATGTAATATATCAATTAGTTTAGCTGATAATCAATTTTAAACTTTTTAATTTCTGTTCGAATTTCGATTTTATAGACGTATTCTGATGTTAACGGAACGTGTGGAGATTAAAATTAAAGAATAGCAAAATTATAGTTGAGGAAAACGTCGTAATTTCTACAAATTTAATATAATAATCGACGTGCAATGAAAAACTAATATCAAAAATTATAAAATCAGAGACACCTTAAGAGATCCTATGTAGGTATGTATGAATGTATTATTCGATTTTTGTAAAGCTATACGACGTTTTCCAATTCTCAAACATCGGCAAGCGGCGCTTGGTTTTGTAAGCATTTTACATTTTTTACTTATAGCGATGAGGAGCCAGCTCGACGTAGAACCCCCAACCTGGAAGACCAGCGAGACGGCCAGAATAAAGTTGTAATTTCACCCGGATTCAAACCGGGTATTCGGCGTTCATAGTCAACTCGCATGATCATTACTCTCCGACCGTCTCTAAATCCTATAGATAAAGATCCTGTCCTTACCAATCCTTAATCCATTCGTGGTTATTATTATCATTGGTCTATTATTGTCATTAGCAGTCTATTACGGGCGCCTTTTGCCATTTACCTCACGTTGATAAGTTGTACTATCATTTTGTTTTTGATAACGCTTTTCATCCTAACCAATCAGATATGCGTTACGAACAGATATACACAGAATTAGTGTTTTCTATGTAAGACTTTCTAATACATGGTGCTAGAAAACGCTTATAGCTCTTTACATGTGGTTTAGTTTAGCCTCACTCAGTTGTTACAATAGGGGGAGGGGGGGGGCAAAATCTGAGTCTCGCCTGACTATTCCTTGCCTACGGCCCTGCAGTTACCTATCGTTTAATAAAAATTTTCTGTTACGTTAATGTTAGGAATACTCAAAAAAATATAAATTTTTCTAAAAAGCCTCAGTTTAAGCACATTGTCAACTTCTTTCCATCCACAATCTGTAGAATATAGCAAAGGCTAGTTAAAAGTTTGCGTTACATCAAACACTGGAAATACAAATCCAACCCTTATAAATGTTATTTTTCCACCTTTTCCAGTAAAATCATTCAATGCACAACGAGGTATATGGGGCATTCCACACCAAATCGACCACTTTTGAACCCGACCCCTTCTGATTTTCCTGAAATTTTTACATATTATACTATCCTACCAAAAACAGTTTTGTGAATTTTTTCAAAATTTTTTACTAAATTTTAATAAATAAAAACCCAAAAAAAGTTACGAATTTTTAGAAAAACTGATGTTTTTTTCTTCAAACGATCTTAACTATTTCAAAAATTGACTAATCGGAACGTTTTTTTTTTGTTTTTTTGTCTTTACACGTACTTTTCAGGAATAAATATAAAAAAAATATTCAAACTTGCATTCTACAAAATTTTTCATTATTCCGGAAATAATCATTGATTTTTCAAACTTCGCCACTATTGACTTTTTTATTTAAAAAAAACTGATTTATTCCGCGTATAACAACGCAAACCCCATAATGGGTCGAAATTTCTTTCTATTTATTTTGTTTAATTGAAAAATATTTTTGCGTAAAAGTAAAACAAAATATTTTTTAATTAAACAAAAAGAATAGAAAAAAATGTCGGCCTATTATGGGGTTTGCGTTGTTATACGCAAAATAAATCAGTTTTTTTTTAAATAAAAAATCAAAAGTGGAAAAATTTGAAAAATCACTGATTATTCCGAAAAAATGAAAAATTTTATAGAATACAAGTTTGAATATATTTTTGTTTTTTCCTGAAAAGTACGTTAAAAGATAAAAAAAAAAGTTCTGATTAGTCAATTTTTGAAATAGTTATGATCGTTTGAAGAAAAAAACATCAGTTTTTCTAAAAATTCGTAACTTTTCTTGGGTTGAGTAAAAAATTTTGAAAAAATTCACAACTGTTTTTGGTGAGATAGCATAAATATGTAAAAATTTCAGGAAAATCAAAAGGGATCGGGTTCAAAAGTGGTCAATTTGATGTGGAATGCCCCATAACTTCATCATTTTTATCTTTTTCCAGGAAACAAAATTAACATGATATAAAAATTCGCGACAAATGAATTCAAAAAAGTTCACCCACAAGGACGACGCTCACACAAAGTTAAGTTCTAAGAGATTATCATGATTTGATGCCAGTTGCCTTGTCCCCCATTTAATTTTTGCCTTAAAATTAACTTTTAGTTACTTTATTTGATATTTCATAAGTTCAATAGTTAATTTAAGGCAGCAACATAAGCAGCACCCAAATAATAAAAAAAAGTTGTTAATCTGTGTAAATTGAGAAAAAATTGCTGAGTTGCGGTTAAATAAAAAATGAACAAAATTTGTTATTGTTGATTGCAGCATTCAAATTAATGACAGAAAAAAATCAGCATATGTCCCATTTAGAATAATTCATTACCAAATGGTTATGTTACATCCACTCGTAAAGTGGAAATTTTCCTAAAATTTACACGATCAAGTTTACTTTCGAGGTAAAAGTACTAAAACATCTCATCGTTTTAAAAATAACTGTACAATGCTTCGTTATCTCAATAATAATTACAATAAAGTTTACAAAATCAGTTTATTGAAGAGGTTCGTGTGATAAAAACTATCCTAAACCTAATGTCAACAAATACATTATTACAAGCATCCTTCTATTACAAAGTTAATAAAAAAAATTTACTCTTCAGCAAGTTGAATTCAGGAACGAATAGATTCGGCACGCCACCTCTTCGGTTAAATTATGTAAAACGAACTTAATCTTTCTGTAATAAAAAGAAACAGGATTAGCAATTTGGAATTAAAAACAAAATAAAGGGTATTTAAGTAAAACAGGACGAACAAAAGTATAATATAGTAAAACACAAATATCTCACCTTTTCGAAACCAATATCTTTGGCATATTCCCTGAAGCACTGCCTGCACAAGTCCAAGCCATATTTGCGGATCAATCCATGCCTGTTTGAGCACGATCGGCTAAAAACACAACTCAATGTAATATTCGTCAAAGAATAAGGGTTCAAAATTTGTTCATTTCAACCACGTGTAAATTACAACGTACGAAATGAGGTTAGTTTTTTTTTTAGATTAAATAAAAAATCTTCTGCACACTTACCATGACCTCGATCCTTGTCCGTAATTTCTGGGGTGAGAATACCAAATTTTTTCGTGACCCATGTTTACTTAAATCTTTAATCCTCGATATTAAATTATGCGATCTGTACAACACAACCACACTCTGTCAATGCGCATATATAAATGGCCGAGTGTATACTACCAACTCCATAGTAACAAATTGATAGCCACTAAAAATAATTGGCGGAAAATTTGAATTTAAAAATTTCAAAACGTTTTATTTAAAATTTTAAAGAAACATCTAAAATGTTATATTATTAACTCGTCGATATTAAATAATATTAAAATTTTAATTATTTAGAGTTACTATAAATTATTATCATATTCATCAAATAATTGATCATATTCATCAGATAGTATTATTTTGTTTACCGACCTATTAACATGAACAACATCTGGTTTTGAAAAATTTAGTTGGAAATATCTGACCCGTTTTTGCATTGAGACGAATTTGGATTGGTGAATAAAACGTGGTTAAAATTGAAGAGGGGGGAGGGGAAATGTGAAAAGTTTTACAGTCTAGCCACCTAAAGTTAAATGAGTATAAATCGACTATAACATGTTCAAAAATGTCTGAAGGGCGTATATTATTGGTGTTCCATTCCGGATAAACGTTGAGAGGGGGCAATTGTTTTACACCCCCCCTTCCGGACAAAATATCAATATCTAGAAAACGGAAAGTCGTACAGAAGTGCGCTTGGTATCATTCGATAAGCCGTAGAGGCGATTTCTCCCATCCAGGATGGCTTTTCCTTTATATAATTTTTTAGTTTTAAATGTCGCTAAAAGTGCACGACGCGACGGTTAAAGAGATCTTTTTAAAAAAAAAAGTCAGGAAAAAACTCTTTTTTCTAAAAGTATGGCACTTTTAGTTGTATTGTAGATCTGATCAATTCAGAGGGTCAGTCTTGAGCTGGCCTATCAGCCCTCCAAGGAATGACGTTGGGTTTTAGGGCACTCTGTATAGCAATACAGTAATAATTAGGCATACCAA
The DNA here is from genome assembly GCA_905340355.1 of Rhagonycha fulva. NCBI lineage: Eukaryota > Metazoa > Arthropoda > Insecta > Coleoptera > Cantharidae > Rhagonycha > Rhagonycha fulva. Next base: position 27,615,691 of record HG996559.1, on the reverse strand, counting down.
TTGCAAATAAATAAAAACAACATGAACAAATACAAAGAATTATATGTGACGAAATTTTTTGTGACAAAAATTTTTCTAATTGAATCAAACAAAATGAATAAAGTCGATATTTTAGGTATTCTCCCTAGAGAAATATCACAGCAATGTTTGTTATACGTAAATGACACTTCGACCTTAAAACTGATTCGCAATGTTTCGAAGGCTTGGAGTGAAGTGGTTTCTAACGATTCTTACTGGAAATATCGATGTAAAATAGATAATATTGCAGATGATCAAACTGAAACGATGATAAGTAAGAAGTACATGAATAGTTGTTGCACTCCTTCTCTTTATGAGGTATCTAAGTATTTTAATTCTTTTTATATGTATCCAAAATTTTGGACCGTGTAATGAAAGTACCGTATTATACGAACACTGTCAATACATTTAATCGTTTAAATTAACATAGAATGTTTTTCGATTTTCAGCGATTATGGAGTTATAGAACTATTTTAAAACAAAATTGGTTAACAAAACCAATTGTAAAAGCACAAAAACTTGGAACTCTGATAAGAAATTCTGATGACCATATTTGTTTCCATGATGAAAATGTTATAGTTCTATGCAGTCGACGCACAGGGACGTTTATTTAACATATATAATGCTGATATTAAGGTAAGCTTTAACAGTTTTTGGTAATCAAATAAATGACATAGTTGTTTAACCATAGGTTTAAGTGCTATTAGAATGGCAATTAAGTTCGAATTTTGATCTTCACATGAGTTAACTTTTTTTGTTATGTTTTTTTATGTTTATGTTTATTTATTTTTTAACCTAGAAATTATCATTCCAATACCCTACCTCTAAACTACCACGGTTTATTGTAGTAACAGTCAATAGTAATAGCAGTTATGTCTATTTTCAAAATTTCATAACTCAAAAACTAAGACTCAATGATTTATAACAGTGTGGTCTAAGTAATGCAACTTGATAAACATATCACAATTGTTTAGACAAACCAAAAGTGTATCGACACTTTTGGAACTAAAAATGTAAAAGTTGACACAATGTAAATTATACTAAAAGTATAATTTTTATTCACAAACGTTTTCGCTATACCATAGCATCGTCAGGTGACTAAACTTACATTGTGTCAACTTTTATATTTTTAGTTCCAAAAGTGTCGATACACTTTTGGTTTGTCTAAAAAATTGTGATATATAAGACTCAATGGACTAAACGCTGAGAAAGTCTTTATTTTTTAGTTCTTAGAATTACCAAAAATATTAGGATTTCGATGGCCGATATATCGTTTGTTATCGTTATGAAATCGTTAAGAACCGTAAAGTTCGGTTTCTACATACCATTACATCACTGTTTAATACAGTTCAGAGTTTAAATCAAACTTTACGGTTCTTAACGATTTCATAACGATAACGAACGATAACGAAAAGTTACAGAATAGGGGTGTTAGTCACTGTGATGTCCTTTTGTAAGCCGCGAGTTTTTACGTACCTACTAATCAAATAATCAATTGTAAAAAAAATAAAAAAAAAAAGCAACTTTTTTTTTGAGATGGTAATATTATCACAATAATAAAAGACCAGCACTCTGTTGCTCTTCCTTCTGCCCAAGGATATTATAAGGATACAGCTATATTGAAAAGCGAGCTTTAGCGAGCGTTTTAAAAGTTGCAAGTAAAATTATTGTTATGCATAGTATTGTTACAAGGAAAATTAATTTGAAAAATAGCCCGATAGCAGGTTATACCTTGAGACAATAATTATTTGTTTCAAAGATATTTATCTTGAGGAAGACGTCTTTTCAGTCTTTGGTGAATTCCTTTTGCTCCCGATGAGTAATATTGGACACTCGGCCATGTGTGAGAATTTGCATGAAAGTTGATGGTGGTCTTCTTAATAAAATCGATAATGTTTGAGCAGTTTAGTTTGTTTGCTTTAGAATACTTGCAATTTAGATAAGTTGGAGTTGCTTGCATTACCCCAAATTGCACAGGCATACATCAGTGATGATCTAATTAATAATTTGTAGAGAAGAATACAACATTCATGCCTTAAAGATGATTTCCTATTAATTAGAGGATATAAAAGTTTAAGTTTCACATATATTGCTCTCGACAAGTTTATTTTTGATGTGAACGCTCCAATTAACTTTTGATTCCAAATGCACTCCAAGGTATTTCACAGAGCCATCGACCGGGTTCCAAGAAATAAGGTCACCATTTGGAAACAATTCTGTAGGTTCCTCAATTTTTCTGAATGTAAATATGTCAGCCATGCATTTTGAGTTATTGATTTTTGTATTTCATTTATATTAAGCCATTTCACCAAAGAGTTTAAGACTGCTTGTAGGTATTTTATGCAGGTTTGATGTTCGTGTTAGGTGTCAAAATGTATGTATCGTCGGCAAACGTACCAATTTCATCTGCTAGCGCAAAGGAATATCGTGAGTGAATAGAATGTTCAAAATAGGCCCCAAAATACTGCTCTGGGAAACACCAGCTTTGATAAATTTAATTTTGGATTTTGAAGAGTGAATTTTGACTTAAAATTATCGATCAATAAGGAATGATATTAGAATTGCTTTGAGAAAGTCGGGTATTGGTAAACGAAGAGTTTTGTATATAAGGCCTTCTAATACTTAATATTTTTATAATATTATTATATATTTTTATATTTTAATAATTTTAATATTTTGCACCTTGTACATGATAGTAATACTCAATCTGAAAGTATATAGCGCACAAGTGCTAAACATTTTATTTTGCTATCACTGTATGGTGTGCCATTCGACTAATATTGCTTTCTATGTAGTTCTGTAATTGTGTTTTAAAATTTATTTCAAAATAACCCTGTTAACCAATTAAAGTTACTAATTTAATATATTAAACAAAAATGGTATACAAAAATCGTTGGAAAGAAGAAGCCGGTAAGTTATTGTAAAAACAATAAATATAATCAGTTCCTCAAATATATTGATTATATGTATAATTAAACTAACTTATATTATATTTTTCTTCATTAGAGAAGGATAAACTTTCTCGAAAAGCCTGTTCCATCATCAACAACGCATTACTCAAAAGCACATTGTGGTAAGATAATAATAAATGTTAATATTTATCGCATGCATCATTTTTTTTTAATGATATTTTATAATAATCTATGAGTAGCAACAAAAATTTACAGAAAACTTTAATTTCACAAAATTCAGATTATTTCAGAGCAAAATTTTTTTTAATATTTATACTTTTTGTATAAATATTCACATTATAAATAACTTGATATATAAAAGAAATGTTGCTATTTAGTAACTCATATTATTTATACTTTCTGTAAGAAATTTTAATATCAACCACTTTTTGGTTGAAAATCCTAAAATCTATAAATATTACTAATTTTCTTCATGCGCGTTAATTTGCAATGCGCATTTTATTTGAAAATTAACCATTATTTTTGTGTTTATTTTAAAACCTTGTTTTTATATTTTGTCATTGAAACATATCTACAATTATTATTATTACAGGACATACACAAACGAAGCAATAGAAATTAACCTTGGTCACCATAAAGGGATTATATTAACTGAAAAACCAATAAGTGAAATGCCAAACTCAAAATATTTCAAGAAAGCTCAAGAGTTGGATTATAGCATCTATCACATATCAACACTTGAATATTTAGAGTTTGGCGACACCCCCATATCCACCATCACTTTGGTAAACTTAAGAAGAAACCAGCTCAAGTCTGCCAATTCCAAATTAAAAAAAATTTTAAAAGCCCAAAAATTTTAAACCTGGTTGTTTATAACTGGTCCGTTATCTATGTTGACCGGAACGGTTGCGTGTGTTTTTGCTGACCTCAGGGTACGAAATTTTTTGAATTTTGTTCCATGAAGAATGGATAGCTGGTGTGTTGTATTGTTTTACGTATTTGTTAACTTTGACTGGATCCGATTTGATCCACTTGCGAGTATTATTTTATTATTTCAAATGTTAAAGATGTTAAAGGAACGGTTGCGTGTGTTTTTTGCTGACTACAGGGTACGAAATTTTTTGAATTTAGTTCCACTTGCGACTATTATTTTAAAATGTTAAAGATTTTTTAGAATATTATAATATAATACTACCAGCCCAAAAGAATTTTTCGTTATACCGACCCTTAAAGTAGGTGTTTAAGTCCTGATTTCAGGTGCTTAAAATGCCTTTTTACGTCCTAGGCCGTTAAAAAGGGGGGCCGTAATTTTAACGTCCTAGGACGTTAAAAAGGGGGGGGGTTATAAAATAAAACACAATATATTTACGCCAAAAATTATTTATTTGAGTGAAAGTGTTTAATTTTTACGACGCAATTGGAAAACAACGGACCTCTAAATTCGTTTGTGTTCTCCCCTGTGCTGTTTGAAGAATGCGCCTGCGGCGCATTAACAATCTTCTTGAGGGAAGATGTGGATGCAGATCCCAAAATTTGATCTGAAATCTTGCCTTTGCTGTAGACGGAGTCTACATCGTAACCTACACATTGTAGGAGGAACTACACATTGTGGCAAACTGTAAAAAGTAAGCCAACAACGTGTCCTCATTGAGGTTATGTAACTCCACATTGTGTTCATTTAAAAATTTTAAGAACTTATCGTATTCCTTTTTATATATCGTCTTCGACTTCGTAGGCAGCAACTCTTCCTTTGCTTCTCTGGCGGCTTCTTCGATACTTTTACTTTCCATCTTACTAACACAACCTTTCACCACAACGTTACAAATATAAATGACTTAAGCTGCATTCACATAGGGGTATGTATATGGTTTTAAAAATGTAAGATTACCAACCTTGATTAATTACCAAACCAATCAGAAGAGCCAGATTTAAATTTTCAATACATAGCCTCTCACCACGATGTTGCGAATAAAAATGAGGTAGTTCCGGTAAAACGAAAAGCAGTTTATGCCACTCGGACGTAAACTGATTTTACACTCCTCGGAACGGTTCGTGCGTCTCGGCTCCGCTTCGCTTCGCCTCGCCTTCGAAACCCCGCTCCTCGGGTGTAAAATCTCGTTTTACGTCCTTGTGACGAAAACTACTATTTTATTTTGAATTGGTTTAAATTTTATTTTTTTTTTATTTTTTTTTTTTTATTAACATCCCAGGAATTTACAATCTGTACAAGACAATAAGTAAATAGTTTGACAAAATATAATATAATGACTTGTTAGGTATAATCTCAGTAGACATACCTTTAAAATATTAATTTACACAGTAAATTATTTATGAAGCCGGGTAACTAATTATAAATAAATTATTTAAATCTATTTGTAAGGTCCTGTGGTTTAAATCTTTTCAATCTACTCTTGGCGGTTTGTTTATTAATCAAGTTCACTGTTAGTTGATTTGGATGTGCACCAATCCTGTCTCTATACTTCGCACTATAAGCACCGATTTCTGTCTTCACCAATGGAATAGCAAGGTCCTTATTTATAACCTCATTTGGGACAAACCAGGGAGCGTTTACTATGTTTCTAAGAACTTTTGATTGAAACCTTTCAATTATTTCCAAAAAAGAGTCGGATGCAGAGCCCCACAGTTGGATTTGTGGGCGATAGGTTTATTCCACACAAATTTCGATTGATAATTTTATTGAAACATAACGAAACGAATAACAAATAACAAAATAACAAATAACGAAAACGAACGTGTGGTTATATTTTGCTTATTTGTTTTTTGTTGATGTCCTCGTGTAACGCAACGTTGAGTTCTTCTGTAGGGGTCACCAGTGTGGGCGATAGGTTTATTCCACACAAATTTCGATTGATAAATTTATTAAAATATAACGTAACGAATAACAAATAACAAAATAACAAATAACGAAAACAAACGCGCAGTTAACCAAAACAAACTTGGAGTCCTAGATCCTTTGAACTACCTCGATCGACTTGAACTAACTTTCTTGCGTTGAACTAATTTGGTGTGCTTGACTGTCTCGTAACTACTTTGATCGCGTGCTTACTGTCTGTGCCTCTTTGGTTAGAATGCCTACGTATGCGTAACGGATTTTTCGGGTTGCCAACCTAAGCAAGGAGAGCGCCAATATTTTCAGATTTAAAATATGATCGCCACATTACTCCCCCTCCAGTGATGTAGTCACGATAAACCTCGATGGTAACTTGATTACTCTACCGGATCTAGCCGTTGAATCGTTGCGTGGAGGATGTTAGTTTTGAACGCCACCTTGGAGCTGAGATGGAATAGATTCAGATTAACTTTGAAATAGAGTGACGGATGCTGAACCTTGAACCGTGAAGTGAACGACTGTGATTGAGTAGAATACACAGTTTGTGATACACTTGCAACAGGTGGAGTGAACGACTGCGATTGAGTAGAATACACAGTTTGTGATACACTTGCAACAGGTGGAGTGAACGACTGCGATTGCGTATAATACACAGTTTGAGATACACTTGCCTGTGTTGAAGTGAACGACTGTGATTGTGTGTAATACACAGTTTTAGATACACTTGCCTGTGTTGAAGTGAACGACTGTGATTGTGTATAATACACAGTTTTAGATACACTTAGAACAGGTTGCAGAAAGGCTTGAGGTGTAAAATACTTTGTTTGTTGTTGAACTTGGCCTTGAATTGGAGATACAATCTTGCAGCTTATCGAAGTGAAGAATACAAAGATTGAACGAAAGGCGTGGAATTTGAGTTGCAGATACTGAACCGTGAGTTCGTGAAGCGTACATAGCAGGTTGCGATTGTAAAGTTTGAATCGAATGTTGTGAAGAATATCCTGATGTTTGATTCAAAAAATTGAGTTTAAAATTGAGAATTTACCAATGGCGGAGTAGTCGAATGTTGAATGATGGTAGTTTTACTCATCTGGGCAGTTATTAGGTTGCTTGAAATTGCAGTGTAATCCTGACGAATTGCTGAAGACAAGGATGGTGAAACTGCAGCCTCTGGAGAGTGTTGTTGGTTAGCGAGTGATGATTCCAATGGAAGTGAGGTGCAGCCGAACTTGCTAAGACTGCTTGTGACATGCCTGGTGTTGGTGGTGATCAAGACTGGAAAGCGTTGGTTCTTAGTTGTCGGTGGGTTAGAAGCCATGTCGCCGAGAAAGATTACATGGTCGATAGAGCTTTCAGAAAGTCAACGGTTGTTCCTCTGAGTTTGTCATCTTGGTTACGTTCCACGTGGTCGAACGAATTTGTGGTTATACTTTCAAAAACGTGGCAAAAAACGTGGTTGACCAGAACCGAAAACAGATATCTCAGATTAATGTGGTTATATTTTGCTTACTTGTTTTTTGTTGATGTCCTCGTGTAACGCAACGTTGAGTTCTTCTGTAGGGGTCACCAGTGTGGGCGATAGGTTTATTCCACACAAATTTCGATTGATAAATTTATTAAAATATAACGTAACGAATAACAAATAACAAAATAACAAATAACGAAAACAAACGCGCAGTTAACCAAAACAAACTTGGAGTCCTAGATCCTTTGAACTACCTCGATCGACTTGAACTAACTTTCTTGCGTTGAACTAATTTGGTGTGCTTGACTGTCTCGTAACTACTTTGATCGCGTGCTTACTGTCTGTGCCTCTTTGGTTAGAATGCCTACGTATGCGTAACGGATTTTTCGGGTTGCCAACCTAAGCAAGGAGAGCGCCAATATTTTCAGATTTAAAATATGATCGCCACAGATTCCATACGTCCAAATAGGTTTAATTACGGTTTTGTATACCAACAGTTTACTTTCCAATGAGAGCTTAGATTTAGCACCAATAAGCCAGTACATTTTCTGGAATTGTATATTCAGTTGCTTCCTTTTGGTCCAGATGTGGGTTTTCCATGTTAGGCGACGATCTAAATGCATTCCCAAGTACTTTACTGTTTCTGTTTGTGGCACTTGTTTTTTATTCATGGTTACAGGGGGACATGTTTCATTTCGCAACGTGAAAGTTATATGTGCTGATTTGGCTTGGTTGAATTTAATTCTCCATTTTCTTAACCAGCGCAGTATTTTGTCTAGGTGTATTTGGAGAATTTTCGTAGCTAATATTGGGTTGGTATAAGATGCCATGATAGCCGTGTCATCCGCAAACGTAGCCGTGGTAGTTTGTTCCATTGTTGGGAGGTCTGACGTAAACAGAAGATACAAAATTGTCCTTAGTACACTACCTTGCGGAACTCCTGATTTAATTAGATACATTTGTGAATATTCTTCTTGACATTTTACAATAAAATGTCTGTCACTAATATATGATTTAATAAGAAGGTAGAATTCATAAGAAAGTAGCTTCTTTACTTTATACAGAAGCCCCGGGTGCCAGACCTTATCAAACGCCTGTGGCACATCTAAGAAAACCGCCGAACAGTATTTTTTCTGTTCCAAGTCTTTGTTGATTTGTTCGACAATCCTATGGACTTGTTCTACAGTTGAGTGTTGTTCTCTGAAGCCAAACTGATGATCTGGTATTATTTTTTTTGTTTGCAGGATTGTTCTCAGTCGTTTCATTATTGGTTTTTCTAATACCTTCGATATTACAGGAAGCAGACTAATAGGCCTGTAAGATGTAACCTCTTCTAGATTCTTTCCTGGTTTTGCTATCATAATTACCTGTGCCACCTTCCATTGTAGTGGGAAGTAACTAAGTCGTAGTACAGCATTAAACAATATGGTTAGCAATTTGATAGCTTTTTCGGGGAGTTCTTTCAAAACTGTACCAGTTATCAGATCGTAACCCGGCGCCTTATTATGGCCAAGATCTTTAAATATTATCTTCTGAACTTCTTTTAGTTTAAATTTCTTTATAGGAAGATCCATCTGAAGAGGCACATCCAGAAAGTTGTAGATTTCTTTTTCCTCATCTTCTCCCAATTCTGAAGGAAAGGGTTCAAAGACTTTTTGTAGATGTTCCGCAAATCTTTGTGCTTTTTCTTTATTATTCTTTGCCCAGTTTCCACTTTCAAGTCGAATTGGTGGAATGTGTAATTGAGGTTGTTTAATCTTTCTTGTTGCCTTCCACAACGAGTACTCTGTAGCCTTAGTTGCGCTTAAGCTCTCCAGGTATTCCTGTATTGCTTCATTTTTTTCATCGTTGATAAGGTTTTTTAATTCTTTTATAGATTTGTTAAACTTGGCTCTATCATGGGGTGATCTGGTTATTTGCCATATTTTCCAAAGTTTACGCTTCTCTGCAATTTTAATTTTTACAATCGTCGAGCATGTCTGATTTTTTCTAGATGTTTTGAATTTTGGGGTAGCTTTCCATGCCGCTTCCTGTATTGCCGAGGTAAAGTTCTCTACTGCTACTTCTAGTTCTTCTTTACATTTTAGAGATACATCCAAACAAATAGGATTATTGAGGATATTTTTAAAATAATTCCAATCTGTTTTTTTAGTGTGGAGTGTTGGAGGCTTTTGTTTTTCTATTATCTGGGAGTCAAAAGTAACTATTATGGGGGGGTGATCGGAGGATAAATCCAAGCAAGATTCAGCTTTTATGTTACTTTCTGGTATTCCCTTAGTCACGCAGAAATCAATTAAATTAGGAATCTTTCTTCGATCAGAAGGCCAATAGGTAGGTTCTCCAGTTGATGCTATTTGTAGGTTATTCTTTTGCAAGGCTAGGTATAATTGTCTACCTTTTGGGGAAGGGTTATTGGATCTCGAGCCCTACCATGGATGCTTAGCATTATAATCACCACCTGCGATGAATCTATTTCCAAGTTGTTGAAAGAATTGTGTAAACTGATGTTCTTTGATTGCATATTTAGGTGGGCAGTAAATAGCGGAAAGTGTTATTGATCCAATCCAGTCTTCAACGCTAATAGTGGTTGCTTGCATATATTCTTCCTTGAAGGAGTCTTGCTGACACCCGCATCAAGCTGGCGCCGCCACTTTTGCAAAACCTAAAATAAACTATATAGGAATTTGTGGCTAATTTGTTGCTAATTAGTTACCGCAATCGCAAATTTGTGGCTCTTACCGTTCGCGAATTACAGCCATTTGAGTGGTGGCGGCGCTAGCTTGATATCAAGTCAGCGTCGCCACCACTCAAAAACTTATCAAAACTTAAAAATAAGTATATGGAAATTTGTGGCTAATTTGTTGCTAATTAGTTACCGCAATCGCGAATTTGTGGCTCTTACCGTTCGCGAATTACGGCCATTTGAGTGGTGGCGGCGCTAGCTTGATATCAAGCCAGCGTCGCCACCACTCAAAAACTTATCAAAACTTAAAAATAAGTATATGGAAATTTGTGGCTAATTTGTTGCTAATTAGTTACCGCAATCGCAAATTTGTGGCTCTTACCGTTCGCGAATTACAGCCATTTGAGTGGTGGCGGCGCTATCTTGATATCAAGCCAGCGTCGCCACCACTCAAAAACTTATCAAAACTTAAAAATAAGTATATGGAAATTTGTGGCTAATTTGTTGCTAATTAGTTACCGCAATCGCGAATTTGTGGCTCTTACCGTTCGCGAATTACAGCCATTTGAGTAGTGGCGGCGCTAGCTTGATATCAAGCCAGCGTCGCCACCACTCCAAACTTATTAAAACTTAAAAAAAAGTATGGGTATTTGTAGCTAATTCGTTGCCAAAATGAGGCATAAACCTTTACAAAAAGCAGTTATTTCTTACCATTTTAAATCACGAAAAGAAAATTAAAATAAAAATATTTGAAAAAAATACAATTTAAATTTTATACGTAGGGTTTTAGTTTTAAAGACCTTGATATCATATGGCATTTTTATGTAGATCTTACACGATTTTTAATTAAAAGGTTTCTTTAAATGCCTCATTTTTTACCTTTTATTGTTTTTAATTTTTTAGTTATCGTAAACCCCGTATGACACGATGCTTAATTTTGCATAAAATTAACATTTTAATGATAATAACTAACCAATGAAAAATGTCCGATGGCTACTAATACGATCTTTCTATTGGTTGGTTTTTATACATGTTAGAATGACCGAAGTGTTTTTAATATTTTAATTAAACAACAACTGATATTTCTACGATTATTCTTTATTACTTTCTTTACTACTATACATCAACTTGTTCTGTTCTTCCTTTTTATTCCAACTGATTGTCCTTGGGGTATGGCATGTCCAGTCGATTACCATCCTTATTTTAATTTATTATTTATTTAAATTTAAATAGTAATCATGGTCTTTTCATTAATTGATACAGGTCCGGCTTCAGGGTGTATGTTTCAGTAATCCTTGCTTATTGTATGGTTTCTATCTTCCTTGATCAGTGTTTTTCAGATACTGATCAGGGTCGGCTTTTGTATGATTTTCATTGTTTCTAACACGGCCATCCTGCGATTGTTACGTCTTCGTAACTCTTTATGTAACTTTGGTAAATTTCATGGCATCGATTGGTTTTTCGTCCAACAACATAGTTCTTCAAATATCATTTTAATCGTGGAAAACTCTGTGTATTCATTTGATTAAAATCCATTAAGAGAACTGCAAAACAAAACTAGTTAGCCGGCGCGGGGTACTCCCCCGGCCGTGATTATTTTATTGACGCAGAGTACTCCCCGGTCATAATTATTTTATTGGCGCGGGGTACTCCCCGGCCATGATTATTTTATTGGCTCGGGGTACTCCCCCGGCCATGATCATTTTAAGTGGCACGGGGTACTCCCCCGGCTCTGATCATTTTATTGGCGCGAGGTACTCCCCCGCCCATGATTATTTTATTGGTGCGGGGTACTCCCCCGGCCATGATCATTTTAAGTGGCACGGGATACTCCCTCGGTTCTGATCATTTTATTGGCGCGAGGTACTCCCCCGCCCATGATTATTTTATTGGCGCGGGGTACTCCCCCAGCCATAATCATTTTAAGTGGCACAGGGTACTCCCCCGGCCCTGATCATTTTATAGATCAGCCACTAAAACGGCTGTAATTCGCGAACGGTAAGATCCACAAATTCGCGATTGCGGTAACTAATTAGCAACAAATTAGCCACAAATTTCCATATACTTATTTTTAAGTTTTGATAAGTTTTTGAGTGGTGGCGACGCTGGCTTGATATCAAGCTAGCGCCGCCACCACTCAAATGGCTGTAATTCGCGAACGGTAAGAGCCACAAATTCGCGATTGCGGTAACTAATTAGCAACAAATTAGCCACAAATTTCCATATACTTATTTTTAAGTTTTGATAAGTTTTTGAGTGGTGGCGACGCTGGCTTGATATCAAGCTAGCGCCGCCACCACTCAAATGGCTGTAATTCGCGAACGGTAAGAGCCACAAATTCGCGATTGCGGTAACTAATTAGCAACAAATTAGCCACAAATTCCCATATAGTTTATTTTAGGTTTTGCAAAAGTGGCGGCGCCAGCTTGATGCAGGTCTTGCTGACTATGCTTAATTGACGACTTGATTATAATTGCAGTACCACCGTATGCAGCACCATCCGGGCGTTGTGTACTATATATATCATATTTTGGTATTTTTAGGTAACTTTTTTCCGTAAAATGCGTTTCTGAGATCAGCATTACATCTATATTTTGGTTAATTAGAAAAGTTTTTAATTCTGGTCCTCTTTGGACCAGTCCGTTGGCATTCTAGACTGCAATTCTTAATGAAGACACAATTATGGCATTTTGGAAATGATGGCTGTAAGAAGGTTTAGAATAGTGTCTATTTTTCCCATTAAATCTATCAGCATATTTTCCAACTTATTGTTTGATTGCTGTACTGGAGCAGCAGGTTGTACAGTATTATTGGTTTGTTGTTGTGGGAGATTTGCACTTACTTTTTGCGTGAATGAAATTCCTGGTACAATATTAGCTTGTTGATTCATTTGATTAACATTAGTTTGGTTATATTGCTTATTTCTAAGCGGAGGAAACATTTTTTGAATTAATAGTTTACGTACCATACATCCCTTGTAACAAGCAGGATATGATTACAATTACAACATTTCACTTGTGGGCTTCTTTCTTTCCTTGAACAATCTGTACAAAACAATGTGTTTTTCTGCACACTTAACACAATTAGGAGTTTTGTGGCAAAAACTTTTGGCATGTCCATATGCTTGACATCTAGTACATTGAGGAATGTCTCTTTTTTTGTGTGGTTGTTCGAAGTTTATTGCAGAATTCATAAGGTGCTTTATTTTATAGATGTTTTTGTTATTTTCATTAGTTCCTCAAATATATTGATTATATGTATAATTAAACTAACTTATATTATATTTTTCTTCATTAAAGAAGGATAAACTTTCTCGAAAAGCCTGTTCCATCATCAACAACGCATTACTCAAAAGCACATTGTGGTAAGATAATAATAAATGTTAATATTTATCGCATGCATCATTTTTTTTTAATGATATTTTATAATAATCTATGAGTAGCAACAAAAATTTACAGAAAACTTTAATTTCACAAAATTCAGATTATTTTAGAGCAAAATTTGTCTTTCCCCGTAATCTACAATGATTAAAAACTATGGTCAGGTTTTTCTAATATTTATACTTTTCGTAAGAAATTTTAATATCAATCACTTTTTGGTTGAAAATCCTAAAATCTATAAATATTACTAATTTTCTTCATGCCCGTTAATTTGAAATGCGCATTTTATTTGAAAATTAACCATTATTTTTGTGTTTATTTTAAATAAAAGAAGTTTTAAATTTGAAATTTGCATTTCTTTAAAACGTGTAAATAGTTGACCTTATTTTTAAATAATAGAGATTATTGTTGAGAATAGGTCTAGTTTAATTAATCATCTACAAGTAGATATTAAAGGTCTGTTTGGTACCACAGTCCTAGTGCTACACTAACTACACTACTACAAATTGATTGGTGTAAAAAGTGGGTTGGTAATTGTACCGCCAATCAATTTGTAGTAGTGTAGTTAGTGTAGGTGTAGCACTAGGACTGTGGTACCAAACAGACCTTAAATTTTATACTTCTTTACAAACTCATTATAACATTAGTAGAGACAGTCAGGACCGTCCTCAGGATTCGAAGTTTATTGAAATAATTAGCAAGAAAAATTATAAAATCAAAAGAACACGTTATCGGATTACATGTTTCAATCTCATTCACGATTCTACACGTGAAACTGATATCATTAGATCCGCACTGGTTTTTATGAAAAATAATTTAACTTACCAATTTTCCAAAAAAATGTGGATCTTTTTGATCTTGACCGTACAACTACCTTTATGATAATAAGTTTGTAAGAAGTTGCAAGTCAAGATCAGAAAAATCCACGTTTTTTTGGAAAATTGGTAAGTTAAATTATTTTTTCATAAAAACCAGTGCGGATCTGATGATATCAGTTTCACGTGTAGAATCGTGAATGAGATTGAAACATGTAATCCGATAACGTGTTCTTTTGATTTTATAAATTTTATAATTTTTCTTGCTAATTATTTCAATAAACTTCGAATCCTGAGGACGGTCCTGACTGTCTCTACTAATGTTATAATGAGTTTGTAAAGAAGTATAAAATTTAATATCTACTTGTAGATGATTAATTAAACTAGACCTATTCTCAACAATAATCTCTATTGTTTATTTTAAAACCTTGTTTTTATATTTTGTCATTGAAACATATCTACAATTATTATTATTACAGGACATACACAAACGAAGCAATAGAAATTAACCTTGGTCACCATAAAGGGATTATATTAACTGAAAAACCAATAAGCGAAATGCCAAACTCAAAATATTTCAAGAAAGCCCAAGAGTTGGATTATAGCATCTATCACATATCAACACTTGAATATTTAGAGTTTGGCGACACCCTCATATCCACCATCACTCTGGTAAACTTAAGAAGAAACCACCTCAAGTCTGCCAATTCCAAATTAAAAAAAATTTTAAAAGCCCAAAATTTTTAAACCTGGTCGTTTATAACTGGTCCGTTATCTATGTTGATCAGAACGGTTGCGTGTGTTTTTGCTGACTACAGGGTACGAAATTTTTTGAATTTAGTTCCACGAAGAATGGATAGCTGGTGTGTTGTATCGTTTTACGTATTTTGTAACTTTGACTGGATCCGATTTGGTCCACTTGCGACTATTATTTTATTATTTTAAAATGTTAAAGATTTTTTAGATTATTATAATATAATACTACCAGCCCAAAAGAATTTTTTATTTTGAATTGGTTTAAATTTTATATACTGCATTTTATTTTTACAACGTAATGTCAAAATCTAAAAAGCATTGTTCCGATACATCTCTGTATTCTCTATGAATTTGATGCTTTAATACAATTAACTTGGTATCTGTAGCCTTCAAAGTCACATGGCATTCCTGTCCATCAAATATTTCTTTAATTAATATAATCCGTTTTACCTCGCCTGTAAAGAAATCATAAAATGTTATATCACTGGAAGACGCCACAATTATAAAGTTATTATTTGCGTCTGCATTTATAATTTCTTTTTCAGTATCTAAAACAAACAATAATATTAAACAAATATCAAGAAAACGCAATAATAGATTTACTTTTAACGTGTGTTCAAATGGAAATACAATAGTTTACTGAGCTAAACTACAGCATTTCAATTTTCAATTCAGAAAGCATCAATTTCAATACAGATTAATCAATATTTACTGCCTCACCATTGCCCATCTAGAAAGTTGTGCAAGGTCGAATATCTATCAACATCGCAGAGCTAGCCAGAAGAGTTAAAGTTGAACTTTGAATGGTCTCTCAGAGTTAACTACAAAGGTGGCTGAGACGCCGGAAGTACTACTTAATCTAATTTACAATTGATGTTTTCAGAGTTAAAGCAAAGTATACAGAAGCATAAGTAAAGTCAGTTTTTAAAAAAATTTGAAAATAGTTTTAGTTCATTTGCAGTACCCTACATTTATAAAAAAATTAAGTGTGAGGTTAATTTAACTTTAAAATTTTTTTCTTTGGAATCAAGCCACTTTTATATGCATTACATATGCGTTTTTACTCTTGGTGCATAAATTACTTTAATGCTACTTACTGATTGTTAAAATATCGTTTGCAACGTTAGTATAATCTTTTATCTTAATGCAATGAGATGATTCCCTATAAACCAATTTCGAATTTCTAATTCTTATGAACACATGTCCAGTGAAAGCATCTACGGCTTGTCCTCCCTTTTTAATGTCATATATAAGCATATTTTTCTTACAAACGTCGTTAATAAACAAATACGATCTTTCTATCTAAAAATTTACGTAAGATAAATAAGATTATTAAATTATGTACTAGACACCTTCCCAAAGTATAATAAATTAATAATTTTTCCTTACCTTAAAAACAGTACCAAAATACATACGAAGTTTTTTGGTATCCAGCTGATGTAAGATTTCAAAAAGACCATTTTTTATGTTGTATATCCTTAATTGGCCTTTCAATGTAACAGTTAATAAACTATTGTTGTAAAATGTCATAAACTGAAACGCATCAACTTTTACACTAAATTTAATGTTGCCTGTCATTACGTCCAAAAATGAAACTATTTTTTTATGTTTGATAGATGCAGCAATTCTAAAATATGTTTAAAATTAGTTTCAAACTTAAAAATCATAAAAGATTTTTTAAAATAAACTAAAAACTTGTTACACATAAATTTCAAAAATTATATTGAAAAATTAATAGAGCCAACTTCATAAAACTTTTAACAAACCGTTAAAAATAATAATCAAGTTATCTTGATTATAGGTATCTTTTAGTTATCGGCCCTTAACGTTTTCCAAGATTATGAATATTTAAACAAAAATTGGTTTTTTAGCCACCTGGTATACAGAGGTAAAGCAAACTTGAAATATGTGCTTTGCAAGAGAGGGGAATCCCATAACAATGTAAGTTCTTTCCTTCTTGCATTAATTATTGAAATCGGCATTTATGCCGCAGATTAAAAGCTGATAACAATCCATTCGGGATAGTGGTCACCTTCTCCTGTTTTAGAGAAGGGAACCTCCAACTCTCGAGTATTGTGTCAGTTACGACTCGATGTGCAGAAACAAAATTTGCACCGTTCCTTTAACGATAGCACTTGCACGTTCTCCTTCTACACTAACTACGCAATTGCTGTTCGTCATCGCTGAAACAATATTTCTAGTTTGCTCTACCTACTAATTGATTTTATATTAAGTTAAATTAAAAAATTAAATTGTTGAACATTCTAATATTACAAATTCTAAACTTACAAATCACCATCGATGGCTAAATGCATTTCCACCAGACCTTTAGAGACATTTTTAAAATCACGTTTCCACAACCAAACTCTACGCTTTACGTCTCGGACGATTATATGTCTACACTCATAGTAAATAATAATTATATCATTGTTTCGAACAACCAATGGAAGGTACCAATATGCAGAGTCCAAGCTTTCATAAAAAGCGTCTATAAGCTAAAATAAATTTTTTTAAACTAGTAAAATAAATATTTTTTTAACAATTTATTATTTAATTAGTAGGTACGTAAAAACCCGCAGCTTACAAAGGGACATCACAGTGAGTATATTGACAATCGAAATTCCAATTTTTTTGGTGATTTTAAGAGCTAAAAAATGATCACTTTTTCGGCGTTTAGTTTATTGAGCCTTAGTTTTTATGTTATGAATTTTTGAAAATAAGTAGATAGAACTGTTATTACTATTGGCTGTTATTACAAGAAATCGTAGTAGTTTAGAGGTAAAGTATTGGAATGGTAATTCGTAGGTTAAAACATAAATAAACATTATAAAATATATTAATTCTGATAATAAAAGACAAAATTTTTAGAAAAAATGTTGACTGAAAGCCGTGTGACACGTGTATAAATTTGTTAACAAATCTGTTATCAAATTTGAGAACAACCCATTGATTGGTTGAACCAACCAACATCGGTACCAACATTGGTTTGTTTGACCAATAAATGTGGTATTACCAAATTTGCTATACGTGTCACACGGCCTTTATGTGAAGATCAAACTTCAAAGGTCCGGATTGTCTTTTCAATAGCAATTAAACCTATAGTTAAACCACCATGTCATTTATTTGATAGCCAAAAATTATTAAAGCTTACCTTAATATCTGCATTATATATGTTAAATGTCCCTGTAAGTCGACTGCATAGAACTGTAACACTTTTGTCATGAAAACAAATATTGTCATCAGAATTTCTTATTAGAGTTCCACGTTTTCGTGCTTCTAAAGTTGGCTTTGTTAACCAATTTTGTCTTAAAATACTTTTATAAATCCACAACCGCTGAAAATCGAAAAACATTCTATGTTAATTTAAACAATTAAAAAATGTATTGACAGCGCTCGTATAATACGGTACTTTCATTACACGGTGCAAATTTTTTGATAGATATAAAAGAAACAAAATACTTAGATACCTCATAATAAAAAGGAGTGCGACAACTATTCATGTACTTCTTACTTATCCTTGTTTCAGTTGGATCATCCGCAATATTATCTATTTTACATCGATATTTCCAGTAATAATCGTTAGAAACCACTTTTTGCCAAGTCTTTGAAACATTGCGAATCAGTTTTAAAATCGAAATATCATTTACATATAACAAGCATTGCTGTGATAATTCTCTAGGAAGGCTACCTAAAATATCGACTTTATTCATTTTGTTTGATTTAATAAAAAAAATTTAATTTCGTCACATATAATTCTTTAGGATTCCATTCAGAAAAGTTATATATAATTTTTGGATGGAGTGCTATAATAATTTTAAGTTGGTACAACCAACAACAACGACCAATCAGAGAGCGTTGTGTGTTTTAAAAAAATGACACGCTGTGTCATTAGAGGTGCAGCAGCAGTAGAAACGTGTCATGTTCTTGAAACACACAACGCACTCTGATTGGTCGTTGTCGTTGGTTGTACCAATTTAAAATCACCTTAACACTTCATCAAAAAATTTAAAAAAACCCCCGGCAAAAAAATCTTTTAAAAGTAAAAAATAAAATACAAGGGTCGTCGCGTCGGGGGACCTATCTAGCTGACGTGTATTTAAATTTCATACTGTATCATTTTTAGTTGTATTCTGTTTTTATTTTATTTACTTAGTGGTCCTCCGACGCGACGACGCTTGGATTTTATTTTTTAATTTTTAAAGATCTTTTTGTGGGGGTTTTTTAAATTTTTATTTTAAGTTTTATTTGATGCTTTTTAAACTTTAAATAGGCAACTAAATTTTTGGTCAGTATTTTTATCATTAAATGGTCAGTATATTTTAAAATAAATGGTCAGTATTTAATAATATTTTGGTCAGTATAAATATTTAAGTATCAGCATTAAATTGAATTTTGGTCAGCATAATTTATTATTTTGGTCAGTATTATTTATTAATTTGGTCAGTACATTTTTGTTACTTTGGTCAGTACACCCTACTGTAAGTTCCAGTAAGATTTTGTTTGATTATTAGGTATATTTTTATTTTATTACTTAGGGGCTGTTCATTAATCACGTGAGGCTCAAAGGGGGTGAAAGAAGTTTAAAAAAATCACGAAATATCACAGGGGGGAGGGGGGTTTAGTAGTATATCACGTGTATTTATTTTTTTGGCAAACGCGCGATGCTGAACCGAAAAGCGGTGTAAAAAAAGTGTATTTATTTTTTCAAAAAATACACGTGATATGGGGGGGGGGGTTAGTCTTAAACCTCACCATGTATCACCAAGAGAGAGGGGGGTTAAAAAATGCCAAAAACAACATTACGTGATTAATGGACAGCCCCTTACCTAATTTTTGTTGTCAGTAATCATTTTTAATAATATAAGAAATTTAAATAATTATTGTAAAAATTTTATTTCATTAATTTATAAATTGAAATACGGAATTACCTTTTTTTTATTTTTATAATTTATTATAATATAGAAATTATACATAAAATATTTAGAAAATTGCAATTAAAAAATATATACAAATAAATTGTAATAGTAAAGGAAATGTTATATAATTAATCGACTAGAAGAGCTCGAGGAGCTAATTTTGGCTTTCCCCTTGAACGCTTTTCACCTATAGGTATTTGTTTAGCTGCTGGGGGAGGTTTGACATATTTTAAACGTATAGCCAAGCCTATTATATGCTTGCATATATATTTCTTAAAGAAACCTGGACAAGTGCAGCGGCCATGAATCCAGTTTTCTGTTTGTTTTGGGAGATTCACAAACATTACTTTAAATGCTCTTCGTTTGAACTGATCAAAAGTGTTCCAGCGCATTTCTGATACGACTGAAATTTCCTCCTTCGTAACAGTAAGTTCTTCATTGGATGGACAAAAATATTGAATTGAATCTTCGCATGTCATTGATGAAATTCGGATCTAGAAAAAGGGGGGCTCCCCTCTGCTGGAAAAGAGTTCCAAATTCATATATTTAAACTTTTAAACTTATACATATTTATAAAATGAGAAATAATATTTTGCAAGTAGTGGCCATTTTTTGTTCCGCACATTCATGCTCATTTCATACATTTTCCATAACTTTTGCTTTTTATGTATTTTTAATTTAAATGTTGTTTTTTCAGCTCGGACATGGTCGCTGGCTTATTGCATTCTGCATAAAGGGTAGTTCACACTACATGATTTATCATATGACTTAGTCATAAGAAAAGTCATGGCTAAAATCATACCATCCTAACAGCCAATCATAAAAGCCATAACTTCTATAATATCAAAAATCATATAGTGTGAACGTAAAAAAATCCCTCATATGAGAAGTCATGTGACAAGTCATATGATAAATCATGTAGTGTGAACTACCCTTTAAGCATTCAAACCATAACAATAGTTTTGCGTCACCTTGTATATACTGATATCTTTAAAATAGTGACAACTTATTGAAAATACTGACCATTTATTTAAAATACTGACTGTTTATTTAAACTACTAACCATTTATTTAAAATTCTGACCATTTAATTTAAAATACTGACCATTTAATTTAAAATACTAATCATTTATGTAAAATAGTGACCATTTATTTAAAATACTGACCGTTTATTTAAAATACTGACAGATTTTATACTGACCATGTATTAAAAATACTGACCATTTAATTAAAATACTAACCATTTATTTAAACTACTGACAATTTATTTAAAATACTGACTATTTAATTTAAAATACTGATCATTTAATTAAAATACTGACAGATTTTATACTGACCATTTATTAAAATTACTGACCATTTATTAAAATTACTGACCATTTATTACAAAATACCGACTAAAAGTATTATAAAATACTGACCAAGTAAATACAAGCCCTTTAAATATTATTAGTACGGCCTTGCCTTCATCAACTTTTTATATTACAAGTACGGGTCTGCTTTTATCAACTAGATTACTAGACTAAAAAACAGCAAATGATGTTTGAACGGCTAAACAGATTTTTGTGAATCATAGCTAAGAACACTCTCGATCAAGTCACCTTTCAAACAAAAAAAACTAAATCAAAATAAGTTCATTCGTTTGGGAGCTACGACCCCACAGACAGACACACACATACACACATACACCACTCTTTTTAAATCGGGCGTTAAAAACAGCATGAGTTATTTTTGTTGTTAAAAAAAAGATGTCCGAATTTGAATATATTGTTGTTAATAATAATTTGTTGCTCCAACACGTAGTCTAAATGCCAGTAGATGGTGCATATTTATTCCATTTATTATCTTATTTGTCGTTGGTTGTACCAACTTAAAATCACTTTCCCTAGGATCGAGTTGCACACCAATCTAGTTTTTAACTTTGGTGGGACGCCCGTCCGTTGTTGAGCCAGCTATATTAATTAAATGATCCAATTTTTTATCAATTTAAATTATCTTCCTTGAACGACGAAAAACGAAAACGAAAAATTTGGAAGCTCATTGATGCTTAAACGATGCTCAAACATTTGACACCATTTTTACTCCAAAACTTCACTTGGGAGGGGGGGGGGGGGCTAGCATGTCTGCAAATTTTAATAATACCACGATCTTCAAATATAAAATTGTTCCAATATTAAATTGTTCCAAAATTTTCAAAACTTTTTTTGAATTTATCGATGCCTGTATGCCACGGCGTAATTTAATCAAAAACTTTTATTGCTTCTTTCACGTGCGACCTTGCAATATCTAAAACAAAAATTTTCCTTATGATTCTTATTTATTTATTTTTAAGAATCTTTAATTCTCTTAATATCAAAATTATACTAAAATAAATGGAATTAAATTTAAACTTTAAACTCATTTAATTTAATATCAACGAGTTAATAAGCCTTTATTTTAAAATAAATGGAATATACTTGATTTACTCATACGCTGCTATTCTCAACAAAAAATCAAATTTTTTCAGATTTTTTTAAAGACCAAAAATAATACACCTCTGCGACATGTCGAGCCGCATGTCACTCTTCTCTCAACAATTTTCTCTTTTCCTTTGAATCTTTTATTTAAAAAAATATTACAAAAGGTATTAAGTTACAAATATATAGTTTTAAAAATTCATTTTTTCAAAAAAGGTTTTCGGGGCTTTCAGCATAACTTGAGTAAATTTGATCTTACAACAAAACAAAAAAAGTTTTTTTAATCTACATATAAATAGCTAGAAAATAATGTACAGAATTTTAAAAATATTAATTTTTGAAAAAATAGCAAGCTTTTGAAAAAAAAAATTTATTTGAGCAAAAAATTGACATAAATTTGTTAATAACTTTAACAATTTTTAATATTTTGCAAAATTCGTAGGTCGTTTTCTTTAAAATGTCATAGAGAAGTTACAGTTAAAATTTGAAAGTAATCGGACAAAAATTGTTTGAGTTATGCTGCACGCCTATTAGAGTTTCATAGTTTTGAGAAAAACGCGATTGAAAATCTTTTTTTATGTTTTTTGTGAATGAGATGTTAATATCATTTGTTGAGATTTCTTTGAAATTAAACATTTATATATGAGTCATTCCACCAAATAAAATTTTTTTTGAAGTGCGACCCCCACGGATTTTTTTCAAATTTTGTGGAGTTATTCTCTGTATAAAAATAATGACTCACTGAAAAATTTAGCTTTTAATATTAAGTACTTTCGTAGTAACGATTTTTTGAATTTTGACAATTTTGAAATTTTTAACTTTTTTGTTAATTTTTTTGAAGTAGAAAGATTATTTATAAAAATACGAGAAGTAGTTTCTTCTGTAAAAAATCCTCAGCTTTTCAATGAAAATATTAATTTTTTATTATAAGTAGCAAGAGACCCCCTAAATGTTAATTAAAGTTAAAAAATTGATTTTTTTGACAGTGCGGCAAGTTTTTTTTCAAATTTGATATTTTTTTCTGAAAGCTGAGAAAATATTTAATTTTCACGATGTGCATATTTTTTGTTTAAATACAAAAACAAAAAAAGTTTAATTTGGTGGAATGACCCATATATATTATTATAATTTTATATATTCTACAAAATTGTGGATACTTGAATCCAATTACTTACTACATGGTTGTACCTGAGGCTGCTTGTGCAGTTAGTAGTTAGCAATTTACGAATTAATTACAGATTATACTATTTTTTTTATTTGACTTTTATTTACCATACATATAAAAAATTATTTTAATTCTGATGTTCATTGATATCAAAACTTAGGCACTTGAAAAGTTAATTTCTCTTCCTTGAGTTTAATTCTTTTTTTTGTCCTTTGCAACTTTAGACTTACATATTGCACTACATAATTTTTTTAAAATTTTGCAACCCAAAAATAGAGTTGCATATGCTATAACAGCATAAAAAGCAATAACATCCAACAACAAATATTGGTACCAAGTTAAATTTAACGCAGCGGTTCTTAAATGAAGTGCTCCTTTATGCCTGAGAACGTACTCAAGCCAAAAAATTGCCTTTTCTAGCGGTTTTATTGGTTCGTCGTGCAATATTTCGGATCTTTTCTTGGCATTTATTGCATAGCTTGAATTCGAAAGAATTTTATTCAACGCGTTCGTAAGTAATTCTTCAGTCAACGATTGAAATGGTACGCTGACAGCGTAGCCGGAATCTACGGCATTAGCCATGTTCATAGTTTGATCACCAAATATAGGAATTCCAATAACGGGGACTCCAAAATAAATGGTTTCAATTGTGCTCAATAACCCTCCGTGCGTGATGAACAGTATTACATTGGGGTGAGCTAAAAAATAACTTATAAGTGTTATTAAAATCACATTTAACATTTTAAAATACCTAAAACAGATTGTTGGGGTAACCATTTTTCAATCTTTACATTTTTAGGCTGACCAGGTAAGTCGTCAGCTTCCCATTTCCATAAAACTTGATGGTTTAATTTTGAAAATGATTTTAAAATTGCGTCACGTTTTTCTATCGGCATATCTATGGCTTTTACATTCGATCCCATACTGAACAATATCACACCTTCTTTTGATTGATCTAAAAACCTTTGAAGATCTTCGGGTAACTTTTTGGGCGGTTTTAAGTGGTAACCTCCGATGTTAATCATGTTTGGTACCAGTGGAACTGCTGGATTTGTACTGGGATGTGAGTTGAGTAGCATCAAGGAAGCATTGTAATACAATTCTGATACGTGTGGAGAACCGGGAAAATGTTTTTGCATTATTTGGTTTTGGTAGTAAAGACCCAACGTGTTTTGAATAATTTCACTTAGTAAATATACAAACGAAGTGTGAACTCGTTCCAAGAAGTTCAAATTTTTTGAATATGGCAAGAATACGTCGTTTACATAAGACGGTGGTCCTGGATTTCCCATTTTCCCGTTAGTCCACACGTGAGATCCCATTGTACTTACGAAAACACACGGAGCTTTATATAAGTGACAAAATCCATTAAAGGCTTCATTACCAAATTGTTCCATAATCACCAAATCAAACTTCTCATTTGAACGTAACAATGTTTGCACATTTGGATGACTTAGTGTGGATTCCACAAAAATTGTCCCCATAGCCATCGCCATATTTAATAATCTTAAGATGGTAAAGGAAAATAAAAAGTTTGCTTCAAAAAAGTTGATTTCTTTCTTGAATTCTGAAAATAAAAATCTAGAAAGTGGTAGGTAATTAAATTTAGCAAACAATTTTACCCTCTGATTTTTCAAATAGTCCGCTTATAAAAATTTCTTTTACATTTTTCGGACGATTTTTTTCACTGAATGGTGTAATAATAGTAACTTCGTGCCCTTTATTTGCTAGTTCCTTTGCCAATACATTACCTAACTGATAATGACTATAAGCTGGCATATGAAAAACGCATAAAATTTTTGCACTTTCTGTTATGGAAATTATCAGAAAGAAAAAAAGAAGCGCCGTTAATTTCATGGTGATTTTTTTTATAAGAGGCTCAAAGTATGCAATCGAAGGTTGCGATGCTGAAACAACAAATAAAATGTTATAAATTGAACGGTTTATATCATAGATATCTTAGAAAATAATATATTAAATAATACCTACTTACGATAATAATAAATTATGATAATTTCCAAATATTAAAACACAACTTTTTTTATATTTTGTGAAGTTAGGGTGTTTATCATAAGAACAAAACACTTGATGTAATGGTTACATATTGTAAATGCGAACAGTGTTAACAAAACCACTAATTCAAGATAAAATACCATTCAAGGTTCTGTAATTACGATTTCATCAATGTTGACTTGTGTTAAAGAGCGCTCGAGCGCGCGCACTGTCTTTAAAAGTGCAAACGTTTAAAAATATATTT
Source organism: Rhagonycha fulva (assembly GCA_905340355.1). Lineage (NCBI taxonomy): Eukaryota > Metazoa > Arthropoda > Insecta > Coleoptera > Cantharidae > Rhagonycha > Rhagonycha fulva. The sequence goes on along the minus strand of HG996559.1, from coordinate 27,590,018 downwards.
TAGTTGTCAATACAAATATTTAGTAGTTCAATATTATAATACGCCTAAAAAATGTTAACAAACTTTACAAAAATAAATGATCAATTTGTGTAAAACTCTAGAATATTTTCAATTTTGAAAGTCGTGCCATGCGTCGCAGCAGCTGCCACTGGATTTCAAATAATATTATGTGTATTTTAGTATAATAATATTTAAGTAATATATTATATTAATTACTAGTTTTTAGATCTTTATATTCTATTGTGAATAGGTTCTCACGATGCAATTTGGGTGGTCAAAGATCTCAAAAAATCGGAGAAGGTTAAAAGACGTTCAGAAAAATCAAAAAACTAACAAGAGGTATATTAGGAATAGAGTGGCGGTTTGTCGATTTTCTGTTCATTGATTAAAGACAAACCGTTATTTTATATAATTATGATTGCTCACACCATAGCATAACTTCGCTCATAAAGCGCAGCTCTTTTTATTCTCTTCGTCTCATTTGAAACTTTGCAGTTGAGTTAGTAAGTATTGGTTGATCTAAATGTGGGCTAATCAACCCCATACTTATCACTGTCGGGAATAAAAGTGTCACTTATTCTCTTGCAACATAAAAGTAAGATGTGGACTGAACAACTAAGGAAAATAAAATATAGGGGAGATCTAAACAAAAAATAGCAATTTTATTGCTTCTGTTGAGCTTCACTCAAGCAGGATTTTCAAAATGTGCTCTTATATTCTAAAAAGTGTCACTGTACTCCGATGTAAAACCAAAAATTCAATTATTTTAAAGATAGTCATCTGTTAAGGAAGTATAAAAAACATGAAATTTTTGATTCATTAACTACATAAGATTAAAGTTTCATTTTTATGTCATTCTGATGTCACGTGGTATATTGTATTATAGTAGCTGCGGCTGACAAAGTAAAATTATATGTTTTTGTTATATAAATTTATGCTCATGCGTTTGTTTTCTTTTTAAATTTATTCGCTTCACAGACAAATAAATTACTTTTTGACTTGTTTAGTCTGTGGTCGACAAAGTAAAGTTATATTTTTTTGTTAAACAAATTCATGTACTTGTTATAATAATAAATAAATAAATTTTTGATGTTTTAACTAATTTTTATTCATTTTAGTGTAAAAAAATGTTAATATTTTAATGTTTCACTTTTATTTACATAATTTACATACTAAAGTCTTTTAACTTTTAGGAATTTTTCAAAATTGATCTTTATTGAACCTGATAATTTACAATACTCAAGTGATTTTCACGAGTAAGCTGTGAATTTCGTATTATGAATTACACTATCTTTATGGTATTTTTGGTTGAAATTTGGTTTCTAAGATAGTGAAAAAAAATTCATGGAATATCAAAGAGACATTATTTTGATTCAAAAAACTTTAATAAAATTATATTTCATTTGTTTAAGGATAAAGTAGAAGCCTTATTATTCGATATCACCAGGATCACGAGTTGTATACCTACACATGAGTTTGCATGCGACTTCAGGAACCACTGAGCTTAGCTCACCTCATACGTTTTCCTTATTGTTTACATATTAATTTATATTTAGAAAAACATATTTTATTAAAATTTAAAAACTTATGAGTTACTTTAAAACTTTTTCTTTTGGATTTGTCTTGATTCTTGAGTTGATCCCTTGGAAAATCTGATCTAAAAGTTTCGTTCAATACGAATGAAAAAGTTCTATTAAATAAAACCTATAGTCAAATTGTTAATATTATTTAATAACAACAAATAATATTAACAAAGTAGGCAAATGTAAATCTTCTGATATTAGAAGACAAATAAATATCATCACTGAGTTACTAAAAGTTATCTCTTCTATGAGTTTAGTTGCTCTTTTTGTCCGTTGGAACTTTAGCTTTACAAATTCTATTACAAATCCTTTTAAGAATTTTACAACTTAAAAATAAGGTTACAGAAAGTACAAAAATATAAAAAGCAATAACATCTACCAACAAATATTGATACCAAGCTAAATTTAACGCAGCAGTTTTTAAATGGGGGGCTCCTCTATGTCTAAGAACGTATTCGACCCAAAAAATTGCCTTTTCGAGAGGTTTCATTGGTTCATCGTGCATTATTTCTGATCTTTTTTTAGCATTTTGTGCATAGCTTGGATCCGAAAACATTTTTTCTAACGCGTTTGTAAGTAATTCTTCAGTTAGCAACAAAAAAGGTACACTGATAGCGTAGCCGGATTCCTCCGCATTGGCCATGTTCATAGTTTGATCGCCAAATATTGGAGTTCCAATAACGGGGACACCAAAATAAATGGTTTCAATTGTACTCAATAACCCTCCATGCGTGATGAAGAGCTTTACGTTGGGATGGGCTAAAATAAAAATTTATATTTTACGCATTATTTTAGAATACTATATTTAACACTTTTAAATACCTAGAATGGATTGTTGGGGTAACCATTTCACAATCTTTACATTTTTAGGCTGACCTGGTAAACTATCGGCTTCCCATTTCCATAAAATTTGTTGTTTTAATTTTGAAAATGCTTTTAATATAGCGTCACGTTTTTTTATGGGCATATCTTTTGCTTTTATATTCGATCCCAGACTGAAGAGGATCACACCTTCTTTTGCGTTATCCAAAAATTCTTGCAGATCTTCGGGTAACTTTTTAGGCGGAGATACGTGGTAACCTCCAATGTTAATCATGTTTGGTACCAGTGGAACTGCTGGATTTGTACTGGGGTGTGAGTTGAGTAACATTAAAGAAGCATTGTAGTATAACTCCGATAAATGGGGGGAACCGGGAAAATATTTTTGCAAAATTTGGTTTTGTTTATATAAATCCAATGTATTTTCGGTAATATAATTGAGGAAGTAAATAAAAGAGTTATGAACTCGTTCAAAGAAGTTCATATATTTTGAATATGGCAAGAATATATCCGATATATAAGATGGTGGGCCAGGGTTTCCCATTTTTGTGTTGGTCCATACGTGGGATCCCATTGTACTTACGAAAACACACGGCGCTTTATATAAATGACAGAAGCCATTGAAAGCTTCATTACCAAATTGTTCGATGATCACCAAGTCAAACTTCTCATCTGAATTTATCAATGTTTGGACATTTGGATGACTTAGCGTAGAGTCTATAAACATTGGCCCTATTGTCAGCGACCAAGATATTATTCTTACAATGTTTAATGAAAATATATAGTTTGCATTGAACAGGTCCATATTTTTTTTGAATACTAAAAATTACATTTTTTTAGAATGTGTTAATTTAATTTAGCAATAAAAGTTTACATTCTGCTTTTTCCAATTCACCGGTTAAATGAACTTCCTTAAAATTTTTGGGAGGAGAGTTTTCTTTGAATGGTGAAATTAGTGTAACTTCATGTCCTTTATTTGCTAGGCCCTTTGCCAATACGTTACCTAGCTGATAATGGCTGTAAGCTGGCAAGTGGAAAACACACAAAATTTTTGCACATTCCGTTATGGAAAATATTAACGGGAGAAATAAAAGCACTTTTAATTTCATTGTGGTTTTTACACAACCAATTGGATACTAAAGGTTATGATGACTTGGTAACAAAAACTATTAAACTGTGGTATTTATTATAATATAATATACCTATATAGGTATATATATGATATCTACGAGTAATATTTATTAAATAGCTTTGATATCTAATCTATCAAATTCTTAAATAATTTTTAAATTGTAAAAATTGCTCCTTGTTATATTTACAGTAGACTAAATTGTAACCCATTAAATTTGTTATCTGGAAAGTCTCGTTAATTTTGTTTTATAGCGTTTTGTTAAAAAGTACAGGATTGTTAAAATAAAAAGAAAAATTATAACTTTTTTAACTAAATTTGTGCGAAGGGGGGAAGTGCTTAAATTAAATTTTTTTAAATAGAGAACGTAGGACCATAAAGTTTGAAAAGAACTGCTGATTATTTAACATTTGCCACTGTCAAAAGTTGTAGCTTTGTTAGAGCATAAATAAACTTTCATTCCCATCATTTTAATTTTATTTTCTTTCAAGTTATCTCCAAATTTATAGGAAAATTTAGTCTGCACAAGGAAACAAACGAGAATAGAAGATTTGCAATCGAGTTGCAAAACGAAAATTGCATCAAGAATATAAGAACGTATGGAGGAGCGGATGTGGCATTTTGAAGTAAGGCATTAAGGTATCATTCATCCCTGAACCTTTTCGAAATCAAAGAAAATCCACAACTACGTTAGTATCCATAGTAAAAATAATAATTTATTCATTTTGTGGTTCTGCATCTTTTAGTTCTTCTAAGTTTTTATTTATGGCTTGCCAACTAACGAGCGCATGGTTCATCAAAAAGAACTAAAATAGTGAGCATTCCAAAATGACCAAAGAAGAGTTAAGAAAAATATCTCAAAATTTAGCACTAAAATTGATTTTTCAATCAATTTTTTATATGAAACTTCCAGATTTTCTAGTATAAATGATTTTTTCACTAGACTAAATAAAATAGCAGTGTTCTTGTGAATTACTGTAGTCTTTTTTATCTGAATGACTTTAAGACTTCTGTTGAAATCTTGGTCTTGATTTGTTACACCTACCCTCGGCTGAACTCACTTCCGTCGGTGGAGCAGATTTTTCGAATTTGAATTCAAAAAATACTGAGAACTTTATCTCAGGGTGGTACTTACGTGAAACAAAATATACGCTTACCTCGCCTTTACATAAATACACAATCCTGAAAAGAATTCGGCGCTCTTGAAATAAAAGATATTTGATGTAAAGAAATATAATAAAGTTAAACGAAAAGTCGACACAAATACGGAACATAAATACAATTTTCCTTAATTTTTACCTAAATGAACTAGGAAGCTTCCGCAATATTTAATTAAAATTACTTAATTAAAGCGTTATTTAGAACAAAATCAATGGTTATAAACCCTTTACTTTCATCATCCTTATGGATTGATTTCCACTTCAATAATTTGTACAGATAAATACTTTTTACAGATAAAAATTATAGGTAATTGTACGATGGATTTTTAATGTAATCATAATGAAAACTGGACCAATGGGTCGTTGAATAAGCAATACATCAAATCATTCGTTACAATTAGATACGTGCGGTTGCATACCATTAAATTGGACAAAAACTAACCTTTAACCCGTTTAAACGTGGTAAGTCGTCGAAAGCATGATTAATTTCTGAATTCAAATTCCTAAAAACTGAGTTGTCGGTACACCATGTTAATTGCACACCGTCCTTCCAAATACATTTTTCTGGTAGCCGTCGTTGATTACCTGATAAGCCAATTCTTCTTTATCCAATAGATATACGTTATTTTCTTAATAATCCAAATTTTTATCCATCCAATAGGTACAAGTTATTTATCGCAAATCAACACTTTGTCTATTCTATTTCATTGAATGAGCATCGTCGGTAATTATCGAAAATATTAAATTTCTTGCCTTTATTCAAATTTGCCATGTTAGATAGATTTATTATAAAACACATTTTGTTCGATAGATCGGTAAAAAGTTTTAATTATTTATTTAATTTTTGTTACACGAACAATTAATCAGGTATTTATTCGGAGGCACAAGATAAAGTTTTTTAGTTATTTATTCGATTTTAGATACACGAAATAATTAATCACACATGTTTGTTATTTGAAGGCACAAAGGAACGCATCTTACTACTTTGACTGTCGAACCGAAAGTTTGTTAATTCTTTATTTAACTTGAGGTACCGAAACAATTTACACCTGTTTGTTATTTGAAGGCACAAAGGAAAGTTTTTACGCGTCTTACTTGCTCGAGGTACAGATAAAAAGTTCTAAGTTATTTATTTGACTTTAGGTACACGAAATAATTAAATTAATTGTGTGGAGCACGATACGAAATATTGACCACATCTTATCACGATGGAAGTACGACAGAAAGTGAAGTCATTTCCAAGATGGCTCTTGAAATTTAACAGGGATTTTTACTTAAAGTTTCTTCAAAGGTTAAGGGGTTGCATATATATAGGAGTCAAAATGAACCGATTTCTTATTTTTTCCGTTCTACATACATGACGCAATACTGTTTTATGCATAACTGCATTACTAATAAAAATTCTCGGTATTCTGGAATAGAAATCGCCTATTCTCACGTAGATAAGTTCTAAAAATAACTCTATGGAGACGACTGTCTATAATATATACCAGGTTCGTTCGGATAATTCTTATGATTTAATCAAAATTTTAAGTGAATTTAAGGATTGTTCGACGTAGTCGTAACAGATTCTCAAGAATGCCACCAAGCACCTTCTAAAAGTTTTGCTCAATATGAATAAATTCATTCTGTTAATTAAAACCTGTCGTCAAATATAGTTAATATAATTTAATAACAACAAATGATTTTAACAAAATGGTCAAATATAAATCTTCTGATATTGTAAAATAAATAAATATCATCACTGAGTTACCACTAAAAGTTATCTCTTCCATGAGTTTAGTTGTCCTTTTTGCTCTTTGGAACTTTAGCTTTACAAAATCTATTACAAATCTTTTTAAAAACTTTACAACTCAAAAATAAGGTTGCAGAAATTAACAAAATATAAAAAGCAATAACATCTAACAACAGATATTGATACCAAGCTAAATTTAAAGCAGCGGTTTTCAAATGAGGGGCCCCTTTGTGTCTTAGAACGTATTCAACCCAAAAAATTGCCTTTTCGAGAGGTTTCATTGGTTCGTCGTGCATTATTTCCGATCTTTTCTTGGCATTTTCTGCATAGCTTGGATCCAAAAAAACTTTTTCTAACGCGTTTGTGAGTAATTCTTCAGTCAGCGACTGAAAAGGTACGGTGATAGCGTAACCGGATCCCTCAGCATTGCCCATGTTCATAGTTTGATCGCCAAATACAGGAATTCCAATGACGGGGACCCCAAAATAAATTGTTTCAATTGTACTCAGTAACCCTCCGTGCGTGATGAAAAGCTTTACATTAGGATGAGCTAAAATTAAAATGGATTATTTCATAAATATTACATTTAATAATACACTAGAATACCTAGAACAGATTGTTGGGGCAACCATTTAACAATCTTTACATTTTTAGGCTGACCAGGTAAACTATCAGCTTCCCATTTCCATAAAACTTGTTGTTTTAGTTTTGAAAATGATTTTAAAATCGCGTCACGTTTTTCTATCGGCATGTCTTTGCCTTTTACATACGATCCCATACTGAACAAAATCACACCTTCTTTTGAGTTATCCAAAAATTCTTGCAGATCTTTGGGTAACTTTTTGCGGGAAGTTACATGGTAACCTCCGATGTTAATCATATTTGGTAATAATGGAACTGCTGGATTAGTGCTAGGATGTGAGTTGAGTAACATCAAAGAAGCATTGTAATATAATTCCGATAATTGTGGAGAACCGGGAAAATATTTTTGCAAAATTTGGTTTTGTTTGTATAAATCCAATATGGTTTCGGTGATATAATTGAGCAAATAAGTAAAAGAATTATGAACCCGTTCGCAAAAGTTCAAATAATTTGAGTATGGTAAAAATACGTCGGCTACATAAGACGGTGGACCAGGATTTCCCATTTTTGTGTTGGTCCATACGTGGGGTCCCAGTGTACTTAGAAAAACACATGGGGCTTTATATAAATGGCAGAAGCCATTGAGGGCTTCATTACCAAATTGTTCGATGATCACCAAGTCAAAGGTCTCATCTGAATGTAGCAATGTTTGCACATTCGGATGACTTAGTGTAGATTCTATAAACACAGGCCCTATAATCAGCGACCAAGATATTAATTTTACGATACTTAATGAAAATATAAAGTTTGTATTAAAGAGGTCCATATTTTTTTTAAACTCTAAAAATGAAATATTTTTAGAGTTAATTTAAATTAAGAAAAAAAAATTTCACCTTCTGCTTTTTCATATTCACCGGTTAAAATAATCTCCTTAAGATTTTTAGAAGGAGATTTTTCTTTGAATGGTGAAATAATTGTAACTTCATGTCCTTTATTTGCTAGACCGTTTGCCAATACACTACTTAACTGATGATGGCTATAAGATGGTATGTAGAAAACGCACAAAATTTTTGCACATTCTGTTATGGAAAATATTAATGGGAGAAATAAAAGCACTTTTAATTTCATTGTGGATTTTACACAGCTAATTGGATACTAAAAGTTTAGATTCAACTAATGTATTTATTACGTCATAAGTACATTATTTTTGCCTGTAATGTTTTGATATAAATAGTTTTTGATATCTAATCTATCAAAGTCTAAAATAATTATTATTAAATTTAGAGATTACTCGTTGTTAATTTACCCTACACTAAAACTGTAACTCATTAGATTTGCTATCCGAAAAGCCTAGTTAATTTTTTTGAAAACAAAAAACTACAGGATTTTCAAAATAAAACAGAAAAATTATATCTACCTATTTTGATTTTTTAAACGTTTTTTGAATCTAATGTTCCTCATAATTCAAAAATCGTTAATTTTAGTGTAAAAAGGGTTTCAAAATGTTCTGAAGCAATAATACCCATTGAACCAAATGGTACAAATTAATAGGCAATCGTCTCTAGCAAAGGCCCACTATGTTTTAAGGTTGGAAAGTCACAAAATCATTTTTATTTTGGATTGATGTTATTTATTTATTTAAGTTAAAACAGAATCAAACATTCAACTCTCCCTTTGACTTAGATGACTGCTTATTAAAGCTGAATTTATCGTATCCTTAAAATGTCACTGCACAGCTTTGCCTCCTCCAATAGTTTTAATTCTTCTTCTTACCCTGTGTAACTTTAGCCTTACAAAATCTACCACATATTTTTCTAAGAATTTTACGAATTAAAATTAGAGTTGCACACATTATAACAATATAAAAAGCAGCAACATCCAATAATAAATATTGATACCAAGTCAAATTCAACGCAGCGGTTTTCAAATGAGGGGCTCCTTTATGCCTGAGAACGTATTCAATCCAAAAAATGGCCCTTTCTAGCGGTTTCATTGGTTCGTCGTGCATTATTTCTGACCGTTTCTTAGCATTTACTGCATAGCTTGGATCCGAAAGAATCCTTTCCAACGCGTCTGTTAGTGCTGTTTCACTTAACGTCGAAAATGGTACGCTGATGCCATAACCGAATTCCTCCGCATTGGCCATATTCATTTCTTGATCCCCAAATACAGGAATTCCAATAACGGGAACTCCAAAATGTATCGTTTCAATTGTACTCAATAACCCGCCATGTGTGATGAACAGCTTTACGTTGGGGTGTGCTAAAATAAACATCTTAGAAATATTTCATTTTTGTTTAAATTTTTACTATACCTAAAACAGATTGCTGTGGTAACCATTTAAAAAGTTTTACATTTTCAGGCTGACCAGGTAAACTGTCAACTTCCCATTTCCATAAAACTTGATGTTTTAATTTTGAAAATGCTTTTAAAATTGCGTCACGTTTTTCTACCGGTAGTTCTGATGATTTTAAGTTCGATCCCATACTGAACAGGATCACACCTTCCTTTGATTTATCTAAAAATTTTTGTAGATCATCGGGTAATTTTTTTGGTGGAGTTACGTGGTAACCTCCAATGCTGATCATGTTTGGTAGCAGTGGAACCGCTGGGTTTGAACTAGGATGTGAATTGAGTAACATTAAAGATGTGTTGTGGTGCAATACCGATACATGTGGAGAACCGGGAAAATATTTTTGTAACAGTTGGTTCTGTATGTAAAAATTTAACGTATTATGGATAATCTCATTTAGAATGTATGTAAACGATGTGTGAACTCGCGCAAAGAAATTCATATTGCTTGAGTATGGTAAGAAAACATCGTTGACATAAGACGGTGGTCCAGGATTGGCCATTTTAGAGTTCGTCCATATGTGCGGTCCCATTGCACTTATAAAAACACACGGAGTATTATAGAAATGACAGAATCCATTAAAAGCTTCATTGCCAAATTGTTCCATGATCACTAAATCAAACTTTTCATCTGAATTTAGCAATGCTTGCACATTTGGATGTTCTAATGTAGATTCTGCAAAATTTGATATCATAAATGTCATCATAAATATTCTTACTATTGATAGTGAAAATATAAAATTCTTGCTAAAGAAGTCCAAATTTTTTTTGATTTCTAAAAAAAACAATCTTTTAGAAAGTGTTAACTTAAAGTATCAAAAAGTCTTACCATCTGATTTCTGGACTGCGCCATCCAAAAAAACTTCTTTAACATTTTTAGTAGGATTTTTATCAGTGTAAGGTGTAATGATGGTTACTTCATGTCCTTCTTTTGCTAGACCTTTTGCCAATACATTACCTAGTTGATAATGGCTAAAAGATGGCATGTGGACAATACTCAAAATTTTTGCACATTCCGTTATTGAAAATATGGCACAGAGAAACAAAGGCACTGATAGTTTCATGGTTTTTCTTTTATCGAAACAATTCAGCAACTGAAAATAATAATCAGAGCTGTTTATTATATTATCGACGAAATAATATGTAGTATATTACATAAAATTGTTGTTATCTAATCTGCAAAGGCGATATATATATATTTTAAATATTTTTAAAATAATAGTCGCAAGTGGATTAAATCAGATTAATTTCAAGTTTATCGAAAGTCAATCAGAAAATTTTCAAATGTTTGTTACAAATATTACAAAAATGCTAAACACCAAAAGTTGATTTTTAGGGTAAAATATAATTTTGGATAGGAAATCGGAAACTTGGTAGATTATTATAAATAATGTAATAAATAATATTTAAACTTTAAAATATCGAGTTATTAAAGAATTAAAAATTAATTAAGTTTAAATATTATTTAATATCAACGAGTTAATAATTTAACATTTTAAATAATCTAATAAATAAAATGAAGGTTTTCCTTAAAAAATTTTATAATCTACAAATTTTATTATAATAAATTTTTCACAGTAAAAAATCAAAAATCAAAATTAACTCATTTTTTTATCGTGTGAAATTTGAGACTTACATTTTCTCTTACAGAATAATTTTGTTAAAATTTTGGAACTTACATAGAAAAAGACATATACAGAAATTACAAATGAAAAAATCACATCTAAGAGTAAATATTGATACCAAGTTAAATTCAAAGCGGCTGTTTTTAAGTGAGCGGCGCCCTTGTGCCTTATGACGTATTCCACCCAAAAAATTGCCTTATCTAATGGTTTCATCGGCTCATCATGCAGAATTGCAGACCTTTTCTTCGCATTATGAGCATATCTAAAATTAAAGCTGTAAAGCCCAATCTAGGATGGAAAAACAAATACCTACTTTGGATTTGCTAGAATTTCTACTAACGCTTTAGATAACGTTTCTTCAGTTACAGAAAGAAATGGAACACTGATACCATAACCATTTTCTACTGCGTTAGCCATATTCATGTACTGATCCGCAAATATCGGAATTCCTATAACCGGAACGCCAAAATGAATTGTTTCAATTGTGCTCAGTAATCCTCCATGGGTAACAAAGAGTTTGACGTTTGGATGTGCTGAAAAATTTTACCTTAAAAAGAACTCAACCTAAAAGTTTTTGCATACCTAAAACATCTTGTTGCGGAAGCCATTTTATGACCTTTACATTTTCCGGTTGTCCTGGCAAATTATCGTCTTCCCATTTCCACAAAACCTTTTGTTTCAATTTTGAAAACGCTTTTAGAATTGCGTCTCGTTTTTCAGCTGGCATAGTACTGCTTTTTATATTCGAACCCATACTAAACAGAATCACTCCTTCTTTCGATTCATCCAAAATTTTTTGTAAATCATCCGGAAGTTTCTTGGGAGAATTCACATGAACACCCCCGATGTTAATAACATTTGGTACAAGTGGAACAGCCGGATTTATACTTGGATGTGAATTGAGAAGCATCAAAGAAGCGTTGTAATATAATTCTGTTACATGGGGAGAACCGGGAAAATACTTTTGTAACATTTGATTCTGAATGTATAACCCATAAGTGTTTTGGTAAATTTCAGTTAATGAATATACAAATGTGTTATGAACTCTTTGCCAAAAATTTAATTGGTCCGAATAAGGCAAGAATATGTCGTTTACATAAGACGGTGGCCCAGGATTTCCCATTTTTGGGTTGGTCCAAACGTGCGATCCCATTGTACTTACGAAAATGCAAGGAGCTTTGTACAAATAGCAAAATCCATTAAACGCCTCATTCAAAAATTGTTCCAATATTACAAGATCAAATTTTTCGTCAGAGTTTAATAAAGTTTGGACGTTAGGATGACTTAGTGTGGAGTTCGTCAAGGTTACTCCTGCTAAATTCATTCCAAATAATCTTCCTATGACTGGCACGTTTTCCGAATTAAACAAATCCATGTTTTTTTTAAACTCTAGCATATAAATTAAATTAATTATTTGAAATGCTGGAAATTGTTGTCTTACCTTCCATTCGTTCGAATTCTCCACTTAAGAAAATCTCCTTGAAATTTTTAGGAGGATTTTTTTCTCTGAAAGGTGCAATGAGGGTAACTTCGTGACCTTTGTTTGCTAAACCTTTGGCCAATACATTACCTAACTGATAATGACTGTAGGATGCCATGTGAAAAACTACCAAAATTTTTTCACATTGTACGATAGAAATTAGTAAGCCTAAAGTTAATAATTTTAATGTTAAAAATTTCATAGTTTTGTTTAATGGAACAATGAATATTAACAAATTTTTGTAGGGCGTATCATTTGTTGGTAACACAACATAATAATCACACTTTCACTGCCGTATACGTAAAATATTTAATTTTTTTTATTTAAATAGAAATTAATAATATGCGCACATTTTTTGAACGTAATCGTCACTCTTTCAAATGAAGTATCCACAGCAATGACTAAGAAAAGCATATGAAGAAATTTTAAACTTAATTCAAGGTTATATTGTTTACGTTTTGATTAACAACTTTATAAATCAGTCTTACTCTTTCTATCATAGCTATTATTGATAATAGTTAATATTCGAAATTGCTTGTCGTATAAATTATATAGTAGTAGTAATAATTATATTAATTTAAGCATAGTATGACTAAATTATTATATAATGCATACGAGGTTAAATCCAAATATTTATAAATTATCCCAAAAATGATTAAGTATATTGGAAAGACATGGACTTCCATTGTCTACTATGACAATGGAAAAATAATTGACATAATTAAAGAATTGAACACGAACACAAGAATTAAGGTAGCAGGTACCCTTACTGAAGAGGTGCAAAAAATGCAAAAAAAATCAGATGGGCTAAAGCAGGAAGAAAGTTTTGAGAGACCACTTAGAGAGAATGGATGATGCCAAAATCGCAAAAATGGTGATGACGCAAAGACCTAATACCGGGAAACTTCCCGAAGACTTCCAAAAAGATGGCAGGACAGTTGGGCGTTTGAATCCCAGAAGGGCAATATTGTGATTAATTAACAGGACCGAGCCCTAACAACACAAAAAAAGAAGATATGGATTTTAATTTTGGATTTTTAACTGATCCCACACAAGATATATTTTGTGTATGGGTTTCTTTCAACTTTTTTGTAAAACAAAAATTGATTTATAAAATTTTTCTTTTCCTGAAAAATGGTAGTACCTTTTCAAAAAAAGCTAAAAATTAGGGCTAAAATTTTACAACTTAAAAACGAATTTATTTAGATGAAAATGTGGAATAAGCGATCTTGTAGATCTTTTTTTATAGTCAAGTTTTATTTAGCCCTATATTGATATTATACAAGCCTTTGAAATTGCAAAAAAATATAGGCACTTCATAAATTCTATTGAATGATTAATGTAACTAGTTTGAACCAATAATTCTGTTTTGTCTAGTTTGGTTTAAGCTTGATACAGTTATTATCGTTAATTACTTGAATAGTAATGACTTAACAATTTTTCTAGTGATATAATATCGCAGCTACGCGATATTGATAACAATAAGTTACACAAGATTAGTAATTCTGTCATTGAACTTTCAACAAATGTGCAATAAATTTGAATTTATTTAGTCTTACTGATTTATTATTTTTTGATTAATTCTAAGTCAGAGATTCACAGCAGATAATAAAAATGTTTAAACGCAACGTTATAGCTCCCTCTCTCTCTCTTCTTATTCTTTTTTATTATTTCGTATTGCTACAGCCACCAATTGGGTTTTGGCTGACTTCACAATTGTCCTCCATAGTTGTGTGTTTGTCATGTGGTTTAGTGCTTTCTTGTGTTGTATTCTTATTGGATTCTGGATTGAAAGTGGAAGGCAAACCATGGTTCACATGCACTCAGGCCATATAAATGGGCCCATTATGCTAGCTCCAATGTTAGAACAAACTCGAGTACTTTAGAGGGCGGTGTGCCACTAATACTGGGCATGCTAAGCCAGAAGCTCTCTAACATGGATCCCATTTTCGATGCTAACACTGGGCAGTTGCAAAGCACATGCTCCACTGTTTCATTTTCTTCTTCACATCCGCGACATATTGAGCTGTCAACCAGCCTCATATAGTGTGCAAGTCCCATTGTTTTCAAATCAGACATGACGTTTTTTCTCTATCTTCTAAAAACACTAGCTCTAGCTAGTAGTGTGGGATTCGTACCCACTAAAACCCTCTCCTATTATGGTTACGCTAGCTAATGTACTCCAACGAAAGTCGGGATTCGCTGTTAAGGCATTCCGTCCGACTCCTCGTGAGTGTTTGTAACGGATTCGGTTTCTCTTGAGCGGTTTTCTAGAAGTCGCTGGTCTTCTATATTTCGGCTTATAATAGCTTTTGTCATTTTTTCAATGGCACACCAATTTTGTTTGTTTTTCAGAATATTTTCTACCAAATTGACTGGTGTCAAGGTACACTCCACTTTGGCTTTTGCTTCCGATCTTTGCTCAACCCAGTTAACGCAATCAAAGACTTAACTGTATCTTCTTTTCCGCAGTTTCTTCATGGTTTATGTTGAACTAGTTGGCTATGTTCGGTATTAGAGTATGAGCCCATCTATCTAGTTAACTTTTGTTTTATCGTGTCTGCCACTTTTTGATGAACTTCTTTCGTAGATATTTTGGTTTTAGGGTCTCGTCTTGAAATTTAGATTTTCTTTCAAAAGCCAGCAAGTCAACTGACACCTGTGACGCCACCACCAGCGCATTGTCTGTGAATACCGTTCTATAGCATCGATCCACTCTAAGGGCACTTGTCCTTTGGAATTCAGAGAGCATCTGCAGATACGTAACCTTTGACAAAACCTCACCTCATATTGGCGCTCGATATATCATTATTGATTGGGCGACTGAGGCCAAGACTCTCCGTTTGTATTCGGAAGAAAGGAAAGTGCACTCCGAGCACTCGTACAGAGCTAGTGGGTTGAATATTTGTGGCAGTCACCTTGAAGGTCAGTGGGGCGCACTTCCTCTTGCCGATGATCAATACCGCCTCCGTTTTGATGTCATTCAGGCGTGAATGTCCAGAATCACCTTGTCGACAATTCCTTGAAGTTTTGCTTTCGTGCGTGCTGATGCCACAAACGTCAGGTCATCTGCAAATCCCACCAGCTATCTACTCCGGGTGTCGTGGCCAGTCTGAGTACCTCGTCGTAAAAGATGTTCAACAGCATAGGTCCTGTGGCATTTTACAGGTCACTTTAATGTTCCTTCTGCCGTTTCAATCTTCCACAATTATTTCTCTGTCTTGTAGGTAGCTAAACAAGATGTTGTAAAGATACGGGCTAATCTTCCTCCTTTTTAGCTCTTCTAGAATATGTGGCCATCCAACAGAGTTAAAGGTATTTTTTCTTTCATAAAGCTTTTTTTGAAGGCGTCTGAATCGTTTTTTGTTTACTTTGGTCAATGTCCAAGCTTCTGAGCTGTACATGAACACGATTTTATAAATCTTGATTTTTGAGATTTCTTATGTTTCTCTAGCGGAGCAGCCTATTCAAGAAAATACATCGGTTACCGCTTTGTATGCGTCCTATTATTTTATTCATAATGTCATTTTCTGCAGGTATAATTGACTCTATATTTCAAAACTCTTGAACTCTTTTAAAGTTGTACTGATCAATGGTGTCGTTTTGTCCCAGCCTATAATTTTCTATTCTGAAGCATGTATTTTGTTTCTGTCTCCCATTCCACCTTTTAAAACTTCTCTTTCACCTTGATTACGCTAATAGCCACTATATCCACATTGTTTGTCTATCTCAGTAGGAGTCTAGAGCTGTCTACTGAAAACAGCTATAACTCAATTTTGGATAAGTTTATGGCTTTGTCTATAATGATGTTAAATACTAGAGAGGTGACAGCGCATTCCTTTATCTCAGTTCTTTGTCTACTGAAGAAGGTTCCAACATTCATCCCATACCACTATTCTAGATCAATTATTCTAGATCTTGAGTACTGTGACAAAATATTCTTGAGTGCTTCCATGTCTTCCAACACAGTTCGGCATTCTTCCTCTTATCATCCATCCATCTTTCTTCTGAGCAGTCTAGCCAATACTTCATCAGTCGCTGTCGCTATTGCTCTCTAAACACTCTCTACTTTTGTGGTTTCAGCTCTGCACTTGCATCAAAATATTTGGCCTTGTACTCGTAAACTTTTACTTAAAAAAAATTAAACTTTACAGAAAATACAGGAAGATCCAAATCCAAAGTCTTACAAAGCCTTACGAGGGTACGGGTGGAACATTTCATAAGTCGTCCTTAGACTTTCAAATTGAAAAATTCAAAAATTAAAAAGCTGGAGTTTTTCAATAGAGCCTTTTTTTTTAATTTGCAATAGAAGGTGTACTACATTTTATTATAACGAATACATTTAATTTCGCTCAAAAATCGAATTAAAATAATTCAAATCCGTTATGAAAATGGGCGATCTGTAAAAATCATATTTTGTAAAATCCTGAAACTTTTGTCTTTGTAATCTTCTATCAGTGCTACAATTCGCTTATAATGGATTTTGGGGAATCCAAATAAATAATAATTAAGTGCTAACTAAAAATATTTTAGGGAAAAGAATAACCAGAAATGATTTAATTCTACTAAAATTTTTTTTACTTTATTAACTACTTTATCGCATCAAGGAAAAGCTTATAAAAAATGTAACAACTCATTCATTAACAATTAACAAATATAAAGGCTATAACTATTTTAACAAATTAGTTTTTCTTTTTAGTTTCAGGCACTTGTTTACTGCATTTCTTGCAGCAGAACCTTTTTACTATTTTACAAAATAGATAAGACCCCAACAAAGCTGCTGCTAAATAAAATGCAGCAACATCTAACAATAAGTACTGATACCAATTTAAATTCAGAGCTGCTGTTCTCAAATGAGGAGCTCCTTTATGTCTGATCACATATTCCACCCAGAAAACGGCTTTATCTAACGGTTTCATTGGGACGTCATGCATAATTTTCGATCTGGTTTTAGCATTTTCCGCGTACCTAAAAAATTATTACAGTTAAAATTTTGGGAAAATAATTTCCAAAATATTTACTCACTTTGGGTTAGATAAAATTTCTGTTAAAGCTTCGCTCAAAGTTTCTTCGCAAAGTGTTTCGTAGGGAACTTTAAGGGCATAACCTGCTATTTGTGCGTTTGCAACATTTATCTGTTGGTCTCCAAAAATTGGAATTCCAATAATAGGAACACCGTGATAAATTGTTTCAAGACCACTCAACAAACCTCCATGCGTAATAAATAATTTTACATTAGGATGAGCTAAAAAATGTCGAATTTTAAATTTACGAAATAAAATAAGAATAGGTACTAATTGTTTTTATACCTAAAATGTCTTGTTGAGGTAACCATTTACTAATTTTGAGGTTAGGTGGTTGATTAGGAAGGTTTTCATCTTCAAATTTCCATAAGACCTGTTCCTTAACTTTTGCAAACGATTTTAAAATAGCATCGCGTTTTGCGATCGGAATGTCTTTGCTTTTTAAATTTGAACCCATACTAAATAAAATTACACCTTCTTTTGCGTTGTCTAGGTAATCCTTCAAGTCTTTTGGTAGTGGTTTGGATGGCTTAATGTGATAACCTCCAATTTCTATTATATTGGGAACCAATGGTACGGGGAGATTCGTACTTACATGCGAATTCATCAGCATTAACGAAGTGTTGTAATAAAGTTCTTCCATGGGAGGAGCTCCGGGAAAATGTTTTTCTAGAATCTCCCCGTGTTTTTTAAGAGTATATAAATTGAAGAACGACACTGCAAATAAATAAATGAAGGAATTGTAGGCTCTTTGGAAAAAGTTCATTTGAGAACTGTAGGTAACGCTCATATCGGGTATGTACGCAGGAGAACTTGGATTGCCCATTTGCAAAACTGACCATCTGGATGCCCCAAAGGTGGACAACATAATACAAGGAGCATTGTATCTATAGCAGAATCCTTTAAACGCTTCGTTAATGAATTGTTCTATTATGACCACATCAAACTTTTCGTCTCGTTTTAAAAACTCTTGAACACTTGGATGATCCAAAGTGTCTTTTACTAAATCCAATCCTAACAAATCTAACCAAATGATACTTCCAATGGCAGGTATATTCTGGTAATCAAATAAATTGCTCTTCATATCTGAAAATATCATATAATATTAGTATTTTTTTTTTTTATTAGGATGACCTAAAGCTGTTTGATTACATAATAATTATTATCTCATTGTGTTGTTACATACCGTCTGATTTATCAAGCACTCCTTTTAATAATATTTGCCTAAAATTTTTAATTGGAGTTTTTTCTGCATAGGGTGTAATCACTGTAACTTCGTGCCCCTGCGCGGCAAGTTCTTTCAAAATTCTGTCACCTAACTGGTAATGACTGAAAGCGGGCATGTGAAAAATGCCCAAAATTTTGGCACTGTTGATGCATGTTATAGTAATATAAATAACCGAGAGAAGAAGGACGTAACGCATTTTTGGTATTTAAATTAGCCAAACTTATCTGTACGATTACTTACAACGACTGGTTTAAAATTATGATTTAACCTTGTATATTGACATAGCCTGAGTACTCATGAGTGGGAATACGAAGGTCTATCAAATTATCTAATCTAATATAATATTGCTCTTGAATTTTGTTTTTGCACAAATTAAATTTCACACATTAATTTCATAAATAGTTATTAAAAATTTTATGGCCTCTTTTTATGTAGATAAAATTTATACAAACTATGCGATACAATAACAAAATTATTATTTCTGTGCAAATAATGTCAATTAAAAATTATGATTATGATAATGAATTACTTTTATTAAATTAATTATTTTTAAGAATTGGAAGAAATCAAATGTATAATACATAAGGAGATTGTAAAGTTAAATAATATAATAAATCTTTATAAAACTGCACAGGTAAGGTCTCCAGCCAAATGGTCGATTTTTATAGAGTTTATCGATTTTTAGTTCGTAGCATTGGAAAATTTTATTATTTTTCCCTTTCACTCCATTTTCCTGTACATATTGTTTTTTTGCAATATTATAACAAAATTCCTCGTCGAAATTCAAATAGTTAACAAAAACCAATTTGGTTTTACTTAAATATAGGTTAACATTTTATCTGTGTAATTATAGATAAATAAGTAGGTACTTATTTATAATTTATTTATTTAATTTTAGATATTAGTAAGGTGAAAAGTAAAATGCATACGTTGTTGCAACCTTTTGGTTGTCAGCAAGGTCCGGAGCTCAGACAAGTTCTACGGAAGCTGAATCGTGGGTTTAACTGGAATAATCTAATGGAATAGAATAAAGTATTTCAATTTTTTAAAGGTCGCTAGTTAATAATAATTTACTCTTGACAGATACTAACTTGCTTGAAGTTTTTGAAATTTTCAAAGATTTATAACATGGTGAAAAATTAAATTAAAATGATAATAGTATTTATTCAAGCTCAAACAAAACTCTAGCAATTAACACCAATTTAATCCAAAAATTCGACTTGGGAGAGCCTGCGTGTTTACAGCTTCTACTCACAAAATTTCGAAGATCATTGAGATTAAATGATGTATTTCACTCAAAAATTCGACTTGAATAATTTAGAAACATAAAATGCTTTTTAATTTAATGCTATTGAGCATTTTTGGCAAAACGCAAAATTTCTCTGGTAAAACGGTATTGAGCTTTTTTGAAATTTACCATTTATTTCGAAATATTTTAAGCTGTTTTCGTATAATTTACTATTTTTAATTTAGAAAATAAACAAGTTTTTTTCAAGTCATTCTTATAAGATCATTTCTGTCGAATAATTAAAAATTATTTTAATCTTCCGTTGGAAATTACTTTAAGGGAAAATTTGTTTAGTCACTTTGTTTTGTCATATTTTTAGATGCGTTTACAAATAAAGGTTATCAGGTCCGCTTGTGGTCGTTAAAAGTATCTTTTTGTAGCTTTTGTCTAATATCTTTGATTATTATCGACCGTTGATCAAATGTTCCTTGCCCCATTTAGTTCATGAGATGATAAAGTTAATCAGTTGGTTCTTACCACCCACCAAGGTAAAGTTTGTTATTTGTGTGGCAATTAACGACCAACCATTTAAAATAAACATCCGCACAAATTGATAACCTTTCATTTGTTTCATGCAGTTATTTGTTATAACTAAATTAATGTTAAAATTAAGTTCAAATCCTTTAAGCACATTACAGCTCTGATAACTAGACATTAAAGTTTCATCCCGAGTAAAATAAAGTCTTTTTCTTCTACTGTAGACTAAAATTTCTCCTGTTTGTCATACTGTGTCAGGTTTCCTTTCCACTATTGGTTCTATGGGCATATAGTCATTTAACATCCAATAAGTAACTTTCCGATGTGCCTGTAGTCTCTTCTTTTCTTCCAGTTTTTCTTTAGAATTTTTCAATTGGGGAGTTTTTCTTAACATTAATAAAGAAGGTAAAAATTATGCCTGGGCTAGAATGTGATAATGACCATAGACTACTAACATCTCAATTCCATTTTAAGCTTATGGTTCCAATTAGAAAAAATCCTTCAAAGAAACAAGAGATTGAGAAAAAATAAAATTCTTTGAAAAGCTGGATGAAAAATTACAGTGCCTGCAGATCCACCACCCAAACTATGAAACAACAGAAAAAATATAGCAAATAATACTTTTATAAACACCAGCACTGGATAACAGACGGAACTCTTAAATTGCTGAACAGGGGCCGCAAGTTAGGAAATAATGGAATAAAAGGTAAAGTAGATCAAAACAAACACGAACAAGTAAATAAGGAAATACGGAGCATACAGAAGAGATAATATTAACGAGATCTACACAACGTAAAAAACTAAAAAAAACCAGTGCTTCAAAATCATGGACAGCAGTAAGTGACACAGGAAACCAAATTTCAAATATAACATAGGCATTGCAAGCTTAGAGATCCTATTGGCGTTTTACATTACGTACAGATGGCGTTGTAATTCAACAACATGGACGACATAAATAGTACATATGCTAAATTAAACCTGTGTTAAACATTGCATTTTACTTTGTTTACATTGGAAATCGTGTTTTTAAATCAATTTAGTTCGTATTAGTTAATTATATAACCTCTGATTTGTTCATATTTAACGATAAGTACACGCTAAATATTACTTAAGTTAGTTACCATTTAGGACACTACGTGGCGTTTCTCTAATGTAAAACGCCAATTGAAAGACACTACATCACGACAAAAAGCAATGATAAACAACATGGAATAATTCTGAGAGCAAACATTCTGAGAAATAATGTATGAGGAGAAAAATTAAACAAGTCGCCAGGAACAGATAACATCAACAAGGAGGTCTTAAAAAAGATGAAAAAGAATGGCATCATCTAAATAATCCATAGCACGTCAAAAATTGACAAAAAGTACATTAAAAAGGCGCTAAAGAAAACCTCCAGGGAAGGATTATTGAATTCTGGATTGTGGATTTTATTGTGGAGAGCAAGAAAAGCTCGCACGCACTTAGGCCTGTAAATCGGACTTATTGTACTACCTCCAATTTCCCAGCAGTGTATGTGGCGCGACTAGTAATAAAACTGCGGTTTTTCGCCTGCCAGTCTAACACCACATTGATGGTTGCACTGTTAGTCAAAGATCAAAGGAACCAAATCAAAAGGAAGATCTCCGAAGCGCAAACTGATCAAATAAAGAAATCGACTAACGCTTCCATCAGGCCACAAGAAGTCCCAGAACTGGAAACTTTTCTGTAAAGAGGAAAATGAAGAAGAGTGAGAAAACGTGATGAAAGGCGTACAGTTTGAAAAAGTAGGTGAATGATCATCAGTTTTTTCTAGTGCTATATGTTCTTTAAACGTTGGCTACTAATATAATATTGACGTTTTAGAGATATTGAAAGAAAAATCATAAGAATCATCATGGGCTCAAAGAAAATAAACGATAATAAATACCAAGTAAGAATAAACAGCGAGGTAAAGAAGATAATTGGTAATGAACATTTGGTGAGATGCGTGGTGAAACGATAAAATCGTAAAGAATCGTCTGGCTTGGTCATCTAATGAAGAAGAAGCCTGAAGATATACTCAGATTAATTACAGAGTAGAAACCAAGCAAAACAAGAAATAGAGGAAGAATTAGAGCAAGATGAGTTGATGAAGTTGTGGAGGATCTCGAGGTTATGAGAGTTAAAGATAGAGAAAAAAGTGGAGAAACAGAAACTTTTAGAGAAAAGTAGTGAAAAAGGCCTAAACATGAACAAAACTATAAGTTGAAGAAAGAACAGACAATTAAGAGTAATCCACCTAAAGAAATGGATTGTGAAGACTTCCATTGGAAGTAGGAGTATTCTTTAGGAATAAACGCTTTTATCTTCTTCTGCGCTTAATGGTGTAGGCATTGTTGCCTGTTCCGGTACCCATCTCTGCCTCGGTTTTCCCACTCTTCTTTTTCCTGGTGGCCTATATCTTTTTGCTGCTAGTGGCAGTCTCTCTTCTTTTATTCTTTCGAGATGTTTGTTCCATCTTTCGTTGTTTTCTGCGATTTTGTTTTGGAGCTTATTTGCTCCTAACTCCCTTCTGATCTCTTCGTTTTTTATTCTATCCGTCCTTGTGGCTTTATTATTATTATTATATTAAATGGATTTTTTGTCAAATAACATTCGGTGGTTTGCAATTGCCTTCCGAGAGGAGAAGGTTACAATAGCTTTGTTTGGTATAACAGTCTTAGTGCAAGCCAAACTACACTAACTATAAATTGATTAGTGTAAAATGACCAACCCACTTTTTACACCAACCAATTTTTGTAATTTTTTACACTAACTTACTTGGAGTAACATAAGTAATGAAATCGAATAAATTTTGTAACCGGGTTGAAGATCCAATCTAGGGCCTCAGGCCTAGAGTGCGGTTCTTAGCCCGTTTACCTAGTTTACCTTTTCAATTATTTTCTAGTTATATTTAGCTACAGTTAAGAAAAAAAAAATTAACTTACAAATGTTCTGTAAAGTGATTTACAATAATCTAAACTAGAGATTTGTTTTAAAAAAGACGCAAATCAAATCACGCAAGTACAAATTATAATTTTGGTGCACGGTTTTATTACAAAGTAAGTTTAAACGACGCAAATAGAGACCTAGATAGTAATATATTGTACTATTGCTATATGAAATAATTAAAAATATTGGGAAAACATTTTATTAGCAATAAATACATAGCAGAGTAGCAACTTAGTTCAAAATCCTCTAATAATTGTGGATTTGTTCTAAATACAAAAACACCAATTTTTTACCTAAAAAGAAAACATTTATTATAAACTGAAAAACAGAACTTTACTAATTAAAAGGATAAATTTTGTGCATAAATTAATTCAACACCTCGGTTGTGAGATTTGAACTCACAAATTTCAATTCAAAGTCGAGACTTTTTCTGATGTGTTTTAAGTCAAAAAAATCGTTAGGTACTTTAATATTCTCCTAAAACCGACGTTCTCTTAGGCTCAATTATCAAACTACATTGATATCTAATTAAAAATTTAATTAATTCAATTCAATATTCGTAATAGAATGAATTCTCCATAAGCTAATCCTGGTGCGATCGATTCAATCTACCATAACATTTTCAACCATAATAACGATGTTTGAAAATCCGCCCAAGCGACTTTTTCGTCCACCCTGCTGTGCTTAGCACAAAATACCACTTTTCCAAAATTTCAAAAAAAAATATTAAAGATTTTTCTTACACTTAAGCAAAACACTCAAAAAACGCAAAATAGACGTTGATCCAACTTGACGTCGCATAAAAAAATATCCATCTTCCGGCTTTTCAGTCAAACTTTAAAAATTTAAATTTTCACTAGGCTACAGCTGCTGTTGCCAACACATACTTTTAAAACTTCCTAGCTTTTACAAATTAAAAAAAATCAACAATTTCCCATATCGGGGTTATTGCCTTTTCAAATTCCACAAACGCCTTATAAAATAACAAAGGTGTTAAAAAAACTTTTTTTTAATAGAAGTCGAGACTTTCAAGTCAAAATAAGTCAAGTCAAGCAACTTCAAATTTTAAAATTGAAATATCACTCATAATGCTTTTCTGAGGGTGGTTTTGCAATACGACAATATTCTACATGCAGCTCTTCATTCATTTTCACTCAACAAAACTTTCCTTGAATTAAAATCTTGTTTAATCAAATTAATTGTGTGGTTATTGTTAATGTGCCTTAAATTTACATTGTCCTGTGTTTACACAAAAATATTTAAACGCTTTCATTTTTATTATCTTGCAAAAAATAGGCAGAAATTATATTAAAATGACTAATAACGAACAAAAAAAGGAAATATTCTCAAATCTTATTTCGTAATAAAAACAAAACTTTTAAATTGCTTTTAGTGAAAAGTTTTCAAATATAAATAAAAATAAAAACTATCGTTTATTTGTAATAATACAAAACCGAAATATCTTACAATTCAATTTATCTTCTTAGCTTCATGAACTTGCTTGCTGCCTTTCTTGCAACAGAACCATTTTATAATTTTATAAAACAGATAAGAACCTAAAAGAGCTACTCCAATATAAAATGCAGCAACATCCAACAATAACTCTTGATACCAATTTAAATTTAACGCCGCCGTTCGCAAGTGAGGAGCGCCTTTATGCCTGATGACGTATTCTACCCAAAATAACGCTTTATCTAACTGTTTCATTGGGACGTCGTGCAAAATTTTGGATCTAATTTTAGCATTTTCGGTATACCTAAAAAAGTTCCATGTTAAAATTTTACAAACTAAATTAATCCAACTCACTTCGGATTAGTTAAAACTTCTGTTAAAGCGTTACTTAAAGTTTCCTCAGTGAGTGATTCATAAGGCACTTTAACGGCGTAACCTGCAGATTCTGCGTTTGCAATATTTATTTTTTGATCTCCAAAAATTGGAATTCCAATAACAGGAACCCCGTGATAAATTGTTTCAAGACCACTCAACAAACCTCCATGTGTAATAAATAATTTTACATTAGGATGACCTAAAAAAAATTGTAAAAAAAATTTACTTGCACATAAGTTTAATAAAACCTAATATATCCTGTTGAGGAAACCATTTACTAATTTTTAGGTTAGGTGGTTGATTAGGAAGATGCTCGTCTTCAAACTTCCACAAGACTTTCTGCTTAAGTTTAGCAAAAGATTTTAAAATAGCATCACGATTTGCGATACTCATCTCAGTGCTTTTTAAATTTGAACCCATACTAAACAAAATAACCCCTTCTTTTGCGTTGTCTAGGTAATTTTTCAATTCTGTAGGCAATGGTTTGGATGGTTTAATATGAAATCCACCAATTTCTATCATATTGGGAAGTAATGAGACGGGGATGTTTGTGCTTACGTGCGAATTGAGAAATAGTAACGAACTATTATAATACAGTTCCTCCATGGGAGGAGCTCCGGGAAAATATTTTTGTAGCAGTTGGTCGTGTTTTCTAAGAGTGTACAGGTGGAAGAACGATACTGCAAAGTAGTGAAGAAAAGAATTGTAGGTTCTTTGGAAGAAATTCATTTGGTTACTATAAGGAACGGTGGTATCGGGATTATGTGAAGGAGAACTTGGATTTCCCATTTGCAAATTTGTCCATCTGGATGTTCCAGATGTGCAAAACGTAATACAAGGAGCGTTGTATCGATAGCAAAAGCCTTTATTCGCATTGTAAATAAATTGTTCTAGAATTACCAAATCGAATTTTTCGTCACGTTGTAAAAACTCTTGAAGAGTTGGATGGCCTAAAGTGTTATTTGTCAATTCCAATCCTATCACGTCTGAATAAATAATAATCGCAATAGGAGGTATACTTGGAAAATCAAATAAATTGCTCTTCAGTTCTGAAAAAGCAGGAATAGTAATTTGATAAAATTATTATAATTTTATTCATACCTTCCGTTTTTTCAATTATTCCTTTTAATACGATTTGTCTAAAATTTTTAATTGGTGTTTTACTTTCGAACGCCGAGATTATTGTAACTTCGTGCCCTTTTGAAGCAAGTTCTTTAAGAAGTGTTTCACCTAGATGATAATGACTGTAACCGGCTGTAGGAAACACACCCAAAATTTTTGCACTGTTGATGCATGTTACAGCAATATAAATTACTGATAAAAGAAGCGCGTTACGCATACTTGATGTTTTAGGTAGGTTTTAGGTACACTAACTTATTTTAAACTTATGACACCTTATTACTTAAATTCTGATTAAAAAACCAAATAATTTTTATTTATCTAATCTATACTGTTCAATTTTTTTTCTACTTAGTTTTCTAGATGACGACTTTAATTATTGAATACTCCAATTTAAGTGGGTACTAATGGTTAGAAGAATCAGGACTATTTTCAATAAGGTAGAAATCGGAAAATTTGTAACTTTCGCTGTTCCTAATTTATACAGAAGATGATTAGATAAAAACAATCGGTACAAAAACCATTATTTTAAAGAAAACATGACGCTCTGTTCACCCATTTGCTTGAATCATGATAGAATTCTTCGAGATTATTTTTTTTTTTAGAAAAATACATGTGCTACATACCTTACGATTTTAATGTTACAATAATTTTTCTTTTTTGTTCTTGTAAGCATGAGATGATCTTGACATTAAATAACCGCTTACAGGTTCATCAAAAGCATCTGTTGGTTGGAACCGTGCTTGATTTATTTTAAATATCAAAGCTAAAGTTTTGAGTTGCTTATCGCATTTCATATTATGCACAGAAATGTATCCGTTTTATAATTAAATATTTTGTTCTAAGTGGTTTTTGAATCAAGTGAAAAACTCATTTTCATAGTGCTTTTCTTTCAGAACAAATCAAGTTATTTTGATACTCTCAGCTTCTCGTAATTCAAAAAAGTATTGATTTTCTATAAACATTTTTAAATGGGTTTCATGTTTTTTTAAACGAGCTTTGTATTATTTATTTAATGGAGTTATCAAATATAAGGCGCCACTGCAATGTAGTAAATTATCTACGAAAGTCTGAATTGTGCACTCAAAAGTGATGACAATTTGATTATAATCAAATACTTCATAAAATTACATTTGATAAAATTTAGGCTTTCTCCATTTAAACCAATCATAATATTGTAATACTATTAATATTTTGTTGCTATCTTTTGATAGATTATAATATTATAATCGATAACCCAAATTACGAAAATTTTAGTATTAATGAAATATTTGATCAAATACTTCGTAATTATAATGTTTATTTAATTTATGGTTAATGTAAATTACAATTTTAGATTATATTATGTTATCGAAATTGATTTTTGACAATAATCATGTGGAATCTTCTACCCATAGTGATTACAAATAATAAAATATAGAATTTTATGATAAAAATAAATAATAATTACTCCGTCTTTAAATTCCAATTCCATTAACCGACCCTACATAATCAAGGTATCAATGAATTTCTACGTGAATCAAAACAAAGCTTATAGAAAAAAATAACTTAATCTTATTTTATTAACAAATACAAAGAGAGATTTAAAACAATTCAATTCTTCTTTTTAGCTTGCGGTATTTGCTTGCTGCATTTCTTGCAGCAGAACCTCTTTATAATTTTACAAAAAAGATACAAAGCTAACAAAGCTGCTCCAATATAAAATGCAACAACATCCAACAATAAGTATTGGTACCAATTTAAATTTAAAGCTGCTGTTCGCAGGTGTGGAGCTCCTTTATGCCTGATGACGTACTCTACCCAAAATATGGCTTTATCTAACGGTTTCATTGGAACGTCGTGCATAATTTTTGATCTTGTTTTAGCATTTTTTGCATATCTAAAAACATAATACCATGTAAAAATTTTGCAAAATAAATTAATGGAACTCACTTTGGATTATTTAAAATTTCGGTTATGGCTTTACTCAAACTTTCTTCACAAAGCGTTTTAAAGGAAACTTTGATAGCATAACCTGCTAATTCAGCGTTTGCAACGTTTATTTCCTGATCTCCAAAAATAGGAATTCCAATAACGGGAACACCGTGATAAATTGTTTCAATTCCGCCCAACAAACCTCCATGAGTAATAAACAATTTTACATTAGGATGGGCTGAAAAAATTTAGAATAGAAAAACCTATGACCTAAAGATGGTTTTAAAGAAGTTTAATGAAAATAACATACCTAATATATCCTGTTGAGGTAACCATTTACTAATTTTGAGGTTAGGTGGTTGATTTGGAAGATGCTCGTCTTCAAACTTCCACAAAACCTTTTGCTTAAGTTTAGCAAACGATTTTAAAAACGCATCACGTTTTGCGATAGGCATGTCCTTGCTTTTCAAATTTGAACCCATACTAAACAAAATAACCCCTTCTTTTGCGTTGTCTAGGTAATCTTGTAAGTCTTTCGGTAATGGTTTGGGCGGTTTAATGTGAAATCCTCCAATTTCTATCATATTGGGAACCAAAGGGACGGGAACGTTCGTGCTTACGTGTGAATTCACCAGCATTAACGAGGTATTATAATACAGTTCCTCCATGGAAGGAGCTCCTGGGAAATGTTTTTGCAACAATTCGTCGTGTTTGCCAAGAGAAACCAAATGAAAGTACAATACAGCTAACGAATAGAGGAAGGAATTGTAAGTTCTTTGGAAAAATTCATTTGGGAACTGTAGGTAAGACTCATGTCGGGTATGTATGAAGGAGAACCTGGATTTCCCATTTGCAAATTTGTCCATCTGGATGTCCCAGAGGTGCTGAACATAATGCATGGAGCGTTGTACCGATAGCAAAAGCCTTTAAGCGCATCGTTAATAAATTGTTCTATTATTACCACATCAAATTTTTCATCACGTTTTAAAAATTCTTTAACATTTGGATGGTCTAAAGTGTCTTTTGTTAGGTCCAATCCAAAGAAGTCTATAAAAATGATACTTGCAATCGGCGATTTACTTGAAGAATCAAATAAATTACTCTTGAATGCTAAAAAAAAAACAGAATTATTAATGTAAATCAGTTCTTTTTTTATTAACAAAAGATCCTTAACAAAACATCAGCAATTTTTTGACTTATTCCGTACGCAGTTTAACATAATAAAAGTCACCGTGTCTAGACCGTCTACGTCTTTAGAGTTTAGTTGTTAAAAAATTATGTTAATTATTACTTAACAAAAATTAAATCAAAATTTTAAAAGAGATTTTATCATTTTAAAAAGAAAATTAAGATTTGAAACTAAAATTTTAATTTAAATTAAAAAAAAAGAAATTCTGCGCCGACGCTGTATAAAAGAAATATGGACGCTACATGTAAACAACACGCAGTAAATATTAAATAATGATTATTTTGATTGCAAATTAGATCCATTTTTGAAAAGGTCGCTCAGGAATTTTAAGAAAAATAAAAATTTTGTATAAGTACCTAATAATAATTTATCATTTTGTATTTTACATACCTTCCATTTTTTCAAGGCCTCCTGTTAATAATATTTGTCTGAAATTTTTAATTGGAGTTTTTTCTTCATATGGCGTAATTACTGTAAGTTCGTGCCCTTTTGCGGCAAGTTCTTTGAAAAGTCGGTCACCCAGCTGATAATGACTGTATGCGGCCGTGGGAAAAACGCCCAAAATTTTTGCACTGTCGATGCATGTTGTAGCAATACAAATCACAGAAAGAAGAAACACCTTACTCATATTTGCTATTTGAAATACTAAACTAACCGATTGTACGTGATTATTATTTATAATGATTGGTTACATAATATGATTTAATTTCGCATTGTAGCATTGAACTGCTCTATCCAGTATGAAGTGTTCATATCGCTTTACACATCTAATCTGTCGATTGCTAATTTCCAAAAGATTATTTTGTTAAATAACACTGTAAAAACGTAATAAAATTTAATTATAATTTATGGGCAGAGATGGATCTAGTTTTATTGGGCCCCGAAGCTAATAATTTTTGGCAATTTCTTTTTTTTTTGTTATGTTTGCTTTAGCTTGGTAAGAAAGCCTGACCAATGAAAAGCTAAGGTAAGTACTGATCTTAGCAGGATTTTTAAGCTAAGTTTTTTTTATCAAATGGTAATTAGTTTATCAATTAAAAAATTCTCAAACTACCAGTTTTTAGTTATATTTTTAGTCATGTCACGATTCTAGTAAAAAAACTTGCTTTGTCAAACTAATGGATTCCAAATAGAGAATAATAATTTATCAAACAAAAATGAACTTTGAATTGGATTATTATTTACATAAGATGATCAAAATATGTGTATTTTTTAGTTTGGATTTAAATGTAGCGAAATCATTGCTGCACTTTGTGTACCTACTCGTAAATAATTATGTATGAAAGATTCAAACTAATAGACATAAAATTAAAGTTTTTAATTAGAAATAGTTAAAGAAATACATAACAAAAATTATTTTTTCTTCTTATCCTGATCTTGTTTTTTAGAGCACTTTCTATTACATAACTTCTTTATCGCCTTAATTCCCAGGCACAAAGTTAGCCAAGTCGCCAAAATATAAAAACCTACAACATCTAAGAGAAGATATTGGTACCACTTCAAATGAAGAGCCGCAGTTCTTAAATGGGGAGCTCCTTGATGTCTAATGACATATTCAACCCAAAATATTCCTCTTTCTAAGGGTTTCATCGGTTGATCATGCATAATTTTAGCTCGCTGTTTCGCATTTTCAGAGTATCTGTAAAAAGAATTTTTAAATATTTTTCAAATCAGTGGAGGAATTTTTTACTTTGGGTTATTTAGCGCCTCTTTCATTGCTGTACAAAAAGTGTCCGCTTGTAACGTATCATAAGGGGCACCAATTCCATAACCTGCATATTCGACGTTTGCAATGTTCATCTTTTGATCTCCAAAGATTGGAATTCCAACTATCGGAACTCCGTGGTAGAGCGTTTCGGTGAGACTGAGAAGGCCTCCATGTGTAACAAACAATTTGGTATTTGGATGAGCTAAAAAAATGTTTTTGTAAAACAAAAAATTAATTTCAAATCACTTTTTACCTAAAATGTCCTGTTGAGGTAACCATTTCCCAAGTTTCACATTTGGAGGCTGACCAGGTAAAGTTTCACTCTCCCACTTCCACAAAATATTTTCCTTCAAACTCGAAAAACATTTTAAAAGAATGTCCAATTTTTCTTTAGGCAAGTCTTTACTTTGCAGGTTCGAACCCAAGCTGAAGAAAACTGCTCCGTTTTTGGAATTATCCAAGTAGGTTTGTAAATCTTCTGGTAACTTTTTAGACGGTTTAACATGAAATCCTCCTATTTCTATCATATTTGGCACTAGAGGAATTGGAGCGTGGGTGCTTACGTGAGAGTTCAGTAACATTAGGGACGTGTTATAATGTATTTCGTCTAAATGGGGTGCTCCGGGAAAATATTTTTGTAAGATATCATTCTGTCTTCGGTACGTGTATAAGTGATAAAACGATTCCGCTACAGTGTACGCCAGGGAATTGTAAAGTCTTTCCACAAAATTCATTTGATTAGGTAAGCTCACGAGCATATCGGGGATGTACGATGGCGGTCCCGGATTACCCATTTGAGCATTTGTCCATCGGGTTGATCCAATGGTGCTAAACATAATACAAGGTGCGTTGAAATGATAACAAAATCCTTTGAAGGCTTCGTTCATAAAATTTTCAATAATTACTGCATCGAACGATTCTTTAGACTTTAGAAAGTCTAAAACCAATGTTTGATTTAACGACATCTCGGTAAGCATTAAGCCCATCATGTCCATCCAAAGCAACTTTTGGAACATTCCCTGGGACGATAATTGAAACATATTTTTTCTTGCATCTAAAGTAGAAAATAAATATTAGTTTTATGGAAATTTATGGAAAAGTAGATTGGCGTTGGAAGAAGTAACCGGCATTTGTTGGAAACCATAGAGATGTGAGGTTATGTCGATTACATCTCAAATAAGTGAGGTTAAGTCTATTACTTTATCGTATAAGAATTAAGAGTTTTAATGTTAAACTTTTGTAAGACTTGAACTTTATATAAACTTTATTCTTGTTTTTGTCAGTTTTATATGCACATTCATAATAAATCATTTATTAAATATTTTCAAGCATGACCAAGGTCAAATATGTTTACATACTAGAACCTACTGACATAATTTTAGTTCAAGGTCTTGGTACCCAACAGTCACGAAAGATAAAAACGAATAGCATCAGTTAATTATACACAAATTGTTGACAAAACGAAATCATTCTCAAAATTACTTTTTCAAATTTAAATAATTAATTTTAAATATTTTACCTGCATGCTGACTCATATCGAAATCCAATTTGATAATTTTTATATTTTTGTGAACATTTTTTGGTGGAATAGGCGTTATTAGGGTAATTTCGTGCCCTTTATTAGCTAACTCTTCAAAAAATACATGGCCTAGTATTTGGTGACTAAATGCTGGAGCGTGAAATATTCCAAGAATTTTTGCACCATTTACACTGCACAAGAAAAACAAAACTGTACTAATTAAAAATGTTAACTTCATTATGATTAGAATGAACGAATAAGACTAACGACTCGAAACCAACTAACTAGGAATATAATTCGCGGTTTTGGTCAACTTAAATTTATAATGATGATTTACTCGGTAGTAGGGGATTTTCAGGTACGTCGATTAAGTAATATTGTTAAATTTTTAGTGTCGGTTAGCAATACGATAACTTATCAAAAAAATTTATACCTATTAATAAAATTGATAAGCAAAAAATTAAATATAAAAAAATTTGAAATTTGGCACTATGAGTAATATTGTGTAATATTGAATTTGTGCTATGGTAAACAGGACAGTCTCCTCGCGGCAATTGTACTGTATTTTATAATCTTGTACAAACTACTTTTACCCATCAGCTGAGTAATCTCTGATGTATTGAATAATTAAGTACAGTAAGCGAAGTACGAACTTTGCTCAGCGTTCAGGGGCAAGTTTAATATTATGCATAGTTTCCATTTCCATCTGAAAAACTCAAGAAACTAATAATTATTATTAATAAATGTTTATTAAGTATGTCCACTAATTTGATGTAAATTACAAAAAAAAAACTACTCTTATGCAACTTTTTGGACGTGAGAAATGGATTTTTAATTAATTTTCTAGGACTTACAACTTTTAGTCTTTAATAATATTGAAATTCAAGAAAACGAAAAATAAATTTTTACTGGCAAGGCCATAAATTAATTTAAAACATGCAAAGTTATAGCAAAAAATTTGTTACGTAATCTTTTTTGTAATACTGCTGCAGCCGGTTAAATAAAACGCAGGTATATTTTAGATTAACCAAAGACAAAGGATATTTTGCAGCCCTCCCCTATTCCCTTAATTCAAAAAGTTGCTTTTAATTTAAATTTTTTTAATTTATTTGTTCATTATGGAAAGGGATAGATCTAAAATTTATATTTCTCAATCTGTACTAAATTTGTTATCAAAACAACTTTTGATAAAAAAAATCAATGGTTATTCTTAAAAAGTGCATTTGTAGATAATCATATTTACTTTATAGGTAGATAAACGTTTAACAATTTTAATAATAGAGTAAAAACAAAACAGACAAATGAATAAGCAAAATAAAGCAACTTTGGTCCAGACATTGACCCGAGGTAAAGTTACTCTTACAATTTTGAAAACAAAATCTAATATGAATTTTTGTTATTACAGAAGATTTACAATGCCCTAAAATCACCAAATAGAATGGTTTTTTTATGAATTTAAATTTAGCGTTTCAGTTTTAAGTTCAACTTACTATTTCTAACGTTTTTTTTTAAATAAAGTTTGTTTTTTTTGTATTGTACTTCAGTCACCTTCCACCTATACAAACTATTAAAGCCTTGCAAGAAGTAATAATTTAATTATAAGATGTCTGAAAAAAGGCCATAAACCAACGAATAATTGGAACTAGAGAGGAAAGAACAAGAAATGTAACTTTTAGACAAGCACATCGTCGGCTGAGTATTGGAGTGTTCCAAGTCCTAAAAAGGTAATTACGAGAAAACTGCAATTAAAGTTTCAAACTCATTTTTTTTTAAATATGTATTAGATTATAATAGAATATACATAATTATTATTTGGGGTATTATCACATAAATTAAATAGTGCTAGCTATTTTTTTTTTAAATTCTAGTATTTTGAAAATAATTAATTATTCGAAATGGACATGGAACAATTGACATAAACTTTTTTATAAATTAATATATTAAGTTGTTTCATGTCCAAAATAATAATTATAAAGTAACTTAAAAATTAATTTTAAATAAGCATACTAATAATAAAATGACTATTTTAGAATAGATTTTTCATAAAAATTACGATATCGTAATATAATAGCGTATAAAGCTAATTATGCATAATAATATTAAAACGTTACTTGCCTGTAAATTAGTATTGGAATGTGCCAAGTCCTTGCTCACGTGATTATTCCTAGTAATGCAATAGGTTGGCTGTGGACTTGGAACAAAACAATACTCATTTAAAGAAAATTTTTAAGAGTTAGTAAAAACTAAAACTCTATATCTCACAAACGTTTTCGAATTTTTGGACACGCTTAATGGAGATGGTACAATTCAATATTAACAACAAGTAGATGCATTAATCTAAAAAAAATTTAAAATGGACATGGAACACTCCAATACCCAGCCGACGACATGGATGAAGCCATGTCGTTATTATAATACTTAACGTTATATAAAACATAACGTTATTAGATTATTTATATTATATAAACATTTATAAATACCTTAAAATTTTATAGTTATGTGCAAAAATAACATCCCGGTGGTTTTAAAAGGCCCCAAGAGGGAACGGCAGGAAACGTAGACCCCCCAATAAAAATTTTACGATTAAAACCTCGATTTATTGTGATAAAGCACACTTTAAATAAGAAAATTAGGTGAAGAAAATGGCCTTAAAACCAACAGTTTTTTCAAAAATCGAATTTAAAAAAGCTTGATTTTCGAAGGATAAATCGCTCGTGATTGGTTAATCGCGGTAAGCCAGGCATTCTGTTGTCGGTACGCGTGGAGTAATGCATAGTAGTGTTGCACTTGACAAATTTGTCAGTAACTCTTACGCTATGGTAGGAATGCGTTCTCCTTTTTTATTAATTAAAAATTTTAATTTAAAAATTTAAAATTATTTAAAAATTACTTCAGGAAAGGGTTACTTAAATTAACGAACGGTAGTTACTTTTTCGCGTGGATCCGACTCTTGCGAGGGTGATTTTGATCAAAATGACAACTAATTTAAAAATATCCCTAGGCCCGTGGGTTAAGGAAATGGTGGATCTTTGAGGGGTGAAACTCGTGAGAGTGGATTTTTAACGCAGGGTAGTTGTGCGAAGAAAAATCGACTTAAAGCACCCCTCGCTGCGCTCGGGCGCTTTAAGCCATTTTTCCCGCACATTTAGGGTTGAAAACCATGATTTTCGTTTGGAGTGCACTGTTACTGCATCGCAATGCAAGTGTCGCTCCCACTCTGCGCAAAGCTAAGACCAGTTAAAATTGCACGTACCGTTAGGAGAATAAACTGAATGAATTGATTCACCAATCCCGAGCGACTTTGCACAAAATTTACTGTGAAAATCGAAGTTTTTAAATTCGATTTTTGAAAAAACTGTTGGATTTAAGGCCATTTTCCTCACCTAATTCTCTTATTTAAAATATGCTCTTTCAGAATTCATCGAGGTTTCAATCGTAAAATTTGCATTTAAAGGTCTACGTTTCTTACCTTTCACCGAGATATCCTAATATTTCAAAGCGAAACATCATTACATTTTAAAGTTATGTGCAAAAACAACATTTGGGGGCTTCAAAAGACCCGACATGCCCACCCAAAAGTTAAAAATACGCTTTGATTTTGTTTTTACTTTCGTGTACTTATTGCTTAATTTGTAAACTTGCTATTACAGTATTTTTTCTTTTTTTTGCAATTACTTTTGAATACAATAAAACAATTCGTTTTTTTAAATTTTTTTAATGAACTGCCAATCAAAACTAAATAATAAAAACCATCACCATGCGTACAGCAGATCTAATACATAAAATGTAAATATTGTATTGAACGAGGGGTAAATCACGGGCATAAATGGTGTACACCAGACTTCAAACTTCCCCGGACTACCCAGACTTCCTCAGACTTCCTCAAACTTCCTCGGACTTCCTCGGACTACCCGAGACTTCCTAGGACTACCCCAGACTTCCCAAGACTTCCTGAAACTACCCGAAACTTCCTCAGACTACCCAGACTTCTTCGGACTACCTCAGACTTCCTCAAACTACCCAAACTTCTCCGGACTTCCTCAGACTACCCGGCTCTATTGAATTGAAGTTTTATTCCTCAGTACCTTAATTGACCTTAATTAGTTTCTTTTACATAAACAAATCTATTATCTCAACGAATTTGCTATATTTTAAATATAAAAGCCACCAAGTTTTGTATAAAAATAGTTAACTAAGCACCATCAGCGCCATCTGTTGATTGAATTAAAAAACCATAAATTATATGCCTTTCTTTGTACGAAATCCTATCTATTTGCTACGTGCAAATTATGTTAACATCAAACTTTATTATGTTAATTCATTTTATATAATGTATAAGTGAATCCAAAGTTAGATGACCAATTTTCTGCAGAGTAGAGGTAGAAGAAAAACGTGCCAGTGTCTTTGTGTAAACGGACTTGACGGATTTGCGTTTCTGCTGTACTTAAACTATTTTAAAAATGTTCTTTAAAATTGAATACAGAGAGCAAGAAAGTTCGCCTCTTTTATAAAAAAAAGTTAATAACAAAAGTTCAATTTTTTAACGTTAGAAGCGCTACCGTCAAGATTTCTCGCTAATTCTTCAATAAAAGAGCGAGAAAGTTTGACATTAGCGCCTCTAGCGTTAAAATAGTGAACTTCTTTTCTGAAATTCTAGAGGACGCTAACGTAGCTTTTTCGCTCCCTATATACAGTGCGTTCTACTTAAGCCCATGGGTGACCGCGGCGTGGTACTATGGTTTTTTGATTGGACTAAAAATCGAATGCGGTTATTTGATTGGACTGACGATTGACCGTGGTCGTCGTGGGCTTTAAGTGGAACACACCCTTAACATAGTATGTACCAGTATCGTAGCTAGGATTTCATTTCGAGGGGGGCACTTGTAAAAAGTAAAATTTTTGGTGGTTCCTCTTTCGAGAATTTTTATTATTATAAACTAATTTTCTTTATATTTAAACTTCAAAATATCGAGTTATTATTAAAATTAAAAATTAATTAAACAATTTATTATTTATTATTGTATATCTTATTCTGATGACGGACGATATAATCGTCTGAAAGCTTAATAAATCGTTTAATTAATTTTTAATTTTAATAATAACTCGATATTTTGAAGTTTAAATATAATTTAATATCAACGAGTTAATAATTTATCTATTTAAACTAATTTTCTTTTATTTTCAAAAAAAAATATTTTTTTAATATTT
Organism: Rhagonycha fulva; assembly: GCA_905340355.1. Taxonomy (NCBI): domain Eukaryota; kingdom Metazoa; phylum Arthropoda; class Insecta; order Coleoptera; family Cantharidae; genus Rhagonycha; species Rhagonycha fulva. Next base: position 27,552,100 of record HG996559.1, on the reverse strand, counting down.
CTGGGGGGGGGGGGGGGCACGTGCCCCAAGTGCCTCCCCTGGCTACGGGTCTGGTATGTACAATGTACATAAGATAATATCAATACACAAATTGATGATTGATTGATGCAAAAATAAAAAAAAAAGTTAAAAACATTGATTTAAGATTCAAACAAATACTAAATCCGGATGTAGCTCATTAGCGTAACAGGCAGCGTTGCCAGCTTTAATCTTTTTTTTTACTACGGGCCAGCTACAAATTTAAAAATGTTGTGCATGCTACATACCCGAATGTAAGAAACTCAAAGACATGCCCAACCAACCAACCAACCATGCCAATTAAATACAACAATCAGAGATGTACTCAGGGGGGGGGGGGAATTTTCAAGTATTTTATAAATTTGGCAAAAAGTTGGCTAAATTTAGCATTTTTCATGTCCCAATTTCTTAAATAAAAAATAAAAATTTCTTAATTCCGATAATAAACAACATTATTCTCAAAAAAAAGTTGGGACTTCCCGAGACTTCCCGGGACTACCTCGGACTTCCCGGGACTACCTGAGACTTCCCGGGACTACCTCGGACTTCCCGGGACTACCTCAGACTTCCCGAGACTACCTCGGACTTCCCGGGACTACCCAAGACTTCCACAATACTGTACACCAGACTTCCCACGTGATTTACCCCTCGGTATTGAATAATATTATCAGTTTTTAATGTAACAGCTTCAGACAGATTATCTGCCATTATGTGTAATACAAAATAATTATTAGGTGCAATTTTATCAAACACTGTCTGATCTATTCCTTTTATTATTTATTATACAAGATGGCCCTTTGAAAACGAAACAGACGGGATTGTGGCCAGCAGAATTTTTTTTAAGAAATGCAAAAACACGTCGCAACTTTTGCGACTAATGTCACTCCCGTATTGTTTCATCCCTTCGCGTTGCGATGACAGCCCCTAAAATGTTAATAAAGATGATGTGGTAAGTAACACCTCATTTGAAAGGTCTTGCTTCCCTGAATTCCGTTCTATAATTTTTTTTAGTTTTATCAATTATTCAAGAAAAAAATTGAAGTTGCAAAAATGCGAAATAAATCCAATATTTCAAGACATTTACGAATAAAAAAGGGAAAAACGCTTGTACAGCGTGTATTTATAAACATTAACAGTTCAATCCCTGAAGTGAAGGGCAAACCACCCTTACAGTCTTGAATGCAATTAGGAATTAAAACAATTCTTTCATCATTTCATAAATTTCTGTAAGTATCAAAGCTAAAGTTTCAAAAACGCATTTCACTTTTCCGATAAAAAATAGACGGATTTTTTTATTCAAAATTCTAAGGGTGGTTTGCCCTTTACCTTAAGGGTTGAACTGTCAATCATTATGAATAACAATAGCCTTCTTGAAATTAAAATCAACGTGTCCAAGCGTTTTTCTTTTTTTTATTCTTAAATGTCTTGAAATATCGGATGATGAAATATCGATGCCAAAGATGCAGGGATGTATTTGGGCCACAATATACTGCAAAGTTTATTGAGCAGCAAATTACACACACAAGCAATGTCTATGGAGGCAAAGATATCGTAAATAAAGTGGATAACGTTGTCTTTGTACACGGATCCATAGATCCACGGCATGCATTGGGCGTTACCACTTCTTCTAATCCAAAATCTCCAGCTATATTATATTAACGGTAATTATGATGAGTTTTATGTTTCTTAAACTGAACTTAGAAATTCATAATTTAGGTACGAGTCACGGTACAGATATGTTGGAAAGTAATATAAAGGATTTGCCACAATTAACTAAGGCGAAAGCAGAAATTAGCAGCCACGTTCGTTCATGGCTTCAGTAAATATACAATATACTGCTGTGAAACTGGAAAACTGAACAATAATAAAGATTGATTGAATTAATTTTAATATTTTTTATACACTTGAGCACGCCAACGAACGTAATTGACGCTTTTGAACCATAAATTTCTTTGTATATCAAAATGAAAAGCATGAAAAGCTTAAGAGGGGCATTTTTTCAGGGCCCTTTTAATTAAATCAACAGATGGCGCCTACTTAAATATTTTTATAAAATAAGAGGAATTTGCTATATATAAAATAGAGCAAATTCGTTGAGATAATACTATTCTATAAACAATATTCTTGATCTTAAGCTATTTTGAGTTCGTAATATTTATTTATAAAAACACAATTCATGATTAAAGTTTAATTATCTTTTTTTGTAAGTGAGTGTGTTTTGACATACTCAATACGAACTCAAAATAACTTAAGATCAAGAATATTGTTTATAGAATAGTATTATCTCAACGAATTTGCTCTATTTTAAATATAGCAAATTCCTCTTATTTTATAAAAATATTTAAGTATACGCCATCTGTTGATTAAATTAAACGAGCCCTGAAAAAAATGCCCTTCTTAAAACAAACTCTTGATTTTGAGAGTTGGCTAGCGTTTATCTCCGATTTCCTGTCTAAAAACTAACTATCGATATAATAATTGGCACCAAGCTAAAATGAAAGCAATCAAACCCGATACCTTTGAGTCTTTTATCCACATGGGAATGAAGACAATCTTTCAACAAACTGGTCAAGGAAAACAAAATTACCCGTTACTTGCTGCCAGGTGATGAGGAAACTAAAGGAAATGAGATAACCGACAATGTAGCTAGATCAAGCTTAAAAATGCCTCCGACTAGTAGCGCACCATTCTGTTAGCTATCCAAGACACACCTGGGGATGAAAATCCAGAAGGTCTAGGATTGATGTGAAAAACCATCAAGATCAGGTGGGTCATTAAGGTCACCAAAACTTTGAATGTTTTGAATTCCACGAAGTCTTAACTTTCTATTTTTACCTTGTTTTCCCTGAAATTTGTTTTTTATGGTTTGTACGTTTTTCTTAAAAGTTGAGAAGCTTGGAGTAACGTAAATTCTTCAGAACTTGTCTTGTATTTTGCATTATTAAGTTTTTGAATGCACATTTTAATTTTGATAAGCCATGAGGTTCCAAATTGATTGGTTAGCGTCCCTCTTCTACTTGCTCTAATAGGGCCTAATTTTGGTCTCCATATTTACGAGTTAAAAGCCGTTCACATTTAAAAACTTTAATAATTTGTTTGAATGAAAAGTTTGTTTGTTTACATTTAAGATTTATGTAATAAAGTTTGTATTCAAATGAGGTGTTACTTATTGTCATATCATCCCTATTAACATTTCAGGGGTTGTCATCACAGTGCGAAGGGATGAAACAATACGTGAGTGACATTGGTAGCGAAAGGTATCCCTCTCGATGATAAAATTGACTTGTTTTTGCATTTCTTGAAAAAAAAAATTCTGCTGGCTACAATCCCGTTTGTTTCGTTTTGAGAGGGCCACCCTGTATGTTTCATATTAAATTTTGTTTTCAAACCATTTATTTTGTCAAGGTATTCTTGTACATATGAACGAGTTCATCTACTAATGAACATTTTCGCGGACATTGAATATTCAATTTACTATCAGATTGGCTATTCCTTCGATGTGATGGTCATTATATAAAATTCACATTTGAAAATTTTGTAACATTTCAAAATAATATTGGAATATACTAGATATAGATAATATACTAGATAACAGATACTTCGAGTATTTTCAATAATCAATTTTTTTATTTGTTTACGTATAATCAATAATTTAAAAAATTACTTATTTTATAAACAAATTGAATTAAAGAATAATAATTAACTATCAATATTTAGTTATTCTTAAAAATAAACATTAAAAACACTTCCATATTCTTAATTTTCATTCTTATTAACTAGTTAAAATTACTCCCTCTTGATGATGTTATGGTACTGAATTTATGGTTTTTTTTATTACATAAACTGAATGGTTCCAATTAAATATTACAAAGAATAAATAACATAAAATAAATTTCATTTGCAAATACATTTATTTGTAATAAATATTTCAAAAAATAATAGTATGACACTTTTCCATTTAAACTTATTTAGTTTTTAAGGCCAATCATTGTTTCGGTAATTTATTTTCGCCCTCTGCTTGAAAAATAAATTAGTGCGTAACCACAACACACTTAACAATAAATTGTAAACCGGCATATGCAAACATACATATATAAACGTTTACAAATCAAAAGTAAGCATATTTTAAACAATAAGTGCAACTTCTAAAATATGATAACTTTTAAGTACAGTTTCCTTTTGATTCAGTTGCTACTATTGGTAGTTTTAGAAATAAATTCTAACCGAATAATTTTCCAAGGTAGATTATTTGATGATAATTCTGAAAAACCTGGATTGAGAGATGGAACTAAAGTCCAAGATAAATGGCACATACAGATATTAGACCACTTCAATTCTACTGATACCAGAACTTGGTCTCAAGTAAGTAATGTTGTTAACAAATTTAAGAAAAAATAAATTCTACCCTAAATAATTTGATTTTTTAAATATTTAAAAAAAATTTAAATGAGTTATTCAATTCGTCGGCAACGCCATATTGTAAATGGAAATTATGGTTCTTCGATAGTCTTCTTTGTTTCTTTTCCTAGATTTCAATATCATATCTAAATATTTTATTAATCACCGATTTCTTCCATTACTCCAATATTACCCACACCCGTTTTGTTTATTTTTATATCGATGGTCATTATCACTAAAATTATTTTTTTATTTTATTTTAATGTCACTTTACGGTACCACAAAGAAGTCCTCATTTTCAGTGCATAATTAACACCTTTCCTATTCTTTTAGAAATTTTTAATTCAAGAGATATGATCATTAATAAACTTGTATTCATTTTACATATTTTCGTATCAGCATTTTTTTTTTAAACATTTTCAGTTTCAATATTGTTTTTGCTGACCTCTTTATTTCTTTAAGCGTTATTACGTAAAAGAGGATTATTACGGAGAATTAAATAATAATCCAATATTTCTAATGCTTGGTGGAGAATATGCCATTTTAGATTCCTGGATGACCGCTGGGTTTTGGATCGACAGAGCACAAGAACATAACGCACTTCTTTTTTATTTGGAACACAGATTTTATGGAGAGAGTCATCCGACTAAGTATGATAATAATTCCCATAATAATTGTTAACCTAAACCACTACTTAAACTTCATTAGAGATACTAATACTGCAAATTTACAATATTTAACTGTGGAACAAGCACTTGAAGACACCGTACATTTTATTCAATCTATGAAGAAAACATATAAATTACAAAAAACTAACAAATGGATTCTATTTGGAGGTTCTTATCCGGGTAATCTCGTTGCATGGTTACGATTAAAATATCCAGATTTAATACACGGAGTTGTATCATCCAGTAGTCCTGTTCAAAGTGTAGTCGATTATAAGGGTAAATTTAATTTTGTAAAGACAACAAGCAACTTTTTGTTTAATTAATTTTCAAAATTAGATTATTTTAAAGTCGTTGCCCAATCTTTGACTATGTATAGTAGTTCTTGTGTCACAACAATAACTAAAGCATTTTCCAACATTGATCAGCTATCTCAAGATGTAAACGGAAAACAAATTTTAACTAAAACGTTTAATTTATGTGATCCTCTTGAAAAATCGGACGATTTTGAAAACGATTTTGCCGAGCTGAATAACGCCTTAGCAAATCAAATTTCTATTGTTGTTCAGGATAACAAAGTTGATGTTTCGAGTAATCATACCATCGATAATATTTGTCAAATACTAGAAAATAAGCAATTGGGATCTACATCTCTGGAGCGTTTTGCAGCTCTTACTAAAATCTTGTTATATTCTCAAAATAGAACATGTTTGGAATGTAATTATCAAAACTTTGTTAAATACTGTAGCACCACAGATTGGAACCATGGTGCTAATAAAGGTGGTAAGTATTCAACCGAATTGTAAACGAAAGCAATGTTACGCAGCTCTAAGGTGCATATTATATAATAATGAGATTTACTTTAGTTAGGCAATGGTATTATCAAACATGCAATCAATTAGGTAACTTCCTGACATCGACAAATAAACCACAGATATTTGGTAATAAATTTCCTGTTGAGCATAAAATTCAGCAATGCAGAGATGTATTTGGACCACAATATACTAAAAAGTTTTTTGAGCAGCAAATTACACACACCAACAATGTCTATGGAGGCAAAAATATTGTAAATAAAGTGGATAGAATTGTTTTTGTACACGGATCCACAGATCCATGGCATGCATTGGGCGTTACCAGTTCTTCTAATCCAAATTCTCCAGCTATATATATTAATGGTAATTATGATGAGCTTAAAGTTTTCGAAATTAAACTTGGTAATTTATAATTTAGGTACGGGTCACTGTGCAGATATGTTGGAAAATAATGTACAGGATTTGCCTCAATTAACTAAGGCGAAAGCGGATATTAGCAGCCACATTCGTTTATGGCTTCTGTAAATATACAATATACTGCTGTGAAACTGGAAAACTGAACAATAAAAATTGATTGAATTAATTTTAATTATTTTTTTTATATACCTGAGCACGCAAACGTACGTAATTGAGTTCTAGCTTTTCAACCATATCTTTCTTTGTATACGGAAATAAAAAGCTAATTTTATTAATGATTTAAATATTTGTCAAAGCTACGAATGGCATGAAAAGCTCAAAACTCTTTATTTTGAGAGTTGGCTAGCCTTTATTGGTTTACACACACTGAAAGGTGTAAATGGTATTATAATCTTGCAGAAATTGTTTGATTACAAGTTATTTTTTTGCATTTTCTTCTTAATTTTATGTTTTCGTCGCGTGTTTCATGGTCCCTACAATCAAATTTTTCCAATTTGAACTACTGCTTCAATGATCAGTGTATGGTAAGGTAAACTGACTAATTATAGTTGTACCACAAATCATTAAGTAATACTAATCTCCTCACCAGATTATTCCTTATATCTTACTCAAAAATTTTATTTTACTTAACTTTATATTTTTGCGTTTACTTTGGAATGTAATAAAACATGTAGTTTATTTTTTATTTATTTTTATTAAGTATCAATCAGAACTAAACAATAAAAACTACCACCACCATGCATACGGCAGATCTAATACAAAATAATATATTATGTACATTAATATACTAAATAGTAAAATATTACATTTATTTTTGGTGTAACAACATTAACATCCATAGATTTTCTGCAATTATGTGTAATATAAAATAATATAAAATGCAATATTAACGAACACTGTTCACTTGTCTAATCTATTCCTTTTATTATTAATAATTACGCCATTTTTAATTTTTTGGGTACTTAATTGGAGTATATATGTTTCCAAAAACATAATAAAGCCCAATATATTTATTTAAATATGTGGCGTTTAAGTCAACTCTGTATCTACCATTAGGAATAAGTGGAGGAAAGTGAGATTCATCCATAGCAAAATTGCAAGCGTTATATATAACATCCTACAAATAAAATATTTAAAATGTTTAGATTATAAAAAGATAAAAGGGAAAACCTTTTTAAAGACGAAAGTGGTAATATTACCACAATTTGTAATTCTCTTCAAACCTGCAATGTTTAAATTAAAAGCTTTCTTCAAATTATTCTGATAACGTATCGGAAAGTGTCGATACTCGTTACTCAAAAACTTGTGGACCTGTACAACTGTCTAAAAATATAAAATTTTAAGTATTTAACAATGTGGTTAATATTGGAACAGTAGATGTCAATTTATGTTGGTGAATGGAAAATGCTAAGTGTCATCCACCTAATTACCTCAAGTTTATCTTCAATGCTAATTTTAAAGCTCACTGAAATGTTTACAGCTGGAGTAGTGCGATTGTACTTAAACGTTTTAATTTCTAAGAAATGAAAATACTCTTTATCATAATCTACTAATTCTACTCGAAAATCTCGAATTTTGTAGACTTTTTGATGAAACTGAAATGCAATTTATTATTATTACACATTTTGAAATTTAAAATTAGCATTATTTTAACACAAACGAGTAGATACTTTAAAGTACTTCTTAGAAAGTCACTACATTGTGCTGTATTTTTTGAAATTTTTTACTGTTTGTAGTATACGATAATAACTTATTTACATATAATATGGAACTTTATTATCAACACACAGACTGCATTAGATTTATCATCCTGATTTCAAAAATTGCTTAAATTGTCATCGTCAGCGTTTCCCATATTCAGCAAAAAATTGTTGAAGTAAGGCATAGTTTGATTAAAACAATATAATTACTAAAACTTACCTTAGTCAAAAAATTATCATAGTCGTTACAGAAGACATCGAAAATAAATAAGGTGAATTGTAACAGCCACGTTATATGTTTCATCTTGAAGTTTGTATTCGTACAATTTACAACTGTTCTTGTATTTATACGAGTGGTACATCTACTAATGGAAATTTTCACGCACATCGGGTATTCAATTTACTATCAGATTGGTTATTACTTCAATATGATGTTCATTAGATTATAAAATTTAAATTTGAACATATTGAATCATTCGAAAATAATTTTAGAAGTATACAGGTATAAATACCTACTTATCATTATACTACTAGTATCCTCAATAACAAATTTGCTTTATTTGTTTATGTCCAATTTATGTATCAGGTAGTGTAATGGATGTAAGCATTTATTATAATTATCCTATAGGTAGTGGCAAGTCAATTCTTTAAAAAAATATTTATTATAAAACGAGATTGAACTAAAAAAACAATAATTAAACATAAATTTAATTATTCTTAAAAGTCAACATTAAAAAATCGTTTATATTTTTAATTTTGGTTATTCGTCAAAATTACACCCTCCAGCTTTCATGTACATACATATGTATTTCATATCCTTTAGATTACCTCACCCTGATAGCAAGCCACGTCGGTCATATTTAAAACCGTTTCAATATTATGTTGATTCGATGACAGAACATTCACTATATTTGTTTTGAATTAAAACAATACAACTACAGTGGTTTTAAATTAAAACAAGTTTTTTTTTATCAAAACGAGACTCGTTTTGAAACAAAACTCCACTAGCTTTGAATTAAAACGAGGTTTAAACTATAAATTATAGTAAACTATAGTGACCAGCATCAGCATTAATCAGAAATTACTTAGGTAGAATTTAAGATATTAAATGTGCGACTTGTACATAAAGCACGTAAACGACTTATTGCTTATATTTCAATCAATCGATTTGATTTTATTTAAATATATTCTTTTGCGATTACTTTTGAAAACAATAAAACACGTCGATTTTTTAAATTTTTTTATTAACTGCACCAATCAAAACAAACTAATAAAAACCATCACCATACGTATAGCAGATCTAGTACATAATATGTGTTATATACTGAATATAGTATAATATTATAATATTAATTTTTAATTTGACAGCATTTAGACAGATTTTCTGCCATTATGTGCAACACAAAATAATTATAAGGTGCAATATTTTCTAACACTGTCCACTTGTCCAATCTATTTCTTTTATTAAGTATTTATTATATAGTTACGCAATTTTTAATTGTTTGGGTAAGTAGTAGGAGTATATATTTCTCCAAAAAGATATATAAGCGCAACATATTTATTTAAATATGTACAGTTTAAGTCAACTCTGTATCTACCATTAGGAATAAGTGGAGGTAAGTAAGCGTCATTAACAGCAAAATTGCAAGCGTTATATATAACATCCTACAAATAAAAAAGTTAAAACACTTAAATTTTGTTGTAAGCAAAAAAGGGAAACCTTTTCAAAGATGTAAGTTGTAATGTTACCACAATTTTTAATTCCTTTTAATCCTGCAACGTTTAAATCAAAAGCTTTTTTTACATTATTTTGATAGCGTATTGGAAAGTGCCGATACTCATTACTCAAAAACTTGTGGACTTGTACAATTGTCTAAAATTATAAAATTTTAAGTTTTGCTTTATTTTTACATGATAATGTTTCATGGTCAATTTATGATAGTGAACAAATATGAAAAAGTTGAAAAGGGAAATTGCTAAGCGCATCTATATAACTAATATTACCTCGAGTTTGTCTTCCATGGTAATTTTAAAGCTCAGTGAAGCATTTATGGCTGCAGTAGTACGATTATACTTAAATGTTTTAATTTTGAAGAAATGTAAATACTCTTCATCATAACCTGCTAATTCTGCTCGAAAATCTCGAACCTTGTAGCCTTTTTGATGAAACTGAAATGGAATTTATTATATTAAATACTGTGTTTTTTTTAAATCATTGTACTGATTGTAGTAAACAATAATAAATTATTATTCTTAACTAAATTTATTAAATTTCTTATCAATAATACACACAGTCCAATAGATTTATGTTCTTGATTATAAAAATTGGACAAAACTTTGAGCGGCGCCGGCGTTGGGTAAACTTTGAATTTCAGGGTTTCCCATAATTACAAAAAAATTGTGAAAATCATGCATTACTTGATGGATATAATAATATATTAAATTTTACCTTAGTCAAGAAATTGTTATTGTCGTTACAGAAGGCATCGTAAATAAATAAGGTGAATTGTAGCAGCCACGTTATATGTTTCATTTTGAATTTTGTATTCAAACAATAATTATGTCAAGCTGTTCTTGTACATACGAACGAATACATCTACTAATGAAAATTTTCACGGACATTGGATATTCAATTTACTATCAGATTGGCTATTCCTCTGATGTAATGGTCATTATATAAAATTCAAATTTGAAAATATTGTATCATTTTAAAATATTTTAGAATAAACTACGAGTATCCTTAATAACAAAATATTTTATTTGTTTATATATAATAATTTATGTATCAGTTAGTGTAATAGATGTAAGCGTGGGCGTCCACATAAGTTTTGTATAAGACAAGGAGACCCAATTATTTAGAAAATTACTCATTTTATAAAGAGATCCAATTAAAGAAGCAATAATTAACTATAAATTTAATTATTCTTAAAGGTAAGCCTTAAAAAGACTTGCATATTCTTAATTTTGATTGCTAATTAAAATTACTCCCTCTTGATGATGTTATGGTAAAAACTTTATGGTTTTTTTATTTGGTTTTTTTATTACATAAACGGAATGGTTCAAATTAAATATTACAAAGAATAAATAATATAATATAAATTTTATTTACAAATAAATTTATTAACATTAAGTAGGAACCCCCCTAAAACAAAATTAAAAACCAATAGTGCTATTGTTTTGTACCTGATTTGTACCCAATTGTACCATCGATAAAAAATTTTGTACCTCAACAGTTTCCCGGAAAAGCGGAAATCAAATGTGGGGTTCCTACTTAATGCTGTAACCCCCATGTCAGCAAAATTAAAAACGAATTATGCTATTGTTTTGTACCTGATTTGTACCCAATTGTACCATCGATAAAAAATTTTGTACCTCAATAGTTTTCCGGAAAAGCGCATACCGAATGTGGGGTTCCTACTTAATGCTGTGACCCCCATGTAAGCAAAATCAAAAACCAATTATGCTATTGTTTTGTACCTGATTTGTACCCAATTGTACCATTGATGAAAAATTTTGTACCATAACAGTTTTCCGGAAAAGCGCAAACCAAATGTGGAGTTTTGCGCATTGCAGGTAAAATATTATAATTATTTGCATTTTTTAATTACTGTACCTTCCCTTTGTTGTATGCCGGCTACAAGGGATTATTAATACTTTGTAATTTACATTGTGTAGTAGCTATTATAATTTGCTATAGGTAATAGGTACCATGGCGCCCTTTAATCATCATAAATAAATTTAATTGTACCGATGAGCAGATATATATTTTAAAATAACTATTAAAAGAAAACAATGCCAAATACTGCTTCTAAAAATATACATAATAGCAATAAAGTCCAGACAGGGACGTGCCTAACCAACTTTTTTCAGGGGGGAGCAATTTCAAATTTGCAAATTTGCCAACTGAATTAATTAAAAATTGCCCACTTTTTCTAGATTTTGCAACTTTTTGTAAATTTAGATATAAAAAAATGCCAACTTGACCAACTTTGGAGTGTTTTTTGTGGGCGTCTATAAGATCATTTTCAGGGGGATAAAAAGCAAAAAAAAAATTTATTATAAAAGAATTTTAATCATTTAAAACTGAAAGTTCTAGAAAATTTAAAAAATTTGGGCTGGTGAAAAATTAAATGTCTAAAAAAACTTAAGTAGCCAAAAGCTAGGGGGGCCAGCTGACCGTTTTGCTCTTCCCAATGGACGCCCATGATTGTTTTGCCAAATTTGAAAAATATTGTGGGAGAATCTCTCTCCCATCTCTCCATTGAGCATGTCCCTGAGTCCAGATATTGTAAATTTAATACAAACTAACATTACAATTTGTAATTATAATATCTACGTACTGCCAATATCTAATGCAATTGAAAAGTTGGTAACTCTTAAATTTTCAAATCACTGTTTTATTGAGTGACAAAATACTTTCTCACGTATCAGTCAAGCATATTATTCTAAATAGCATTTAGTGGTTAAATAAAAAATTATATTTATGTATCCACAGTGCATCAACCATGGTACAAAAGACATGGGTGGTGTAAGCTTCAATTTTTTTACTGAAAAATTTATTTAGTAAAAATTGTTTATTTACAAATTCTAAAATGCCGGAGTCAACTGAAGTCTACGTTGCTCGCTTGAGATCTTACAATCAACTGATTAAAAATAAATTTAACAAATAAGAAGGCGGCAAAAAAAGCTTAACAGTAATAACGGTAAAGTATTACTAAGTATTGGTAGTACAAAATATTTAGGGGAATACCCAGTAAAGAAAAATTCTTAGAAAAATAAACACAATGTAAATTATAAAGTACGAATAATCCCTTGAAGCTGGCATACAACAAAGGGACGGTACAGTAATTAAAAAATGCAAATAATTATAATATTTTGCCTGCAATGCGCAAACTCCACATTAGGTTTGCGCTTTTCTGGAAAACTGTTGAGGTACAAAATTTTTCATCAATGGTACAATTGGGTACAAATCAGGTACAAAACAATAGCATAATTGGTTTTTGATTTTGCTTACATGGGGGTCACAGCATTAAGTAGGAACCCCACATTCGGTATGCGCTTTTCCGGAAAACTATTGAGATACAAAATTTTTTATTGATGGTACAATTGGGTACAAATCAGGTACAAAACAATAGCATAATTCGTTTTTAATTTTGCTGACATGGGGGTTACAGCATTAAGTAGGAACCCCACATTTGATTTCCGCTTTTCCGGGAAACTGTTGAGGTACAAAATTTTTTATCGATGGTACAATTGGGTACAAATCAGATACAAAACAATAGCACTATTGGTTTTTAATTTTGTTTTAGGGGGGTTCCTACTTAATGTTAATAATAAATTTATTTGTAATAAATATTTCAAAAAATAATTGTATCACACTTTTCGATTTAAACTTATCTAATTTTTATGGCCAATCATTGTTACGGTAATTTATTTGCGCCTTCTGTTAAATGAATAATTTAGTGCGTAACAACCACACACTTAACAATAAATTGTAAACCGACATATTTATATAATATAATCGTTTACAAATCAACAGCAAGCATATTTTAAAAATAAGTGCAACTTCTAAAATATGATAACTTTCAAGTACCGTTTGTTTTTTATTCAATTGCTAATACTTTTAGTTTCAGAAATAAATTCTAAACGAATATTTTTCCGAGGTAGATTCTTTGATGATGATTTTGAAAAACTTGCATTGAGAGATGGAACTAAAGTCCAAGATAAATGGCATATACAGAAATTAGATCACTTTAATTCTACTGATACAAGAACATGGTCTCAAGTAAGTAATGTTGAAAACAAAGTTTAGAAAAAATAATTTGTACTCTCAATAATTTTATTTAATTTTTAAAAATGGTTTTTTTAAGATATAGACAAATCTAAAATGAGTTATTTAATTCGTCGTCCTTCTTGTAGTATTCTTTGTTTCTTTTCCTGGATTACAATGTCTTACCTAAATATTTTTTTAATCAACGATATTTTCTATTACTCCAATATTACCCTCTCTCTTTTAGTTTATTATTATATCGATAGTCATAATCACTAAAATTACTTGCTATTATATTATATTATATTTTAATGTTACTTTACGGTACCACAAAGAAGTCCTCCTTTCCAGTGCATAATTGGCACTTTTCCTATTCTTTTAGCAATTTTAAATTCAAGAGATGTGTTAATTCATTAAAAAACTTGTATTCATTTTACATATTTTCGATTCAGCTAAATTTTTATAAATTTTTTCTATTTTAATAATGTACTTACTTTCTTATTTCTTTAAGCGTTATCACGTAAACGAGGATTATTACGGAAAATTAAATAATAATCCAATATTTCTAATGCTTGGTGGAGAAGATCCCATTTTAGATATCTTTATGACCGCTGGGTTTTGGATAGATAGAGCACAAGAACATAACGCACTTCTTTTGCATTTGGAACATAGATTTTATGGAGAGAGTCATCCGACTAAGTATAATAATATTTTTCCATAATAATTGTTATCCTAACCATCACTTCATTCATTAGAGATACTAGTATTGAAAATTTGCAATATTTAACTGTGGAACAAGCACTTGAGGACACCGTACAATTTATTCGATCTATGAAGAAAGCATATAAATTACAGGAAACTAACAAATGGATTTTATTTGGAGGTTCCTATGCGGGTAATCTCGTTGCATGGTTACGATTGAAATATTCAGATTTAATACACGGAGGTGTATCATCCAGTAGTCCTGTTCAAAGTGTAGTCGATTATAAGGGTAAATTAAATTTTGTAAATGCAACAAGAAACTTTTTGTCTAATTAATTTTCAAAATTAGATTTTTTTAGAGTCGTAGCAGAATCTTTGGCTACGTATAGTCCTTCTTGTGTCACAACAATAACTGAAGCATTTTCCAACATAGATCAGTTATCTCAAGATGTAAACGGAAAACAAATTTTAACTAATAAATTTAATTTATGTGATCCTCTTGAAAAATCGAATAATTTTGAAAACGATTTTGCCCAGCTAAATAACGCCTTAGCAACTAAAATTTCTATTGTTGTTCAGGATAACAAAGTTAATTTTCCGACTAATCATACCATCGATAGTATTTGTCAAATACTAGAAAATAAGCAATTGGGATCTACATCTCTGGAGCGTTTTGCAGCTCTTAATAAAATCCTTTTAAATTCTAAAAATAGAGCATGTTTGGAATATAATTATCAAGACTTTATTAGCTACTGTAGAACCACAAATTGGAATCATGGTGCTAATAAAGGTAGTAGTAAGTATTCAACCCAATTGTAAATGAAAGCAGTGTTACGTAGCTCTAAGATGTATATTTTATAATAATGAGATTTACTTTAGTTAGGCAATGGTTGTTTCAAACATGCAATCAATTGGGTTTCTTCGGATCGTCGACAAATAAACCACAGGTATTTGGTAATAAATTTCCTGTTGATCATATGATTCAGCAATGCAGAGATGTATTTGGACCACAATATACTAAAAAGTTTATTGAGCAGCAAATTGAACACACCAACAATGTCTATGGGGGCAAAGATATTGTAAATAAAGTAGATAACGTTGTCTTTGTTCACGGATCCTTAGATCCATGGCATGCGTTGGGCGTTACCAGTTCTTCTAATCCAAAATCTCCAGCTATATATATCACTGGTTATTATGATGAGTTTGAAGTTTTCTAAATTAAACTTAGTAATTTAAAATTTAGGTACGGGTCACTGTGCAGATGTGGTTGGAAGTACTACACAGGAATTGCCTCAATTAACTAAAGCGAAAGCGGATATTAGCAGCCACATTCGTTCATGGCTTTAGTAAATATACTGCTGTAAAATTGGAAAACTGAACAATAAAGATTGGTTGAATTAGTTTTATTTTTTTTAAACTACAGCACGTCAACGGACGTAATTGAGTTCTAGCTTTTCAACCATATCTTCCTTTGTATATTAAATTAAAAAGCTACGAATGGCACAAAACGCTCAAACTCTTGATTTTGAGAGTTGGCTAACCTTTATCTCCGGCGTTGACAGATGGAATGGGGTGGTGTTTTCACTCGATTTCCTGTCTAAAAACTAGCCTAAGCCTAGGGCTTGTTATTTCCAGCCACTGCGTCGTTTCGTTGGAAGTGCTGTTAATTTTTTATTATTTTATTAATTTTTTGAATTCACATTTTTATTTTGATAAGCCATGAGGCTCCAAATTTGTCAAGTAGCGTCCTTCCTCTCCTCGCTCTAATGGGGCCTAAGTTTGGTCGCCACCTTTACTTTATATACTTTATGATATACAAAAATGATGACATAGACAAGGGGGGTAGAGTGATGTAGCCGAAGAGAAAGTCTTAAAGCTGCTCAGTTCAGCAGAAATAGCTCTGTACAGAAAATTTCAAAGAATCCTGGAGGTAGTGCAAACACTGTGCAAAATATCAAAAAAAAAAGAATTAATATTAAGACATATAAAAGCTAAATAACACTTATAAGGTTTACAGAATAACAACAAAAGTCAGAAAAGAGGTGCAAAAAGTGATACACATTTTTTCTGGATAACAAAAATTGGCGTACTTTAATGGACGACAAAACTTACGTCAAAATGTCCAGATGGACAAAATTGGAACAAAAGTTCTTGTATGGTAAGTGATTTATTGATGTTACGTGAAAAGTTCAACATTATTTTTTCAATTGTCATACTTGGAGGTGAAAATTACAGACAAGAGTGCATAAATTCACGTTTATTGTCTTTGTCTTGGAAACATGATATCTTTCCATTGTTTTTGACAGATCTAGCTGCTGCTCACTGTGCTGGTGCCGGGCTTGAACTTTTGCTTTGGAATAATGTCGTTTTTGGCTAAAGAGAAGACAATTCTCCAAATTGGTCTAAACTACGTTCTATTGATAGATACTGGGCTATAGTTAAATGAAACTTAATAAAGATTGTCACAAAGATACAACTTTTAAAAATTTAAAGTAATGTGGAACGTAGCTAGTCCCAAAGTGACAGCAGAACATGTGCAAAAGCTTATGCAACACGTCCTCATAAAAGCTTGAAATTTCTACCAAACGTGAACATATTATAACTAGTAATCATCAAAAAAAAATATATTTTACAAGTTCTAATCATCACTTTAGTTAAATATTATACCATTCTATTGATAACAAAAAAAGTTATATCAATAAATGTTTGTCCGCTTAGTAAAATGAACAGTCCTTAGTACCTCAAGTTTGTTTTCCATGCTAATTTTAAAGAAATGAAAATACTCTTCATCATAACCTGCTAATTCTACTCGAAAACCTTGAACCTTGTAGACTTTTTGGTTTAAAATTTTGAATTATTTTGAAACATACTTTAAAGTAGTTTGCAAACGGTCATTATATTGTGTCTTTTAAAAGTATTGGAGGAGCCAAGAAATGCCATTTGGTATTGGATCTGATGAAGGGAAAATCCCAATCTGCACCTTCTCGTGGTAAAGGACAGGCAACGTTTATATTATACGGCTAACGCAGATGAGGACCGAGCGAACGACCGGATAAGCGTTTAACTCCATCGTTTGATGGAGCAGGGCTACCTTCAGTACTAGGGATGAAAAATCGTCTCTAAAAGCGGACGAATCAAATAATATAATTATCGACAACGGCAGAGGATTGAGCCGGGCATTGTAGCAGCCACGTTATTATGTTTCATATTCTTCTTGTTCTTTTTTAACTTTACTTTAGATCTGTTGATCTGTTTATTTCCAACATCTGCGTCGTTTCCTTCGCAGTGCTAGATCTGTGAGAATATAAATTGTTTAACGTCCGATAGGTAGTTTGCTAGACTGACCTCCAGACGAGCCTGTAATTCTGGTTTTTATGTTAATGATGGCAATTTATTAATCCAGGAGGACCACCGGCTTAACGTGCCTTTCAAAGCACGGAGACGAGTCATAAGAAAGTTGCCCTTCTCCGAATTTGAACCCGGTACCTTGCAGTCGCAATTGATCGCGTTACCTACAAGGCAAATGACCGTCTCATATTGAATTTTGTATTTAAACTATTTATTTTGTCAAGCTGTTTTTGTACATACGAACGAGTTTTTATTGTAGGTAGGTTCTAATAAATATTGTCACGGACATTAGAGATTCAATTTACTATCAGATTGTTTGAAAAAACAAATTTTTTTAGTTGTTTATGTATAATTTATGTATCAGTTAGTGTAACACATGATTTTTGTAGTGGAAGGGGGGGGGTACAATTATTTAAAAAATTACTTATTTTATAAACAGATTGAATTAAACTTAGTTAAAATTAAAAAATTAAATTTACTTATTCTTAAAGGTAGACATTAATAAGACTTGCATATTCTTAATTTTGATTGTTGATTAAAATTACTCCCTCTAGATGATGTTATGGTAAAAAATTATGGTTTTTTTATTAAATAAATGGAATGGTTCTAATTAAATATTACAAAGAATAAATAAATTTTATTACAAAGAAATTTATTTGTAATAAAATAAATATTTTAAAAAACAATAGGATGACACTTTTCGATTTAAACTTATCTATGTTTTAAGGCCAATCATTGTTACGGTAATTTATTTGCTCCCTCTGCTTAAAAAATAAATTAGTGCGTAACCACCACACACTTAACAATAAATTGTAAACCGACAAATATGCATATATAATATATTATATAACCGTTTACAAATCAAAAGTAAGCATATTTTAAACAATAAGTGCAACTTTTAAAATATGATAACTTTTAAGTATAGTTTGTTTTTTATTCAATTGCTAATAATAAATTCTAAACAAATATATTTCCGAGGTAAATTCTTTGATGATGATTCTGGAAAACCTGCATTGAGAGATGGAACTCAAGATAAATGGCATATACAGAAATTAGATAACTTCAATTCTACTGATACGAGAACGTGGTCTCAAGTAAGTAATGTTGAAAACAAAGTTCAGAACAATAATTTCTACTTTCAATAATTTTATTTAATTTTTAAAATGGTTTTTTAAATATTTAAAAAAATCTAAAATGAGTTATTAAATTTGTCGTCAACGCCATATTGTAATTCTCTGAAATTTATGGTTTTTATTATCTCCTTCTGCTTCGATAGTCTTCTTTGTTCCTTTCTTAATATTATTATTATCAGGTATCCATTCCATTCGGAATATGCCTACTTCCTTGGAAGTTTTTACGAATCATTTATCGAGGTGAATGACTCTTCGTTTTCTCTTTCTCAATACTCTAGATTGATTTCACCATAGCGTGTGGATGTCCACAGGAAGGTCGAGATAAAAAATTCTGTCTAGGCCGCGATTTGAACCCAAAATTTCCGCTCTGTACTCAACCAGCGGTCACATCACTCCACGGCTATGGCTAGTATTATTTGTGGTTTTCTTTAGTATTTTTTCTATAAATAATTTTTTAATATACAGTAACTCGAAATAATTAAAGTTTTAATATTATTTTTGTTTCAGCTAAGTTTTTTAAACTTATTCTGTTTTAATAATGTACTTACCACCTTATTTCTTTTAGCGTTATCACGTAAACGAGGATTACTACGGAAAATTAAATAATAATCCAATATTTCTAATGCTTGGTGGAGAAGATCCCATTAAGTATTACTGGATGACTACTGGGTCTTGGATAGATATAGCACAAGAACATAACGCTCTTCTTTTGCATTTGGAACATAGATTTTCTGGAGAGAGTCATCCCACTAAGTATGATAATATTCTCTTATAATAATTGTTAACCTTAATCATCACTTAAACATTATTAGAGATACTAGTACTGCAAATTTGCAATACTTAACTGTAGAACAAGCACTTGAAGACACCGTACATTTTATTCAATCTATGAAAAAAACATATAAATTACAGGAAACTAACAAATGGATTCTATTTGGATGTTCTTATGCGGGTAATCTCGTTGCATGGTTACGATTGAAATATCCAGATTTAATACACGGAGTTGTATCATCCAGTAGTCCTGTTCAAAGTGTAGTCGATTATAAGGGTAAATTTAATTTTGAGAATGCAACAAACAAATTTTTGTTTAATTAATTTTCAAAATCAGATTTTTTTAGATTCGTAGCCGAATCTTTGACTACATATAGTCCTTCTTGTGTCACAACAATAACTGAAGCATTTTCCAACATTGATCAATTATCTCAAGATGTAAACGGAAAACAAATTTTAACTAAAACATTTAATTTATGTGATCCTCTTGAAAAATCAGACGATTTTGATAATGATTTTGCCGAGCTGAATAACGGCTTAGCAAATCAAATTGCTATAGTTGTTCAGCGTAGCAAAATTGATGCTTCGAGTAATCGTACCATTGAAAATATTTGTAAAATACTAGAAAATAAGACATTGGGATCTACATCTTTAGAGCGTTTTGCATTTCTTACTGAAATTCTTTTAAATTCTCACAATAGCGCATGTTCGAATAATAATTATAAAAACTTGATTAATTACTATAGCAACACAAATTGGAACCATCCTGCTAATAAAGGTAGTAAGTATTCAACCCAATTGTAAATGAAAGCAATGTAACGTAGCTCTAAGATGTATATTTTATAATAATGAAATTTACTTTAGGTAGACAATGGTTTTTTCTAACTTGCAATCAATTAGGTAACTTCCTAACATCGACAAATAAACCACAGGTATTTGGTAATAAATTTCCTGTTGAACATATGATTCAGCAATGCAGGGATATATTTGGACCACAATATACTAAAAAGTTTATTGAGCAGCAAATTACACACACCAACAATGTCTATGGAGGCAAAGATATTGTAAATAAAGTGGATAATGTTGTTTTTGTACACGGATCCACAGATCCATGGCATGCATTGGGCGTTACCAGTTCTTCTAATCCAAAATCTCCAGCTATATATATTAATGGTAATTATGATGAGTTTCAAGTTTTCTAAAATAAACTTAGTAATGCATAATTTAGGTACAAGTCACTGTGCAAATTTGGTTGGAGATACCATACAGGAATTGCCACAATTAACTAAAGCAAAAGCGGAAATTAGCAGCCACATTCGTTCATGGCTTCAGTAAATATACAATAGTGAAACTGGAAAACTGAACAATAAAGATTGATTGAATTAATTTAATTTTTTTTTTGCATTTAAGCACGCCAATGAACGTAATTGAGTTTTAGCTTTTCAACCATATCTTCCTTTGTATGTTAAATTAAAAAGCTACGAATGGCATAAAACGCTCACAACTCTTGATTTTGAGAGTTGGCTAACCTTTATCTCCGGCGTTGACAGATGGAATGGCGTGGTGTTTTCACTCGATTTCCTGTCTAAAAACTAACTATGGATGTAATATTTAAAACCTAAAGAAATCGCGGTGAGAACATTTATAGACAAAGAGAGTGCTCCTGATAATAGCACCTTGGATAAATCTATAAACAAGTCAATATAATATCTGACAACCAAGCTGAAATGAAAGCAAGAAAAATCCAATAGTTTGGAGTCTTTATCCACATGAGAATAAAGACAATCTTTCAACAAACTGGCCAAGGGAAACAAAATTGTTCTTTAGTAGGTGTCAGGTCATGAGAGAATTATGAGAAGTTAGATAACCGACAATGTAGCTAGATCAGGTTCTAAAACGCCTATGACAGGATTCGAACTGTTCTGTTAGCTATCCAAAACACACTTCTTGAGAGTGGAAATTAAAAAGGTTTAGAATTGATGTGCGACAGAATTCCACGAAAGTTTTAACTTTCTATTTTCACCAATTAGTCTTATATGGTTTGTGCATCTTTATTAAAAAATGAGAGGCTTAGAGAAATCAAAAATTTTTGAAGACTTCTTTTTAAAATTTAAAATTACGGAGAAGGAAATGATATAGTAAAATGTTTTGTTTTAATCTGCTTCTTCTTCAACTGAATAAATTCAGCCTAAGCATAGGGCTTGTTATTTTCAGCCACTGCGTCGTTTCCTTATTGGCAGCGATATGAATTTTTTAGTATTTTATTAATTTTTTGATTTCACATTTTTTTTTGATAAGCCATGAGGCTCCAAATTGGTCTAGTAACGTCCCTCCTCTTCTCGCTCTAATGGGGCCTAAGTTTGAGATAAAAAACAAGTGTTTTTATCAAAGTATATGGTACCTACTGATAACAGCAAAAAAGGTAGAAACACCGGTGAATTTTTGTTTTCTTTGTGGTTTTTGGTGGTTGTTGTATATTTCAGTAGCCCATGTCTGCCATTCTTCCTTGTTTGCATAATTTCGATTACATCGTAAAGTTTGGTGCAAATTGATACAAATAATATAATAATTATCGACAACGGCAGAAGATCGAGCCGGGAATTGTAGCAGCCACGTTATTATGTTTTATATTGAATTTTGTATTTAAACTATTTATTTTTTCAAGCTGTTCTTGTTCATACGAACGAGTTCATAATATTGTAGTAATAAACATTGTCAGGAACATTTGATATCAGATTGTTTAAAAAAAATTTTTTTTAGTTGTTTATGTATAATTTATGTACCTATCAGTTAGTGTAACACATGATTTTTGTAGAAGAAAGGGGGACCAATTATTTAAAAAGTTACTTATTTTATAAACAGATTGAATTAAACTTAAATAAAATTAAAAATTTGATTGTTGATTAAAATTACTCCCTCTTGATGATGTTACACAGAAAAAAAGGTATACCTAAAAGTTGAACAATTTGTGCCTAGATTGTCTACAAGTACAAATTGGGTGAAAATTAGGTACAATTGTACTTACTTTTAGTCAATTTTAGTCATCTCTAGCGCAATTGTACTATTTTATATCACAAATTGTGCTAAATTTTTACACAATTTGTACCTGTAGACAATCTAGGCACAAATTGTTCTAATTTTAAGTATACCTTTTTTTCTGTGTATGGTAAAAAATTTATGGTTTTTTTTATTACATAAACGGAATGGTTCTAATTAAATATTGCAAAGAATAAATAATATAATATAAATTTTATTTACCAATAAATTTATTTTAATAAATATTTTAAAAAATAATAAGATGACACTTTTCGATTTAAACTTATCTAATTTTTAAGGCCAATCATTGTTACGATAATTTATTTGCGCACTCTGCTTAAAAAATAATTTAGTGCGTACCACCACACATTTAACAATAAATTGTAAACCAACATGTGAATATATAGGTATAACCGTTTACAAATCAAAAGTAAGAATATTTTAAACCATAAGTGCAACTTTTAAATTATGATAACTTTCAAGTCCAGTTTGTTTTTTATTCAATTGCTAATATTTGTAGTTTTAGAAATTAATTCTAAACAAATATTTTTCCGAGGTAGATTTTTTGATGATTCTGAAAAACCTGCATTAAGAGTTGGAACTAAAATCCAAGATAAATGGCATATACAGAAATTAGACCACTTCAATTCTACTGATACCAGAACGTGGTCTCAAGTAAGTTATGTTGTTAACAAAGTTAAGAAAAAAAAATAATTTCTACTGTCAATAGTTTTATTTGATTTTAAAAAAATGATATTTTAAAGATTTAAAATAAGTTATTTAATTCGTGGTCAACGCCATATTGTATTCTCTGGCATTCATGGTTTTTTTTTATTTCCTTGTTCTTCGATAGTCATCTTTGTTCTTTGCTTGGACTGTAATGTCTTACCTAAATAATATTTTAAGTAATTATAAAAAATAATTTAATTAAATTTTTAATTTATAGTAACTCGAAATAATTAAAGTTTTAATATTATTTTCGTTTTAACTAAGTTTTTTAAAAATTTTTTTATTTTAATAATATACTCACCTCCTTCTTTCTTTAAGCGTTATCACGTAAACGACGAGTATTACGGAAAATTAAATAATAATCCAATATTTCTACTGCTTGGTGGAGAAGGTGCCATTTTAGATACCTGGATGACCGGTGGGTTTTGGGTAGAAATGGCAAATCAATATGGTGCACTTCTTTTGCAGTTGGAACATAGATTTTATGGGGAGAGTCATCCGACTAAGTAAGATAATATTTTCCCATAATAATTGTTAACCTTAGCCATCACTTAAACTTTAATAGAGATACTAGTACTGCAAATTTGCAATATTTAACTGTGGAACAAGCACTTGAAGACACCGTACATTTTATTCAATCTATGAAGAAAACATATAAATTACAGAAAACTAACAAATGGATTCTATTTGGATGTTCTTATGCGGGTAATCTCGTTGCATGGTTACGATTAAAATATCCAGATGAAATACACGGAGGTGTATCATCCAGTAGTCCAGTCCAAAGTGTAGTCGATTATAAGGGTAAATTTATTTTGTTAATGCAACAAGAAACTTTTTGTCTAATTAATTTTCAAAATTAGATTATTTTAAAGTCGTAGCCGAATCTTTGACTACGTATAGTCCTTTTTGTGTCACAACAATAACTAAAGCATTTTCCAACATAGATCAGTTATCTCAAGATGTAAACGGAAAACAAATTCTAACTAAAACATTTAATTTATGTGATCCTCTTGAAAAATCAAACGATTTTAAAAACGATTTCGCCGAGCTGAATAACGGGTTAGCGAACCAAATAGCTGCTGTTGTTCAGAGTAACATAATTGATGCTTCGAGTAATTATACCATCGATAATATTTGTAAAATACTAGAAAATAAAACATTGGGATCTACATCTTTGGAGCGTTTTGCATTTCTTACTGTAACCTTTTTAGATCCTGAAAATAGAACATGTTCGAGGAATAATTATAACACCATTATTAACTACTATACCAACACAAATTGGAGCAATGGTGTTAATGAAGGTAGTAAGTATACAACCAAATTGTAAATGAAAGCAATGTTAAGTAGCTCTTAGATGGATGTTTAATAATAATGAGATTTACTTTAGCTAGGCAATGGTTGTTTCAAACCTGCAATCAATTGGGTTTTTTCCTGACTACGAATAATAAACCACAGGTATTTGGTGATAAATTTCCTGTTGAGCATGGGATTAGGCAATGCAAGGATGTATTTGGACCACAATATAATGCAAAGTTTATTGAGCAGCAAATTACACACATCAACAATGTCTATGGAGGCAAAGATATTGTAAATAAAGTGGACAATGTTGTCTTTGTACACGGATCCACAGATCCATGGCATACATTGGGCGTTACCAGTTCTTCGAATCCAAAATCTCCAGCTATATATATTACTGGTGATTATGAAAGGTGTCAAGTTTTCAAAATTGAACTTAGTAATTTATAATTTAGGTACGGGTCACTGTGCAGATGTGGTTGGATATACTACACAGGAATTGCCACAAGTAACTAAAGCAAAAGCAGATATTAGCAGCCACATTCGTTCATGGCTTCAGTAAATATACAATATACTGCTCTGTGAAACTGAAAAGCTAAAGAATAAAAATTGGTTGAATTTTAAGTATTGTTCTTCTAAGTTCCTAAAAAAAGTTTCTAAAAAAAACCTAATTCGATTGATGATTTAAATGTTTGTCAAAGCTGCGAACGGCATGAGAAGATCAAAACTTTTGATTTTGAGAATTGGCTAGCTTTTGTCTCCGGCGCCGGCGTTGACAGCTGAAATGGCGTGGTGTTTTCACTCGGATATAATATAAAATCGGAGTTGAAACATTTATAGACATAGAAGGTGTCCTTGATAATAGTACCTCAAATAAATCTATAAAACAAGTCAATATAATATCTGACAACCAAGCTGAAATGAAAGCAATCAAACCCAATAATTTTGAGTCTTTATCCACATGAGAATAAAGACAATCTTTCAATAAACTGGCAAGGGGCAACAAAATTGCCCTTTACTAGGTCCCAGGTGCCATGAGGGAATTAAAGGAAGTAAGATAACTTACAATGTAGCTAGACTAGACTCAAAAAGGTCACTTTTAAAATTAAATGCGTTTCATGTTTAAAAAATTTAATAATATCAGTTCATTCAACTTTTCGTTCAAAGGTCAAAAGTTTTATAATAATATTATTTAATTTCTTGCTTGAATGAGTAATTTGTCTATTTATATTTGAGGTTTGTGCAATAAAGTTTGTAAACAACAAACTAATAATAATTTTAACAGTAACTTATGTATGCAATTTAGTACTATTTAAAAATTCAAACTGTATCACATAAATTTATTTACTGTTAAATTTGAAATCTTTAAGGTATAAAGGAAGGACCAGAATTGTAGCAGTAATAATCAATTTCAAAGTGGATTTTCACTCAATTTCAAATTCACTTTTCATTTCTATAATCATCTTATGTAAACTATAATTATTGCTATCGTTATAATAATCACTCCTAGTGTTTATTTTACCTTATCTTCGAAGTGGAAATAAAATGGAATATGATTTATTTTTAATTATTTTTTTTATTCTATTGTTATTTACAATGAATTACATAATTTAACAAAAATGTAATTGTTACTATTTATAACTTAACTGATCTTTTATATAACATTCCAGCACACTTAATGTATGCGTACGTTATCAAAAAAAAATCCATGTGATGACTCCAAGTTACTTAATTTTTTTTCTTACTTTTGGCAGCATCTGCATTAGATTTCTTCTTCCGACAAATTCTTTTGATAAGCTTGTAAAATATATAAAATACAATTGCATTTAAGACTGTTACTAGTAAAATTACGTCCAGAAGTAAATACTGATAAAAACTTAGCGACAAAGCTGCCGTTCTCAAATGAGGAGCTCCTTGATGCCTAATCACATATTCTATCCAAAATATCGCTTTATCTAAAGGTTTAACTTGTTGATCGTGAAGAATTTGTGACCTTTTCTTTACGTTTTCCCGATAACTAAAAATACTTGGTAAGTAACGCAAACCACAACAATTCAAAAATTACCTTGGATCGTTCAACATCTTGTTTATTGCTAAACTTAAAGTTTCCTCGGTGAGAGTATCATATTCAAGTTTTATTCCGTATCCGCAACTTTCTGCTTTTCCAATGTTAGTAATTTGATCTCCAAATATTGGAATTCCAATAACAGGAACACCGTGATAGACAGTTTCTGTTGTGCTTAGTAATCCACCATGCGAAATGAATAATTTAATATTGGGATGAGCTGAACAAAAAAGTAGTAGGTAAATAATTTACATATCAAAGATTTCGGTAACTTACGTAAAATGTCGTTCTGAGGCAACCATTTACTAATTTTAACGTTTGCTGGTTTACCTGGAAGATTTTCGTCTTCCCATTTCCATAACACTTGCACCTTTAGTTTTGCAAATGCTTTTAAAATAGCATCGCGCTTCTCCGGAGCCATAGTTTTACTTTTTATGTTGGATCCCATGCTGAATAAAATCACACCTTCCTTCGCGTTATCTAAGTACGTTTGCAAATCAGCTGGAAGCTTTTTCGGAGTTTTCACATGATATCCTCCAATATCAATCATATTCGGTACAAAAGGAACCGGATTGCTGATACTGACGTGAGAATTAAGTAATGCCAGAGAGGTATTATAATACAGTTCATTTAAATGGGGTGCTCCTGGGAAATATTTCTGCAGCAAGGTATTTTGTTTTGGAAAAGCATACAAATGAAGAATTATTAATTGAGAGACATGCACAATCGTGTTATATGTTCTTTGGAAGAAAGTCATTGGAGCTTTAAAGCTTGTAATTGATTCGGGTACATATGACGGAGAACTCGGATTCCCTAGTTGAAGATTGATCCATATACTGGCTCCAAAGGTACCCACTGTTACACAAGGAGCATCATATTGATAACAGAAACCTCTAAAGGCTTCGTTCGCAAATTCTTCTATTATAACTAAATCGAATTTTTCGTCGCTTTTTAATAACTTCTGTACATTCGGATGGTTTAAAGTGTTTTCTGTTGCTTCAAGACCCATGATATATAGGAAAAATATACCAAATATTGGAGGAATGTTTCTAAAGCTGAAAACATCAGCCTTGTGTTCTAGAAATTAGTAAAAATTAGTAGGTTCTTCCAAAACAAAAATAAGCACTTACTTTCCATTTCTTCGATTGCACCGGTTAACACAACTTCTTTAATGTTTTTAACTGGAGTTTTGCTAGCGTACGGTGTGATAACGGTAACTTCATGGCCCTTTCTTGCAAGTTCTTGAAAAATTGTGTCGCCTAATTGAAAGTGGCTATAAGCAGCCATGTGAAAAATTCCCAAAATTTTGGCACTTTCGATGCATGTTATAGTAACACATAATGTAAAAATTATGTGGAGTTTCATGTTTTGTAAAGAAACCAAAACAACTTGCAAAAATTATTACCACTTTATTACATACGATATCATGCACTAACTATACAGTCAATTAATGCGAGTTATATACTACGTAAGAATTAATGAGTATTAAGGATTATCTAATCGCTGATACAGAGCCGGTTTTTTCCGTCACTTTGCCCATATTTTCAAGTGCACTTCGTTGTAGGTATTGAACTAGTTTTTATTGCTACGCGAATTAGTTAGAAAAATATTGATTTCAAATGTAACTATCAATTAAATCAATTGTGTTATCATTGCGCAAGTAAAATGCGGTGTTAACTGGAATGATTCAATTTTATAGAAAATTATTTTTTTATGTGAAGTTAGAAATATTCGTGCAAGATTGGTCATCTATCTTGGCGATTGAAATGATAATCAGATTATGCAAAACCCCACATTTTAATTTTTCAAGTCATCCATTGTTCTATAAAATCAAACAGCTCACAATATGAATAATTCTTTATTTGTTTTTAATCTACTTATTCCAGATAATGGAGATCAGTGGGTTACTAATTAGTAACGCACACGTCATTGAGAATAATTAAAAAAATAATCACGCTGTAGATCAACCGCGGTTTTAACATCATAAAATAGATTTCCTATTCAACCAGGAAAATCGTGGTTTTCACACAGAGGTTAAATCTGCTGATGGTTGATCAATAGCGATTCGGCTAGCAGGTGACGTTTTTCTACTGTTAGTAATTATTTTATCTTGTTAATAATTTAATAAAAAAATTAATTATATAATTAAAAAGCCATCAGTTCATAATATAAAATCAAGTTTTGGTTTTGCTTTCTAGCAGTGTTGGAGAGCAATCGGTACAAGTTGTCAGATCCATGCTATGCCACCAATGTCATGATGCATGGTGACCCAGAACCAAGCAGTTAACTATAACTTGGCGACCGTTAAGTTAGAAAAAAAGTTAGAAGGTATAATAAGTATAAACAGGAGTGGTCAATTCAGATAAGTTAAAATTTTGCATCGGGTATTTCCGCTGCTTTAAAATTCTAAATAAAAGAACTATACATCAATTTTTACCAGAATTTTCTATCAAAAATCCATCTCAATTAAATACGGGACCCGACAAAAGTAACATGTGAAATTTAGATTAATTTATGGTTCCACTTTACGTCGTAAAAAGCTAATTTGCTAAATTTATTGATAACAGTTTAACATTTCATATTAATCGAATTGAATTAAGAAATAATTTTTTTTACAGTGTTCCAATTACGGTTATGCAACTTACCCATCAAAATACTCTTGAAATTCGAGATTAGATAATTAAAATAAGAAAAGTTTAAAGTTTTAAAAAATATTTTCGTTAGATTTTGTTTGTCATTCTAACAAGTATCAACTCATTATTAAAGGTAAAATTAGCAGATATGTTACGTAATTCTAATTATTATATTGATACATTTTATATTTTAGACATTCAGCCTGTTTTCTAAAATAATCAAAAATGAATTTCATATTTATTTTTGCACTATTTCTGACAACAACATGTACTACAGAAGGAGCAAAAATTTTGGGAGTATTTCACTTAGCCTCATACAGCCACTACCAAATAGGTGACAGAATTCTTAAAGAACTTGCAGAAAAAGATCACGAAGTTACGGTAATTACTCCATATGAAGAAAAAGTACCTGTTAAAAATTTTAAAACTATTGTTTTAACGGGTGCAGCGGAAGAATTGGAAAGTATGAAACCCAAAATTAAAAATTGAAAGACAATAGTTAATTTTTTAAAATATTTTTAGAGCACAAGGTTGATATTTTGAAATACGCAAGTATTCCTCCCCTTGTTGGATTATTGTTTATGATACCAATGATTCAAAGTACAATTGAAAACACTTTGGCACATTCAAATGTTCAGAAGTTATTGGAAAGTGAAGAGAAGTTTGACTTAATTATCTTTGAACAAGCTATAAACGAGGCCTTCCAAGGTTTCTGTTTTAGATTTGATACTCCATGCGTAACTTTAAGTAGTGTTGCACCAAACGTATGGCTAAATTCCCAAGTAGGAAATCCAAGTTCTCCTTCGTATGTGCCTGAAATGATTACCGGTTACCAAAGCCAAATGAATTTCTTTCAAAGAGTCTATAATACTTTTGTCTATATGTTGCAAGTATTGATTTTTGAATTATATAATATGCCTATGCAGAACAAGTTGTTACAAAAATACTTTCCTGGTGCTCCACATATTAGTGAACTTCATTACAATACATCATTAGTACTGATCAATACAAATCCTGGTTTAAGTAACGCCGTTCCTCTTGTACCAAATATGATCGAAATTGGAGGTTACCATGTTAAGGATCCCAAAAAGCTACCAAACGATTTACAAGAATATTTAGACAGCGCAAAAGATGGCGCAATTTTTTTTAGCATGGGTTCCAACATAAAAAGTTCCAATATGGATCCCAAAATACGTGAAGGTATACTGAGGGCATTTTCAAAATTCAAAAACATAAAAGTTTTGTGGAAATGGGAGGATGATAAATTATCAAATAAACCAGACAACGTTAAAATTAGCAAATGGTTACCTCAACAGGACATATTAGGTAAATTTATTATAACAATTTTAAGTTTTTTTTTAATATCACAATTTTACAGCCCACCCGAATTTAAAGTTGTTTATTTCGCATGGAGGATTTTTGAGTACAATTGAAGCTGTTCATCACGGCGTTCCTATTATTGGAGTGCCGGTATTTGGAGATCAAAGAGCTAATATTGCGAATGCGGTAAATGATGGATATGCCATTAAAGTGGAATATAACGATTTAAATGAAGATAGTTTAACTTTAGCTATCAGTAAAATGTTAAGTGATCCCAGGTACGCTTTAATATTTACCTTTACCATGATCTAAGCGTATTATTTTAGATATACGGAAAATGTTAAAATGAGATCAAGAATTTTGAGTGATCAACCAACAAAACCGTTAGATAAAGCAATGTTTTGGATTGAGTACGTGATTAGACATCAAGGAGCTCCACATTTACGGACAGCAGCTTTGACATTAAATTGGTATCAGTACCATCTATTGGATGTTATTGCTTTCGCAAGTGTTGGATTTTGGGCTACTATGTATATATTTTATCGACTGTTTAAAAGAATATGTGGCAAAAAAATTTGTAGTAAAAATATTACACAAAAGAAAAAGCAAAATTAACAAGTAATATACTCGTAGCTAAAAAAAAATAATGTTATTTAATTATTATTTTATCCTGGTTTTGTATGGAAGCGCATATTTTTTTTTACATAGTTTAGCATTTTTGATGATCGCAGACTGAGCACCAAATGTAGGGTCTACTGCGATGTAAAACGGCAGAAGAATTTGATGGCTCCTGTTGTTCTGCCATTTGCTTCAATGAATGGCTGGCTTATCAGTATCTTGTCAGTACCACCTTGGCTGTCGGTGTAAATCTCTTAAAATAATCTTTTTTAATATTACTGCAGCAATGGTTGATTCGACACCGCTACAAAATATTCTCCAAGACTTCAGTGTCACTTTTAGTGTTTTGCGCCTTTTAATACATCGTTTTCATCATTTTTCATCAAAGTGGTAGTTAAGATAGTTTATTGGAGGGTAAACTGAAGTCATAATGACGTTCTATTGATCATTACCAAAGTCCACAGTTAAGTCAGATAGTCGAAAAGTCACCATCGCTATACTGATGTAAAAGATGGGTTTAAATGTTGTTACGTATGTAACTGAGTGCCCTAATTTTGTTCGTGTTATCTGTAAAAATTGTACTATTTACCTTTGTTCTAGATTTTGCTTAAATTTATAAATTACCTATTTTATATTTAATATTTATTAATACACATTATACATATATAAAAGGAACGAATTATATTCAAAGTAACGGGGAACTACAATCGCCGCCAATCCGACTCAGCCACCAGAATCTCTTAATCCCACTGTGCAGATCCCCGCGCAAGGCATATCCACACAAGTACCTGTATTTATCAGGATTCTCTACAGAAGATGTTGTCCAGATTTTTTGACAAGCACAAAGGTTTTTAAGATCCGACCAAAACCAGCCAGCCAAAACAGACCAAATACGAACACGGAACAGTTCAAGTACTTGAGAGTGTTTTGTTTGTTCTTAAAAATCATTAGATAATTTTTGATAACAAAAAGTTTTAATAAATTTCATGTATCCTTCAAGGATTTGTTGCAAACATTCGGGTTAGTTACAAAAAAGTATTAATAATAGTTATTTATGGTACGAGTGTGTTATATGACAAATAAGTCACGCGAGAAAAGTTTAGCCCGCAAGGCCGTAAGGCCGAGCGGGCTATTTTCTTAAGTGACTTATTTGTTATTAACACACGCGTGGCATACAAAACTTTATCCAATATTTCGTAATAATAGTTTAAAATATAATTATATTTTTGATGTTTGACGTTTTAAAATGTCAAATTTAAATTTTGAAAACCATATAGTAGGTGTCAAATATAGGTTATTTTAAACTATTAAATATTACGAGATATTGGTTAAAAATGTGTTAATATGTTTTCATTTTTCACAAAACATGTGAGCTAAACTTTTTACCCCTAATAGAAACTGAAAAAATATATACTTTAATACGTCTTTGAATTATTAAAAATGTAAGTGATTCCCAGTTTCTTTACTCACTAGTGGGTTATACTTTACTCACTTAGTGGGTTATAGGCCACTTTACTCATTTAAAAAACCATAGTTATACCGCTATTATTGCGAGATATTGGATAAATAATTTTTACTTTAGTACTTTTATTGATTTTTACCAAATCATAAGCCGTTTTTTCTTCATAATTCAGTTTTATTCTAAATGTGGAATTTCGTTAATATTTTGGAAGCGTCAGTAACATTTTTAAAACTTAAATTTGTAAACATAAAACTGAATGACTCATTTGTACTGCAATACATGTTTACAAATTCGGTCGTACGTGACTTTTTCCAATATTTTGAAATGCACATTAATTTTTAAAATTGCAATTGTTTAGATGAAGTGGCTGCTTGAAGATCTTTAAATAAAATGATTATAAATAAAAATAAATAATAATAATAATGAATTAAGTAAATTCTAGGTTGCCGTATTGGTTAAATTTGTTCCTAAATTCTATTATTAAATAATTGACTAAAATAATTTATTTAAATTACGATTAATAACAACTGTTAACAATAAAAATAAGTTTTATCTTATCTTAATCGTGATCTAGTACTTGAATTGTATTTTAGAATTGATAGAATTTTAGTAAAAATACATATAAATAGGGTACAAATTTCTAGGTCTCCATTGGAAATAATGAATTATTTCGATATAGCTTTAGTATAACTCCTAAATATGTTAAATTTAACGTGCGTTTTCTTATTAATTCAATTGTCGATATTAGCTGTAGAAATAAATTCTCGACAACTGCATTCAAACGAAAAGCTTTTAGATGAAAATTATTCTAAGCATGATATGTGGTTTAATCAAACATTAGATCACTTTAGTTCTACAGATAACAGACATTGGTCTCAAGTAAGTATAATTATTGTAAAAATATCTAAATACAGTCAAAACATAAACAAAGTTATTCGTTTCTGAAAATATAAACTTTTCAGCGTTATTTTGTAAACGAATCGCTCTTTGGGAATGCAGATGATAGCCCAATATTTCTAATGTTTGGTGGAGAAGGTCCTATTACACATGGCTGGGTGAAATCAGGATTTTGGGTGGAAATAGCGGAGGAACAAAATGCACTTCTTTTGTACTTAGAACATAGGTTTTATGGAAAGAGTAAACCAACCGAGTTAGTATGATAACCATTGAAATTCAAATTTTAACATTAATTTATATTTTATTAGCGATCTTAGTATCGAAAATTTGCAATATTTAACTGTGGAGCAAGCACTTGAAGATGTGGTCAGTTTTATAGCAGAAATGAAACTGAAATATAATTTAGTCGATACTAATAAATGGATTCTCTTCGGTGGTTCTTATCCAGGTAATTTAGTTGCATGGTTCCGTTTGAAATATCCGCATTTAGCACATGGCGTTATCGCATCCAGTGCCCCTGTTCATAGTGTTTTCGATTTTAAGGGTAAATTGAATAAGTTAAGACGACAACAATTTTGTTTTTAATTGTTTTTCAAAATTAGATTACTTTAAAGTCGTAGCCGAATCCTTGGCTACGTATAGTCCTGCTTGTGCTAATACAATAAAAGAAGCATATTCGAGTATCGAGAAGTTTTCTGAAGATGAAGACACACAGTATATCATAACCGATAAATTTAATTTATGTGACCCTCTTGAAGATTCGGATGATTTCGAAAATGACTTTGCTCAACTGAATTTAGTTTTAGCACAGCCAATTTCTGGAGTAGTTCAGGCTAACAAAGTGGATCATGGAAGCAACAGTACAATTGAAAATATTTGCAATATAATGGCAGATGTAGAATCTGGATCTTCTCTTCATCGTTTTGCTGTTCTTCAGGCAATGTTTGTAAAATGCTTCAAACAGTTCATGTCTTGAAAGTGGATATCAAAACTATATTGACTACTACAACATTTCAGCTTGGATCAATAATACAGACGATAGTAAGTATTCCACCAATTTTAAAATGAAAAATAGTTTAAAAATGAGGTTTAATTTAGACAGGCAATGGGTTTGGCAAACATGCAACCAAATTGGGAATTTACAGTCATCTTCAAGTGAACCACACGTATTTGGTTACAAATTTCCTGTTGGCTTCCAAGTTCAACTATGTCAGGCTTTCTTTGGATCAAAGTATACTGCAGCGTTCATTAAGGATCGAGTTGAACAAACCAACAATGATTATCTCGGATTAAATATTGTAAATCAAGTAGACAGAGTTGTGTTTGTACAAGGATCCATAGATCCTTTTCACGCGTTAGGAATTATTAATTCTACAAATACGAATTCCCCTGCTATTTATATTAATGGTAATAATCTATTACACATTTTTTTGAAACCAAATAAAAAGTTAATTTAACTTTTAGGTACTGCTCATTGTGCCGATATGATGCCCTATCAAGATGATTTTTTGCCTTCCTTAAAGGAGGCGAGGAAAAATATTACCGCCATTATCGACGCTTGGCTTTCTTAAATTAAAAATTTTGTTTGACGTTCTAAAATTAAACTTTAAAAAAATTATGTTGCTGAAATTATTAACAAATCAAAATTAAAGTAGGCATTATTTTTTATCAGTGTATGAGGTTCCTGGGTTATTATAAAGAATAAGTGGGCGCTTCCTGCGCCTGTGCAGTGTTACGTCGCTGATTACGTAAATTAAATGATATAATAACTCATTTTTATTCTTAAATGATGTCATTAAATTTAGTAACTACGTTTTTATTTACACGAAGTTATGAAGTTCACATTTATATTTGTGTTATTTGTGATAATAAAATGTACCGAAAGTGCAAACATTTTAGGAATATTTCACATGACGTCTTACAGCCACTATCAACTGGGTGACCGAATTCTTAAGGAACTTGCAAAGAAAGGACACAATGTTACTGTTATTACACCGTTCTCTGAAAAAGCACCAGTAAAAAATTTCAAAACTGTGGTTTTAACGGGCATAGCTGATGAAATGGAGAGTATGTAGCATAAAATTATGCGCAATTTTGAAATAAAACTTTAACAATTTTTAGAGTACAAAGTCGATTTCTTTAAATATGTAATCATTCCTGCTATTTTGGGATTGCTACTTGCAGTAATAATGGGCAAAACTACAGCTCAAAATACTTTGGACCATCCAAATGTACAGAAATTATTGAAAAGTGAAGAAAAATTTGACTTGGTAATTATAGAACAATTCGTAAACGAGGCTTTTCATGGGTTTTGTTATAAATATAACGCGTCGTGTGTAATTATAAGCAGTCTATCATCAAATATTTGGATGAATCCTCAATTGGGGAATCCAAATTCTCCTTCTTATGTACCTGAAACAGTTACAGGCTTTCCGAGCGAGATGAATTTTTTCCAAAGAGCTTATAATACTTTTGTCTACATGTTGGAAGTTTTAATTTTTGAATTCTATAGTTTACCCACCCAAAACAAATTATTGCAAAAGTATTTTCCTGGTGCACCACATATCAGTGAACTTTATCACAACACTTCGTTGGTATTACTCAACTCAAATGCCGGTATAAGTAATCCAGTTCCTCTTGTGCCTAATATGATTGAAATTGGAGGTTTCCATGTTCAAATCCCCAAGCCGCTTCCAAAAGACTTACAGGAATATTTGGACAGCGCAAAACATGGTGCAGTTTTTTTCAGTATGGGTTCCAATATAAAAGGAAAATACATGGATCCTGAAAAACGTGACGCCATATTAAGTGCATTTTCAAAATTTAAAGACGTAAAATTTTTGTTGAAATGGGAAGATGAAAAGCTACCAAATAAACCTGAAAATGTTAAAATTGGAAAATGGCTGCCCCAACAGGA
Source organism: Rhagonycha fulva (assembly GCA_905340355.1). NCBI lineage: Eukaryota > Metazoa > Arthropoda > Insecta > Coleoptera > Cantharidae > Rhagonycha > Rhagonycha fulva. The sequence continues at coordinate 27,515,393 of HG996559.1, read as the reverse complement.
CATATTGGGTAAATTTGATGTAGTTGATATAATTTATCTTCTATTTACAATGTTTAAGCGCATCCAAATGTGAAGTTATTTATTTCGCATGGAGGATTTTTGAGTACAATTGAAACGATTTACCACGGTGTTCCTATTATTGGAGTACCATTATATGGAGATCAAACATCTAATATTATAAATGCAGAAAATGCGGGTTACGGAATTAAATTGGAATACAAAAGCTTAAATGAAGACGATTTGGTTTCAGCAATTCGAAAAATGTTGAGCAATCCCAGGTTTGTTTTATTAACACATCAAGCTAACGTTACAACTGAATTTATGTTTTTTAGCTATACAGAAAATGTTCAAAAAAGATCAAAAATGTTAAACGATCAACCACGAAATTCTTTAGATAAGGCAATTTTTTGGATTGAGTATGTTATTAGATATAATGGGGCTCCTCATTTAAGAAGTGCAGCTTTATCATTAAATTGGTTCCAATATTTACTATTAGATGTAATTGCATTAACAGCTTTTGGAGTGTTTGCAACTGTTTATCTACTTTCTATATTAATAAAAAAATTGTGTAAGTACAAAAGAAATATTGGAAATGTTTCATTAAGCAAAAAAAAGACTTAATATTAAGTATGTAAATATTAAATCGAATAATTAAAATAAAATGATTATTTTCTTTCATGGCCCATTTTATCTACCATCTCTCTCTATCTACCCCCTTTCGGGTAAAGAAAAATGTGGTTTAAAATTTTGTTTACAGTTTGAAAATTTTCTTGGGTTTCGTTTTTTGAGAATATCTACCCCACAAAAGAGGTGATTGCTTTACTGAGAAAAACACCAAAATTAATTAAAATAATTTGTTTTATTCTACACTTTTAGGATTTCTCAAAACTTAATTGAAACAAAATCAAACAATGCAATTTTATGTTCTAACAATTTTTTGAACATAATAGTAATTAAATATGTATGGCACTTTTTGAATTAAAGTTATCTAGGTTTTAACGACAATCATTGTTACGGTAATTTATTTTCGCCTTCTGCTTGAAAAATAAATTAGTGCGTAACAACAATGCACTTAACAATAAACTGTAAACCGACATAAGCATATAAAAATATTTCAAAAATTGCTATTTATAAAAAATGTTTTGATTTAAAATAGGGTAATTCCGGGATAGACGGCCGTACGGAACAAATGGCCATAATTTCGTAATGTTTACTCATAATTTTTTATAATCGTTAACCTATTACATGTTTTTATATACTAGATGCCTAGGAATTACGTGATGAAGTCACAATCAAATGAAAGTGTAGGATGTGGCAAACATTATAATCAAACATAAAAGTAGTCGATAAGATTTGTTGTATTTAGTGTCTCTTAATTAAGTGTGGTTAATCAAATTAAAAAAGAAAAAATGAAAAACATTAAAATTACTGGTCTAAGTTAACACAGCCATCCCACCCGCACACTTAGGGAGTGTTTAAAGTTTTCATTTAAAAAAGAAAATGTAATTGTTTTATCCGCCAAAATTAACGCTAGGGCCAGCTATTCCAGACTTACCTATATAAATATTTTATAGATATTAACTTGTAAAAGTTATACAATGAATAATTTTAAATGAATGATAAAAAATGTATTTATATGTTTGCAAATTAAAAGTAAGAATATTTTGATCAACAAAGTGCAAGTTTTAAAATATGAAAACTTTAAACTTTTGCTTTCTTTTGATTCAATTGGTAATATTTGCAGTTCTAGAAGTAAATTCTAACGAAATATTTTTCCGAGGTAGATTATTTGATGATGATTCTGAAAATCTTGGTTTAAGAATTGGAACTGATGTCGAAGAAAAATGGCATTTGCAAAAATTAAATCACTGTAACTCTACTGATACTCGGACTTGGTTTCAAGTAAGTAAAAGTTAAGAAAAATTAATTTTCTAATAATTTGGAAGTAAAATCCTGAAATAATTTTGAATTTCAAGATGCAAGGAAATTAGATCAAAAAAAATTTTAAATCAATTGTTTGATTTGTCGCCAACGCCATATTGCAATCCTGTGTAAAAAATCCTTTTCAATATTGATATTGAATATCAATAATTAAAAAGCTAACGATAAATTTGATAATAATCAATACTGTACTACTTACCTTTTTATTTTTTAAGCGTTACTACGTAAACAAGAAATATTACAAAGAATCAAATTATAATCCAATATTTCTATTGCTTGGTGGAGAATATACCCTTAAAACTTCATCGATGACTAGTGGGTTCTGGGTAGAAAGAGCACAAGAATATAACGCACTTCTTTTGCAATTGGAACATAGATTTTATGGAAAAAGTCATCCGACTAAGTATGATAATATTTTCCCATAATAATTGTTAACTTTAACATTCACTTAAACTTTATTAGAGACACTAGTGTTGCAAATTTGCAATATTTAACTGTGGAACAAGCACTTGAAGACACCGTACATTTTATTCAATCTATAAAGAAAACATATAAGTTACAAGAAACTAACAAATGGATTCTATTTGGAGGTTCTTATGCGGGTAATCTCGTTGCATGGTTACGATTGAAATATCCGCATTTAATACACGGAGTTGTATCATCAAGTAGTCCTGTTTTAAGTGTAGTCGATTACAAAGGTAAATTTAATTTTGTAAAAGCAACAAGCAAGTTTTTTTCTAATTATTTTTCAAAATTAGATTACTTCAGAGTCGTAGCCGAATCTTTAGCTACGTATAGTAATTCTTGTGTAGCAACAATAACTGAAGCATTTTCTAGCATTAATCAATTATCTCAAAACGCACAAGGAAAACAAAGTTTAAGTAAAAAATTGAATTTATGTAGTCCTCTTGAAAAATCGAAAGATTTTAAAAACGATTTTGCAGAACTGAATAGCGTGTTAGCAACTAAAATTGCCGGAGTTGTTCAGTATAGCAAAGTTAGTCATTCGAATAATAAAACCATTGATAATATTTGTAAAATACTAGAAAATAAAGATTTCGGATGCACATCGTTGGACCGCTTTGGTGCTCTTACCAAAACTCTTTTAGCATCTCAAAAAAAGAAATGTTTGGTATATAATTACCGAAACTTTGTTAACTACTTCAGCGCCACAAGTTGGAACGACAGTGCTAATTCGGGTAGTAAGTATTCAACCAAATTGTAAATTATTTAAATCAAATGATATTTACTTTAGCTAGACAATGGTTTTATCAATCGTGCAATCAAGTCGGTTACTTCCAAACATCGTCATCTGAACCACACGTATTTGGTAAAAAATTTCCTGTTGAGCATTTGATTAAACAATGCAGAGATGTATTTGGACCACAGTATACTGCAAAGTTTATTGAGGAGCAAATCGAACACATCAACAATGTCTATGGCGGCAAGGATATTATAAATAATGTAGACAGGGTTGTGTTTGTACACGGATCTATAGATCCTTGGAATGCATTGCGTGCTACCTATTCCTTTAATGCAAAGTCTCCAATTCTGTATATTATTGGTAATTATTATAAGATCTAGCCTTTTTTAAATAAACTGAATAATCAAAATTTAGGTACCGCTCACTGTGCAGATATGAAGGAAAATAATAAACAAGATTTGCCACAGTTAACTGCGGCTAGAGCCGCTATTAGCAGTTACATTCATTCATGGCTTCTTTAAATAAAATATACTGTTGTAAAACTGAAAAATTAAAAAATAAAGATTGATTGAATTAATTTCAAGTATCTTTACATACCCGAATTCACCAACGTAATTGAGTTTTGACTTCTCAACCAAAGTTTTATGGAAATAAAAAGCTTAATACAATAAATTGACAATTTAACTGTTCGTCATCTACAAAAGATACGAAAAGCTCACAATTTTTTATTTTGAAGATTGGCTAAGCTTTATCTTCGGCGTCGACTAGCGTGGAGTTTTCCCTCGATTATCTGTCTGGAAATTAACTATAGATAAAATCTTTCGGGAATCTTTTGAAATTGTTGCAAAACTTTTTGAAAAGACCTGAAGGCCAAAAACAAATATGATTTTAAAACCTATTTTCACATTTTTTTACATCGTTTGCATGGTAAATCGAAACCAATTAAGTAAATCACGACATAAATCAAAATTCAGAAATTGCAACTGCTATTGTATCTAGATATAACAGGGGCTATAGATATGTGGCAGCATCGTTCATTTTTTAATTATTAATTTAGATCAAGTAATTAAAAATATAAAAAAAAGATTTTTGATTTGTTACTTAGGTTGACTTGTATAGATCTAGTTTAAAATTTTAAACTGTAGATTAACCAATCACAATAGTAAAAATCCGAGTTTAAACCATAGTTACCGGTTAAACTTGGACTATACAAGTCACCCTTAGGGTGACTTGTATAGATCTAGTTTAAAATTTTAAACTGTAGATTAACCAATCACAATAGTCAAAATCCGAGTTTAAACCATAGTTACCGGTTAAACTTGGACTATACAAGTCAACCTTAGAGATAATTAATTATTATTGTTATTGTTTTTTGGTAGATCTTTCAAAAAGGCTTGTAATTTATATAATTTGAAAATACTACATTAATAAATAGCCACAACTAACAAAAAAGTGATTTTAATTATTTATGTGGTAAAAAACGCCACAAATATAATCCCAAATAAAGCTATGGAGCCAAATTTTGATCTACCACCTTTTCATCTACGGGTGAAAGGGAAGTGCCTACAAACCGCCACTAAATAATCTTATTAAGAAATCCAAATCAAAAGACAAAAAAGGTTACCAAAAGATAGTGGACTTCTTATAGTCAGATCTGCTTGAAAAACCTTTGGATATCATTTTGAAAACTTTTGACTTTAAGACCACCGTTTGTGGTTGTCTGAGCTAAATAATAAAATTGGATGCAAAAGCCTCCAACTATAGCACACCATTGGATCAAAAATTGAAAACGGAATAGGCATATCGTGGGCATACTGGAAAAAGTGACCAAGTCGAAAATTTGCAAAAATGAGTTAATATGACCAAGTACAGTAGAAATGTAAGACTCATGCTTAGAAAAAACGTCAATGTCCTATGTATTTTTCTAAGGCCTAAATTTTTATTGTTTTAAAAAATTTTTAAAAATTAGCAAAAGCCCTAGTAACAAGTATTGCTCATGTTTTATTATTCAAAAATAAAAATTAAAAATATTATAAAGCTGATTTTTCAAAAGATGTGAAACTTTCAATTTGATTTATCTAAAAACTTTATTTTTCGACTTGGTCACTTTTTCCAGTATGCCCACGATATATTGCCCACGGTACGAGGTATTTTTAGCCTTAGAAATTACGCAAGCTAAAATGCTTGTAATGGCACTTTATTGTGATGAATGCATACAAAAGAATTTAAAGAACAAACAATTTGATATAATCGTAATATAATCTGACAGCCAGGCGGCAATAAAAGCACTTAAACCCAATAGCTTTGAGTTTTTAGAGCTCTTTCTCTCTTTTTTTGAACAGACTGGCCAAGGACATCATAATTACCCCTCATCAGGTGCCAGGTGATGAAAAAATTAATTAAGATAGCCGACAATCTAGCTAGATCAGGCTCAAAAACGTCTTCGACTTGAGGCGAACCGTTCTGTGGGCTATCCAAAACACACAGGGGGTGGGGAGTGGAAATCCAGAAGTGGGAATTGAAGAGCAAGAAAATCTTCTAGTACAATATAACAGCTCAAAAACAGATGAAGAAATTTATAGAGTACTCGACCTTAGAGGCTAAAAAGTTTCTTCTTTTTCAAAGAACAAAATCAAACTTATTATGGGGCTGCTTACCCCCAAAAATAATGACAGATGCAGCCTCTGAAATTAAAAATCAAGTCCGCCACACACTTTATTTGCAACTGCAAAGCTTTAGCTCGACCTAAGCTAAAATATTTGGGACAAACGCAATTGATATCAAATGAGGTGAAAAGAAAACCTTTAAAAAAAAAAATAAACTGCGCCAAATGAATTTTTTCATCAAAATACATAAGAATCCGTCGAAAAAGCTGTAGTTTTTCAATATATATTTTTTAGGCTGCAAAACTTCAAAGGGCTAATCTAACGTATTTAGAATATCCGTCTTTTGGGACATTGTACCAGTCGAGATATTATGTTAAATGTCAGATAAAATTTACAACAAATGTTTCATTTGCGGCTTCTAGATAAAAATGCCATTTTTCAGAGCAGGTGTGCTCCAAGCAACATTCTTAACATAAAAAGTAAAACAAAAGAAAATATCAATTCCCGTCTAGAATAAAAAATTACTGTTATACTATTGCAAAAATAACAAATACAGTAATAATATACAGTATACGGTAATAAGTACAGTAAGTAAAAGTTTAATTCTTACGTTAGTTAAAAACTGGAAATCAGACGCTTTCAGGTTAAATAGGGGAAGTTTTGTGCTCACAATAAGAGTTGAAATAAAATATAGACTAATTCAAAATTTGCATTGAAATATTTACATACTGTCGTAAAATTTGCATTGCCATGATATTAAAATCCGAGGTGAGGTCTAGCCTTAAAAATGAAAAATAATTCATTATTTATAACAATTTCATAAACAAACTTTGTGCAGAAACAAACCAAAATTGTGGTGTCGTGATGAAGAGGCTTTGTTTATAATATTCAATTTAACAACCAAATAAGAAAATAAATTAAGTTGATTTAAGATCAGTTTTCACTGAGAGAGCCCTGGTTTTCTATCCGGGCTATCTCTGAATGGACACTTACGCCAAAACTATCTGAAAAATTAATAAAAATAGTTGTTATTTAAAAAAAAAACATTGACAAATGTTAAACTTCTGAAAAAAATTGTGCTTTTAAATTTTTTTACAGTTTGAAAATTTATTTTGTTTTTGCCTTTTGCTAAACATTTATTAGTTTCATTTATTAAACAAATATCAATGGCTGGTTTTCCACTTCTCATTCATTAAGCTTTTACATTCTAAATAGAACATTGCTTTTCCCTTTTTTGGGAATTTCAAATCCGATTAGCGGGGGGGATTAGTCCCCATAATACCTATTTCTGATAAATCAATATCTATTTCACCACACCGTGTGGATGTCCACTGAAAGGCCGAGGTAAGAAATTCTATATAGTCCGTGATTTGAACCCAGAATTTCCGCTCTGTACTCAACCAGCGGTCACATCACTCCACGGCTGTGGCTAATTCCACTTCTACACTTGGAAAATATAAATAAAATTTTTTGCGTTTGAAATGTATTAATCTATTGACATAATTATTCCCATCTGCCACAACAGTTATATTTTAATAACCCTCTAAGTTAATTTTAAATTAAAACAGTAAATTATAGATATCTTATTAGTTTACATTTACCCACCCCCCTTATTATAAAAAAAATAGTTATTTATTGTTCAAGCTTTTTTAACGTTACTTGAATCAGAAAACTATACTGAGTACAAGAGAACGAAAAAGTTCTAAAAGCTGAGAATGATGCAAGTAATCTTTAGAATCGGTTGAACAAATCCAAGCATTACACCAACCAACCCTCATTTGGGATAGGCAGGCGCAATGTAGAAGATTTAAGAAATAAGTTTTTATGTTAAATTGTATACATCATAATATTGAGAAAAACGCTTAGCATAAATTTTTTTGTTAAATTGCAACCATGTCGTGGTTCTTGAAGAGGAAACGAAAAAGCTACGACCGCTTAAATAGCTGAGCAACCACTCATAACGAGAAAGACAGACGATAAAAAGATTTTTGAGTTTTTAAAATTTTATTTTTGGAACAAGTATTTGAAGTTTTATCGGAGTCACCAATTTGGAATAATTTAGTTGTAGTTATCAGCTTTACTACAAAAGCGATTCATTTCCTACTAGGGCGATTTACTGCATTTTTCTATTAAAATAATTTATTTATTTATGTACTTAACAGTAAATTATAAACCGATAGTCGCTTAAATATAAAAATATTTAACAATCTGCTACTTATAAATGTATTTAGGGCTTGATATATTGTATAAAATGTATATAACTGAGACTTTTGACCGTTTACAAATTGAAAGTAAGACTATTTTCAACAAGAAGTGCAATTTTTAAAATATGATTAATTTAATGAACAGTTTTCTGTTGATTCAGTTGCTACTGTTGGTAGTTCTAAAAGTAAATACTAAACAAATATTTTTTCGGGGTAAATTCTTCGATGATGAGCCCGAAAAAACTGCATTAAGAGCTGGAACTGCAGTGGAGGAAAAATGGCATTTACAAAAATTGGACCACTTCAATTCTTCCGAATCCAAAACCTGGTCTCAAGTAAGTAGTAGTATATTTAGTTAAAAAATTTAAGAAAAAATAACTTTGAGTATTTGGGTACCTTGAATAATGTTTCAATTATGAATTACAAGTTATTTTTATATTACAATTATCCGAAAGTACAACATATGCCATAGTTTATACTTATTTCATGTTTTTTGTTTGTCATTTGTATGCATTTAACACATTATCTTATCAACTAATTTATTTCTATCTTATCCTTTAAGCGTTACTATGTAAACGAAGAGTATTACGGAAAATCAAAAAATAACCCAATATTTCTAATGGTTGGTGGAGAAGGTACCATTTCAGCTTCCTGGATGACTGGTGGGTTTTGGGTGGATAGAGCAAAACAATATCGTGCACTTCTTTTGCAACTGGAACATAGATTTTATGGAACAAGTCATCCCACTAAGTATATTAATATTTTCCTATAATAATTGTTAACTTGATCAATCATTTAAACTTTATTAGTGATACTAGCACTGCAAATTTACAATATTTAACCGTGGAACAAGCACTTGAAGATACCGTAAATTTTATTGAATCTGTAAAGGAAACATATAAGTTACAAAAAACCAACCGATGGATTCTTTTTGGTGGTTCTTATCCGGGTAATCTCGTTGCATGGTTACGTATGAAATATCCACATTTAGTACACGGAGCTGTATCATCCAGTAGTCCTGTTCTAAGTGTTGTGGATTTTAAGGGTAAATCTAACTTGTGGATCCAACAAACTTTTTTTCTAATTTTTTTTCAAATTTAGATTATTTCAAAGTCGTAGCCGAATCCTTGGCTACCTATAGTCGTTATTGTGTCACAACAATAACTGAAGCATATTCCAGTATTGATCAATTATCTCAAGATGAAGACGGAAAGCAGTCTTTAACTAGCAAATTTAATTTGTGTGAAGTTCTTGAAAAATCGGAAGATTTCACCAACGATTTTGCTGAATTGAACAACGCTTTAGCAAATAATTTTGCTGGTGTGGTTCAGTATAACAAAATTAGTCATTCTAGCAATGAGACCATCGATAATATTTGCAAAATACTAGAAAATAAAGATTTGGGATCTACATCTCTTGATCGCTTTGCAGCTCTTAGTAAAGTCTTTTTAAATTCTCGAAAAGCAACATGTTTGGAATATAGTTATCAAAACTTTGTTAACTACTACAAGGAAACAAGTTGGGACCATGGTGTTAATCAGGGTGGTAAGTATTTAACCAAATTTTGAATGAAAACAATTTTACGTGGCTCTCTCTACTTTAGGTAGGCAATGGTTTTTTCAAACATGCAATCAAATGGGGTACTTCCAGTCATCATCAAATAAACCACACGTGTTTGGTGATAAATTTCCTGTTGAGCACATGATTCGACAATGCATGGATGTGTTTGGACCACAATATTCGGCAAAGTTCATCGAGGAGCAAATTGCACACACCAACAATATATATGGAAGTAGAGATATCGTAAATAGCGTAGATAGAATTGTGTTTGTACACGGATCCATAGATCCATGGCATGCTTTGGGCGTTACCAATTCTTCAAATCCAAGATCTCCAGCTCTCTATATTACTGGTAATTATTATGAGTTTTATTTGTCAAAAATAAACTAAATAATTTACAATTTAGGTACGGCTCACTGCGCCGATATGATGTCAAGTAGTCTACAAGATTTGCCACAATTAACCGCAGCTAGAGCAACTATAAGCGGGTATATCCAAGCATGGCTTCGTTGAATCAAGTATTTTGCTGTTAAACTTAAAAATTAAAAAATAAAAATTGAATTATTTTCAAGTATTTTTACACACCTAGGTACACCAGGGGTTAGTTTAAAAACGGTCAAGGCAAACGGTAAAAAGTTCTTAGATTTCCTAAATTTGGAGGTCGGTTAGTCCTTACCTTAGGTGTGGACAGCTGAAATATTGTGGTTGGTTGAAAAAATAGCAAGGTATCTGTTATCTTAATGAAAGTCAAGAAATCAGTAAGAAGCTGCAAATCATTGTTCTGTAAAACTCTTATTCTCACGTGATAAATTTGCTTAAATTCATCTCTTTCCAATTACATTGCTTCATAATCTGCTTAGAAAGCTTAAGTACATATAAAAAAAAAACTTATAAAAAACCTTGAAAGAGAGAGTCATAATAGACTAAACTACCGTATCGAAAGTTGGAATCCTTTAGACAGAAACTTTTGCTATTCTGGCTTTTAAGTCCAATCTAAACAATTTTTAATATTTTAAAAAACTTATTTAATTTTATTCACAATGCCAATACATTTCAATTTTTCTTTTTGCTTTGTGTTACATTTTTTTTACATTTTCTATAACCGCACACAGCTTTTAAAAGTATAGAAAAAATGTATATCACAGCCACAGTTACACCAACTACGAAAGCCAATACGTCAAAAAGCAAATACTGATACCAATTTAATGATAAAGCTGCACTTCTGAAATGAGGGGCTCCTTTATGCCTAATGAGATATTCTATCCAAAACATTGCCTTGTCTAAAGGTTTCTCTGGTAGATCATGCATAATTTTTGATTTTCTTTTAACAGTTTCCGCATAACTAAAAAATCATGTTACAATAACATGTAAACCAGAATAATATTTTAAAAACATACCTAGGGTTACTCAACATTTTATTTATTGCTAAAGTCAAACTTTCCTCGGTTAAGTCGTTATAATCCAATTTAATTGCATATCCTGCATTTTCTGCATTTATAATATTAAACCTTTGATCTCCAAATATTGGTATTCCAATAACAGGAACACCATGATAAACCGTTTCAGTTGTACTCAAAAATCCTCCATGCGAAATGAACAGTTTCACATTTGGATGTGCTGAAAACCTCTAAATTAAAACATCAAATAAAAAACAATTGTACTGTTTAGTTTACCCAAAATGTCTTGTTGAGGCAACCATTTACTAATTTTAACATTTTCAGGTTTATTTGGAAGATTTTCATCCTCCCATTTCCACAGGACTTTTATATTTTTAAACTTTGCAAATGCACTCAAAATGGCATCACGTTTTGCGGGATCCATACTGTTACTTTTTAGGTTAGAACCCATGCTAAAGAAGATTGCACCATCGTTAGCACTATCTAAATATTCTTGTAAATCCTTTGGCAGCTTTTTAGGGCTTTTAACATGGAATCCTCCAATTTCAATCATATTAGGTAGAAGAGGAACTGGACTGTTTAAACCAGGATTAGAATTGACTAGTGCTAGCGATATATTATAATGAAGTTCACTGATATGTGGAGCACCAGGAAAATACTTTTGTAACAATTTGTTTTGAGTAGGTAAACAGTAAAATTCAAAAATGAGTACTTCCAGCATGTACATAAAAGTGTTATAAACTCTTTGAAAGAAATTCATTTCGGTATTAAGGTTTGCGAATATTTCAGGTACATATGCCGGAGAACCTGGATTTCCAAATTGCGAATTGGTCCATAAGCCTGTTCCAACAGCACTAAAAGTTACACAAGAAGCGTTGGATTGATAGCAAAAACCTTGGAAGGCTTCGTTTAGGAATTGTTCTATTATCACCACATCAAACTTCACATCCTTTTTTATAAATTCCTGCACATTGGGATGCTTTAAAGTATTTTCTGTCATGGTTTTGGTCATTAAAGTTACAAAAAATAAGGAAACTACGTCAGGAACATTTACAAAACTGAAGAAATCTGCTTTTTGTTCTAAAAATGTAAAGGTTTTTTAATACAATTTTAGTTTATTGTAGGAATATTACATACTTTCCATTTCTTCAGCTAAACCTGTTAAAATGACAGTTTTAAAGTTTTTAACTGGTACTTTTTCCTCATATGGTGTGATTACGGTAACCTCGTGTCCTTTACGCGCAAGTTCTTTAAGAATTCTGTCACCCAATTGGTAGTGACTGTACGAAGGCATATGAAATATTCCTAAAATTTTTGCACCCTCTGTACATGTTATTGCTGCTAATAACATAAATATGAACTTGAATTTCATATTGAACAGTTTTTCTAAACCTAGAAAGGAACAATATTTGTTAATCTAGACCCTGTTTATCGCGTAACTCTCTTGATGAAATTGTTATTGTCAAAAGATTTTTAGTAATTATGACGGTTAATTTGGATCATTTTGTAAATTTGAATAGAACTTACGTGTGGTTTAAAAAACTGTACTGTTAACACGAAAAATTTGTTGGTATTTGCTAATACGATAATTTTAAAAATAATTTTTTTTGGTTTTATCTAATCTTGAAATTATGCAACACTTTTTTTATAAGTTATAAGTGTTATTAATTTAGTAAAATCTTTTATAAACTAAATACACAGATTATAATATTATCATCTGTGCTTCCAAATTGTCTAAATACTGACTAATAACATAAATATAAATTTTAATTTGAATTTCATGAAAATTATGATTTAAATGATTCAGGATGTATTTTTAAAGGGTGGGGTTCCCATTTTTAAACAATTTCAATTATCAATTCGCTAAAAGTACTTAAGAGTGTTGTGCAGTTGAAAACTTCCAAATTTTGTTTTTCCATTTAATTAATCATCATGTCAAATTGTTTGAAATATTTTAATAGATGATTGAAGATAAAAGTTTTACCTGACCGTCATATTAATTATGATATTAATTAATTATTAATTAATTAACAAAATTAATATATCAATTATTATCTTTGAAGGGAAATTACTCTTGATTAAATTAACTTAGAAAAATTCTAATTACAGCATTGGAAAGCTACGTTCTTTGCGCAGGGGAGTAAATGGCCAAATTTTAATAAACTACCCTAATAAAATAATAATTCTACAAAATGTGATGAATTAAAAAACATGGGATCATTTAAATGCAAATAATCAAAAAATTTTAAAAAAATTTAAAAATGTGACGATTTACTCCCCTGCGCAAAGAACGTAGCTTTCCAATGCTGTAATTAGAATTTTTCTAAGTTAATTTAATCAAGAGTAATTTCCCTTCAAAAATAATAATTGATATATTAATTTTGTTAATTAATTGATAATTAATTAATATCATAATTAATATGACGGTCAGGTAAAACTTTTATCTTCAATCATCCATTAAAATATTTCAAACAATTTGACACGATGATTAATTAAACGGAAAAACAAAATTTGGAAGTTTTCAACTGCACAACACTCTTAACTAATCTTCTAATCAGTTTTACTTACTGCTGTGTTGTTTATTTTCTGTGTTTATTGCAGTAAAAATCTTAATACAAAATTGACGATTTAACTGTTCGTCGTCTGCAAAAGGTACGAAAAGCTCACAATTCTTTATTTTGAAGATTGTGGAGAAGAACGTGAAGTTTTCACTCGATTATTATCTATCTGGAAACTAACTATATTAGATAAAATCTTTCGGAAGCCTTTTGGAATTGTCGCAAAACTTTTTGGAAAGACTAAGAAACCAAAAAACAAATATGATTTATTAGTCACATGCATCGAAAGTAAAACCTATTATCACATTTTTTTTGGATTGTCTGCATGGTGAATGAAAACCAATTAGGTAAAGAAAATGCAGAAATTGCAACTGCTATTGTATCTGGGTACAGCAGGGCATGCAATCCCAATTGAAACTATGAAGCATATTTTTGATCTGCAACCTCTTTATTTACGAGTGAAAGGGAAGTGCTTACAAACCATTATCAAAACGATCCTATTAAAAAATTCAAACCCAAAGGCCAAAAAACTCACCAAAAAGTAGTGGACTTCTTACAGTCAGATCTGTTTGAAAAACCTTTAGATATCATTTCCAGAACTTTTGACTTTGAGACACCGTTTGTGGTTCTCTAAGCTAAACAATAAAAGTGGATATGAAATCCTGCAACTGGTATACCTTGGATCAAAAACTGAAAAAGGAATAGGCATACACGGCCCAAGGTATGAAAGATTTTTAGCCCAAGAAACCTATCCAACAATTATGCAAGCTGAAAGTCGATATAATTTCTGACAGCCAGGCTGCAATAAAAGCATTAAAATCCAATAACTTTGAGTATTTAGAACTCTCCTTCTCTTTCAATGGACTTACCAAAAACAACAAAGTTACTCCTCACCTTTTTTATTCTGATAATTTTTGTTTTATTTAAATTTAAATGAGTATACTCTGAATGAAAGACTATACAAAAAATATTTGAATTTTTACTTGTTACTCTATCTCATTGCAAATGCATGCACCAAAGTAAAGGTTAATTGAAAAATAATTCATTAAATCAATAAACCAAGAATTAAATTTAACTTGGCATAGAGGAAGCGGTAGGAATCGTAGACGGTTGTGTCTTTGCTTTATCTACGTGTTTGAATCTCTCAATATAATTCAATAACCTATCACCGGATAACCTGTCACCGGATTCTTTATAGATTCGAAAACGGCCTTCACCGTATTTCAGTTATTGGGAAACGATTAATTGGTTTTTTCTCTCACAAACTTCCATTGATGGTTTTCTTCTAATTACACTCGATAGTTTTGTTATTCAAGTCATTAATTGTTTTGTTACATACCATGGTACCAAATGGTGTAATCAAGAAAAATAAAAATTTGCACAATCAGGCATAGCTTTAGAAATGTTAAGTTTGACAGGCATATAGCGGTTTCTTTGCAGTGATAAAAAGAATAGCCATGTTATATTGAAATTATGCAATTAAGGGTTTAAAAAATTTGCAATACTGATGAAGGCTAACAAGTCAGAAGCACAGAGTTTTTTGTAGGTGATGTCGATGTATCGGTAAGACTGTGTCTATCGCTCTTACTTGATTGCATAATTTTATTTCGTCGTAAAGTTTTATTGCATTATTTACTAATTATAGAAATATTATTAGTTTGCATTTAACCCCCCCCCGCCCTATTAAAAAACAGTCATTTATTGTACAAGCTTTTTTAACGTTACTTGAATCAGAAAACTACACTGAGTACAAGAAAAGGAAAAGTCCCGAAAGCTGAAAATGTAGCAATAATCCTTAGAATCGTCTAAACAAAAGGCTTTTGAGTTTTTAAAATTTTATTTTTGGAACAGGTATTTGATGTTTTATCGGAGTCACTAATTTGGAATAATTTAGTTGTGGTTATCAGCTTTACTACAAAAGCGATTCCTTTCCTACTAGGACGCTTTACTGCGTTTTTCTACTAAAATAATTTATTTATTTATGCACTTAACAATCTGCTACTTACAAATGTATTTAGGGCTTGATAAAATTGTATAAAATGTACATAAAGAAAACTTTTGACCATTGACAAATTGAAAGTAAGACTATTTTCAACAAGAAGTGCAATTTTTAAAATATGATCAATTTAATGAACAGTTTTCTGTTGATTCAGTTGCTAATGTTAGTTCTAAAAGTAAGTTCTAAACAAATATTTTTCCGAGGTAAATTCTTTGATGATAAGCCCGAAAAATCTGTATTAAGAACTGAAACTGCTGTAGAAGAAAGATGGCATTTACAAAAATTGGACCACTTCAATTCTTCCGAAACCAAAACCTGGTCTCAAGTAAGTAATACATTTAGTTAAAAAAATTAAGAAAAAATTACTACGGGTATTTCGGTACCTTAAATAATGTTCCAATAATGAATTACAAGTTATTTTTATATTACAACTATCCCAAAGTACAACATATGCTATAGTTTATACTTATTTCATGCTGGATAACTTGTAATTAACTTTAAATAATCCTTAATATTCAGTATTAATTATAATCAATTAAACATAATAAATAATAATTTGTCTTCATCACCATTTTGTAATCTTCTGGCACTCATGAATTCTTACACTTCCTTCTTCTTAGGTAGTTTTCCTTCTTCAATACTTCTTAACCGTTTGTATTCAACCAAGTGTTTTTCCATTATTATCACATTAGTTTCCTGCTTTAAATTATATTTATTAAATACCTTTTACCTTCATTACCTTCCTTATACTATTTATTTATCAGTGTGGGTTCTCCTTTTCCACAAAACGACTTTTAGGAACATCAACTTTTGTTTATCCGCGTTTAACAATTATCATGCCTTTCATGAATACACCGTAATTAGTTAAGAAAATTATGAATTTTAATGTCCGTTTTACTGTACTTCCAAGGAAGAACCCCCTTACATTTTTGTAACTAGAAATTTTTATTATTTTTATAGCAATTTTTATTTCCTCTATTTGTCATTTGTATCCATTTAACACATTATCGAATCAGCTAATTTATTCCTACTATTATCCTTTAAGCGTTACTATGTAAACGAGGAATATTACAGAAAATCAAAAAATAACCCAATATTTCTAATGGTTGGTGGAGAAGGTGCCATTTCAGTTTCCTGGATGACTGGTGGGTTTTGGGTAGATAGAGCAAAGCAATATCGGGCACTTATTCTCCAATTGGAACATAGATTTTATGGAATGAGTCATCCCACTAAGTATGATATACGGTGCAATTATCTAAAAAAGTTGTTATTGCAGTTGTTACTTAACAACTGAAAAATAGGTCTGACTCAGTGTAATTATAACAACTAACCGTCACTTAACAACTAAATTTAGTTGTTAGCAATAACAACTTTCCTTAGAAAATTGCACCCAATATTTCCCATAATAATTGTTAACCTTGACAATCATTTAAACTTTATTAGTGATACTAGTACTGCAAATTTACAATATTTAACCGTGGAACAAGCACTTGAAGATACCGTACATTTTATTCAATCTATAAAAGAAACATATAAGTTACAAAAAACCAACCGATGGATTCTCTTTGGTGGTTCTTATCCGGGTAATCTCGTTGCATGGTTACGTATGAAATATCCACATTTAGTACACGGAGCTGTATCATCCAGTAGTCCTGTTCTAAGTGTTGTGGATTTTAAGGGTAAATTTAACTTGTAGATGCAGCAAATAACTTTTTTCTAATTTTTTTTCAAAATTAGATTATTTTAAAGTCGTAGCCGAATCCTTGGCTACCTATAGTCGTTCTTGTGTCACAACAATAACTAAAGCATATTCCAGTATTGATCAATTATCTCAAGATAAACACGGAAAGCAATATTTAACTAGCAAATTCAATTTGTGTGAAGCTCTTGAAAAATCGGAAGATTTCACCAACGATTTTGCTGAATTGAACAACGCTTTAGCAAATAATTTTGCTGGTGTGGTTCAGTATAACAAAATTAGTCATTCGAGCAATGAGACCATCGATAATATTTGCAAAATCTTAGAAAATAAGGAATTGGGAACTACACCTTTAGATCGTTTTGCAGTTCTTAGTAAAATCTTTTTAGCTTCTCAAGAAAGGAAATGTTTTGAATATAGTTATCAAAACTTTATTAACTACTACAGTGAAACAAGTTGGGACCATGGTGTTAATCAGGGTGGTAAGTATTTAACCAAATTTTGAATGAAAACAATTTTACGTGGCTCTCTCTACATTAGGTAGGCAATGGTTTTTTCAAACATGCAATCAAATGGGGTACTTCCAGACATCATCAAATAAACCACACGTATTTGGTGATAAATTTCCCGTTGAGCACATGATTCGACAATGCATGGATGTGTTTGGACCACAATATTCAGCAACGTTTATCGAAAAGCAAATTGCACACACTAACAATATCTATGGAGGTAGGAATATCGCAAAAAATGTGGACAGAATTGTGTTTGTACACGGATCCATAGATCCATGGCATGCTTTGGGCGTTACCAATTCTTCTAATCCAAGATCTCCAGCTATTTATATTACTGGTAATTATTATGAGTTTTATTTTTCTGAAATAAACTAAATAATTTACAATTTAGGTGTGGCTCACTGCGCCGATATGATGTCAAGTAGTACACAAGATTTGCCACAATTAACCGCAGCTAGAGCAGCTATAAGCGGGTATATCCAAGCATGGCTTCGTTGAATCAAGTATTTTGCTCTTAAACTTAAAAAGTAAAAAATAAAAATTGAATTATTTTCAAGTATTTTTACAAACCTAGGTACACCAACGGTTAGTTTAAAAACGGTGAGGACAAACGGTAAGAAGTCCTTAAATTTCCTGATTTTGAGGGTCGATTAGTATTTACAGCTGGAATATTAAGCTTGTCAGTAGAATAGCAAGGTACCTTTAGATATCTAAATAAAAGTCAAGAAATCAGTAAGATTCTGCAGGTCATTGTTTTGTGCAACTTTAATGACCGTTTTTACAGACAATTTCCTAACGTTAGGTATGTCCTAAAGTATTAGGTGCTTCTTAGCAACTGCATTTTGGTTATAAATTAAGATTTTTTTAATCTAATTTTTCATGAGATATATTTGATAGAATTTTGAACATTTGCTTCTATTTTTTAAGGTGTCTGGACCCTCTCTCCCAAAATGTAGAAAAACGGGAGTAAAACCGGGGGGTCTGCGGGTTTATATTAGTTGCAATTAGTAGCATGCCTAAAGAAGAAAGAAATCACACTTAATAAAAGTAGCCGATGGTGCTCCCTTGAAGGTGTCATGGTGTTGAAGAAACTACCCCGTAAAGTCCTAAAAATTAAGGCCAATCACCCTCACATTGAAAGACAGCGTTCAAACAACTTAATATGCCAGATTTTTAATGTTTAATAATTTCCAATACATTTTTGAAAAACTTATCTAATTTTATTCACAATGCAAATACATTTTAATTTTTCTTTTTGCTTTGTGTTACATTTTTTTTACATTTTCTATAACCGCACATAGCTTTTAAAAGTATAGAAAAAATGTATATCACAGCTATAGTTACAACAACTACGAAAGCCAGTACGTCTAAAAGCAAATACTGATACCAATTTAATGATAAAGCTGCACTTCTGAAATGAGGGGCTCCTTTATGCCTAATGAGGTATTCTATCCAAAACATTGCCTTGTCTAAAGGTTTCTCTGGTAGATCATGCATAATTTTTGATTTTCTTTTTACAGTCTCCGAATAACTAAAAAATCATGTTAAAATAACATGTAAACTAGAATAATATTTTGAAAACATACCTAGGATTACTCAACATTTCATTTATTGCTAAAGTCAAACTTTCCTCGGTTAAGTCGTTATATTCCAATTTAATTGCATATCCTGCATTTTCTGCATTTATAATATTAAACCTTTGATCTCCAAATATTGGTATTCCAATAACAGGAACACCATGATAAACCGTTTCAGTTGTACTCAAAAATCCTCCATGCGAAATGAACAGTTTCACATTTGGATGTGCTGGAAACCTCTAAATTAAAACATCAAATAAAAAACAATTGTACTGTTTAGTTTACCCAAAATGTCTTGTTGAGGCAACCATTTACTAATTTTAACATTTTCAGGTTTATTTGGAAGATTTTCATCCTCCCATTTCCACAGGACTTTTATATTTTTAAACTTTGCAAATGCACTCAAAATGGCATCACGTTTTGCGGGATCCATACTGTTACTTTTTACGTTAGAACCCATGCTGAAAAAGATTGCACCATCGTTAGCACTGTCTAAATATTCCTGTAAATCCTTTGGCAGCTTTTTAGGGTTTTTAACATGGAAACCCCCAATTTCAATCATATTAGGTAGAAGAGGAACTGGACTGTTTAAACCAGGGTTAGAATTGAGTAGTGCTAGCGATATATTGTAATGAAGTTCACTGATATGTGGAGCACCAGGAAAATACTTTTGTAACAATTTGTTTTGAGTAGGTAAACTATAAAATTCAAAAATCAGTACTTCCAACATGTACATAAAAGTGTTATAAACTCTTTGAAAAAAATTCATTTCGGTTTTAAGGCTTGCAAATACTTCAGGTACATATGCCGGAGAACCTGGATTTCCAAATTGCGAATTGATCCATAAACCTGTTCCACCAGGACTGAAAATTACACAGGTGGCGTTGGATTGATAGCAAAAACCTTCAAAGGCTTCGTTTAGGAACTGCTCTATTATCACCACATCAAATTTCTCATTGGTTTTTATAAATTTCTGCACATTAGGATGGTTTAAAGTATTTTCTGTCATGGTTTTGGTCATTAGAGTTATAACAAATAAGGAAAGTACAGCAGGAACATTTACTAAACTGAAAATATTTGACTTTTCTTCTAAAAATGGAAAGGATTATTAATAGGATTTTGATTTATTGTAGGGACATTACATACTTTCCATTTTCTCAGCTACACCTGTTAATACGACTGTTTTAAAATTTTTCACTGGTACTTTTTCCTCATATGGTGTGATTACGGTAACCTCGTGTCCTTTACGTGCAAGTTCTTTAAGAATTCTGTCACCCAATTGGTAGTGACTGTACGAAGGCATATGAAATATTCCTAAAATTTTTGCACCCTCTGTACATGTTATTGCTGCTAATAACATAAATATGAACTTGAATTTCATATTGAACAGTTTTTCTAAACCTAAAAAGGAACAAAATTTGTTAATCTAGTCCCTGTTTATCGCGTAACTCTCTTGATGAAATTGTTATTGTCAAAAGATTTTTAGTAATTATGACGGTTAATTTGGATCATTTTGTAAATTTGAATAGAACTTACGTGTCGTTTAAAAAACAGTACTGTTAACACGAAAAATTTGTTGGTATTTGTTAATAAGATAATTTTAAAAATAATTTTTTTTGGTTTTATCTAATCTTGAAATTATGCAACTCTTTTTTTATAAGTTTTAAGTGTTATTAATTTAGAGTCAAGTCTTTTGGGAATTAAATACACATATTACATTATTATTATCTGTGGTCCCAAATTGTCTAAATGCTGCCCATAATAACGTAATTATGATTTTCAATATTAATTACATGTATGAAAATTATGATTTAAATGATTCAGCATTTATTTTTTGCAGTTTAAATTATCTAATCGTTAAAAGTACCTAACTAATCTTATTCTTATCAGTTTTACTTACTGCAGTTATTTATGAATAATCAAAAATCACTTCAAATATTGGCTTAGCATAACATTTTATTAATAATAAAAAGCACAGATTTGCGATTGATCTATGTAAATCTGAAATATAAATTGTGGAAAATGTTCTCTTTTGGAACGATAGACTGCACTTCAAAAAATTTATCTATTCTTGCAAGTATTCAGCAGTACAATTATTAAAAAATTATAAATATAGTAATTAAAATCTAACAATAAATTCAGCAATACTAATTAGCAATTCATCTTAAATAATACTTTAACCCTGAGATTAAAGCTGGTTCGGGTATTACATCTTTTTGCTAGGTCTAGCTCACAGGCTCATGAGACAGGTTATAGTCAAACTTACCCTTCGTCCGCTTACCGTAAAACTTCACGGCACAACTGAATTTTTCATTAATATTGATTTTTTTATACAATGATTTTCTGCCATCTGTTGACTGGTTATTACTCTGGGTACTTTGTAATTTAGAAATGCAGTTGCAATAATCGAGATTACACTTGCAATTCCTTTAAGTTTAACTGACTTAGTTTTATTTGTTTTACATTGTTAAATCCTATTATTGCAAAAGTTTTAGATTAAGCAAGTACGTGAAGCAATTAGAGAAGCGACATACACATAATCCTTCACTCAGTAACACAATCCTTTGAGTTGTCAAATCTGGAATATCACAACAATTGAACTGTAGATTTGCTCAATCTTTTAAAACTCATCAAAATGTTAAACATGTACCAGAACATTTTTTTGGCCAATATGGTTCTGAGGATGTAAAATTCACAATAATACGTTGTACCTAATACCGGTCACCCATTAAGGTAATTTTAAGCTATGTTTAATTTAATTTTGGATTTAAAAACATCTCTAAGGTTGTGCCGTTTGCGGTAAACATTGAGTGAGAAATGCTATCCACCTTCAAACTGGATCACACAATCACAGTTTACTTTTGAATAGTTTCGATTTTATTTAAATTGGCAAGTTTAGCAGTTCTTTATCTAAATTCTTATTATATTATAGGTTATTAACTTGTGAATATGTATAATGAACTTTTTTAACATATTATAACTTTATCCAACTAAGTTTTACATTTTGAAGTAATTCATTGTAAAATAATAATCGATGATTTAAAGTAATTTATTTATATATTCCGTTAACAATTGCTAAACTACAAAAATATGTATTTATTTGCTACTTACAAATGTATTTAGGAATCGATAATATTTTTTAAAGTAGTATATATAGAAAGGTAGGTACTTAACCTTTTGCAAATTGAAACTAAAAAATACTTTTAGCAACAATTAATATTTTTTAAATATGATAAATTTCAAGTGTAGTTTTTTTCTGATTCAGTTGTTAATATTAGTAGTAAAAATAAATTCTGAAGAAATGTTTTTCAGAGGTAAGTATTTTGGTAAAAAGGAAGAAAAAACTGATTTAAGAGCTGGAACTACCGTCAAAGAGCAATGGTTTTCCCAAAAATTAAACCATTTCAATTCTGGAGATACGAGAATGTGGTGGCAAGTAAGTAGTAATAATTTTTAAAATGGTTTATTTTCGAAGTTTAGTCTACTTTATTTTGACTGTACTGTTTTCATCTTTTAAGAGGTATCAAGTTAATGAAGGATATTTTGGGTGGTCAAGTAATAATCCAATATTTCTACTGGTTGGTGGAGAAAATAGTATATCATCAGCCTGGATGACAGGTGGATTTTGGGTAGACAGAGCAATAGAACATAAGGCACTTATCTTCCAACTGGAACATAGATATTATGGATCTAGTCACCCTACTGAGTTAGTACTTATTTAATTTCACATTTTGTACGTACATTCTTAACTTTAATTTTATTAGAGACGTCAGTACTCCAAATCTACAATCTTTTTTAAACGTTCAACAAGCACTAGAAGACGCTGTAAATTTTATTGCATCTATGAAGACGAGATATAATTTACAAGTAAACAACAGATGGATTCTTTTTGGTGGTTCATATCCAGGTAATCTCGTTGCATGGTTACGTTTGAAATATCCGCAGATAATCTACGCAGCAGTATCATCCAGCGCTCCAGTTCAAAACGTTGTCGATTTTCGGGGTATAGTTGTTTAGTTAACGTAACAACAATTTTTCTAAATTATTTTTTAAAATTAGATTACTTCAAAGTCGTCGCCCAATCTTTGGGTACTTATAGCCGCGCTTGTGTCACAACAATAACTGATGCATATTCCAATATGGATCAATTATCTCAGAATCCAACTGGACAACAAAGTTTAACCACCAAATTCAATTTATGTGAAGCTCTTGAAAGGTCGACCGATTTTGTGAACGATTTTGCTCAACTGAACAATGCCATAGCAAATAATATTGGTGGCGTTGTTCAATATAATAAAGGGGATCCTTCAAGCAATCAGACTATAGATAACATTTGTAATATCCTGACAAATACCCAATTTGGATCTGCACCAATTGATCGTTTAGCAGCGCTCACTACAATCTTATTGCGTTCTCGCAATGCGACATGTTTGGAATATAATTATCAAAATTTTGTTAACTATTTTAGAGCTACAAGTTGGGAACATCCTGCCAATAATGGCGGTAAATATTTAACCAAATTTTGAATGAAAGCACTAAGAAATGGAGTGTAGTAATGAGAATGATTTTAGGAAGGCAATGGTTTTTTCAAACATGCAATCAGATGGGTTACTTCGAGACATCGTCAGCTGAACCGCACGTATTTGGTAACAAATTTCCTGTTGAGCATTTAATTAAACAGTGCACAGATGTATTTGGACCACAGTACACTGCAGTGTTTATTCAGAATCAAGTTCAGAACACTCTTAATTACTTTGGAGGTAGAAGTATTGTAAATTATGTAAATAGAGTTGTGTTTGTACAAGGATCCATAGACCCATGGTACCCATTGGGCGTTGTCAATTCTACTAATCCACAATCTCCTGCAATTTTTATTCTTGGTAATTATTATCAATAGGTATTTTTTTATTGAAATAATGAATTAAAAATTTAGGTACGTCTCATGTTGCTGATATGAACAGCAATAATTTTCAAGATTCGCCACAATTAATAATGGCGAGAACAACTATTAGCGGTTATATCCGTGCTTGGCTTCTTTAAATAATTGTAAAATGCCGTTCTTAAACTAAACACTGGTTAATAAAATAAAATAAAATAATAAGCAGCAAAAAATGTTTTATTTATTTTCAAGGACATAACTTAGATAATTTGGACACTTTTTAACAAAATTTTTCCAATATTAGTAGTTTTTATTTTGTTTTAGTAAATGATAAGAAAATTTGATGTTATTAAATATCCTCTTACAGGTGCATGTAGTGTATTGTTGGTTTAAACCGTGTTTATTAATTTAAATAGTAGGTACAACTGTGGTGTTGAAAAAACACAGTTGCATAGTAGAATTGTAGGGCTATAGTATATGTATTATTATCTTAAAAACAATAATTTTGCTGTTGCCATTAGCTAGTTCTCTATGCTTCTGAATTTTCGGGGCTTTGCTGTTCTCTTAAAAAAGCTTGTTATCGCACTCTTAACATTTTCCCATCTTTCTTCATTTTTCAGCATGTCCCCAATTAACGATTCTACCGTTAGACCCTGCATGTTGCTTACCAGTCTCACCTCGGCTCATCTCGAGCACATAAAGATGGTGTGTTGTGCGTCGTCTACTACCCCTTTGCAGTATGTGCAGTTGGGTGAGTTTATCCTTCTATACTTGTGAAGGTAGTGATTAAAGCATCCGTGGCCCGTCAGGGCCTGGGTGAGCTCATGGTTCAGTTCTCCGTGCTTTTTCTTCACTCACGGTTTCAGCTCTGGTATCAATTTTATCTTTCGTTTTTCTGGCCCGTCGATCTTGCCATTCTTTTATCATATCCTCTCTTCTCTCCTTTTTCTTTGCCGATGTTTTGGGTTTTGCTTTATAGTTAATAGATTTTTCTCTTGCCATTAGGTTTATCGGGAGCACCGCCGCCACCACCTCTGCTACCTCCTTAGATACAGTGCGGTAAACAGATGTAATTCTAATGTTCATCCGCTTTTGTATTTTCTTGTAGTTTGACGGTACGCCGCTACCGTCATAGCTTCAATTCACACTAGCGCCTCGTAAAGCATGATAGAGTTAATTACTGTCGCTATAACCCGTCTCTTTATGTATGACGGCCCTCCGATGGTAAGGAAAGCCGTTACGTTGGCTGCTTTCTTTGCTGCTTCTCTGATGTGAATATCGAAGCATATTCGGTAATCTATGGTATCACCCAGTATTCTAGCGGACTTTCCCGCCACCACCCGGCAACCCCCAGCTCAATCTCTACATCTTCACATTTTCTTTTGCCGATCAGTAGAACAGTTTCGGTTTTTTTGGGCACTAGTGTAAGACCCCCTAGTATTCGTCTATTTTTTGGTTATTTGTAGTGCTTTATTTGCTATTTCCGTTAAAGCTTAAAGCGTCTCTGCAATGACAATAATAAAAGGCAGATTGTCGGCAAATCCAAATATCTCAGCACCTTCCGGTAGGTTCACCCGTAGCACCTCGTCATGCATAAGGTTCCACAGGTAAAGACCAAGTTAGCTGTGTTTGTCTAAAACAAAAAATGGTAGTGGAATGGTGGGTTAGAAGTCAAAAGTACCTTACATGTAAAGCTGAGATTGCTGACCATGATGGGAAAGTGTTGGTATTGCCATACCATCTTTGTTGTAAGCGTCGCCGTTGGTTCTAGTTTATAATTTCTAAATATTGGAAAACTCTTGATTTTGTCTTTCCCGTGCTTCTCTTAAATGTCAGTGTCTTTGATCTTTCAAACTTTGCCATTTTTACTGCTGCTAGCCGGCCACAGATCTAAGAAAAAAAAACATTTTGGCAGTTACCCGTGTCGAAAAAACAATTCTTCCTGTTACACATTCGTTGCTATGAAGAAACGTATCCAGCAACCTTTAAAGATAAAGGTGAGTTAATCCTGTACTTGTTGTTTTATGCAGCAGTGGCACTTGTCCAGGTGGAAGTCCTTTTAAGACAAATCAAAATAAAATAAGTTTTATTGTCTACAGTTTTACGAGAGCTCCAACATCAGATTCAAGTTTTATAAATTTATAGTAGCTCTAAATAATGACCAGAAAAACAAAAAAACTTCTAAGATGTAGAAGCGTAAATTTGCCAGAGGAACTGGAAAATTTTTAAACTTTTGTCTATGCTAATAATGCACCTACAAATTCACCAAAAACAGTTAGTAAGTTTTAATTACTCCTGGTTACTATTGAGGGTTGGTTCTAAAGAGGGTTGAAAAATACATTTTATTTAAAAATTCTAAAGGCTTCTGAATATACAGATGCTATATCTGTAAATACAATAAAAATGATAAAAAGATTCTAATTGTCAAAGAGATGCTTTTTCTGAGGTTAGGTTCAAGATCCAAAAAATATTTTGAAATTTTCATTAATTTCTGAATTAAAAATATAGTTGTTAAATTAACGTTCATTTATTTTCAAAAAAAAGTCGATAAAAAAATTACGCACAGTAAATTCACAATACAAAATATTTACTAACCATAAATTTTATATTATCTTATACAAAAAATCGAAGACGAAATATAAAAAATTAAAATGTTTTTTAAATTACCTATGAAAAGAGCAAAAATTACTACCAGTAATATTAATTTATAACCCAAAAAATGTTTGTTTTTAGGTAAAATTGTTTTTGTAAGGAAATATTTTTGATATCGAATTTAATAAAGTTTTAAAAGATATTAATTAAAATAATCATAACATTAGGTTGGTGTACAATTACTGAAGCTTTTATTTTGTTTTATTAAATAAAATTGAATTAAAAATAATTATTACAACCTTCTTACGTATGCAATTAATCGTTAGCCCTAGCATGAAATATACACATAACACCTAAAGTAAAAGAAACAAAATATTTTTTATTAGATTAGCATTTTTCAACTGTAACATTAATTTATTATTATTATTAGTAGTAGGTACATTTAGGTACAATATCACAATACGAGTTCAAATACTAGCAAATGTTCAAAGTAGTCAGGCATTTTTGTGTAGTATTTTCATAATCTACAACTTTTTTACTTAGTATATCAATTTTTCCAATGTTGGGTAAGTGTATCACTTATTTTCAATACATTATATTATTTTTATAAGAACAATAAATAGAAGTACAACAATATCTATATTACATTTATTACTTATTGATATAATATTATCTAAAGTTATTAATAATTTCGGATACTATTTACACATTTTATTTACATAAATGTACTTCGCACCCTGCGATTCGCTTATTTATATACTAAATAATGCAAAATAAACAAAAGAGAGCTTCAAAATATACGTATATATAGGCTCAATTATATACTGTATATTTTTTGGAAACCCTGGTATATTATAAAAAATTCTCTTTCTTATAGAACTACATAATATTCTATATGATTTTTATTAACAATTAAAACAGCATAACTTAAACATCAATAGTTATAATAATATATTAAAAAGTCGTTGTCTTCCTGCATAAAAGTCATCACTGATGAAGCTCTTTCAAAACTTCGTTGTACTAAAACGAGACTACAGTTGGTGAAGAACTTAATTATTTATTACCTGCACAGTTTAGCATTCTTTAAAAATTAAATTTTTTGGAAGATATTACTGGAGCATGGCAAACCTACAATTTTTTTCTAAATTTCTAGTGCAAAATTTAAATAAAGTTTCTTTTTGACAGCTTCAATTTCATATCCCAACTAATGAACGCCAAATTCTATAGAAAATTTACATAATAAAATAATAAATTGCTCACCGAAGTAACAATTGCAAAAATTGTTCAAAGCGGTCAAATGTAAATATTTTTATACGTGCAAATATTACGTGTTTATTCACCCGAGTGAGTCAGCAATTGTAGTGTTGTGAAATAAATGAATGAAATGCACTGCCATAGTTCGTTCAGCGGTTTATGTTTGGATGGGTGACTGTTTTGAGAACGCGACTCACACTTGGTTTTAGATCAAGAATTAAATAACATTTTTTTTATAAATAGTTATGCAAATAATAATTAGCGCGACTCCCACTTGGGACCAATAGGAATAATCACTGTTTGTAATATTTTATGATTACAATTATTTGATATGTCACTTTATTGTTCCTAATTTTAAAAATAAAAAGCATGATAGTAATGAAAGACAAGCAGCTGTTTATGGTAAGTGGAGGATAAAATGGATTTTAAAATAAAAGGTAAGTTTGGGAAATTTAAAAGAGGCAACCCAAAATTGGGAGAAGTAACTGGAAAATTTACTTTCCTAATATTAATTTCTGAAATTTACATATTCATTATTATGTACCTATGCAATAACATTCACCTCCACACCCCTTGCAATCGTCTCACTTTACAACAGGTTTACATAATATTGGATGAGCGTAATAAAGCGCAACTTTATATTTTCATGTTTGTTCAATAAAAATTCTTTATAATAGTTTATCGTCTGCTTTATCGTTTCATTTTATCTAACTTGAATCAAGATAATCGTGTCCATTGTTATTACTGAATGATAAAAATAGAAACAGGAAGTTATGTGACATATTCTTTGCTCAGACAATTTTTGTCTTGTAACTAACGATAAACTTGATAACAAATTACATTGTGTACAATTTCTGTTTTAATAAATACATTTTGAAAGTTTACATTATTATTTATGTTGTATGCTGCAATTTTTGCTAAGGGTAATGCAATAAATACCTACTATTAATTTTATTTCGCGTAACGCTTTATTCGCCGCAAAGGTGTGCAGAATGCGGCTATTGGTTTCCGTAAATATGGAGCTTAGTTTAGCCAATTGCTTACTAATAAGGTTATTTAACTCTGTTAGATTGCTTTAATTGCCGATTTGTCTTTCCTTAAAGTTACATCGAGAAATGTAATCCAAGAATGATGTATTAAAGTTTCTCCTAATTAAACTAACCTGACGAATTTGTACTTATTATGCTATTACAAGAATATAAATTTTACGTAGGTAATAGAATTTTCCAGAGAAAAGCCACTCAAAAACCGAAAATTTTGAAATTGTGACACTCAGATTTACTCAGAAGTGTATAATATTATTTTTGGGTATGGCATAATTAATTCGTAATACTGAAAAAGTCTTAATTCATTGGTCAATTTCCTTGGTTGGTCTTCTTGAATTGCAAAATTACATTTAAAAATGTACTTAAGCGAATAATCCTACTAGTTCTACCCTCGTCTTGTCAAATCCAAGGATTTCATGGTTCGGATTTCACGTTAAATTAAAGATCCCGCTTGTAACAAGAATGACATGATTATTCTGAAATAAAATTTTTCTTTACCTTATACTTAATTTTAATTTTTCAAAAAAAATTCGAATTAAATTCTTACTTTTTCAGAACTCGAACCGAGTAAATCGGCACTAAATTCTGAGCTTACACTTGAATTTTCATTAAAATCTGTAAAAATTATGAATAGAAATTAGCATCTTAATCCAAGGGTATTACATAGTTATATCCTCGTCCTCCGAAGTACTTAAAACCGAAACTTGCAAAGATTCAAATTATGCGTAAGTTTTCCAATTTGATTCTATCGAAAATTAAATGACAATTTTTCTTTACAACTAACAAATTTTGTTGTTGTATGGTATTTTCTTGGTTGCAATATTCACAAAATTTTAAATTTTTGTTTGGGCGGGATTCAAACCTGGGGCCAAGTCTACCACCTCACGTTATACCAAACTTTCTGCTAAATTAGATGATCATAGTTAGGATAAAAAGTCCATAAATATTACTAAAACGCAATATTTCAATTCTAGCTTACCCAGGTTGTGCGGCATAAAGGTCGCACTGGAGCTGTGTAATAAATACTGCCATATTCAAAATTTTTAGTTAAAATTCTATTGACAAGATCTTGAATTTAACCACTGGCACTAACCTGTATATTCAGCAAAGTCACTGACTTGGAATTGATCTAACGATAATATTAATCTAGGGAGTAGTTCATTGTTGAGTGGTAACTGTGGAGAGCGTACCGATGTTATGGAACTGGGGTATTTCACTTTTTTTATTTATGTTGGTTTAGAGTAAATTATGTAACTATTTGGTTAATAACATTTGTTGACCTAAAAATGACTTTAAATTGAGCTGCACAACCTCTAACAAGTCTAAAGGCTTAATAAAAAGATCCCTACAATACTCATTTCAATAATGAACAAACTTTTTTTAATTGCGTCATGGATCAAAAATCACGCTTAAGCTGAAAAAGAACTATCATACCTACTGAAACAAAAACATCGAGTATAAATTAAACCATCCACGAACAGGTAAAGATAAAACTGTAAAAAGTAGAGGTAGATCATCTCAGGAAAATCGTTAGAATATCAAAAGTTTAGACAAAAAAAAAATACAATTGAATTGATGGAGGGGGTAAAAAATGGTTTGGACATGCATTCAGAGTAAAAAAGAAACATAGCCGAGACAAACATGAAATTGAAAATAGTTATTTATATGAATTCTAAATAATTTTTGCAGGAAATAGAATGCCTCTAATTATTGTATTTTGCTTAGATTTATGTAAAATGTATTTTTAAAACAGTTAAAACTTTTATTTTAACATTCAACTAAGTTATTTTTGGAAAAATTATTTTTATTCTATTTGTTTTCAAGTTTTCAAAACTACAAATAAAATGAAATATTTACAAGGAAGCTTTGATTTTTTTAAATTAAAGTTAAAATTATTAAATTATGTGAAAATATAATTGAAAATATTTGTAGAATCTATGAAAGCTAATCACGCATTCTTTCCTCTGCAGAATAAAACTGTACGATTAAATTTTCAAGTGCATAATTTAAAAGAAATTGTGATTCTTATAGTACATACAACGTCAGTAGTATATCCATAAAATTTCAACCACGTTAGCTATTAAAAGTTACGATCGATGTCGATGCTACAGAATGCTTAGTAGTATAGACTAAGAGCAAAACCCAGTTCATTCACTAAAGGCCCCTACACACTCCCGTGCCAGTCAATTTGATTACATGCCATCAATTCGCGGATCATCATGGTGTGTAGGGTCCCTAACGCAGATTTGCTCTCCTCTCCACCAAATAGCAACAGTTTCGTGATTTTAATTTTGAAGTTCTCGAGAAACAAACTCCTCACATTTTAACAAACTTCCTTTGTTGTTTAAATAATCAGCTTACTTATTGATAACCAAACTTGCATTAGTGGAAAGTATAATGAGCGTAACGAGGGTAGGAATCCATAAGCATATAAACCTCCGGAATCAATTCCCGAGTTCGGTGAACAATAAACGGATACTTAATCCGCTCATCCTACGTGGTTAATAACTTTTAAGTTACAAAATTGTTATTTGTTACGTAACGAGCAATTTATTTATTTACAGGAAAAATTTGACGACCGTTTAACGCATCTTCGAAAATTTGGCTCAATTAGTCGACTAAAACTTGTTTTAAGGACAAAGGATTAAAACTTTTTTGCAGGCAATAAGTAGTGTAATTTTGATTTAATTTTAAAAATTCGTCACGGCGATAATAAAAACCTTGATAAAAAAGTTTACACAATATAAAATTTTCTATCTGGTTTAAGTTATAGAATTGAACTATTGATG
This sequence comes from Rhagonycha fulva, assembly GCA_905340355.1. Taxonomy (NCBI): domain Eukaryota; kingdom Metazoa; phylum Arthropoda; class Insecta; order Coleoptera; family Cantharidae; genus Rhagonycha; species Rhagonycha fulva. The sequence continues at coordinate 27,483,576 of HG996559.1, read as the reverse complement.
TTTAAATTTTGTTCGGAAATAAAATCGGTTTGACTTGAAATAGTTTTCAAAAAGGAATACGAGTTCTGCATCTAACACATTCTTTGTGAAGAAAAATAGCAAGGAGAGAACCTGCTTATTTTAGTATTGTGTAAAGCAAATTCCGAAATAACTTTTAAGCGTAACAATAACGTTTAAAATATTTACAAAAGGTTTAACTCCTTTTTGTAGCAAAATTATAAATTCTAGACTTAAGTAGTACATGGCGATCCAAAAACAAATAAAATAATATTGAAACACTAAGTACGCGCAGTAGAAGGCGTCGCCTAACGTTGTAACATTTTCTAAATGTTAGACAAGCCCTTTTTGCGAGATGTGACTATAACGGAGAAAGACATTGTAGCGTCGTTTTTAAAACAGTTAATTTACATTAATTAATTTAACCTAAGTATATAACAAACATCACATTATCGATTTAACCGAAGATAAACGGAAATTTCAAAAAACGTATCGAATACAACATTATTTCAAAATTTCTTTTTACCTAGCCGGTCAATACTTATAGTTATAAAGAATTTTTTTAACATCGTGCAATTTTATCTTAATTTACCAGAACGAAAGTTTCTATCACCACCGCGACCTCTATGTACACCGCACAAAATACGCTTAAAAGCTTGCCGAAACTCTGGACTAAATATCGTATAAATTACGGGATTTAAAGTCGAGTTAAAGTAACCTAACCATAAAAAGAAGTTAATTATGTAATCACTTAAGTTACACGATTCACACAAAGGTAAAAGTAAAGCGGTAATAAAAAATGGAAGCCAACAAACAACAAATGCTCCGGTAATTATTGCCAATGTTTTGGCAGCTTTACGTTCTCGTTTACTTTCTAAACTCTCTTTTTTGTCCCTTCTCGAAGGAACGGTCGCAACTTGACTTAAATGAATATCTTTAACATCTTTGGATAGCATTTCAAGTCTACTAATATCGCTTATGTGACTTTGATGACTAGCCGAACCGTTGTTGGTGGTTCCGGTCGACGATTTCTCAGGAGAAACATTATTTGATACGGTCGACTGATGTGTATTATTATGTAAAGTTAGTTGATCTTTCGGTTTGCTTATAGTAAAAGCGGTCGTTTCTTCCTGTTCTTTACCATTGCTTTGGTGTTCGTCCTGCTCCTCAAGCACCTCCATCGTCGTTATCGATTGCCCTTCGATCATTACCAGCGAATCCGTCAGGGCATCGTTCGTAGAAGACTTTTCACCAGTACAACGCTTCATCCTTAAAAATTTTCTTTTCGTTAGAAAACTTTTGGAAACTTTCTTAGCTGTGTTTGTTTTATCGGACTTTTTTAGCACTTGATTTCTTTGTTCCCGTCGTCTTCTAATTCGCTTCCTCGCCGTTTGAAAAATTTGCCAATACAATATTAAAATAACGAGTAAGGGTACGTAAAAAGTTGAGCACGTTGCGAATATTTGATAACCTACATCTTGATTAACTAAACATTGTTTTTTAACATTTATGCGATACAAATACTCCGGATCTTTCCATCCAAATTGTGGAATTTGCGAAGAGAACGCCACCACCAGAGCTACACTCCACACAAGCACTATCATGATGCCGATACGTTGACTGTTGCGTGTATGGATGTAATCGACGTTAGTTACCGCCCAATATCTGTAAAATAAGAAAAAAATATAGTAGATAAATTACCATTAGCACACACTATAAATTTTTTTATCCCATTTACGCTTACAGTATTATGTAAACTATCAAATCAATATTGTTTAGAATCGGTGACAACTACCGTTCGTATAGATTACTATCCTGGAAATAGTAAATAGCTCTGTGGGGAATTTATTAGTTATCTGTATCGTAAATCAATAACAGTTTACATTAATTCTGTTAGGAATTTATGTTATCAATTATCTCGTCAATTTACAATTAATGGGTAATTAATATTATAACCTAAAAGGAACGCTTAATTTATTATTACCCCAACTGTTAGGGTAAACATGATCCTGAAATTTTTTGAATAATAATTTTCTTAAAATTCGTAATATCACTTTCTAAATAAAATTGATTGTAATAAAACCGAGACGTGGTTATGTAAGGAAATCCATATGACGGACTTCAAAAGTTAAATTCAGAATAAATAAGATTGTTGAAATTTTCAGCAGTATGTGTATGTATGTGAGGACTTTCAATAAATGAGAAACGAACATTTCCTTACATAGGATTTAACTTACTTGGTTGACATGAATATAAATGCAAAATTCTGAAAATATGTATGAATACTGAATACATTATAAAAATAAAAAAAAATTGTAACACCTTTTAGGTAGGTATATTACACCGAAAACTTTCATGGTTATAAATATTAAATTTATACAAAATTTTAACACCAACGCAGAAACATCTGTAATATTTAATTTGTTATTTATTATAATAAATAGCATCCGTTCTGCTATGGGCAGCTTTCGTACCTTATAGGGTTCATAACATTCAGATCTAGCAATATAATTTTTGGATCGCAGGTAATTTATTATACCACCCCTAATAAAGTAAGAAATCTCGAGAGAACTTCAAATATTTAAAAAGTTTTCTTCATCTTTTCCAATGATATGTAACATTACCAACACATGAATCAGTCCGATTTTCTCATATCTTTGCAGCTCATCTGGTTTCCAGGGAAATAGTGATGTAGCTGCAGTAAAATTAGTAACATAACATACAAACGCAATATTAAGTTACACTTTTCAGCACATAAAAATGCGATCGTAACCGTACGTTACAAGATATCACTGTAGTTCAAGTTCTAACACTTTAATTGTAGTTTAACGTTAATGAGGTAAAAAACCTACAAAATTGAAATTATTTTTTACGCGATAGATGTGATTTACACACCTACAGTTGTTATGATAAAGAAAATTTGTGTAAAGGTACTAAACTCCACCACACTTCGAGTTTGGGAACTATAAACGACCACTCGACAACCGTACGACAGTTCTGCGATACACTTGAAATTATGAGGTTACAGTTAACTAAATACTATTAAAAAAATTGCATTTTTAAAAGCCAATTTTTGACTAAAGATAGTAAGGAATTTTTCTCAAATTAAAAATAATGGAAAAAAGAAGAAAGAATTTTGCACGTTTTATTTAGTTTTAGAAGTTTTTGTCGTTTTGATGTTCTGCAGAACTTTATTGACTTGAATGATTGAAAATGTTTTATCACATATGAATTAAATGGTTTTGGTTCGATAAACCCAATTCTCAGTATCATCTACCACTTTTTATGGGGTGATTGATGGAACTTCTTTCTTGCTGCTTAATTTGCTGTTCTTGTGTTTGTTTGCCACGCCTAGCTTAAAACATAAGTAAATCCACACGGACGGGTAACAGAATGGTCATTATGGTCGCATATCGTACAAAAATTGAACAGTTTAGAATCGATTATTATTAGCTAAAGTAGGTAATCGTTATTTAAGATTAATCTTCACTTTAAACGCTTCATTTTAATGTATACTATAAAAATCCCATTCAGTTTTTATTAATGAATTTAACATTTACTGGGCCCGTTCTTCGTGCTACTAGTACCTTGAAATTAACTTTATTCTTGATTATTAGCTAACTTGTTAGCAATAAAAACGGTTATTAGAATTCAAAACCTATATTTCCCACACCGTAAGTGGGTGTGTTTGTCAAACCTTCTAACTTTGTTGATACTTAGAGGGTATTCCATATCTCCCAAACCCCCGGTCAAGAAAATCAACGTAGTGTACGTAGGGTCGGAAGGTTAACAATTATACAATAATAGATACTAAGAAACATTCCGTTCATCATGATGAACACCTAAGACCTTAAAAGGTACTTGTAGGAATCTAAACCTTAAGTGAGCTCATTCTTCCAGTTTGCCACCATTATTTTTTTTCTCGGACTCTACAAACCTTCTCTTACCCAAAATTAAAAACCTCATTAAGAAAAAAAGAAGTCCAAGAAGTCTAACATGTCTAACCTTGCAACCGACGATCGCAGGCAAGCCAACTAACTAAAAGATAAATCAAGATTAAGACACTCCAATTCCTCTCCTTTATAAAGCACAAGACCTATCTTTCTCCCACCTGGAGAAAAAAAAAGCTTTTGCTGAACACCTGGAGGTGCATTGCAAGCCGGTGACCAAAAGCATAGACCTACACCACATCGCTAAAATGGACAAAGTGTTAAGCGATAAAAACTCAATTCCAATAGCCCCGCCTACTATTAACGAAATTCATAAGCCACCAAGAAAGCAAAGAAAAGAAAACTGTATTTAGAAAATTTTTAGATTTATTTGCCCCATGTTCAATATTGTGTGTGTTTTGGACCTGATTTTAAAGTTAAACTTACTAACCTGACGTTAATCTCTACTTTCTTTTTTGTCTCTTCTCTCTCAGTATCCATCGTCCTACGGAAGAACATAGTGGTATCATGATGACAGCATCTTCAAAAAGTTGTTTAAAAGTTTGTTTTAAGTACCGTTATTAAAGATGTGATAATTTATGAATTATCACTGGGGTGTCGGATTGCCCCAGATAACGTATCGTAGTCGCAGTTATTAGTTTCGTCAATCTTATGAACTTTTGTAAGACCTTGTATATAGTCACGTTTAAATTACAGTTAGTTCTTTTGTGCCAGTTATTCTGAAGTTATTGTTTTGGGAACTTCTTCAATTATTTCCATATTTATATAATTATTAATTATAATAATTCCAATCCTTTATTTATCGTCCCGTACCGTACATTAATATTCTCGCTTTGGAAGATTTTGTGAGAAGTCAATTACAAGTTTCTCTAAAGTGTACCATACACCTACGACCATAAAAGTCGGATTTTACCGGATACACTGATGATGGAGTTTGTTTGGAAGTCACTTACATGACTTCCTGCCTCATTACGTCACTACCGTCTATGAAGCTGCAGTTCTGATGGATGAGTCATTAGCTGTCGAATCATTTAACGTTCTAGTTATTTTTGGTGCCGTCGATAGCTTTACGCTTAACGCTTTTGAAGTAAACAATCGTGCGAGATTGTCAACCTAATTTTGACGTCATGACGCTCTAAGTGACGTAATCTTAGCCTTTTTAGTTAAGTCACGTTTTATGTCCATTTTGGGACAAAACCATTTAGCGTGAGCCCGTAGGATCCAGTAATCTTGCATTACATTTGTATTACTTTTGTATTTAGTCATAGGTAATCTTTTTGACGAATTCGTATTCAATTAGAGTAAATTTAAGAATTTATCATTCTTTTGAATGAGCCACTTGCTGGGTTTACTTAGCAAGGTATTTTTGTATAATGAATTGAAGATCATTATAGTTTTTGTTATTATTGTTCTCAACTTTTCTTTGTGCATGTATATTTTGCAGATGTAAGATCCGACGTTGAATGACCATTTTCAGACAAGGGTAGGTTGGTAGTGACGATGTTTACGACGTTCCCGTTTTTAGTTTGTGGGTTTTAATGTTTTATGACGTTTTTTCTCGAGGGCCATCATGTGTTCCGAACTCTTAGGTTACTCCTTGTTAATCTTGGCGCTCACTATGTCCCGTTTCCGATTTTGATTATTTATCCCGTCTGGCCTTGCAACGCGTCTACCTTAATATCGTACCATCTCGACTCCCCCTATCTCCGACTTGAGCTGAAAGGCATTGACGTTTGTTGCGGGCGAGGTAGATGCAGCTTGGCGGGATTAGCCCGTAACAAACCTTAAACCTTTTCAGTTCAACATACTTTTATGGTTTGGAAGGGGGGGGGGCAAAACACTAGCTAGCCAGCTAAGTGTTCACCACGTAGATCATTGAGATAAGGGCAAAAATTATGAGTAGTTAGTGTAACAGCCATTTAACTTTACTTCCTTGCGTTTTTTTTAAATTTAATTTAAAATTTTATTTTGTGCTCACTAAAGTTACGGCGCTCTTGTGCCCCTTTAGCACCCCAACTTTGAGGTACAACTCTCAAATTTTTACGAGTGCTGACATATAGTTAATTTTTTTCTCTTTTCTTGTTTTCAAATGTTTTTTTTTTTTAGTTAAACACGTAAATATATTATCACCTTAAGCAAAATCTGTATACGTTCCGTATAATGGATTATTATTTTAATTGCATGCTTACCGCAAAATCTTAGCGATGACAAATTGCTCTATATTGCAGAAACTTCAGACTTAAAGTTATCACCACTTAGATATCAATTAAAATTATAAGGTAACCATATTTATAACATAATAATTATTATAATAACTAAAATTTTAAAAATATCGAAAATATTTTACGTTCAAATTTAAAATTAATCTTTCGATCTTTCACTTACTTTATTTTTCTTTGTTGATTCACTGTAGAGATAGTACATGATAATAATATGATATATCCTCTATCGCAAGATTAATGCGCACAGATGCTTTATTAGGTTTACAATTTGTAAATAAAGAAAACAATAAAACTTGCAGTGTTATTTTAAAACTTATAGGAAAATTTGCATTTTCTATTTTGTGATGTTTAGTTTCAACAATGCAGTATCATGAAATTGCATGTGTTTGTAAAATAAAAGCATTTACTTCTGTTTTATTGCAAGTCTTTACAACAATTTTATTTCTTCGTAGTTTTATACTGAGTGTTCATTTAAAACCGATTTATGCTAGAAAATTCCTTGATCGCTTTCATGGATCTAACTTAGATAAATTTAATAGGAAAGACTTTTATTCCCCAAGCTTCCGGAGCTACCTAAAGACGCAGTAAAAACCGATATGAATCTAATGTTACTTTGGGTTTACTGGCGCCGGCTTACCAACTCATATTCATCTAATGTTAACTATAGCTTTTGCCTTACCTATCAACCGCAATTGCAACTAAATGTAATATGGAAGCAGTGCAACAAAGAACGTCACTCGATGTCCACATATCACATAGTTCAGGACCCATGATCCAGTTGTTGCTGATCTGAAAGAATATAAAATTAATATAAGTTCACAGTCGAATTATTCAAATTTATTATCTATTTCCTCAATAACACAAAAGAAGATCCACAGATTTTGTATATTAAAAAAAAAGAAGAAAATCTTTGGATTTATCAGTCGGATTATTACTTGGAACATGGCAGTGTGTAGGGACCTTTAACATCAGTTTAAAAGCGTTTACATTATACTTTTATTAATACTTCCTAATACTAATTAGTTATACTGAAATTAATAAGTAATTAATTTTAACCAGTCAGTTAAAAATAGGGTAATATAATATTATCGGCTTGAACTAACATTTTGACTTTGTTTACATAGATATTCAAAATTAATTACGCTTTAAGTTGAAACCGCTAATTAGAGTTTGTGACCTGTAAATAACATTAACTATAGGTTTTGCGTAATTGCATACTTTGGCCGTGTTCTTGCTTAGGCACCATCTTTACGAGCTTCAATAGACTAATTAATCAAATTACCCGTAACTATCCATATTATAATAATTAAAAGACAACGTAAAGCTTTTTACATAATATTAAATTCCAATCTGAAGCCAGCAAATATTACAAAACATTTTTTGAACGAAATATCGCTTAATAAAAGAATAAATAATGTAACTGAGAGCATTTTAAAATTTTTATTTTATGCTAAATTTAACATACATTTAAATAAGAACAAATGTAGCTAACGAGCATAGTCTACAAAATAATAAAAATTTGCATAAAGTAATATTAAAACCTAACCAAAGGGGAATACATTTTTATTATTACGGAAATAATAACTTTATTATTTCAACATTCTTTCTTTTGGTTATTGGCAATAAACATAATTTAGGTATCAGAAAGCTGTAGTTTCCATTTCAGCACTTCAAAAATCTTTTAAGTAACTTTTCAATTTTTGTTTTCCTTTTTATTGTACAAAATTACAAATTAACCTGAAATTTTTAGTTAATTTCAGTTTAATTTTGTTTATGAAAATGATGAGACATTTGAGTTTTCAATGTTGAATATTTTTAAAGTACACTCATTCTTGTTTATGGAATTGCACCCTGTAGCCCCGGTATCCCTTTGAAATCTAAAAACAAAGCTTCTGCTATACATAATTCAAAATTCAATTTTGCTCTAATTTATTGCGGCAAAAAATAAATTAATGAAATTAAAATAACGTCGTAAAAATTTGAAATAAAAATAATTAAATCTCAAAAATTAAATTAAATTAGGTACATAAATCCGATCTGGTTGAACCAGCACAAAAAACGAACATCACAATGACACTTTTAACGTGAAACTTGTGACAATTAATTGACTTAATAAAGAAGAAACTTGAATAAAAGACTTTACGTGACTTTAATTTTGTTCAGATCAATAAATATAATTTTTATTCCGCAGAAGCTCAAGTTAATTCTAAATAATACAATTTCATTAACTTGTGTTCAAATATGAAGTACAAAGAATTTGTTGCACAAATTTTAACCTAATAAAGTTTAATATTTGAAAATTGGATGAGGATCTAAATTCTGAAATTATGTGAGCTACATTTGAAACCGCGTAAGCTGAGCTTTACGTCACGACCTTTTAAGTTTTGTTGTGATTGCTTATTTATTTTAAATCAATACAATTTTTAACAATTTTTTAGGTGATATATCATGATTTCCACCCTAATATGGTAAATCTTTGTTATTTTTAATTAAATAAAATTAAAACCTTGTAGCAAACGACAACTTAAGATATGATTTAAGAATTTCGTGATGAAGAGCGATGAGGTGAGATTGGAACTCCTGCATAAGTTACGACGCCAGATGATGGAATACTGAAACTTACACTTTCAGAAACTGTGAAAAGAAAGAACCGTAAATGTAAAAAGCTTCAAAATTAAGTATAGCTCATCTTTATTCATGTTTAATTATTGTTATTAATATTCGCTTCATTGCGCTGTGTTTACAATTCATCAAAAGATACAATTGGAATTCTTTCAAAATTTACATACACCGAGCATATTTTACATTTACATACCTACTTTCTTGCATAATTATTTTAAAATTTGTAATTTTGCGGTAGTATACAAGGAGAAAATAATACAGCTTTAACTGATAAAAATGTAAAATTGTAGCTTTCACCGTGTACCTACCCTAATTTCGTAATTATTTGATGGTTTAACCCTTCTACACAATACTCGTACATGGATAATAATAATTTTTCCGTCCAAATTAAATATACAAATCAACGTCTGAATAATTTTTCTACTTGAAAAATTTGGTACGCTAACAGGCAAATTCTATTATTCCAGGACGAAACAAAATTGCAATCAATACTTTCATTAAGTAAGTTAAAGTTATAATGAAGTTTTTGCATATTTAAATTTATATCGATAAAAATTTTAAAGTTATTCGGTAAAATATGTAAATCTAATTTAAATTTTACAGTAGTTAGATAAAATATATTTTAAATTTTTACAAATTTAAATTTGAATTGGTAATTTCTATTTAAGTCGTAAGGATTCGCAAAACTACAAAACTTAAGATATGAACATCGAAACGTTACGTGATTTAAATTCAGCTTATAAAATATACCCTCAATTTAAACTATTTTTGTAATGCAAGAAATTAAAAATAATTTTTAATGTTGCTAGAGTAGCACACAGCTACATTAGCAGTACTCAGTGTCGGGAATTATAATCCACTGCATTAAACGATTAACAAATTTGCAAAAACCGTGATAAAGAAAACAACCAAAAAAAAACTTTAAGCAGGATAATCATAACAAATTTATTATCGGAAAAGCGCTTTATATAAAACAAACAGTTGGAAAATATAATCACACAATATTATAGTTTTATGAAGTTTACAGGATTAACTAGCGATTTTATAATATTTTAGTATAAATAAATCCTTTTAGTTTATATTTATTTTGCCAAGATAACTCGAATAATAATTATTATTAATAAAATGGACATTTCATTAAGTTTAAAGTTTGATATTGTAGCGATTCAAATGCGGTTTTGGACCGCAAGAATTAAATTTCCACGGTTGTTTAAAATTTGGTCTTACATTTAAACAAAAACGTTTGACTACCACGAATATTTCCTATAAAAAAATTGTATGCCACCAAGTTATTTACTCGTCTGTTTTTTGTAGAAAGCACTTGAAAATGTCTATTATTACGTTTGTCGTATCTACTAGTAATTTAATTGCTTTTATGTAAATAAGTACTTGTAGCATGCGATGAAAAACATTGTAGTTCACTGTACATTGTTAGGTACTATTGAAAACTTATAATTTAAATTAATGAAGAGTTAGTTGTTTAATTCAGGTGCTACAAGCGTAAGATTCTATTTAAATTAAGAAGTTTGGATGGCAATGAATAGAACAAAAATCTTCATATTTACATTGAAATTTTCGTATCCTTTCCTAAATCGATACTATTATGTTTTAAAATAATCAAAAAATCTCATTTGGTTCAGAAACAATTTAGTATGCATCGAGTTTGGATATTCCATTGTTTGAATTCCGCAATTACCAATATTCAAGTGAAACGTCATGAGCAACCGTAAAGGGTTATATTATGTAATTTGGTGCCCAAAGTGGGGTTTAGATTACTTTCAAGAATATTCATTTATTTTTACAAAATTTAATGCTCTAAAATATCGCACATAATAGTCATTTCTGCGTACACGCATAACAAAACAGTAAAGAAAAAGTCGGATTTTGGTAGTTTATTTCAGCTGCGCCTGACCTAAATATGATTTAATTTGAGTGGTTGTTTAAGACTACAGAATACTTAACGTTTGTTTATTAAACTTTACCTGCCAGTTATATTTACATATATAGCTTTCTCACGTTCAGGTTTAATAATAATCATATTCCCAACAGATTTACCCAATTAGAGGAAAACCTTAATTAATTACACCTGCTAGATACCCATGTAACTTTAATATTGTTTAATACGTTAACCACCACAATAAAAATGAAATTTTTGGTTCTGAGGCCGCCTATGTTTTTTAAACGATTTCTACTTATTTTTTTTTTTTGAAAATACAATAACAAAATTTAATGCAAGCTAGAGATAATCCAAATAACCTTGGATTTCAAGGATAAAAGCACCATATCTTTCAACAGGCCGCCCTGGATGGTAACAGGAATTTCAACTTGTGAAGCTATGGTGCATCTCGCGGCGTAAAAATCCTGGCTAGTGTGATGCACGTGGCGGTTAAAGTGTTACATTCTGAAAAAAACTACCCAGCTCACAATCGTTTTTTCTAACGGGTTTAGGTCGGTAAACTTTTTTTCGTTGGTAATAAATGAATAAACAATATTGATATTGTAATCTAAGCTACCTTCAAATTTAAACCGTATAGAGGTGGTGTGATGTGAACGCTGGTTAAGTTACAAAGCGGAAATTCCGGGTTTAAATGGCGGAAAGGCACGGACTTTCTACACCTCGATACAACCGTGGTAATGGAGACTTTAAAGAAATCTACATTTTTTTAAAGCTCAGCCTTCCACAGAATATCTGTACTGTTGGTAATCAAAGCAGTGCTCAAGATTTGCTCTGACAAGTCTCCACCTTACAATCAATCTAACACCTCAGTATAGAAAGGAGTACTCCTTGTAGAAAAAGGAGTTAAAAAGGCTTAATTTCAGTGCTGGTGGGCTAAATAAGCCTCACCCTTTTAGAACTGTTAGGAATAATACAAAAAAGTAATACAAAAGCGGATATTAAAATATAAAACCAATAATTCCGACCTTGGGAATGGGAAAGCTAGTTTAGATTTTACGTAAACTTAGCATACCTTAACTCAGTAACTTAGTGTCTAATTTGAGAGTATTCCATACCCCCAAACCCCCCGGTCTCAAAGACCACATAGTATAATATTGTGTCATAAGTTTTATGAAATTAGAACTGTTTAAAATACGTAATCAACATGTCATGATACCGTGTCACCGCGGCAGTACAAAAATTTTTTAAATATACGAAGAAAACTTAAGCTAATATTACTAATTAGGCTGTTCAGTGGCGCATAGATGGAATGGGCTTTAACCTGTGGTCTACGGCAAAGGAGGCTCAGTCCTTGAATGAAACCTAACGGATGGTGCATCGTCAATTCGTCGCTTGCGGCAATTTGTCGCCTCCGACAATTCATCGCCTGCGACAATTCGTTGCCTAAAATAATTCATCGCGTGCGACAGTTCATCGCGTACAACAATAAAACATTTTAAATTGTTTTTTACATTACATTTCAGAAATTTTTTTGTTCAATTAACTGTTAGAGAACCCTAAGAACTGCACTGAGTGACGTGCGCGTCAAGTATAACAATAAGCAACGCTAGAAGATACTGACAAGTGATCATAGGTAATAAGGGTAGATTATCATCAACAATCATTGATCAATCTGTGCTTTGAAAAGCACGCTAAGCCGGTGGTCCTTCAAGGTTAATGAGTTATCATTATTAACATAAAAATCAGGGTTATAGGCACATCTAAAAACCGAAGGAGGGGATCCTCTCCCTCAGTACTAAACATAAACGGCATTTATGCCACTCATAAGAATCGACTCACAACCTTACTTGGTAAAGTGATCTTTTCCCTTAAGGGGGGGGGCAGCTCCAATCTTTGAGGAAGTATGTTCAAAGTTGAACAAAGAGTGCGGATATCGCACCCCAAATGCTTATACTTAGCGCAACGTTTAAATGAAGAGAGATTTGATTTTTAATAAATCGGTACTATAATTTTCAATAAAATAAAGGGAGGGGGTAAATTATCTACAATACTTGTACCCATGTATTAATTTGTTTATATAGGGGTTAAATTAAAAGGTTATTCTTGCGAGATGTTCTTGTTTTATCAGATAATAAATAAATTTTATTGCATTTTTATCATCCATTGTAGCGCACGATGAATTATTTTGAGCAATGAATTGTCGGAGGCGATGAATTGTCGCAGACGCAAATTGTCTTAAGCGACGAATTGCCGTTTGACGAATTGACCGCGACGAAATGACGTAGATTCAAAAGTATGTATCAAGATCAACAAGAGCAGGTCAAACTTGAAATTTGATTTTATTTTATTAGTTGCTATTATAAAAGAAGCGTCTGCGACAGTGCTTTTAAATTATGTAAAAAGTGAAAGTTAACTGTAAAATAAGGTAAATAAACAATAGCAATTCCAGAATCCTAGCAGAGTACACTATTAGCAGTAAATCTCATTTTTCCATAACAAAAACCAAAAATTTGTAGCTTTATGTACAAAAAGCGCTAGGCTAGGCTTTTCTGTACGCCCATTTAAATGATCTAAACGTGAATTGGAACGATGCTCCTAAAGCTTTTTAAATTAAGCCAAAAGGAGAGCAAGTTATTGTGAATTCCTGTGATAAGTGGAATCGACTACGAGAATCTGTATTCTACAGAGGTAGGAGTAATATCTACTTTTATTTACGGTTTTTTTTGTAATTTTGCTCATAAAAATTTTCTGAAAAACTGAAAAGTATGCTCATAAAAATTTTCGGGTTGCAGGTAGATATCGAGGCCCCGAAAATACAAATTTTACGATTGAAATCTCGATGAATTCTGAAAGAGTATATATTAAATAAGAGAATTAGCTATGACAGAATGCCTTAAATGCTCCTGTTTTTTCAAAAATCGAATTTAAATACTTCGATTTTCACAGTAAATTTTAAGCAAAGTTGCTTGGGATTGGTAAATTAATTCATTCTATTGACAGTCCGTGCACTTTAAAGTAGTCTTAGCTTTGCGCAGAGCGGGGATAACCGGAGCGACACTTGCATTGGGATGCAGCAACAGTGCACTCCGAACGAAAATCATGGTTTTCAATACTAAATGTGCAGGAAAAATGGCTTAAAGCGCCCGAGCGCAGCGAGGAGCGCTTCAAGTCGACTTTTCCTTGCACAACCACCTTTCCGAATAGCACAACCACCCTGCGTTTAGAATCCACGCTAACGAGTTTCACCCCTCAAAGATCCACTATTTTCCTTAATCTACAAGCCTAGGGGTATTTTTAAATTGAGTGACGTTTTCATCAAAATGGCCCGGAGCGCCTTCGGGCGCTCCGGGCCATTTTGATGAAAACCACCATGGCAAGAGTAAGATCCACGCGAAAAAGTAACTACCGTTCGTTAAATTTAAGTAACCCTTTTCTGAAGTAATTTTGATCCTAAAAAGAACGTATTCGTACCTTAGCGTACGAGTTACTGACAAATTTGTCAACAGCTACACTCTTACGTATAGGAACACGCGTACCGACAACAGAATGCATTGATTCACCAATCACGACCGATTTACCTTCAAATTTGCAGTGAAAATTAAGCTTTTTTAAATTCGATTTTTAAAAAAACAGGTGCATTTAAGGCATTCGGTCATAGCTAATTCTCTTATTTAATATATACTCTTTCAGAAAAGTTAGAAGTTTCAATCGTAAAATTTGTATTTTTGGGACCTTTGTAGCTACCTATCCCCAGCCACCATATATTTTATATGGTATTATATTTTAATAATATTTTAAACGATCAGATGAAACAAGGTCGCAAATTAATGCACAAGAGCTTAGATGCGATAAATTAAGAACCACTGAGCAAGCTAATTATTATAAGGTATCTGATTTTGCTATCACTGATTTCCTTTTGTTTTGCAAATTAATAAATATTTTGAAGAAATTTGTTCAATTCAAACATTATCATTGTTTTAGGAAAAAACACAGAAGACAATATAAAATTTTTCTCAAAATGTTTTTGGTTAATTTGCTAGCTTTACTTAGAAAAGCTGATGACTACAAAGTAGGTAGTGATTGTAAATTGAATTCAAGGTGGCGCTCTGCTGAACTGTTGAACATCAAATTTTATTATCACATTATTTTTTTTGTTTCTAAATCTACGCTTGGTGCTCTTGAAAACTCAACCTTGAGTTGCTTTTATCAAATCCTGATTACTCTACTCTTGGGAATGGAACACCAGATTATGGAGTAAAAATTTACTACTACCGCTACAAAAATTTCTTTCTTCTATATTTCCTGCTGTTCTAATATCAAAGAAAGTAAAAGTAAACTTTCGATAACAAGCGAAAACATTTTCATCGTTATCAATAATGCGAAAAAGTTATAAATTACAGGAATAATATACCAAAGTTGAATATTTCACTACAAAAGCATTGAGTTAATACCAACGTAAGCTTTAAAACTTGCAAAGAAAACTAATTAAAACTCCTTCCATAAATTCTAAAAATTGGAAATTTTGTATTAAATGTTACATAAACCCAATATTTTCTAGTTATTTGTGCTATAATTGTAATAATTACGGAAGGAAACTTTTAAACAGTTCCAGTTTGTTAACTAAAACGAGGCTCATAAAAAGAATCGATTTTAAATAATCGTTGACGATATTGTCAACAATAGAAAGTAAACTTTTCTGTCTTAATTAAAGCTTCCTAATTTTCTTTTATGTGTTACGGTGTACAGAATGTTTTCGAGAAAATTTGCATTTAAATTCATCAATAAGTAAGGGAATGCCTAATTGTAACTTATAGTTTAAGCAAGATTTACAAGAAAATCCGTTGTTAAAATAAATGAATTTAGAATTTGATTTTTTTACAAGTTTTAAGTTGTACCGGAAAATTTGAAAAAATTAACTTTTTTGAGTACTAATTTCAAGTTCTCGAATACAAGGGAAAATGCCCTTTTTTAAATAGGTATACATTCAGTGTTGTATAAAAACGAAGTAGTTGCACTAATGACAACATGTCTTTGTAGACGGAGATTGTACTCGAGTTTGAGAAATCCTACAGAGGATTCCACTCCAATTAGTCTGTAATTGAACATAAAAACGTCGGTTGTCCTAAACATTGGCGAGTTTCTCAATAGTTTTTTTCCTAAGCACAAAACAAGAGGCAGTTAACTGAAATTAATAATAAACAATTTTAAGAGCTATTTGATAAGCGTGCTTTACCCACTTGGTCAATTAATGCTGTAATATTCTAGAACCCTTAGATTTAGAAGCTTTGCAGATTGTACTGGAATAATTTAATTTTCGCACATATTCCCTAAGGCAAACCGTGTTTAATCTTGAGCGAAAAGTAAATACTAAATGGTACTGCATTATGCACATCTTCCCTTTTTCAATGCAGTTGCTGTTTGAATAGAATTGGCTTTCTTGGTTAGATCAATGATGGTTTTTAATTTCCGGTGCTAGAAAACTAGTCTATAATTTTATATAAACGACCTTTCTCCCTGGAAGAGATTTCTAGATGCCTCTACACGTATTCACTTTGACTGTTTTAACCCTTTCACCCTTTTTAAGGCTTTTCGTTTAACCAAAGTCATTAAACACATAATTGTGTGATTTAGAGCACACATTCAATTAAAATGGCTTCGTTGCATAAATTACGTTTCTTGAATAACAATGGTAAACTTTTATTTATTTATTATGTTCCAAAATACTTCTCGTATATTGTGTAATCTATTATATATTTATTTTATAATATAATGTAAGAAAAAAACTTTCTTCAAAGTTTGTAATAAAATTTATAACTTGGTAACGAGCACATATTTGTTTAAATAATTAAATCCAACATCGTTGACAATCTTGGAATATGAGTTACTTCATCTCACAAGTCTCTTGAAGTTAGTTATGCAATGTGTGCAAATTAAACAGTTCTGTTTGCTATACGGAGCGTGATATTGATAGTAAGAAGTTTATACTAAAAAAAAGTTGTTTAATTCACAACAAACTACAATATTTCTGGACACTTTAATTAAATTTTTTTTTTAGTATAATTTATATCTAACATACGGTTTTTCTGAATATCTACAAATGCCATCAAAAACACAAATATCCGATCAATAAAAATTACTACCACGTTTAAATTTAAAATTGGAATGAAATAAACTGCTTCCGATTTTTAGGAATTTAGCTTCTGGTGCAGACAGCTTGATACCGTCACCATTCACACACACATTTATTAAAGTCAATTTTCGAATACTTCCAACAGAAATGAAAATAATTATCAAATGCTATTGTTCTTTGAAATACCCTTAATTATAATTTACTCTTAAAACAAAATTTATAATTAAATTGTTGCAAAACAATGTTTTCTCAACGACCTAACTTATACAAATAATAAAATATTTAATATATAGCGGTTATTCCGAACGAATTGCTTAGAACAAAGCAGGAATTTGTATAACAAAAAATTTAATTAAGAATCATATGTCTGTACCTAAAGGTTTTAATTTAAAAATTCTTGGTAACTAATAAGCCAATTTTATTGTTATGGGCTTGTTCGTAAATTTCTGGATTTGCAAAAGCTTGCAGGTCTGAATTGTAAGCGCTGTCGCAGCAGAAGCGACATTCAAATAGCAGCTGCATTGTGATGCAGCTCGGTGGTAGCATTTAATTTCCGCTATTAATATCTGCATTTTCGCTGCCGCCGTCAGAGCTTAAGAACTTCAAAACGACTTTGATGCTATTTTCTGCCAACTTAGCATTAAAAGATAAACATGTACCAACTTGAAAGCAGTTGATCCCGACATATTAAAAGCAAACTGAGAAAAGTGATTTGGGGTAATAATCAAATATTAAATTGTTTTACTATCACTTGACAACGGGAACAGCCAAGATTTTTTTAAAAATTATTAATGATAGTTTGAAGTTTACAGTAATTCTTATAATTAGTGCAAGAAACAGATAAATTAATCACTGCAATTACATGGCGACCAACGTGGGGCTCACAAGTTAAATTATATACTTTGTACTATACTCCAATAATAATCAAATTTATTAAAAAATTGTTTTATGTTGAGGTAATGTCCTTTGGTTCCGTCTATCGTATCAAAATTAGTTTCAACACAAATACTGATTTTTTTTTTGAATGCCGTGCAGAACATGACAATGTTTTATTTATAATCTATCAAAGTTATGTTATTTACATTATTTGTCTGATATATTATATGAATGTTGAATAATATAAACCGGATCTGATAAAAAAAAACAACTGAAAGCTTTCTAAAGAATATACACTAGGTTACGCTTTGACATAAAAATTTATGTTAATAGTAGCAATTTCTTCCTTTTAGTTTATACATAAAAATATACCTCAGCCTATTATTGTAAAACATCTACTCATAGGCATAATTTACGTCATAATATAAAACTTACACATAAAACGTGTATACCTACTTTTAGGGAACTAAATAGGTAACTTTTCGAATATTATATTCCTATTAAATAATATGGGTTCATTAATTTTTGTTGGCGACAAAGAAAAAATAAAAACTCTAACTAACAAATTTTGCATTAGACTACATAACCAAGTTTTGACGTTTCATATCTCAGTTCTCTTTTTAGCATCATCTTCAGTATTAATGTAAATTTTAATAATTTGGTATAAAGTATCAGGAAAAGCCGAGTTGGTTACGTTTACTCATGAATATGAAGCGGTTTCTGCTAATATTATTCGTTATATTACAATGAATGTGTTCTATTTATACGATTACATAAATGCAATTGTGCAAGTATAACAACTTTCAGAATGAGCAGAAAACGAGCTCTGATAACATTGCTCATTGTATAAAGGCAATATATAAAGATTACGTATGATGCAATAATGCAGATGTAATCTTCCAGTGATATATGAAAACTCTGAAGTAAGGAGGTAATAGAATCACACCATTTACTGAGAGGTTTTGTTATTGCAAATTGTAGTCAGCGCTCATCTATAGGACGTAGTTCATTAGTATAAGCGTTTTTTTGAATGCGATTAATAAATAATTGTATTCTTGAATTAAATAAAATCTTTTTTTAAGTCAAAAGTGTGTCAGTAATTAGTCTGCATACGTAAACCTGTTTTTTTCAAAACTTTCCGTATCTGGTCAGATGATCACTCTTTTGCATCAAAAGTATTACTCTTCATTCAGGGATTACTCTTTTTCTCCATGTATGTTAGTTCCTTCAGAATCGCCGTCTATCAGACTAATTACAGGTCCCGACAAGTTAATAGAAAACTTTGCTAGAGAAGACTCAACTGTTAGACAAAAAACCATAAGCAGGAAATGCAAGATTTTGCAATAGGCTGCACCAACTTAACAGCAAAATTGCGAAAAACGTAGGTAAGCAGTTAGAAACCGTACAGACTAAAAGGAAGACCCCTGATAAATTAAAGTCATCAAGGAAAAGGTCAGAAATGACTTTTAATACATCGGATGCCATCAGCTTGCGGAAATCTCAGAGTTAACATCAAAGCACAAATAAGGAATTTCAAAGATTTGAAGTAAAACGAAAGACTCAGTTCCTCAAAACTTGTGAGGGTAAGCAGATAGTCGAACTACAGATGAGCAAAGTAGGGAAATGCTTCTGAAAAGTTCAAAAGGTTAGCGTAGGCATATCAACTGAAATCATAAAGAAACTTATGTTTATTATTTAGACTTTCGGTCTAAAACTCTAAAGCGGCGATCTTCAACCGGTGCAAAATGCTGATATTATTTAAATTTGCTACAAAACTAACTCTGAAATTTGAATTG
The DNA here is from genome assembly GCA_905340355.1 of Rhagonycha fulva. Taxonomy (NCBI): domain Eukaryota; kingdom Metazoa; phylum Arthropoda; class Insecta; order Coleoptera; family Cantharidae; genus Rhagonycha; species Rhagonycha fulva. The sequence continues at coordinate 27,464,086 of HG996559.1, read as the reverse complement.
CAAATTTAGTGGTCGGCAAAAAAGTTGTAGTTCTCTCAGGAGCAGGTATTATCTTTTTTTACCTCGAAACTCTTAAAAAAGATAATAAAACGGTATATTTATCCTTTGTCTGGAGTTTTTGGAAGCCTAGGTTTAGTGAGAAAAAGAAAAATACCGTTTTTTTATTGCAAAAGAACATCGGTAGCTAGTGACCTATAGTTGACCTAGAATTTTTTGAGTCGCGGTCACAAATTATTGTAGGAGACGTTCCTAAAACTAAAATTTTTCTAAGAAACTTTAATTTTTTATAATTTTTTAGTCACTAGAAGTCAAAATTTGAACTTAATTTGACAATTATTTAATTTAATTTGCATCCTCTCGCGGGACAGTAATTAGTACCTACTATAAAATTTACATAAGCCACGGCAGTGGAGTGATCGCTGGTTGCGTTACGAGCGGAAATTCTGAGTTCAAATCTCGGACGCATCAGAATTTCTTAGCACGGCTTTTCAGTGGACATTTTCACTCCGTGGTGAACCAAAAAACCAACCAACCAAAATACCCAATCCAAAAAAAAACATAAACAAACAAAAATACTAAACAAATTAAAAATTAAACATTTGAAAGTGCTAATAACCCAGTAGTTGATGCACGTTAAAATGCAAATAAAAAAAATAAATTTACATGCTTAATACTCTTCGTTGCATTATCCTCCATTAAAGTAAGACAGTAAAAGTTATTCTTCGTGGAAGAGCTCGTGGAAGAGATTTGTATGGTTTTAAGTGGAGAGTTCGAAAACGAATGAAAAGCGTTCAAAACGACTAACAAAGTTAAAAAATTAAAAATCCATTATTACGACTTCAATTGACCGTAAAAGTTTAATTTTAATAGATATTGTAAAATAAACTGCGTCAGACGTATTTTCTGATAAAAATACATGAGAATACGTCAAAAAAGAGACAGATTTGTAATACTGAAAAAATATCAAAAAGGTTAGTTAATCTATGGTTTTCGTAAAATCCGACCAATATTTCCAAGTCGTTTTAAACATTATATACAACGCATTTTGGTGCGTAGAATGCAAAAATCTTATTTACAGCAGTCAGAAACAAAAGAAAAACATAACAAACTTAGGGGAGAGGTAGCCAGCCTGGGCGCCAAAATACAAATTTTACGATTGAAACCTCGAACTTTTCTGAAAGAGTATATTTTAAATAAGAGAATAAGCGGAGGTACAATGCCCTAAGTGCACCTGTTTTTTCAAAAATCGAATTTAAAAAAGCTTGATTTTCGAAGGTTAAACGCTCGTGATTGGTTAATCAAGTTCGTTCGTGGGAGGTACGTGTGCTCCTATACATAAGAGTGTTGCACTTTTACAATTAGTCAGTAACTCTTGCGCTATGGTAGGAATGCGTTCTCCTTTTTTATTTAATTTAAAAATTTAAAATTATTTAAAAATTACTTCAGAAAAGGGTTACTTAAATTTAACGAACGGTAGTTACTTTTGCGCGTAGGTCCGACTCTTGCAAGGGTGATTTTGATGAAAATTGACTCGAAGCACCCCTTGCTGCGCTTGGGCGCTTCGAGCCATTTTCATCAAAATGACAAATAATTTAAAAATATCCCTAGGCCCGTAGGTCAAGGAAAAGGTGAATCTTTGAGAGGTGAAACTCGTAAGAGTGGATTTTTAACGCAGGGTAGTTGTGCGAAGAAAAATCGACTTAAAGCACCCCTCGCTGCGCTCGGGCGCTTTAAGCCATTTTTCCCGCACATTTAGGGTTGAAAACCATGATTTTCGTTCGGAGTGCACTGTTCGTGCATCGCAATGCAAGTGTCGCTCCCACTCTGCGCAAAGCTAAGACTATATCTCGGTGCACGTACCGACAGAATTAACCAATCCCGAGCGACTTTGCTTTAAAATTTACTGCAAAAATCGAAGTTTTTAAATTCGATTTTTGAAAAAACAGGTGCACTTAGGGCATTGTGCCTTCGCTTATTCTCTTATTTAAAGTATACTCTTTCAGAATTCATCGGGATTTCAATCGTAAAATTTGTATTTTCGCGCCCAGGCTAGTTACCTTGAACCCAAACTTAAAATATTAAAAATTCACTATTACGACTTCAAATGACCGTCACAGTTTAATTTTAATAGATATTGCAAAAAAAATGAAAAGAGAAATTTTCTGATCAAAATTCATGAGAATACGTCGAAAAAGCGAAGGATTTTCAAAATTGAAATTTTAGGGTGGAATCTTTCGTTCTTGTAAAATCCGACCAAAATTTCCAAGACGTTTTACACATTCTATACAATGCATTTGGTTGCGTAGAGTGTTGAAATCGCATTTACAGCAGTCGGAAACAAAAAAAAGCGTTCAAAACGACTAACAAAGTTGAAAAATTAAAAATCCATTATTACGAGTTTAATTAACCGTCAAAGTTTAATTTTAATAGGTAGATATTGCAAAATAAGCTGGGTCTAACAAATTTTTTGATCGAAATACATGAGAATACGTCAAAAAAGCGATGGATTTCTAATATTGAATTTTTGGGGTAAAAACAATTCAAAGCGGTTAATCTATCGTTTTTGTAAAATTCGACTAAAATTTCCAAGTTGTTTTAAACATTCTATATAAAGGCCTAAACAGAATAAACGCGAAACCAACGCGACGTAACGTCCGTCAAAAGTTAAATGTATGTAGTTGCAATACGATCAAACAGAATGAACGCTCGCAACGCGATCCCAACGTCGAACGTTGGCAAACTTAATGCGAAACGACCACTAGCAACTACAATTTGGTGATTTAATTTTTAAATCAATATAAGTAGGTAACATTATTTGTCATTTTTATAAGATACATTAAATATAACATGTAAAAATTTAAAAATAGTTCGAAATCATCCATTGTCTTTAATTTTAATAAGAATAAGCTAAGAGAATAAGTTAACACGTCAACAAATAACAACACTTATTTTAAGATTATGCAGGTTAGGCTGTGAGGTTAGGTTTTCGACGTCGCGTCGGTTTCGCGCTATTCTGTGCAGTATCGTTTCGAAAGCGTAACGTCAGCGTTTGACGGACGTTACGTAGCGTTGGTTTCGCGTTCATTCTGTTTATATAACGCATTTAGGTGGGTACAGTGCGAAAATCTCATTTACAGCAGTCAGAAACGAAAGAAAAGCGTTCAAAACGACTAACAAAGTTGAAAAATTAAATATCCATTATTACGAGTTTGATGAATTTTCAGATGAATTTTCTGATGAAAATACACAAGAATACGTCGAAAAAGCGATAGATTTCCAATACTGAATTATTTATTTTGTTGCTTGTAGCACATAACCTCGTGCATGCTCCCCATCTCTATGATCATCTCAGATATCATCACAATAAGAAACGTTCTGATTTGCATAAAATACTTAGTCCATGACGTAATTTAGATTGGTTTGTTTAGTCATTATCGACCATATACATTACAAGTGCGGCTTTCAAGCCGCACAGCCCTGACAATGTAATTTAAGAATAAAAGTGAAGTAGGTACTACTTTGTTAATAAACAAGGGGCAAACACAAAGAAAATTTTGGTATACAACCATGAGAATGTAGAGGAAATTTTCTGAAAAAGCATGGGAATTTTAAAAATGTACTATAGGAACCAGAAGGCTTGAGTGTTTGTTCCTGGTAAAACCTAACAAAACATAATATTAAGGAATGAAATGGAAAAATGACTTAACTTGTAGATTAGAGTTACAGACTTTAAATTTCAACAAAAAAAAACAAAGTCTCGAAAAGGTGAACAGAAGGAAGAGATCGAAACATCCTGATTAGCTTTCCTTTAATGAGTCGAACATCACACTACTACTCAATTTGGTCCGGTGTGTGTTAATTTATTTTGTTACAACTTCAATACCCAAATTGACTTCACGTCAATATAAATCTTACTTTTAGTTTTATGTTGAATTAAAGGCCACAAACAGTTACATCGTCCTTCTGAATCCCTCTACCGGATTACCTGTGGTAACGAATAGGAGAAAAACGATCACGCAGAACCTCGTGTTTTGTTTACTACTCAGAAGGCTTCCAGATTTATCTGGGGAGAATTACCATGAGAAGTTTGCTCGGGATTGTTAAAATAGGGTTGCAAAATATTGAATTTTTATTTGAGCAAGCAAAGAAAAAATGTTATTTTATCCATTCGGCATAACTGTGATTTGCAAAACCTCGTAGATGATGAAAAGCAAAATTTAGTTTGAAATTGTTTTCTAGTTGACTCGTAGATCGAGATAGCCGAATGGCTATAAAACCGAATACGATTAAATTAAGAATACTGCTGAAGTTGACCTAAATTATATCATGTCGAAATGATGAGGAGTTATCTGGGAAAGTTTATGACAAATCTCAAATGTAAGTTACTTAAAATAATAAACCGTTGCAAGTTTAAGTTATTTAAAGGTTACTTTGCGGATACATTTTTGAAATAAAAACTTTTTAATTATTTTGGTGCGTTTTTGCAAAATTGTAATGGATTATAGATGAGAGTTGTGAAGTGTAACCATAAAAAAGCATAACCTAACATCATCTTGAAGGTAGGCACTTATTGGAAAACCTTTTAGAATATTTAAATCTCTTTCGTTTTACACAAAACTATTTTTATGCATAGCTTGAACCGCTCACACGACGTTTGGAAAAACTCGATTATTGCAGTTCATTGGATTAGAAATGTTTCTGTTTTATTTATATTAATATGATATTTAAAAAAACGAATTGTTTAATTCCTCAACTAAATAAATTGATGACGACCACTGCATAATGCAAGTTTTAGTTCAATACTTTCGACCTGATTTCATAAATTTCTGAAATTATTCTTCTTTATTTAAATAAAACTTCAACATGAGTAAACTGTTGCATAATGTAAAACCTGCAAAATAATAGGCATCGACGGTTGAGCAACAAAATTCCCTAGTCAATTCCATTAAAGAAATGGACTTTTAAAACGTATAAGCAAGGTTAGCTGTTTTCTATTATGGCACTCGATTTAGAAGTTTGTTTAAAAGTCAACAATTATGTGCTATCTGCAATCCTCGTGTAATATTTTTTGTGATCGGAATATTTAAACGTAAGCTAAAACTAAATACATAATACATATGTATTACAAAAGCATTTTTCTACTTTGCTAAACTTCAAATCTTTATACATACCCACACAAGAAAATTATTCAATTTATATACAAAAGCAAATTGTAAACTTATACATAAAAGAAAATAATTCTTTTATGCAAAAAATAACGATGTGTATCGTTACGGCCTTATTTAAATCATTCTTGTATTTATTTTTGGCTACCACAATTACTTTTTTCTTATTTCATTTGTAATTGAAAACAAACAAATATCGTTTTATAAAATAAATACGACAAAAAAATAAATACAAACAATCACTTTTCTATTTTGCATATTTGAGTTCAATCTTTTAGATACGTAACCGGGTCAATCCGGTTAATAAAGTTTGTGGCGCCCCCTAACAAATTTTTATCAAAGTTTGAAGAATATTATTTTATTCCTTAGTGGTATGTATTTATTGCAAAGATTGCATGTTGTTTAGGGCTTTGTTGTTCTTCTACACTACAAGTTTACTATTTTGTTATTTACTATTTAACGAGTTTTATTTGTTGATATCAGACATAATAAAATGAACAAAATAAAAATATACAAAAACGAAAAACCAACGATTCTTTAATTGAAGCATATACTAATTAGTAGGTAATTATTGCTGTTTTCATAATAGCAAACGAGCAATTTTTCTGCATTTTTGCTTATTTTGTTCAAATATACAATTAGAACTCTTAATTACAATCAAATTTAACTGCAGATATGGAAGTACACAATGTGGAACAGCGTGATTGAGTGCTTTATTATATTTTTCTGCGTAATAAATTTTTTTGTGTATAGATATATTTTTAGTGCATTAAACTCAAAATAATCAAATTTACGCCTGGTATAAGATACTATACATACATAATATTATACGAGTATTACGTAGGTGCATCCAAGTTATCTGTTGACTTGTCATGCATAAAATTCAATCTACTTTATGCCGAACTAACATTATTATGTAGCGTATGTTCATAAAACTACATAGAAGACTTTCCTTATGATATTAAAAATACGTTTATAACGCACATAAAACGCCCGTTTGCAGTTAACCCATTTTTAATAAGTACTTTTAGTATATTACAAGGTTGTACTAACAAAACAAAAATTATGGACGTAATGTACGTATGGACAAAAGTTTGCAATTACCCAGCTACACAAAATTTTTGAATTAATAAATTTCCTTAACTCTAAGCTCATTTTATGTTGTTTGTTCTTAGTATTTTGTTTAAATTTAACTTTTAACTGCAAGAACAACGAGATCACACCGCGGTTGCCTATGAACTTAAGTAGAACGCACTGTAAAACCTTCCATTAAGTATTCTAAAATACAAGATGGCAGTTTTTTATGAAAGATTTTAATCAAGTAGGTCCCAACTATACCAGCTACATATTCAGCAGGATTTGCTTGAGAGTGATAATTGGCACATATCATATCTTTTAAACCTTGTATTAAAACTTCAGATTTTTTAAGTTGAAAAGTGAGAAGTTTTTCATAACATTGATACCCTGACCTTTTTCAATAGAAAGGCTACTAATTGCCATCAAGGTTTACTTAATCAAGGTAGCGCAAAGTGATAAAATTGTCAAATTAATTTTATTTAAATATATATAAAAAAATTACAACTTTCTTGCATTAAATTTAAAATAAATCGTATGAATAGTAGCAGAAATGAGACGTTAATTGTTTCAAAAATAAACAAACAGGAAGCAGCGTAAAATACATTATCGATTAGATTTTTTACTTGCCATTTTATTTATGTTCAATTTGTGCAGTAGTACATGGTTGCACAATCCATTATAACAAAAAAATGTTTTCCTATACTTCAGGTTACTTTAAACGACTCACGTAATTTTTCTGAAATTCTCAATTTACCCTCCAAAACTAAACATCAATTTTACGTCCAAAAGGGCATTTTGTTGAATTAGGTTTATATTTATGTAAAGTCTTAGTTTGATAAAGTGTTATAGTGTATTACAAAAATGAAAAATGGACTACACTTGTTCCACCTATTTTTGTTAATAACGTTAAAAAAATTTAAGTGCGACGATATTTCAACTAACGGCGATAATAACACGAATGTTCTAGCAGGATGGAAGAGAAAAGATTATGGTTTATATTTTCGCAAAAATCTTGTTTTGCGGCTAGCGGAAGCATACACAAGAGATAGCAATTATTTAGGGATTATGCTACACTAACCGCTTTAGAAATAATGCCAGGAGTTTCAACATCGCAACACTTACAAATTAAAAAAAATTTTGCCTCTAATGCAAACAGTTGAAACAAAATTTTTCGATTTAAAATTGTATATTTTAAATTGGTCAACTGGGGGATGAATAATGCAGAGAGCGTCAAAAGTTGCAAGAACTTGAAACGCGTGTGGAGATGCGAATTAATATTAATAAAGTAAATTGCTAAGGAATTCCATCCAGGAATAAACTGCTATAGGTGGATACGTAATTCATTGGTCCATGCGATAAAATAATCATTAACCCCATAATTTTTCTACAACACAAATCATTTTAAAGAGAATATCGAATGAAAAGCATCAATAAAACATATATTGGTCAACTTGAAACTAAAGAATCGACAGAAAATCAAGAATGATTTCAAATTTATTCTGTTACGTATTGTCAATTTATCTATGTTTATAGAGGACAGAATTTTATCCTTTAATATTTGATCATTTCATTTAATAACCCTGTCTCGTATGCCATTCATCTAGATCTTTTTTATTGCCTTAACGGGCTTCAATTTTTCAACTAAATCGTATTTATCAAAAAGTTTAAAAATATAAACTTTAAAAAAATAAATCAACATTTTTTTGATGAAAATGCGAATTTAAAAATCACTTCCTGCATCTAAATATTTTCGAAGAAAATCTCAACAACTTTAAATTTCCATTTATCGATTTTAATTTTTGTTTTATTATACTTTACTAATGCATTAAATTAGAGTAAAAAACAAGTAAAGCGTTTAAGAGTTTAGTGCCGGTGAAATAATTTAAAATGGTGGTTAGAAATTTAGATAAAGGACTAATATAAGAGCTTTATCTCTATTTTTACTTTTTAAGCTTTTGAATAGATTAGGCTTAATGGATGTTGTATTACAATTCTTTTATTATTTTTATAGTACTTCATCTTACGACGCCACGTATCAAAAAAAAACCTGATACAATTTTAAGCGGATATTAAAAATGTGATCATAAAAAATTAAAATTTAGCTTACGAGTTTAAGTAACGTCTCAAAAAGTTATTTATGTTTCATAGCACTTAACAAAATTTAATTTAGGTTTTATTGTTAGTTATGGTTTAGGTGACAGACTTGTCAATGTTTTACCCTAATAAATTATTATGAAATACAACTATAGATGATTATCGGAAATGCATTAGGAAGCTCCAAGTTCAAAATTAAGTTCTCTAACGAGTGATTTTATTGTAATAATTAGTGTAATTTTATTGGTAGCTGATGGTATAATGATAGGATGCCCTACCTTTAAAACAAACAAAATCAATACTAATTAGTTGCATAATGTGCAACAAAATCCAGCTTAACGTGGATTTAAGCCACGGTGCAAATAATTCTAAGTTTGTTAAGTACGTCGATGACTTTCAGACGCACAATTCTCCAAATCAAAAATCTACAGTATCTGATTCAACTAATAATTCTTGATAGACTGAGTAATTTAAAGTTTGATTCAACAATACAACATTAAACTACGTTTTTGTCAATTTTAAAAATAACTGCGTCCTTGACTTAGAACAAAACTTTGCAAAATGCATATTGAAGTGACATGTTAATAGATGTTAGAAGTTTACAATGCTGAAAGTTTAAATTTTGTGAGTAAACCAACTTTCTGGCTAACAAGCTCAGCTTAGCCATAAGTTTTGCTAGAAATTCCAAAGTAATTACACTTAAGTTTTTCGCAAGCTGGCCAATCTAACGTTTTGAACATTTAATGTAACCATTGCTTTTGTGGAGTTGGTTAAGCTACACGAGTGGAAAAATAGCATACAAATCAAGCCAAATTAAAGAAGTACAAAGCAAAGGAAGCGCAAAAATATGGAAATTTTCACATTTGTTTTGTTGACTGACAAATTTTTAAAATGCAACAGATTAATTTTAAACTGGATCTTAATTACTTAACATTTTTTCATCAAATGTTAGTTCAAAAATCTCGTTTTTAACTTTGCTAAAATGAAATAAATTCTGGCAAGGTTAGTAATACTTATTACGTGGTTTAGAAATTACCTACTTTACATAATCCTTTAAGAAAGCAAAAACTCTGTAGCTTTAACATCATTTTAACTGTGTTTTAACGTAACTGCCATTATTCCTATTATGTGACTGGAAAAGCATTAAATATTACATTGACTTTCAAATATTTTTTTTAAGTAGGTACACAAAATAAACTTCAAATGTTGTTCAAAGTTTTCAGACTGGCATTTTACAAATAATTGTCTGTTTTACCCAAAAACCTTGTAAACAATCATTTTCAATTTATTTTTCTAAATCTGATTTAATAAGTAGAAAACCTTCGCTGAATTCTTCCAATTTGAAGTGGCGCCCTAGTAAAAGTTGATAAAATCTCCCGACTAAAAAATGTATAAATTCTTAAGTTAACCAAATTTGTTAATCCATTATTGCTCAACGTTGATTAACTGAAGATTTTGTTTCCATAAGCTTTTAATGCAATTACTTTTTATATTCATCTGAAAATAACGAAAGGCCTAAAAGCTGTGTACCTATGCACGTAAACGTCGGTTCTAAAAATCGACGCTATTAAAACTAAGTAAAATGTTAACAATATGTAAATTTGTGAAGGTGTTTCCATAAAATGTAAGTAAAATTTAATGCTTGAAACGCGAATATAAAATATCATCTGAACTTACAATGAAATTTAAATCAAGCTTGAAGTATGAAAAATGAATATTCATGCATTACATTCCATCATAAAACAAATGGTTATCATGATAATGGATAAAAAAAAATTTATCTACTAATGGTTTTATCAAAATTCTGAGGAATACTTTACAGTTTTGAATAAAAACATTTAAATTGTTAACAAAAAGACTACAATTAAATTAATTTTAGATAAGGGAATCTTTAAGAATTGAAGAAAAACGAGATTATGCAGACTGATGTTCTAGCCATGCTCAGTAGAGTAAAAGCCCCACCACCGAGGGCGCTGGCGCTAGAAAGTTAAAATAATACAAAACAATCAGGACGACAAAATTGGATCTTCAACTGTTTAATGGGCGCCACCTGGAAATCAACTGACAATCTAACCTATCCGGAGATTTTCTTTAAAAATGTCTTAACTGAGATAAAAACATGAATTATAAATAAATCATCATTACTGATACGATACATCCTGTATATTACAGATGGAAGTATCGTTTATTAATTTTCTAAGTAACTTATTTTTACTTCCCTGAGGAATACTGTGTAAAACAAAAAAATTTGCATATTTACTCCGAGAAGTTAAACTTCGGTTTAAATAATGTTAAGTGTTATTAATCCTAAAGTTTATAAAACCTGATAGTTTGTTGTAACATAATTCGCAAAATTATTTTCAGGACTGTTTTAATTTAATATTAACTTTAAATGTCTCTATGGTCTCTTAGGTACGTACGTATGTATGTCACTTATGTGATATATTATAGATGTAGAAGAGGTAATATAATGTAGAAAGTATTAATGTCGGAACTTATAATTAATTTGTTAATTAAAATTTATTACCCGTGTAAAATGTAATAATTTTTTTAACCGTGGGAGATTTGATGAAAAGCTACAAGTAATGCGTTTCATTAGGATTTTGAGGTTAATTATCCTCAAGGAGTTCCTAACAATTGATATTGTTTTTTGCTTACCTGTCTACTTCACTCAAACAAGAAAGTGATTAACTGAGCAAAATAAAAATGTTCAATTTAAACTCGTTTGAAATTCGTACTTCTAAAATTGATTTAAATTGGGTTAACAGTTCATTGCGAATGTATCCTAACGTAAGACGAAAAAATATCAGATTGGTGGTTTCTTTTCATAAATTACATCAAAGTAAAACGAGTGAATAAATATGGTAACTAAATCTACAAAAAAAACTTACCACGTATACAGCTCCCAAAGGCATCACCAAACAAGCTACCATTAAATCGGCAACAGCAAGGGAAACAATTAGGTAGTTTGCAACATTTTGAAGGTTTCTTTCAATTAAAATAGCAGCAATAACAAAAACGTTACCTGAAAGTTAAAAAAAAACAAAAATTTAGTTTACAATAACAACATTTTTAAAATCTTTTTAAACTAAAATATCAGTAATATATAGGTACAAAATTTATATTTTTTTAAAAGCATTTTTATAAACAAAGTGTGGGTTACCTGCTACATTAGAACTATTTAAAACATTGAATATGTAGAAAATAAAATAATATTAATTAAATTTTATTTATTTTTGGCTCTTTTATTTTAAAACTAAAATTGTTATTTTAAATTTTCGAAACAAATTTAACTAAAACATTGAAATATTTATAATAATTTATTTTATAACTTTGCGATACAAAATTTAAAATTTCAATATCAGAATTGAATTTTATTTCGAGAAAACCTTATTTTTGTAATAGACTTTTGGAAGAGCATACTTTTATCATTGGGATTTTATAACACGAAATGCGCTCCGACTGACTTCCTTTCTGTGCAAGTAAAAATCCCAGACTCGATCAGATTAAAATGCATCCTCTTCGATGCACAGTTTGGTGCAGATTTATGGTCCATCGGATAATATGGTAAATGTAACAACTGTAAGCGTTCAAGTTTCTGGAACACCGGATGCTAAGCTAAGAAGGAAGCAAGTGATTTAATGTACGAAACTAAAATCTCTTGCATGCATAACGTACAAATACATGTTAAAAAAAGCCTGAGCTTATCTTAGTGGGCGGTGTCAGCTCAGCTTAATGATACAAACGGCAATCGAAACTTTCTTAGCACCAGAGCTGATTGATTTAAAATTCTCTTCCTTACTTGCCAAAACTAGAGTTAAAAAAACAGTCAAGTGGGACTTGGAATAACAACTGGATAATAATAATTATAATAATTTTATAAACAATAGCTAACAGCAGTCCATTTATTTTAAGAGGTCCGTGGTCAATACATAATCACTTTTGAATATACGACATTGCATAAATTATACGAATTAATTTTTGGCTCTTTCTATGCCGGTGGTTCTCAAAATCCAGATCTTAGATCCTGTTCAGCGAATTTCATCCAGTTGTTTTATGGAAGTTTTAATTGTCTTCACCCGAGCACTTAAGAAAGTTAACTTTTTATTTACATCAAGTTGTGTTTTAACTTCCCAGCCCCTTTCGTTATGGTACTCAATCACAGGGGAGATAATTTTTAGGTTGGTAAAAATTCTGATAAATCCAATTTTTTCAAATGTATAGCTTTGGCACAGATTAGTATACAGATAGCCAACCCTATTGTTAAAATGGTTAACACATTTTAACAATAAAATCATGTTAGTACTAGAGACGACCACCAGTTTTGTGACAGGACTGCTGTTAGCCATAAATTAGAGCAAAATGGGTTGATGAAGTTGTGGAGAATCTCGAGGTTATGTGAGTTAAAGAGTAGAGAAAGAAGTGCAAAAAGAAGGTTTAATTATGGAGAAAAGTAGTGAAAGAAGCCAAAACATGCACGAAACTATAAGTTGAAGAAAGAACAGACAATCAGGAGTTATCCACCTGAAGAAATGGATTGTAAAAACTTCCAATGAAAGTAGGCATATTTTTTAGAAATAGACGCTTTTATTATTATTACTGTCGGTAAGTCGACAGAAGAAAATTGTTAATTTTTTAAAAGTAATTGATCAAATACTAGAATTTTAGTACTTTTCCTGGTTTTTTATATTATATAACTTTTTTGCAATATAATTTTAGTTTTACAATTTGTTTTACTTTTGATCAGAACCGCGACGCCGTGTTTGATGTTCCAATCTCAGAAAATATATTTTTGTGTCCGTTAATAGAAGTAAACTTGAGGACGTACATTAATAAATTATGATACTATTTGAAATAATTATTTTATAGGTTTCACGTAATGCAATACCAACATAAATCAAAATAGTACTAAAATTTTTTAGAAACTGTGGTTTTCTAAAGAACTCCAGCTATTTTAGAATCTGAACATAAAACTTAAGTAAAAATTTATTTTTTTGTGATTAATACTAAATATTTTGCAAATATATTTAATATTTCATACAAATTTTAGGTGAACAGCCGATCAGTCACAATTTTTGCATTTCTTATTAAACTTAAGGCGCCTCTCTCGTAACTTAAAACGCAAGGTCTTGAACAAGTCAAAATTGTAGTGCTAATAATATAAAATCATTCAAAACATTTCAATATTTTAAGACTAAAACACGAAAAACACCTTAAAATTCAAATAAATTCCCTAGAAACCTAAATTTTGCTCTAAAAAAAAGAATTCAAAACCTGGCTTCTTTTAATGGTAGGTTAAAAAAAAGTCGGTCCATATCACATCCAAATATCCTTGGGGAGAAACATTCGCGCGTCCAAATGTCCTGCACCGGAGTTTTAATTAATAAAAGTCTGATTTGTATTCAATTTTCGAGCTTTTAAATTTAAAACGGTGGAATAGTTGGTTTACTACAACTAAAAAATAACATGAATAGGTGGATAAAATTTATTAACCGTCCTAGGTTGAACACTTTTGGTGTTGTACAGATCCTTCGAAAGATGAGCAGCGCAAAACCACATTATTGTAAATGATGTCAAAATTTTTTTGCATTCTGCGACATTCCAAATGTCAGTGTTGCACTTCCCGTTAGTTACATTTTAATTATTAACAGTAATTAAACAAAAACGACGTTTTTCCTTATTGTTAAAAATCAGAAAGACCTTTAACAAAATATTATTGTTTTAATTAAAACTTGATGGATTAACTTAGGGGTAAACTTTTCCACCTGGGACGAATTTTGGAGAACAACATTAGAACCAATTAATTATTGCAAAATTTAAATTAAAACTGAATTTTTGCTCTAAAAAGTGAAATATTGTTATTGTATCAAATTAATTTTGTAATATGAAAAGTTGTGAGAAGTTATAAAGTTGAGTATGAGTGCATAATTAAATTTAATCTCTTGGGCCACATCAATGGTACAACGAACAAATTTAAATAAGTATATCTTTAGCTATAAGCTCAAAAGTACAAGAACGTGCACAGTTTGCGATGAAAAGGAATTGTGGCAGACGGTTTTTGCTTAAAGCATCTCTGAAAAACTTCAATATACAGATAAGTCGACAGGTAACCGAGTATTTTAAATGAATATAAGAGAAAAGCTTTGGGAAAGATAATTTGAAAGCTCGTAAACTAACCTTCACCCCATCGATAAAATTATTTCGTACGTACCTATCTCATTTAAATTTTAGGAAATATTTCGTCATGTATAATTAGAAGTTTAAATAAATAAATGGAGCACTAAACTCTATTACATAGCAGCTTTTAAATTGTTAATTTATTGCTGTAAGCAAAATTAAATGTAATACAGGAGCAGGTACTGGCAAATCTAATAACAAATTACTCAAACAAATACATACATTTATCATGTAAATTACACCACTACTCTGCTACTTAATAATAATTTATATTAACAGCAAATTTTTCTTAAATTTAATATTTCGGTCGTTTAATGTTAAGTAAGATAAATATTATATGCATTTATGGCGCATTTTGAAATTTCACTGCAGCATTAATTTGGTAAAGATGTTGCGAAATATTAGGAAAAATACCTGGAGAAAATGAAGCAAGGTCCTTTAGCAAAGATGGTATAAAATTCCAATAAGCGAATAAAAGCTGATTACTTCAGTGAATGTCTAAGGAAAACTCGTTTTAAAAGAATCGAGTGTGGATCTTTGCTTTCTTTGCATTTTTCTCCTATACCATTTCGCGATATTATGTTTTACCAATATTATATTGGTGTTTGAAATTCTGAAAACTTGTGCAAACTGATTTTTTTTTAAATTCTAGAACTACCACTCTACTAATCCAGACAAAATGTTAAACTTTTTTACGTATATTATTCTTGCTTAAAAGCATTTCAGCTCTTGTACTGAAATTACTCTAAAATATTACTTTAGAGAAATTACGAAATAAATAATTAACACTAAAACTAATTTTGAAATGTGACAATTTCATACATCGTAAACTCCTTAAACATACTTACTAAAACATTGAAAGCGAAAACAGGAAAAGCAAACAAAACTTTAGTTTCGTAAGGAAATGAGTATAAAAAGTTTGTATTTTCCGAATTTATACTTAAATCTTTCAAAATTGAAACGAGGTTATGGGTAGTTAAACAGATCGGAAACCAAATACATAATTTGTCAAAAGAATATAAAAAATATCAGAATCATTATTAAAAATTTATGTTAAAAGAACTTAAAGCCACAAAGTAAGCAAATTATTGAAAAATGCAGCAGGTACATTTTATAACATTAAAATTTTTATGTCTGTTTTGGGTTAATTCAACTATTTAAAAAAAAAAATTTTGTGCTTTCTTAATTTAGTGCTTGTAATAATTAATATTAAGTTGAAAAGGGTACTTATTTTCTAAACTTCCATAAGGTTGTCTTATCAGATCTCTATTATATTCCTGAACTTTTGTCCTTTTTAATACTTGAATGCATTTTAAGGAAATCTTATTATTTTTTTTGTAATATTCAATTTTGTTATTTTAATTCAACTTTCTTTGCTATTTCTTTTCTTTTATTTATTTTAACCTATATATGGAGGGGTTGCAATGTTATAACGTGGTTTTAAATTTATTTTATTGTTTTACAATATTTTTATTTCGATTCTGGTGAAGTTTCTGCATCTGATTTCGCCGGTTCTATGCAGTTATTGTGTGGATTTAAACATCAAAATTTATTATAAAATTGTGTTCTCCAGATTTTGTACTAACTCTTGAATTGCTAATTTTTATTGACCCACTTTCAAGCTTCGTCTTAATTCATTTTAATTATATTATACCGTAAATAATTAACTTTTCCGTCTAGCGATTTCAGTGTTAATGTTCTTTATTATTTCTTCTTTTAAACCCCTTAAATGCAACCCCTATTTGGTTCAGCTCATCTCCACTGACGATTTATTTAATTACAATTGTTCTTTTAACTTTATTGATTTGTAAATATAAAAATTCTTTATAAAATGACGCCCGATCAACATCAACACGTAATTTCAATTTTAACCCTTATTGTCTGCACATCCCTTTCTATTTTAACAATTGCTGAAAATTTGAAGTTGAATTTTAAAATGGTTTTAACAAACAAGTTGTTTATAGTGAATCGATTGTTCGGTTTAGAGCAATTTTGACTTTGGAATCTTAATTATTGATTTCCTAAAACTCAGAACTTAAAGTTTTGGTTAACTTGGTCAATTAAAGTTAATCAGTAGAAACCTCAGAGATTTGTGAAAAGAAGTTCAGACTCTGAAAAAAACTAGGCAGGTTAGATTCTATCATATTTATATAGGAAACCCAAAAATAAGAGTGAAACCATCTAGAGAGATGTCAAAATCTGATGACAACCAGCTGGATCAGACAAACCTTTGATCAAAACCAGATAAAACTAATGACAACGATCTTCTAAACTACACCAAAGATAGATCTCAAAAACTGGAAGTTAACGAGTAAAATTTCTTTACGGCTCTTGGAGAGCAATTTGACCTTCAAAAATCTGGAATTGCAATTATAAGCACACATTTTTGGAGAAAATCAGTTTAAAATCAATCTCGTTATGATGTATTTAGAAGCGTAAAGGTAACAAATAAAAATTATAATAGCTCGAACTAACTTAGCTAATAGGAGATAATTAACACCAGTAAAAATACTGTCACGATCAGTTTGAATTCATTCTATTTAATCTATTATTCCAATTAATTTTCAATCATACTTTTACATCTTCAAGCTTATAGTGCGTTCCACTTAAAGCCCACGACGACCGCGCCGCGGTCGTGAAATTTAGCGTTCCATTTATAGACTTTTGCCAACGGGTGCTATGGTCGTTTTTTGTAGTGGAACGGCTTCGTGGGCTTTGTGAGCTAATTTAAATTTAAATTTTTATATTTTGATTTTTAAAACATAAATTAAATCACGTGTTGCTTTCTGCAGTGCAACGACGATAAATATTTACAGTGAATTACAATATTTGGTAAAACTTTTTGTAAAAAAATATATTTATGTATTTTAATTTGATAAATAAATTATTATAATTAGATAATTTACCGTTTATCACGTTCTGCATCAATTTTGGATACTATCACTTCAAATACTTCTTCAGTTTCGACATTAAAATATGATAACTTTTCAGTCTCCATGTTTGAATTTTAAATATTGCGCGCTTAAATATAAACGATCACGGTAACCCACCTTTTACAACGGGCGTCGTGGTCGTGGCGGGCTAGCAATCGGTGACTTCACGAATGACATTTTGAGCTCGACCGCGGCTTTAAGTGGAACATTTTAAAGTCGCCCATGGTCGACCGCGGTCGTCGTGGGCTTTAAGTGGAACGCACCCTTAGTGTCAGCTTCTACATTTAAATTTATTAAATTTAATTCCCTCCCCCATCGTTTTTCAATGAGATATATTTGATATAATTTTGAAAAATTGTTTCTGTTTTCTATTTATTAAGATATTGTGATAAAAAATATATACAAAAACACAGAAACCAAGATTAAGGTGGAAGCCGGAACGACCAGCCCAATACCAACTCCTAGCGGAATAAGACAAGGTGACTCACTCAGCCCAATACTGTTCAACTTTATTATAGACGAGATAATTAACTGCGTCTAAAAAACTAAGACAGGATTCAAAATGGGCCAAAGAGAAATCAACATCATCGGCTACGCTGACGATGCGGTTTTGATAGCGGATAACGAGGGCAACCTTCAAAGACTATAACACCAATTTGTCATTACAGCAAAAATATACAATATAGAGATATCCATAAAAAAAACGAAATGCTTAACAATATCCAAGGAGCCAATAAGATGACAATTGGAAATAAAAAGGAAAATAATAGAGCAGGTGATGATGTTCAAATATCTCGGAATAGAAATAACAAGCGCAATAGACATATATCGTGAAGTGCAGGAGAGCAGCGGTTTCGGGGTGTCTTCGTGACGTGTTCTAGCAAAATAAATATATGTCGATCAACAGTAAGATCAGAATATTTAAAATACCAGTAAGACCTGTGATAACATATGCAGCTGAGACAAGAGCGGAAACATCTAAAACACAGCAAAAGATAAAAACAACTGAAATGAGCAGGCTTAGAATAATAATTGGGAGAACACTTTTGGACAGGGTTCCGAGTCGAGAGATCCGACAACAATGCAACATAGAAGATATGGTAAAATTCAGAAAGACCTGCCGCAAGAAATGGAACGCGCATATAGACAGAATGAGAAACGAACGACTTCCAAAAATAGTAAGAGATGGTAAACCCACCGAAAGAAAATTCCCCACAAGACCGCCAAAACGATGGGCGGAAAGTTGGAAACTTCATCAATCACCCCCATAATCATAGTTTTTACACTAAATAATAAAAAAGTAAATTTACTTAATTTGATTTATCGCGCCTATAAATTAAGATATTTACGTATGATTAAGGTCAAAATGTAGCTAAATATTAGGTAACTTATGCTATCTGACCCTTTTTTGTAGGTTTACAAAAACTTTTTGTAAAAACCATTTTATTCTAAGAAAAAACATGTTTTTTACGTTTTTGGCTATTTGCACTGAGTTTCTGGGGTGATAGTACCAGCAAAATATCTGAAAAAAATTCTATGTTGTAGTTTTGAATCCAATAACTTTGAATTACTTAATGCAGATCATGGAACTGACCTGAAATAAACAAAAAAAATTTTAAATTGAAATGATTTCAGAAAAACACATTTTTTGTCCTAGTTGTGGCACAAGTGGGAAATCAAACGCAATTTTTAATACCAACTTCATTTTTTGTCATCATTTCGAACAAGAATTTTACACTCGCAATACGAAATTGTATAGGGGTCGCTACACCATTATTGTTATCCCACTACCCCCATTAAGCTATTTATTCAAATTATCTGTCAGTGTTCTTATAGAAAAATGTACGAAATAGCGTCACCAAAGTAAAAAAAGTACTAAATTTTTCGAGCTAGCACTAACTTTTATTTGAGGCTAAAAAGTAATGAAAAAATACACAATGTACTGACGGTGGCAACACTGAAGGTAGGTAAGAACTTCAAAGCTCTTTCTGGGGTATTAGATTTCACTCTGCAGTGATAATCCCTAAAATAACCGCAATTTTGTGATTTTATAAAGTTAAGTTGGCCCTGTTCTCAGTGAAACTTCATTAATTTGTGTGCAATAATTTAAGAAAATATTCATGGCTCTACAACACAGGATAAACAAAGCCATGGTGGTAAAGACCGAATTACAAGTTAGAAATTTTTCTTCTGCCGACTAAGCGATAGAGTAAAATAATAGTTTTATATTTAATTCTAAACTCAGGGCATTCATAAATTTGGGAGTGACAGGAATTTTAATCTATGTCTATTAAAGGCGCAATTTGCCTCGTGGCTGGCACCACCAGCTGCCAATGCAAGGGGCGGGGTTTAAATCCTGAAAAAGTCAAAGTTTCTTCTCATGATAACCTGGTCCCCTGAGTTGATGAATTGCCACCATTAAAAAAAGAGGGTTATAGGCACATATGAAGGTCAGCCTAGCAGACTCAGAGAACCTGATGTTGAACTAACCAAATGAACTAAATGAAATGAAAAACCAAGCGAACTAATCAATCATTGCTTTATACTGACTCAATATCTGCATTGACGTTTTTTTGTGTGTGTATTTTATACCAATAATCTTGAGATTAATTAAATCGAAAGAACCCCATTTTTTAATGTAAACGATCCCTTTGCTTGAATAATTAATTCCAACCAATAATAAATGAATATTTTAACGCAATTAAATATTTTAATAATCTTCTCAAGAAATGAAACGAGTGTAACTTTTAATAAACTTAACCAACAGTTATAAGAAAGCTAAAAATGTTAATTTGAAAAGTACGGCTTGTTTGTCCAAACAAAAAAGAAAAATAAGTTTTCCTCGAATCTACATAAACAGTGAAACCAACTTTTAATGTTTACAGTTCCATAGGGTAAGTGGAAGACATTTCTTTAACTTGAAATATAACAATAAAGACAACCCTATATAAATATAAAAATATAGAACGACGTTTTCTTTAGAAAAACAGTTGGTTTATCGCAAAAATGTTTAAGTACAAAATTAATGGTTGAAACTTCGATAAGGGATGCTAAAAAAGTAGGTAACTCAAACGGTGTTAAATTTATGACTTTAGGAAATTGATATTTCTTACATAAATCAAATAATGCACTGCCTATGTCGTTTTTGTAAAGAAAAATATTTATTAAACTGGAATAAGAAGCGTCGTGTGGAAATATAAACTTATACGGTCTACAACTGCGGTTTAAATTATTATAATATGTAACATTAACATAAAAAAACCTTATCACGCTTGCACAGTCTTAATTACAAAACTTTTTTTGCATACATAAAATAAAGTAAATAATTTTAAAAATGGAATAAATGTGCACATTTCACAACTCGCGCTGAAATAATGTAGCCACATTGAAATGTTTTCTTCAAAATTACAACGCTAATTTGGTTTTAAAAGTCTCGTTGAGTAACAGGAACAGGGAAGCAACATTTGTAAACTACCGGGAAGCCCCTAATAGAATAATCAATTTATTTGACAAAAAATATTTCCGAGTTTAAAGCAGAAAATTGAAATTTGGTAGGAATTAAAGTTTTATTTACTGAGCAAATATATGTACAATCAACTGTAGAAAATAGGGCAAAAATGTTGCTTTCAGCTGGGATAGTAAAAAATTCCAATAAGTGAATAAGTGCTGATTACTTCAACGAATGTCTGAGGAAAATTCGTTTTAAAAGGATCGAGTGCAGATGTTTGCTTTCTCTGCATTTATTCTCGTCTACCTTCCACAGTATTATGCAGTTAATTTTATTTTGTATTATTCAACAAACTTTATTATGCTTTACGATCATCGTATTATCGTATTTTTATATTGAAGGTTCCATTCTGTTAATTAGGAAACGTACCCTATTAAATCTTGGATCCAACAATATAAAATAGAACTTAAGAGCTACTTTAGAGAATCTTGTAGAATAAAGAAACACTTACCAATAACAGTAATGAGAATCATAAGACCAAGAAGAACAGATAAAATTCCCATTAAGATAATATCCGCCAAAGGTTCCCTTGCTTCTTCTATGAAAGTGTTGTTGGATGTGCCGTTGACACGAGTGTCGTTCAACAAACTTATACATGTTCCGTTGAACAAGGTGCAATTTATATCCAGAAATTCTTCTGGAGATAACGCACCCTGCCATGACGTCGGAAAATTGTAGGTATCTGAAAAGAAGACATATCACTTGCTAATATAAAAGGCTTTCTTTTTACAAATATGCTACCGTTTATTATACCTTTATTATAAATGATACAAACATAGTAGACAAGCAAAAATTTAGATCCTAAGTAAATTTAAAGTGACATTTTGATATTTTAATATTCAAAAAAGGCGTTCAATATACCTACATGACAAACATTTTCCTTAAATGTTAGAACATAATTTAAGTAAACACAAATTTCCATCCTTAATTATGTCATTCACATTTCTATTGATGATTAAGGTTTTCCTCGTCGATAAACTTCGATTCTCATATTCTTAAAATTAAAATAGCGGTGTTTTAGAACTTAGTGCTCTTGGCACGTACTACTGCCAGTTGGCTGCCAAATATGTGTAAAAGTAAATACTCAAAAAGTGCTATTTCATCGTTTTTCACATTTCACTTCTGAATTCGATGGTCTCATCATTAAAAAATAGAAATGTAGTGCAAATTTCGTCCTCTCAGGATCTTCCAATAAATTTATTTTTGATACAATTTTGGCTACTTGTACAACCGTCGAGTGCAAATAACACTTACATGGAACTTTAGTGCTCATTTAATGGTTTTCTATCAGATGATGAGCACTTAAAGTAGATAAATGTATCATCAACAATTGCAAGTGTTTTGCACCCTGCCTTTTTTCAGTAATTTATCGATAAAACTTTATTCCGCAATTAGACAACTTTTTGTGTTTTTATTTCTACAAATAGGGGGCTCGCCGGAATTGCAAACTAAAAATCTGATAGTGTGTAATTAATTAACTAATAAGCAATTCTAAAAAATAAATTCATGATGATTTTATATCTACAAATGGGGGGCTCGTCCAGGATTTAAAAATCAAAATCAAATAGTGCTTAATTAGTTAACTAATTAGCTAAACAGTAACAAACAATACAGCAGTAATTAAATAGTAAGTATAAGATCGATTAAATTCCTTATTATTAGAAACATTGGTTTTGTTTATTTTAGATTAGAGTTTATGCTAAACAAGCGACAGCTTTTCCGATTTCCTATGGCGGACACTTCCTGTTCTGATAACCAAACATCCGTCACGTCAGAACTTTAAAAGATATACTTGAATATACCCTACTTGAACAAAACAATGTAATATACAGAGGAAAACTAGTCTGAAATCTTAACCTCTCAGAATTGATACAACCGGACCAAGTACCACCAAAATATTTTTACCTATTGTATTTTTGGTATTTTGCCAATTTAAAAATATACCTACTGTGCATGTAATATTAAGTTTTCAAAATAAATTTAAAACTTTCTTGAGAAATTGAATAATAACAATTTCAGTCGATTTCAAATAGATGACATTTATATTATCCTGCGGTCCTGGCTTATTGCATTGCCATGGAGAAACATTCATTATTATTCTCAAGACAATTTTTTACTACTCTTGGTAAAATAATTTTTGGTTTATACTTATTCTTCTTTTTACCACAGTGGATTTTCAGAAAAATCTGTATGCTGCTGCATAACTTTTTACTTTCTATTTATTAAATATACTTGTTCTGTATTTTATTGGTTCAATTTCAGTATATGACATAACAAAAGTTACTGTCACAAAAAATAATTTCAGTTGCTAAATTTGATCTGGATTACAGCACAGTTTTTGTTACCTAAACAAACGGCTCGAGAGCCGGCCAAGGACCAATTCAATTTGGTTTTCTATTCGGTTTATATCTGCAAAATCATCAATTTCTGAGTTAATTATAATATTATACTGCTATTTAATAAATAATTTATTTCTAAATGTACATAGTAAAAATGTCTATCCATCAAAAATACAATAATAAATAATTAGTAACAATATCATTTTGTTCAGTCAATATGAAGGCTTTTAACGTAATTATTCATCCGTTCAGCAAAATTCGCTCTTTTAAATTTTATTGGGTAATTAGGTTTAAAATTCATACAGATAGTTTACCGTTTGACAAGTAATTAAATTTAAAAGAAAAAAGTTACTTGGTTGAATTAATAAAATGTTTTTCAGCTCAGTTCACACGAAACTTTCAGTTTTTTACTATCCAAAATTTAATTAAGATTGCTGATTAATTGGATATTAAACTTCTATATTTAGAAAAATATTGTGTTGAGGCCAAAGATATTCTGATAAAGTCATGTCCAAAAATGTGATTTAAAAGTTTGTAATCTTGAACTGGTATTGGGGGTTGATGACTTAAAAATCAAAATTTACAGATGAGGAATTGATCAATCCATATTTGCTTCTATAAGCCTAAATACTCCGAATTCTCAGGAATTCCACTTTCTAGTTGAAGCTGAAAACACAATTTTGGCTGTATAAGTCTATAGCTAGTGCTAATTTGTGTCCTGAAGAGGGCCAAATACTTTAGCTAGTCTTCCACGTTCATCAAGGTATGCATTTAGGCAGTGACACTAAATTTGTCTTTTTCTGCTGAAAACTTTCAAACCGTATTCACTGTGAATGAGATACTAATTTCAGGAATCAAACCTCGTTCATATTATGTTCACAACCTCGTTTTACGAATGCTTAACAGAAAAAAAGGTGTACTTAAAAGTAGAACAATTTGTGCCTAGATTGTCTACAAGTACAAATTGGGTGAAAATTAGGTACAATTGTACTTAATTTTAGTCAAATTCAGTCATCTCTAGCGCAATTGTACTATTTTATAGCACAAATTGTGCTAAATTTTTTACACAATTTGTACCTGTAGACAATCTAGGCACAAATTGTTCTACTTTTAAGTACACATTTTTTTCTGTCTTGGCAACGTAAATTTACAATTTTGTTGTGTATCAATTCTGAAATAGGTTGGAATAATTAAAAACTATTTACGCGTTCGTCGTCAAGACTTTTAAATGAGTAAAACCGGGTTTATATTAGTTTCATCCCTTCTAGATGACCTAATTGATTAATAATATTTTTTTCAACAAAAAATGCAGTAAATAAATTTATCAGTTTGGCTAAACCTCTGCTTTATGAAGCAAAAACGAGTAAAATATTATGTAGTCAAGTCTTGAAGTCAATCTCAAAGTTATATGCGCAGTTTTATAAAATTTAAAATTTTTCTTGCTATATAAAAAAAGTTTAGTTTGCCTAATTTAAAATATTCAGAAATTTGATTCTGTACTAAATCAACTTATAAATACAAAAATTGAAAAAGGAGCTTCTTGAAAATCGTGGTTTATTAGTAGCATCTCGAACTGTTTTCTAGGATTATTTTGCACTAATGGAATTTTAGTGTGGGAGCATTTACATAAGTATTAGTGAAAAATAAAATTAACTGACTTTTAAGGCTACATTTATTCTCTTTTAAGTTAATGCAGTGCGGTATTACCTACATTAAGTGGAATTTAATCAGTGCATTTGAAAAGGTAAAGAACGATGGATTTGGGAACAACGCAAACCTGCCGAAGATGTTAAGACCTTGAATTTGAATTATCCAATGTTTTTAGATAACCTATTTTGCAGGTTTTTGCAAAAAGAACCATTCACACAACACCAAAGTTTACTAAAATGTAAAAATACTTTACATCGTTGAATACTTTTCGTTTAAGCTGATAACAAACTTATTTAATTTTATCACTGCTTCATACATTAAAAAAAACTGAAATAAATCAAAGATTTCAAAAGCTTACTGTAGTTTGTCAAAATGTGAAAAGAACCAATTTAACTGATCATTTAGAAAGAAATCCATTAAAATCTAAAAAGTACTTCGAGTTTGCAATTTAATCTAACATAAAGCTAACTTTGAGTAATTGAAATCACCTAGACATCAATGGATATTACGAGAGTATGCAATTAAAGTTTCAATAAAACTGCAACGCCATTACACTATCTTATTACGAGCTGCGATTGAAGTTTAAACCATACACTTTTAAGAGTTTATGTGTAATAGAGAGTTTGAATTTGCGGTTTATTTTTGTTTTTCTCGGAAGCGACATCAAATAATTTAATTTTAAAAATGAATTTGCAAAACTTGGTTGATTAAAATTTAGTATTTTGTAATACACAACGAAAAACTTTTAGTAATTACGAAGTGAAGTTAGTAAGTTGTTGAAAGTTAAACCAGCATGAAAATTTATCAAATAGTGATGTAGTTAAAGTGATTAAAAAAAACTAGAATTTTAATAATATTGGAGGTTTAATCCATCAAGGAAGGAATAATAAGAACTTTAATAACGTAGCAAATATTCATTACTAATATATTAATTAAACAGCTTTATTTGCAGATTCTGATAGTCGGTTAGAGTTTATACCCTACAAAGTGATATATGAATCTGATATCAAGAGGAATTGCTGCAGAAAGTCTCAAAGAACTTGTGAATTGCTTACGAGATAAATGACATATCTAACAGCTCACGAGAGTCAGGTGGATCATCAAGGCTATTAAAAAATATTTAGATAGCGAAACTACTCACTTTGAAAAATTTATATCAACCTTAATTCCAAACAACAGGTAGAAAATGCCATAATTAAGATAAACCCAATCACTTTGAAATAAAAAAGTTTAGATGTGGATCACAGGGACCTATAGAAACAGTCAGAAAGAAAACCAAATTTTTTAGAAATAATTAAACTATAACTTTTGAAAATCCATCAACAGCAGATTATGTTCGTCTATGTCGTTTGTTATATTATTTCAAAGAGACCTTTTAAAAGTTTACATCAACCCTTAGACATATTTGAGATCTAACAAAATTAACCCACCTGTCTGCCCTTGATGGATTTGCAAAGTGATAATCTTGTTTTTGCTTAATTAAATTTAAAGCTGCTGCAAAACGTTGCGTATTATTAATGAATTTACCCCATCCCAGTTTCCAAAGTTTGATATCCACTGTAATGTTCAACTGTTAATAGGTGGTTTTGAATTTTGATTTAAACTACCCTGGTATTTGAAAAGCGTTCAGATAAACCCTAAAATTTATAGGTGAAGGGTTGTTCATACGTAAATTTTACGAGTCATTAGTTTGGCCATAATTTCGACTAAAGTTACAATTTTGTATTAATAAAAATTATTTTACAGGGCAGTTATCATAAACTGTTATTATAATTAATACCTACCATTAAGAAAAATAGGTTAACACTTTTGTAATTTAAAGCGGAAATTACGAACTCTGCAAAGTGATTTTATATAGCAAATAATGGCACGAATATTTTTTAAATTAAAAGTACTTGTTTAATTTTACTAATTAACTAATAATTTATAATTTATATTGTTTAAGTAACTCGACTAATATTTTATGAAACATTTTATCAACAAGACCGTAATTAATGCATAATATGTAATTTTAATATTCGATTGCATAATTAAAATGTTTTAACCCAGATTACAATGTTAATGCAGTACGTAAATCTTTTTAATAATTTATTAAATTATTGTTACTGGCTTACCTTCAGAGGACGAGGTTGCTGCCGGCAAAATAATGTCATTCACATAAAACTTGGTGGCAGTTTTACCTCTTGTTTCCTTGAGGGTATTCAGTGTTGACATGGCCACTTTCAACTCAAATGGCGAAAAATATTGAGTTATATAAACTCTTCCCTCTGAAATATAAACAAAGAGTTACAATTTTGCGAGATTATTGTTAAAGGGGTAAAAAATTAATTAAATTATTTAAAAAACAACCATTTAACATTCAGTTACTTGGCAAAACGTACAATTTTGTAATAATAATTATTAAAAACTTTCGATAGGTTAAACCATCGTTTATCGAATTTGTCCTTAATGAGGATAGTTTAAAATTGGAAAACAAAATTGGAACAACGATTTTTCTTAAAAACAAAGACTGCAAGTAATCAATCATGTTACTGTTTAAACTTGCGCTGCATTGAAAAAATTTAGAGATAAAAGTAAAGTTAGGAAAACAAATTTCTAGAAGGATAAAATATTTTTTTTAATGTACCTATTATTTGACAAAGTTTCTTATAGTAAAAATTTCGTTCCATTATTTTATTCAAATTGGTGTTGGAGAAACTAAACTAATTTAGATTTTAATAAGAAAAAGTCTTTTAAAGTTGATAGACAATAGTCACCCTTTTATGAGTTTAAATTATTAGAACAAAGAGATTTTCATACTTCTGATTTTCCATTTATTTTCTAATTAACTCAACTATGGTTGTGCAAGTCGGTCATGACTTTAGATAAACGAAATTGCATTTTTAATAAAGAGGTTTGAATATCGTGAAACTTAGCGTCATTACCTTCTTCCTGGTTCTGTACTATAAAATTATATTATCTAGGACAGGATTATCCTTAGAAAACTGATTTGTAAAAAATTTTAAGAATAACATGAACCAATCAACTGTTGTTGTTTGCATTACTATCCTACAAAAACCTTCAAAGTTAGTTTATATAATTTACAAGGTATTTGGTATGAGAGAGCAGTCAAAAGCGCCACTGCCATCGCTTAACCTTACATTAACTTTTTAAATTTTGATCACAAGATCTTTTCATTTTAGTCCTTGTATAACCATTGTCATCTCCAAAGCAATACAACAATAATAATAAGGTATTGTTTTATAAACTGAAATTTGAGTCAAATTTGAATCTAATAAATGTAAATTTTGATGGTACTATAAACACCTAAGGAATTAAACCAACTAATGTATGACACTCTTTACCATTTCAATGCAAAATATATTCATGAGATGATTAATTGGGTTTAGATAGTGTTTCCTAGCTGATAATTTATCAAAGTCCTATATTATCTTAGGGTTTGTATTCATAAATCAACGGATAATTTCATCTTGCCTTAAAGTAACTACGACGACGTCTTGTTCCAAAACTAACTTCACTTTTACCACTACATTTTCTGGTAATGTGAACCGCCGATAATTAAATATCCTAAAAGTGAATTCCATTTCGAGCACTTTGATATTGAAATTTATCCTAAATATTTATTTTTCGATTTCGAAAGTGCTTAAAATTAATTTAAATTTAGATTTAAATTGCTTTAACATTTCAGCTAAGTTTTTTTTTCGAAATATTACACTGTGTTAGCAGCACGAAATACGAAAAATTAAACATTATTTTTTTATTTCATACAAATCATGCAAAACATCTGACCATTTCTTGCAGCCGGTGTTGGAAATTGCTAGATTTTGTGAATTTTTAGCTGCAAATCTAAATACTATCAATTTTAAAGTTATTTTGTATAATAAAGTTCTCGAAAGAATACAAATTTTAAGGAATTAAAAATTAAAACAATGACCAAAAAATTAAGCACAATAATAATAGATTTATAAATAATTAAATTTGTTCCATTTTGATGAAAATTTACTTATAACAATAATCTTGTTTCCCACAATTTGAAATTATTAAATTTATTATATCATGTCATCACCAACGCTGCAAGAGCGATTACTTCCAAAAGGTGACAAGCCGCCCCCTAGGCAGCATATTGAGCATTCCTCATGAACACCCTTATTTATTGAAATAACACGTTAATTATTTCTTTCTGTAAACCATCAAAACTCAAAATAACCATTTTAATAAGTATTCAAGTTTAATTACTCAATTTTACAATTTAAATTAATTTCCCTCAGGTTTTATTTATATAGCAGTGTTTGTTATATATCTTTGTTGTAAGTCAAATTCACGATCCAAGGGTTTTTACATAAAGTCGTATACATTCAACAAAAGGACCACTAACACATTTCATTATGAAATAATTAACAAAGATTGCTTTGTACATTAGATAACTAAATATTGTCAACCTGCAGAATAACATTTTCCTGAGGTCTTCACTAAACTCCTAAAAATTATAAACATTTAACTAAAATGTTATTCAAATAAAATGAATTTTAGAATTTTATCAAATAATAATAATAAAGTAAGGACATTTTAAAGTCTTTAAAAAGCAAATATTTTAAGCCGATCGTTTACTGAGCTAAAAAAAAATTTCCCTATGTACCTACATCTTATGGATAAAGTGTCTCATGCTCCGTATAGTATTAGTACCTACTATCCATTTAAAATTTTGGGTTGCTAATTTTTTACTGCACATTTAGTAGCATATTTAGTAATTTTTTACTGTACGAACTTCCCAGCACTAGGCATTACCATTAACCACAATGAATAATTGAGTTTGCTTAAAGCATCCACGATATAAGGTTTTCTTTCATTAAATTTTTTTTCTCCTTTTATGGATATAGTTTTTCATGTAGCAATCTATCTTTAAAGTTTTCATCTTAAGATTTCACCCTCTGAAAATTTGAGTGATGGTATTTGCGTTTAATTACAAAAATAATACAAATGCAACGAAAGTCAATAATCGTTAAGCCAAATTGCTCAGTTATTTTTCGGACTTATTAGTTCTCATTAGCACCGTTAGCCTTTAATTATATTAAAAAAGTTTAAACTGTCTCTTTTACAAAATGAAAACTAATTTAAATTAAACTCCAGTCGTCAATCTATTTAAGCTGGAAGTCGTTTTAATTAAAAATACAATGTAACCACATAGAACAATTACTGCTTAATTAGTTAATTATGGTACCTTTTAAAAAAGCAGAAAAATAATAAAGTCGATGGTAATGAAATATAGAACAGGAACTATGTAAGAGAGCGAACAATTCATAAAAGTAAAATTGACTACTTTAGTTGATAGAGGTCATGACAAGGATTTGAACCGACAGAAATACAATGAATAATGGATTAAACCATGCTGCTCGAAAAAATAAATTAAAAGCAGATGTAAGCTTTGATAACTTAAAGTTTGTAATTAACTTTTTTAAAAACTTTTAAAAATGATATCTTTTAAAAGAGGTGGGTACTTTACCCGATCTATGATAGCTATGAATTCTTAAATTATGCTATTTGTACCTACTAGAAAACTTTGATTTCCATTACTATAACAAAATTATCACAGTTTTGCCCCATTTCCTTCGTTCCTTTTAGTTTTTGTGTTTAGGAAGAAACGCCCGCAACTTCAAGTAGGTATACGATTGCTTCTTCGAATGTACAATTAAACATTCTATCTCAAAATAAATTGATTTAAAACATAAAATTTAATTTTCGTTATACATAATTTAAATATTTTTGTTCCAGATTCATTCGATCTAAATCGAACAGGCTTCTTTACGACTTTCCATTAGTGCCACTTGCTGAATTCTCTCCGAGCGCCGTTGTGTATTATTTATAAAACATCGTGCATATTGCATATATAAAAGTTTAAACGGGAAAATATAAAAATGAAACGAGCGTAACAATAGATGTAAAATTTTGTTTATAAAAACTGGAGTCACTATGTTTCTTCTGTGTCTGATCTAGAGATTTTAATTAAGTGTTGATTGAATTCATAATTGAAATCAAACTTAAACAGTTTTTTGAATTACTAATTTTAACCGGAATATTTTAATTAATTAATTAATTCAATAAAAGAATAGTATACGTTGCCTAAAAAACCGCAAAGTTTGGAAGCGAGGCAGCAGGGACCACCTCATGGGTTCTTTGATAAACTTCAGGTGTGGATTATCCTGCTTAACATCGTCCTTAAAGAGCTCAGAACTCGGTTTTTAGAGAGTGGCGTATGCAGAGTTCAGAGATTAATAGAAAAGTGTCTTGGGATTATTTCTTCGTGGGAGGATAAAGTCGTCGTCAAAGACCGTCTAGATGTTCCTAAATAGCTCCACAATTTTAATAAGATTTTGACTAAGATAAGACTAAGATTTCAAAGCCCCTCCTGCTTTAAACGGTCTGTATGATAATCTAAGTCGGATAGTGAAAGACGAAAAAGTTTGTCATTAGCTATAAGGCTATGATCTAAAGGTTTGGTAAGCCCACCTGACCCGTTAACTGGGGTACCAATGCCGGAAATGCAAACCCTCATTTTAAAAAACATGATTGAATGTTATCAGTGTTACCAGTGTTGCTCTATAGTAAATGATACTAGTTGAACGGTTAAACGTGTTAAATTTGTAATGGTTGTGGTTTTTCATTCTAAAGGCTAACAAGAGAAGAAGCCTAGATTCTACCAACTCTTGCTCTTTGTTTCACGTGTGAGTTGCGTAAAGATCCACTCGGGTTGATCAGAAAGTGAATCAGCTGGCACTTAAAGTGGATGAAATCTTGCAATTGAATCTGAAAGGGTAAGTATCACTGATCAAGTGTTATCTCGATCTCTACTCCTGTGGACCTTGTTTAACATTAAAAATAAAGTTATGAAGTAGATACAAGCATCTGATTTGTTGATAATCCTCCGCAATGAATCAGAAGACCAAACAACTGTTGGCATTATATAATGTCAAATTCTACGTAAATGAGGATAAAGATCAAATGATCTCATTAGTTAAAAATGTATATAATTTAACCAGAACTGCATTTAATCTTCTCACCCTAAAAAGTATTTTTTTAGTTCGTCACAGTGTTGTTCAACCTTAAATTAAGTCTTGTTAAAATAACCTACTCAAATTGTATCATGTTAGAGAAAGGAATTTACATTTAAGATAACAAAACATACCTTCTGTTGATTTTTGTGACCGGGGGGTTTGGGGGTATGGAATACCTTCCAATTATAGAAGAAGTTACCCGGTTTAAGTTTACCAATCACTCACTCACAGTTATAAGGTCCAAATATACATTTTGAACTTGGATACGCCTTTGAAATTGTGAACTAGTGCTCTCAAAATTTAAGAGACTAATTTATTGCTAGAAAGTTCTCTTCCCGAGTGAGGTCAAACAACCGTGTCATATACATATAACACATTCTCACAATAAAATCGAATTTTGAGTAATTTCATGAATCTAGCACTACACACGAAAAAGCGACTGGAAACCGCTTATGATAACATGTAACAAGTAAAATAATAGACCTTCAAAATAAAATGATGAAAAGTGATGATGATCTTGGTCTATTATTTAAAAAACTTTTGCACCATTTCAATTTTTAATTCAGAAAGCATCAATTGCAGTTCCGATTAGTCAGAACTTCCAGCCTTTTGACTGCTCATCTAGAAAGTTGCACGAAGTTGAATACTGAGCAGCATCGCTAAGTTATCCAGGATAGTTAAAGTGGAACTTTAAATTGATACTTTTTGATTTAAAGCTTAACTCCCAATCCGACTTGCAGTCGGTGGGCTTCAAAACGTCATTTTTGTAATGAAATGGATTTGTTCTCACATCTAATTTTTTGTACAATCTTGTACAGAGCTGTATCTATTTTATAATTTGTGAACTTACAATATTATGAGGTTAGCACACTTTTTTGTTGGTAATAAATGAAAGAATCAATCAGAGGCTTTGAATAATAAGGCAAAAAGGAACTTTCTAAAAGTAAATTATTGTACTGCTAAATTTGAATTTTGTTATCAAAATCATTAGAAGTCAAGTTAAACTATCAAATTTGGGAAATGCTAATTCAAAATTATAAAGTGTTATTCAAATGAAAAATTAATATTACCGCAGCATAAGGGTGCTAATTCAGTATTAACCTAATACTTCATTTATGGCTAAAAGAAATTCAGTTTTATTTTATAAACTGGACCTTCGAAATACTGCCAATAAGTTAATGATTATTAAAGATCCTAGAAGAAATTTCACGAATTGGAAAACACTTGAAAAATAATAATAAATTAAATTTTTTACGAATCTCCGATTTAGAAAAAAGTTAACGTTGATTAATGTAAAAAAAATTTAAAAAAAAAGTTTTAAAGAAAATTAAGTTAAAAATCAGTTTGGGTCATTGGTAGTAAAAAGTTTATTTCCACCTGAGACGAGTGTAATTGCATCTCAATCTGGATGTGCTTAGAGCGTCCGAATTGACAAGTATGGCACTGAATGTCTGCACAGAAGAAACTTTTGGCATAACCGCACGATAAACAGAAGCATCTCCAGAAATCGCGAGTTTCACTTTAGGGTAGAAACTACCTCAATACGATTGAAATCATGAATGCATACAAAAGATCAAAGGGTAGCAATTCTAGATTTCCGACTAGAAAACATCCAAAGCGGAAGCGATAGGTATTTTTTGCTTTGATGTTATCCACACTTGAACTATCGAAATATTCGGTTCAAATTTAAAATTAATATTTACTAATATCCCACTTGATGAATTCGTTTAATCGTATACCTAAGTTTCATAATAATTTTATTACGAAATTGAATTTTGTTTTAGTTTGAAAGTTAAAGAGAAAGAGAAGCAAGTCAATATTTTACCGTTAAATCATGTGTCGATATTTTCGATGCCACTGTAATCATAAACAATGGCCATTTCCATTTTTATAGAAAGAGTTTGCCGTTTCTACTGCTGCTTTGTTGTTTCCACTAAATTTAAATTTATCTATGTGACGATAGGCAAGCTATAATATTGCTAGAAATACAAATAAAATCATGTTTATCTTTAAATTTTACACATTTACAGAATAACCATTGGCATTTATCGATTTAATAAATTTGCTGATGTGCTGATGTGTTCTATTTTATCGCATGTTTATGAACTAAAGCGTACTAAGTCGATTAGGGGAAGTACCTAATGAGATAATTTCCAGTAAATTGTTAAATTACAAGATTGAAATACGACATTCCTTTGAAATTATTACCTTTTAAGTATAATAGTGTATTTTTGAAGATTTACTTTGCTTCTGTCGAACGAATAAACGTTCTCAACTCTGAATATTCCCTCTACATTTTGCGTTCATGATTTACCTAAACCACTTCAGTACGTCCTGTTATCATCATTATGAATAATTTCTTAAAAAATTATGCATTTTATGTTTTGTTACCCTAGCAATGGGCAGTATTAATTAAATGTTAAAATCGAGAACCCATGCTTAATTACGCGTTTTTAATTAAGGTAAATTATTAATTACGTAGGTTTAAATTACTACCACTAAATTTGCAGAGGGCTTATTCCAATTAATAAAAGTTTTATGGTATATCTCCAAGGAAGGAAAAATAAATTACTAAAAATCTTAAGTTTAAGTTATTCCCTCTGAGGAAAATACCTAGAATAAAGTTTACTTAAATAATGTAAGGATACATTTCCACGTTAAAGTTCTCCAGTTGATTTTAGAGTGACGACGAGAAAATAATCTGAAACCGATTAAATAAAAATAATTAAATGCAAGCACAGAAGACCGAAAAAAAGTTCAAAACTTTATGGAAGACAAAAAACAATTATCGCTAAAGCTTCCTATTGCAAACTGCGAAAGAACAAAGGTAAACTTTAAATCTTGTTTTGTAATATAGCATGACTTCCTGTTGTAATCAGGAAGTTGAACTTGTAAACAAATAAAGACAGTCACGGCACACACCATAAATATTGGTTACTCCGGATTTACTACTAACTTATGCGAAAACTGCTATACGAAGTTTGTTCCGTAAACAAATTTCTACGTGGTAAAATATTTATTTATAGATAGTAATATTGTAAAGCACGAGATGATATTATGGTTAAATAAATCAAACTCAAACGTTTTGAGCCCATCAGTAAATCTGAAGAGCTTACTTTAAAGAGCGCTTGGGCGCGCGCACCACTTAAGCAAAGATACGACGATGCAGCTGATAAAAATAGTAACAATTATTGTAAAAGTAACAATTAATAATGAATAATTGTTGAATTGTACTCGCTCGGGTTTCAAGTCCCTGGACAATAGATTGATATCGGAAGCACTTAGACTAAGCCATTATTTTGCTTTATAGCTTTATAATTACACCATTGTAATTGTTCCCATTTACAGCGTTAATTTATGTTAAGTATTTTTTAATCTTATTTATGTTTGGTTACATTTCACGATGCAAATTTAAGCTTATATGTTACTAATTAATTATCGAAATGTTCTGTTGCTGTAGGTAATACCTTCGACATGGTGGAAATAAATATTAATTTATTATTAACTATGTCATAAAAATAGCATATTAAATTATAACCTAATGAGTGGTTATTTGAGAATTTGGCATTGTGTCGAAGGTATTACACTGAAAATGTAGATACCTAAAGGATATATTTTTATCAGTTGCTGAAATATAAATTTCAGTTCTCAAATGGGGCAACAGTACGTGTCAAAGTTAACAGTTAAAATCACCAAATTAACCTTACAGTTTTTTACATAGTTTTCCTAAATGTTCTGTTTACTTTAATTTCAATTTGTTAGACATTCTAACAACAACATTTACTTATTTAGGAGCGTAAGTTAATAACTAATTTAATTACCTTACTTTAACCAGGTATAAATTATAATATGATATCCAAAAGTGCGCCCACCGTAAATAAACAAGTTCCCACACACAGAAGCAAAAATAACACGTAGATATTATGCATGAATTGTAAAAGATAAAATGACTTACGTGGAGCTCTCGTAAGTTTACATACCTTAAATCTTATTACAAATTAACAGGTGACACTTGATTGACGTAATTGCTAACTCACTAAACCCTGCTAGTAAATATTGAAT
This sequence comes from Rhagonycha fulva, assembly GCA_905340355.1. NCBI lineage: Eukaryota > Metazoa > Arthropoda > Insecta > Coleoptera > Cantharidae > Rhagonycha > Rhagonycha fulva. The sequence goes on along the minus strand of HG996559.1, from coordinate 27,428,032 downwards.
TGCTGGAACCGTGAGAGTTGAAGATGCTAAGCAAAACTAAGCCGTAGTTTCTAAGAAAGAATGATCTCTGAAGATTAAGCTTTTCTGGTGTATCAAAAACAACAACATAAAAAACGTTGCCAACTATAGAAAAACGGATGTAAAAACTGCATAGAGCTTACGCGCATAAAACAGCCTAACCGATTAGCATTTATAGCAGTTAAAACCTTAAGAGATAGGTGAACTACTTGTCATAAACGAACTTAGCCGAAAAGCAGAAGCCTCGAAACCGAAGAACTATTCGTTAATGCAAAACTCTTACGTCGCTCAAGAAAATCGCAAAAATAGGTCCGCTTTTGATTATTGCTATCGGTAGACTCCATTTTAACGCTGCGTTACAACAAATACAAAAATTTCTTACAAACTGTGAGAAAGAATCTAACTTTTAACTGTTAGCCTGTCAGCTTCTTGTGCTTAAGATCTTAAAAGAAAAGCTACCACCTGAGTCTCAGCTTCTGATAAAAAGATTGACCAAAACAGAGACCAGAGTTTGTCGCACTTTGAAAAAAACCTCTCCAGTTTGTTCAGCCGTGATGTTATAGATCAGCTTTTATTGTACGTGTTTAATAAGACTATTTAGTACTTTAAATTTTATGCACGACAGGACAAAGATTTAGTACAATTTTCCCACGCACTCATACATCATTCATTTAAATTTAAATATCCGTCACTGACTATTATTGCACACAATTTTCATTGTGCATTGTACAATCGTAAGCTTTATAAATCGAATAGCTCTCATAAATTTTTATTGTGAATATAAAAATATAATTAAATTTATAGGGTAGGTAGCATTCTATAGGTTGGCTTTGACAACTAAATTTGCAAACTTTCTCTTCTACAGATTTTTAGACCTAATAAACTATTTATTGCGTGTTTTATGACAAACGAAATAAAAAGTACCTATTGCATTTTTATTACGTCGTTTACCGATTTGCATTTGAAAGGGTAAAATTGATTTTTACATATTATTATTTACGTCGTAACACGTAAGTAGGGTAAAAAGTAACTTTGTACTTACCAAATGCCTACCTGATTTAAACTGGGCGTTAGAATTATTGCTTAGGTGTCCGTAATATTAAAGCTCTAGATTTTTAGTCAAAGGTATAAAATTTCTTTGGTTTGTTATTATGTAGGGATAGTTTCCTTTTGGTTATTGTTAAGGGTGGCACTTTCCTGATTGATAGGATTTAGCGGTTATAAAACTCGAATAAAAGATGGTCGTGGTTGATTTACTTAACGATCAGAATAGAAATGGCTGGAATCTCGTTAATCCTATATTATGCGTTACTTTAAATAATAATTAAACCTTGATAAGGCGATAAAATGTTGAGATTGTGGTCGGAAATATCCTGAAAATTAAGTTGTTTTTTTTACTATTTGCAAAAAGACGTCGTAAAAGTAGGTCTTGACGAAGTACTTATGTAACAATAAATATGAGTTCTTTAGAAGCGAAGCATATCCAACACGAAAGCGATACTATTGATCATTTACGCAGAAACCTTGTAATGTAAGCTATAAATAAATATCAAATACAAAAGGCAGCAATTGGAAAAATAAGTAAAAGGAACTGTTCAGAAAGTTGGATATTAGAAAAAAGTACAACGAATGCCTCATTTACTCTAAGAAGAGATAAAAAATTTTATTTAGTTAACAATTACTTTTCGACATTTTGATGCTATTCCCGTTTGTTAAATGTAATGAATAACATACAAAAAAATAGTAAACACAAAAAGTTTTACATGAAAGTACCGTAAAGAACATTTTACCGCTTACTCGCATTAATTTATTGCCAAAACGTCAACAAAAAAAATTGAAAAATGGAAAAAACGCTTTCGTTTATTAAAGTGATTCATTTAGCGGTTCACAGACCACGTAAACAAGTTTGATTTCCTCAAAGTCACCGAGTTATAAAAGAGAATAATACATACAGAGGTAAATTTTTACACTGGAATTTCCTTTGTTAGAAAAAGAAAATCAAATCTTTTAGGTAAAAATATGACAAAAAAATTGTTCATTTGTTTCAGAACAAGAAAGTGATAAATATTTAAAGAATTTCTTAACTCAAAATCACATGTTTAAGGTGTTAAGTTTCCAAAACTTTCATCAACTACTACGGGATAAATCCGAAGTAGATTATAAATATGGAAACAGTCAATTTCTGAAACCAAAACTTTTTATTTTTAAAAAGATTAAGACTCTTCAAACTGGCGGTTGGCTAGCTACAGTAAAAAAGGAGTGGGTCAACAAAAAAAGTTGTGCAGACAAGGTAAGTCTAACAAAAGTAACTTCAATTCAGAAGAATTTGCAATACCAAACGAATAGCTTTCTACCTTCAAAAATCATTGTTTTCTCCGCTACGTAGCAGTGGAACCTACAGTAGGATGTAACCATCAAAAATAAGATTAAAAAAGTCGTGGTAAACTTTTCAAAGCTATTCCGTAAATTATAAGATTACAATTTATGTGTAAATAAATGTTTAAGATATTGTAAATCTAAAGGCAGTATCCTATAGCATACCAAAGTGGTACAGTTACAGCAGTGAGAGTTAAGTTACACTATCTTTGAAAGCCTCGTGTTTAATGGTGGCCATCAAGAATGCTTCATTGCTACTAAGCATTCAAAGGAACATCTTGTCGCAACAATAGTACAGAAGTATTTAAGGATTTTCTACTGAGATTCTTCAAGAAATAGTTCACGTTACAATTCGTTTGACAGATTTTGAATGAAATATTGTAGTTGTAACAGTAAATTATAATGGATTGATTGTTTTCGTGTGGCATGTAAAAATATTTGGGTATACTCTGCAGGGAAAGCTTGAGCAGAAGATTCCATAATGAAAGTCAACTTATTACTAATAAATATCTTATGCGTTACTCTAAATTTCGGATTTAATGTAATAACACTCGAAGCACATTAGACAAACTTAGTTCTCTATTTAATTATAGCCAGATAGATAAGCATAAACAGCTTTATAAAGACATTGATCCTCTCTCTGAGGAAATAAGGCTGTAAATCAAGCGAACAGGCAATAATAGCTTATAAGTCGCTTTCCTCTTAATGATTAAAAAAATATCGTTCATTAAGGAAGAGAAATCTGTAAGAGAAATCTCATTCGACCATAATCTACCAAATTAGGAAGTTAAACGTTAATCCCATTTCTTTGCATTATCAACGTAATATGGAGCGTCATGCAAATAAATTATCTACAAAGTGTGAAAAGTTTTGAAAATTGAGGTCTCTGTTCACAAAGAAACTCGTCTTGATCCTTCCATTGTAAATATATTGATGCTTCGACGATCTCTTCCGAAAAATGGTATGTTAAAAATTTTGATTAAAATAATTGAAATTCAAATTTAAATTAGAAAACAGATAGCTCGCGCCGTGATGCAAGAAACTAACGCAGATGTGGTAGATAATATAATAAGAATTGGGTTTGGGGTGGCACAGCTTGCCAGATACATACATATAGGATACGAACGAGCTCACTAAATAAATTTAATATAATGTACATTGCTCGGATTTACGAAAGGAATTAAAACTTCAATTCTGTACTCGGAGCAGCCTGGCGTATCTAAGTAAATCTACTAAACGAAAAACAATGATTGCAAATTTTATAATGCCCAACGTAATAAATTACCATATTAATTAAAATTCCTAGTGGACCGTATCGATTTTAAATATCACTTCTTTTGGGTATTTTTATCGAATGATAGCCGAAAAAGAATAAACAAAGTGTAACAGATATTTCAATATTTTTATTCTATTGTCTGCTACTATACTTTTGCTTCTGCAAAAACAACAGTTTACATTTACGTTACAGTATTTTTGACGGATGTTTCAGTAGAACAACAAACAACCATACATGTAAATATTACCAATAGTGCAGATCGATCAGTCCTTTTTAGGTGGGGGCTGTATAACTAACTACATCAGCAAAAGAAGAACAAGGTCAAAAATAGAGGGCAATAAATTTCTAAAAATAAATTTAGCAATCGTTTAAATAAATTAGAAAAATCGTAAAATACGATTTAAAATACCAGCCTTACAAGTTCCGAAGTTAGAGAAGCATAAAGATGGATATTGGACATTAAGTATAAAGCAGTAGTTACAGTGAAATATTAACCAATTTAAAATCGTAAACTAACACAAAGAATGTTATAAGACTCGAAATATGTACCAGTCTCAGTAGTTAAATTTTAACATAAAGATTGGAATGATCGCATTTAACGAGTAATAAAAAATTTAATATTTTCGATTTATAGTCGATACAATCTGTTTATAATACTGCCATATTGCAGTTATTTTTCCAGTTTACAGTTTTTGGTTGTTTGTTTAGATCCTGTGATAGTAAAGTTCAGAACCATGGAAACTTCTCATTGATAACCGTCCACATAACGGCTAAGTTATGACTGTCTGTATGAGGTGTTAAAGTTAACAAGAATTTATTAGCTAGTAAGAAGCTAACACTGACACTACATACAAATAAATTGTACATATGTACACTAGGTGGTGTAATACCGACCAACACTAATCGGTAAACCAAACGTTTAGAGAAATTTGTGTAATGTATAGTTTGGCTAATTTAACAGTAAATTAACTACCGCTAAAAGTTAATAATATCCAGCAAATGGCTATAATAATAGAAACATATACTGAGGGAAGTGGCAAAAAACTTAACGACAGTCAGTTTCTAACTCTTGAGGTTTGAAATATATTATGAAGTTCTCGACATTTGGTTATGATTCTGTATTTATGTTGCTATTTACATATCTAGGAAGTTGTTGTTTATGGAACAGTTAAATACTTATAAACAATGCATATTATTTACAAGTTTAGCAAAAAACAGTCAAGTTGCAAATTTTGCTTATAGCGAAAAGTTATATTAAAATTACGTTAACGAGTGCGTTGTGTTTCTGTAATAGTCAGTTAAACACAAAAGTTTTTATTGCTCACAGTATTTTCTTAAAACTAAGGAATTGAATGTCTGTCTGGTCCCGAAAGGATAATACGTTTTATTTTTAAAATTGAAAACTTTAAACAACAGTCACTTTGTGAGTTAGATTAAATTTATATAAACTAAAAAAGCTAAACTGAGAATATTATAGTATCATGTGAAATTAAAGTATTCCAAAAAAGAAAATTATCTAGTAAACTTGAAGAGATAAAATGCTGTATATAACACTTTTTACACAGTCAAATTTAATTACGTTAGATTCAACAAAAATATAACAATTTTGTTTTAAAACTTGTGCCAGGTTGAAATTGCTTTAGTGTCACTGAACCCGCATAGCCCCTCTACTTATCATGTTTTGTAGTATAAGAATGGCATTAATAGTTAAAAAGTTTAATACGTTTTATAATCTTTTGAACTGCTACGTTTTCTTACGATAAATTTAGGTATTTTTATTACAAAGTTCAAAAGTGCATTGGAATAATATAAATTTTTCGAGTGGTAGCAAAACTTCTTTTATCATAGGTATAGTTAATGCTACTTAATGTAATGTATAAAGCATAAAGTGGAAAATAAATATTTTGAATCAACTCCACTCAGATTTTGAACATGAAAGTGACCACAATGTTCTATTTTGAAGTAATCCATGCAGAGTTAGTTGTTAACTTTCTTTCTTTCCTTTCAAATTTTTAATTTTAACCATTTTGATTTATTAATTTTGAAACAAAATAACTAATGCGTTTAAAAGTTTTAATACTACCTCGTGTCGCACGTGTCCAAAGTTGCGATTTATTTTTGAAAATATTAGAGGTTCAATGGGTGAAGATTGGCCCCCCCTTTTATGGTTTCCACATTTGTAATTGTTATGTGTTAAACAATGTATTCTTTAATTAATTTAATTAAAATCTACAAGTGGGGGGCTCGTCCGAAATTGATTAATACAACTAATGATCAAAGTGGTTTGCTGTGGTATAATATTAGTAAAAACGATGAGACATTGACAATTAGTGAACGTAGAGAACTAATAAAACGTAAAGAACAGCTAAAGAATCGCAAATTATTAATGTTGAGGCACGGAAAAACAAAAGATTCCGTGTGATACGTGATGGAAAAGAGACAAAACCTAATGTTTAATGTTTTAGTATTTTTCTTAACAATCTATGAAATCGCCCCTTTCCTGAAAAAGTTGCTGGATCCGCCTCTGGTTAGGAGTACTCAAACTTTTTTTTAAATTTTGAAGGCTCAGTTTGACATTTACTTTCAAATAATAAAAAAAACTGTAAAACTCATCAATTGTACTAAAAAAATTTCAAAAATGAATTTTAAAAAACATTTTAAAATGGTTTACCGTCGCAAGCAATAAATTTTCGCTCGGGCCGAATTATTTTAGGTGACAAATTGTCGTAGGTGACGAATTGTCTTAGGCGACGAATTGTTGTAAGCGACGAATTGTCTTAGGGGACGAATTGTCTTAGGCGACAAATTGTCGAAGGCGACGAATTGTCGTAGGCGACGAATTGTCGTAAGCGACGAATTGTCGTAGGCGACGAATTGTCGTAGGCGACAAATTGTCGTAGGCGACGAATTGTCGTAGGCAACGTATTGTCGCAGGCGACGAAATGTCGCGCGACGAATTGACCGCGACGAATTGTCGTAGATTCATAATTAAAATATTGCTTCCAAATTCTTAATATACAATATAAAATTTTAATTTTAAAATTATTCAAAAACTATTTGAACCCATCGTCTATAATGAAATTGAAATTTTATTTTGTTAACTTCATAAAAATAGCAACAAAATCCAGAAACTAAAAATCAAGAGCTTTTTGATTGGATGGTGAAACTGCTACAATCAAAAATGCTGCCCTGTTCGGCTGTTTTGTGACTTAACAAAAATCTCCGTAGCTTAATGTTTGAATTAATATGACTTACTGTAATTTATTTCAAGAATTAAGACCGAATTGTTGCACTGAGCTAAACTTTTAAAATTTTGCATACGTTACTTTATTCTATGCCATAAACAAAGTATTTTTTTTATCTCTACAGATTTTTTCATTTTACTTTACATAGATCTAATTTAAAAGTCTCTTTAAGTTTTGAGAGTCTTTATTATTTATTTATCATATTTTACAGAAGATTTACTAAAACCAACATAGGAGTTAACGTATAAAATCAGCAAATCCGAATGTTTTATTTATGTTTTATTTCTTACCTCCTACAAATGTTTAATTTTTGTTTTCCACTTCGTCAAATATTGGCTTAAAGTACAGGAGCGTTTAATTTACATAAATTTTCAATTGGCGTGCTTCTTGGTTTAGCGGATAAGGATATACATATGAACGAATAAATTACATAGTCAAGCAAAAAAAACCAATTTATTAGTTTATAATTTTTTATAAACGCTGGATTGTAGTATTTGTTTAAAAAACCTTTCAGTTTTAGTTTGCTCTACTTTGCATTATTTGTGCTTTGCAGTGCTAGCGGCTAATTATTACAATGTATGCAGTAACTTTTAATGAAAACTTCGTGTAGTTTGCGTGCATTTGTGCTGCACAGAACAATTTTGTTAAAATTTTAGTGGTAAGTAAAATTTGTTATACACCTACGTAAGCAAAAACAGTATTAACTGCATTGGATGGTACGAAGAACAGCAGTAAATTAACTGAAATCTGTGATAATTTGGCGAATGTGCCACATAAAGAGAAAATAATCTACTTGGGATTAAAACCTCAGATGTTCTTTTATAGAATAAAACTTAAATGTATTGGTGGAATGCCTAATGTTTTAGCACATTAAATTTAAAATTATATTCTGCAGACTCATTTACTAGGTGAAATTAATTGGGAAAAATTTCATAGGTTTTTTTGAAGTACCTTCAGAAAGTAGGTACTATTTCAGCTTACTACAGAAAAAATTTTAAAAATCCTTGAAATGATCCATATCACTTTTGTGTTTTGTTAGTCTAAACAAAATTATTTTAGGAAAGTTACTAAAAGCAAATGAAAAACACAATAAAATTACAAAGTGTGTAAGTAACATTTTTATGAATGTTTATGCTTATTGTATTATTTTATATTCCGAACAAAAATAGCAATACAAGCATAAATGTTTTTAAAATCCTTATTTCATTTTAATTGGTTTTTATAGGTATTTGTTTTTAAATTAGTTCAATATTTTATAATTTAGCCCAAAAGATCTTCTGACGTCATGAAGTTAAACAAACTTTGTCTTACAAATTATTTAATTGGTTCGTTCATTAATTATCGTCTAAATAAGTTTACTAACCTAAAACAAGTTTACGACAAGCAGATATATAAAGCCGCAGGTTGTACAACTATGGCCTTTGCCGCATTTCAAACAATGACTACATCAGTGATAATATCTGGGTTTTTTAATTTTAATGTAGGTAGTGATTTTATAAGTAGATTTCCAAGTGGCGCCCTTTTCGAACATCTGGTTATGTCGTCCTGTTATTTTAGTTTGATAGGTATGTTATTTTTTTTATTTGCGTATAGTGATCGTAAAAATCAGCAAAAGTCAAAAAGTAGATGTGTATTTAGTTTTCATTAGTTTTTTAAAGTATAATAATTACAAGAATGGGAACGAAAAGTAGACAAACAATAATTTCAATGTTAGCCCAAGTAAACCGCTAATAATTGAAAGTTTTCTAAAACGTCAAGAAAGCAATTAGAGAAAAGGAAAATCTTGGAGATTTAAGTGAAATACTTTAAACGTTTCCCCGTTTCAAGAATACCATTTACCTTTAAAACACATACCATAGTAGTCATTGAATAGAACAAACCAATTTGACTCAGCAACTAAAGCAACCCTTGTGTTTGTCAATTACAGCTGCTAGTAGAAGTTTGTCTTAAGATCAGATTTAAATGTAAACTATTGTGTTGACAAAGTTTATCAAACTTCTAAAAAGGTATATCCTCACTTGACATATAATTACCAACTTCTATAAGTAGTTAATTTAGGAAATTAGATGTTGACACATAATAGTATCATAACAGAATCACCACTTTGTCTCAAATTTGCCATTCTACAAGTGTTTCATTAAATTTTTAATTAAAATAATAACGAAATGTTAATTAGTTCACTGAATAGACCGACAACGGCACTTGTTTGTTTAATTTAACAAATATCACGTATAAATTATTTTGTACTTATCGAAAACTTATTTTTTGCTCTTCCCATACATTCAATTCCTCCACGATTTATCAATAGAATTTTTCAGATTTTCCACTCTTTCTTTAGACATTCTTATTTTACAATAAAACCAGGTATTTGTATGTTTGGCTCCAGGCGAAATACTTCAATTAAGTTATTTTAATTAAAATTCTTTCAACAAAAGCGCCATATCACAATAATTCTTAGAATTTATCTAATAACTTTCTGAAGTTAATCCCAAACTTTTTGTCCAATTAACGTTTGTGAGGATTAAAACAATAACCCTGGGCAAGACAATAAAAATAAAAATTGTAAGAAATAAGAATTACGGATGATGAAATGTAAATGGGTGAGAAAAAGAAACCAAATGCTTGTGTAGGGATCTCAATTTAAAAATAGAAAAGTAGCTAAATTCCTTTCGAAGAAGTACGTCATAATCACCACTTGTGTTACTTCAGAGCTTTGCGAACCATTTAATTTCCCACAGAAGCGTTCATCAAACGGAAATTCGTCAGCTGCATCCAAACTCGAGATACTGATGAACATGATCTTATGAGTTCTCGAATGCCAGGCATTTATTACTTTATGCGATTATAAACGTAAAAAAAAGATAAATAATCTTCTCGATTGGATATAAATCGCAAAAATTATATTGTCAATTGCTAATGGTGAAAGCCAAGTAATACTTGAAATCGCTTTAATGGTAAGTGGAAGGCCATAAAGTATCATGATATACTGCTAACTATCTGGGTTAAACGTCCCTTACATACAGAATAATTTTAATGACCCTTCCAATTTAATTGTTTTGTGTGTAAACTTCCTCGAGACCATTCTCAACTACGTTGTTAAATAAATTACCGATTTTTCTCACAATTTTACAAGAGCCGCAGTTTTAATTTTTAAACCCCCGTGCTTCACATAATGTGGTAGTTTAAATTAGTTAATCGATTAATTCTTGTAATATTTCAACGTTTATTGCTTAATAATGTTAATTAAATCACGTCTTAAGATGATATTAAAACACGCCTTTATAATAATTTATGTTAATACTAATTAAATTTTATTCAAAGTAGAATTCGATTGTCTGAATTTTTAGGTTTAATTAAAATTAACGCTACCCACCTTTAATAATTTTTGAGATATTTTTGTGAAATACATCATGAAATAATTTACTTTTTAATTAGCAGTAAACAAAAAATTATTATGCAGCAATTTGGTGTTTTAATAACTTTTACGTATTGTTATAATTGGAATTATTAAGTAAAATATAAAGTTTGACGGATGTTAAAATTAGGTTAGTAAAATGGCATGAACCCTTCGAGTCAGCAAAGATAATGACTTAGATTGGTAATGGTTGAGTGAGGTGTACCCATTGGCATGGTACGTGGTACATCTATGGGGTAGTTACCTCTTTAAGCCTTGTTAGTTAAGGTAACGTTCATAAATCTAAATTAATTTTTTAGTATCCATTATGTAAATATTTAATTAATTATAAAATAACTATTATAATGTTACAATATTAAAAAAAAGTTTTCTTTTTTATAAGCCAATTTCTGGAATGTAATTTATATTTTGAATAATATACTGAATATTTTTATATCGATTTGATGTTACTTATTTTGTCGAGGATATTTTTGATTACATTTTATGGATTCTTTCTAATTTCAGGACTAAATTATTTCCCAAATTGTTTAGTTAAATTTTATTAGTGGAGAGTCTTGGAATATTTAATACAACGGTTTTTCTTATCCGTGTTTTATGTTTGGTCGGTGGTAAGTGGTAACTTAACTGTCGAAAGACATTTCGCATCTTTTTGACCTGACCTTTGAAGTTAGCTCATTACAACTGGCCCAAAATATTGGCATAAAAAGTCTGTTTTACAAAACTCGTTTAGAGAGGAGTATTGAGACTGACGTACTAAATCTCAATATTTGGATTAATTTTTGCTTCCTCTGTTTGTTTTTGGATATTGATTAAATGAGTTTAGCTGCTTATGAATTAAACTAATTTTTTGATGGTTTCTGTAATCTTTTATATTAAATTGAACTACCTCAAACAAAACAAAATTAGACTTTTGGAAGCACAGCCCAGTGCAGCAATGTATTTTTCCCAGAGTTGAAGCGCAGCTATCCCGAGAAAACAACAATTTTATTCTTAGTTGAAAAGGATTATTAGAAAAAATTACAAATTTTTAAGCAACTCCAGAGAAATTTTCTGTGACAAGTTTTCCTAATCATCCAAGAAATTAATGGTTATTTCTTAACCGATCGACTTCCATCAAAATGCGTTCAAAAACTTTTTTAAAGACGGGTTTAAACATTTAAAATAATTTATGGTAGGTAAATCTAACAGCTGTTTAAAAACTTTAAGTTTAATAAGCTTTGAAGACTAATTTGCATAGAAAGGAAGACCACTTCCATTTACAAGTATGGAACGAGGTATAATTTTTGTAAGCGATAAATTTTAAAAATGTTGTGTAATTAAAACGCAATAAAAAAATTGTTTGAGTTAGCATTTTTGTTGATACGATAAATTTAAACATACTTGGTTCTTTATACCAATTTGGAGAAAAAATTAAAATATGAAAGTTCTCAAAAGGAATATTCAAGTTGTGTTTGCATTAATGGTTTATTTTATACAACTCGTTAATTTTTTAATACTTTTTTTGGAACGCTAATTACATGAAGGGCTTGAATAGTTAATTTGCTTTGCATAATTTACCAGCACACATTCAAATTTTAAAGTAGGGAGCATTTTCGTCAGTCTGTGACATTAGAGGTATCAAATTATAATGAAAATGAAAAATTTAAACAAAAGTTTTGTTCGCAATGTTTTCAGTCAGAGGAAAAGTTTAAAAAATTAATTAATGATGGAAAATTTTAAATTTGTGTCATAAGTTGGACAGATTCCAATTGCGAAATCAGGTGCTTTAAGTATTTTATATTAATTTGATTCCGCAAATTAAAAACAACACAGCAATTTTTTAAAAAGTAAAATGATTGATCATATCGAAAAGTTCACTTAAATTTTGTAAGGTTGGTCAAGCTGTAGTGAACATTAGGTTTCACTAGTAACTAATGATGTTCCATTTTCATAGGTACACTAAAGCTCATTAGAACAAATACAGCGTTTTGTTAATAAAAAAATATATATATGGAGTAGGTATTGTCCACATAATTTACAACATTTAACTCACCTTATCTTCATTTATGTTGTTTTTCCTCCAGCTTTCGATAATAAATTGTTATTGTCCTCATTGTTGAATTCTGGAATAAAACATTTTGTGTAATTTATTAAGCCAAAGTTTGGAGTGATTTTTTTAGTTTAACTAATAATGTTATTCGAAATAAAGAATGACACAAAATTTAATATATTTTATTACGCAAATTGCTGGCTATAAAATACTTTTATTTTTGTACATTTGAGAGCAATAAATGAAACTGTATAAACGCAAAAACGCCGAGAACACAAATGGCATGTTGCACTTAGCGGTTTATTTGACGAGGTTTCTTACAAAATAAACGATAACAGGAAAATGATTTAATAACGCTTTTTACAAATTTATATTTATTGGTACCTTGAAGCATTAATCATCATTCAGGCAATAACTACACCATGTTGGTTGTATTTTTTTTTATATGACAAAAATATATGTAATAAGTACCTACCAAAAACTTATTTTTTGGAAGAAAAATGTTACAAATTTTCATGGAAAACTCTACACGTGGCTTTTATGTTGATTGGCTCGATTAACGAAAATGAATGTTAGCGTTTGCAATACCAATATCAATAAAGTGTTTGTATAATTTGCAGTTTGCAAAACCTTTTAGATACTAGAAAGGCATCTATACTGTGTAAATCAGCGAAATGCATGCAATTTTAGATACTCTTAAAGGAAATGACCTATCATTTACTCCTTAATAGTCTATTTTATATTATAAAGGTTTATTAGCTGCAAAGTTTTCTCAAGTAGCAACTATCAAACCAAAAGTAAACAAATTTCTTAATATGCTTATGCAATCAAAAAGAAGAAACTACTCGGAAAATTTTGCAATAAATTTTGTTTGCACTTTTTGTAAAAGTTGGAAACAACTTGAATATTGAAATAATTAGCTTTAAAAGTAAATAAATGCAAACAACCAAACTATAACTTTGTAATAAACAGTTGTTTTGTATTATTTAATTGATTTAAATCGCATCAAATTATTTTTTGATAATCCTATTATTCAAACTATTCCTACGGCAATGGTTTCTAAACCAGGCGTTAATCATGGTTATCCAATAAAATAATTGTTTAGAAAGCTCATCCACCGAGTTATTTATAGAAGAGCGTCCGATTGTTTCGTTCATTTATTAATAGTGTAAAAAAATTGCGTAAAAAGCACTGAAACCTCTAAAAAACACACAAAACTCAAAAAATGGCACAGAGAGGCACTAAAAAGAACAAATATAATGTGGTTACCCACGTGCGATACATTCCTAGCTGACGTTGATCACTCACAGCTTAGGTGTGCATGAAGTGGTTAAAAACTCCTCTGAAAAAGCAATACAATCAAAAAACTACAAACAATTTATTTTATTCCAGTTTAACCAAATTTTCAATGGAAAAATTTCTTTCTTGCTATGTTAATATTTAGCTTTAAATTGTGAAAAATTTCTTTCTACGTCTATATATATTATAGGGATATAACTTGTTATTCAAATTTGCAAAACAAAAATTTTTTTATGTATTATTACACCACTGACTTAAAATCATTTAGGAACAATCACGTTGACATGTGCAAAATTTTAAAATGCTCAGTGTCACGATTATAGTCGTTAGACTAGGTGTACCTCATGTTTTTTGCTCAGAATTTTTAACAATATTATTTTTAACCAGGATACGTTGACGTTAAGAATGTCACGATGTTTTTAACCAATTAAAAGTACAGCATCGTATAAATATTTAAAAAATTCACAAACTCGAAAACTAAAAATTACTGTATCGATTCGAGTACGCTAACAAGGCCCAGAAGATTTTAAGGTTTTTAAAAGAAACCAACGGGATTTGATAAATATCATTAAAATAAAAGGTTCAAAGTGAGAATGAATGCCCAATGTAGACTACTTTAGGCAATAATTGACTCTAAAGTTTTGATATTTATATCTGATTTTTTGTTGTATTGTGTTGGTGGTCTATGCGCTCGGTGTAAATACTTGCAAGGCTTGGTAAGGGACGAGGCTACCATCAACATCAAACTAATATTGAGGTTGAAGGGTTTCTTCAACTAAAGTATCCCGATTTAGGTTGTATGCATTAGCTGTAAGGATAATTTTAATCAGTTAGCGGGTTAAGAAATTTTGGCTTATAAATATCCAGATTTTTAAAGATTAAAAATATTTAGCGTTAATAGTCAACTTACTTGACCACTATGCTCCGACCGTCTCTAAAAAATTTACAAACCTAAAAAATTTTCATTTGACAATTCGTCGCCTACGACAATTCTTCGCCTACGATAATTCGTCGCCTACGACAATACCTCGCCTGAGACAATTCGTCGCCTACGATAATACGTCGCCTGCGACAATTGGTTGTTTAAAATAATTTATCGCGCGTTACAATCGATGACAAACGTATAATATACAACCAGCAGTGTGGTGTTAAGCATATACTGGCAGGCTAGGAAGCGGAAAACCGCAGTTCTATTCCTAGTCGCGCCACATACACTGCTGGGAAATCGGAGGTAGTACAATGGGCCCGGTTTTAGAGGCCTAAGTGCGTGCGAGCTTGTCTTGCCCTCCACAATAAAATCCAAATCCAAAACGTATAATATACTTTAATAATAAAAATTAATTCAAATTTCAAAATTAAAACTTTTTTTTATAATCTACTTTATAGAAGATCTCGCAAGAACAACCTTTTAATTTTATATTTGTAATTGAAAATTATTAAGTATATGGCAAGATGCATAATTTTGTATAAAATTTACATGTAAAGGATGATTAACCAATAGAAAAAGCTTAGTTAATTTAGTAGCTATCGGATGATTTTCATTGGTTAGTTACCATTTACATACATGTCTTTATACAAAATTATGCATCGTCTCATACGATTGTTGGCCTCAAAAGTCAGTCTTAGATTTTTAAAAACAATTCGAAATTTGAAAATTTAAAAGAGTATTTAAACTAAGCGCCATGATTGACCAATGATAATTAAGCATAGCTTTGCGCTATTGCCAATTGACTAATTAGTGGTCAATTGCTGTCGATGTAACAACGTGGCAATTCTGATCGGTTATTTTGTACGACGTTAGCTACCGTTGCCGTCAATTCCGGTAATGTTTTTCGCATGTTAGGAGTACTCAAAAGTATTTTTTTAATTTACAAGAGTTAGTTTGATATTTACTTTCAAATAATAAAAAAAAAACAGTGAAACTCGTCCATTGTGCTCAAAAAATTTCAAAAATGTATTTTAAAAATCATTTTAAAATGGTTTATCGTCGTACGCGATAAATTGTCGAGCGCGACGAATTATTTTAGGCAACGTATTGTCGTAGGCGAAGAATTGCCGCGCAATGAATTGACCGCGGCGAATTGACGGTACACCAAAAAATACAGCGCCGACCAAAAATAGCCATTTAATAAAATTAATTACACACACACTATGTTAGCTTTTGTGACCGGGGAGTTTGGGGGGTATGAAATACCCTTCATATATAAAGGGTGCTTTTATAAAAGTACAAAGTTATGCAGTATAAGATTGTTAACCACCAGTCAAATCTAAATTAGCACTTCTATTTAATTCTATTTAATAATTTGGGAAATGTAGTTTTTGTATTCAAATCTGAATTAACACTTTTCAAAATAAAAACAACTTTACCTATATAATAATACTAAAAGAACAATTTAGATTTAATATAAATCTTTGATAGAGAGCCTTCCTTTTTTGTGTTATTTGTGAGCACACCTCCAATTAATTTATTCATGCAATATCAACTGAAGAAAATTTCCAACAAAAAAAATTTAGAGCTTTCGAAATTAACGCAGGCATCTGACATGAGTTGTCTCAATCACCCCCCTCCTCCTAAACAAGACCGAGTACTGAACAACTATGGCCTAAACGAATATTCGCATTTACCTAAGTGAGGTAAATGAGCTGTACAGCTTAATAATTTGATCTTTCACCAAAGAAAATTGAACTTCTTTTTTGTTTATTGAGTCGCTGACGTTTTTAATATTAAGCTGTAATTTTAATTTTGGTATTGTGTTTAATTAGAATTCCCAAATTAAGTTAAATTATTTTTACACTTTGATTTCCATCTGGAAATTGATATTTTGACCGTAACTTGCAAAACTTTCAATCCGTGGCTGTCGTATATTATTTTATCACCTTCTCACCTATATTTTTTTAATTAGCATATTATAACGACTTTGCGCAACTAATTAAAATCTACTTTAATAAGGTTTTTTTGAGTTTAGCTCTTACCAAGCACAGCTCTTCAACTTGCAGAAACAAAGGTTTGACGCTTTAAGTTTACGATTTTACATTCTGGCGTGATTTACTATAAGTTAAACGTAAAAATTTAAAAGAGTTGGCTAAGGGAACGGGCTAAGGACCGGACTCTAAGTTAAAAGTCCTAGGTTACATCCCAACCCAGCTACAAAATTTATCCAAGTTTATTATGATTATGACCCTCTCCTTTCAAAAGGGAATGGCAAACAACCGAGATTAATCTGCCAAGATGTAGCATTTCAAATGCTCTTTAACCTCCAATAGGAAACGGCACCTTAAGAAGAAGAAACGCAATAAAGACGTACAGAGATAGAGTGACAACACTAACACATCTTGGCTACGAATACAAGTCACTTCCTCTTACGAGTAAGATACTCTGGCTTTCACTCACTATCTTACCCCAAAGTCAAACTTACCAATTTATGTTTTAGGCAACAAAGCTGACTTTCAAACAAAGAAAGCAAAGAGTCCGTTCCTGAATGAGGCCAGAGGCCGAACAACTATAACCAATACGCAACAGATAGGTGATAGTGCTTGAAGTTAGTAAGTATGAAAATATGAGAACACTAGTTCTAAATTAATTTTTTGTGTACGTTGACTTATTGACGTAAAACTGCGGCAAATTTTATTTTAAAATTCATTCTAGAGTTTTCTTTATTTTTCTTTCAATTTTTACAACATTTTTAAAGATTCTATTTAACATTATGCTAGACCCCTAAACCACATCACCTTTATTTTTCATGAATTTCAGTTTAAAAACAGTAATTTCCATGTTCTGAAAAGTTATTAATTTTCTGCCTTTTAAATTTATTTGCTTTAACCCTGTTTATCGCGATGGAACTACAAAGTCTCACTGACTTTAGTTTTTATTATATTTCAATTAAAAATCTAGGGATGTGATTATTTATTTTTGGTCTTAAAGCTAAACATTTTGATGCCCCCAGGCTATCTATGCGTGGTAACAACGGATCAATCTACTTAAAAACGGAATTGCCTTGTTTAAACAAAAACGCAAACTCTTTAATTAAATTAATTAATTTTTTATTTAATTAAGTAATTCTTAGTCGAATCGGAACTTGAAAATACAATTTAACTCATTATTCTTGCCCCACGTTGGACGTCAATTTCTTTTGGCATAAGTTTATTCCTCGCGGTCTATAAAATTATAAATATTTAAATTTCATGTTTTAAAGGGTCACATTTTTATACAGTAACTCTTTTTTTAAAAATGGGAACTATTACAAAAAAAATTAATTGGCATGTGTTGTTCTCTCCTGTTCACATATTTTGTGTACCACACAAAAAAGCATTACTAAAAACTGATATTTTCATTGTGTCTACATGAGTAGACTATGTATTACATTTTTTTTCATTGTAAGCTGTTGAAGTGAAGTATATTTTTGTAGAAATACCTCATGTAATTTTTGTGTAACTATTTTTAGGTATAAATCATCACAATGCAGGATAAAAATGTATGAAGGAAGTGCAAGTTGTAAATATACAAGTTAAATATATTTTGATTCCAATTCCCATTCCTTCCATATTTATTTCAGATTGTTATGGATTGAAACCACTTTAAAATATTCTGTTGAATACATTTATTTACTCTCGAATTGCAGAAATTTAAAAAAGTCACTGAACAGCATGAAATGAAGTTTAAACTTTGATAATGCACTTACTTTGATGCATTCTTAAACATACAGAAAGTTTTATCAGTTAATAAGTTAAAAGCAGGACGTTAGTTTAGTTATAATACTGGCACATTCCCTCTGGAAAAATAATTAAGTTGGTACTACTACTAAACTTTTAAGTTACATTAAAGTAAATTGCTTTATTTACAATTTCTTGCTGTAGTTAATAATTAAGTAGCATAGAGATTGCAATATTATGATCCTTTTCCAAGAAATGAAGGAAATTCATTTATAACAAGTTCATTTATTAGTAGGTATAATAAAAATAATGATAATTTATAAATGTATTAAAAAGCTGTAAAAATAAATTTCTTGAAGTTCATTTATAACCTATAACATTTCCAATGTTAGTTTTCTTCTTTACGTCAGTTGTATTTTGATAATAATTATAACCAGTTATTTTGAATCTAGTACAAAATTGCACTTAGTTTATTATCTTGAAAATAAAATATACAGTCTATGTAGAATTTTTATAGCACAAATAGCATAAACAAAAATTATAATATAGTTATATATTTTGCGAGCTATATAATCCAGCAATAAAAGATAATAAATCGACAACATAGAATGCAATTGGATTGTATTTTAAAAATAGTTATAGTTTTGAACTGTCAACGACGACGAAAATAATCAGTGCAAGAGTAATAAAATACAGCAGTAAAGCGGATTAGCACTAACATGCAGATGGAGTATAAGCCATTTATTTGTCCCTATTTTATTGTTATATATTCGCTACGAGTATTTAATTCTATTAGCAATAAACACCGTTCGGCCATATCTCAAATGGCAACTGAAATCATAAATGTCGTTTCCAAACACCTTGATCAGTATAATTTTGACGAACGACTAGCAATATCAAATACTCGATACAAATTAACAAGGAAACTGCACACAGTAAAAGTTTTAAATGCGATTGCCAAAGACCCAAATGAATCAAAAACAAAATAAAATTAGTTTGATTAAAAATCAAAATTAGAACTGCAATCTCAATGGCTTGAATAACAATACTAAAATTCATTAACGTTTAAATGAAACGATTCAAACGACATGTTTATTTCCATATTTATATAAAATTTTGATTGAAAAAATAAATAAAACTGATCGAGTTTAATCTGCTTTCGATCAGCAAACACTAAACTGAAATTTACATAAACCTTTTCAATGGCGAAGCTTATTGAAAAATTTTGTTAGCATCATCGTTGACCTCTTTTCTTTTTGCAAAAGTTTAAACATTTTTATTCGGTTTAATTAAAAAAGTAATATGATTAAATCAATTACGTATTAAATAACAAAAACAATTATTTGATTATCAAATTATGGATAAACTAATATTTGACCATCATAAAAAATATAGTTTGGTTTGTGGTAAACCTAAAAGCCCAACAAGTTATATTTATGAGAGTTGTAAGATCAAACAAAATTTTGTGCTTGACCAAGTTTGTAAATATGTATGGCTTTTCCATAAACCTACGCATGCACACTAAATTGAAAATTCCTTTAATGTTGAATTAGCGTCACGCAAAACTACCAATTTTTTTTTTATATATAAAAATATAAATAATTGTGGTGTTGTTTCTATAAATAAACTAAAGTTTTTGAGTAAATTTGTTAGATCCGAGTGTTTGGATCGTAATTCCGAAAAGACTTGTGATCAATATCTGAACTCGACACTTCTATCACCTAGCACCCACTTCAAAGAATTTATACAGCAAAAAGAAATACCGACAAGAGTTATAAATTTAAAAGGATCAATTGACTATATTGTCAGACTCTAATGTACTGTATGAACATACTTTTACTGTTTTTATTACCACACAATTACAATATACGATATAAGAATGTTAAATTATCACGAAATCACGTGAGAATATACAGGGTGTGTCACAATAACCGGGTCTGGAAGAGAGTACAACAGTACAACCGACTTTAATAAAAATTTAATAAGGATATTAACTGTGCAATGGAAGCTTTGCGTGAGTTTAATTTTACACATACTAAACTTAAGTTAAACCTACAATAAAGATTTACAAAATGATAGTCCTTTGAAGGTACTGCGTGATTGAAAAAGTGCTTTCATTATATAGCTAATGAAATATGTATGTACTATATCGAAATGGTTACTTTATAAATATTTAAAGTAGACAGTTTCTTGTAGATAAACCTTTGCGTGTTATCGGATCGTGGATTGAAATCATAAAATTCTTAGATTACTTTTGTTGCTTCATCTTAAATCTGAAGAATTGCCTATTATTACAACGTTGTTTTGGTTATTATCGTAAATATAAAAGTTAAGATAAAAAAAATAGCACAAAAGTGCGTTAAAAATAAGGCATAGTTAAGTAATGAACACAAGAATGGTTCTCATTCATCATAAACCAATCAAACAGTTTCAATAATCTTCGACAGCCTTAGCTGTCAAATTGACAGCTATCTATTTACAACAACATTAATAAGAAATAAAGACAGAAAAGTTAATTAGGCTAGAAGAAGAATTTTTTTAATTTATATAGGAAGCAATGCTTCTATATTACAATGCATAGAATCATGATAAAGAGAGTGAAGAAAAACAGAAACGTCAAAAATCAACTTCTAGAACAAAAATTCTTAAACAAATCGGGAATCAGCTTAAAGTTTTGGTGGGATATGTTAACTTCATTAAGTTGAAACCCGGTGTTAATATTTAAATACTATCGTTTTTTAATATCAACCATGAAATTTAACTTTTATTATACAAAATTGTATTTTTATAATAATTATGTTTCCCTTATTTGCAATCATTTATAACAAATTAATATTTAAATGCAATTTTTAACAGAATTTACTAATTGCAATTATTTTACTTATACCTAATAAAATATCTAGGTTAAACATTGAACTTGCTATAGTAGCAAACAGAAACCATTTATAGAAAACGACAATATTACCCAAGTCAAGTTATTAAACTTAAAAAATGCTTATACATTACTCATAATTGAATCAAAATGTATTTTTCTTGTTTATAGTTCAACGCGAGTTTTATTGGTCATTCAAAATTGCAATTTATGGTAGTGAGACTGCTCCTCAACCAAAGACGGTTAGCACACATAAGTTTCAAGTTCTGTGAATTATTCAAAGCTTTTTTGAACAACCAGAACAGCGGCATTCTAAGCAAAATTCAAATAAACAAAAGAAAATGCCTAAAAAAAAGTACAAAAGACTAGTAAAAAAAGACAATGGAATTCCATGAAGACCTAATAACAAACAAAAAAATTTAAAAGTAGCAAAGTATGAAGAAATAATGGACAAATTAGATCAAAAACTAGAGGAAAGTTGAACGTACAAACCCAACATTACATGGCCAAAAATAGACAACCATTATGTTGTAACTATATTTTTTAATCTGTTACAAAGAAAAAACTAAAAATTTACGCTTTCAGCAAATTCAGAAACATTCATAGAACAGAAGAAAATAATCGGGCAGCTTATCATAAACAACATAAAGACTAGAAGAAGCAATTACCATTTTTAGTCGTAATAAACAACAAAAATTTTGTAAAGTGAAAGAATTTTAAAATGCAAAGACGAAAATCAAGGATAAAAAAAAATTTGAAAATTGGAAGAAGTTGTAAGCAAAAACAGCAAATGATGAAGCAGAATAAAGATCTGGAATAAGCGATGACTCGAAAAGTTTCAAAATTGTGAAACCTTAGTCAGATTTTTAGTATTAATAAATTTCTTTTTACCGCAGCTGGGTTTGCTCTTGTTTCTTTGTTTCATTTTTGATAACTGGGAAAGCTTAAATTACTTAATTTTGGAATCGCTTATACTTAAGAGATTTATTAGAGTTTTACTTATAAATACATTGACTCTATTAAAATACAATCGATTTATTCTGATTATAATCTGCAGTTTTTCAAATTTTAATTTTATATTAAATAGCTAAAAAGCTCGTCTACGGACGGGTAGCTAGCCAGTGGATCTCTTTTTAGCGGCCTTCAAAGGTCTTGATTTAAGAAAATGTCATTTTTTAACACTAACCTAACCTCAACCGGAGGATCTTATTTATCAGTCTTTATTAAAAAAATTGCTTCACGATACTGCCAATTTTAATTGTTTGCATTTCAACGTCTTTAAGTTCAAAAATTCAAAAAAAAAAATACGTGCAAGGTAAGAAACGTAGACATTTAAATGCAAATTTTACGATTGAAACCTCGATGAATTCTGAAAAAGCATATTTTAAATAAGAGAATTAGGTGAGGAAAATGGCCTTAAAACTACCAGTTATTTCAAAAATCGATTTTAAAAAAGCACTATTTTCATAGCAAATTTCAAGTAAAGTCGCTCGGGATTGGTGAATTCAGGCATTCTGTCGTCGGTTCGTGTGGAATGAACTAGTCTTAGCTTTGCGCAGAGCGGCGATAACCGGAGCGATACTTGCATTGGGATTCTTCAACAGTGCACTTCGAGCAAAAATCATGGTTTTCAATAGTAAATGTGCAGGAAAAATGGTTTAAAGCGCTGCAATTTTTCCTTGCACAACCACCCTGCTTTTAGAATCCACGCAAACGAGTTTCTCCCCTCAAAAATCCACCTTTTTCCTTAACCCACGGGCCTAAGGGTATTTTTATAATGAGTGTAGTTAATTTTGATGAAAACCACCATGACACAAGGAGGATCCACGCAAAAGAGTAATCAGAAAATTTACATCACTGCGACTATTTTGTATAGGCGCACACGTACCAACAATACAATGCATTGATTCACCAATCACGAGCGACTTAACTTGAAAATTGTTATGAAAATGAAGCTTTTTTAAAATCGATTTTTGAAAAAACTGGTCGTTTTAAGGCATTCTTCCTCACCTAATTCTCTTATTTAAAATGTGCTGTTACAGAATTAGTCGTGGTTTCAATCGTAAAATTTTTATTTTAGGGTCTACGTTTCTTACCTTTCCCCTAAATTTTCTGGATAAATGATCATTGAATTAAAAGAGATAAAATTGGACCAATTAGGTTGTCAGACAGATTAATATAGCTGGAAGGCTCAACCATGGTAGTAGTGAGTCAAGGTTGAGAAACTTAATTGGTGTGCAACTCGATCCCAGGGGAGTTTGATCAGAGTGCGTTATGTGTTGTATAAAAATGATAATCTAGAGTAAAAGAAGAAGAAGCAGCATCAGCGTGCGGGTTTTTTATTATTACGATGTAATTTAAACAATGAATCGAAAAAGTTTCGATCAATATTAAAAACGGAAGTTATTCTTTTACGAATGATAGATATTAAATCAAGAACCATCAAGGACAAGGCTAAAAAAGACCATCATATTGTCGTGATATTTCTATGATCACAAGAGTGAAGAAAAATTACCACTAAGTTGAGCTCCGTAAAACATTTTTGTTGGCGCTACAGGACAATATTTCCTTTCTTGACCATCGAAGTATAAAATTATATTTTATATAATATAATTAAATAAAATTATATTTTAAACCTACTTAAATTCTGAAGAGAACCAAAACAAAAACCTTTTCATTTTGATAATATTATTTTCTGGAATGATAATTTTGTCTTTGCTTTAAATAATTTCTGCCTTATTGCGCAATTTTTAATATTTACATTTGATCTTCTAAATGAAATAAAACATTATTAAATATAATTTAACTGAGTTGAAATTTTGTAAAAAAAAATAATATATTCGAGGCTTAGAATGAAGTAATTTCGAATATATAATTTCTAAAAAACAGTTGCAACTAGACATTGCTTCACACATTAAGGTAACTTAAGCAGAAGTTCAAGTATAATTCGATTACTCCCTAGACTCATATCTATGCTCCTCATTTATTAGTCAAACATCTGACACTAAGAGAATGAAAGTTTTTGGTTACAAATCGTAGACGAGTTGGAATTTCATGAATTGAACTGAAACTGTAAACACTAACAACTACGAATAAATATTATGTGATAGGTCCCCATATAAATCGTGATAAGTACATACTACATGCGTAATTAGTAGGTACTATGTATAATACATCAACATAAATAGAAAGCATTGCGGCTATTTAATCTAGAGAAACATAGTAGTAATTGCTTCTATCAATTATTGGTTCATTTCAATTAACTAATTACGACATAATAAATAGTTTGTATTGTTAGCGTACGTAATATTTGAGTTCCTAATGAAAAAATAACATTAAAGGTTACTAACAGCAATTTAGAAAAATTTAAGGATTATCACACCTAACTTCGTATATTTAGCTAAAATGGGTTTTATCCCCATAAGGAATTGAAAGTAGGAACATTAATATCAAAATTTCAAGAGTTTGGTAATGTACTTTTAAAAATGATGCACATAGTACGTATCCTGCTTGAGGCAGTTAGCATCATCAATGATTATCCTGAAACATGTGCACTTTACAGCATATTCAGCTTTACTCCAAGATACGGCATTCAGCAGTTTTCTTTACGACTGCCTCAAGGTGTGTTATCGTCACTTCTCAAATTTTCCACAGCTTCTTCCAAGATATCAATCAGCATTTATCAAATTTTGAAAAAAATTAATTTATCGCAAGAATAAATTCGGTTGGATTATTTATAACCCAAATACACGTAAAATGTTCATTTTGAAGATAAAATTACAAATTAGAATATTAATCATAGCAAAATTACAACTTGCACAATGCATAAGATGTAGGTATAAATCTTTGAGTTTCTCTATAGTTATAATGTTAATTTATTTAGATTAGTATTTTCCACGAGCACTTCATTACTTTAACAATTTTATTTTTAACAAAAAAGTGTTGAAATAGGAACGGTTAGTAGATTACAAGTTAAATTACACAGAAGAATAGTAATAAATTCCGTATACAAGGCAACTGATAAAAAATAAAACTCCGAAGTCACATTTACACACTTAAAGAATTCCTTTGTAAAAATAAGAAGTGGAAATTTAAAAACCGCGTCATTTTTTAAGCAGTGTTAATTAGTAAGTTCAACTTGAAACTAAATAACCAAAATTTAATGTTTTCAATTAAGCAAAAGTAAATACTTGAAAAGTTTAACTTTATTAAATCTTCCTGAACAAAATTGAATATCTGGGAAGACACGCAGACAAAGAATAGGAAAACATATTTTTGTAATTATTACATCGTAACTGTCTTATATATTAAATTGTTTAAAAAAAACATCTTCTCACGAAAAATTACGGTAAATAATAAAAGTAGCAAAAATCTGAAAAGGTAGGTACGAATTTTGACAAATTCAATATAACGAATGAAATTTCTGAAAGCAAAATTATGAAAAAAAAGATTTTTTTGTATAATTTGCTCAAGAATTTCTAAGGTTACGTAAAACATTGATCCAGCTTCCATTGTGGAAGATTGCCGATTTAAACCCAAATAATTCGGTAAAACACTTTTATAAAAAGTGTAATTGTAGCAAACTTTCAAATAATACAATAGGGCTTTTTGAAAGCCAAGACAAATGAATGACGTCACTTTATTTAAAATTAGCTAAAAAGGTTTTACAGAAATTTAAATCATAGATGAAAGAAATTATTTCAAACCAACATTTCTATTTTGACTAATCAATTTTGATTACATGCCATGGTTATTTTATATCGATAATTAAGTTTCAGTTTTAAATTAGTTTTAGCAGTCATACGTATTTTTGTGTTACATGCAGATATAAAAATTACATTATTATGATTAAAATACTGAATCTTGACGTCTTTAATGTTAAATCAGTAATTGGGATGAAATGAAGCAAGTTGAAATGAAAAACACGAGATAAAATTTTATTGCTTCTTAAACTAAAGTGAAATAAGTGTGAATACAGAAAGTAATTTATGATCATGCCAAAGGTCTAGAAAAACGTTTTCCGTCATAAATTATTGATATACTTAGCATATGTGCTTTGGTATTGGGAACGCGTGGAAAATAAGAAAATTTACACGCTTTACTTCTTATTCATAATGTGTATGTTTAGTTTCAGGCCTTCAGGTTTATATAATTTTACCAGAAAAATGTAATAAATGGGGTAGTTTCCTATTGTATTCTCGCTAGCCCACGGTCCAATCTTGGACTCTAGGTTATGCAGCGTAACTGAAGTGGCTGAAAATAAATTTTAACTCTTTAGCCTACAGATATGTACATGCTTTACGCTACACTACCCCCACAGCTATGCCAGGGTAATTTGACGTCCCGATGCTACTTTCATTTTCGCTCCTTGAAATTTTAAATGAAAAATTAATTAAAGCACTAAAACAGGAAACAAAGTGGACGTATAGTAGTACAAAATGTGGGATTTGAACAAATAAAGGAAAAATTTTTTGATAATAATACATTCTGTGTATTAAGTTTCTTAAGTTAATTAAAACGTAAAGATTTTTAATATTCTCAATTTCTACGTAAACTTGCATTTTCTGTTAAAAAATGAGATCTATTTCAATTCTTGTCAGCATTTATTTAAAGTTGAAAGAAAACAAGAGAGTTTGAAAGCGTTGCTACTTTGTCCACAAACCTCCGTGAACCATCAAGGCAGCGATACAAATTAAAAGATATCTGTAGTACACTGACCACATTTTTGGTCTCTTAAAAAGTAACAATTTTTCTTACTGGAAAGATTATTATCAATGAAAACAGATTAGATATTGTGTTTGATGCATTTGCAAACCAAATTTAATTTTAGTTTTGCATTTTCAGTGACAACTAAAAGGCACATATCCAGTGCTGACGTATCTCTAGAAGTAGAAAATAATACTTTTGAGATCGATACCATTTTAATTCTTAAAAATGCTAATTTACGTAGTTGATCTCCTATGCTCAACTGTAAAGTTGACGGATACTTAAGCCAAATAACGGTTATGCAAAAGCAAAGCCTATATTTTACATTTTTTAAATGGGTTGCCAAGACAAATTTTACTTGTGTTTGAAAAGCTCCAACCTATTGGAGGGTATTCCATACCCCCCAACCCCCCGGTTCCAAAAACCAAAATACCGTATGATTTATCTTTGATTTTACTACATCGTAACAATTCCAAATAGATAAAATATATAAAAAGTTGGAGGTATTAAATTGGGAGAATGGGGTATGAAAAATCTTCAATCTTTGTGACTTTTAGTAAGTTATACAATCCAGTGATTCTATGCAGTTTTCATTTTATCCGCATCATCAAAGTCTTGTCAAAGTTAAAGAAATAACAAATTTTCTGCATTTGAGTGGAATAGTGGGCAAATATGGACTTAAAAAAAAATAAAAGAGGAGAACGGCTCGTACAATTTTTTATGAACAACGAGCTCTCGATTGCTAATACTATGTTCAAAAAATATACTCATCGGCGGCTTTCAACTTGGACTTCTCCCAACAGACTACATAAGAACAAAATAGACTTTATATTGATACGAACAAGACGGAAAACGTCTATTTGAGATGTTTCAGCAAAACCTCGAAAAATTTAAAGCTTACGGACAGTAAAAATGGAACAGTGGAAGATCCGGAAACATTCAAGTGGATGTTAAGGCAAGGTCCAACACTTAAAATTAGTAAAGATCCAAACCAAACATGGACAAAAACGAAATTCTGGATAACACAAGCCCAAGACAGAGCAATGCCATTAAGAAGAAATCATTAGATGAGAAACGACATACACCAATCGATAGAGAAAAGACGACAAATAAAACTATCCCACAACGACACAAAAAAACAAAAAAAATCTAAAAAAAACGCAAGGAAAAACAAGACCAGGCATATCAGTGACATATTTTTTCAAGACGCCCATAGATTTTATTTAACAAAATGAGATACTTAGCTAGAGAATTCAGACCACAAACAAAAATAATAAAAAACGCAGACGGTAGAATCATAACAGATGCAGAAGGAATATCTGAAGTCTAGAAACAATACCGTGAAAAACTTTACAGAAACAAACGGCATGATAAAAAACCAAAGATCCAGAAATCCTTAGATCAGAAGCAGAAACGCCGATAAAAAGACTCTGGAACAATAAATGCAGATTCTAAAGAGCATAACGGACGCCGGAATTGACGTGATGCAGACAATCTACGAAGAGGTGTGGAATAGAAATGAATGTGCACGTCCCGCGGGTTCCGCACGTCAGACGCATGCGCAAATTAAAAATTATGACTTAAATTTGAAACTGCGCATGCGTCTGACAGCGTCTACTTTCCAACTGCTGAAAAGCTGGGCTATTACTAGGGCAATTGTTTTGTTGAATTTAAAATAGAGATGAATGCAGGACGGGACGGGATATCCCGCGGGATATTTTTTTTGTATTGCGAGATATTTTGAATATTTAGTCCCGCGCGGGATATTTTGTCAACTCAGTCTCACGCGGGACGAGATCCCGCAGTCCCGCATTTGATTTATTTTATACAAGGCAGTCCGAATAAATTTTTTTAATTTTTTTGTTAACGCATATTACTTAGAGTAAATGTAGGGAAAGGATTCAATAAGTTACATTATGAGGTTGCAGGTAGCTATCGAGGTCCCAAAAATACAAATTCTACGATTAAAACCTCGATGAATTCTGAAAAAGTATATTTTAAATAAGAGAATTAAGGGAGACGGAATGCCCTAAGTGCATGTTTTTTCAAAAATCGAATTTAAAAAAGCACAATTTTCATAGCAATTTTTAACTTCAGCGCTCGGGATTGGTGAATCAATGCATTCTATTGACAGTCCGTGTAGTTTCAATTGGTCTTAGCTTTGCGCAGAGCGGGGATAACCGGAGCGACAATTGCATTGGGATGCTTTACCAGTGCACCTCGAACGAAATTTATGGTTTTTAATACTAAATATGCAGGTAAAATGGCTTAAAGCGCCCGAGCGCAGCGAGGAGTGCTTTAAGTCGATTTTTCCTTGCACAACCACCTTTCCAAATAGTAAATGTGCAGAAAAAATGGCTTAAAGCGCCTGAGCGCAGCACGGGGTGCTTTAAGTCGATTTTTCTTTACACAACCACCCTGCGTTTAGAATCCAATACTAACGAGTTTTACCCCTCAAAAATCCACCATTTTCTTTAATCTACGGGCCTAGGGGTATTTTCAAAATGAGTGACGTTTGCATCAAAATGGCCCGGAGCGCCCGAAGGGTGCGTAGGGTCAATTTTGATGAAAACCACCATGGCAAGAGTAGGATCCACGCAAAATAGTAATCATCAGCGGGGCTCTTATGCATAACAGTGCACGGACGGAGCACAGAATGCATTGATTCACCAATCACGAGCGACGTAACTTGAAAATTGCTATGAAAATCGAGCTTTTTTAAATTCGATTTTTGAAAAAACAGGTGCATTTTAGGCATTGCGTCTCCCTTTATTCTCTTATTTAAAATATACTTTTTCAGAAAACATCGAGGTTTCAAACGGAAAATTTGTATTTTCGGGACCCTAGTAGCTACCTTGACCCCATTATGAAATGGATTTGAAAAAATTTCGTTCCGCGCGGGACTGCATTGAAATCTTGTCCCGCACGGGACTGAGTTTATAAAATGTCCCGCGCTGGACTAAATATTTTAAATATGCCGCTGAATAAATATATCTCGCGGAGTATCCCGTCCAGTCCCTCATTCATCTCTAAAATAAATTTATAAATCAAACGCAGAACTGAATTGGCATCCCGTTTCACGCGGGACTAAATCGACATCCCGTCCCGCGCGAGATTGAATCGACATCGGACGATTCGGGACGGGATTTTATTTATCCCGCATTCTTTTCTAGTGTGGAATACAGGAGAATGTCTTTATGATTAGTGGAAATCAATATTTGTACCTATATACATAAGAAAGGCCCGTTAACAGCGTGGAAAAGCTACAGAACTATTGAACTCATATCTCACCCAAGCAAGGTCCAGCTCCAGTAAGCGCCTGAAGTCTTTCCTATTGCCACACAGATTCCAAATGAGCAGGCGGAACTTGTGTAGGGCAGAGGCACTAGAAAGCAGATCCTGATTGTTTGACAGCTCATCGAAAAAACTAGAGAATTTAACATTAAAATGTATCTATGTTTTGTCGACTACTCGAAGACTTTTGATTCCATTAATTAGAAACACCTGTGAATGATACTGGAAGAAATGAGTGAGTCTCATTATGCACCTGGTGTGGTACCTGCGATGCATGTAGAGTAAAACCAAAGCCGAAAGAAAAAGTTTTAAGGTCTTTGCGCTTGATTTAAATGAATGCGTCTTGCGTCTTGATGCGCAAAGTCTTTCACGGATGGAAAGGAATCGTAGCCATAGGTAGAAGAAAAATTAACAGCTTGAGATAATATGCCGACGACACTTTAATTGTAGTATCGACTAGAGAAGAGATCAAATTAATAACGGAAAGGTTAGATACATGCAGCAGGACGTACGGTCTGAAACTTAACAAAAGAAAAACAAAAATCATAGAGTTAATTGACGTACAAGAATCTGAAGTCGGAGGGTATGAGGTGGTGGATAATTTTAATTATCTGGAGATCTTGAGACGCCTAGCAATAGCCAGATCAGCAATAACAAGACTAAAATCTGAAAAAACTCTTCTACATCAAAGTGTGCCCTCAGTTTTTCCATTGAAACGTATGCGGAAAAGATATGGACACTCAGAAAAAAACAGTTAGTACTGCGTTATTTTGGGTACACAGCAAGAGCGGTGAGTCGATGAAGACACTTGATTTGAAGGGCAAGGTAAAGAGAAGCAGACTTAGAGGCAAATCGGATCAGTCTGGTGAACGAACCAGGTGAAGAAGATGACATATCTCAGATATCAATCTTCTTTCTTATCATTTCTTACCTTCTTGACCTTATTCAAACCAAGAGACATTTCATTTTGTAAATTCACAAAATACTACCAAAGTTTGTTACTATAAATATGATGTATCAGCTTTGGCTTTCGATCATCTGTAGCTTTGCAGTATGTGCTCGGCCTTTGCCTTCGCTGGAGATTTTCTATTTATATTTATAAAAAAATTTAAAATAATTTATGTTATTTTGACATTATTATACCATCCTGTCAATTTTATATCCAAATTATATCGGTAAAATTATTAATACCCACTGTAACGTTATAACTGTTCTATCATCCTGTCAGCTGTCAATTGAACTTCAAAACCGTTACTATTAGTTCATTAAAAAGCAATCCTGAGCTACTAAAGTTTATGTTTGGATAGTAAATAAATTACTTTTTTCTATACTATATTACAAAATTACCAAATTTTATTACTTATGTTAGGTATCTCGGAAATGGGGTAGCTGATTTTTATGGCGATAACAAGCCATTATTCTCGATTTTGTTATACTTCTACCAACACACACGTGTATTTTCTATTATATTCCTGAGTTTTTCAAATTTTTATGTTTTGTTATCATAAATCTCTATTCGACAATATAATTTTTTAGAAGATCAAATTCAGCTTTCGTATACTTGCCCGCCCTATCGAGTTTATCTTCTCGCCTGGATTAGCGCGACCCTAACTATACAATTGGTTATGGTATTAGTACATTATTCAGGAAGTATCCCTACGAAAAGTGTTAGCAAGGTAAAATATAAAATTGTTGTAATCCTATTTTTGAGTCCGAACTGCATTTTCATTCAATTGAAACTGGTCAAGTTCTATCAGGAAATTGAAATCAGAAATTTATAGGTTGAGTTAACAGATTTTAAGGGATTTATTTCCAAGAAAACGGATCAACTTTAGTTATTAGACAAAATTTTTGTTTGGTGAGATATTATAAGGACCAAACGTAAAATTTTTAAGGGAAGTGAAATCTTAAGGAGTAATCCGCGTGATGACAAACTGAATGGTTTTTTTTAATATTTATAAATAAATAATAACATCTTTTATTTTCAATCCTTCGTCATCACAAAGCTCTTATTAGGCTGATTACCACGTTTAGCTACATAGTTACTGCGGCTACCATTAAATTTCTGTGCATGCATTGCGAATCAATCAGTTAAAGCCGAATTGGTACGCATTTGAACTTCCAGATTAAACTAGTCGTTTATTATAACCAAGCTCATTTAAATAAGTAAACTTCGAAATAAACTAGAACATTTTTTTCCTTAAGATTTTACTGTTTCAATCGCATCGTGGTTTTATTGTTTTTGAACATCATATTAAATTTTTATGTCCAAGAATACTTTCTTCACTGATCTTAAATTGTTATGATTTACTAACATTAAATTTAGTGCTCGAATAAAATTTTTACATTTAATAAACTTCAAATTTCAAGTAAGTGTATAGTAATAAAATACACTAAAAACAAACTTGAAAATGCCTTTGGAAAAACAAAACTTTGGTTGGAAATGAGTAGTTAAAATGTTGATAAAATATTAAATAAACTTTGTTCGGTAATAAATCTAAATTTAATTGTGTTTTCGTTTACAGTTATTAAATCACACGAAATTCATTTAATTTATTTCGTTTTTATTAGGTACTGAAATACAAATATGACATTACGTTATTACAATGTGGTATTTGTTGCAACTATTTTTTCGTGTCGATTAACAAAGAGAGAGCGAAAACGTAATTGCTATTTATGTAACCATTTATAAAATACAAAATCTTGTGTAGCGCGTGAGTATTTGTTAGCCTGAAAAAGTTACAAAGATTCACGTGACTTCCATTAAACTAAAAGCTATCTCAGATAAAACTAACTAACCAACTCTCTTTTTATACATTTTTCTGTATAAATAACAAATAAGCAGTTACTTTAATCCTCAATAAATTACTTAATTTACAAATTTTCACTGTCTTAGGTATATCGTATAGTAAGCAAACCGCATGTTTACAGTTAAATTTCTAATTTGCTTTATATTTCTGTGTAAACCATGAAAATTCCAATTTAAACTGAAATCTCTTTGAAGCTTAAAATCCGACTAATATTATTTTACCATTATCCAGAAAGTTTTTCCTCATTTCTACTTGTACAAACAACTTTTTAGTATTTTTAACAATGAAACTTCCACAATGCTATGATAATTAGCTATGCGGATATTCTATTGTATAGCAAGCACTATAATCCTGTATGACCCCCAAACTGCAAATGTTTGTTACTGTCATAGTTCTTTATGAGTGTAAAAATGTTACTGAGAGGAACTTCTAATCATAAAGCTTTAGCAAGGTTAAACCTCTAGAGGCTAGTTGAACTAATTTAACAAAAAGTATATTTACCTAACATAGGACAAAAAAGTTTGTTGCTTCTTGAATCCCCGAAAGATCAGTAATTTCTGAAAATGCAAACAAATTATTATATATTTGTCGCCATAAAACAAACAATTTTTAAAGCTAGAAAAGTTGTATCGCCCTCTGGGATGTATAATTTTTGTAAAACAGTCCAAAAATGTATAAAATTATTATAAATGTTCGTAACAATTAAAATGCAAAACTGCCTATTATAATATTTGTTCTGTGAAACAAAAAAATGTAACGATAAGGTACTTGATGCAGATATTCACTTGTTATTTTTGCAGAATGTAAAGATAGGTGGTATACTTAACGTTGTTGTAACGTAACCCTTCTTGATTCGACGTCATTTTGACGTTTATTCAAGATTAATATTTGTTTGGAAATTTTTTTTTATTTTAAAAGTTGAAGTGGTAGATTATGTATAAAAATGTAATAGTAGACATCTGTAAATTATATCGGTTAATTTATTGTGTATCTGATAGAGATTGTCGTGTGTATAAAATATTCGCAAAAGTATTATCTCTATTACAATTTTATAGAAGATGGCGTATAAGATTTTTAATACTTAGTGTCACAAATTAGATGTAATAGGATAAAAATTACTATAGATTTTTTTTAAGATACTAATCAGAGTTTAATGTGTCTCTGACAGACGTCGCAAGTAAAATTTTTTATTTTGTTTGACAGTTCGTATGTTTATTAAATATTAAATATTAGAAATATTAAATATTAGAAATATTAAATATTAGAGAGGTGAGCTAAGTGAAAGGGCTAAAGACCGGACTCTAGGCTAGCAGCCCTAAGTTCGATCCCCGATCCGGCTACACAATTTATCCAACTTTGTTATGACCCTCTCCTCTCGGAAAGCAATGGCAAACCACCGAGAGTAATCTGCCAAGAGAACCATTAATGGTCACGATGCTTCTGTCAAGAAGCAAAACAATGAGAAAAAGAAAAAATTAGAAGGTTAGTGCTTTTACAGTAATTGCTTAGGTAATATGCTATTTGTGGACTACCTTTCAGATGCATGTACCTAATCTTTCTTGAATTGGTATTAGGGTGTAACTTCTAAAGAAGAAGAGTTAAATCTATTAGCTGATGGTTGGAAAGAGAAGGAAACCAAAGAGCAATTTATGACTGTGCTCAGTTTCGTTTGGATGTTAAGCTCATTTAGCATGGAAAAGTTTGTTTGCTTCTCCATTTATGACACCCTCAGACAACATCCAAAAACTTCTATTGCTTTTATGGTTCAGCTCTCTGTTATTATTGGGAAGATAAGAAATAGAACAAATCTTGGTTAGGTGGATTTCAATATCTCTCTATCTTTCCATATTCGTGTCAGCTTTGCCACTGCCGTCTGTGTCAACGTGATTTTGTGTTTAATTTTGCTTGCCCCCCCCCCCTGCTGTTTGTAATCTAATTGCCGATTTATACATATGGCATGTATGGTATTCTGCTCATTTTCTTTCACTCTGCCTATGAATAATATTTCACTTTTGGTGGCATTTATTTTAAGGCCATACTTTTTGTTTATTATTTTATTTCTCTGGGCTGTGCCAGTTTGTTCTTTGGCCCCACTAAAAGTGTTGTGTCATTCGCATATTTTAAATTGAAAATTTTTCTTCCGCCTATCAATATTCTCTCCTTTCATTCATACGTAGCTACGTGCATTATCTACGCTCTGTATATATTGAAAAAAATAAGCAAAACACTACAACTTTGTCTCACTCTCCTTCCTTCCTGTCTGGTTACGAGTTTTTGGATATTTTTATTTTTAAAATTTTATCTCATTCCGTTTTCCCGTTTGAAGAATACCATTTCAAACTCGTCAAGACTTTTTAATTACTACTTTTAAAGTAATTTTCTTGCTTTGCATTCCATGCTTTATTTTAAAAGTCAGGGGTCAAATTTGCTTCGATTTTGCAGATGTCTGCCGTATTTTACAGGTCAAACGACCACCAACTAGCAAAACTTTGCTAGACTTAGTTTGAATAATTCGTCTATCTCATTTTGTACCATGTTGGTTGTTTTACTCCTATCGTCTTCGTTGGTGCACTCCAAGTGGGGGAAATGCATCAAGCGAGTCTGTTACCGATTGCTGCAGTAACCACTTTAGTCAGTCTACTGTAGACCGTCGCGCTGTTAGCTTGAATCGGCTATCGTTACGTACTGCTGTCATGAGTTAATCTTCTTAGTTTTGTGTAGAAGCTACTCGGAAGCTCCCGGTATCGGCTATTATGTTTAAATCAAGTTACTGTGTTCTCATGGTCCTATTTTTGCACTGCATGTATCATCTGATCAAGTGTGTATTTTATCGTCTTACAAGTACACTTTTATCGTTCTACATTCTTATCGTTCCCAGTAGTGTAACTATGAGGATTCCACTCCAAAAGTCCCATAAGGATTAACATGGATTAACCCAAAAATAGTACAGTTTTTGCTTTTCACTTCCGGTTTAGCGGTTCAGGTCCTTATCAGGCTCCTATCTGGTTTGACTTGACAGACCTAATTAAAAAAGATAAAATTCAACTGCTCTGCTAGAAAGCAGTTCAAGCAGTTCAAAGCACTTCAAAGCAGTTCATAGAAATCAACTGGTTGGTTCATAGAAATCAACTGATCAGTTGATTTCTATCAACTGCTTTAAACTGCTTATGAACTGACCATCAGTTCATTTCTATAAACTGCTTTGAACTCCTTTTGAACTGCTTGAACTGCTTTCCACCAGGGCAGTTAACTTTATTTTTTCTAATTGGGTCTGTCAAACCCGATAAGGACCTGATAAGGACTTGAACCGTTAGACCGGAAGTGAAAAGCAAAAACAGCACAATTTTTGATCCCATGTTAATCTTTATGGGACTTTTGGAGTGGAATCCTTATAGTTACACCACTGTTCCCGCAAGAGATATATGCAGTTTCGTTCTGGATTTATTATTACCTCATTTATCATTAGGTCACATACCGCCACCAGTTATTAAAAGTATGTAAGGATGCGTCACACTGCCGATCGAATAATAAAAACAACTTTTTGTAAGTACATCTTTATGCTGTATCGTCCATCTTTGTGTAAAGTGCCGTCTTGTTATAATTAAAGTAATTGTGTCAGATTGCCAACGTAATTTTCAAGTGCGTTGAGCCTTAAGCTACTAATTTATGAAGTCAAGTTTTACCGTCCTTAAACCATTTAACGTTGAGTTCGTTTTAGCTTTTGTAAATATTATTATAGCTTTAGTATTAGTCATAATTATCATTTTTAACTGATTAGTTTTCAACTAGGGTTATTCGTAAGGGTGGATTCATTTACTTTGGAATGAATTGCATTGCAAGACCGAATTACTATTATTATATGTTTATTAATTACGTAACCATTTAGTTATGTACATACTATGTTTGTGTGTATTTTTCTAGATGTACTACTCGATAGCAGGATGAACATCAACCAAACATAACGGTAGGCTGGTGTGTGACAACGTTTTTATGCCCTTTTATTTCAATGATTGGCTCGTAAAATTATTAACAAAATGTCGCTCTTGTCCTTTTATTTCGATGACTGTCAAAATAGAGCTTATGTCCTTCTATTTCAATGACCAATCATGTGCTTCAAACTTTTTGGTCGTAGGTTTGCTTCGAGCATAAGAGGTTAAGGTTACCGCAAAAGTCGACTATGGCGCCTTGTCTTTTTAGTTCCTATTTAAGTCAATTTAACCCGTAGAGCCAAAGCATAACATTTGTTTGTTTTGTTTAAAATCCGGATCCACCCATTAAACCACTCGAGCTTGCTGGCACTTATGACGTTTGTCGCAGGTGGTGTAGATGTTGCTTTGCGGGAAGAGCCTGCGATACGCTATCTAACTTTAACTTAGGGACTCTGTCACCATCCTGAGAATCAAGGTTGATAAAGACCTTAATTTTGTCTCGGAAGCGTCGGCGACAACTATCGTAGGCTTGATGCCTAACGCCAAGAAAACATCCTAGCATTGATCATAATATTTTATGCGGATTTCTAGTAGTACACGGCTAGATATTAAAAAAATATATAAAAATATTCCTCAAGGTATAAAAGCGTACAGAATTTCTTCCACCTCACGCAGATCTTCACCAGCCACGGATGTTTTAATGTTTCGAAGTTACTATTATTACGGTTTAAAAGTGAAGGATGTTAGGAATTTGATCCAAACTTTTAAACCATGTAAATATTACGTTGCTATGCTACAATTAAGTTGCACGCTGCCACCTTCAAATGCTAATTTAATGAAGATGTTCTTCTTCCTACAGCGTAGAAAATGGTTAGCTTAGGTTCGTAATGGGAGTTATGGAGCTCAAACGACTAAAGATCAGACAAAGTTCACGGTTGGCTTTAAACCGACACAGCTTAGGTTATTGGTTAAATTATTTTTTAGGTTAAGTTTGTGGCAAAAATAAAAAACTTGGAATTTTTGAATTGTACCTTACTTGATTTTATTTTATCTCTATTCTATAATAATTCCTTTAACAATTCCCGAATAAAATTTTTTGTTTAAGTCACACAAACTGTGTGACAACTTGAAAGCCTGAGAATTGCAAAAACTACAAAGTTCAAAACAAAACGAGTTAGTGGCACCCATTGAATAAATAAATAATATTAGATTTCGATATTATCTTTGGATTGTCAACAAGAAAATAAATTACTCACCTTCACAAAAATAATATTAAAATTCGAGTAAGTTTAAGTAAACAATGTAATAGATAATATTTTCTGAAGTAGGCAACTAATAATTTGATATTTTAATAAATAATTTTTACCTCAAATAAAAGCAACCACCAATAGTAATCGTTTCGTCAGAAACATAACACTAAGAAGTAAGCTCAAAAAGCATAGTCGTTTTTCTAAGACAAAGCTGTCTTCCGTAATTAGAAATCGTTTCGCAACAAAACAGTTCAGATTTTTTGTATTGGCCAAATTAGACAAATACAAATTAATTCGAAGGAAACCCAAATAGCGCGAAAAGCTTTTTTTCCAAAAATATAAATGGAAAAGTGGTCAACCTAAAAAAATCCTGTAATGGATTTTCTGCGAATATTACAAACAATTATACCTATATATCATTTTTTTCTCGACGGACTAAATAACAAAAATAATTACGGTTTTTGTTGTAGAAATGTGAAGCTATCACTTTTTAATTAGAAAAATACGAAATACAAAGAAAATAACATACAACAAACAAAGAATTCATAATATGTCAAGTTGGAGCTTTTGATGAAAAAATAAAATTTAATAAAAATATATCTACTCATGGGTGGTTATAATATTATGCAATAAAATGTATAATAAAGAATTTGATACTATTGTAAATAAATAGAGTGTGAAAAGGCTTGAATCACAAAAATATCCAACAAAATTTTAATATAACGAATTCAAGGCGCATTATCCTGACATCCACTTTAAATAGCTAACATTAAACTTTTTCTGTTGATATCTTTATAAATTGTGAGTTTCCGAATGGGGCTGTGGGGATCTATTATGTGTAAGTTACCAATGTAATGGACTACATAAAGCTCAAATTTGATGTATTCTATTTTTATAGGCATATCATCAAGTTTTCAATTTCATAAACTTTTCGTGTATACGTGAACAATTTGATCAAATTGTGTTAACGCTTAACGAAGTAAAATTAGAAAACTGAATGTTTTTCTATTAATTTACATTAGCACGCAACTACGTGGTAAAACGATGTATGGTCTTTTTCTCTATACTTAGTGGAAGGTTGAAAGTAATAACGTACCTAGTTAATGTGCAGTAATAAAATATAATTTCCGCAATAAAAAAAAATAACGATCATTTTAGCAACTTTAGCTATGAATCTAGAATTTCAACAACACAAAGTGAAGTCTCCAGTGGCGTAACTACCACCCCACGAAGTCCGTCGCAGCAGGGGGCACAAATATAGAAAGTCAATTGCTCTCGACTGAACCTCTTAACGCTCAACTACGAATCGTTAACAATAACAGAAAAAATACAACTAGTAAATTTTCGTGAAACTTGGCACGAGCTTCCCTGTTAATTAAAACGCATTTGACAGTTATTAAGTAATTAAGCAAGAAAAATAAAATTACTCACTTTCATCAAGTGTCAAAAATATGATAAATTGTGTTTCGTGACATAAATAAAATAGATTGCAAAGTGCGACTCATTTATTTTAACTTGTCGATTAAATTCGTTATTGAGCTTTTTGGAAGAATTGTTTTCAAATTCATGAAAATGTGTGGTCACATTTTTAATTTCAATTTTTGCACCATTTTACACAATGGGGTACGCTGTGAACAAATAATAATACACTCGTCGAAAGCTTACAATGCACATTTGCTTCGTCTAAAATTAACTTATTTTGTCGCTTTTTGGCACAACACTTTTACAATTGTAGGCAATATCGATGCGGATTCATTGGTTATTCAAGCTTAAATTAAAATCATTACCGATATTAGGGTATTTAAAAATTTATGAAGTTTTCAGCTGTTTTAATGAATTCATGCTTTCGAATTTACATTTTTACTGAAACTTGGGAGATTTTTACTTATTTAAAGTTGGTATTGATTGATTCACTATTTTACAAAACTATCAGAGGAGGATTACGAAAGGTTAGGAAGTAGATGGAAAGTTTGTCTTCCAGTCAGAAAACTATTGATCATTACGTAGTCTCTCCATCAGATTTCCTATTTTTGATGATAAACTTGTGAAGTATTACACGAAATAAAAATTTCAGGATTGTCAGACAAAAACGTTAACTTGGTCAGTGACGGATAATTGGTTTAATTACATCTCTTCTACATTATTCACCCTTTTAGTAAACAAGTGCGGATTTGGTACAGTACTACTGGCAATTCTCTTCGTATCATGGTGATGTATCGATATTTGACAAGCACTCTGGAGTATAATAATTATTGTGGAAAATGTCAAGTTACAATCGATGTCCACGTATGGTGGTGTGACAAATTGTAATTAAACTAGAAATAGGAAAATTTGATTAAGCAGGTGCGAATAAATTTGCAGGGTAGTTTATAACGTACAGATTATCAGTAAACTATAAATTTGATTAAGTAGGTAGGAGTATTTCGTTCTGTACTTGAGCAGTCTGTAGCAGCAACGCAAATTGTGTTGTGCGGTTATAATTTACTTCATCAAAATCACGCTAAGGTCACAAATTATGTGGTATAGCATGCCTAATCCAATGCAATACAATAATTTGCTAGAAAGTTCCTCCTCCTTAACAAGTACGAAAA
The DNA here is from genome assembly GCA_905340355.1 of Rhagonycha fulva. Classification (NCBI taxonomy): domain Eukaryota; kingdom Metazoa; phylum Arthropoda; class Insecta; order Coleoptera; family Cantharidae; genus Rhagonycha; species Rhagonycha fulva. The sequence continues at coordinate 27,387,272 of HG996559.1, read as the reverse complement.
AGTTGATTAATATCAACAATTTTTTGGGAATTGCATTTTCTAATAAAAAAGGCATAATTAAAAACAAATACAGTTATTCAAGAGCGAGCGACTGAAAACTTTTATAGAGTTACCTGGTTTATTTAAAAAAAAAAATACAAATAATATTATAATATAAAAACAAACAAATTTTTAAGATCTAATCCTGATTTTCGGTTGGTGCATCTTTAGCCGCAGCTTCAGCATCTTCAGTTTCACTATTTTCATTATGTACAGGTCTGTGCCTGTTAGTCTGCTGACTTTCTGTTCTTACAAAATTTTGACTGGGTGCAAAATTTTCTTGCGGTGTAAAATTTGGTGGTAAATAATTTAAAGAAGGCACATAACCCGCATATGATACAAAATGTTGCTGTTCATAAGGAGCTACGTGCTGTTGAGGGTAGCTTTGGAATTGTGTCTGAACACATCCTGGTTGTAAAAGCTCTTGAAAACGAGGCAAAAATTCTGTGGTGCGGAACTGTTGAGGAATATCTAGTTCTTCTGGGTACTCAATTTGTGATGGAAGACTTTCCAGACTTTCATTAAGGTCTTCAAAGTTGCATTCCGGTTGTGGCACATTTTCTGGCACTGGATTTATTTCTTGATGTGCACCATCATGCGGTAATGAAGTTTCAATGTTTAAAGTCGGTTGGTTACTACGAACAGCAGTTTCAAGTTCCGTAAGCACTATACTCTGAGTTACCAAATTTTGAAGTGCTAGTACTCTACTTCTACAATTTTGCACTTCTAAACAAATTCGGTTTATGTAATCAGAATCTAGAGAAACAAAATTGTTTTGCCCAACAGCCCCTTCATTTTGCGAAAACACTTGATTTTGTTCAATCCCATGAACTTCAGAAGTTGGCGAAACTTCATCAGTCTGGCAAGATTGATCAATACGTAAAACTTCTTTATTTCCTCGACGGTTTCTGTAACCATTATAATTATTTCTACCATCATTGTGAACTTCATTGTTACAACGGTTTTGAAATCTTCTTCCAAAACTGGTTCCTTGGATTTTTGAAATCTCACTTTCTAAGCCTCTCATATTAAAAGTAGACCGATGTTTGGGGTGTCTACTTCTCTGAAGATTCCATTGGCTTTCTCCGCTTGCTTGCGATTCCTCGACTTTTCCAGTTGCATTTTTAACAATTTTAGATGAAGCGCCTTCTTCCTGATTACTTGCCAATTGGTGATAATTTTGTCGTCGTGTAATATTAAAATTATGACCTCTGTATTGACCTCTCTGAGATTTTCTCCCCCTTTCTTCGTTTGCTTGTGCTACCTCAACATTTGCGCTTGAATTTCCAACCATTTTAGATGAATCCCCTTCTTCTTGATTACTATCCGATTGATAATAATTTTGTCGCCATCTATAATTCAAATTAGGGCGACCACTACATCCACCACGTCCCCTGTTATTATGATCTATATTTCTTCCACGAAAACAATTTGCGTTGAAAGACATTTCAGAATCTTGTTGTGCTGGGTTCTGATTACCGTAGTTCATTTTATTACCGTTGTATCGTTGATTTTGATATTTTCGGTTTTCCCAAGGACGTCTTTCGTTGTTGGGGTTATTAAACCGATTTGGTTGACCAGAAACTGCTCCATCGCTAGTTGCATTCTCTAAATTGCTAGCTTGTTGTTGGGTTTGAAGATTGGGTTGAATTGTAACTTCTTCGATTTCAAGTCCATTATTAATTACTGCATTAATGTCTCGCATTATATCTGATCCATCGGATTCAACGTCAGTCGACCCGGATTTGTTTGCTTTTTCCATTTTTGTAATCTCTTCTATTTAATTTCTTTAACTGTTTATGTTTTTTATGTAAAAAAGCAAAACGTTTAAATATAAAATTAAATGGAATTGTTTATTACCACCCAACTTAAGTTTACGACAAAAAATTTTATTAATCCAATAAACAATTAGCTGTTTATGATTGAAATTATTTTCAGTTATCCTTTTGGTTTTTGACGGTTTTCGTGATTAAATTCGGTTGATTCGACTGCAATAGAAGCCTCCGAGCCAAAATCCCGCGAGATTCGTAAGCAAAGCGATGAAGAAGAGGTCATAAACGCAAACAACAAATGACATCTATAAATGAACCAAAACCGCTGAAAACCAACTTTTACACCCCTAAAGGCGTCTTCAAGTTTTATCCACCACGAGCACGTCCCTTGCAGCTTCTCGGGAAACTTATCAGATAAAGGAGATCTTGGGTTTTTGATTTTGTACTACGTATAAGTTCATCAGTTCGTTGTTTAAGGGGACAATCAAAATAAACTTAAACTGAAACCACGTGGCATCGGACGTCACTGCTCATAACCAAACATCATAAAACTAATAAACTTGAAGAAAATTCCATCACAAATTTTAAATTTAGAATGCGATCGACATCATAGGCTCAACATCTGTTCAAGTCGAAGTTACTTCAGCAAAACGTACAGGGTGGTGCAAAATGAACTAACAGGATTGTAACGATCAGTTGTCAAAATTTCAAATAATATACAGAGGAACTCATAAGTCACTGCATTTTCTACAAAATTAATTTATTGAAAATGTGTGGAAAATGGGATACTTTTGGATTGTTTTAATAAACCATGCTAATTTTTTGATTTTTATTTATGAAAGCAGACAAAAAAAGTTTTCATATATTATACAGTTTCAAGTACCGATCGATCAATTATCGAATGTCAAGCTATAATCGACAAGCTATTGCATATTTTATTAACATCAAAAAATTAATTATGCTGTGTCTCATTTTCCTACCAAACTTTCTGATAATTTGCGCCATTAAATGTAGTAATCCAATTTATTCCCAAAATTTAGTATGTCGAGACCGCGCTCATTTGGCATAATGACAACAATTTGGAATAACCAAAAGAGTAATAAGCACAAAAGTACATTAACTACATTACTGCTCATTCTAATGGTGAAACTTACTAATGAGTAATGACATTCGAGTGCATAAAAAAGCTTAAACTCTTTGATACCGCTGGCTCTGTAAGCTTAAAAAGTTAATTATAAAGTTATTTTTAAAAATCAATTCAAATTTTTAATTAATACTTTTTTTTTAAATTAAAATCTGAACAGACAGATGTGATATCCTGTAAAACGTAATTTTCAAAACAAATTTTCAACAAAAAACTAACTGTAAGTTAAAATAGATATTAGGCAGACATTGTTTCTGATTTTTAGGTTAATCAAACCAAGTTACTGTTTTTCGGTCATAAGTTTACTGCACTACTTATCATGTACCAAAAATTAAACCTGCGAGGCATCCAGCTCTGTAGGGCAAAAAGTACAAAGTTTGGTCGCTTTTGAACATTTGCAACAAAGAATACGTTTTTTTGTTGATTAAGAAGTTGCAAATTAAGAAACAAACATTTTCAAGTCAAAAAAAGTGTCGAAAACTCTAAAAATACAAGAAAATCGGTTAAATATGTTAACACTATTTTGATTCTCTTGGATTGGTTCTGGTGCAGTTCCTTTTAAGCAGAAGCGTGTAATGCATTACGAGAATAACAAAATTAACATATTTGAGTGCATTCTACCGTTTATCAACAGTGAAATGCGATAATTTTGTTGTTGCACTGGCAGATTACTTATTCAATTACAGGTACACAACAACAAAATTACAGCATTCCATCATTATTAAGTGTTTTTTAAAACCGGGACGTTTGACTGTCTCGAAAACGCTTTTAGAGACAAGAAAGCAAAAAATTTTGAAACTGTTTTTTTTAAGGATTGTCATATCAATTAACCGTTTATAATCATAAATTTTCAAGATCAAATTGGAAATCAGTGACCTTAAAAACTCGCGAGTGCTAAGTTATAATCAGCGCTTTTGAATGCTGGGCCAATATTTTACATCCAATTTCAAGTTCTAGAGGACTTGTGGATTGATTGTACTTAAATGTATCAAAATGGATCAAATGATCTATGTTCTCCAATAGAAAATTTTAAAGTTTTAGCCGCTGATTATGATCTCCTGGCCCACTCTGCATAGATCAGTTTTATCGTGTAAACGCCAATTTAATGTCATAATCTGGGATTACTTTTAATTTGCTTGCTTTGAATCTGCATATTAGGATAACAACAAAGTTAACGCATTTTATAGTGTTCCAGCGTATAAACTTAGCAGTTAAATTTTCTTGTTCTGTTTTGTAAATTACTCCTAATTTGTTTCATTTTAATGTTCTACGTACAGCACACAAGCAGAACAAGAAATTTAGCGCATTTGTACACATTTATAGTTTCAACGCCAAAAATATAATAAACTAAAATTGCAAAAAGCATCTGATTTCTAAATTTAACTATTTTATTTACTTGCATTATTTTTACATGAACCAAAAACACCATCTAATACCAGAATTCCACTAAGGACGTAAAGTGTATTACGAGGAAATCTCCTGTCTTACAAAAAGTCTCATTTTCAACTCTTCAACTCTATGTAATTTATTTATGTCGTTATATATCATTGTTACCACAATATTTATCATTGTTAGCGGTTTTAAATATCCGTATATCATGGTTTATATTAATTTTGTTTTGCGAGCAGTAGTCGTTTGAGACAAACTTATGCCAAGTAATTTACGACGAAAACTCATAATATTAAAGCAACGGTCAACATTCTCGAATAATCTACTGCAAAAGCCAAGATGAAACTCGAGAAAGCATTTTTAAACTTTTTATTCAAACACTAAAAATTAAATTTTAATGTTGATCATATCTAAATCTCAAAAGGGAACTAAAATTTTATGTTCCCAAATTGTGTACTCAACTGTAAAACTAATCTTGAGACAACATCCCGACAAATCAAGTAAACACAATTCAACTTTGCCTTATTAAGTTTTATATACAAAATAAATTTTACAAATATTTGTCGTGTCCTGCTAATGAATCAAACGACAAAAATTATGGTGGAAACGTCGAGATTTTTTATTACAAAAAAGGAAAACTTGAAATGCATTTGAACCTATGTGATAAGAAGCTTTTAAATTAATTTTGTAAATGGTAATACTTTTCTCGACCATAAAGTTCTAATTTATTCTTTTTATGCTTTTCAGAAACTTGAGTTTTTAACTTTGCCTAACACATGGTAGTATAATAGCAAGATCATGAAATGGTGAAAAATATGATTTCACCGTTCCACGCAAGAGTAATATTTTCTAATTTAAACTAGATCAAATTTTCTTTACAAAGTTAATCACTAAATCAATAATTAGGAAATTGTTTAACGAGGTTTAATTACCAAATTTTTTAGTTTGTTTTCCCACACATAAATAAAACTAAGCGAACGTAAAATTAGTTAAGCATAAAAACTTAATAAATCTTGAGTGTTCAAGGGTTTTACATAATATCTACCCTTCTCTAAATAAGCTCTTTTAAAAGTAGGTCTCCAAAATAAAAGTATTTTGAGTGTGATTAATTTCTTTGTTGATCTTGAATACCCTTTAAAAATATCTTTTGCCCTGTTTTTGTCTTTAAAAAATCTTAATTGAATTATGCAAGAAGTGCGAAAATTACCTGTAGGTACAAAGTTACTCGCTTTTTTTTGATAATTAATTTGTCATTAAAAAAACGTAATTTTCAACATTAAATTGCTTTTTAAAATGTTCAATTAATTTGTTTACTTCAACTGTCTGAAAAATTTAACAATTAATAAACTTCTAACCGTGATTTTCTTTGGAGTTTTTTGTAACAAAAATTATTTCACCCTTGTAAACTCTTAATATTTAGTTATCTTTCAGCATAAACGTACGTAAGTGTGAAGGTGGACATTCTGGGAGAATTATTTGTGCCAGTGAATAATTTGCATGTTTTTCGTGAACAAAGGGACGATAATAGAGGTCGTTACAATATTACAATATAAGGTATTATTTAACGTATTTAATCCTGAATTCGATCCTTGAACGTCTTCAAGGACTAGACGTCAGGACACGTGACATTTGTCTAGCAAAATAAATTTCAATTTATATCTAGTAATTTCGTTTATTTTCTGATAAATTTTAAGTAGGCAACATAAATAATTCTCTGTTTCTTGAGGAAATTTAATACGACTACTTTTAAACTTGGTCGATTAGTATTGACCACACCTACCAATTCCTTAAGTCTTAGTCAACAAAGTTTTAAGTACTATAGTACTTTGTTAAGTTGCACAATTACTAATTTATTTGAAGTAGTTTTCGGAAATTATTCCTTACGATTTATTTCCTTTAGAAGTTAATTTGAGGGGATTATACATTTCCTTACATTGATTCCTAGAGCTAATAATATACAATTAAAAAAAATTCTAATGGAGTGGTTTGTTTGATTGGTTTCACATTATTTTTTGTGATGTTGATATTACAAATTGTATAGTAAAAATAACATTTTGCAATGCTAAAGTGAACCTATGAACTTATTTTTTTTCTAAAAATAAGTAGTTTTTTTTGGGAGATCTATATTAATTTTGGTTGTGTAGTTTTAAACAAACAGAATTGTTTATTCAACTTCAACCGCAGTTGCATATGTCCAAATTGTTTTACTCTCTCCCATATTAATTATACAGTTATTAAAAGTTAGATTACATTTGAAACACCTGGTCTGGTGTGACGTGATATGACTCTTGAATGAACACATACATTTTCAACAAAGTTCTATAGAATTGTAATGGCTAAATGATAGCTACTGAGAAGGACAGCGGCTGGATCACACAAGGAAACCATCGCTGAAACTAATGTTAAAAGTATTGGAAGACTTAAAATTGATTACGTGTAGTCGCACCAATCGGAAAATAATATTGTGATAGTAAAAGACATTACAAAAACATACGAATTTTTGAATAATAAAGAAAGCCGATATTTACTAGTGGCGTCCCCCAGGGTTCAGTCATGGGATTAGCAAATTTCGGTGAGATTGGGGCCCTAGATAATGTAAGATCCTGAAGTAGATCAAAGAAATAAACTCAGAAACTAGAAATTCTGCTGTAATCCATCACACAGAGCGAACCAGTAAAAAGAATTAAATACAGTGCCGTTGCTCAATCAACTAAAATGAAATAAAAATGCAGTTTAGTTTTGATGATAGAAATTCAGTATTTGACAGTTTTCCAATTTCCTGCTTTCTAAGGAAAATTAGGGTACTTATTTGGGTTGCTTAGATCAAACGTTGAATTAGTAATCCGAAGATCAAACGATTCGCAAGAATCCCTGTAACTTGAAAAGATTAATCTAAACTTGCTTTACTAATTACAATATTATTATAAACAAATATAATTAATTATTACAATGAATCATAACCCAAACATATCAAAATTATAGATGTAGCTACTTAGTATCGGTGAACCTGTACTTAGATCATTTTAAAATTACTCTTTCTGCTCTGCAACCTTTCATATTGCAATTTTGACCATTTAACTCTGAATCATACTGTATAATATTACTAATATTTTTAACGTATCAACCATTTCAGATTAAATTTATTGAAAAAATTACTTGCTCAAAAATTCGATTTTATATGAGTGACTTAATTAAGTATGCTGGTCAGGATTGGACGTTTATTTTTGCTATTCTTCTGCTTATTTATGGGCACCACTTTTCACAATCACATAAAACAATTTAAATTATCCTAAGTGTAATTATTGTAAAAGAACATGTAGAGTAGAAAAATATGTTCAATGTTTTAGCGAGGGGCAACAATTTTAAATCTTACTACTCATCGCCCTACCCTCTCAATTTTTAAAGCTTAAAAAAATCCTCCAACTTTACCAATAATTTCAAACAAATGCTACAAAAAAATTATTGTTTGACAGAAGCAAAATTAAAATCAGTCATTTTTTTTAGAATTATGTGTAGGATAAGATTTTATTCCCGAAGCAAAACCTAAGATGTGATAATTTTACAACTACAGAAGGAAAGCAATGTTTGATTCGATAAAACAATCCAATTTTTTGATTTATTCTTTTTCAAATTTGTTTTCGAGTTCTACAAATCAATGCGCAATTCCAAAATTATTTTCAAAATTATTAAATTTTACTTTATTTTAAGCATTTGATTTTGGCGTAAATATTTTTTCAGAATAGCTAGCAAATTTCAATTTTATAAAAATGGGCATTTGCCCTTTTTGTATATTAGCCCTTGCTAGCAAAAAAAAAATCATGTGCCTGCACATCAAATTTGTAAGTACATGAACATAAAAAAAATATTTAAATTACAAAGTTTATTTTATAATATTTTTGGTTTTGCTTTTTAAAAAATATTTAGAAAGCTTATTAGATTTTTTACACAGATATTTTATAATTTTTGAAACGTAAGCTTAGACTTAAAGTAATTTTCAGTTTTAACTTAGAGAAATTCTCCTACTTGGAAAACACTCTCGTAATTTGCTGATATTTTGTTTATTACTCAAAAAAATTACTCCAAAGTAAGTATTTTTTAAAAAAGGACACTTGGACACAGACAGATTTTATTTTAAACTCAAATTAAAATTTAAAACCGTCAAAAAGGATACCCATTGTCAAGGAAACGATGAAATGAACAAAAAAATGTCTTAATTTCTTTAGCAATAAAATTATTTTGGTACAAGTTTAAAATTGACCACGCCCTCAAATGGTTTAACGATATTCCTGCTGTCCTTAAAAAAAATTGATTTTCATAAAACAAACGCAATGTTTTAGTTTTTTATGTAGTTTAATGTAGGAATATGGAAAATCTATGTTAAACTTTTGATAAATTGCTTTGTCTATTTAACGAGGAATGTTTTCAACAGCTACATTAAATTTTTAATTAAATAGAAAAGTCATGTAATGTTCACATCAGATTTTATAAAACTGGTTTGACAGGAAAACGACTGAAAGCCGCTTAGCTATCGTATTTTTTAATTTGCACAGTTAATTCTTTAAAAAAAATTCTAAATCTTGCAGATTTATTAAATTATGTCCATAAAATATGAAAATTGGAATACAATAATTATTCTTATTAATTATAATTTTACTTTAATTTTAACAGTTAATTTTTTGAACAAAGCCCAATAGATATATTTTAATGAATACAGTGATATAATATCCAGTACTCTTGTTCTGATAACTGTTGAAATTATCAAAAAAAAAGAGAAATATTGGTCAGTTATTCGTTTCTTATTTTTGGACGGAAAGAATTTGGATAGAAGTTAACGAATTCAAACAAAAACGATTATTAGTTTTTGATTAAGAATCCCCAGACCGTCCTGTTGGGGTGCCTATACTGATGATATTGTCCCTTCTATCTCACACAAATAATTAGATATGAGCAAACTATCAGCGAAATGATGGGTGCCGCATTTGCTACCAGTGGAGCACACGCTGAATGGTTTAACAAATTTGGAGCGTTGTTTAGAGAAGTTTAAGCTTAATCCAAAAAAGTTTCTTTAGTGATTCGTGACTACTGATAAAACATGAATTTATCTATATACTCTAGAAATGAAAAAACAATCAAAACAGTAGACTTTACTCTTCAAACAGTTCGATCTCCCAAAAAGGATATGTAATTTTAACAAAAACTTACCGTTAATATATTAGAATTTTAATCTTAAGTAAAGAACATCATACAAAAAATTTTATTTAGAAACATTTTAAAAACATTTTGAACGTTTTGAGACAAGGTAGAACCAGAAAATATTTGAAAACATGACACAAATGCAAATACGTAGGAAGAGAAGGGGGGGGAACGGAAACGTGGTGTTTTTCCAAAGAAGTTAAAAAATACAGTAAAATTGATGTAGAATTTACCCAAGTAATACGATATATAAATATATAAATTATTAACTCGTTGATATTAGATAATATTAAAACTTCAAAATATCGAGTTATTAATAAATTAAAAATTAATTAAAAAATTTAATTAATTAAATCTTTTAATTAATTTTTAATTTTTTTTTTTGAGGTTTTTGAGGTTTATTGGCTCAAAATAGTTAAAAAATAAAATTTTAATTTAAGAGTACCAAAAAGACTGGTTTGGTTCTGTTGCGTCAATCGGGATTTTTACAGTTTTTCTGACAGTTTGTCGCTAGTTGCTAAATTTAGTTAAGTTTTTTGATGTTATTTTGACTATCGGTTTTTGTATGCCATCTATGTCTGTAAACTAGCGGATGGGAATAAGAATGAGGGGTTTAGAAAATTTTACGAATTTTTACGTTTGGAGAAAAGAAAAGTCTAAAGAGCTCATTATATATTTTAAATATAAAATACTAACATAAAATTTGATGTTTAATTGATGTAATTTAGCCTTAACGGGTTGATTTTCGATTTAATTTGGAAATTCGATAGCGGTACAAAAAATGTATTATTCATTACTGTTAAACCGATATTATTACTACAAATTTCTAGCTACACGATATTTTGCCCATTATAATGAAGCCAACAGGCATCAAACACGTAGACACGTAAGGGTTGTATGCGTTACATCTGCAATGGCTAAATTTTCGAAACTCATTATTACATACCCATCTTCTCTTCGGTATAGAATCCACAACATCAAAACTACTCTTGTGTTTAATTACAAAACTACATTAGGTGTAAATGTGCTTTACCAACTTCACATGAGTGAAACATACCAAATATCAAACCTTGGTCGTTCGTTATTCGTTTTGTTGATACCTAGCTAAAAAATTTTATTTTAGCATGTAAAACAACCATATGAATTATTAATGCGTTCGTGATAATCCCTTAAAAATGAATAATTAAACAAAGTTATGTAGTGCGACCGAGAGTTTTATTAATGGCAGAACAAGTAAAAATAAAACACGATTAATAAAATTATAATGACGAAAAAATTTGATTTACAGCAGGTAAATTCCAAAAGTTATTTTTTTGTTCTGTCGTAATTAACAAACTTCTAATTGCAATATTACTTGAGTAATATGAACCTTATAGTGGTTAGTTATCGAAGAATTTTCCACTTTATTAAATTATCTGACGTAAATGCTTCAAGCTTCGTTATAGTACGTAGATTACAACTACGTGTGAACGTAGTTCCAAAAGGAAATTTGACCTTTTTCTATATCAAACTTTTAAAAATGAATTAATCGCACATCAAGACGAATTTTGAACAGCCAACACTTTTAATAACATTTTTAATATATCAACTCAAAAGTTATCAAAAAGAAATAAGATGCAAAAAATTCCTCAAGTGAAACAAAACAATTCTATTAATTTAAAAGCACATTTATATTCATCTTTCTTATCGTTGCTGTTTTTGTTGTTTCTAATGAAACTTTTTTATATATAATACTGAATTATGTGATGTTATTATTACAATTTGCAAACCGCGCTTGTCATAACATTGATCAAATGGATAGTTTGCAATTCTTATCTAGATTAGAACTCACATGCACATTATCTTCAGATATTTATATGTTAAACTTCTGGTAACAATTCAATTTAGTTCATCGATTTCATATCGTGAAAATTTTTTAGTGTATAGGTAGAAGATTAATGGGCCCAACGAAACTTCTACAGTTTGCACTTAAAAAAGTAGGAAAGTGTAATCCCAATAAAAAATTCAATTTATTAAACAATTACTAGACTGCAGCAAATTTTATGCTACAGTTTAATTGTTACCTCCGGAAAAGCTTCGGAAAAAGTTATATACATTTATTAAAACGAGATTAAGATTACAAATGTTACAATTGGAATAAGCAATGCAACATCATACTTGCCAACACAAAATGAATAAAATAGAATATAAAACTTTATTCTCACTTGTTGCGTTGATAAATATAACTTTACCGTTTTATATAATTTATAAGCACCGACAATGAGATTGGAACATTAATAATAAATTTTATTCCACGTTTTACTAGCAGTCGCTTTATAACATCATAAAAATCTTTTATTTCTATTTCTAAATCTACCGACACTTAGCCACAACCACAATAAAATTTAAAAATATCGTCGAGCACAATTTTGAGAAATTCCAAAACTGAGGTAGAAATTCCGCTGATGCCTGTACACCAAAAAAAAAACTATACGCTAAGTAAAAACAAAATTGTTAACCTGAAAACGTTAAGATCAACTTCAGATTAAATTAGCATAGCAAGACAAAAAAATTTTAATTAAATTTTAAATGTAGGAATTTATAAGTCTCTTGTTTAATTTTCAGTAAATCAGATAAGCAGATATTCTTTTCAAAAAGTAATCTCCTGTTTAAAATTGTTTCTTAGATGGACATGTAAGTGGTAAAAAATGGTAGCAAAGAAATTAATTAAAAAAAACTTTTTTGACAATGGGTTTTAGCGAAATCGTTAAGATTTGAATAAATTGTATTTTTCTGGTAGGCACTTAAAAATATTTAATATTGTAAAATTTTGTTACAGCCAACAGACAAAATATTAATAATTTTTTGAATTCAGTGTACACCTTCAACTATTTCCATTTCCCCAAGAACGAATAACATTTAAAATTGTACAAATTTGATTGGAATATTTCTATTATAAAAATTTATGAATAATTTTTTATTAACTTTGTGCAGCTTTTGCACTTTTTAAGGTTTCGTGTTGTAAATTGAATTTCGGTTTTGTATTGTTCGGCCTATTTCAGGTTATACAATGGAATCATTTTTATATCAATATACAATGTGATTCTAATCTAATAAAAACCACAATTTAAATGCATAAATTAATTAACATTGATTTTTACCGAAGACACTGAGAGAATAATATTAAAAAGAAAATTATTTGACAGTAGGAAAAAGTTTGCTGTATAAATTTTATAATAAATTTTTTTAGGTCTAAGTAAATGCAAGATAATATCGAGCAATTTACTAATTCTAGGACAAATCGTACTAAAAATGTTGCATGAGTATACGTTTTAAAAGTCTAATTACTATTTTGCTCTTAGAGTTGATATATTGCATTTCCTTGTTTTGCCATTTTGAAAGGAGTTTTGCCTCAACATCGGTCTGCTGAGGAGGAAATCTCGCCACCAGAAATCCGTCAAAATTTTGGTCTCTGAAATTTAAACTGAAATTTGATCAATTTGGCATTATGCATGTTTAAATTTACAAAAAGTTGTAAAACTTAGAAAAAGTTGGCAATTTTAAATTAAAATTCAGTTGGTGGCAAATTTGGGATTTCTCCCCCCTCAAAAAAATTGGTTGGGCACGTCCTTGTGCTTGATGTAGGACGTACTCTACATGCCCAAATTCAATTTATGATTTCTACGTTGTATTCTATCAACCCCACATTTTCTCTATTTTACAACACTCTCGTTTATCAGTAGCACCAGATAGACCTCCAATTGGAAAAAGTTCTGGATTGTTTCGAAGCTTCTACAAGCAAATATTCCGAAGTGACTGATATAAGTAGTAAATGAAGCTCATAAAATTTATTCATAAAACATAAAGCGCAAACTTTGGTGACAGTTTAATGATCGCAAAGAAGGTACCATCGCATCGGTCAAGCAATAAAGTTACCATAGTTAATTTAACTTTTGAAAGCTTGCTCAATGAATTTTTTGTTCTTAAGGATTAAATGTAACTGCTACAGCAACTCTAATATTTCAGCATCGTTGTGTCCAAAAATTTTTCCAATATACTAAATATTTGATAAGTTTATGATGACTGAAAGTTGTTAACTATGGAAAATTTGCATTTTGCAGCCTTTATAATATAAACTAAGGGGGGGGGCAGAATTTTAATTTATAAGTTGTTATAAATTTAATATACTCACATTTAAAATATTTTTGATGTTTTTGGGCTGTTTTGTCCTAAATTTGGACTGATCAGCAAAATCCAGTGTTTATGTTTGTGATTTACAGTTTTAACTACCATAATTTTATTAGATATTTTTTTAATTCTGATGCAGGTTTATCGTATTCTCTTCGAATTTCTTAATGAAACATTTTAATTTTTTCTAGTTTTTTGAAGTTGCTAATTAATCTATGATAAATTGAAGAAGTAATGCAAATTCTTTGATATGGACAAGGTGATAATTGAACATTTAAGGTGACCTAAGTCCAGAATTTTCTGCTCAACTCAATAACCAAACAAAGCAATTAGCTCTTTAAGGCAGAGCCAGTGGAATTTTGAATGACTGAAATTTTGGGTAAGCAAACTTCAGCACTTATGCTGTTTCAAGAAATTTGAAAACATAAATTATATCAACAAAGGGAAATCAATTTTTAGAGACTGTAGCGTTGAAGCATCCTCCAAATTATATTTTAAGTGGCATAAAGTAATGGGTATTTTGATATAGTAAAAAACTGGGAGGAGTTGATAGAATTCACCCCTTGTCTTTGCAGAAAACTGATATTAACAAAACAAAAATATTGACCCAATTTGGCTTGAACAAAAGACGACTGGGAAAAGGTAAATCTTGAAAATAAGTTCAAATTTTGGTTATCCAGGATAGATAAAATGATATAAAATTAATAGCTGAAAGTTGAATATCTTTTTTATCGGGTTTTCTGCGTGAGCATTTTGTGCATTTAATTGCTATGCTAATGGCTGTTTCTTGTTGGTTTCAAAAAATTTCTGTATAAATTCGGTTTAGATGAAATGTTACTAGGTATATAGATCTAAATAATAATAATAATCTGTAAAAATAGCCCACAAATGCTCAAATCTTTGGGTATTTGTTGTCTTCTATCCTTAGCAGATGTCCAAATGACCATAGACTCTTTTTCTCAATTTTTTGGTTTACTTCTGTTCATTCTTTCTAATCTGGCAGTCCATTTTAACTGCTTTTAGTCGTCTTTGCATGTTTGCACTTAGACTCCAAACTTCACATCCATAAAATTTTTACCATTGCATTGTTGTATTTTTCAAAAAGAAAATGCCTTGGTTGCCTATTGAGATAATAAGAAAAGAACAGTACATCCAACCCAAAAATACTCAAAGTAAACAAAAACATGCAACAAACTCAAAACAAAAACAAGAAAGTGAATCTTCAAAAGCGCGTTATAAAAAAAAGTTGTAGTTAATTACAAGATTAACGATTTACTTCTTCAATTCGAAAAATTGTTTTATATAACAAAACAAAATTTTCCCACGTGACCTTAAGCACGCAACCTTAAGCAGTTAAAAAAAATTAAACATCAAAGAAATCCTTCAAAACAAGTTTGGATAATTGAAACATAATAAAGTTTACTTTAGAATTTTAACAAACCATTTCTAGCATTAACAAAAGTTTAACGTATAATTTAATTTAACCTAAATTCAATGAGGTTCCAATTTTGCTGAAAGTAAAATGTCGATTTGCTGTTAGTGTAAGTCTAAGAGAGTTCTTGATAATTTTTATTAGAATTAAAATGGAATAAGTTCTTTACTTTTGATATCCATTTGGGTTAGGTAAAGTACCTCTTTTCAGTACTAGTGCAAAAAAGTAAAAAGAAAAAAAAACTTCCATTGAAAATTCAAATTTTAGTTAAATAAATAAATGAGGTATTGTGAAAGTATCGCCAATGATCTGATTTAATATTCAAAATTACTTCTGGTTTATGTTATTTTTGAAATTTGATACAAACCGAAAATGTAAACTCTTTGTAGTGCAGATTTTGCAAAGCGAAACCTTTCTAGGAAATACTATATATTATCCACAAAAGGTAATTCAATTACAGTCGAGATATTATGCAAACTATTGTATGCTCTAAAAAGCGATTGGATTCCTTTTGGAAAGTGAAAAGATGTTAAAAAAAGTAATTGTCTGAGATACAATTAAAATAATTACTATTAGTGGTTAAGGGCAAAATAGTCGTTAAAATGTAATTAATCTTGTAGTAAGAGCCAATGATATAATTGAAAAGAAAATAAATATAGACCTAACCTCAGAACCAGAAAAACTAAATCATCAATAAATATTAGAACTACAAATTGCGACGTGTATCGAAATCTTAAAGTAATCCAAAAATATTTGAAACTTAGAGTAGACCAATTGATTTTTAGTGAAATAATTTTAGAAAAAAGTTTTAACAAGGTTAAACTAAATAGTTAAAAAGTGCTGTTTGAAGGAACATTTTTCCAAGTCGAATCAGAACCGCACTTAATATATCACTGAAAAAGCTCAGCTTCCTCAGAAAGAACAAGCTGAATAATGGATAACTCGATAAGTCAATAATAGTGTAAGTGGAACCACAGGATCGTGATAATGAAATTTTTTGATTTAAAATGCAGACAAACCGAGATCAGCACAGCATTAAATTAAAAAAAATTGTACTTTTAAATAACCGCGTGGTGGTTTAAAAATGTTAAATTAAAAGTAAAAAAAAGGGAATTACTGTCTAGAAACAATTTCGAGATATCGATTTAACTTCAGAATAGCTTAAACAGATTTTTTATCCAAACTATTACCCGCCCTTTGTTTTATGCCTTTAAGGGATCTAAACTTGTTTGCTTTACCAAGAGAGTAGTTATTCTAATTTGAACTGTTTCCTTCTGCTGTTTACCATAAACACGTGAAATGCTTGCTAATATAATGCAAAAAATTGTACCAGTATTAAATACATTAGAAAACTTTAAAATATATTTGGCAATATTTCATATGTAACCAAAAATTCTTATCTGTTTGTTTTTCAGATCAAATCGCTAGATTAAGGTCCTTTAACCCGCGTACAATTTGATCCTTGTAGCTAGCAAGCTAAGAAAATTTCGTTTATTCAAATCTTTTACGTAGTACGTGATTTTCTTGCAGTTTTAATAACAAAAATTGTTCAAAAATTTTCTCGTTTTATTTTTAGCTGGAAGCTTTTAAAAATAGAAAAGTGCACATTGCATTGTTCACTTGAAGATATTTCTCTTTTGATAACTAAAACATCTCGAATTTCAATACTGTGCTTACAGAAAGAAGGTCAAGTTTTCCGGATGAATTTTCTGCTCGTTTATTTGCCCCCTTTGTATGAAATTTTTAAACCAAGTATTTTTTAAATTATAACGCCACAATTTTCCAATTTATTTCCCGAAAGATACGGTTCCGGATGTAACACAAAATGTGACACAATGGAATGGTACAATAACTAAGTATTGAAACTACGTACATTCCTTACAAACCGGATGCACCATTAAATTGCTAATGGTGTCATTCGACGTCGGATAAATCTATTGTAAAACTGCTTTTCGAAATTATGGGCGCTAAGTGTAACGATATCGTTAAAAATGTTCGATTCGTTAGGTAAATAATTTGTTTGGACAGAATAACATTTTTAAGGTAAATTTTAAAGCTCCTTTAGGTCGGCTGATCTTATTTAATCATTTGCACAGTTAGGTAAGTTACAAGGAGAAGGAATACTACAGAATTTAAGATTAGCCACTTCTATTAATAAATTTTCTGGAAGATTATTGTAGTAGCACTAATTTCTAAGATGGATTTGACATAAATCAGAAGATGCTGATGTGCGTTCAGCTAAATAAACAAATCTTTACGTTAGATCGATCTAAGCTAGCTCGGTTTTAAATTTACAGCACTTTAGTTGGTTCAAAGTGAAAGCAGTGTTTAGGTTAAACTGCCTTTAGTTCGCTCTAGCTGAGTCGGTCTATACCATTAGGTTGTCTTACGGTAAACTAACAATCTCGAGCTAAGTCAGCTCGAGCTAACACGTGCATGTATACGGGACAACTGTCACGTAAGGTGGAACTGCAAATAGATAAAAACCTTTGTAGAAATACTTAGAAAAGAGTTATTACAATGCAAAATGTGACTTTGTGTTTATGACCTATCTTAACCTGACGTCATGCGAGGAATAACAAGTAAAATTAACAAAAATTTACTAAATTGGATTAACAATAAACAAAGTCGTAAAAATGAAAAATAGGGAAAGGTACTAAATTTATTGACAATCAAGGATTTTCATTATACAGAAGCCAATGTAATCAAATAATACTACAATATTATTAAAATTACAAAATGTAATCAAATTTAGTTGTACAGGGTTGGCCGTAATCAAATAAAGTTTCGATTCGTAATAATTATAATTGTCCAAAAATAATTTTCAGGGCTGTAAGGTAAAATCTGAATTGGAACATAATTATTTTCAATAGTTTACGTATGAGAGCCGTCCAAAAAGCTCAATGAACTTGGCAAATATTCAATAATTCAATGTGCTTTATAAACACAAAAGCTTCTAAACTATAAATCCTGAAAAATCTTTTTTATGTTATAAAAGCGTATTTTCTCTAAACATTTGTAATTTGATGCTATTGTTTATAAATAAAAGTTTTGCCACCACATAAGCTCGTTAAACTTTCATGTAGTGAATTATTTATCAATAAAATACAATAAAAATCAAAAAGTTTAGTTTTGCGGAAATTTTAGCCCCCACAACATCGATTTCTTGATATTTCATCGAAGTTTTCAACTTTTCGAGTTACATTTAAATTATTAATAAATCAACATTGGAGTTTTATTGTTTTATCGGACGATAAAGCTTCCTCTCGAGGAATAATATGCTTTTTCTGTTAATAGCTTAATAATCTATTAAAATTTAATTGTTTTAGAAATGTCTTCGTGTCTAAACTTTGTATTCATAAAAAACTTTTGTGCTTTAAGGGCAATCATCGAGGTGAAATTATTGTAATAATAAGAATCATCAATAAAAAGGATTTGGGGTGACGGTAATAATGGAAACTAAGTGAAATTCTTGTTAATCGATTATTGTTTGAAAAAGTTAACTTTTTAGAATTAATTACTCATAAGATAACAATTTGGCGCACAACGTGGGGCGGTTGAAAAATCAAGAGAAGTTACTATTTTGAAAAAATGTCGAATAAAATTGAAAATGTCTAAATTGAACTTGGCTTGCAAGGATTAAAATAAAATACAACTAAATCGCATTTTCCATTGTCCCAAGTTCATTTTTAATTCAAAAAGCATTTCGGTCGTTAAATAAATTTCTGAATTTTTATTTCACCTTAAATTGTAGATGTTGCAGGATGTCATGACATAGTTTTACATTTTCGTTCCGTTGGTTAATATTCCGCATTACAAGATACGCCCCAAGAGATTATTTTTACATCTGTAAAGAACATTACAATTAAGTAATGCAAATTTTGTTGACATTTCGTTGAAATATTCTAGCAAAATCCATAATTATCAGGGAAAATTTGTAACGTAAGAAATCTGATACTTTAAAGTACAACGGAAAAAAATTAATAATGATAAAAAAACTCATTAAATATGCGTTGAGTTTTAATCTAATTAGAGGGATAAATTTGAGTGTAAAAGTTTGAAATTTAATTTCAACCGGTAAGCGTACGGATGTTTGTGTCATCATAACGCCCGCTAATTCCGATAAATGTTTAATTAGCGAAATTTAACGTATTAACGCACTGTGTCATTACAAGCAAAATGAAGTAAATTTTAGAATCTGGAACGAGACCCATCTCAGGAAATAAATTTGTCTTACCTTAATAGTAGAGTTTATTTTCTGAATACAAATTATGGCGAATCAATTAGTCCATAATTGTTCTTTTCTTTAACGAAACTTGAAACTTGAATGTCTAATTTATTGCAAATTAAAAGCTTCTACAATTTAAGTTTGTTAATAAGGTGCCTAATTAAAAATTAAAAATTTAACAAGGTTCGAATAGAACGAAAAATATCAACTTCAACTGAAAGAGGATAAAAGTTTGAGAGGTTAAAGTTGAAAATATATTGTACAAAAAGTTAATTACCGGTTGATTTTGTATAAAGTTTAATAAATATTATCCTGGAATTAAAAGTTAAATTGGAAACTAAAATCTATAAGTAATTATTTTAACAACGATAATTATATTAAAAGCTTAGTTGAGGAAATTTATAAAAGGTTAACTTTGCAAAGAAAACTTCTTAAAATGTAAAAACTGGAAATGCAGTTACAATTGTTCAGCAATTTTATGACCATTTCAATCCAAAACCATTAATAAAATTTTTTTATGCTATTGTTTTATAATTATTATTGTCTGTGTTGACACTTATGTTATAGTAAGTAAAATTAAAAGTTTTAAATTGCATTACAAACAGAAAGACAGACACAGTTTAGTTGGAGTTTATGGTAAGTTTATGGTTGGAAGATATTCCATACTCCCCGGTTGGAAATCAGAGCCGGGAATTCTGAGGAGAATGGAACTAAATTAATTAATTACATTAACATAAGAAAATTGCACGTTATCAAAGTGGGGTGAGAATAATCACGTATTTACCTGATGTGGTTATAATTTAACAGCGGTTAAAATTAAAAATTTTTGAAAATTATTATGTTTACATCGTTTAAATGTATGCAAAACAAGGATGTACAGGATGTTGACGTCCTGATTCTGTTTATAAATTACATGACTTCACCATAATGTGATTTTATCTTATTATTTTATTTCCAATCATTAAAAATTCAACAGGTTGCTTGCTGAGCAGCACAAAATCACTTCAGGGTAGGATTTAGGATTATTTCACATCGCATTATATTTCTTTTATTCTTTTCGATCTCTGAAATTTATTATTATTGCATTAAAACGCAATTCCATTTCCACAATTAAATTTAAAAATGATTCTAATCCAAAATAATGCAATTTACTTTGATATGAAATTTATAATAACATTTCAATTTAAAATAAATTATAGCTGAACATAAATTGAACATGCATTTATAAAATAAGCGTTAATAATAGCATTTTTTAATAGGGTAAAAAATTTATTTTTTTACCGTTACTTGGGAATTAATCCATAAAAGGGATAAAAGGAAACCTATAGTTGACTATTCATCAATTTCTGTATTGTTTTTCTTAAATGTTCGTGTGAAAACAAGCAAATTTATGATTTTATTTAACGTTATTTGCATGAGTTTTCGCAGATGATGATTAACAAAATTCTAATTGTCAATGTTAATGACATTAACTTTGAATTAGACTTTTTTTCAAAACTAAATAGGAAATAATTAACAGGTAATATTCACAGACAATTTTTGCATTATTATGTACCTAAAACTCAACTTTATTTGCAGATCTCACCCTTAAGACTACCTCTTTGCTTTGCCCGTCTTCCCTCCGCTGAAACAAAGCTACCACCAACGTATGCATGTACATGCAACGCTTAAAAATGCAAATATACATATTATATAATAATTTTTGTGATTACAATAATTTATACATAATGATAGACCTATTATTTTTGATGCTGTACCACAATAACGTCGTTGTTTATCGAATTGGATTAATTTTTTTAACATAACCACATTTATAATAATTTACGTGGTTTCCAAGTCAAGTTCTCAAAATATCGGGAAATACTGAAAGCAATCCAAAATTGGGAGATCGTCCAAACGATTATCGTCTTTAAAGCTTTCTTTTTATTTGACGTGGGAAAATTTATCACTAATTTTGTAACAATCTATGGTAGGTCTAACCAAAGAGCGAAACATAGCAGTCGATCTCTCAAGTATTGTGGTTGTGCTTAATCAATTTTATTTGAGTTATTATTGGCATAAACGTGACGGTCCGCTAGTAACAAGTTTAACTTTTAAGGTCAACATACAAATTTTTATATTGTGCTGTGAGCGCTTACCCCACTGTTTGTGCTACTTTTAACTGTTGCAACCAAATGCTCAAATCCTAAGCTTTCAAAAGTTGTTAAATTACATTTTATAATTGCTTTTCTAATAACAATAGTTTTGTTTGACTTTTACCGAATTTAAAATGTGGATACTAAAATACCAAAAGAATAGTAAACACTAAAACTGAAATATCTCGAGGTAGATTCGAAATTAGGTCAATTATTTGAAAAACTTGCAATGTAATTTAGTACGAAATTAATGTTAGAGCGGAGGATTACTTTTGTTTGATAGTAACTCGACTTACGTATCAGAATGATATTGCTTGTTGCTCCACAAGGTACAATTCCCATATTGAAGTTTCTCTTTACGTGTAATAATTGTCTTGGGATGCATTTACACTGTGCAACGATCAATTCAAAGATAAAGCGGTAATATTAACTAGATTTGTTTCGGAAATTATGTACCTTTGAATTTAAACGAGGAGTTAAATTTATACATTATTTGGGCTATTCAAATTAACGTTTATGATACTCTTCGATTGAGAAAAAGGTAGATGAAAAATTTAATTTAAGGCTGAATAACCATGGCCGTCAAAATATATCAAAAATTTTAATTGTTCTTATAATTCAGAAAGCTTTATACTTTCTTACTTTTTCTTCAAAAATAATTAAAATTCTGTACAACTTTTGTTTTCGCAAAGTTCATCAATTTTTCTGTGGGAGATGCCGTGGAAATTAAACGAAACTTGATAATGCGAAAATTTATTTTTGCTTCCGGGATCTAAATGAAACCATCAAAGTGGCTTTGATGTAGCTGCATGAAAATATTTACCGAATTAAAGATGTGGTGAAAATTGAGAAAATAAAGGTTTCGAATAATGAATTACAATTTTGTTTAAGGTTAAGAAAATATTACGAAAGCCGGAAAGAGACAAGTGAAATATGTAAATAAATTTCCCACAATAATGACATACATTTAGTAATGTGGAAAAGTTGGAAATAGCAGAAAATGTAATTTAATCATAGTAGTTGAACTAACGTGAGTTATTGCCGAAAACATTAAATGCTTACAAATTTACCTGAAATATACAATTTAACGCTGAAATTGCGCTTTTCAGCAAAAACCAAACATTAAATTTACAACTGAAAAAGTAACTACCTGGCTACAGATTTTCAAACATTTCCCAAATCTGTCGAAACGAATAAAAGAGCAACAGAGTTTTTAAGATGCCATGAAAACATCGTGAAACTTAAAAATATGTTGCTTCGGAGTTTGTTTCCACAAAATAACAGAATATTCTCTCAATCGACGATAAGATAAAAATAAAAGTAGAAATCAATATTTTTGATGGTGATTTAATAATATAAGGACAGAAGAACGGTATCCGGCATCCGTTTAATGACTAAAAATAACGCAGACATGTAGATGGTTACACTCTGATTACTCTAAACTAATTAAGCTGCTGCACCCATCATGAAAGCATTAAACGCAAAGGAACAAAACGAACATCGCGTAAACAAAAACCTTAAACGACTAAAACATTCACAAACGGCAACTTATAAGATCTCCTGCAGAAATTAACGTTTAGGTTGAGTATAAAAAGCAATTTAATTATAGTAATTAAAGGATCATTCTTTTTATGTTTGAATAACGATAGACTCAAATACAGAGAAACTCCTTTCAAAATGAACCAGCGCACATTGGGATTTCATATCAGAGATAACAGTCCCAGTCTATTCATTGTTGCGAGATATGAAGATAGAAAAGCTTTTGTGTCTTTCTAATTGTCTCTAAAGCAGCTTGATTAAGCTAAGGTCTTTACATTTATCTTTAGTATAATTTTGCTTTAAGAAATATAAATTTGTAGCTTCATCAATTATTATACCACCGAGATGAGATATTAAAACTTTACGTTAATAATTGCGTAGGCGTATAAATTAAAATTTTAATTCTTTGTGTTTTACATTGAATTTTATTTCTCGATCCTAACAATAAAATTTATTTTAAATTCAGATAATTAAGGAATCCTTGGTAACTAATGTTACCATGGTTTGCACAACAAGTACGGTTCAAATGGTCTGTCCATAAGTTGGACAGTTGCAAAACGTGAAGACGGTTTTTCCACATTTTTCCTGGAAAATTAAAAGCTGCAGCTTTTACGTAGCTCATGTAAATTAATTGCCGATGACTTAATTATGAATCTGACGGCGAAACTACGTATTTTACCTTTTTTCCTTTCTTTAATCACCGAACAGCTGTTAGTGTTAATTAACCAGCTTTATTTGGTTTTAAAGAAAATCTGTCAAGAAAATTTTAGGAATTGTGTTTTGTCTATATTATTTCGACATTTTTTAAACAGAATGTCGGTGAAAAACGGAAGGAGGATGTTGAAAAAGTGTTGTTGTATGAACATAGAAAGTAAAGAGTAGATGAATCAAACCATTTAAATTAACGTCGTAATACGTGACATATTGTCGTCTTCCCAAATGCCTAAAAGATTAGGATGCTTAAAAAAAATAATTTTTTGCAGTTAATGGTAAAACAATGATAACATGGTAAAACAAATTGTACTTAGAAGTCATGCAAAATCAAAATACCAAAAGTCAGATTGGTTCAAATTAAGAACTATAAATAATTTTGAATTGTGACACGGCCCTGGAACAAAACTTTATAAACAATAGAAGTGCTAAAAATTAAATAACCTATAACAAATTGTCAAAGTGAAACCACAAAGCAAGAATTTGAGTTCAAAAACTTTATATTGCCAACCACAGAAGAAAATAAACTGAATGATAGGCTATTTGTGTCAGCATCTACTTGGACTTTTAATTTGACTTTGCAATTTGTAATACGAAATGAGCTCATGATTGGCTGGCTCAGCACAAAACTCTCTATTGTTTAAAAGAACTGTTTGAAATTACTATAATACACGAGTACATATTAAGTGCATTTGATATCCCCAAGGAATGTTATAAACTCAAAATTGCTCATAAACTTTGAAATTGTGCAAGTCTGCAACCATTTCAATCGTATTGATTTGTTTAAACAATTTTATGTAAACATAAAAGTTTGACAAAGGGTTATTCGAAGCTTTTCAATAAATTTTGTTAGCTTTGGCCTGCGGAAATTACAAAATGGAATACTTAATTTTAGCAAAAAAAAAAGTTTAATTTGCAACTTGACAGCAGCGAAGCTTTTTGGGACAATTACGTAATTACCAATGTTGTGTTTTTTACAGCTAAAATTTTAACCATGTCAATACAAAGCATCCTGTATTGTCGATATTCTCTCAATATTTTTGCGTAAAATATAATATTTTTGTTTGTGCGTGTGTGTAGTGTACTTAATTGAATTTAAACCTGTTAGGTGCGTAAATAACTAAACAAATAAATTTGTTCAAACATTCAACAGGCACCATTCTACCCTTTTGAGTTTATCTTGGAGTTAAATTTTACATAAAAACATTGACTTTATTTACTTTGGATAATGCGATGCGTCCGAAAATTTCACTTGAAATTAAGCACGGGCGCAGTCAAACTAAAAATTTTGGTTTTTGCCTTTATAAGTTAATTTCATCATTGCGTTTCGTAATTACATTAAATTAATTAAAATTTACTTTAATAATGCCAAGAATGTTGTTCTTGGCACGTTGTATATAATATGCAAGTTTAACTGTTTAAGATGAGTTGAAAGTTCTTCGTTGGAAACAGCACCGCTTTTCTTAATCCATATTCAACTATAAAATAGAGAGTTTGATGCAGAATAAATTATAATATCAATTTCAAGTAATAACAAACTTTTCGAGAAAATGACATTAGTACTGTAAATACTTTATATTTACTTCGATAAATACGAAAGCTCTTTCTGGTGATATTTTTATTATAAAACAAACTTGGTTCTAAACAATCGCTTATTTCCAAAGCTTACATAACAGGAAGAAAGGTTTCTTGCAAAGTTTATGAAAAACAAACATTTTCTATCCGGAGTAGTATCATTTAAAAATATCATAGATAATAATAAACTCAATTTTATAAATTGGGTAAGGAACTAAAGCAAACTGAACTCATGTGAACATAATCAAGTTACCCGCATTACCAAACTTTATCCTTGAATGCACTTCCTTATCCTGCATTGAGCTTATCGGTTAGCTGCCTCTTAGAGGGAACATGAAATTGCAAATACTGCTCTATGCTTATAGGTTCGATAGGATACATCGTAAAAGAAATAATCAACCTCGATATGTTTTGTACTACAATCGGGAATGCAATTGACAGATTCATTTGATTTAGGTTACTTTCGCTTAAAAATTAAAGGCACATACAAATCGAACAAAATACTTTTTTGCATCTCAACATTTATATTATGAAACAAAAATGAGAATAGAAATAAGAGTAGATATTTTCCTTAAAACTTTTGTTTTTGAACGACTTTGCTTTTGAGGACGCTGTGTCTTGTTAAGGTAATATTTTTATTACAATCTCAAGAGACAAGTATTGATTCAAACAAATCTTTTTTTGCTGTATGTTTCTTGTTAGTATGAACCAATCAAAGTAAGTCAATTCATAAGAAAGTAATGCTGATAATTGGGTATTTTGTACTGATATGATAGGTTAATATATCAGAAAATCTAGAGTACGTAATGCGAAACTCAACTAAAAGTTAATCTGGTTTATGTATACAGCGTAACGAGATGCATAATTTTGATTGGCTGAATGACATTTCAGTTCCACGTTGCACATTTCTGTGTGTACATAAGTTCAGGGTTAATTTACATATCTTAAATTTATTTAGATTACAGTGTATGTAGATATTACCGCATGCTCAATATGTTCTATACTAAAATAATTTAATTTTGTATAAAGGGTTGATTCACTTCTATAAAATTTACTTTACAATATTTTTGCTTGACAACAACAGCTCTTAATTGCTGATAGTCATCACAAAAGTAACTTTTTATATTTTTATTTAATAATTATTGTGACCAACAGAAATAATCTATCGTTCACTTTGTTTAAAATTGTTTAAAAAATCAAAAATTGTTTACAAATCTTGATTGGTACATTTTTATAATATTTCACTTAAGAATTACGATAAAGTAATTCAATATATGGAAGGTTAGCTAGCAATTACGGACAAGAGTTAACGATCTTTGATGCAATGTGCGTTGATGTTCTGCAATAAAATGGAATGGAAACTCGCACATTTTTGTTATTGTATGTTTAATTTTGAATCTCATATTAATTGACAAGAAATTTCATGTTTCGAACAGCTAATGCTGTTATTATAGTAAGTCTACTTCTTCAAGCAGTTTGAAAAGTTTTAAAAATTAAAAATAATTATTTAGTTAATTTTACATGGTTAGTTTTAAATGTGTTTTAAATCAAAGTTTGTTTTTGAGTTTTAAGTTGATATTATAAAAGGTTAGTTAACAATTACAGGCAAGGGTTAACGATCTTTGATGCAATGTGCGTTGATGTTTTACCATTAATTAGAATGTAAACAGTTTGAACAATTTAAAACTGTCAGACGCATGCGCAGATTAAAGATTATGGCTTCAATTTAAAACTGTGCATGCATCTGACAGTTACTAACGATTTTAAACTGCTGAAAAAACAGAGTTAGTGTAAATTATTGTCTTTATGAGCAAAATATTTTGTTAATTACAGAACAAGTGATTTACGAAATATTTCCTGTAACATAACTTGAAATTACTAATATGTTTTATTGCATAATTATTTAGTTTATTTTACATGGATTATTTTAAATATGATACTCCTATTACAAAAAAAAGGCATAAAAAGCACAAATCAAAGTTTGTTTTTGAGTTTTAAGTTGATATTATAAAAAGTTAGTTAACAATAATTACAGACAAGGGTTAACGATCTTTGATGCAATGTGCGTTGATGTTTTACCTTTAATTAAAATATAAACAGTTGGAAGAGTTTAAAACTGTCAGACACATGCGCAGATTAAAGATTATGACTTAAATTTAAAACTGCGCATGCATCTGACATTTGCAAACGGTTTCAAACTGCTGAAAAACAGAGCTATTATGAATTATTGTCTTTATGTAAAAAATATTTTATTGATTACTGAACAAGTGATTTACGCAATATTTGTTGTATAAAAATTTCAAATAAAAGTTTGTTTTTGAGTTTTAAGTTGATAATATTATGGAAGGTTAGTTAGCAATTACGGACAAGTAGGGTTAACGATCTTCGATGCAATGTGCGTTGCTGTTTTACCGTTAATTGGAATGTAAACTCGCACATTTTTGTTACTGTATGTTCAATTTTGAATCTCATATTGATTGACAAAATATTTAATAACCTTCTCATCCGTGGAGATTTGTGGATTATTTTTAATTTAAGTAAAAGCACGTCAAAAATGCGCCAATTTATTCCATAAAGTGTTGTTATTGTTATAATAATTTTATAATTCTTCGCTCATAAAACTCATTGTTCTTATTGGCAAAAACAGCCAATTTTCATAAGCCTTTTTTGAGGCTAGTTTTACACCAGTAAAGAAAAGATGATAATGACTTGGTGACAGATCCGGTTTATAATTTGGATACATTAAAGTCTTCCATCCGGAGTTTTTGGCAAGTCACGTAATTTGATTGGACTGACGATCGACTGCGGTTGTTGTAGCCTTTAAGTAGAACGCACCCCTTATCAATCAAAAAATGGCATATTTTGTGGCCTAACGTGGAGTTCAAAGTCATGATTGTTAAATTTAAAGATTATCATTAAGAATGCACCTTACGCATTTTTGAGCTTCACTATGTATATAAATTAGAATCAGACAAATTGATTTTAAATATTACATTTATACCTCAAAATTAACAGTGCTATTATCATAGAACTTTTTATGCGATTCACTGCAAAACTTCGATACCGTACAATATTAAACTATCATTATTCATTAGTTAATTTGTCAATAGCAAGAGTCCCTTTGCAATTAAGCTGTGAGGGTAGGAAAACATAATACTATCAGCAAGATAACACAACGTGTTATTTAATAGCAATTGATGTAATTCAAAATCAATTAATACAATTATCGCATATGGATGTTTTATCAATCCTATTTCTCTACCCTCAAGCTACATTTAATAACGTAACCGCAATTTGGAAGAATCACTAGATCTAAAATCAACCTATTTTAACAAAGGAGAAAGAAACTTTTAATAACAATGATTTGAATCCTTCATACTTTTAATATTCGTTCGCAAAATAAACAAAACCAATATGAAAGTTTACAAATCTATGGTATATTTCAAATGCCTGCAAGTTATAAAATTTAATACGAACCTGCAGTACTCTTAACCTTAGATGTCATCACAACTTCTACTCAAAAGAGCATAATCGCAATTACATTCAATCTCTTTTATTTGCAGCAACAAATCACAGTTACAACTAAAGCCGTCCGTCGTCACCAGAAACTTATTATTTTTTTAACTTAAACCCAGAAACTTTTACATTAAACTTGAAAACTGCACTCAAATTTAAACCAAAACTTCGCGCAAACCCCATAATTATTTTTTAAACAAAACGTCCAAAGAAAATAAACAACTTAAATTTTAGATGGTTTACAGGCGAACGCTTTTCAAATTTCAATTGAGGGAAAATGTTAACAGTTTTCCACATAAGAATGTACAATATAAACTAAAACAAGTTTTTATTATATAATAATTATTTTAAAATTTGATTTCGGTGAACATTTTAATTTACAGCACAGTTTTATAACAACACAATGTAGTATAACCATTTGTTTACTTTAGAAATTTATGTTTTTGTTTGCTTAGAAATTTTTAATTAAACAGCAGTCCTGGAAAGGGTAAATATTTAAAATTGTAGGGTAATTTGATGAGAAGATAAAGAATTTTTGTAGTAGTTATTGAACGAAAACCATGGGTTATTAATTGACTAGAGGAATTTCGTCGCTCTACAATTCTCAAGAGAGCAAAAATGAAGTTAACTTCAATTTTATTTTCTTAACGACAGAGATGGTTAAATGAAGTTCTACATTATGTAATCACTCTTAAAATTGAATTATAATTATTGCACAGTTTGCATGAAAGTGTCTTGAAAATGAAGAGTAAACGAATGCTCTTTGCACAGTATTGCATTTTAAAAGCTTGCAAAATGACGAGAACAATTTTTATAACAATAAATTTGAAACGGTACGTATATCCGAATAAAAAAATGTGTTAAAAACAAAAATATCTGAATCGTGCTGAAATGGAACATCCGTTTAAATTCTGTAGACAACAGAAAACATGATGACAACTAAACACCAAATTTACTCCAGATATGTTACAAACTTTAGAAATATAACTTCCAACTTTTTCAAAAAAGCATTGTTTATAAAAATATTTTTAAACGGGTCATTAATTACTGTCTCGTAAGGATGATCGTTAAAATTATGACGGTAGTATATTTAACGATTTTTAAGTTTCTTGGAAAGTTTAGACGTAAAGAGAATTGTGTCACGTTTTGATAGTAGTACAGAGCCAGGTAGGCTACCAGGACATAAAATAAAACTTTACCGTCTTTTATTTTGCTATTATAACAGCGGTACTTAAAAATAAAAAAAGTTTTTTTTGTCTTGTAGAAATGCTTGCACGTATATTCGTTTCCCTTACTTCCTGTCCGCCCCTATGATATTGATTATTGTCAACTTCGTATGACAGCCTCCGGCGTTAATCTCGGATATAGCTAATTCTTGAACCCAATTCTGAACATTAAATCCAGAGTTTATATCTTAAACGACATATTTTATATAAAACTATACACGCCTATTATCGTTGCAACAAATTGCAACTGATTTATAGCTTTCCAAAAAATAAACGCTTTAATGAATCATAAAATATTAAACGTTTCTCGATACTCAATAAAGTATAGAAAATTTAATTTCAACGGATCATAAAGTTCAGAATTCGGATATAAAGTAAAATTATTCTACACATGTAAAAGTATAATTAATGAACAAAGTAAAACTATTGCCTAAAAACGTCGATACTAACTCAATTTGCCGAAAAAGAAAATTTGAAAAGACGATATTGCTTAACAGAAAATAAGACGAGTTTACTTTTTGTTTGAATTTTGTGTCAGCTTTTTGTGCTTAAACGTAATTACAGCCCGTTAATCTTTTCATCTCATTAAGTCGTGAGTTTTTCAAAGATACAATTGAAAATCGATAATAAACAACAAATAATCCATTAGAGCCCATTTGAGTGGCATAGTGGCACCACCCCATGTACTGTACCAAATTCAAAGTTGGTAGACTTGAAACTTTCAAAGTTGCTTCCTATTGAAATGTCAACTAAGGAAGTTAAGTTATCTTTTGGAAAGCTGCAGGTGAAATTTATTCATCATTTAAAAAAAGCATCGTTTTATAATTTGCAGGTAGTTAATTTTTACGAGTCATTGTGTTTTTTGTTACAAAGGAAACTTTCTGCTTTTTATGTCTACAAGTAAATTTGGGTTTTTTAGACTTTAAAGATTTATTCAATGCACCCTATTGGGGAGCTTCAAGTGTTTAACTCTTGTTTTTGTGGCATCAAATCTTGATTAATTCATTTTATCAACTCTATTTAAATAGCTTTAAATATAATGCAGTGTATTCTTTAAGTTTTTTGATTTTTTTTGCATTCTTTACCGATTGTTGCGTCAGATGTCATAATTTCAATATTTTAACATAGCATAGTTTGCTAATTTGTGCATATTTATGTTCAAAATTTACAAGTTTTAATTTCTCGATTCTGGATGGAGAGGGCCATTTAACATACTAAAACTTCCAGCATAGATGTGATTTAATAGTCAATAAAAATTCACAGTTATTTTGTCCTTCTGACCGGGGGGTTTGGGGGGTATGGAATACTCCCCAAGCATACACGAAGTTACGGGGTTCCAGTTTGCTAAGCATGCAGAAATTCTAAATTAGCAATTTTACAAAGTTCACTGTAAGTATTTTATAACAAAAATTTATAACTTTTAATCTTATACTACTAGGGAGAGGGTTGAAGAGAGAGAGGGGAGTATTTTATATTTTCCAAATCTTTGGTACCAATACCACTACATGTTGATGTTTTAATTTGAAATGGTTGCAATTTAATAAAATTAATGGCAGATCAAAAACACTCTGTTAGTTTAAGGTTTCAAAAATCTGATTTTTCTTGCATTTTTTTACGTCAAAAAGTTATACGGTAATCGTACGCCAATTTTAATCTTGCATCTCCTTTCAATTGTGTAATTTCTTAAGGCTTCTTTCATTTCTTTATATTATACCTACAATGACAAAATTTTTGTTGTTGTACGTGGTTTTCTACAGTGATTTTATTTTTATTTGTGATACTTTTTTAATGGTTTTTAATATAATCAATAAAAATTGAACGTTATTTGAGTTACAAAAAAACCATATCATTTTACAGTGGGTAACGTTTTTGTATTGCTTAATAACGACCATACGTCTTTAGTTTGGTTGACAAAATTAAATAATCCCACAGGGCGCTTTTCAGGATGGGCGTTTACAATCTTTCGGTGATAACATCATTTACAAAAAGAAACAGAATAGTCCTAGATTTTTAATCACAATTGGTACCAGGTACCATGCCAAAAGTCCTTATTTTGAGTTTTTCCGATCTTATAAGATATCACGATTCGGTAGTATTTAAATCTGAGAGAAAAATTTGCACATCTCAATAAATTTGCATAGTGACATATGCAATTTAATGTACTTACTACAATGATTTAGCTGTAAAACCTACTCTTGTTTTGCCAAGCTAACTCGTACTTGCGGTGAGCCGTGAGAGATCTTGCCGAGGGTCCGTAGTTCTGTTTGCTTATTTTTGCGTAGGCGATAAAATAGTAAGTTTAGTGTCTTATGTAACATTTCTTATTTTCTTGGTTTTGAATCCCACAGGCAATGCTGTGGAATGTAATGAGAATAAAATGGAGAAATTGATGGCCTTTTTAAAACTCACCTTTTACAAGCTGTAGTACATATTGAAAAATACGTAGTCGCAATAAGTGGCTTAAAATTGGAAGCAATATCGCAAATTATGTCCGATCTTGTCACTAATATTGCTGTTACGACAGACCAGAGCAAGAAAGCCCCGCTGGATTCTTAGCAGATAGATCCCAATCTACCCAATTCTGGCAAACTACCAGTTTATATTTTATGGCTTTTATATCACTACCTACGCAGGGTAATAAATATCTTTATATAATAAGCGACTAAAATCTGCATAAAGAACTCTACAACTAGGAGTTTCTGACTGTCAAATTCAAATTCACTGTGATAATTTGCTCAAACCTTAATTGGTTCATTCATCAATCATCCCGATTTATGCTTTGAAACGAGAAACTGTTAAAAAACGCGGTATGATTAAAAATTTGACATACATGACAATGACCCCGGTTATGCGGCCTGAAGGCCGCTTTGAATTTATTTTTTTGATTAATAATAAAAAGCTAAATTAATTTTGATCTTCTTTCGGAGTGGCACAAAACTGTGCACGTAGATTTAGATATTTATTATTATATCAATACCAAACCGAACTGATCCTGTTATTAGAGTTTGGTGACGTCTTCTAACGGATATTTGTTGAAACTTAGCATAGACTGATTTACATTTAGATTGATACATTGCTACAATGTAAACTTAAATTCAATAGCTTGTAAAATCAAAAAATTATAAATCTGTTTTGTAAATTTTGTTAAGTAAGAACTGAATATTTCAGGCTTAAAAATTTTGGTAATAAATGACTTTTTGCATTACCCACAAACAGATAGAATTACAGACTTAGAAATTTTATGTATTTCGTTGCTCTTCAATGAGAGACGGTCGAAATAAAATTCTTAATTTGCCCAGATTTGAAAACCATGATTAGAATCGCCCAGAATGTAGTCTTTAATAAAATTTTAAAACTTAAAATTTTGGATTAATTTTTTACTACGAAGAGCACCTTATACAAGTATAAGAATGTTAAACTTTTTCATCTGCGATACTACTTCATCAGCTAACGGTTCTCGGAGTATATTATTAAAATTACTACGCTTCAATTATTTCTTAGTAAGAAACGTTTACATCTTTAATAATCAAATTCTTCAAGTTGATCGAAAATAATAAATAAGGGAACTAAAAGGAAAGCAGAAAAACTGTTCATATAAATATGCAAAAAAATTATGGGATGGATATTGCAGAAAAATAAAAATTGATAAGGGTGTAAAATCAATAGAAGATGATGCAATTTGTAAGCAATAGAACTCTCTCAATACAAAATAGTATAATAAAAAAATTGTTATGAAGAAAATAACAAATAATATGGTAATAAAATTACACCAACAAAAAATAGTTATGGCGATGGTAGCAATTGAATGTTAATTTTACGCGTCTACGATTGGACATTAAAAGAAAACTAGTCCCATCAAAGTTTAGTGTTAGTGCGCTATCTCTAATGGAACACTCGCTGGAATCGACAGAATTTTTAACAATATTGACGTAATTTAGAGATTAAACAATCCCTTATGCATTTTACAGTCAATCAACCATAACTTCCAACTTTACAGTTTAACTTTAACAAGAAGGAACTTGGCGTTGAAGCTTATCGACTCGGAAATTATTAAACTACAAAACTTAAATTTACTTTCGAAATTATTAACCCAAATTATAAAGACGAATTTTGTCATTTTTTCCCCTTTAGTTTATAGCATTTTTAGAGTGGTTCCGAATATAAACCATTTCTGTCACACAAATCATATTATGTTTTTACTGGGTGGCCGTAATGTTTGAAATATTTTTGCTGTGAGGCCGAGGGGCAATTGCATTGAAGGGTAGTAGACATTTCAATGAACATAGCTTCATAAAAAAAATATAAAAGTTGAACGATCATCTTTTAGCACGTGGGGAAAAAATATTTCACATAATTTTCCAAGTTTATTTGAACCAACCTCGTACGTTCAAGTTTCAGCCCACATAAAAAATTTCCAATATCTATAAGATATATAATGTAAAGCGTACCTACGTAAAATTATGTGAGTTAATTCTTTAAATAGTTTGCAAGCTTGAAAAAGTTGGAGTTATTAAAATTCAGAAACTTACGTCCATTAATTATATACGAGACTCGGGTACAAATTAACTGCCACGTTTAAACGAACACTTTCACTAATAATCCCAATAAGAAAATGTAGTGTAATAGAGACAAAATAATGAACTGAACTAATAAAATAATAATATCGATATAACCACCGAACGTACCGATTGCTGGTATAAAACTGAATATAAATTGATATTAGTGTATCTGATATCCGAATATTACTCTCTTTACAGAAAATCAAATGCGTATTTGACTGCTGAGTCAATATTCATCCCAAAAGATCGCAATATTATTTATGTACATAAATTTTAGTTTAAATTATCAAGAAAAATCTTTGCTGTTGCGTGAAAATTGATGAATATATAAATTTTAAGAAACTGACATAAAAATACGCAAAATTTGAATATATATTTTTAGGCGGGAAACGATTTGCCACGCCTACTTGGCATACTAACCTATCACACGATGGTGTTAAGTCTTGTAAGTATAGCTGTACGTAACGTTACTATGCTGTGAAAGACCGCGTCAATGGAAGCTGTAAAAAAAGTTTTTAATTATAATCCTAATAAAACGATTTTTTTGTTTTTAGTAAGGTTTTCAATTTTGTTTAGTAAAAAGGTTTTGAGAAAATCAATCGTCGATATGTTCCATAAATATATAAACTACATTTCAACGTGTTAACAAACGTTTGAGCTTAGTTTATCTGTCAATAAAGAAAGTTTAGCGGTTTATATTTATGACAACGATGCGGTTAATTTAAAAAAATATATATCATAAAAACAATCTTACGTTTGGATTATTTTACAAAAATAAATTTTATTTTAGGAAAACAAGAAAAAAAGTTGAAATCTAATAATATAAATACCGCGCTTTGAAATTAAATTTCAGCAACAGAAGCTAATAATATTTTTGATAAGATATAAACTCAAAATACATTTTTTCTTTAAAAATTTCATCGTATCGACTTTCGTTTGTTACGTCCTGACATTCCATTTATAACCTGGATAAAATTCTAACATGCAACTTACAATACATTTTGTCAATACACTAAGATATTTATCAAGGGCTATTATGACAATGCAGCAAGAAAAACCTATAATTAAATTTGGCCTTTAACTTATCGCGATCGATATGCGCTGAAAAATCGTCCTTGAAGAATTGATAAAATCTTATGTTAATATTAATGCAAATGAATGAAACACTTTTTAGTGTAACAAAAGTTTGAGAAATCGGGGATTTGCTTTGAATACGTAAAAAGGAGCAAAATTGAAAATATAAATAGATGGCGTTTTAATTGGGAAGTTTGTGTCACAGTGCACATTTGTATTACTCCTTAACGTCATGTACTTACCTACAATTCTACCCTATATTTATGCAATTATAAACTTGTTGCACGATTCACTAACTAAACGTCCGCTGAACTGTAATGGTCTCGAGGAACCATCTGGTTAGGGTGTTTAAATTAGAAAGCAGATAAACGTAATTCGTTGAGAGAAACACAATTATTACTAAACGATAATTTTACAAGCTTATATTGTCGTATTGTAAAAAATATTTTTGAAGGAAAGGTGAAACAGATATTTAATTTTGAAATGGCGCCCACAACGTGGGGCAAAAAATTATTCATCAATTTATTATATAAACCTAAATTAAAATTAACTTAGTTTTTTCAAAACCAGATAACCAATACTAAATATTTTTTAAATTACTAAAAGTATTGTGAAAAATTAAAGAGAGAAAGAGAGGTAAGAGAGGGAAAAAGAACATTTAATTGACAGAAAAGTTGTAATTTTCGAGTATTAATGATATTTGATCGGCTTATAGGAGTAATAAGTTTGAAGAAAGTGAAACTTTCGGAGAAAATGTCTTATTATTCATTAAATGCAAAGCTACGTGTTGAGATTTGTTACTTCATAGAGCATGTAATATTATGTATACATTTATACCTCTTTTATGCAACATTATTAAATTGTGACTTTTGCAGTCGTCAGGGTGCGGTGTAGTATATTTAAATTGTCTGAAGTAAATGCTGGTGACATTCCAGAAAATATTACTAAACGCAGATGCATTCCACATAGGAGACTTTTATTGTTTGAGCTCGAATTCAATTATTTCTTACACATTCAGCTTCTACAAAACTGAACACTTTAAACGTCACTGCATTATCCAATTATTTACTAAGGTTTTGTTTATCGAGAGTTTATTTAGAACATATTGTCGTATTTTTTTCTGAGTAATCTATGATTATATATCGAACAGAAAATGAAAGATTTATGAAAATTATTTTGCTTTAAAAAGTCTAAATATTAAATTCAGTTAAGTTAAAAAATAAAAACCATTGTTGTTTTTATATTTTAATTTTAAGTTTATAATAAATTTATTATTTACTACCTTAATAACAATCTTAATTTTTTAAGTAAATCGTAAACCTTGAAATAGTTAAAATATATTATTGAAAGTCCATCTTATTTTATCTGATGGGTTACATCGAAGTTAAGGCATTGAATATCGACCAATTATTGAACTTTAACCTGTAAAATATTCAGTCTTACGACCGACACTTTATTTTGATGCAGACGCTCAACTGTTTTATTTTTGTATTGTTTTATTTTCATATTTGATCCAAAACTGCAGTTTTCAGTGATTCTAAATTGCTTTATATTCTATTCAATATTTCTCACATTGAAATTTCAAACATTATTGAATATTTCGTTCATTTCATTTAAATATTTAAGTCGCTAAAGTTTGTCTTGATTTTAGATCATTGTTTTCTTTCTAATCTTAATATTTTAGCTTAGAGGCATAAATATTTAACTATATTTTATTATCATCGTGAGTAGCTATGCGATTGGTTTCCAAGGTTACCAATATTTACCAAAGATTTGTACTTTTATATTTACTTTTATTTCAGTTTATTCTGTACTTTTCATCAATTTTTAATTTTTAAATAATGGAATTGTGCTTATCAACGTAAAATCGTAAAACAATTTACTTTTAACCCTAGGGCGGAAATGTCCTCTTTCCTAAAGTGGCGTTCACATAGAGATTAGCGTTGTGTCTTGCTTAGTTAAAAGCTGCCAATAACCTATCAGATTTAAGTATTTTTTAATAATAAAAAATGACAGAACTTCAATCTGATTGGCTTTTGTCAGTTTCTAGCAAAATAAGGCCAAACAATGTAAAAAAACAATGAAAAATATTTTATCGAAGTTTAACGAAACTTTTAAAGAAAAAACCTCAGTTAGGAAGAGCAATACGAAATGAAAGGAAATGACATAAATATCGTTTCACCCTAAACAATTTAGGGGACAACTTGTATAATGTGTCCAATTGACCGTGACTTATTCACCCTAATAGATCAAATTCGGATTATATTATGAGACGGTGAAGTTTATTAAGAAATAATACAACAAAAGGTAAAACATTTTTAAACCGTGGTTTAGATTTCACGTTCAACAGTAAATTTTAATATTTTTAGTTATAATTTGCAAGTAATGGATTGGTTGCATTCTGAATCCTTGCTTAATGTAATAAATCTTTGATGTGTCTCTACAGACAGTTGAATATGCTCCCATAATTGTCATATTCACATAGGTTAGTTGGTTCGTCAATGATTGAATTAATTGCAGTGTGGAAGTGGCAACAACGATCTATATATCTATGGACTAAATTCAAGAATAACATTATGTGGAATATTAATGATGCTAGTAATTAATTATATCATAGTTATGTTGTAATATTTTATGTGGTTAATAGAAACATAATAAATAATATGATATCACATAGTATTTATACCAACTGTTTTAAGTGTAATTGATTATATAATAACAAGTACGATCTATAATTAGCATTGCATTAAGATTATGTCCTTTTCTTTAATTTATTGTGTTTTTGTTTATAAGGAAATCTTACACAAAATGAATGAATTCCAACCAAAACCGTTATATTCTTTAGAAGGTCACCCATCTAATTACTAACCAGCCCATACATTCATTTGCTGTGATCCTTTCAATTTTCTAGCTATCGAATGAATTTTAAGAATTATTTTGATACAATCAACCATTTAACGGTGACATCATATTAATAAATTAGTAACTAAATTGAAATTACCCCGAATTTGTGTGTGGTTTCCACGTTAAATAAATTAAAAGTGGTTTCCACCTAAAATGAAAATTAAAACAAATTTTTTTGAAAAATTATATCAATATTAAAAAGTTTGCTGAAATTGAAGTAATACTTTACTCTACATAACTGAAAAGGGTCGACAAATTTAACTTTCCACAGAAAATAAAAGTGTCACAATGGCGCAATTTTCAGATACAAAGAACCTAAGATATATTTTAGACAAGGGAATGAAATATACAGCCATAAAATACAAAATTGATTATTAGCAAAACTATTGCTGAAAGTTCAAATGCTCAGGATTACACCGAAATACAAATTACACATTTAGAAGCAGAGAAAGGAAAATTAAAAGTGATAATAAGAGATAAATCTTAAGGAAAAGTTGGAGAAAAGCAAAATAAATATTTGTTCATAAAATCTAAAATGTTTTTTAAACAAAAAGCAAGGTATGGTCTCATAATGCCCGCTTACAAAAAATTACACCAAGGAAATAATTTAAAAGGATTTCAAACTTCTAACTTTCTTTTCATTTCATTTAAATCTGTCCAGTGTTTTACATTACTCATGTAATAACAATGAAATTTGTTTACCACAAAACTTTCGCATAATATATTTTATAATATCTACGTTAGGGTGTATCTCCAAATGCAATGATTTATCATTAAATCGGATGCAAATAAATCAATCAGTGTTTACACATCGCGTTGTTGTGAGTCCGTGAAATATTACCCTAACTCAGGAAAATAATATGTAATCACAATCAGATATCTGTCAAATTCATGTAAATCCTTTTGCATAATACAGACATCCAGGATTTGATGCATATGCGCGGACGTTACAAATTAACGTCCTGATTGAACGCTATACAAGATTTCCCGACCAAAAATATTAACTTTTGCCATTATTCATAAAATTTCAAATTATTTTTCGACATTCCCGCTAAGTCGCTTGACCCCTTCTAATTCTAGAGATTTACATATTACATAATATTTTTGGAAACAAAAATTTACTGCTGATAAGTTAGTTTTGTAAAAGTTTAAAATTTAAAGTAAATTTGACTAAGTACTTCCCATTGATTTATTAATTACTCAAATGAGTATTGATCAATTTTTATGACAAAACTAATCACTTTTATCAATGTTCGTTTTGCCTTCACGTTTTGAATACTAATATTTACTTACAAATAGTAATTTATTTCAATAAATATAACTACGTATATTTACTTATCAAAACCATGTAATCGTTACAACAAACATAAATTTTATAATATTAGAGTAATTTGAAGGAAAACTTCTCGGAGTTATTTGGAAAAGTTATACTAAATATTATTTGGTTGTCCTTTTTTTCTTCTACTGGAACCATAAAATAAAATTTTAGTTTATTTGAATTACTGAAAAATCAATATTTCAAATTAGGTGATAATTTATTTATAACTCTTCGTATATGTAGCGTGTCCTCAATAAGCGATAGCTATCTACCTGGTCAAAGCTGAGATGGTTTCAATAAGGGGATGTAATCAAAGGGGTGGCTTCCCCCTGACCCACAGATGCATCTTAGTGTTTATGGAACGCTTTCGATCTTGCCAATATGTTCCTTTCGCCACACCACTGATCTAATTTATTTTGAATTTTGCAAAAATAACTTTTAGCTAAACTGTGTGCAATTAAGATATTGCTTAATTTAATTTACTTTTAAAGTTTGAACAAAAGGTACTATTATTATTTCAGTTCGTAACAAAATATGCAAACTTTTAGAATCGCCATTAGTAGTTTGACAGCTGAAAAAGGTCCGACGTTAACGTTTTTTTAGTTCTTTGCGGTTTAATAATTTTTCAGTTGTCTGAAAAGAAGTCAACTTTGCTTTACTATAAAGATTATATGATAGTTTTTATCAATCACAAATTAATGGTTTTGTGATCAAAAGTTTTGATAATTACGATCGTTTGATTGGATTGAGTTTTACTACAATTTGTAACCACCGTTCTCTGTCGTTTGAAGTTTCCGCTACAACTATTCATTGAGAGTATTTTAATGTATATCATGTTAATTACTTCCTGAAAGTATAGTTACGACTTTTCTTTATTGCTTGTTTGATATAATTTACGCTCTCTTTATAATTCATAATGTTCATTTTTTAGAGCTTGGGTGATCTTCATTAAGTATTTATTGTAAATTAAATTAGTTTGTTTATTTAAAAGAAAGAAATGCTTACTCTTTTTGTTTTATTCGTGAAAAAGATGACATGGACGGCTTCCAGCCGCACTTACAAATTAAATCTTTGTAACTTCGTGTATATTTAGAGGGTATTCCGTACCTCCCAAACCCTCAATCAACTGTGTCACCTAAACCTTAATAAAAACCCTCAGATGATATGGTTATCAGACGTCTGGCTTTACTCATAAGGAATTCAACCGCATGTGAATGCCACAGTTGTTCGGCCTGCTATTGATATTATTAAACCGCAACCTTCCCAAATAAATAATAATCAATATGGCACGATACAGGTAAAAGTTATAATTTTTAAATAAAAGCAGTAATTTTTGTCAATTAAGGCTTTCTAGTAGAAATTCAATATTTAACAGAAAAACATAACGTTGTGGTGAATTTAAAATAATATTCTTATAGAACCAACATTTCTGCTGAAAATTATACTTAAAGTATGAATTTCATTTATGTAATTTAAAACTACCTACAATATTATTTACCAAGCGAAGGAATTGTTAGATATTGTATTTGACAATAAAATAAAATTTAGTATAAAAGAAATATTGTTATCTTTGCAAAAAGTTAATTTAATTTGTACAGTCAAAAGTACTACCTACCTTTTTTGTGACATTTTAATTATTTCAATTGTAATTTACTTCATAATAAAATTTATTTTATTGCCAAATACAATATAAAGTATTTGTTTTAATGAAGGATTTACTTGGATATTTTTTGCAGTTCGTATTAAACTTAAGAAATGAAATTCATACTTTAAGAGTAATTTTCAGCTTAAACAATTTTTTTAGGGTTTTTTTAGAATTAAATGTTAAAATTATCATAGTGGAAGGAATCACCCAAATATTACAGCTAAGATGGTTGTTAAATTTTCAGACACGAATTTTTCAATTTTTAAGTTTGTAATAAATGAAGAAACTGAGCAGGTGAGCATTTGAAAAGACCACAGAGGACGAACTTTTAGGTAACTTATTATATTTGATTTAAATACTAATAATTTATTATTATTTACTAACTAATTTTTACAAAATTTATTAATTGGTGATGCTTGAATCCCAAAAAATAAGACGTGCGTTACGAACAGAGAGGCAAATACACAGAACTAGTGTTTTATTATGTATGATAATAATGACTATAAATTGTTCATGGTGTGCGGCTTGAAGACCGCACTAAAGCAATTTTAGGAAATAAATAAACGTTTAATCAGTACATACTCAAAATCAGTACTTGACGTACTCAAAGCTTGATCAGTATCAAGCATAGCATGTGCAGTCTTGCCACCGTCAGTACATAATGTAATTTTTCAGTACTTTTTAGTCTCAAATAAAAGTTAGTGCTACCACAAAAAATTGAGTTCTTTTTACTTTGGTGACGCTATTTAGTACATTTATAGTAGTACTTTTTTTATAAGAACACTGACAGATAATAATTTGAATTAATTGCATAAATTTAAATTTCCTGCAAAAATTTAAATTTTCTTTAAAAATTTCAGATATCCTCTTCTTTATTTATTATAAAATCAAGAGTAGAAGGGCAAGATTTTACTTCATTCCATAGGCGTTTATTTCAAAACCACTGTTAAATGGACAGTTGGAAGAGAAAAAAAGAGAATGTCAGATGAGAGAGAGAAGAAATGAAGCTCCATAAATGCTTTTCTACAGGATGTAATGTAGCAAAGCACTGCAGGTGTGTTATCAAAAATGGAAGCACCGTAGGTGCTTCAGTCTGTGAAAATTCTACAGTCTTTGCAGTCATCATTTTTGCACCACATCTTGCCGTGTTAAAGTAAATAGGAAATAACCTGTAAGTAGAAGCACTTGTAAAAATTTAATTGAAATGGAATTACTACAGATTTGGAGGGTACTTTTAAAAGTAAACAATTAGAAAACCGGTGAGTCTGGGGGGTATGGAATACCCTCCAGCCATATAGAAAAGATTTGTTTTCTTTAAAATTAAATTTGTCGCTTTATCAATTTTTAAAATTTCATATGCTGGAAAGTATTCCATACTCCTCAAACCCCCCGGTTTCACGCCCATTTTGAGATATCTAATTGGTTTGATCACCCTAGAAAAAGAAAAATGAAATAAAATTCAGTATTATGTAGTTGATATTCCTGAAAATATCTTTCTCTGACTAAGAGGATACTTTAAAAGTAATCAATCAAAAAACCGAGGTGTTTAGAAGGTTAGGTACCTATAATAAAAAAAGAGATTTTTTTTTTGGAATAAAATTCGTGTTGTTATCAATTTTGAAAAGCTTTCTCGTTAATTCCTTGTTTTTAGACCCCCCGGTTTTACTCCCGTTTCTTTACATTTTTAGGGGAGAGGGTCCAGACACTTTAGAATATTATAAACAATTTCTGAAAATTATATCAAATATATCTCATTAAAAAATGAGGTAAAATTAAGTGTTGTGTAGATTATTTTCCTTACAAAATCTTTCTCTGATCTGGAAGATGGCAGAGACAGCTGGCTCTTTGAAAAAGTGAAGATATATTTTTCAACCGTTTTATGGTTCGTTATTTTTAAAATGAAGACAGCATTGAAAAGCCAAAATTTAAATAGAAACTGATTCAAAAAATCGTTTGCAAAAAAATACATAATGTATAAATCTTTAGTTTTAGATTAAAATAACTTTTAGTTATTTTTTTATGATTAAAAATCATGACCTAACTTTTGTGCGTTTTATTGTTATTTTCATAATGGATATCATTTTTTGATGCTTGGAGTAAAATAAACACAGCATTGCAAGACGTTCAAAAAAACCTTTGAATCAAAAAATCTTCAAATTGGAAAAATAATTATCAAATAAATTAAGAAAGCACTTTAAACATTTAGTTAATTTTTACTTTTCAATATTTATTTTAAATTTTACGGTTTTTGTCCCCCTACTCATTTTTTTGTTAAAAATGTACAAAAAATTAAGCTTTGAAAATATGCAAGTCGTTATGAACTGTAAAATTACATTTTGATAAAAAGTGAGCAGTTACAGAGCAGAAGAGGGGGGTAATAAAATAATAAAATAGAGTAAAAAATTATATAAATTTTTAATACCTGCTCGAAATTAACTCATAAAATAAGTTTTAATAAAAACTTTAATTTTTGTAAAAATAATTAGTAGATACACACCAAAGTGTCAATGTACTTTATTGAAACGACGCAAATCTAATCACATATTTCCATAAATTTTAATAAGTTCCAATTAATTATTACAAGGCAGTGAATGTAAAATGTGAAAGAACTGAATTCAAAACCGGGGGGTGGGCCCGAGGGTATGGAGTACTCTGTTTTTTACTTTTCTTCTACACTTTGTTGTTTTGCGACAGCATAAACATAATGCAGCCTGGTCAAAAAATCACAGTTATTTAGCTTCCAGGTACGTAGGACTAAAATCGTCACTATAAATGACATACTTTTTATTTGAATTAATTTTGCAGTGTAACTATTAAAC
Organism: Rhagonycha fulva; assembly: GCA_905340355.1. Taxonomy (NCBI): domain Eukaryota; kingdom Metazoa; phylum Arthropoda; class Insecta; order Coleoptera; family Cantharidae; genus Rhagonycha; species Rhagonycha fulva. Next base: position 27,342,887 of record HG996559.1, on the reverse strand, counting down.
TTTTTTTAAGAAAAAGTGTGCGATACTTACATTTCATAATATGTAACATTAAAAAAATTAATTTTATAGACCAATAATGAAAAAGTCATATGGTTACTTCAAGAGTTACTGATCTGCTCCAAACTTTTGTGTTATTTTGTCATCCCTGGTAACAGTCTAAATTGAATTAAAAATAAACAATTTTGATGGTTGTCTAACTTACTTTGGTAATCAATTAGCTCCAATACGCCCTACTGAAAAAATTTTTGTTAATCACAATTTTATAATTTTGAATTTGTGGTTACGATCCCAAAATGCAGTTTATCCCAAATTACCCTTTCCTTCCAAATTTGAGGTCATCATTTATTACCTTTTTATACATTTTTTTTGATTTTAAAAATGTAGTAATTTAAAAAAATTTAAAACATATGTACATACAGAGACCTAATGAGTATTTTATTATAACGCATCCCTCGGCCTGGAGGGTATGATGTTATTATTTTTATTTCAAGCTACCCTCGCATTTTAATTATTTGGCTTAATATATAAATTAAATAAACAATATAAATACAAAAATTTTATATTCATCAATTCGACTAAAAATAAATGAAAGTACTTTATTGTCCTTTCCATCTTTTAACTAATGCTTCAGTGATTAATTCCCAGCTCTCATTCATCTAAATCGGAACGTTTTAATCTTGCGTCTTGGCTTCCTACCTGTACTTCACTTTGAAGTATGGATTTGTGTTTATATAACAAAATAGCAAAAGAAAATTAATTAATGGAAACTTACATTATTGCAATTTCTGATTGATTAAACAGAACTAAAAAAATATTTCTTCTAAAATTAATTATTCCATTAGTTTTGCGGTCGAGAAATTCTAATCGTTGTTCAGCTGTAAGGATGTATTTGAAACAACACTTGCACTAATCTCTTTGTAATTCTGTGGCAGTAAATGGCATGCCTTTACGAATTAACACAACTTAGTTTAAATTTACTCTGTTCTTCTAAATCATACGTAATCGCTACTAAAAGTCCGTTTTATTTCATATTTTCAACAGTAACCTTTTTTCTAACCGTAAGTATAAAACAAAAAGTGTTGTTGGGTTTTTGAGTGACTCTTATCTTGAAAAAATTCAGCAGTAAGCTATTCTTTCAGCCCGCATTTTCTTAATGATCGTTGGAATCGTTATTAACTATCTATCAACTTTAGCTCGAAGTAAAACAGTTGAAAAACGTACATATCATAAATCAATAAGGCCATGAGAGAGTTTTACACCTTATTAATCAAATATTTATTGACAGTAAAAAGAAAACTTAACTTCTTTGATGAAATTATAGAAGCATTTCAACAAATTATTGAGAATTAAGTAAACCATCGAACAAAAATTATTTGGATGTTTTTATTGTATTACGAGAGTACCCCCACTGACTCACATTTATGAAAATGGAAAAACAGATGAGAATTAAATTATCGATGAATTTAAATATCGGTATGCGGTATTTCGGCTTTCTTCCTCTGTATTTTCGTTCAAAATTTATTCCCTTATTTTAAATTTTATGTATTTGGGGTTACCTAATTTATGTTTTAATGTTTGTTTAATGTTTAATTAATCAGGAATATTTTTCTGTAAACATGTAAAAATTGCATTTTAAATTGTTGCAAGTGACTGCGCGTGAATGGACTACCGAGATTTCATCTACTCTTACCACAATTCTCCTTGAAACATGTAAATTGCTATTTGTAAAATATAAATAGCCTCAATTAACGTCGTTTCATGTAGATTGGGATTTCCTGTCAAGTATAGTAACAGTTAACCAACTTCTGCAATAAATGCAATTTAAAAGCTAATTTACATAACTTAGTCTCGAGCTATAATTCCTCCGCGTGCAATAAATGTGTAGTTTTGCACTTGCATATAAGTGAAAATAGGTAGTTATAATTAATTACTATAACCCCGAATAAGACAGACCGAGAAGTTTTTACCTAATTTTTTGTATTATTTATGGGATGCTTATCTCATATATACATTTCTACACCGACTATGTGTACCGGGTGAAGCAAAAAATAATAAACAAATGAGCTAATCTGAGTAGCGGCTATAAATAACACGGAGGAGGAGAATTCTAGCAAATTATTATATTAGATTCTGAGCTTCTGTTGCTTAACGGTAGCGTAAAAGTCGTTGTGGTAAAATAATTTTTTATTGAATTAGGATATACAGAATGACATTGTTAAATTAATTTTTAGTCTTCTCTACGAACTGCACAAATGTTTATCGATAGATCTAATTTAAGGATACAGCGTCGATTAGACCCCAAAAAGTTAAGAGTATCTTATGTTATTTTTCTTGTGGAAGCAGAGTGCTACGTTTGTTTAGGTTAGGTTATTGCAAGTGTACGATGGTGCTAACTTAAATATTCATGAGCGGTTACTTTAGCTCATAGCTTTAGGGTGACCACTCTGATTTTATTATTTCTTACACGATCGTAACAGAAATGGTTAGAGCTCAGCTGCGGCTGACTTTTATTGAGTGTCCAGCTTAAGGGCAATAGGATCAAACCAAATTCTGCGCTAAAAATTAATTTTCAATAATTTATGTTAATTTCTATTTTACCATGACATAATTTCAATAAAATTATAATAGTTCTGTGTTTCAAACTTTATGATATGTTACTTAGATATTAACACTATTATTAGTATGCCATTAAAATGAAAGCCAAGTGCTGGCTATGTTCATCAACCATGGTAAATTTCAACTAACTAAAATTTCCCATGTGAGACTTCAAACTTTAGCATAAAAATTTTAAATTATTTAATGTAAAATCTCCTTTGCAAGATTCAAAACTGAGTTGTTTGCTTACCAAGTCTTCGGGATTTCTCATTAAAAAGTTTTCTTTAACTTGACATGATGACATTCTCAGTCGGATTTTTTAAGTCTAACAACAAAACTGGAATTATTATAAATACAGATAAATATTTTGTAGAAAGTAAAACTTTGTGCTCAAAAAATGTGAGAGGCATTTAAAGTTTCAGATTTTAATTTATTTGTTGATTGAAATCTAAATTTAAATGTCGCCCACGCCTAAGCTGCTGAAGAATTATGTACCTATATGCCGTCGCGGATTTCATTGTACGAAACTTAATTTCTAATATTAATTGTATAATTATAACATCGTCCCTTTTTTTGTTAATTTCTAACGGTTATTAAGTTTAGTTCATTCGATTTTCACCGGTTTACCCTCTATCCTCTTTAGTAACTTCAAGAAAAAGCTCGAGTTAGTTTTCGAGCTTAATTAACACAAAGTAATGTAGTTTTTAAATTAATGCGGTTTGGTTAAACGATCACCATTTTATATTACGTAAAACTTTGCGTTTTTTCTGAAAAGTTTTTATAATTGGAATTTCATCACATAGTTTTAATAAAATTTTAATGCACATAAAAAACAATTTCAATTTTACGTCATTCTCAAGTTTTTTAATTTTAAATAAGGATTTATGAATTTGATTAGCATAATAAGATGGAATTTCTAATATTTAAGTCTTTAATTTAAAAAAAATAATTTAATTGCATAATAAAGTATAAAGTCGCGTTTCGTCAAACAAAAATTTTTAATAACAAAAATATTAAAATACAAAACATTTTCTGCTTTATTCGTACAGAAAAAATTAATTGACTAATTTTATTGGATTGGAATTTGTCTCAAATGTTGAAAATTAAGTAGGTAATATAATTTTAGAGAATGGAATAAAGAAATTACAATGAAGAAAAAATTTAATTGACTTATTTTATTGTAACTTTTCGCAAAGTTGAAAAAGTAATATAATTTTCTGGAACAAAATTGTATTAGCATAAAAATTTATAACGAAACTAACCGGAATTTGTAAAAGGAACCTTCTGAAGGATTTAGGTCTATAAACGAAAATGGATTTAAACTAAAATCTAGAAAATTCGCACACAACCGAGAAAAGCCTGTAATCCATCGAACCACCTTTGCTGGCCGAGTGTTTTTTTGTGTACGTACAACAATTCCACTGTATTTAAATGGATGAAGTAAAGAATCTTTACGTGTTCAGCCTTTTTTAGGGATTAGTAAGGATATTTGGTTTAGACAACAAATTGATTTAAAAAAGAAGTTGCAAATGTACGTGCTTACCGTTCGTTCAGCTTCAGTCATACGATGTGTTTGGTTTCTGAAAACAAAAACAACTTTAATAATTGGATAAAGCACAAAAAGTTTTAGTGATAACAAACCTATTAATTTTGGAGAAATAAGGCAAAATTGATAGATCATTATCTAGCGTATTATGAAGATGTTTCTCATAAAACATATGTTAGACTCGAAATTGCTGAACAAGCAGCTAACTTTTTTATTGATGACAATGGTAAAGTTGGAAATTCTCGATTTCCTGATAACGAGCTTTCAATACCGTGACCTACCAGTGGTTAAGCTATTTCGCAATTCTACTTTTTCAACTAAAAAACTTTTGTAAAAAAATATGTATTCTCTAATTCATCAATTATTTGAAGTAAAAGCCAAAAATTACTTTTCGATTAAGTGCAACAAGAATTAACTAGAAATTAAATAATTTACGGAACCCTTTTAAATTTGGGTTAGAAAGGAAAATTGTGTTTTATTTACGCCTGGGTTTACACGAAAATAAATTTAATTATTTATTTTTCAACTTTCCACTTTTAAGCCCAGACGATTTATTATTCAAGCTAACGGGAAGGAAAAGTAGAAAACACTAAACTATTTTAACTTTTTTATATTTAATCAAATCGAAATGGAAAACTAAGTTTGGCACGTGAACTAATTTCTGTCATTAAATTTTGTACAGGTACCATCTAAAGGGAGCTTTAATTTGATTCAACTCAATGCGAAATAATCTATTTGGTCGTAGGAAGGGCGAAATTAATAATTGAATTTGAATAGTTTGTTTGTCAATTCATATTAATTTGTTCACTAATGGGTTAATCTTCCATTTTTGTACTTGAGGAAAATAAAATACTAAATTACTGGATTAAGTGTAGCATTTAAATATAATCTTCAAGCCAAATAAAAATTTGTTAGGTGATTTTGCAATTGTACCGTTTTATTTCTTTCATCCTAGTGGTGGTTTGTATTTGACTCTCTAAAGGGGCGCGCACTCCCAATTAAAAATCAAATTAAAAATCAATAAATCAAAAAAACTTATCTGAACTGCAACTTGAAATTTGGTGTATTTATGTAGTTTTTGACGTCAGAACGGCATCATAACTTTGAGATAAAATGAGTAGCTTTTCTGGAAAAAAAATCTCAAGCTTAGCGGCGATTGTAAGCAAACTTTTTGTGGCATCAAATTTGTTAATATAACAAATCAATACACAGATCAACATAATGTTACAGCAGTTCCTCAAAAATATTTACAAAACTTTTCATATAAAACACAAATTACTTTTTATCGAAAATGAAATAAACTTCATTTTTGTAGATAAAGTTTTTCGATTTGTAAACACTTTTCAAGTTCAATCAAAGTTAAATAGAAGCTTATAAATGGCATAGGTACGGTGCAAATAATAATTATTTAATTACATAAATTACATAAAAATTAGCAAAATTAAGCGTTTACTTCATTTAAATAAACCGAAAGTAAAGGATAAGTGAAATGTTATTATATTTTTGAATAGAATAGTCATTTCAAAATTTTTTTTGATGATACAACTTCCGATTATTAAAAGAGCCGTACCAACCAGGGGAGTGGAGGTGAATGTTGATGTACCACTCTCGCATATCAAATATTCCTGTAAAATTTGTGTCAAACGTTTGAGTTTTGTTTGAGCCTCATTGAGTTTCCATTTCCTTTAACCTCAACGATAATAATAGGGTTATTTCCAAAAACTTTTATATTTTCTGTTTTATTTTGAATTTTAGTATAAAAATCGATGAGGCCACTGAAAGAATAGAAGTTTCCTTCTCTCTCAATAAAATCTTAGTTTTTTTACTTTAGTTTTAACTAAGGTTAAAGTTTATTTAATGAAACCAATTTTTTTGTATCTAAGAACTTTCTGTCTCAAAATCTTATTAATTTGAGGCCCATAACTTTAAAACTTATTGCTTGAAGGGTTTCTTTGATGGAGCACACAAGTCAATTTGACGATATTTAAGATTTTGTATTTTCCATAGAAACAAACGTTCAAAAAATTGTAAAAAGTTTATACTATTCTGGGGTCTTAAAACTTCTAAATTTTATATTTGAGCTGGACAGTAAAATGGGTAAAAGTTTTCTTAAAGAGGTGATTTTTGAATTACTTTTTTTTTGTATTTTAAGCCGTTTTTGTGATACTTAAGATTTTGTGTATTCCATCAAAAAATTAGTAAAATTCCTAAATTTTTATACATTTTTGGGGGCTTTATGTACATCAAATTTTATAACTGGGTTCTGTACTTATTCTTTGTTTATATGATTTTTCTTATTAATCTTTTAGCATTTGACTGATTAACATCCCCTAAAAATGGATTGAAAACCAAATTTTGTTGGTACCTAAAATTAAAAGTGTGAGTTATTTTTGAAAAGTTGGAAAAATTGCGTACTTTTACCCAAAAGTGACAAAAAAAATTTTGTTTTAACAAATGACCAGAAGCATCCTGGAAGAATGAATTCAAAGCCTTGAATTCAAAAGCATTGCGTGCAGAGGCGGCCTTTGTTTTTCAAAATTTTCAAATGTCCTTTCAGGACCATTTCATTAAGTTATTTCTTTTGAGAGTGCTTTAGAGTGTTGGAAGAATTTATTGCTCTTAGAAAACTGAAAAATTTGTTTACGTTCTTGGAGTACGTGGTTGATGCCCGAAAATCAAAGACATGAACTGTTTTTACATTTCGGTAAATGTTACAAATCCTATTAGTGCAATTCTAGTCTGTATTTGATTAAAATCCTAAAAATCAATTTTTAAATTTTCACATTTTTTGTCAGGGATTATTAACAATTTCTCTTACTTTGTGACAGCTATAAAATATGGACGCTATAAATTTTTTCTAAAAATGTGTTAAATATGATGTGGTACAGACCCGTAGCCAGGTTTTTCTCTCAGAAAAAAACTCAAAGCTTTTTGTAAATACGTACATTTATGTTACAAATTTTTTTTTATTTTAAATTGCATAATTTAAATTTGAAATCATAAAATGATTTTTAAAATAGAAAATCAAATAAAAAGGCATGTTTTCCGATTCCACCCTCTCCCCACCAAAAAATTTACTAATTATTTCGTGATCCTTAAAATTCAAACAAAAAAAACGGAACCTCATTAAGTCCCAAAGGAAACTTTAACATTTTTAATATCATTTTTACTAATCGATTTAACAAGCGGAGAGAGGAGGTTATATGTTGTACCTACTTCAATATTTTTTATATGAAATTTCGTATTTTAAGTATTATCGACCCACGTGGTATTTTAAATTCCGCTCTTTTTGTTGTGAATATTTTTGCCCATCTGTTTAACTTTTTTTTAGGTCCTTTAACTTATCAATTATTTTGTCTAAAATCCTTTATGGTTTTTGTTAAACTCATATTAATTTCAGATATTTACCCTTATTTGAAGACACACCGTGGCTACCATGGTTACCAACACCATTTAGTTTGATGTAGCTTTTAGGAAATTATTTTCAAAAATAATATCACTGCTGTAGTTACAATATTTAGGCTTTGTTTCAGTAAAGTTTTTATTAATTTAAGGTTTCGCTTTAAGGTACTTTTATATTTAATGTCCAATTTTATGTTTTATTACTTTTTATTAAGGTACTTTTTGGGTTGAATTCGGTAGCCTCTCTTAAGATTTTTTCCCAGAAAAAAAACTTTTGTATTTGAGGCACCTTTTTTACTTTGGATAACTCCCCCGCCACCTAAAACAGGAAACCCCATTTTTTTGTAAAAAGAAGTTTTAGGGGCGTCCTTAGCAAACTGTTGAACATCAAGTTTTATCGTTCGTGATTTTTGTTCTTGTGTCTCAATTTCTATTTTTGCCTCTGGTACTTTTTAAAACAAAACCTTGAGTTGTTACACAAGAACTAGAAATTGAATTTCTAAACCTCTTTTATTTCAATTATTTTAAATTGAAAATACATATTATTTCCAATAACTTTAATTTTTCAATAACATACGTATCAATTTGAGTGGGTAAAATGTATATTACAAAATATTTCGTGATACTCGTACAAATATGTTTATTTATATGTCTACATCGAATAATTTTGTACTTCGTCGAACAAACAAGATCTAAGATACATTATATGAAATTATTTGAATACCTTTTTGTAAAAGTTTACACATGAATGACTAAAAGTTCTATTACAATTTTAGAAAATAAAACGTGAAAATATTCAGACAGTTGAACCATAAATCAGATATAATCTTTTTTCAACAATCGCATTCACTCGGAGATAAGTCCAAAGCTTTCTGTGGTGTATAAGAAATGCATTTCGATGCAGTATTAAATATTGCAATGCTGCTTAATTCCTTTCATATTTTCTCAGAGTTCTCAGATGTATTTCCATGTAAATAATCTGTATGCAAAGTAACACATTAGTACTGATATGTTAAACTGATTGGGATATTTATTTACATCTCCACAATTTGCATTTCCACTTTGTTCATGTTCTTTCCTGTTTGCTTAAGAAACAAAATTACTAATTTGTTTGCACAAGCAATGTGGCGTGATTGGTGATATAAAGTTGTATTCTCGGTGTTAATCTTGATGATGTAGATTTTATTCCCTATGCTTGAATTACACGTTAAATTGTATTACCCTTTATCTGAAATTTTACTTAGAATTTAGCATAATGTAACGAATTTTACTTTATTTCTTCGTGTCACTTGATTTTACAATAACAACTGCAAGTGAATCCTATTAAACTTCTCCGAAAGCTTAAAAATGCTAAATAAAAAATAAAATTATTGAACAACTGACGCTAAGTAGAACAGCGGCATTTGTAATGTTAAAAATTGCTGTTAGTTTTGAAAAAACTTTTATAACTAATGATCATTAATTTAGTAGAGCAAATATTGAGAATTTAATTTCATGAGGTTAAAATTATGGGTAGAATCATAAAAGTTATTATTACGAGAGATTAACCCAACAGGTGGTAAATGGGCTATCAATGGTTCATTAGAGGTGTAACGGCTAAATCGTCGATCTCAAACAAAATGTTCTGATCGCTTGAAATAAATTATCGAAGTCGCAGTTCGCCGATAGAAATAAATAGAAGGATATAAATAAAAAATTTTGGTGCGGAAAAGTGGAATAGCAGATTTTAGTTTAAAAATTCATACAGCTGAAAAAATTTACTGCAATACTGCAGTGCAGTGAGAAGTTGTGGTATTATTAAAGTTTCCACTAAAATGTATTATTTTTTAATCGAAATGTCGACTTGCATGTTAATCTTTTGACTTGAAACTCCGCTTTTATTCAGGTAACTTAACATGTAATTTTCAAACTTTAAGTGCTTTCTATTTCAATCGGAATATTAAAACGATTAATTTTTCATAATTATTAAATTAAAAAAAATTTATTTGTATACGGAACAGAAATAGCGTACATTTCAACAAATTTGGATGCATCAGTAAATTTATAAACTTTAAGCTGTGCTTTAAGCATCTGCCGCCTACATAACTTGCGGCTACTTGTTCAGTTCAGCCAAGCGTATAAAAAGTATTTTTTATTACATTGTGATGTGATTCTACCCGACCTTTGCCAAAATCACTTCCTGCCATTTGTTTTATTTACGTTATTCGAAAATTATGCTTACAGAAGCACTGCCCTGTAATTGTAAACTTGTAACAGGTCAAGGTTTTTCGTACAGAAAGGAATCAACTTTATTTTCCTGCAGAATATTGTTAACTAAAGGTTCAGTTGGAACTGGAGACGTTTAGTTATTTGAACAGTTGCTGATTTCTTAAATACTTTTAATTTCATCTGAATTGCTGTAACCAATTCTTTAAGTCCTTTTTGATCCTAAGTGTAAAATTCTAATAAAAAAAGGGTATAAAGAACAATCAAATATTGCAAATGGAACCTTAGAAAAATCGTAACTTAATTTAACCTAACTTTTCAGCAGGCCAAAACAGAGTTTTTAGGTAGGGCTTAAAATCCGCTATCTCAGAGCCCAAGCAATGCGGCCGTTTGAAGGAAACCGTCCTTCCAAAGACAAGCCTATTAATGATTCTGATTGAATAATGTTAAAGACTCGTAAAGTTTTATTTTAATTAAATTACGTTTGGGTTGTTCCGTAGAAGGTCTGGAAGGCCCACTTCTCAAAACGATTAATCAAATGTGATGTTTATGGCGTTTTCCTGTGCTGTGTTAAAACCAATTTATTTTCGTAATATAACATGTCCACCTAAACCATTTTGTTGACAACATTCAAAATTTACATCTAAAGTTGAAAAAATTGCAAACTTTAAATGACTCACATAATCAAAATTCAATAATTAAAAGCCCGAACTTTATAATCTGGAAACGCAATTGATATAGTACATTCTTTGTTATATTAATTATTATTGATAATCCAAAATTGAAATTGTAAAATTATATTACAAGCTCTATCAGTTCAAAATTTCGTTATTAAAATGCTTCAAATTCTTCTAATGAAAATATTTCGCATAATTAAAAACTCAACAATTTTGTATCGCAAGCTACCAAATAAAAAAGATTATCTTTATTACTTTTGCATTAATGCTCATACATAAACGGGATCTATAGCACTTTTAATAATTTTATTATATTTAAAAGAAATGGTCCACGAAATTGAAGTGACATGTTAAAATCACTCATGAAACGTGAAGTGAATGTCAATTTCACAAAGCTTTAATAAGAGCATAATTTATTATATTTTAAGAAAACTCATACATTAGTTGCTTTTCATAAACTTTACAGTTGATTTTCTAACGTATAAATTTATAGTGGCCACTCACTTAATATGCAAAAACCGTCCCAAACCCCAACGATAAACGTCCAGTTCTATTTCAACCTGTTAAGCCTGCAGGAATTCATCTGTAAGAGAGTCTAATTATGAAGTTCGTTGATGGGAAAACAATAACAAAAATGATCTTTCCAATAAGACTCCTAACTTCTAGTTACATTAGGCTTTTAGGGTAAGTTTTTTTATAATCTATAAATAATAATAATACCTAGTTTAGTTATTGTTTTGCTAAATGGTCAAACTACAAATTAGATTTTGTTGGAGCAGAAGTTCAACAGCAACAACAAATAATAATTTTGAAACCTCATACAGTTTCGTAAATATTTCACCCTCTTTAAAACAAAATTAAGTTATTTCTTGAGGTTGTGAGCCCGTCGAACCATTTCTTCATTGTTTACATTCATTGGTTAAATTTGGAGCAGACTCCTAACAAAAAACAATCTACTTCTAAAGTAAACATTTGAACGGTTATTGTAAATCCTATTTTGCGGTTTATATAAACTAAAGAAATAAATAATAATTTTAACAAAGGAATAAGAGAGAGTTTTCCAATTTTCTTTCGTTTTTAAATGTAATATATAAACAACAGAAATCACCAAACTACATCTCATAACTAATGAAATTATTTGTTACAGAACTTACAGTCCATTTACATACACATGATTTAATTTAATGGAATATTCGTCTGGCTATGGTACAAATATGATTTGATTATTACTTGCGTGTTCTGGATGTGAAATCGAATTAACCTGGATAGTTTCGTGGAAAAAGAGATTGTTTCGCATCCACGTTCCAATCTGAAACTTTGCATCACGCGACAACTTCAACTCCCATGCACAAGAAGGTAAAAATTTTATTAACCACGTTCTTCACCTCGATGACGTCCCGAGCGACCGATTGGTAGTGCAAAAGAGCGCGTGATTTAAATATTTAAAGTTTTTGTCACGACTAAAGTACGTAATCACTTATTAATTACATCAATTTTAAATTGTACACAAATTTGGAATCTAAATTAATATTTTAAATCCACATTTGCTAAAAAGATTCAATTAGTAATTAAATTACAATTTTCATGACGCAGCACAATAATTCTACAAATTTACTTAATATGTTAATTACTATAATTAATTTAGGAAATTATATTTGAAATATGTACTGGGGGTAGTAAATAATGTTACTGTGGTAGGAGTAATATTTAAACATGCCATTTGATTGTTTAGTTAAATTATTACACAAACAAAAGATAAGCGAATAACCAATTAACATTTTAAATTTTGTAATGTAACTAATAAAATTATTTATCAAAACTTCGGGTTTGTTTACGTAATAATAATTTAATTTTATTTAATTGCTTTGCAATTAATTGCTGCTTTCATAAGCAGCTCTACGTTTTGTCATTCGAAATTAACAGTAATAATACAAAAAAAATTAACAATTAACGTTGTCATAATGAGTACATATTGTCGTATTCTAAATTGTCCGGTAGCTTAAAATTATTTCGATTCAAAATAAAAAATTAGATGTAGCTTAATATGAAAATTGGAATTACTTAAAAAGTGTCATTGTTTTCATGGTTAAAAATTTTTCCTTTTGTCAAAAATTCACATGGGCACGGTATTGTGCTCATTCGCATTGAAAAATTTACTATCAAAAAGCATGTAGTTCATGTTAAGGATTCTGTAGTGTTTAAATAATTTTTCTTTACTTTAACAAGTGCGAAACTTACAATTACAGTAGTTTATAAACAACAACGTAGCTATCAAAACTCACCAACCTTACACATTGTCAAATTTTACAGTAAAAGGTCTGTTTTTGAGTACGATAATCGCATATAGCTAAGAGCTGCACCACTACACCTCACGTTAGCACCTAACATTAAGCCACTCGTGCAATGTGGAAGTTTAAAGCAAATGTTTTGTAGCAACGGTGACATAACGCATCCACCACACCATAAACGTTTTGTAACTTAAGTTTCTTGTATTTACCTTGCACGTCACAAATAAAAATTTTGACTTGATTGTGCCAAGGTCATGTGATGTTCTTGTGGCGCTTTTAATCTCCCCATTTTATTGAGGACTCTACTGAACGTGTCTAAGCACTACTGTAATTTTATCAGTATTACGTACCTTTTCCCCCACCCATGACCCAAATCTGCGAGCTACGTCGGCACCTCTGACAATTTTTTACAGGTAGGTAAGTGTTGTTTTGTGGAGAAACCTTGTAATATCTTTACTTCGTCGTGCAAAGAAATAATTTTAGGCAATTTTTACAAAAGTCAGTTAATTTTGCTGTACCAGCTTCAAATTACTTCTTTCATTTCTCATTATCGCAACTATATTATTTGAAATTGAAACCTCTGAATCTTTGTCAAAACATCATCAAGATAATAAATTCTACTTTTCTCTTTAGTTAAAAAATAAAGCCTACTATTCGATCTTCTCAGGGTCTTACAATGTTGGTGAATAAAAACTTCTTTATAATTATAATTCTGATCAAGGAAGATCTCCTTTTTTTAATCTTAAGTCAAGGACTCAAACTTTTTAATTACGCCGCTGTAGTAGCAAAGAGTTTTACTGATTTATGTTTAATTAAACGCTTAAAAAGCAACTAAAACGCTTAAAACGCTCATAATAGCAGGAGTTTTTGAGGGCTCCTTCGTATGGGGTCGAACTGTTGATTGTTGCTATATTTTTTTAGGGCTTTTATTGACTGTAATCGTATTTATTTCACCTCGGTAATCAGTTTTGTAAAGTTAGGTTAGCTTGCAAAAATGTAGGTGGTATTAGATAAATTCCAATATTAAAGTGATTAGATTAAATTCTGACAGGAATTTAGTTTAGGGTGCGTTCCACTTAAAGCCCACGACGACCACGGTCGTTCGTCAGTCCAATCAAATAATCGCTCTCGATCTTTAGTCCAATCAAAAAACCACGGGACCACGCTGCGGTCGTCGTGGGCTTTAAGTGGAACGCACCCTTAGTTATTCAAGAACTAAAAGTGGAAAATTTAAATACTAATTGTAATATTTCATCTGAGTTTTTGTTCCAATCACACATGGTAAAAACTTGATGAATGGTTATAGCTTATCACCTCTAAAATTTTTACTTTTATATTTGTTGCAGTGAAATTATTTAATCAATAATTATTAATAAATTTTGGATTCTATACAAATATTATGTTGCAAATCCGCATTCTACAAAACCAATTAATTAGTATATAAATTTCAATATGTGACTTTTCAAATATGGTCAATCAAATATTGTAGCATTATGTAATTAATTCACAAAATTACGATTTATATAATATGCATCACAACCAATGTTTTGCAGCACCAAAATATTTATTACTTACTAGTAAATTTTATGTGCACTATATAAAAATGCACATTTTTTAAGCGACACTTAGCTTAAAAGTGAAATTTTTGTAACTTTTTTTAAAAGCAAATATTCAAGCGTGGTCGCCAATTTTATTTTAATTAACAATTTTAACGTGTTCTATAGAGCGAAAGTAAAACTAATGGTATCAATTTCCCCAAGATAATTAAAGTGGATTTTAAAAAGTAGGTACACTATAAATTCGAGTTTTAATGGAATAAACCTGATTTTAGTTTATCATTAACCTAGCTGAAGATGCATATACCATGAGATAAATTTGAAAACAAACTCCATTCAAGTACATAACTTTTAATTGTGTTAACGTAGGTTTTAGACTTTCAATTACTGAAACTACTATGAAAATTTAGATTAGGTAAAGCCACGATGCTATTCTAATAACTTTTAAATTAATTGAGACACACACAAGTTTGTGTCAAACCCTTCGGCTACAATAAGGTGATAATACCTTCAAGAAATTATATATAACCGAAATTCCATACAAGATATTCCTACATACCAATAACTGAAATTATATTTGCTACTAATAATTAATTTCGTAGAAATGTTTGTTTATATTCTAAATTCAAATTTCCACATGCACAAAAACATTTTATTAAAACTGAGTAACTTTGCAGTGGCTGGACATTTTAAAAACATTTAGACGTTTGGGATTTGAAACGCGGTTTACCTATTAGGACGTAAAGAAGTTAACAATTGGAATAACACTGAGAAGTTCCGACTCAAAAAGGGTATTTTAAGGTTACAATGTTTCCGTCAGTAAAAAACTCATTACGAATACAATAAGCTCAACTCCATATACCGTGCAAATTAACCATCGCCGTCACCGAAAGTTTCTTTCAAAAAGTCCCACGTTGAATGCTAACTTCTGCAATCATAATCAATATTATACATTTGCAAAGGGTTACACAGTTTTAGTTTAATAATGCCAAACAGGAATTGACCTACGTCTATTGGGATAATTTATTGGATTATATAATGCCACCTGCGAGAAATAACTTGAGCTGGCGACTATGATGTATGAGATACACGAGCCCAGTTTCGTGATCAGGTGGTGTCTGAAAGTAGAAGCATTTATTTGAAGATTTCAGAGGATTCATACACCTACACCTCATCCTCTTATTTTATTTTCCTGCCATGTCAGTTAAATTCATAAAAACTATTTTATATATAATCTTCAAGAAATGTTTCACCCTGAAAACCTTTTAAGTCTCTATTATTTCTTAGTATGATAGCTATAACTCTCACAATTTTTCAAACTGTTAAAAATAAATGTGAACATTTTATTTTCTTTCCTTCGTATAAATAATAATGCAATTAATTTTGTTTTAGCTTTTAATTAAATTTCGTACAACAAAAGTTTATCTTTCACGTAAGATTTACTTTGAACTTTATTTTTGTTTTGGTAATTTTTATATATTAGTGGTACAAAATTGAATAGGGTACAGATGGGTAATGGAAATTAGTTCAATGCATGTTCAAAGTTTTTCTTTTTGACTTTCTATAATGCCACGTAATATATAGTACAATAAAATCTATATAATGGATGCAACATCACTGACACCTTTAAGTAAAGAAGTGATGATATATAAATTTTTGAACAGCGACCCTGGTAATAACCACTTGTGGAACAAAATTTACATCATGTGTCTTTGACTATGATAGGGGTAAATAATTCTTACATTATGATGTAATTACTTAGGTTATAGGTTCTGCTTACCTCGTGTGCGAATTTATCTTCTTCAAAAATTTGTTAGAACAAGGTAACTATTTAAAAATCTAGTATGTAGGGTAAACACATTAAGTTTAACAGACGTATGAATTATTTTAAAATTCATTTGCCGTAATCTTCCAGCCCATCTAGCAATTCTCCCAATGGGATTTTTAATATTGTTAAGCCATCTTAAGTTGAAATGGTCTGGTACACCAGTAATCTTTGTTCCTTTGAGGTAAGATCGCAATTTTTTGATGGCGTGGATAACTGCTAAAAATTCTTTTTCTCTTTGACAATGACTTAGTAATGTAACCAGCCGCCTGTGTAGTGGTGCGGTAAAACCGTGCTTATTCAGTGGTTAATTCAGGTTCATAAATTTAAAGTTTTGGCAATACTAAAACAAAGCTTTATATAATAAACGATATACCCCACCGTAGAGTAATACAAAAATACAAAAAGAGATTAGGCCCAGTGAATAACAAATAAAAAAAAATTTTTTTAAGTTCTCCCCATGACGACGTATAACGACTTTTTAATATTATTGCTTTACTTTTTTTCTAATTAAGCACAACAAGTGTCAACAAGTACAACTTTTAAGAGTCTAGTTGACAAAAAAGAAAAACAAAGCTTTCTAAAAAGGTACCCAAGAATTGAATACAAAAGCCAAAATGACACGTCGATATGCACGAATTAGAAAGGATAGAATTTCTTACGTGAAGTTCTGGTAAGTTAACAAAATTAATAGTGACAAATGCTTCCTTCTAATGAAACGGCGATGTGCGGCTTTGAAGATGATGGTTGGTTCACTTGTTCCAAATCAACAGACGACACTTGACCGCTATTAATGAAAACACAAAAAACACTGCTTGTAAAGATGTTACTTTGACTAGTGAGAGCTGTTGTTGATGAATTCAAGCAAAACTGGACTAGCTAGATAAAGAAAATTAAAGATAGAACGCAAATAAAACTGCAGGGTTGGATCGAGGAATGTCGTGAAATGCAATTCAAGAAAAAACTAAACAAGAAAAAAGTTTTTCAAATAAGATGTAGAAACGGAGTCAAAAAAAAGCTCAGCGATTGCAAATATTAACAGTGTCGTATCTAAAGCTTCGAGTGGTACGGTGACCTATAGCCTTTTATTGTAGGACACAGTGCATAAAATGTTACGTAGATGGAAAACAATGAAAAACTTTGTAAGCTGTAAGAAATTTAACAGATGTTAATTATTTTGAACACCATTAAGGTTTTCATGACAGCAAAAACCTTACAAATTTGCTGAATATCTAATGCGTTTTTTACTTTTATTAATTCTCGAATTAATTTAATTAGAGAATTTGAATTTATTAAAGTGAGGTAAAAAAAGCCGTTTAACATTTGCCGGTAATTCTCTAGTGGCTAAGAAACAATTAGTACGTTCTAAAACATGGTTGATACAATGTTAATGAGCCAAATAAATTTTGCTACGTTTTTTTTAAATTTCAAGCAGCTTTTGGGTTTTTTTAATTAGGGTTTTGAAATAATTATCTTATAAATGACACCAACAGTATACACATGTGACTTGATGTGAAATTTTACGACTTCACGCGAGTACCATTTATTTTAAATATGTAAAAAATTAATCGTTTTTGTTTATAAATTAGCTTAATTATGTGGAATTATTATAAATTACTCGTATCATAGCTTGGTGTAAATAATTCACACAGAATTTTTTAACAATTTAACCGAATCTCGACTTGCAGATTTACGAAGTGTAGATGCATTTAGTGTCGTTCTGTTATCTCCACTTTGCCATTATTGCAAGAATTACTATGCAAATATGTTGTATTAATATGGAAGCGCAGTTTCAAAATATAATGTTAGCTTTCCCTGTGGAAGTCGACCTTGTTTCGGATTTGCAAAAAACAAACTTGCAGAAGAAGAACGTCAGTTTTCGAGTTTGGTAATTAAGGAAAACATTTCGAATTTGTTGCACGAATAAAGTGAAAATCTTTATGAAATTATTGCAGCTGTATCTTCACTTATGTAACAATAGAAAACAGAACATTAAAAGCTTAATTTGTGAAACTTCGCTAAAGCTTTTATCTCTTTTTTATCCAAACTTTCAACACTTTCTTTTTTTGTTCTTGATATTAACTTTGTCATAAGTTACGCTAAAAGTCGGTAAGATTAGGTATTTGTAAAGTTTTGTAAAAATATTAGACAATTGCATGCCGGGATTATTATTTCAATTAGAATTCTGTTCAAATCTGACAGGGGTCGCTAGTGTAATTTTTGTTTCTTATATTTACTAGCAGTTTTAATATGCTGCTTTCCTTGAATAAATGAACAATGAAATTATGAAGTGTAATTTAAATACTTGTACAGTTAATTTTATTTAGCTTTATGTTGTAATCATTAAAAAACATTAATTTCGAACCAATAAAATGTGGTTCAGCATTTTCATATGTATTTAATACAGCCAAATTTAATTAGTAATTACAAAAACAAGTTTTGGTTGTGCTTTTGAAGAAAATTAATTAGCAAAGAGAATATTTTAATTATAAATGATATGTGTGTGCTTTTATTTTATAAATTCTCACACAAAACCTTGTTTTCTTGTTTATGAAATACAATTTGCTAATATTAACAATTAACGAGAAATACAAGTGCGCTTAACAGAAGTAAATATTTATAACTGCGGAATTTCGCTTAAAACAATTTGTAGGATGTAATATTTGCATGTTCTTCGTAGTAACATTTTTGTAAATTGCATAAAATGGAAAATAGTTTTGCAAAATTAATTTGCATTTTCTACTGTAAGATGGTAATTCGCTTTCGAATTAGCCTAGAGCAGGTGAACTCGTTCCAGTATTATTGAACTATAACTTTTTTCGTCTCACATCAAACTTTCAAAGTATCTTCTGCATCGGTGTTCTTATAGTGCTCCCTTCTTGGTTGTTCAAAATATAAAGTTTATCTCTATTAACAACTTATAGGATTTTTTAGCTGTCACAAGGCCAGTGCATAGCGGTTTGCATATCCAAAAATAGCACAAAAAGATAGAACCTAAAATGACTATTTTAAAATTGTAAATTTAAATAGTCTTATGATTTAATTAACACTTAAAATAGAATGAGAATATTAGCGATGTACTATACCTATTTATCCCTTTATTTAATTAAATTAAATTAATTATCCCCTATTGAGTAGAATTATAAACAGAAAAGGATACTCTTATTCTCATTAAGTAATCTGTGTAAATTAATAATATAAATTCCTTTAAAGTTGAATTTATATTACCGTAAACTATATGAGAAAATAAGAAACTCAGTTAAAGCTTAGTTAATTCCTTAACAAAGCAAACCGGAATGATAAAATTTATTAAATTTAAGGTTATGTAGAATTATTTTACAAGCTTAAAACTTAAGATTTTTAACCACAACATACAAATATAAATTTAATGTCAGACTCCTATAAGAAGCTTAAAAATTTATTTTCTTTTTCTGTTAGCCTTAAATTTGAAGTTTTCCTTGTTAAAGGAAAATTATAAAATTAACAAAACAAATTTTTTCTCGGTACTTAGAAGATGTTGTCGTATTACAGTCAGATAGGATTACTATTTTTTAAAAGTAATTTTGAGGACTACAAAATTTTTTATTACGTGTATAATGGAAAATTTTTAAATAGAAAGAATGTTTGAAAAATACCAATGCGATAGAAAATTCCGTGTGCCCAAAGTTTAAAATTTTAAGTAAATAATAGGGTCAAATCTGTAACCTTCCAAAGGTTAAGAATTTAAAAATCAATTGTTCATGTGATATTATAATATGTAGAGCGTAATTTTTTCTACGTGCACATCGCGTCATCACTGCCGTCCACAAAAATACACTCAGCAAATGATTTCACATAAAATTATATCTTTTAAATAAGTAACAAATTAAATTTTTTAATCATTTAAAAAATGTTAAATCAAATATTATTTTAGCGTGTAGTTGTCCTTTAAAAATTTTAAGTTAATTATATTTAATATCATTTGTTCCAAATATTACATAGCACAAATATGTGACCATTAAACTTCAACTATTTTTATTAAATACAACCAAATTTGTATGCTTTACATAACGTTAATAAAGTTTTAACTATGGGATAAAGATTTTAATCAACGTAGTTAAACAAAGTGGCAGCCAGGATGCGACTTTTGACGATCCTGCGATTCGTCTTTCTTTTTAATGTCAACTTGATAAAGTTTACGAGAACGTAAAATTGAGGTAATGCTATAAAATCTAATCTAAATATAAAATACTCTACCGTGGAGTAGTTCTTAACGTAATTACACAAACAAATTGAGATTGGGCGAAAAATTAAATATCTGAAGAGGAAATTCAATATTACATTGAGATTAAAATTTCCTCTTTGAAAAGAATACCAATACAAACTGATGCAGAAGAAAAAAGCCATTAAAAGTACAATCCTGTTGTCTGCGATTCCAATTTAAAGAGTTCTAAGTGATTTAGTCGAGGAGCTGCACCTTGTAGAAAAAGCACTAATGTGCTATCTAATATATAGCTGCATTCTTAAACATCTACCACTAACAGATTTTGACAGTTCTTCGACTTAAATAGTAACTCAGTGCTCCATATAACCTACCACAATTGCGGCTGCTATGAGGATCGCACTCAACGAGATTACTTGCTCAACCTTTAAATATTTCCTTTTTTGTTTCCACTTGATCCTTTCCGTTCATTTTATGTAGTATAATCCACTTTTCATAGAGAGCACGATAGTTTAATTAAAATTACTATGCTTTTAAATAAATTTTAATTTCATTTTAACCGTTTATTACCTACTACCAGCTGAAATTTTCAATTTTATTTTCAGCATGAATCTGTCAAAATTATTTTCTATCATAAGTCCTTGGATGATTCAAAAATTATGTGGGCTCCATAATAGACCATCGTATTAGAGAAAATTCAAATGCAATTTTAATTGTTATTACTTTTCTAATGAATTTCAAATAATTTTGTTTTTTCACATACATTTCAATGATGAAAAAATTAAAATTATTAAAAATAAGTAATAAGGAAACCAAACACAATATTATACGGTCTGCAACCAAAAAGGGTTTCCTTGTAATTACATAGCTACGGTGATATTGGTCGATTTAAATTTAGATTTTCAATTGAAATTGAGTTTTCATTTCAATTTTCAATTCCATTTTAAATTTAGGAAGTTAAATGTGCTACAATTTGCTATCAACGTTGTAATTCTGATTTGCTGCGATGCAAGCTGAAATAAAGCAGTGTTCACACTATTCCATATAATTTACAGATGATTTTGTTATTTTTATCGTTGCAAATTATTCCCATATCAGCAATACCGTTGATACTTTGAGACTCATTCAATTTATTTTATGGAAGTTTACTTATTTGCCACGTAAAGAAACGACAGTACGCTCTTCAGCGAAAGGAGGCAGTACCGACGGTTAAATTTTTAAAAATTATTAGATTATAAAAATGTATTACTATCATTAAAAATGTCTTTCGTTGTTTGTGGTTGCAGCCAAGATAATTAAAGTGCTTTGTTCTGTATACGAGTAGATCAACAGAGACTGTGCTTTCAATTGTATTTTTGAAAATCAGGGTCTTGATATTTTTTTTATAAAATTGATTGTATTATTATTTGTACCTAGATATTTTATTTTTAAGTGTTAGTGCTTAAGATTATGCATACGGCGATTTATAACTTTTAGGTGTATCTTCAACTAATACGATCAAACGTCTTTTTGAATGGTTACTGAATGCTATTGCTGGTGGCGCCCTCTCTTCCCTTTTTTTTACTGTATTCCTGACTATTTGAATCTAACCCATCTCCACTATTTAGCTAGCCGGTCACTAATCTCAAAAGATAATAACCATATATTTGATTATACGTGTCGTAAAAGTATTTTTTTGCCACAATGCATCACAGATGGAATTAACAATGTAGATACTGCAAAAAATGAACCTCTGTCTTAAAACTGTAAAATTCAACAGGTCAACACGCACGATACGTTTTTAATTTTGCTATATCTACGTTCTGCTGAAATTTGACTTGAGTTCATTTCTGTATCAAGTTTAATCATACAGAGCTGTACAATGTTGATTAAACGATCACTACTTGGTTTTTAATTTTTCCAAAAAAAGTTGTAGCATCTAGAAATCGATATTAGTTTTATGTTAAATTTAAAGCCACAGGCAGTTTTAATGCAGTAATTTTTGTTCATTTAAGTAACAGACCGCGCCGAAATTAAATTTTCTAATTATTGAAGGCAATACATGGTGTAGAAATTTTTCGTTATTTTTCTTGAGTTTACTATACTTAGATTAACAATTTCGCAACATTCTAGAATTTTTGAATAAAATTTAATTTTGTCAAAATAGTCTAATAAAGATCGTACCGAAATGAAAATTTGTAATTATTTAATGCAATTTATGTTGTAAAATTTTTTTGTTATTTTTCCTGTTTTTTACTATAATTAAATTAACAATTTCATTAAATTCCAGAATATTTGAACGAAATTTATTTTGGTCAAAAATATTAAATAAAATAGCGCACTAAAATCAAAATTTGTAATTTTTAAAATTTGTAAAATTTAACAGGTCAAAACCCACTATACGTTTTTAATTTTGCTATATCTACGTTTTGCTGAAATTTGACTTGAGTCCATTTCTGTATCAAGTTTAATCATACAGAGCTGTACAATTTTGATTAAACAATCACTACTTGGTTTTCAATTTTTCCAAAAAAAGTTGTAGCATCTAGAAATTGATATTAGTTTTATGTTAAATTTAAAGCCACATGCAGTTTTAATGCAGTAATTTTTGGTTCATTTAAATAACAGACCGCGCCAAAATTAAATTTTCTAATTATTGATGGCAATACATGGTGTAGAAATTTTTCGTTATTTTTCTTGAGTTTACTATACTTAGATTAACAATTTCACAACATTCCAGAATTTTTGAATAAAATTTAATTTTACCAAAAATGTCTAATAAAGAACGTACCGAAATGAAAATTTGTAATTATTTGATGCAATTTATGATGTAAAATTTTTTTGTTATTTTTCCTGTTTTTTACTATAATTAAATTAACAATTTCATTAAATTCCAGAATATTTGAACAAAATTTATTTTGGTCAAAAATATTAAATAAAATAGCGCACTAAAATCAAAATTTGTAATTATTTAAGGTAACCTATGGTATAGAATTTTTTTGTTATTTTTATTGTTTTTACTATACTTAGATTAACAATTTCACAGCATTCTAGAATATTTGAACTAAATTTATTTTTGTCAAAAATATTAAATGAAAGAGCGCACCGAAATCAAAATTTCTAATTATTGAAGGCAATTTATAGTGTAGAATTTTTTTGGTATTTTTCTTGTTTTTACTATGCTTAGATTAACAATTTCAAAACATTTTAGAATTTTTGAACAAAATTTAATTTTATCAAAAATATTAAATAAAGAGCGCACCGAAATGAAAATATCTAATTATAACAGGCAATCTATAGTGAAGAATTTTTTTGTTATTTTTCTTGTTTTTAATATACTTAGATTAACAGTTTTACAACATTCCAGAATATTTGAACAAAATTTATTTTTGTCAAAAATATTAAATGAAAAAGCGCACCAAAATAAAAATTTCTAATTATTGAAGGCAATCTATGGTGTAGAATTTTTTTGTTATTTTTCTTGTTTTTACTGTAATTAGATTAACAAATTTCACAATATTTCAAAATATTTGAAAAAAATTTAATTTTATTAAAAATATTAAATAAAGAGCGCACCGAAATGAAAATATCTAATTATTACAGGCAATCTATAGTAAAAAATTTTTTTGTTATTTTTCTTGTTTTTGCTATATTTAGATTAACAATTTCACAACATTCCAGAATATTTAAACCAAATTTAATTTTATCAAAAATATTAAATGAAAGAGCGCACCGAAATCAAAATTTCTAATTATTGAAGGCAATCCATGGTGTAGAATTTTTTTGTTATTTTTTTTTGTTTTTCCTATACTTAGATTAACAATTTCACAATATTCTAGAATATTTGAACAAAATTTAATTTTATCAAAAATGTTAAATGAAAGAGCGCACCGAAATCAAAATTTCTAATTATAGAAGACAATCTATGGTGTAAAATTTTTCCGTTATTTTTTCTGTTTTTACTATACTTAAAGTAACAATTTCAAAACATTCCAGAATTTTTGCACAAAATTTAATTTTATCAAAAATATTAAATGAAAGAGCGCACCGAAATCAAAATTACAAATTATTGAAGGCAATCTATAGTGAAGAATTTTTTTGTTATTTTTCTTGTTTTTAATATATTTAGATTAACAATTTCACAACATTCTAGAATATTTGAACAAAATTTATTTTTGTCAAAAATATTAAATGAAAGAGCGCACCGAAATCAAAATTTCTAATTATAGAAGACAATCTATGGTGTAGATTTTTTCTGTTATTTTTTCTGTTTTTACTATACTTAAATTATCAATTTCAATACATTCCAGAATTTTTGCACAAAATTTAATTTATCAAAAATATTAAATGAAAGAGCGCACCGAAATCAAAATTTCTAATTATTGAAGACAATTTATAGGGTTAAATTTTTTTTGTATTTTTCTTGTTTTTACTATGTTTAGATTAACAATTTCATAACATTCCAGAAAATTTGAATCAAATTTAATTTTATCAAATATATTAAATGAAAGAGCGCACCGAAATCAAAATTTCTAATTATTGAAGGCAATCTATGGTGTCGAATTTTTTGTTATTTTTTTTTGTTTTTCCTATACTTAGATTAACAATTTTACAATATTCCAGAATATTTGAACAAAATTTAATTTTATCAAAAATGTTAAATGAAAGAGCGCACCGAAATCAAAATTTCTAATTATTGAAGACAATCTATGGTGTAGAATTTTTCTGTTATTTTTTCTGTTTTTACTATACTTTAAGTAACAATTTCAAAACATTCCAGAATTTTTGCACAAAATTTAATTTTATCAAAAATATTAAATGAAAGAGCGCATCGAAATCAAAATTTCGAATTATTGAAAGCAATCTATAGTGAAGAATTTTGTTGTTGTTTTTCTTGTTTTCACTATATTTAGATTAATAATTTCTCAACATTCCAGAATATTTGAACAAAATTTATTTTTGTCAAAAATATTAAATGAAAGAGTGCACCAAAATCAAAATTTCTAATTATTGAAGGCAATCTACAGTGAAGATTTTTTTTGTTATTTTTCCTGTTTTTACTATATTTAGATTAACAATCTCACAACATTCCAGAATTTTTGCACAAAATTTAATTTATCAAAAATATTAAATGAATAAAGAGCGCACCGAAATCAAAATTTCTAATTATTGAAAGCAATTTATAGGG
Organism: Rhagonycha fulva; assembly: GCA_905340355.1. Taxonomy (NCBI): domain Eukaryota; kingdom Metazoa; phylum Arthropoda; class Insecta; order Coleoptera; family Cantharidae; genus Rhagonycha; species Rhagonycha fulva. The sequence goes on along the minus strand of HG996559.1, from coordinate 27,317,425 downwards.
TTAAATTTTTTTTGTTATTTTTCTTGTTTTTACTATATTTAGATTAACAATTTCACAACATTCTAGAAAATTTGAACCAAATTTAATTTTATCAAAAATATTAAATCAAAGAGCGCACCAAAATCAAAATTTCTAATTATTAAAGGCAACCTATGGTGTCGAATTTTTTTGTTATTTTTTTTTTGTTTTTCCTATACTTAGATTAACAATTTCACAACATTCCAGAATATTTGAACAAAATTTAATTTTATCAAAAATGTTAAATGAAAGAGCGCACCGAAATCAAAATTTCTAATTATTGAAGACAATCTATGGTGTAGAATTTTTCTGTTATTTTTTCTGTTTTTACTATACTTTAAGTAACAATTTCAAAACATTCCAGAATTTTTGCACAAAATTTAATTTTATCAAAAATATTATAAATAAAGAGCGCACCGAAATGAAAATTTGTAATTATTGAAGGCAATCTATGGTGTAGAATTTTTTTGTTATTTTTCTTGTTTTTACTGTAATTAGATTAACAAATTTCACAACATTTCAAAATATTTGAAAAAAATTTAATTTTATCAAAAATATTAAATTAAGAGCGCACCGAAATGAAAATATCTAATTATTACAGGCAATCTATAGTGAAGAATTTTTTTGTTATTTTTCTTGTTTTTACTATATTTAGATTAACAATTTCACAACATTCCAGAATATTTAAACCAAATTTAATTTTATCAAAAATATTAAATGAAAGAGCGCACCGAAATCAAAATTTCTAATTATTGAAGGCAATCTACGGTGTAGAATTTTTTTGTTATTTTTCTTGTTTTTACTGTAATTAGATTAACAAATTTCACAACATTCCAAAATATTTGAAAAAAAATTAATTTTATCAAAAATATTAAATAAAGAGCGCACCGAAATGAAAATATCTAATTATTAAAGGCAATCTATAGTGAAGAATTTTTTTGAATTTTTTTTCTTGTTGTTACTAAACATAGGTTAACAATTTCACAACTTTCCAAAATATTTGAACAAAATTTAATTTTAGGAAAAAAATTAGCTTTAAATTTTGTATTTAAATTGATAAATTAATAACTCGTTGATATTAAATTATATTTAAACTTCAAAATATCGAGTTATTATAAAAATAAAAGTTAATTAAACGATTTATTAAGCTTTCAGATGATTGCATCATCCGTCATCAGAATAAGATATACAAGATATTATGTGAACAAGTCATGGAAACAAAGACGAGTATTGTTACTTTTATAATAACTCGATATTTTGAAGTTTAAATATAATTTAATATAAATTAAAATTTTTATGTGGGTAAGGCAATATCATTTATTTCTAACAAGTGGATAATTTTAATTCCATGAAATTTATTTATTTAGTTTTAACCTTTGGTTTGGTATCAATTACGTAATAGCTTTTTTTTGTGATGTCTAATAGTTTCTGTATGGGTCAACAAAGACGGCAAGACTGCTTGAGTTTTTATTTATTATTCATTTTGAAGTGTACTTTAAAAGCATTGGCGTACTGATAACTTTTCTCTTAGTTAGCTGTAGGACAATCGTAAAATCGAAAGACGACCTAAACAAAACCTGAAGACCATGCACTCCGCTGTTAAACCCTAAATTTTTTTTTCAATTTGGTGGTATGTAGCCCCCCTGAGATACAGCTAAATAGTAAGTACCAAGTAAAGAACCCACTAGGTTTTGGGTTATCTGAAGAAAAATTTTAGCAAAGTTTTAACAAATCGAGCGGCTTAGTTTGATGATTGTCGATTTTGGAGCTGTCTCATCAGGAAGAAAGTCGAGTAACAATTCGTCCTGCAACTGATATATTTTTATGAAAATAAATCTATTAGGAACCGTGACGTACAATTGAAAGCTTCAACTTGGTATAAGAGAGTTTGTTCGAGTTTGTGTTTAAAATATAAATAAATGATTTTACTTTGAAAGTTGGATCTAGCAGGAAAGTTATGCATTAGTACAAATTAATTGATGTATCTTGTACCATTATAATTAAATGAGGTTCAAACGTAGTTGGTTAATTAGCAATTTTATGAAGACGCTGCCGGAGTTTACATAATTCGGAAGCCATTTAGTGCCAATGATATAATTTTCTTATACAAATAATATAACCAAAATTTCTATAATACAAATTAACTTCGCTGCTCTACTATACATGCAATTATATAAGTTGAAATACATTGTTTTAAAATAAGATTAATGTTCGTCGAGGAATATGATTTAAATTAAGTTTTAATAAAAGAAACTTAAGCCAACATTCTATTCTCTAATAACATATTTTATATTACACAAAATAACATTATAAATAATTAATTTATGCAATTTAATTATCAATTAACAATAAGTTGCGAACAAAGCAGTGCTAAATTAATAGGTGCTTAAACCGTAATGTGAAGGTTAATAATTAGACTGAGTTAAATAGATAAAGGTACCTTCAACAATGGCACTTAATTATGTGCATGTGAAAATTACCCCCGAGGTGTAATTACCTGTGCAAACGTCTGCCTAAATTCAAAGAAAAAGAAAAAAGTCACGCGATTCATATTAAAAGTACAGATTAAATACTAAATTTGCGTTTTTCACCTCAATTAATATTTTATTACCCCACGTTTTCATCTAAAAATAATCAAAATTTCTAATGAAAATTTCAAATAACCCCCAATTAAAACGTCTCAATTTAAAATGATTAATTCGAATTATAATTTATGGGACCTACTATCTCGAAATTTTTCTACCATATCAAATAATGCAAATGAAAATGTTCCAAATTTTGAATTATTGTAAAAATATGAAAACAGCACTTGCGCTTTCTATTTCTAGAGAGCAGTAAATGATATTGAGTTTATTCGCAATGTCGTTATTGAATTATCAGAAGGAAAGAAACCGATAGCACTTGATTTAGATTCGCAAAAACTTGCAGACAAACTCACTTTTTGGCAACGTGCCCTTTCATTTCACAGATTTGTCGGTTCCTTTTTTGCCACCTTAAGAAAACCGAGACGTGAATCTGATAACATACTTGCTGACCAAACCGGCGGTAAAACTATTCGTTTTACAATGGAAAAATTGATTGGTCATTAACAAAATTTAACTTTGATGTCCGAGATAAAAATGGTAGATAACACAGAGGCGAAAGTAAACCACCACAACATTGATTTATTTTCATTTGATTAGTTTCTGTTTTTCCTTTCAGCACACTGTTGTATACAGACAGATTAACTATAGTAATTACCCATTATTTACTGAAAAAATTATTTATGTTCACGTCGTGTTTTCCTTTTACAGGAACAAATATAATAAATTGGATAAGTCATTTTTTGGTTAGGTGTAATTATTAACAAAGTGGTTATTTTGTATTATTCGTTTACTCAAAATTTTTTTATTTAATGGTAATTTAAATTACGTACCTTTTCATAGTTCAAATTGAGCACCGTTCATCCTTCTGCATCTGAAACAAATTAAGCTTGAAAAAGTATCAAATTTAAAATTATTTTTGGGTTTGAAAATAACCGATGCTTGTAGTAATTTGTTCAAGCCAACAATAATAATAATAATCTCATTAGCAGCAATCGATGATGAAAACAAATAAAATTATGCAAATTTCAAGAGGTGGCTAAATCACTATCATTCTGTTAAACTGGGTTAATTTGATACCTACTAATTTTGAAAATTACCAATGTTAAGCCCACTGATGTAGTTTGTTTTGAAAATAAAAGTATTTCACAAAAAACATCGTAAAATTTGTGGATGTATTGTGTTGTTGTTTTGAGTTTGAAAGAGCAAGTAAGTAGTACAGGAAGAGCAATCCAGATTGATGATGTACAATAATTAACGTAACTGAAAACGGCCACATTACGAGAAAAGGAAGCCTGCTGGCGTTTTAAATATCTCACAAATTGAATTGCAAAAGTAAATAAACTTTTTTTTGATGTAAAAAGAAATCGAAACCTTTGAAGTTTCTTCTGAAGAATTTCCAACGGAGTGGTATTGAATATGGAGAAAATTCTATCAGTTTTCAAAAATTACTATGCTGTTAATAAATTAGAAATATGTGAATCACCAGCTGTATGACTTATTATTAATTAAATAAAATAGCGAAAAAAGCAATTTCTGACAGCTTATGAAGCAATTTGAACTGTACTGTGTTTACTTAACTTGTTAATTTTTAAATTTTATACTGATAAATGCATTTAAGACTCTTTCAAATTTTACGCTGACATAAGTGGTTTATGCATTACAAAATTTGATTTTAATCGATTTTAGTTAATGTATTCGAAGTCATCCTATTAATGAGATCATTTAGAGATTACTACTACAACTACTTGAATAATTTAAGCTTATTAAAGTTACTAAGGCGCTTAAGCAACAGAACGTAGGTGCGTTTAAAAGTAAAAATCTGGTAAATTGTATAAAATACAATTTTTGTTTTAAAGTATTAGTTCTAGTTGTTGCCCTGTTTAAGAACTACTGGAATCGACATGTAGATGTTTAGTACTTAATGAGGTCACAACTTTGGAGATGCAGTCTAAAGTAATACATCTAATAATAGCAATATGAGAATTGCAGGGTTTAATTATTTCAATTGTGTGGACGACCGGATTAACGCGTAGTTAAAAGTTAAGCAGGCTTAAGATGAATAGTCTTGATTTTAAATTTTGATTTTGAACAAAAATAAACACTTAACCATGCCGTTGACTAGAGCCTGCTTTAACTAGGAAAAACCACGATTTTCAGTAATGAGACCACTAAGTTACCAGCTACGATCACAAAATCACGATTAACAACAGTGCAATTTAACATGAAAATCAAGCACATCATAAATAAATGTGGATTCGGGTGAGATTTGAACGCTGACCCTTTAATCCAAAAACCATCATCTTTTTATTCCACTAAACGCTCTGTATTGAATTCTGAGTGAATGGTAAATGTAATACCTAATTTAAATTTCTTGAGTAGACTAGTAAAAGCTAGGAATATTGAAGAAGCGCTTCTAATTTGAAATATATAGTCAGTCGTTTAATCTAACACATGAAGTTGTACTTTCATATTATAAAAATCAATCCGGGGGGTTTGGGGGGTATGGAATACCCCCCAGAACTAAAGGTTTTGATTCGCCTTCTTTACCTTAAGTTTTCTAAAATTAATTTGCTTTTTTTAGCACTTTCGTCGTTACAGATTAGCTCAACTCGGTCCAAGAGGCCAAGTCCGGATTTTCATTTCCACTCCAAATTTTAAAATTCTCTACATCTTCGTCTTAAATCTTAAAATTTCCAACTTTAAAATTTAATTTTGCCCTTTAATTTTTAGGTAAAGCGTCACTTTCTATCATTTACAAAATTACCCACCATTCAAACAAGTCTTTTCACGTTCAAGGCTGTCGGGCTCTCAAATTCACTTGAAAGACATAATTTTGCCTTGTGAATTAACAGAGGTGTTAATTATAATTCCCTTTGCACAGAAAATCGAATTGACTACAAACTACACGATGGTAAAATTTATACTATTTTAAAACCAACAAAAATTCAAAAACTTTACTTTTTACATAGGAGACAAACTTAGCGTGCTTTTCAAAGATGACAAAAAATAATACGACAATATCTTTCTTTACATTATTTAATAAAATGTGCCGTTAGTGGAAGCTGGAACACTAAAGGCTGGTTTACCTTTGATTAAGGTGAACTACAGTTTAAATCCTGCTTGCAAAATGCAGATAAGTCTCAGATTCTTTCAATTTCTTCAATTTTCTCAGTAACAGTAACTTCAAATTACCCAGTTGTAGTATTAAGGGGACGATATCCAAACTACCACATGGTATAAGTCAAAATATAAATCTCGAATTTTCAAAACGGTCCAAAAAATTTGAAACTACAAATGAGACGCTTTGCAGAACAAACAAATCGATATTTTGTTTCATTTTTCTGACTCATCAAGTGCATCTTTGTTTATTTTATCTCTACCAAATTTTTTTAGCAAGTTTCAATAATAATCATATTCTACTATTAGGAAGTTAGGTTAGCTTTGGTATATTTGGGCAAAAGGAGCATAACGTAAGACGATTTTCGTTACAATGTTCACCTTCTCTCAAGAGGTTACCCTCAAATTTGGAGCATTATAAGTTTTATACAAGTGAAAATAATTGTCTAAAAGCAAATCTGTTAAAAATCTAATCTTATATTCAACTCATCGCACTGGTGAGTGCATTTAAGTTGCAGTTTTGTATGCTACACTTCGAGGAAATGCTTTTTACGGCTGCATCTGCTACTAATTCAGATTTGATTCTTTGTAGTAATCCTACATTTTCGCCTTCCGTTTTGTAAATATATTCAAGTATTCACGAGAGACCCTATTATGTCGTATAATGCTTGAAGGAACGGTTATATTGTAAAATAATTAAAGTTGTATTAGTGGAACCTAAAACTAACTTCTTGTATTCATGTAGTAATCTTCATGAATGGAGTTTCAAGAATACGTTGGTAGTTTTGTAAATTAAGTAATAAAGTATTTATCATAAACGTATTGTTGAAACTTAATTCAGTTACTTGTCACGTAAATATCAGGGTCTACGATTACTACTTTATTGATTGTGGTGTAGGTGAGAGTAAATTTGCTGGAGCTTAGCACAGCTCTGTTTGTGGTTGGAATTAAAATTGGTAAAGCTTTTCTCTGGGGTCAAATACATATTTTAAAATGTAGGGATGCTGTTAAGCTAATAAGTATTGAAAAGAAAATAAATTGAATTGAATATTCTGGTCTGGACATCTGAGGTTTGAATCTCAAAAACGTTACAAATGTGGATATAAAATTGAGATATTAACGTAAACCACCCGTAAATAATTGTACTAGGAACTTTAGACAATGATTACCCAGATAGGGTGTGGTTTTGACTCAAAATATTTCATACGCCAAAAAATAATTAAAATTTATTTTAAATTTTTAATAATCTTTTTAACGCTAAAAGAGTGTTAAAAATAATTAGAGGTAAATTTTTAGTATTTCTCTTAAAAATTGTAATTAAATTTTCATTTTAATAATCAAAGGAGAATAAAACTTTCACTTTTAACCAAAAATAATGATGACGAAGCATCAAAATTCAAATTTAGTGTAAACTTAGAAGACACCTTAGAAATGAAAGGCTACTATTACCTGTAACATGACAGTTAGGAATCTTTTGACATCTATTCAGGCTCGAAATTCTCTGTCTCAAGCTTTGTATATGTAGTCTTGTAATTTGGACAGTATCCCGTTGCCCTTTGAATTCAGTTTGATGTAAAACTAAGTACCGAGGAAACTGTTACGTCGGTTTTAAGTTAAATTTGACCAAGCGAAAACTAACAAACTCACAAATTTCACTCAAATTTGACGCTTTACAAAAAAACTTTTACATTAAACTGAAGCAAATCAAGTAAATTAGGAAAGTACAATCTTATTTTGATAGCAAACAAATTTACTGAAAATAACAATACATGTCGAACGCATAAATAATAATACATGTCCAAAGCAAATATAATAGAATTGCTTCTGTCGGTTGGTTAGTTTATTTTTATTTATAAAAGCAGATATGAAGTTAAAATTTGCCTTCAATATTTGTTGAAAACTTTTTAATCATTATTAATTCATAAACCTCCATTAAAAGTTCTCCAACCAACTAACAATGCGTGCTGAAAAAGGGGACATGTTATCAAATAAATTTAATTATCCTAATAGAAATACGTTGTAATTTAGGGTTTGTGTTACTTAATAGATTAATTATTATTAATCACAAATTTGTAATAATTACAAGATTTTATAAATATTATGAAACATTTGTACTACCGATGTGTGTCAAATTTTTTTGTGAAAAATTGAAATACAGGCGTAATACTTTGCGAGTTAGTCCTGTAGCGATGTCAGAAATGCCCACAGTACTGACAACGATGGCATTGATCTATTTTTAGCCTTCGACAGGGAGATTCAACTCTAACGGCAATATTGATCATCGTTTAAATGTTGAAAATTGCATTTTAAATTCAAATTACCCAGAAATTATTTTGAATTTTTTTTTCTTGATTTACCCTTCTTAATTTCTTCGTGGGTTTTCAAATTTTTGCACCACCGAGCGCCATTTATCTCTATTGTAAGGAGCTATGTGTAATCTTTTTCACTTGATCTAATCTTTGCTTCAGACATTGCTAATCGTTCTCTCGGACCAGTTTTTTCTATTTTACTTCTACTTTAACGATTTCGTCAGCAAATCGCAGGTTAATTATTATTCTGCCTCCAATGGTAAAAACCTTTGTACAATTTTTCAAATTTTGTTCTCCTGACCTCTTTCCTCATAAATATTGAACAATATTAGTGACAAATACCGCCGTGCTTTACTCCTTTCTTTATTTTGCATGGGTTTAGAGATCTATTTTAATTTTAAATTGCTCTACTTGTACAGCTCTTGTATTAATTTAGTCAAGTATTGCGGTACTCCCTTTTTGGGCAGCATCCTTTACTTAACACTAGCAAAAGTTTTACAATAGTCGACAAAGCATACAAAAAAACATTGTCATATTGCGTTTGATATGATGGTGTAATATTGTAATATTAGTGTAATGGTGTCGTATTCCGCACTATTTAGTTATTTTTTATACCAGAAAGCTCATTGTTTTCTGCTGTTTACTCACCTCCATTGCAAATTAATCAGTGCCTTACAGTGATCACCAGCAGAGTAATCAATGCCAGTTTAAAGGATTGAGATTTTCATTCTTCTAGTTATTCTTTCAATTCAAGTCAATCCAAAATTCTAGTAAGATTATTACTGTCTTTCGCGCTATACGTAACTTGGTAATGCCATGAGACCTTGTTTTTCTTACCTGTTCACCCACCTCAACCCAAGTTAGTTAGTGTCTTACAGTGGTTGCTAAGTAGAAATGAAAGGATCATGAGGCAGTTTTAGATTATTTGGGTTGAGACCGTTGCTTTGTAGGTCTCTATGGTTTCTGTCAAGAGATTTAGTCTCTCCTGACCTAGACCCATCTAACCATTATCATGACAAGCCGCAATTAACTGGTTCCTTTTAGGGTCACGGTCTACGGTATTTTACACAAGATGACTGCTGTTCCATTCTTCAGCTTAAGGTTGAACATCTACTAAAAGCGTCATTTCAGATCCGCAACGAGGAAACTTGCACTTTACCTGCTTTGTAGGTCCATAGAGGCAACACGACTTGGGCATATCGTCCGGGATTCCTAGTTTCCCAAAATGTCATTATAATTAGGGGAAAGTTGAGACTGCTACAAAACTCTTGACTACGTTATTGTGTTTAAAGTTCTTCTTACGGCATTTGTTAGACCCACTGAGGATCCCTGCGGATTAAGCCAGAATATTTCAGAGGTTACCAGGTGAAAAAAATTGAGCTTAAACGCATAAATCTGGCCTGCACATACTGTCACATTTGCTTTGAGTGGAAACCCAGATCCGTAATAAGAGTAAAAGACGTCTATGTGTTATAATTCCGTCACTTTTTCCAACCAAGTTTCAGGTAATTTTTAAGCGTTTTTCTTCTATTTTCTAAGGTGGCTAAGCGGAAGTGAAACTCCGGTATGGAAGTAACTAGATGACCTTTTAAAATTTAATTTGTGAAAAACATTTTATTTTTACCTACGGGATATTCCATACCCCCCAGATTCCCGATTTTTCTATTGTTTACTTTTGAAAGTACCCTCCAAGTCAAAGAAAAAATTTGTCAAAGACATAAACTACATGACGATGTTCTAATTTTCTGGAGCAACTAAGCCCTCTAGCTAATTTTAGGGTATGAAATACTTACGGTACTGGTGATACCAATGGATAAACAACCACACCAATCGTGGACTCAATGGCTAAAGTCAGCCAAAGACTTTTTGTGCCATGAATTGCCTAATCCACTTATTTTCACTTTTATAATTTAAATTTTGAATGGAAAATAGGAATGAATCAAATGAGGGTTGTTTACGAAGATCTAAGCTTAGAGAAGGAAATAAATTTAGTATCGTTGGGGCAATAACGAAGACATGATGAAGAGTAATATTAAACTTTTAAATACTTTTTGTGTAAAAATACAACTCATTTACATATAATTATTTAGTTAAAATCACATAAACATAAGAATTACGTAGAAAACTATGTTTTTCTCGGTTTGTTTCGCACTTCCGATTGATTGTTTATTTAATACCAATCTTCGCCTCCGACAGTCTCACTAACAAAATTCCAATTAATCGCTTACTACTGATTTTCAAGAAGTTTAAAGTGATGATTAGGTTATGTTAGGTTAAAGGTTATAGTTAAGAGATTTTGTTAACTTTTAGTTTCAATTTTAAGCTTTAATTCAGAAAGCATCAATTGTAAATCAGATTAACTAGTACTTTTGGCTTTACGGTCTCTCTTGTGGTTAACTTTGAGAGACTGAAGTTCCTATTTAATTTTTAAATGGGCAGTGGTGAAGCAGAAAATATTAACTAATTTGAACTGCAATTGATGCTTTCTGAATTAAAAATTGTGTAGTAATATACACCTTATCTCTAGAAGTTGATGTGGGTTTAACATTTAAAAGTTTTGTTAAATATTCTGAAAAGTTATTAATTTCACTTTTGCTTGAAATGAAATCTTTTATCCAGCATTTCATAAAATAAATTTGGATGTCCATTCATTTGGACTTTATCCCAAGATTTAGGTGGACTTTATCGCTCACTCAATTTTGAGAACTAAAGTATTGAGTAAGTTAACTGTAACTAACTCTGAAAGATTTATTGCAGAAGTGAATATTACGATCATTTCGGTCTCTTTCATACATAAAATCAGGGTAGAGTTGATTTCTATCATAAATTTTTGTATCCTACTTTGGAAGAACAAATTAACCTTCTTAAAATAAACAATTCAATTAAACATTGGAAATACATACTACATAATTTTAAAGTTGTTTTGAAATTCATAATACAAAGTTAAAAAAGCTGTTCAGTAATTAAATTCTGATGTGTATTTTTAAATTCTCTATGTTTTGATTAAAATTAAATACTTTTTAATTCATCCTGATACATTCATTAGTGTATCTGTACTGTAATTTCCATACAAATAAAAAATTTGCATGCGGAATTAATTCTAGTACTGTATATTGGGTTTATAATAATATTTATCACTGAAAAAGCATCCCATATTATATTGGTTTTCTTAGTTAAATTAATCTTAGTGGGAAAACCAGCCGTTCACTAATAGAGAAGGATTTAGTCCCGGATATATCCCGTCACGGAATGGCTTGATTGGATGCTTGCTTTTGTTTTTAGTTACGATATAAACAGTCCACGAATTACATTCTGTTGTGTACTTTTTGAATCACTGCACTAAATTTTAATGTATTTATAAATTCATTCATTACTATGATGTATGTAATTTACATACAAATAAAAACTTTACCAGTACAGAATTAATTCTTATATTGTGCAAAAAAGGTTTCTATATTTTCAAAAAAAAAATACAATACCTAGTACCATATTTATAGCAACAAAAAAACGATTTAATTTGTTATGTCGTCAAATCTGGCTTTTTTGTGCTTTTATTTATAAGACACGACTTCAGCGTATCTGCATGATGGTTTAAAGCTTTAAATTGTTTTATTTTTAAAAAGCTCCTTGGAATCGTAAGATGTAAGAGACTAAAAATAAAATTGTTATCCAAAAAAATTATTTATTCAAACTCTTTAAAAAAAATAATTAAATTTTAATTAAAAAAGCTTTTATCCGGTAGATATAAAGATTATAATTTAAAAAAGTGTGAAATTTTCTATTTTCTTTAAAATACTTTTTGCAGGTATTCGTTGTTGCTTTTCGATGTGCCAAGATTTTAAGTAGTTCATCAAAGAGCTTCGCACGTTTCAAACTTACTTGTAACCAACAAAGAAATATATCTACTTTTGCTTGAACTTGATGTTCTAAGTTATAAGAAAAATTTTAAGTACTTTGAAAATGTATATTTTATACATTCGCTTCAATAATTTAAAAGTTAAAATTGAAAAAAAATTGGCAATTTTAAATATATTTTTTATTCCTTCGGCATGAAAACTTGGAAATGTGCAATTTATTGGTAATACGAAAATTTATATTTAAATATCGGTGTATAAATTAAATTGTCTGCTTTCTCTCAGTATCGAGCTGTTCCGGACTTGCTAAACACAGTTTAATGACGTAAAGTAAATAATCATGGATGGCATTTCATCACTTGAGGAAAATATAATAAAGCAGAAAGAAAACCGAATCTCTCAATAACAAACAATTTATTTACTTTATATATCGTACACACATCCAAAAAGGTAACCTTAGAATCCTCATCCGCTACTTTAGCCAAAAATACTTTTGCTAGACTGCTTCGTCTAAAGCCTCGTTCAGAGTTTTCGAACTTCTTAGAGACATGACACACATGAAGAATTTTTGTTCATCTCACGTCTCAAGTTAAATTTGACAAGCTGTAACAATTGCATTCTATTTTAAATTTTGAAATCGGGAAATCAGGGAGGAAATTTTTGTTTTTATGATTAAAAGTTCCAACTTGCTCCGGTCTCTCCTCCAATAACAAAACACAACACGTAGTAAATATTTTAATTTACAAATTAATATTTCAATTTTAAAAATTTTGCAATCAAATTTCTTACATTCCAAACAAATTTAATAATATAAACACCCCGCCCTATTATTTTCAATGTGGTGTTTCTTGCAGTTTCCTTCAAATATTTGCGTGCACTTTAAATAAGGAAACGAAGGAGCGAGCATCAACGGAGAAAATTATATAATTTATTCGGTGCCTGATGTTGACTTTATAGAGGAATGTGATAGTGCGAAAGTATGTTCTTAAGGAGATTACATAAGAGATGGGGAATTTTGTTGACGTTATATTAATATTTTATTACGAACCATGAAAAAGAAGAAGAAAGCAAACAAGGGAAAAATTTAAATAAAACTAATCTGCCTTGTGTTGTTATTAGTTCAGTTGTGTAAATTATACGTGCATGAGATTATAGTAGTTTTCCAAGCTAGTAAGGTGGTAATCTGCACTAAAAAATGTAATATCGCTAAATTATAAGGTAAAGCACGAAAACAAAATATATTAAACGGTAAGGAAAGACTGCATGACTTTGTACGTAGTTGGAAAAGATCCAAAAGAGGTAAAAAAAATATCTTTTTAGTAATCTGAGCTATAATGCAAATCTTGCATAAAAGGACCAAGTTTCCTTAATAACATGCTGAAAACAATTTATATAGCTAATGCAGTTTCTTCCAAGTTGAATTATATGATATTCCTTTTGTTTCATTTACCTATGTTAGTTATTACCACTAAAACAATGGTAAATTGCAACTAAAAAGAAGTTATGATTATATTAACCCAATAACTTAACAAAATTAATGGCACTTCATGGCATTGTGGTATGAACATTGATCAATAGAGAAATGCACATTAATCAAACGACTGCCGAGTGGTGTCTGTCTATTGTCTTTGGAATCACACATCTGATAATTATTATTTATTACCAAAAATTTTAAATCTAATAATCTGTGAAAAGCGTGGTTATTTAAGGGAGCAGAAAAATTAAACCAAATAATAAGTAGGGAAGACCGGGGTTAATGCACCCGTAATATAGGTATCCAAAACTCTGCATTGCGTAACCGTGTACTTAAGTATGATAATCTAAAAGTGCTAACCAAACTTCAATATTAAATAAACCTAGTTTTTGAAAATTAAGTTAAGTAAATAACGTTTTGCCTGATAAATTTTTTGTTACAGAAAGGTGAAGGTGAAGCGCTTCTCTAAAAAGGTGGCCTGGAGTTAGTCGGCTCATATTTAAATAGGCTGTCTGGTTTAATTTTTGTTAAAACTGTATAAAGAGAGCATAAAGTTGGTTTATCAATTTATAAACAGTTAGAATTGTTCACTTTAAATCAACAAAACAAATACTATCATTTTGTATGTATAGAGAATCCCTGGTGTCTACCTCAGGCTTACATTAATTTATTACTTTACAATAAAAAGAGATCAACTTGACTATATTATTTACAGAAGGAGATTATTAATAAACTAGCTGATACAGACGTCCTCCGTCTGTACGTGTACGTACAGTTTTTTATGAAATAGACGTCTGCCTTGCAGCTAGCTCGATCAGCTGCAAATATGGGGTACTAGGTTCAAATCTGGAGAGAGCACAACTTTTTTTCTGAGCAAGTCTCTGTACTTTGAAAAGCACACTGAACTGGTGGTTTCCCCAAGTAAATAAATTACCATCATTTGACTGCACTTGGGGGTTGTGGTCAATTGTTGCTTCTGCTTCTTAGATCGTAAACGTTTTCTCAGGTTAGTGCATTTTTATGGTTTATAATAATCAGCGTCGATGAAAATCACGGAAAAGGAAAAGCTTTCTATATATAAAAAATTATTTTATTGGGCCAGCTGATACGGGTATCTCTGGCCACTTTTGACCATCCAATATACTTCGATCGATGTGGCTAAGTCATTGAACTAACTCATAAAAATGTGTACGTATGTTTAGCCCATAGTTGTTTGGCATTCGATTTTACTCTGACGAGTTGTAACAATTTAAATGAGTATATCTATTTGATTATTACTTTTTCTTTAGATTGACAAAAAGTAAACTAACCCATCCGGTCGGCGCATAAAACAGACATTTTATTTGTGGATAGCAAACCCAAATCCAGTAACCTCCTCTGTTCTTGGAGGGTATTCCATACCCCCCAAACCCCCCGGTCACAGTGACCAACATAATGTAGATTTTGTCATTGATTGAATTGTAACTGTTGAAACAAATACTCAAGCTGGCATGGTAGAAAAAACCGGAGGTCTAAAGCGTTAACAGTTATGCTACAAAAATTTTTACACTTAAATCGTTGTTGATTATTGAAGTCCAAGAATTTCTTTAATAAGTTGAGAAAAAATCCAGCAGCGTGAACAGCTAATCTCCACTCTTTTAATTGAAATATTATTGTATTTGATTTTTCTTCTTCGTAAAGGAAAAAGTCATAATGAAGTTGGAACAATTTTGTAGCCGAGTTGGGGATTAAACCTAAAGAGTCTGGTCCTTAGCCTGCTCACTTAGCTCACCTTTCTGTATTTTATTATTGTGATTTTATTTCTGATTAAATAAAGATTTTACACTGATTTAATAACGAGACTTTAAATAAACCGACTATATTCTAATGCTAAGTACTTCATTCGACTCCTAGAAAAGTAAAAGTTTTATTCTAGCTGTCTACTTTATTATACCCTGGGTGTTTAGGGGTGGGGAGATGGAGAGTTTGGAGATGTACTGCAAATGTACTTTTGTAAGAGGTGGCCACATCAAGTGCTACAGACAGGAGATGGCTTCATACACCTACCTGGTCCTCGTAGGACATTCAACTCTTATTGATGGCTCCACGTGTCACACACGTGGCAACAGTTGGCACAAAACAAAAAAAGGAGAGGCCTACGTTCAGGAGTGGACAGAAAACTGCTGAAGAAGAAGAAGTGCCACACTCCGGAAACTGCATTGGTCTGCAGGCAAAACTAAATGAGGATAACCAGATATAGCGATAAGGGGCACCCACTATCCCCTAAAGCGGATGACTCGACCAAGCGTCGGTCAACGATATCGAATCAGGCAAGCAAGGGAAAATCACCTGATTATTTTCCCAAGAAAACGTATGATGACAGGTACAAATCAATATGGAATTGTGCCGGACGATCCGGCTGCTCGTCCGGGTTCAAGCTGGCGAGTGTCGAATTGGTTACTGGGCACGCGGATGTAGGCAAGTAGGCGACCCGTGCAAAATGTGTAACTGGAAGACTACCCAGCAAACACAGTTATGTAACAGTTACATAACATTAATATAACACGTTCGATATTCATGTCAACTGTTACGTAACATGCAACGTAAATGTAACATCCATATACGTTCCTATGTCAGCAACATGTAGACATGTATGTTACATGGCAGTTATGTGCTATAGATAACATAATTATTACGTACCACTGTTATATCACAGTTATATGAGAATAGCAACGTAATTGATTAGTAACAATGTTATGCATCTGTTACTCTGAACCAAAAAAAAGCATAAATATAAATCCTATTTATGATATTTATTAAGTCATGAGTTACCCTATCCTTATCCATTTGACATGTACCATGTATTTGAAAATCTGAAAAATAGCTGAAAATAGTATGAAATAATACATTACTTACGTTGCCATCCGTGGGGTTCGAACCTGGGCTATTCCATGCAATAGTTTTGAAGGGCACATCGCTTACCACTGGGCCACCGAGGGTTACTGTTAAAGTTTTAGTTGTTTGTGGGTGAATTCAAATATTTTGAGAATACAATTAGTATCTACTATAACTAATAATTTATTATATAACTAGGTTAAGTTATGAAAAGATACTTGTAAACGAAAATTATTTGAATAATACCATAAAAAGTTAAAATAACTTACCCAGTCAAAAAAAACATGAAAGCAAGATTTACTTAAGGCTGATGTGTTCTCACTTAGAATGAAAATTCGATTTTCAATAGAAAATGGACTATTCGGTGTACAATAACAGTAGCTGACCAAAAACGTACAATAAAAAATAAAGTAATGTTTAAAAAAAATCGCGAATGCAAGAGATACGCGCATTTTAGCGATAATTTTATTTACAGTTTTCTGACTTTATTTTTGAAAATAACGCGTTAAAAGTTTTACAGTACGAGTATATCTAAAACGTTATTTTTAATATTATGTCGAAAAAAATTTTTTTTTTAAATTGCAATAAAAAAAATTTTTTTTTGCGATAAAAGCGCTTTGACATAATATTGTAAATAACATTTCTGACATACTGTAAAAATTTTAACTTGTTATTTTTAAAAATAAAGTTAGAAAATTGTAAATAAAAAAGTGGTTGCGAGAGAACAGTCTTAAACACTTTATCACGTTTACCTTCAATATTACACAGAAAAACAGCAAATATTAAAATAAGGAAACACATGTACAAAGTATACTCTGCAAGGCCAGTAGTGTCGGATACCCGCTTGGGTCAAGCCATTGGGGGCTGTTCATTAATCACGTGAAGCTCAAAAAGGGGGAAAGGGGTTTAAAAAAAATCACAAAATATAACAGGGGGGGAGAGGGGTCTAGTAATATATCACGTGTATTTATTTTTCGGCAAACGCGCGATACTGAACCGAAAAGCGGCGTTACGTGTATTTGTTTTTTCAAAAAATATACGTGATATGGGGGAGGGGATTTAGTCTTAAACCTCACCATATATCACCAAAGGGGAGGGGGGGTTAAAAAATGCCAAAAAAACATCACGTGATTAATGGACAGCCCCTTGGCGGCGAAAGTCGATAATATGCATTAATTCAAATGCGTAAACAAACTCATTTGATATGTATAATATAATATAATATTATTTAATTAGTATAATTACATATATGCCCATGTTACACGACACACGGGGAAAATATGCACCTTTCATATAACAAATATCTTCCAATGCCATGTAACTATAATTTCGTAATTGTTATGTATTTGTTACGTATATATAAACTCTATGTGTTCTGAGCGATATAACGTACATATAAGTACGATATGTAGCACTAAGGTAACAGATAACATGTTACAGTTATGTAAAATTTATGTTAGGCAAAATGTTCCCCCAATATTACGTAGCAGTTATGTGTATGTACGATACGTAGCATTGAGGTAACAGATAACACGTTACAGTTACGTAAAATTTATGTTAGGCAAAATGTTCCCCCAATGTTACGTAGCAGTTATGTGTATGTACGATATGTAGCATTGAGGTAACAGATAGCACGTTACAGTTACGTAAAATTTATGTTAGGCAAAATGTTCCCCCAATGTTACGTAGCAGTTATGTGTATGTCAACGCGGTGTTTGCTGGGTAGATGGGTCGACCAGACAAGCCTGGCTTCGGACCGAGATGCGTGGAGAGAAACCTTAAATGGCATCAGCACATGACTGAATCATACGTCGCCAAACCCTCATTAGAGTAAAAGGACCAAAGAAGAGGATTATACCTTAGCAATAACTCTGCTCACCAAGAAACGCACAAAAGCCATCTGTCAAACCAAAAAGTTTTTGGAATATTTATTATTAATTAATTATAATTGTCTGCTCGTGAAATTAGAAATTACTAGGTTTCAGATATTTTATGAAAATTATATTTCTGGCTTTCCAGAAACAGTGGTTTAAAAAAAAATTGATAATTAAGTAATTGTGGGCACGTTCTCTTAGGGGGAATAATAACATTAAATGGAAGGGGGGCGAGCATATCAATAAATCACCAAATAGCAATTTTATCTACTTTTGATAATTTTTAAAGTTTATAATTGCGATCATCAGTGGCGTAACTTTTCTTTAGCGCACTTTAATGGGCCTAAATGCAGCGACGTAAGAACAGGTGATGCCAAGCCACCAAAAAAATTGTAAAATTCCATGTTACATAGAACAAATATTAGAGTAGTACGCATGTTGCTTGGAAGAAATACAAGCTTGGGGGTTAAATAAAAAGGTCATTCAAAAAAATTGGAAAAGAAAGGGGGCGCGATGAATAAAAGATTGAGAAACACTGATGTACACTGTTGTTTTCAATGTAGTACCACAGATTACTATACAGATAGCCAACCCCATTGTTATATTGGTTAACACATTTTTTACCTGAAATTATGTTAGTACTGGAGACGGCTACCAGAGGCGCATTTCTGGGAGACATCACGACATTGAACTATGGTGGCTACTGGATACGCTTCATAGATGTCGTTTCTAAAATACCTCATGAAATCTCAAGTAGAAAATTTTATTATAGATACATACATTATGCCGTTATAAATAGTTTCATGCCTTGAAGGAAAGTAAACCCTTAAGCCGTATAGGTACTACCTGGGTAAATAATCTGGGAAACACACTTGAATGCGTTATTGTCATTTAAAAATAATATTGTAGCTTAACTAGATTTTTTACATTACAAAGTTACAAAATAAACATCAGAATCTTAATTAAAAAAGATTGTTTTATTTATATTTATGATTTTTTTTAAATGTATCAAGATACAAGATAAATAATAATTTATAATCAAATTAATTTATATTTTTTATTAAACTTTCGAGCTCAAATGAGTCTCTTCGTCAGAATAATTAATATTATTTTATCAATAAAATTATCAACTATAACTGCAAATCACTTTTCACACACGCAATTTTATAGTGACAAAAAAGATCGTCTTTTACCGACAGCAGTTCCAGTATCTCATAGTGAAATTATATTATCATCCAACGATTCAAATCATTTTGATTATTCAATTCAGATACGGCAATACCCAAAACAAAGTGAAATATTTCCTCTACATTCACCTCCATTGACACACAATAACAAGACAGATTTTGAAAATAGCGGATCACCTTCAACATCAAATTTGTTATCTGATTTAATTGAATTACCATCTTCTACTGTAGAAACTACAAAAAGATCAATACCTACTGATGATCAAGAATTACAAAATTCAGCAAAAAGAATAAAGTTAGAAAAACGAGAAGCTTTAATTACAAAACAAAGACGATTGTTGAAAAGTAAGCGAGCTACAATATGTAAACTTCGTTCAACGCTTCATAAAACGCCTACTATAAATGAAGTCATCAAGTCTATAAATTTTAAATCGCCCCATGTTAAAGCATTTGTGGAGATGCAAATTTTTCATAAAACGAGAAGTGAATGGAAAAAAGAAGAAAAAGACTTGGCAATTTCTTTATATTATAAGTCACCATCAACTTATAATTTTTTACTCAGTCTTGGAATGACTTTACCTGCTCCATCAACAGTAAAATCATGGATAGGAAAATCCAAATTTATGGCAGGATTTAACAGAAGACTTATGAAGCAAATATCAATTAAAGCCGGCGCAATGGATGACCAAGAAAAAAAATGTGTTCTTCTACTAGATGAAATGTCTATAAAAGAGTATCTCGAGTATTCAAAAACTTTAGATTTAATTGAAGGCTTCGAAGATTTGGGGTTTTTAGGAAGAACTGCTAAATCAGCAAAAAAATCTCTTGTGTTTATGATTCGAGGACTGCATAACAAATGGAAACTTCCCGTTGCTTACTTTTTGAGCAATTCTGGAGTAAATAAAGAAAATTTAGAAAAACTAATTAAAGTAACAATTTCCCAACTGCAAAAATGTGGTATTATTGTAAAAGCAGTTGTGGGAGATCAAGGTACAAGCAACGTAGGTGCTTTTAAATTATTAGATAAAGAGCAAGTATATGTAATTTACGATATCCCACATATCTACAAATCTTTGCGAAATAATTTGTTAACTCATGATTTTTGTTTTGATAATAAGAGAATAAGATTTTCAGATATCATTGATACTTATACTGCTGATAAAAGAAGTAAGTATGCACGATCCTTAATCAAAATTACAGATGTGCAGGTTAATCCTAGTCCGTTCCAAAAAATGTCATGTTCAGTAGCTTTACAAGTATTTAGCCACAGCATGGCAGCAGCAATAAAAACAGCAGTAGAAACTGGAGATATTGATAGTAAAACGGCAATAAATACAGCAGAATTTATTGATCTATTGGATAAAGGGTTTGATTGTTTGAACAGCAAATTTGAATTTGATAAAAATCCTTTTCGCTGTGCTATTTCAAAGAAAAATCCAACTGTAAAAACAACTCTAATGTCTTTACAAAACATTATGAAGAAAATTTGCAAATATGAAAAGAATAACAACAACATAGTTAAAAGACCACCTTGCTTTGATGGTTTCGTTTGGAGTATCAATTCAATATTGATGATCTATGAAGCAGAATTAAAAACTGGAACAGAATTCATTTTAACATCTAGATTAAATCAAGATCCATTAGAAAACTTTTTTTCCGTAATTAGACAAAGAGGTGGTTTCAATTTTAATCCCACTGCTAGAGCTTTTCGTACAAGCTTTAGGAGCTGTACAATTAATAATTTAGTAAAACCCCCATCATCTTCAAATTGTGAATACGATTTTGACTCAGATTTGTATATAAATGAACCGTGCGTAGATAATTTATTTTTAGATGACCAATTAGATAAATCAGTGGATCAACATAAGGAAGATGATACTTCAAACGAACTGTCCGAGTGTGAAAATGATCTCGATTGCACTATTAGTAGCATCAGTTCTTTTTCTGATTCTTCAACAACTTCAAATATCGAATCGGAAGCAGAGATGCCTTCTGTTAATGAAAATTCAAATATTATAGAACAGAAAAATTGTATTTTAGAAGATTGTGCTATAGCATATTATGCAGGTTACCTATGCAAAAAAACAATTGAAAAATTTAAATGTGAAAAGTGTGAGACGGGGCTATTAAACGTGAAAGGTAGTCTAAATGACCCCAAACAATTATTAATTTTAAATAAGTTGTATAGTAATATTTCAGCAGAATCAACTGGATTGAGGATTCCTAATAGTACAATTGAACACTTTACCAAAATATCTTTAACAAAATTTTACAAGCTGTTTAACAAAAATCCCGAAAAGACTGGCTTAAGTTCCAGTATTGTCAAAAAACTTTCTAAACAAAGAGAATGTTATTTTAATGACAAGTTCTGTCTTGAACATTTTCAATATTTTATACAATTAATGGTTAGAACTAAAATTTATAAAGAGTGTAAGTGGAAATATGGGAAGAAACCCATTAAAAATGGTAATAGTACTAAACCTAATCAAAAACTTAATATTTTGCAAAATAAGTGAAAAGCTGTTTTTTATGCTACGTTACATTTTATGTTATCTTTGTTGTTTTGTTAAAATTATGTTACCTCATTGGATAACTTCCTTATATTAATATTATACCAATCAGAATAATGCATGCAATTATTAGCCAAAATTATTGCATGATTATCATCACCTTTGGTACATTATAGCACAGATTACTATTATAGTAATCTGTGATTATAGTTATAGCTGATAATTTTATTGATAAAATAATATTAATTATTCTGACGAAGAGACTCATTTGAGCTCGAAAGTTTAATAAAAAATATAAATTAATTTGATTATAAATTATTATTTATAACTTGATACATTTAAAAAAAATCATAAATATAAATAAAACAATCTTTTTTAATTAAGATTCTGATGTTTATTTTGTAACTTTGTAATGTAAAAAATCTAGTTAAGCTACAATATTATAAACGGAAAATTTATAGTTGAGAAGAGGTCTAAGTAAAAATCTACAAGTAGATTTTAAATTTATACTTCTTTTACAGAATTTATAACACAACAGTAATAAATATAGTCAGGACCGTCATCAGGATTCAAAGTTCATTGAAATAATTAGCAAATAAATTATAAAATCAAAAGACACCTTATCGGATTACATGTTTCAATCTTATCCACGATTCTACTCGTGAAACTGATATCATCAGACCCGCACTGGTTTTTAAGAAAATATAAGTTACTTACCAATTCTTCAAAAAGAACTTTGGATCCTTTTGGTCTTGACTGTACAACTACCTTTGTAATAATAAATCTGTTAGAAGTTGCAAGTACCCTTTTTTAAATTTAGGGTTATGTAACTTGCTGCATTTGCGACGTCCTGATGACGGTCCTGACTATATTTATTACTGTTGTGTTATAAATTCTGTAAAAGAAGTATAAATTTAAAATCTACTTGTAGATTTTTACTTAGACCTCTTCTCAACTATAAATTTTCCGTTTATTTTGTATAAGGTCAACTATTACACGTTTTTATGAAATTCAAATTTCATTTTAAACTACTTTTACTACAATATTATTTTTAAATGACAATAACGCATTCAAGTGTGTTTCCCAGATTATTTACCCAGGTAGTACCTATACGGCTTAAGGGTTTACTTTCCTTCAAGGCATGAAACTATTTATAACGGCATAATGTATGTATCTATAATAAAATTTTCTACTTGAGATTTCATGAGGTATTTTAGAAACGACATCTATGAAGCGTATCCAGTAGCCACCATAGTTCAATGTCGTGATGTCTCCCAGAAATGCGCCTCTGGTAGCCGTCTCCAGTACTAACATAATTTCAGGTAAAAAATGTGTTAACCAATATAACAATGAGGTTGGCTATCTGTATAGTAATCTGTGGTAGTACATAGCAATCGTTCTGTATACTAAAATGTTGTGGTACTTAGACTAGGGGGTCTGGAAACCAGTGCCTGTTATTTAATTTAAAAAAATACTCAGAAAACTTGGTTAATTGTATTTTGATAACATTTTTCAAATAGAATGAAACTTTCAGATATTTTTGATGTGATTAGTCGGCCTTTGTCCTCACATAATATGAGGAATGCGGCCTTACATGAATATTATTGTTATTTGAGTTGCAGCCTATCTCACGATGATTGTAATCAATCAGATACGTGTAAATAATTTTGTTTAGGTTTGGTATATTTTTTTATTTGTAATTCTATACCCCCCAGACCCCCCGGTCTGAGTACCATAACATTTTGGTATACAGAACGATTGCTATGTACTACACCGAAAAGAATAGTGTACATCAGTGCTTCAATTGCTTCCTAGCAATTTATTATGTAGAGTAATAATTTGGAGTATTCTGATTGGCTCAGAATTATTAATTATGTGGACGAATATAAAGTCAGATCATAAAATTACACAATAGAAATCCTATTGAATCACTAGATTTGGTGCATACAATTTTATTTAAGTTTTTCTGGCTGAAACTATTCCATAGTATAAAATTCTTATTAAAGCTTACATTGCGTGAATAATTATAAATCTGTATGCGTTAGGATCTTTCGAACGCTTTCCAAATGTGTTATGAACTGCACAGCAAACCAAACAAATATAACCAATAAATATTTAAATTTTTACAAAAAAAAAAACAAAAAAATTTGTAATAACTTCTACAAATTTTGGAAATAATATTTGTATATTTTGACAAATTGTGTCAACACAAATGACAAAATTTTGTTCAATTTTTTAATTATTTTATTTATTTTAAAATCCGCCTCATAAAGGCTCACTCGATTACTTTTGAATCTGTATTTCAGAATCTTTTTGTATTTTTTTAAAAATTTGGTGTATCCTACACCTGATTTTGGAATAAATTCAATATTATTTGAATTAGCGAGTCACCTCTAAATCTCTGATAGCTAAATTAAACTAAAAAAAGTATCAGTTTATTTTCTACAATGGAATGTGTCTAGTTCTGGATGATCGGCTGCCGCTAGCAGCGTTGGTTGACTGTCGTAATCTAACAAGAACGAGTAATTATATTAGACTATATCGCCACTAAAAACAATTTAAGCTATTCTTTTTAAAATATAGCCATAAACTTCGTTTTTTAAATTTTAAATGCGGTATCACAGCAGAGAAATGAATGTGGGGAGTTGCGTTGAGATTGATACCCAATTCAACTTCAAAATAAAAAAAAATTTTTCTAGCCATCTATATATTTTAGAGATTTAAATTTCAACCTATTTTTATTTTTATCTGAGATAAATTCTTAACTACTGATTTATTAGCATAGACTCGATATCTACCAGTAAAGATGTTATAACTTCTAAAACCTCGCGGTGCGTTTTCGCGCGTTCTGGATTTGACATAAACGCCCACAGCAAAGCATCGTTATGATTTATCTCGTTATGTTCGTGACCACTTGCTTTAGTGTTTAACAATGTTATACCTACATAAACTACCCTTAACACTTAATCAACAGTTTTTTATGTTAATTTCTCTTTTACCAGAATAATTTTAGCTATTCTTCCACTTATAGTTAACTTTTCTAATACCTATTTGATTAATACAAAAAATATTTCTGTTCAGTTCTCTTCACTGAATAGATTTCTTGAAATGCTACTGTTTGTTATTCATTAATTCAACAAAAAAATTCAAGTTTTAAACCAATATATAAGTCAGGAGTAAAAAAATATTGACAATGTTTCAAGAGGTGCCTTTAGCTCAAAATCAACAGTAAAAAATATTGTCGATAGTAAATGAATAGCAATAAGTTATTGATTAACGAACCGAGCACTTGACCTAGTAGGTATATATAATATGTATTCAATTTATTAAAGGTTATAACTTTTCGGTGAAGGTAATTGTGATTAAGCTCCATAAACGATCAAACTAGAAATTTTTTCTGTTCTTTGTTTGTGTAAAATTGATTACCCGAGTCAAGCAATCCTGCTGTTCGCATTGAACAAAAATCCATAATAACTACATTGTATTCCAAATTAATTATTATCGCTGAAACATATTATTGTAATTAATTATTAATACCCAAAATTTATTCAACCTGAATACCTCCTTCAATATCCTTTGAACTTAACTCAATTATATCTTCAAAATAAATTTCTATATCGTGGTAAAATTTTTAATTAGCCTGTAAAAATTTCTATTAACTTACTAATTGTTAAATTTAAATTAAATGTTTAATCAACAGTTCCCTAAAGATATATAATGTAAATGTTACAAGTAAACTTTGAAGTTCGATAAGGGGTAGTTATAATTCAAAGTGCTTGTTCTAGTGGTTTAAAGTTAATCGATGATCATATCCAACATTTCATACTAGATACGTTTTTGGTTTAACTTGATTTTAACCTATCAATAACAACAACCCCTTTACATTGTTTGCTTAATCATGTAGTAAATTAAATATTTGGGTGGTAAAAATAACAAAAAATTATTTTAAGCCTAAAACTTCGTAACCTATGGAACAATTTTTAAATTTAATTTAGTTTATTTCAATTTAAATTTACAACGCGCTGTCACGTCGCAAAAGCACATTTTAATGCAAAAAAAATTAGTATAAGTTTAATGAAGTGTAATAAGATGAAACATAATTTTTTTTATCGCTTCAGTGATTTTTTTACATTAAATATTTGTACTGAACTTTGTAAAATTTTATATTTGTTTACTGTTTAAATTTTTGTATCAGCTAGAAAGCTCTTCCTCTTAACGATTAACGCATTTTTATGAATATGACAATTTTAAAATAAAATCAGGCTAAAAATTAGTTGTCTTGTTGTTCTCCCTTGTCTCTTTTTATACTAATAATAATTTACAAACATAACAATTGAAAATTTTTGTAAAAGATCCAACATCCAAAATATTCTTAAATTTTAAAGTTAATGAAGTTGGGTTAAGTGAAATGAATAAGTTTAAATAGATCCTTGAGAAATTCTTTGAACATTTCAACATTATGACAGTAATAAATAAAATGGAAGCGGCAGCAAGTGATGGCTTCTCTGTTACAATTTATCAAATTTGGTGACTTGTTATCGTTATACACTGCTTATATTTGCTACTAAGTTAATTTAAAAGCAAAACTGTCGTTAATCTTACTTTCTAATTATAAAGGATACGAAAACGTTGCTCAATTTTATGTAAGCTGTTTATTAGATAATTGACACTTCTTTTCATTTAAAAACAAAACTCAGTTGATTTCCAACTTGAGAAGCTAGCAAATTTATCATCTCGTGAATTTCCAATTGAATAAATGTAAAGCAATACCAAGTTTTCCCAATCGGCTTAAAACAAAATAACATTAAGGCTTAAGAAAAACAAATCTAGACAGATTCAACAAAAGCAATGGATTTTCATTTAATTATTAAAACGAAAATTTGACGCATGAATAACTAAGGACAATTGATCAACGGTTAGATTTAATGTAAGTTTAATGGTTCGAATGTAACTGCAAACGCTAGAAGTTTAATTTATTATTATGATTATTTGATTAAAATTAATGTGCTCAAAATTAACAACATTTTAAATTGTTTAGACAACTTTAGTGTAACTTGATTGATATTTATTTTGCAATTTTTCACAGAATTGGTTAAAAAGTTTTACTATTGCTGCGCGTTGCCCGTTGAAATCGGCTTGTAGGATTTCATTTATCAAGTCCTGGGGTAAGTGCTTGATAACGACATAACCTGTCAAAGTGAAAATTCAAGGTTTGCATAAATTTTAAATCTTAACTTTCAGAATAATTTTTGAGTTTTATGTAACCTAGTTAACAAGTCGATTATACGAAGGGAAAAGTCGAAACTTGATTATAATGCTAATCGCCTGTCTTCCTAACGTGCAAATCATTAATCTTAGGTATGTCTATTAAAAATATTTTCACTTTAGCTTCAAAGTTATTTCTTACCCATATACAGTTGTCAGAAAAATTGTCACCGATATGTTACTTTATTGATCTTCTGCTATTCCGAATTAATTTTTTTGCTTTCAAGATTATGTCCTTCAATAAAAGAAAGTGCTTAATTGTGTGTCTCCAAATAGCTTAAGCAAAAAAATCAATTGAACCTTACCAACTCAAATATTTCAATTTCTACTCAATAGGACAATAAAATTAACAGATTGCTCCGATTTGTTATTTACGAAATGATTTTTTTGTGTCCAATTTATGAAAACCGTATTAGTTTTATGAAATGATAAATCACAAAAATATAACTTCAAAATTATTGTTGCTTAGTTTGTAGTCTCACAGGTGAGTGAATTTTTCAGTTTAAAAATTTGTTTTTGTGGTATTTTGTTAACTTGTGGTGTGAGGTGGGAATTTTGTGCAAGGTAAATAACATTTAATTATTGCTGTATGTAACGCCTTTTTGATTTATGCATGATTAATTAATATCCGGAGTAATCAATTTGATGTAGTATGGTTAACCTACATTTAGGTGTCTTGTCATTGAAAAATGACTTAGCTCTTGGTGATAGCTTGCCAGTGGTAGCTATAAATGTATCACTAACTTCGCAGATCTAACTAGGAAAGCATCTGTGAAGTTGCAAAAATATTATTTTACTATATTTCAAATTCAATTAAGACTGGAAAGCATCAAATCAAAGTGACTGCCTCGATAATCCACCTGATATTCATGGAGAGCTAGGTAGGGTTTGACCTTCTCAGTATTTCTCAGAGAATTGGTTAAATTAATGATATACTTATGAGTGTCACAAAATGAATATAAGGACACATTTTTAACATTTTTTAAAAATAGTAAAGGTGGGGCTTCTTTTCTTTACCAACCAACTCATCAAAGCTGTAAACTTTTTCAGTTGCTGACTCATCCACTACAAGTAGATATCAAAAACATCAACATCAAGTCAATTATTTGACTGTTAGGAATCTGCACAATATAATATTTACACACAAACCCGTTCAAGAAACATTACAACTTTACAGTCTACATTGATTTTGTCACACTCAATTACAATGATAATCTTAAACCCAATTAAAGTTAGCGCATAGTTTAAAAAGCCTTTAATTGGTTTAAATCTATAAGTTTATGCTAATTGCTTGGGGCTTGAGTTTTAAATGCACCTGGGAACTTTATAAATTGGCAAACTCTTGCAAATAGTACGAGCATCTTTAATTTATTATTAAACATAAATTCTTCAATTAAGTAATTGATTTATTAATAGCATAAGTTGTTTTTCTTTTCTTTTTACCTTAAGGGTTTAATAATTTTAATTGAATTTGCACAGATGGCTTCAGAATAATTTAGGTGATCTAACATGCGATTGATGTAGTTGCTCGGCCTTTGGCCTCAACCCTTCAGGGTAATCCTATAATAGTACTTAAGATATTGGTCAGTTGTCTTGATGAATGAAACATTCAGTGAACTAATTCTTAAATTTACAGAGTACTCGAGTAATGTAGTCGCGCGCCAATGCAGCCTTGAAGACAAACCACCACGTGCAAAACTTTCAGAAGTGAACTATTACCTATTTTTAAATACATTATTATTGCTCGTTGGTAACTTAATAAGTTTACTTTGTATGCACGGAATAGTCAACTTTTTTTGCATTAGTAGGTACAGGCACGAATGATGCTATGAACTTGAACTTAAAACAGGATAATATAGAAATTGGAAGTAAAATGAAATATGAAGCAACAAGAATATTGATTGCAAAAAGCTTTAAATGCAAATCATTTTGGAATATTCTGCAGTTTCTTAACAAGTGAGGCATGGTATAGCTTTATACCTAACATACACCATATGCAAATAGCGCTCTATTTCTCGAGAGCAATTAAATTAAACAATTAGAATGCATATATTCATTAACAGAGTGGTAATAAATATTTAGTTGCACTTACAGAAATATCGAAAACGTAATATCCCGAGAAATGGAACCCTTAACTGCCTTTATTAAAATTTCAGGCCATAAATCACACATCTATTAATTTAAAAATTCTAAAAAAACGTAGAAATTTTTAAAACAATAAAAATAAGCGTAGAAAAATTTTACCACTTCACTTTGATTTGCCTAACTCATTTATTTTTCAAAAATGAGAGTAAACCTAAAAGACAAAATTAAAAGTAAATTAGGTTAAACAGCACTTGCTGGATTTTACAAGCGCATTTTAATGCTTGCTGGAATTTTAAAGACGTAGTAATTCATTATGAACTTTATAACCAACTTAATTTTTTGAAAAGATTTTGAGATTCATAAAAAATTAATGAATTTAACTGTACAATTTTTAGCTGCCTTTTTATTTCCCCAACATAATGCTCAGAGATAACCATCAATTTGGACCAGATGGGATAAAGTACGATTAAAGACGAGTTGAAAAGATAAAACACCACACCAAAAAGTCCTCCAATGTTGGGAATAGCATGCTAAAGTTTCCAGATAAAAATAAACCGTAAGAAAAAGAAAAAATGCTATTCTGATTATAAATATTGGCACGTACTTTCAGACCGACTTGAAAGTTTGCAAATAGACAAGAAATTATTCTTTTTCATAGTTTTAAGTTCTACATGTTCTACATGTAAAATCTCTGTCTTTGGTTGTAGTCAATTAAATCGTAGTTAAAATCAATACCAAAAAAACTAAGGCTGGGTTTACATTATTCATTCCAAATGTTCAAGTCAGTCGAATTCATTTGACATGAACGTGAAATGAACGTCTAAACTTCTTCCGTCCATGTGGATAGTTCACTTGAACGGAATCAGTCAGGGATTTAGACGTTCTATTCGTGTTCGTGTCAAATGAATTCAACTTGATCAGCTGAAATGAATAATGTAAACCCAGCCTTACAGAAAATAATAAATTTAAATTAAATAAAAAACAGATACACGTAGAATTTTATAATTTTCTGCTGCATCGGTTGGAAAATACATTTTAAGAATATAAAGTACTTTCTTTTACGAAATGCAAGAAGAATTTAATCAAAAATATTTTAAGAATTATATTTGTTCGTTAAAATTGTTAAAAACACAGTTCAACATAAATTCTTTAAAATCTTTTTAAAAGCTGAAATACTGTACTTTTGTACATTATTTTTGTAATCCGTGTAAACGGTGGTGAGTCACATTTTAAAATCGACTCAAATTTGACTAAAACCCACCCCTTCTGTTGCAGCTTAGCCGGCCAAAATATTTGTATGTGTCAAGATATTTTATTAATGCAAATTTAATTTTCTTTGCGTTGTTATAGAAAACCATTTGTAATTCTGGTCACCTGTTACAATTAATTGTACAAATTAGAAGTTAGTACAATAGTTTTACCCATTTACCTTAACCAATCCAACCCTATTTAGATAAAGTCAGCTTCCTGTGACCACATAGTGTCCCTAGCGTCGAAGAAGGCTGTCAGCTGATAAAGCTATGCAGTTCTTTACAATTAAAAGTTTTGTAATTGAAATAAAATTAAATTAAACAGTAAGTCAGATGCAATTAATTTTAATATTCTAAACTTTTGCATGCATATTTAAAAAGAATCACCAAGTAACGAAGTAAAAACGTGAAAATTTTGATGATCTAAATAGCTAAAAGCTTTATCTAGCTGTAAATCAAGAGACGCATTAACTATAGATTAGAAAGACCGATAAATATTAAAACAACTTGAAGTTCATTTCAACGTTATCCTGAAATATGTGGTTTTAAATAATCAGCGGTGCGATAGTTGGAATGGATATTGCAAATATAGGTATCAGCTCATTGGTTCAGCTTAGAATAATTATCCTCCATCCCAAATTTTGTGATTTTATGGTTTTTCATATTGAAAGCTAATTAAATGGGGAGCTTAAAACTTTAAAATTTTGTACGGATTGAAAATTCTAAATTTAGAGAGAAGTCACAAAAAATGTATTTTAGCAGATGCTCAAGTGGAAAACTGTCCAAGTTTTTTTCTTGCTGCAGAAAATACAAAGAATGCACGACTGCTTGAAAAACACACTTTGAAAGATTAACAAGCTTTGGTGCATTTTATCAAATTGCAATTGAATTATTTTAAAAGTAGGGTTTATACTGATATATACCAAACATTGGATGATATTACCAGAATTAATTTTTTCTTCTTAAAAATAATTTTAAAATATACCCATCATGAATTCATAACAGAGATAAATTTTAAAAATAAAAATTCTCTAAAAGCATATTGACTATTTAAATTACTAAATTAAAATAAAATGTACAAATAAGGACTTAATTAAAGCAAATATGGATAGAATCACTGAAACAAAAATTTCAACTAATATAGAAGCTAAACATGCAAATATCAGAGTTAATGATATTACCAAACACTACTTCTGTTTACTTAGTTACAAATATAGTAAGTGGTTTCATGGAAGTGTATCCGGCTATAAAATTACATACTTTAAAATTATTTGTTTGGAAGTTTATATAGTGGAACTGTAAAAGGACGTGTGTTGTCATTTTTTAAATATGATATTTGTTTTAGTACCACCCCTTATTATTCTACTTCATAATTTTTATTAATAATTATTATACAATAATTACCAAAATTTTTCCCAATTTTTAACTTTTTCCTTTAGAAAAGGAAGATTTCCTTTTATCTCCTAGGGTGTCAGTTGCGTCTGTCCTAAATATTTTAGGCTAAGTTGAGCTAAGGCTTTAACAGCTGCAGATCGTGTTTTCGGCTGATTTGATATTTGATTCACAGACTTCACCTCTCATTTACTTCCAATCCCATATTTTTTGATTAGTTATCTCATTGAACAGTGTCCAATAAGCAGCTCCGTAACGAGTCCAATTTTGTGTTTTGATAAAATAGGAAGTTTTTAGCAGCATCTGAAGATGAATACTTTAAGAACTCATTAGGAGTTCTTTGGAGAGAAATCCTTCTAAATTTCCACTCTTTTGGGTTTTTCGG
Organism: Rhagonycha fulva; assembly: GCA_905340355.1. Taxonomy (NCBI): domain Eukaryota; kingdom Metazoa; phylum Arthropoda; class Insecta; order Coleoptera; family Cantharidae; genus Rhagonycha; species Rhagonycha fulva. Next base: position 27,285,246 of record HG996559.1, on the reverse strand, counting down.
GTAGAACACAGAATGGTTCAGGACCAATCGATGACGCTTTTGAGCTTAGTTTGTCAGCTATTTCATTTTCCTCAATTTTCTCATGACTTGACACTGGAGAAATTTTAGGCATTCATATGTGGATAAAAACTCAAAGCAATTTGCTTTTATTGCAGTTTAATTTTCAGACATTATTATTGACCTATTTACCCTTCAAATTCCTTTGTGGGCATTCATGGACAAGTATTTTAGCTTGCATAATTGTAAGATGGGCTATTAAGGCAGATTTTTATGCTTTACGCCTGTTCTCTGTTCGTTTTTTGATACATTCGGATACTTGTTGAAGAATTTCGTATCTTCTTGCATTGTTTGACTTCTAGCCATGTTGCAGTCCTGTAACACAATCTCAAACAATGTCTGAAATTCAATAGTTTTTAGAATGATATCCGAAGATTTTTTTTTCAGTTCTGACTATAAGAAGTCTAATATCTTTAAATGATTCTTTTTTGACTGATAATTTAAATTTTTTAATTTGGATTATTACTATGGCTTCCTCTTATCAGAATTTAGGATTTAGAGTTGCCCTCAAATATTTTATTGTATTATTGTAAGCTTTTCAAATAAAATTTACCACTCATTCAAAGTGAAACAAAAAATATAATAATGAAGTAATATGTTTAAAAATATTACACAATTTAAATTAAAAAACTATTAATAATTTTCTTATTTATTCTCTGTCTACCCTGCCTTTTGAGGTTGGAAATTTCATAAATTTATTTAAATTATATTATGTGCTATTAGTTAAATTTATTTTAATTTAAATATTGTAAATTACAACACTATTAATTTTTTATTGTTTACTTTCAATTTCAATTATTTATTTCTTAATCGTTTTTGTGATTTGCTTTCCACCGCAAAATTATTTATAAAATTTTAATTCTCTCATGTCTAATTTTTTACAGTATAATAATGAACTTTGCATTTAGTCAGTAGATCACGAGTCCCAAGTTGGGCGCCATTTAAATGGAGTAGTGCTATTTAAAATTGTAATTTATTTTTTTCTCTACTTCAGTTTTGGAATTAATTTTCTAAAATAATTAAAATAAATTTTTTATACAGTGAACGTTTCAGATACGAAGTTGTTTTAATAACATAGATATTTATATAAACTTGAAATTTTATTAATATCAGAAGGTGCCCTATATTTTGAATAAATTTTAAAATTATAGGCAAAATTTCACCAATTTCTAAAATAACTTGAAAAATTTCACAAACAGGATAAGGAGCTCATCCTAGCAACGGGATTAAAATGGAAAAGCTGTTAGAATCTACGTTAATTCGTCGCGTTAAACTCAATTCGTCGCCTGAGACAATTCGTTGCCTGCGACAATTCTCCGCCTGAGACAATTCGTTGTCTAATGGATGACAAAAATGCAATAAAATTTATTTATTTATTATCTGATAAATAAAAACAATGACATCTCGCAAGGACAACTTTTAAATTTAACATTTATATAAACAAATTGGTACATGGTTACAAGTATTGTAAATAATCTACCCCCTCCCTTTGTCTTCTTAGGAAGTAAAGTACCGATTTATTAGAAATCATATCTTTTTTCATTTAAACGGTGCGTTAAGCATGAGAATTTGAGGTGCGAGATCTGCACTCCTTGTGCAACTCTGAACATACTTGCTCAAGAATTAGAGATTAGAGTTCTCAGGGTTCTCTAACAGTTAATTGTACTACAAAAATTTAAAAATGTAATTGAAAACACATTTTAAAATGTTTTACAGTCGTACGCGATGAATTGTTTTGGGCGACGAATTGTCGGAAATATCTTATGAATTCTACTAACAAGTCCTCTTCCACTTCCACATGGTGTGCTTTGGGTAAAACTAACGGAAGACGACTAAAAGCAAGTTTTCAACTAGGACCCTCTGGATAGGGAAGACAACCCTAACAGATAAGCATGGAGAAAGGCAGCAGATAATCTTTTTTATTATTATTTTTAAATGAATCCAATAGTTTTATTCAACGTAAAATGTTCAGGAGTTTTAAATAGTCCTCATATCCAAACAACCCCAGTAAACAGTAAGAGATCCAGAAAACCTACAGGAATAGAAAAACAAGATGGGAGGCTGCAAATAAGCCATTTAGATCACGATTCTTCGGTCATGCAGATGCGACTAGAGAAAGAGAGACATCAGGTAATTAAATTATTGAAATTGTGGTCTCTTTTGGTTTATAAAAACTAAGGTTCTAGTAATTTTCGTTCTTGATGTTTATTGTTTTAATCTAAAGCCACTAACAGTTTCATAAATTACTTTGAGTTCCGTTGTATCCTAAGATTATTTCTACAAATTTGGTGCATTCACACCTAAATATTACCATAATTTGCATCTTTTGAAAAAATAAAATGATAATTTTAAGTCACGTTTTTTTTTGAACCGCACCTTTATTTTATCCCTAGAGTAGTCAATTGATTATTGTACCTTTTTTCATTTTTTTACGTTTACGTAGAACTCAATTTGAGCGAAGAGCTGTAAATTTTCCTAATGTATATTTATAATTAATGTTTGGGTATGTTTTTATACCTGATTTTGGAAACCAATATTTTACACTATATTTACTATAATTTTTTTAATAAAATTAACCCTTACGTTAGTTTCTTTATTTAATTTTAAAGATTGGTTCCTAAATAATTTTTTAATCTGTTCACCACTACACTCGTGGACTATCGAGGCGAATAGCTAAACGATGGTGGCAATTATTTTTAATACAATTAAATTTATTTTTTGCTTGGTTTAATCAGTAAAGCATCAATCATTAATTATTATTGCATTGAGATTTTATTAAATAAATAATACTAAAATTAAATTTTAACAAGGATAAACTTCACTTTTACATTATTTCATAAGCTTTTGAAAGCTTTCAAAAGTATACTTTTCTTAAGTCACGACAAACAAAATTCTGTTCAAACTTTACGAATTAATTGAAACAAAACCTAAAAATTTTTAAATTTAATAATTTTCACAAGCTAATATTTTATAAATCGTCCAAAAATAAATCAAAACTAAAATTTTTTTACTTTCAAACCGAAGATTTGGATAAATAAAAGATAATTTTGTATTCAGTTTTTGTCTCGCGTGGTTGCTGAAATAATTTCCGTTGCAAAATTTCTAATCTTTGAAAAAAGAAAATTGATTTGTTAAAATTTTTTTGAGGCTTTAGTATTCAAGATAACTAGAAATTTTTTTTCAATATTTTGATTAAAATTCTCCGATCGTTTTTGAGGTGCTTTTTGCGCAGAATAATAACACAATTTAAAAAAGTTTTTAATTAACTTATAAACTTTTAACAAACATTAAATATGTTTAATTCACATCCTTTGTGATTAATTAATAATATGTTAGATAATGAAAATTTGGTTTATAAATAAACCTAAAATAGAAAGTGAAAATAGTTTTGAAATTTTAGCTTTTGTTTGCTTTACTATTTGTCTTCACAAAAGTGATTTAAAATTTAACATAATAAGTAATAAAACAATTAAAATTATTAAACAATATATTTTAACTATGGGTTATAATTTAATAGGTTAAACTTTAAATAATTTTTGGAAATTACAATACCTAATTAGTTTACTTTTTTAATAGCTTTTAGTAGCCATCGGCAGTCCTATTTTTAGGAGGTCCTGATTTTGTTCCTGAATTCTGATTTTGTTTGCCAAATTTGAATTATTTTTGATAAACTTAATTATTTATTTAATTAACAACAAATTAGTTTGCGTAATGTCAACAATGCTTTCTACAACAAATAAACAAATTTATGCTAGATCTATGAGGTAAAGGATAAACTTTCTTAGTTCAACTCTTTTAATATCAAATAAATCTCTTTTATAAATTGTATTCTACAAAATTCCAGCATTTAAAACCACTTTATTCAGCTTTCAAACCGAATACACTTCCGGAAAACTCTTTTCAGTAAATTAATGATATAGTTTATAATCTTTATATTTTATGTACGAGTGGAATGTGAAACTAAAATGGTAGTTGGTAAGTCTGCAGTTTAACCGTAAATAAAAATAAAAATTAATTCATATTCATCATGTGAAAATAAGGAACTTTGAAATCACAAATTTGTTATGACATTTCAACTGTGCAAAATGGTCGTTAGTATAATTTAAAGCAATAGTATTAATGCAGCATTAAATTGTTTTCAGCATTAAGGAAACTATTCCAGAATGAAATATGCAATTAGATACTGCAAAATAAGTAACTAAAAAGCTAATTACACCAGCTGCATGTACATAATTGGTAAAGCATGCAGTCTTCGTTTACAACTCTGTAAATTAAAATATTTAGAAATAACAGATGCTGAAAAATAAACTCCTGAAAATTTCCTATGCAATTTTCATATAATTTGAAACTTCTACGTCCCAATTTAAAGTGATTGTAAAATTTAATTAAGTGCTTTTAGCCTTGTTGTATAAATAATTTTTAGGATTCAGTTTCACGAAATCTTGGAATTGCCAAGATTCCTAATCGATGAACGAGATAACAAGGTCAAATTTCTTCATCCCGTAATTATCATTGTCGATGGTTAAAAAGCAAGGCAAGAAGTGTATTCAATTAAAACAAAATTTGAATAAAATTGTTTGCGCTAGGCACATTTACATATTTTTGCAACTTTTAAAATCCTAAATTTTGAAACAACAACTTTTTGCTTATAACTACAAAACAGAAAAAATTGGTTTATAAAACCAGTTCCTTTTATCAACGCCAGCAGCAAACAAAGTGAACATTTTAGTAGCATAGACTAAATTTTTATAAGAATTTCCTTCTCAGCTTTATGTAAAATTCGTGACGCCGTTCAAATGCAATAAAAGCGTCGACGCTAAACACAAACAGAGAAATGAAAAAATTCTGAAAAATATAATTTTGTAAAGTATATAAAATTCTAGTAACTACAAGAAATAAAACTGTAATTTAACAGATGTTACTTTTCTTGAAACAAAAACTTTGTTTTAAATAAAATCGTCAATTTTAATTGGAAAAAATTTGGGGTGGGTTATTAAAAAACTTTTAACAAAATGTTAACCCGAAGTCTTGGAATTTTTTTCATTCAAAAGGAATTTTTCAATTTTTATTATAAACCTTTTCGTACATAGACTTAAGAAATGAAGTGTCATTTTCACTAACCAATCAAACTTTTCCTCCTGAACAAAGTCCTAACTTGTTCGACGTGAAACACTGACTTATGAGTAATGGTTTGTAATTAGTGATTTGATTGATGCTTTTGAAGTTTTAAGTTGATAAGTCATCAAACAAAATGGATAATAATTTTTAACAAAGTTTCTCTTTTGAGGAGAATTGAAACAATCAAATATTTTGGATTTAAGACGTAGAAAGTACTAACCCAATTTTTCAACCACTTCAAGTTCCGATCCGAACAAACTTATTTAAGCTGCAGCTTTTAAGATTCCGTTTCATCAAATGAGGTTCGATTAGAATGCTTGATAGAATTTTTCTCTTACGACTTTCGTAATCCAATTTAAGAGCTCGATAAACTGTTGCATCGAGTTAATATTTTCGTTTTCACAATTGCAAAACAACATCAATATTTTGTTAAAAAGTTAAATTTTCTGTAATTTTCTTAAAACTGTTTCAATTAAATTTAGTAGATAGTTTGAGTAGTACGAAAAATTTAAATTTTTAAATTGTTTAAAATTTTTAACGACTTATACACAAAGATAGGTATAACTTACTTATATCAAGCTTCAAATCTACATATCTAAAAAGTTTTGAAACAACTTTGAACACGAGTTTTGAAGAATATTTACATACTGAAAAAGTTTTAAACAAGTCACATTTCGACTATTGTGGCTAATATTAAATGTAACTGAATTTTAAAATGTAAGTTCATGGTTAATTTATGCTTATTCAACGTTGAGTAAGTGAAAATCAGCGTCGCGTAAATGCGGCGGCGGCGGCATTTCATACGTTCAACTGAAAATTTAACAATTCTATCCGCTGTAACGGGCGCGACTGGAAGCAGGCAACCTGCGGTGCAACATTAAGATAAAAGCTTTTCGAGCTTCCACATGCGCAGTTGGAAGACCCAGCCCAGACTCCGCTTTATGCAACAGCTTGAATAACGCACCAACTTGTCTACCCTTAAAGCTTTTTTGTCACAGGGTCGAATGGTACTTTTTAACCAAATAACTTCTAAAAGCTTATAATACCGTCAAATTAATTGATTAAAAAATTAATTTCAGCTTTGCTTCCGCGAGAGCTTTTAAAAAATGCAAATATGTAAATGTACGTAAATAAACCAAAAAGTTATAAATAATTTTGCGGCTTTTTAATGTTTTAAATTCAAAAGAGTTTTTAAGTTTTTTATCTGTTTTTATTGAAATGGATAGATACTAAATTTAAGTTTACTTTTAAAATTGTTCAAGTTTTCAGCTATAGTTTTCAGATTATAAAAGTTACAATAAATACAATGTTGAAATCCTCCCTCACTGTTTATTTAACAGAGCATGGTTATAACTAAAAACAAAATGTTAGAAAATATTAACAGTGATCAGGTGAACTTCTTCCATAAAATTATTTTACAAAATTTGTTATTAAATATTTACTGCAGTTTATATGTATGAGCGATAGCGTAAATCTTTACGTAAAATTCTTCGCAAGCTTATATTTGAAATCCCGAATGAGACTATATTATGAAAGCGTGCGTAACATTTTCGAACAGAATTTCTCTCCTATGAGGCTTCTTTTGAAGCGCTGTACCTGTTTCAGCAAAACACCACATCACTTCAATTAATACAGAAATGATTGAAATGTATTTACTGAATAATTACAAAATTGTTATTATATTATTGCCCAAACATGGCAAAGCTACCTTTCAAAATCAAACCAATAATAAAACAAAAAATTTGCAAAATCCTTGTAATAGGGGCTATATAATTCTTTTTTTTTTTTTATTGTTTTGTAATTTGTATGATTTCATGTCGTTTTAATAACAATTTATTATAAAAACAAGAATAGAGAATAGAGAGAAAAAAATACTTGTAAATTGTAACGTACAAATTATTATCAAATCCAGTGTGGATTAATTACCTCCCTTTGTTTATTAAATGATTAATTTAAGATAGGTAACTACCAAAGTTACAAGTTAAGTTTAAGTTTGATTTTTCAAAACGTTTCTTTAAAGTAGAGTTTATTTTTTTAAGAAATAATTCTGTGCTTTTGTGTAATCGCAATTTATCTTTATTATTTATTTCGTCACATTATACGTATGAAAATCATACCCTCTTTTATTTTGCGTAGACAAATTTTTACCTTTCAGAGATTCTTCTTTTGTGTAAAAAGAGGTAAAGTGAGGGGGTTTTTCCAATACTACTAATTACTCTGAGATGGGAGTACCTGCTGTTCTTGGATTTCTCAAATTCTAAGAATCCCATAAGGGCCACCGACTTAATGAACTAGACCGGAGGGCGCTTTCTTCTTGAGGATAGGAGAAACGTATCAATTTTTCAGAATGTTGCAACAGTAGATTCCTATGTTACCACAAATTCTTAATAAATTGTATCACAAAGAACTACAATTTATAGTTGATATTCCATTAAAGTTTTGTAGGCAAACTCTTGCCTCTTGAGAATTTCCACAATTTATAGTAATTTGTATCTACTACAACCAAATTACTTTAATATTTATTCAGTATTATTGTATCAAAATGTACTATCGATATTAATCAAATTTTTTCAATGAGTACTAAAAATGCATTAATTATAATTAGTCTGGAAAGTTTTACAAACTTCTCTTTCCGTGCGGAAAAAGGAGGGTTAAAGATGAATATAACAATCAGGGCTTCTCATATTAAACCAAAAAAATTGTATATTAATGTCATCAAAGTAACTAAAGCGTGGCAAAGATGGCGTAAAGTAAGAGTGCAAAAATTTGAAGAGCAAAATTAGCTAAGAGCTTAGATGCCCTAAAATTAGAAATCGCACTTTAAATTAGATAAAATTAAGTACTTATTATGTAGTTTATGGTTATGGTTATCTTGTCTTGATTTGGAGGGTATTTTTAAAGTAAACAATCGAAAAACCGGGGAGTCTGAAGGGTATGGAATACTCTCCAGCCATTAAGAAAAGATTTATATGCTGGAGGGTATTCCATACCCCCCCCTCCCCTCAGACCCCCCGGTTTTACGCCCATTTTTTTACATTTTGAGATATTTAATTGGTATAGTCACTCTAGAAAATAAATACTTAAAAATGAGATAAAATTCAGTATTATGTATTTGATATTCCTGAAAAAATCTTTCTCTAACCCAGAGGGTACTTTCAAAAGTAAGCAATTAAAAAACCGAGGTGTTTGAAAAGTCAAGTGTAATAAAAAAAAAACATGTTTTTTTAGAATTAAATTAGTGTCGTTATGAATTTTGAAAAACCTTCTTGCTACTTCCTTGTGCTGGGGGTATTCCATACCCCTCAGACTCCCCGGTTTCACGCCAGTTTCTTTAAATTTTGGGAGAGAGGGTCCAGACACTTTAAAAAATCAAAAACAATTTTTTAAAATTACATCAAATAAATCTATCTCATTGAAAAATGAAATAAAATTTAGTATTGTGTGGTTTGCATTAGCAAAGCGAGCTCCGATATTAAATCCAAAATTTGGACAATATCGAGCAGAGATTGGTGATTAGTAGTGATTAGTGATAGGAGTATAAACTGGAGAGGTTGTGAACAAATAGGGAAACAGAAGCAAAGGTGAAAACAGTTTTAGTGCAAACATTTGAGTAGAAGAAGCCCATCCGAGGGGTTGACCCGTGGACTGCTTCTGGCGCCGAATAAAATTGTATACCGTTATATGAATGTAATCTGTAATAGAGAAGGGTTAACGGACAGATACTGTTAAAGAAGATAACAACTCACGAAATTGAGAAGTTAGGCAACACAAATAACTCCGCAGTACACAAGAGCTTATATTAGCGAAAACTAACAAAATTAAATGAGCGGCCAGGAAAAACCAAAACAACTGAAAGATACCAGACAAAGATCAGACAGTGTGGGCAGCTTGGACTCATACATTAAGAGAACTCGCGCCCCAGAGAAGACTGAAGAAAGTGAGAAAATCTTCAAGAGAAGTAGGAGAACTGACAGAACACCGACCAAAAACGATAGCAATACTGAAAATAGAGTAGAAGTGGGAAACATGGACGAAATTAAAGAATTCATGCAAACCATAAGTATGGACCTAAAACAGATGAGAGTTGAAAACGCGGAAATAAAATACGAAATTAGAGAGAATAATAAAAAGATTCAAGAACAAATAGAATCTCAAGCGGAAGAGATGAAAATGCTGAAAGAAGAAATTTGTAAGATAAAAAATGAATGGGAACAGGAAAAGCTAAGGAGAGATGTGAAGATGGAGAGACTTAAGCATAACTTGGAGGCAGCCGAACACAGAATAGAACTACAAGAAAGAGAAAAGAGAAAAAACAAATTGATGATCACAGGTCTGAAGTTGAATGAATACGAAGGTGTCTCAATGCAAAAGAAAATAGAAGAATTTATCATGAAAAACCTAGAGATAGAAGCGAAAGTAACAACGGCGTACAAAATAGGAAATGAAAGGAGTGTGATTGAGGTGGAAGGCTGGGGAAAGAAACTTGAAATAATGAGAAACAAGCATAAACTGAGACGTCTAACGGGAGAGAAGATATTTATAGATAACGATTTGACGGTTAACGAAAGAAAGATACAGGCACAAATAAGAGAAAAAGCGGAAGAACTGAGAAAGTCTGGGAAAAGAGTCAAGATGGGTTACCAGAAACTGCAATACGATGATATAATGCTAAGATGGAAAAGAGAAGATGGCTGCCTGAGGGAAGTAGCAAAAAACTGACAGGGCAGGTAACAACAGACAACGATCAGAATGAACTTATGACGAACCGGCGAGAAAATGAAATAAACGATTTGGAGAAGGCGAAAACATGGAAATTAGCAACGTGAAATGTGCGAGGATTAAATGGTAAGGAGGCAGAATTACTGTACAAGTTTGAAGAAAATGGACTTGATATACTGACAATAACTGAAACAAAGAAAAAAGGCATAGGAGAGAATATGCTAGGTGAACATCTGTTGATATATGGGGGAGTGCCTATGGAGGAGAGAGCGGCGGCAGGAGTTGGATGCGTAATTAAAAATAATATGATAAGTCACATTAGAAAATGGGAGGCCTTAACCGAAAGGATACTGACAGTAGAACTAAAAAATGAGAAAGACGAAGTGAACACTATAATTGCTGCGTACGGGCCGAATGAAGACGAAAAAGTAGAGATAAAGAATAAGTTTTGGGATGAACTGGATGTAGCGATAGAGAGAAGCAAAGGAAAGATCTACATGGCGGGGGACCTCAATGGAAGAGTGGGAAGAAGTAGCACTAAAACAGAGGTGATGGGTAAATATGATGAAGAAAGAAGAAACAATAATGGGAACAGACCAATAGAATACTGCAAAACGAATGACCTAATAATTACAAATACCTTTTACAGCCATAAAGACATACATAAATACACTAGACAAGGCAAAGAAGGAAGAGAAAAATCAATAATAGACTATATAATAATAGAAAGGAAAAACAGAGGAGAGATAAAGGATGTAAAAGTGAGAAGAGGACCAAATATCGGTAGCGATCACTACATGCTGGTTGCTGAAATTAAAAAGAACAATAAAGAAAATAAACAAGTACCCATGAAAAACAATGCGAAGGAATATGAAACAATCAAAGCGTATAAACTGAGAAATGAGGTAACAGCAAAGGAATATGAAGAGATTGTAACAAGAAATATAATAGAAATGAAGACGAATACGAAACAAATCGAAATGGAAGAGATGTGGACGGCTTTCAAGACGACAGTTATAGAAGCGGCAAGAGAAGCATGTGGAACACTGAAGGTTAAGAAGAGCAAAAAACAAACCGCATGGTGGAATGAGAACATTAAAGTGCAAATAAAGATGAAAAAAAAAAAATGGAAAAAATACTTACAAAATAGAACAGAAAATGCCTACGAACAATACAAGGAACAAAGGAGAAAAGTTAAAGAGATCGTAGAAACGGCGAAGAAAAGATGTTGGAGAGAATTTGGAGAAAAAATGGAAACAGACAGCAAAGAAAACCAAAAACTATTCTATAGAACAATGAAAAATATAAGAACTGAGAAGAAAAGTCATACCATAACAATAAGAGATGGTAAAGAAAACATATTGACGGAAGAAAGACAAATAATGGAAAGATGGAGAGAATACTTCATGAAGTTACTAAACTGTACAGAGCTAAACACGACAGAAATGGAGAAAAATCAACTGCAGGAGGAAATGGAAGAAGCGGAGGAAGATGAGGAGGAAGATATAACCATGGAAGAGGTGAAAGAAGCCCTTATGTCAATGAAAAATGGTAAAGCCCCGGGACATGACAGAGTAACAGTAGAAATAATGAAGAATATGGGAGAAGAAGGAACGAAAATATTTTGGCAGATTTGTAAAAAAGCATGGAAAGAAGAAGTGGTCCCAGAAGATTGGCTAACAGGGGTAATAGTACCCATACACAAAAAGAATGACGTAAGAGATTGTAATAACTACAGAGGAATAACATTGCTTAGTACTGCAGTTAAAATATACGAAAAAATATTGGAGAAAAGATTGAGAACAATAATAGAACCAACGCTAGAAGAAGCTCAGAGCGGATTTAGAAAAGGTAGAAGTACGCAGGACCATATATTCACTGTCAAGCAAATAATACAGAAGATTATGAAAAGTGGAATCAAAGCATATTTAGCATTCATAGATCTAGAGAAAGCATTTGATTGCGTACTAAGACATAGAGTTTGGAACATTTTAAAAGAAAGAAAAGTGAAAAGAAAACTGATAAGAGCAATTAAGAGCCTGTACAAAGAAAACACTAACTATGTCACTACCAGAAACATGAAATCAGAGAAATTCCGAACAAAACAAGGACTGAGACAAGGTGGGGTAATGAGCCCGGTGCTATTTATAATTTTTATAGACGAAATAATCAAGGAGTGCAAGCGAAACATAAAAAAGCTACTAGTGGGACACCGAAATATGCAAAAGGTAGAAATATCCGAATGCGCGTTTGCAGATGATATGGTGATAATGGCTAGCAGTGAAGAAGACCTTCAAAATAATTTGAAGATATGGAATGAAGCACTTGAAAGAAATGGGATGAAGATAAATAAAGACAAAACTAAAGTAATGGTGATATCGAGAGAAGTAGAAACAATAAATATTAAAATAGAAGGAGAAACCATAGAACAGGTTAATGAGTTTAAATATCTGGGAGTGATAATACAGAGTAACGGAAAACAAGAGAAGGATATAGAAGCAAGATGCGAAAAAGCTACTAAGGTATACCATATGATTAACAAGAGGTTTCTAAAGTCAACAGATATTTCAAAGAAGACGAAACTCTCAGTATTCAAGACTATATATAGGCCTATACTAACATACGGAAGCGAAACATGGGTACAAAGTACGACAATGAAGAGTAAGGTACAAGCAAGAGAAATGAAGTACTTGAGAGCTGTTAAAGGAGTAACGAGAATGGACAGAGAAAGAAATGAGAATGTGAGAAGAGAACTCGAAATAGATACAGTGCAGAAACATATCGAAAAAAGACAGCTAGGATGGTGGGGACATCTACAGAGAATGAACGAAGAGAGACCGGCAAGAAGAATATGGGAAGCGAGAGAAGGTAACGAGAGAAGAAGAGGAAGACCACCTGAAACATGGGATGGAACGATAGAGAAGATACTGAGAAGTAGGGGAGGCTCACTACAGGAGGCAAAGAATATTGCTAGAGACAGAAAAGAATGGAAACGATACATAGATGAATGAGAGGAGTTAAAAGTGTAATCTCGACACCTACGGGTAAAGGAGATAAAACGATTATATATATATTGTGTGGTTTTTTTCTTACAAAATCTTTCTGTGACTTAGAGAATGATAGCTCCGGATCTTAGCTATTTACATTTTTTTTAAACATTTATAATTCAACATTAATAAAGCTGTAGAATATGCTAATAAAAAATAATTTTAAATAAATGTGTTTTTTTTATTTATGTATTATCGCAACTTAAAAATAATGTTAAAAAATATGTATTTAAAAATAATTCAGAATTTAAATTAACAATAAATAATTAAGAATAAGTAGAACACCCGCACAGGGAAATGCCATCAAGTAGGAAGTCATGAGTCGCCTAGGAATATGCAAGTTGCACACGACGACTTCTACGTATGCAAGAGGAAGTCGTCGGAAAACCAAACGATTGAACTAGGTTGAACTCATGACAAAAAAACCGACTCAAAGAAAGCGGAAGACTGGGAAAAGATTGTAGTTACATAAAAAGGGGCTCCGAACAAATCGGAGGAGTCACACTTCGAGTCTCACTTTGAGTTAGCATTGGTAGTACATGCTAGTCGGGGTGTTGTGGTGCAAGTGCCCAAAGATGTCAAAACTGCTGGTCGTAATTATGGTCTTAGAGTAAGATTAACAAATTTATAATTATTATTGTTGACTTGATGTAAATTGTTATTCTTTAATAGAATTAGTTAAATGAAGTACAAGGTCTTTTAGTAATTAACCCCCAAATTCCAAGAGTAGTCGGTACCAAGTGTTTGTCTCCTTCTACCCCAACGGGGTTAAGGAAATAAATACGACAGTATCTACGCTTTGAAAAAATGTATATCGAATGGCTGCAGTAAAATTTTAACTTTAGTACCTTTTACTATCATTTAGTACCTTTTTAGTTTCCAAAAAGTACCTTTCATTTTTTATGTTAAAAAGAAACAAAAGTTTACATGAATCTTTAAATTTAAAGACATTTCTATCAGCTGTAACAAAAAATTTGGTCTCTCTCACCTCGAATGAATAGGAGCGCAACGTTTTACGCTATTAAAGATCATGGTAATTGCTCTGCATGCAGTGCAGTGGCCCTTTCTTTGTCAAACATGTGAAATTCATCGTTCACTTCCATATTTTTTCTTACATTACTAACATTTTTGAAAAAAATTTTATAATGTTTTATAAATTATAAAAATGCTCAAAAAATCATTTTTAATTATAAAATATATTTTTATTCAACTTTAAGTTCTAGTATTCTCATAATCAACTTCTACGTATGCAAGAGGAAGTCGTCGGAAAACCAAACGATTGAACTAGGTTGAACTCATGACAAAAAAACCGACTCAAAGAAAGCGGAAGACTGGGAAAAGATTGTAGTTACATAAAAAGGGGCTCCGAACAAATCGGAGGAGTCACACTTCGAGTCTCACTTTGAGTTAGCATTGGTAGTACATGCTAGTCGGGGTGTTGTGGTGCAAGTGCCCAAAGATGTCAAAACTGCTGGTCGTAATTATGGTCTTAGAGTAAGATTAACAAATTTATAATTATTATTGTTGACTTGATGTAAATTGTTATTCTTTAATAGAATTAGTTAAATGAAGTACAAGGTCTTTTAGTAATTAACCCCCAAATTCCAAGAGTAGTCGGTACCAAGTGTTTGTCTCCTTCTACCCCAACGGGGTTAAGGAAATAAATACGACAGTATCTACGCTTTGAAAAAATGTATATCGAATGGCTGCAGTAAAATTTTAACTTTAGTACCTTTTACTATCATTTAGTACCTTTTTAGTTTCCAAAAAGTACCTTTCATTTTTTATGTTAAAAAGAAACAAAAGTTTACATGAATCTTTAAATTTAAAGACATTTCTATCAGCTGTAACAAAAAATTTGGTCTCTCTCACCTCGAATGAATAGGAGCGCAACGTTTTACGCTATTAAAGATCATGGTAATTGCTCTGCATGCAGTGCAGTGGCCCTTTCTTTGTCAAACATGTGAAATTCATCGTTCACTTCCATATTTTTTCTTACATTACTAACATTTTTGAAAAAAATTTTATAATGTTTTATAAATTATAAAAATGCTCAAAAAATCATTTTTAATTATAAAATATATTTTTATTCAACTTTAAGTTCTAGTATTCTCATAATCAAACTTTTATTTAAAAATATTATTAACAACTAGAAGCTTAAAAATCTAAATCATAAAATATAGCTGCCAAAATTTTGGTTCCAGGTTTTTTTGGATCATCAAAAATGATCCGAAACCGTTATAGTCTATCTACTAAATAAATTATTTTGACAATCATTGCAATCAAATAAAATTAAAGACATGCGCGAATAAATTAACAAGCTTCCCATTGTTCAACCTCCCTTTCCCACCCCTCAAATCAATTATTGGTTTATTGTAAAAACCTGTAAGGGCAATATATAAATTTAAAACTTAAAAAAATATTACGTTCAAACTATTACATTAAAAGGAAAGGTATGTACATATTGAACAAACTACAATCAATGATAGTTCAACAGCTAAATACCTAAAACTTTTATACCTAATTTAGAAATTCCAAACTTGATATCTTATAATGAATTGTAAACCCCTTGAGGATAATTACAAAATAAACAAGTTACTAGTTAACAGTTTATTGTTTTTAGCAAATGTGATTATTTCTTAGAGTTGGTATACTAACTCTTAATATTTTGGAAAATGTTAAATATTTTCTATTAAGTAATTAGTTTGCTGTGTCATAGCTCCTTAATTTGTTTAGTTTAAATTTTAGCTATTTACTCGTCACTTTTTGTACGTGATTAATCCAACATAATAAATTGCTAAAAAACGCTTCCTTTTGAACCAAAATATTTAGCATTCTAAATAAGTTTACAGGCTCGTGCAGCTGCTTTATTGTTACTATTCCCCTCAACGACTATAATCTTTAAGTGTGGTGTTACTACGTATAAAAAAGTTTGAAATTCGGGCAACCGCATTACTGATAATAAAATATCTAAAATATCAATTTATTGTATTTAAATAATTTTTTGGTATTAAGACCGCAGGTAAATCCACTTAGAAACTACACTGTGTCGGTTTTTGAGACCGGGGGGTTTGGGGGGTATGGAATACCTTCCAAGAGTTCACAAAGTTTGGGTTTGCTAAGCACACGTATCACTAGAGGAAAATTATTCGTAGCTGCTGATTTCTGCTTAGTGAGCAACAATCTCAATGGCTAAGGTGATTTTCTAAACTTGAATCTAAGCAAAAGCCGTGGTGGGGCTAGAAGTTAGCCACACAATGTTTCAAATCTGACTGAAGTATTTATTTAATTGAAGCTATTTCTAGTTTTTACCAATGAATACAATTTTCTGATAAAAAATGCATTTATTTTGGTCATTAAAACAAACAAATTAATTTCAAAATTTATTACAAAGATTAGTTCATCGTTTATTTGATAAGAACTGTGATTTTACTTCTTTATTTGATATCCTATAAAAATTAGTAAACGACTTTTATATTTAACCGTTCATTTTATATCTTACACTTAATGTAAATTAAATTTCAGTTCAAAGTTTTGTCTTTTATTAAGCCAATTATATTGAATTTTTATTAGAAAATGTACAATTTTATTGCAGCAGTTCACAGTTTAATATAATTTGAAAGCATTTAAAATTTATTTATTTAATGCGAAGGTACATAAAATGTTTAAATTTATAGAAAACTAACATTAAATTTAAAATTTTATTATTTATTACTATATTCGAAATAGAATTATTTGATTTAAATTAATCCCATAAATTATTCTTCAAAACTCACCGCAAACCGCATTTTGATATTTCTTGCAGTTTCCAAAATATTACTTATTAGTTAACAAAATCGATTGAATCCATTGTGACACGCTTTGTGTTGAAACATTTTGTAAACCCAAAAAGATCCTGCATCAGTAATTAATTACTCATGCTAATTACTTCAGAGATGCTACTTTACATAAAGATCAATGAATTTTGTCTGTAATTTATACAAAATAATATTATGCAAAAGCTATAATTTCATAGAACTCATTATTTTAAATTTCATGAGTTAATTAGGTTTTCTCGAGATTTATTATGACGTACTTTATTAATAGGTACAAAAAGAGAATCGAATCGCTTAATGAAGCAATAATGACGAATTTCAGTTTACTTTATACGTTCGCGCGCGTAAAAATATATATCAGAATGAAGGCGCTGCAAATTTTATAATTTATTTGATATCATCTTCTAATAGCAAGCATAAGGTATTACAAGGGTGATGTGCATTTAAGATTGCAATCTTACCCCAATCGTAAGTAAAACTAGGGAGAGAAACATAAAATTGCGATAATTACTTAATGTTATCTCATCGTACCTAAATTGACTAAAGTTTTTTCCCTTATTTTAAAATTTTATTTACGGTTCAAGAAATATTTAACATGAGCAAGGGTTTCATGGGGCGTATTAATACAATAATCATGACAACTGAAAGGTTGGAAATAAGTTGGTAAAAAATTGTATTTATCAAGTTTTAGTTTTCGGTTTTTATGCCCTTGATTATGCTATGGCTTTTGATTTCATAATGTCATTTTTTTTTAATTTCTTTAATACAAACCAGGTTAACCGTTTAACAGCAAAGCAGATACGAGGGTGGATATAATTAAGAAACTTAACATATGAAAAAACTCGTCGACGAGTTTTTTGTGGAAGAACGGACATGACATTACCGAAATTCTTCTCTAGCATTTAATGTAGGTACATACGTTAAAGCCACAGGCGTGGAGTGATGTGACTGCTGGTTGAGTACAGAGCGGAAATTCTAGGTTCAAATCACGGACTATTCCGAATTTCTTAGCTCGGCCTTCCAATGGGTATCCACAAGCTGTGGTGAAATAGATATTGATTTATCTGGAATATGTAATATGGGGACTGATCCACCCCGCCAATCGGATTTGTAATTCCTAGAAAAAAAAAACGATATTCTACTTAGAATGTAAAAAGTTTAATGAATTTATCACTCACCGAGCAAAGAACAAATTTCCAGTTTTAAGTACTTTTGATTTGCATACTTAAACTTTAAGAATACAAATATCAAAAAGATATTTGAAACGGCCATTGTGGGCTCTAGCTCGTTCATGTGTACAATAATTTTTGTATTTATTGAAAAATTATAAGAACTTGATGTGCCTTATTTGGTTGTTTTGGTGCGTCTTGTCTTGTCAAAATAATAAACTCGGTCAAAAACCAGAGTGGCGTCCTCTTTATTACCGGCGTGAAAGACAAATTTTTTGAATTACCATAATTTTCTTCCATTTTCCCCGAATAGCTAAATCTAAAACCAAAACTAAATACAAATCTAAAACCAAAACTAAACAAAAATTTGTAATTTATTTCGATAATGACCTATTTTGAATTAGACCAGACTGATACAAAATAAAAGTCATTCAATGTTAAAAAAGTTTCATCACATCACATTTATTTCTTCCTTAGTTTGGTTTCACCTTTTCGAAAAGTGTGGCTATCAAACTTTTTCTAACAATCGAGAAAGTTTTCCATTACATTTACCTGAATAAAAGAAGCAACAAAGTTATTTGACGTCTACTCTCGTTTATTGAATTTTAAACACCACTAACAACACTCGGAAATATCTTCTTTGCAGCAGTTCCTCAAGAAACCAGAAATTTAACTAGAAAATTATGAGTTTACAAAGTTTTCAGCCATGAATTTAATACATAATTCATCTGTGTATGGGAAACCGACAATTGCGTCCGTGTAAACTTTTCATTTGAAAAATATTTTGCATAAATATTTTTTTAGATATCTTGAAATAAAAACAATTTGAGTGAAATTAATGTTATGAACACACAAAATTATAATACTATTTAAAAGGCTTCTCAAATTTTAACTTTTTTACCAGTTTTCTGTTTTTGTGACCATTATTATTGCGTACATTAAATTAACAAGTTAATATATTAAACTTACCGTTCTGATATTACAAAATTTGTTTGATTATTTAATTCAAAAAAAGTTTCAATTTTCAAAAAAATTCGATTCTACTAAATGATTAATTTTTTTACTTAGTTTATCAAACATTACATTATTAGATTACCCGATAACATAAAAAGCTCTAATTTTGTATTTCACTGCTTCGATCAAAAAATTTTGTTTCGGATTTGAACAATTTATGTATTATCACCTTGTTATGGCACCGTTTAGTATAGGTTTACCATAGGCGGCGGTAAATGAAGAGGAAAGGATTTTCTTCACAATGTGAAGTTCAAAATATACTTTTAATAAATCACATAAAATTTGATATCTAAATTGCATAGCTATTTTTGGATAAATCGACCCTTACTAACATTTTACTTCTTATTTGAGCCCGAAGGCTCTAAGATATACTTCCGATACTTTAGGGTGTTCCATTATGTTATACAATCCTCATCAATTTTATGTTATGGTCATTACTTTTTTTAATTCGTGCAGTTATCTTCTTCGGTACATGCATCGAAAAGCTCGATATAACAAGAGTGTTAAGTTTCTCTAAATCGCGCGTAACGGTATAAAAGCTCACGGTGATATTAACTTAAAATTCAATGTAGCGTACTGCTGGAAGGGTTTCCAACGACTAGGGAATACACCAGCGTATATGAGAGGCTCTTGATAGAGTTGAAAGCTACGGTTGTAGTAAATGCAGATGTCGTTTACTTGATCAATTATTCTAAATACTAACGAAAACGGAGGTTTCCACTGTTATTCTCCCTCACAATTTAAAGTAAAAAGTTTTTCCTTGTTTTATTCTAACCTAAAGTACAACGAAGTTCTTTTATCTGAACGTTTCAAAGGCAGAAATGAACTCTGGAAAATTCACATTTGGTCCACTCAGTTTACTGTTGTAACTCTTAACTTTAATACCGAATTTTTAACAATTAATTAGATTGCCAAATTTTATAATAATATCACGAAAGTGTAAATTTTTTTCGGGGATTTTGATTAGCAAGTTATGAGGAATTTGTAGAGGATTCACTTCGAGTCGATGCTTTATCCATGTGTAATGGAATCGACGAAGCTTAAAAGTAATTTTCAACGACGTGGTAGGGTTGGGGTTTCTTAGTACAACAAAACGTATTCAAAACAATTAGTAAATGTTTGCTTTCGTTTTCGTATTATTGAAATACTTGGAGTAGTCGCCTACTCCCAATTTCATAAAACGTTTAAATGGCCCGTCAAAACTAACGGACGATTTCTATAGGCTTCTTAGTGCTAACGGACGTTTTCTATTGGTTAGTTAAAGTTAACACTTTGTTTAACGTTTTATGATATCGAGCATTATTTTTTATATTGCTTTTTTTAATCATGTGGTTTACAGTGACACGCACATTTAGTGAGCAATATTAATATGGGTTAAGAATAACCAACATCATAATTATTTATATTCTTGTTTGACCTTAACTGAAAACTCTTGATTCAGTTATTCGATATTACTGAATTAATTCAAAAAGGAAAACAGCAAAAACCTGGTACTCAAAAGTGAGATTGAAATTTATTTTCGACACGCAACTTAGCATTATTTATTAATTTATTTATTTGTTAAAGCACAAAGCTTTTTGAAATATATAATTAGTACCTACTAATAGTTGGAATGCTAATTTTACAACTCAATTGCTAATTGCGATGTAATTGCCATAACAACGTTTAAACTTGACTAAATCGACGGTTTGATAAACTTTACAATCAAATTCAATTATTCATTACTTTTTAATTACTTAAAAAATCCATTTTAAATGTGATAAAATGGTTATGTATTTATAAGTTTGTTTACTGTGTGTAATATAATAAATATTTTAGCCACAACAAATTAGTTATCCCAGGTGCATGTCGTGTCGTTACATTGTAATTTTCCCAGGTAAAAAAATTAATGGATATATTATGTACTTTTAAATTGTTAATTAAATAATTTTTAGTTTCACTACTACTTTAATTAGTTATATCCAACTTTCATGCTGTTAGCTGGTTTTTTAATTAATTTTTGTGCTAATTATGGGTAAAATAAATGTTTTCCTAACTCATTTCAATTAGATGATAATGTCCATTATCACTCTTGTTAGGTAAAGAAATCATTATAGTACCTACGGTTTTTCTAAAGTAAGCTATTGGAAATATAATATCAAAGGATGGAATAAAAAGAATAAACCCTTAAAGTCACAGTTTGATATTCAGTTTAACGAGGAGTCCCTAGCTGCAGCACGAAAAGTTTTGAAAGCACTGAAAATGAAATTCTTTAGCATTGAACACCTAGTAAATGTCGAGTCAAAATTTAACTCTCAGAAAAGTATGTAGAATTCACATAATTAAGAAATTGCTAAGAAATCAAGTTGACCAATTAAAAATCGTCTTGGATATTTTCCATTGATGTCAGCTTTGAGCCATTGTTAAAAAGTGTCCTACTATGATCCATGTTATTGAACTCTCCAATTATTTTTTCTTTCTTCAGTTGAGCTATCTTAAGACTTTACACTTTAATTCTATCATTTTCATTTAAATCGATCAGGTTTTTTACAGAAAACCTAAGCATTAGAATTTTTCTTAATTTTGTTTTAAATTTCTAAAGGTTTTCTCTTTTCAAAAAGTATAGACTGAGTCCTGAAGAGATGCTATCATTTCTAGCGTCAAATTTCTGAACGTGTCTAACTCGTCTTTTAGAGAGATGTATTCTTTTTGAAGAGTCCTAAAGGCCTCTTTTTCTGATTTGCTCAGTGATGATTCCTTTCTTCAAAATGTTTTAATTTTGCACAGTTTTCTCTCAAATATATTCACTGTATCCTTAAGAAGGTTGGTGTATGAAGAAAGGGCTTGTCTCCTGCTTACAGACTTTGATGTCTAGAGTTTTATGAGCACGTCACAAAGAGCGGGTGAGTAAAAAGCCGTGAACCAAAAACCAAAACTTGTGAACTTTTTCGGGTTTAAAGATCTAGCAAATTCACGTGATGTCTTAGCTGGCATATCAACGCCGAGAAAATCCTGCAGTGTTGCCGAAAATTAATTAGTAGAGTAGAAGAAAACTAGAAAGTTAAAAACTTCTGCTCTGCTGGGTGCCAGATGAAATTAACAAAACAATTTTATTCAACAAAACAGAAAATTTATAAAGAAAAGTGTGAAGGTAATTTTATAATCTTATTTAGTTAGGACAGTTTTCAGCACTTAGTTCGAAAGTGTGCAGATATCCATAAACAACGAATTTTAATGACATTTTAGTTTGCGTGACAAAAGCTCTTATATTTTGATTAACCAAAACGTGACGTGGGTTATAATTATATCAATTTAATTTAATATCCATTTCCGTTATGTAACAAATCAAATAATATTTAGTCCAAGCAAACTTTTTTTATTATTGACCTTCTGTTCAGCCAGAAACAAATAAAGAGATACCGACATTTATATTGACTTATGCACAATATTCTATAAATATCTAAAAGCTCAATATTTTTCCGTCTAAACCAAAATAAAGAATAAAACTTTGCAAGGAGCATTTAATGAAAATATGATTGAAATTTAATGAAGTATGAAATATGTTCCTTTTTAAGTTGGAATGAGATTCCACAGCATCAAATCCGTGGTCGCAAACGAATTACCTACTGCAATTTCACAAGTTAAATAAATTCAATTATGAGAAGAACAAAACGAAAATATTTTAATTCGATATGAGAAAAACCAAGAAACAATAAAATTATCTAATATTTGCATCAATATTGAATTCTTTCCGTTGGAATTTTATGTTATTAATGTTTTATAGCAAACACAATAATTCAAAAAATATACACAGTGTCCCAATATTCGTAAATTTTAATAGTGCAAATTATCTCATTTTTCTTATAGAAAACTTTCCTTTGAGGCGTTTAAAACAAACTAATTCACATTAATCCTTTTTCAGGAAAAATAGGGTGATTTTAGTCTGAAAGCACCGAATACACTGTTTCCAGTGATTTGTGAGTTTCGATATCTACTTTACCGCAAGATTACCGTGCAATTTCCCATAATAGCAACTTCTGGGATTATCTGTGTATCTGGCTATATCGTGCAAAGAACAACATCGTAATTTTGAAAATAACACAGTTACCGAAAGAAAAAAAAACAAATAAATTTTTTTAAAGTTTTAGTAGATAATAAATATAACATAAAATGAAAGTTATGTATTCAAAATTTTCTTATCTAACCTAAGCAAGTAGTAAAAGAAAAAAAGTGTACCATAAAACTTTCACTACCATAATAAAAGCTTTTCAGCAGCATTATAAAATACTATGTAAAAAAATAATATTAAAGTATTCACATATACTATTGTTTATTTTATATCGCATTTGCATTTCGTTTACCTTCTCGATTTCCTTTGTAATGCATGTTCTTAGTTGCAGGATAACCATAATAATAGTAAATGGACGAGTCATGGTTATTATGCTCCGAGGTGTTATAAAAATTATTTTCAACGAGTAATTGCTTAATCTACTGCAAGTTTAATTGCGTATTATTAGGGTATGGTACGCGAATATTATACTTTTAGAATTAACTTTTCTATATTTTCATTCAAAGTGAAAATGTATGTGCTAGGAGGTATAGGTATTAATAGAACTATTCAATGCGAAGCTTTTTCCCTGCTTTTGTTTCATTTTTGAATATAAATTGTGATATAATTTTGCATTATTCGATTTGGTATTTTAAGGTTTACACGATATCGTTAATAAAAGATATACTACATAATTGCTATAAAATTGAAACCTTAATGAACCAACAAATTAAAAAGTATAATTGGTTATTTTCCTAATAATACAGTTTTTATTCCAATTTTATTTAGTAACACGCAAAGTCTAAATTTATATTTATTTTAACGGTCAACTTATCACAAAACGAGAGAATCATCACTAATTTAATTTAGGTTACATAATTCAATTAGATTGATATATTATTCCATATCTCATAAAGTTCACAATATCAGAATAGTTTATTGCTGTTGAACGATACTGTGAGAATACTAAACAAAATTAACTGAAACATTGATATATCCATATTATACGACGACGGTTACATATTATTATGTTTCGAAATACTTTTAAATATAATACTACCTAATACTATACAAATTCGTTTCTATATTATTAAATATTGCATTGCTTATAATGCATAAACAACGGTTATCGTTGGTATAGTTTGCTTCAAATAAATATACTTTTACGTCACGAAATTCTCGTCCTGAAAGCAATTTAGGACGTCGTCCTTCAGTTTTATTTAAAAGAATATAAAAATATTTACATGTTTTGCTGTCCGAAAGCAATAAAAGTCGTAGGTTACGAACATTGTACATTATGGAATACTATAAGTTATTCTTTCCCCAGGAATCAAGTCCTTTTCCCAGGACTGCGTACTCCGATAGCTTCAGAATGAATCAATAAGATCAATAAGATTTTCAAGAAGAATGTGAAAATTACCTTAACTCGCCTACCTTTTGTTGTTCTTTTACAGCTGAGTGGTTGATTTGTTTCGGTTGGTGATCAAGTGGTTGGTCCTTTGTCCATCCTCCAGGCATCCTTTTACATCTTTACAAAATGCCCTGACCGTATGTCTTAACTGTAATGAAATATTCTTACCTTCACCCACTCAAAAACTCTCGTCGCACAGTGATTTAAAATTTCAAAAATTGTGGTCAAAAGTCAAAAAAAAATTTGCTTGTTTCACTTATTTGAAAGTTATAGAATAGATCGCTTAGTCGAAAGTTTGTAAAATATGAACATTATGTTTTTACATGACAAATTTAAGCCCAAAGTTACTTGAAAAGAGTTCAAATTTATTTAACGCACGGTTCTCTCTTTTAAAAGTTCTTTCATAAAAAAAATCGTGTTCTAACACTAACCTAAGCACGACCAGTAGATTTCCATTTTTCGGAAAATTTAAGCCAAAAATTCTTCTGAAGAGTATCCTTTATGCAGATAAAACTTTTTGTGTGGATAAACGAATTCTGTAAACTCCTAAAGTTTGTTATAAATGAACTCCTTCGCTCTAAATAAGCAAAATTAAATTATATTCTTATCAAACTTGTTAACATTAACCACCTAACCACAGGGTCGCCCCTTCAAGAATAGATTATAGAAATGCTCTTGCAACTATTGAAATGAATTAATAATTTAAAACTGTATGAAACTAATTAAATAGTAACTTACTAACCTAAGCTACTCGAGTGCAGATTAAAACTATGCTATAGAAATCAAAATGTTAAACCCCTGATCCTCAAGAGTCAGATTACTAAAAGTTATTTAACCGTAAAAGGAATTTCCAAACGCCGACAAATACATACATATGTTCACCATATTAGATCTACCATTTTTTTTACTATTAATCCGTAATCATCGACCTCTAAAACTTTACTGTACCATATCTCATTCAAATTGAACAACGCTTTTATATTGTGAAGAGGTTTTTGAGATTTTAAACCAATGTAAGTCGGTCTTACAATCTCTGATTTACTTCTACAATGGATCAACCATCGACGTGTCTTCAGTTCAGCTGTGTGAATTCTTTATTGTTGGAGCACTTTTGATTGACGTGATCGCTAGCTGCCGTCCGAGAAAAGCTAACTTTACAACTACCTACACCGGCCGGTAGTAGAATTCCGGCCCCTAGCATCGTAGTCTTTTTCCATATTTTCATCCATCTTTATGTTTTCCAAAGATATTTTATTCGGAGTTTTCTACCCCGAGGTATTGCTATAAATGCCCGTTTTACTTTTGGCTTTGGTGCAACACCAAAACTTTGACTTTCAAGAAATGCTTGTGTACGCTTTGGCGTGATAGAACCTGCGGATATCCTCATTTACTGGGGTTGGTTACTCCATTTCAGGAAGTCCTCCACAGGTTACCAGGAACTACCAAATTAGAGGTGCAAGTAGGGTCCCGGTTAAATGTAATCTAACTGACATAACAATAACAAGTAAATAAACCTTAATTATCATCAAAAGGTCATGATGAAACAGAGTCTTCTTCTTCTTCTTTTCAGCCATCTCTCGTCCACTGCTGGACATAGGCCTCCTCTAGTTTTACTAGTGCTGTTAAACGTACACTCCTGAACATTACATGTCTTTTTTAGACTTCCCCCAAGTGGGGGGAGAGAGGGGTTTGCCCATAACTCACCACGCTGGGCAGACGGATTGGCGAGTAGAGGGTCATAATAAAGTTGGATAAAGTAGCCGGGTTGGGGATCGAACCTAGGGCTTCTAGCCTAGAGTCCGGTCCTTAGCCCGTTTACTTAGCTCACCTCTGATGAAACAGAGTAGGAAGAGAAAACAATAATTTGAAGAAAATACAAGGAAGAACTGCTACACAGTAAAAGGTCAAGATGGGTTATTTACAGGATGGAAGAAATGTGAAAACGAATATAATACAATTAATAAAAATGACGGAAAAACAAAAAAGAAGCAGAAATTCATTATTTTGCCCACAGTTGATAAGTTTGTATTTGGTTACGTCCAGTTTAGACTGCAAAATAAACAAAACGGACCCATGTAAATTGATGTACAGAATTTTGATGTGTGTTCAAACTGCTGAGAGTTTTAACACCTGGTTATGTTAATCTAATCTGCAGTTCAGTAGCTGTCCCAGCTCATGTTTATTATTTTATCGATTATAGCTGCATTTTTTACTAATAGATGAAGTGCTACTAACCTTTATTTGTAAAATGATTAATTTTTGGAAAACATTGTGTTTGCGCTTATTTGGAGTTATCTTTGTGTACCAAATTAATGACGATACAGGGCCAGACTTCAGACAGAGGGCGAGTAGTAAGGCTCAATCAGATAATGTTAAATTATTTTCCTATAATCCTATGGTCCTTTCAAGTCTTAAAGGAATTCCAAAATGTTCCAGTTCAATCTTTTATTTTTACTTCATGGTGTCGTCTTCTGATTCTCAGAAATTGTTTTTAGCAGGGTATAAAAGAACCTTTTATTTCTTAACCGGACTAAGGCCCGCATTAAGTTCCATTGGCTTGGTCGCGACTAAAAGCAAGCAAATAGATTTTCAAAATAATTTGACATTTTTGGGGCTCTAAATTTTCAAGAATAAAGCCAGAAAAATGGTTGTTATTTTAATTTGTTTCATAACCTTGTTAACATTTAAGGATTGTCATAGGAAGTCGAGATGTCTACTGTAATTCTTGACGGTTTGAGAAATCAAAACTATGATCAGTTTTTTTTCTCCATCATTCAAGTCACTGCTTTTTTTCTTCTTTTTGATGTGGTTGACAACTTATACAATTTTGGGACAAAATTTGAAGAAAAGTAAACTTTGATTCATTTCCCCGATTGATTGTCCAACCACTTTAATTCTCCCTCAACCACGCTGTCCGGAAAGACATTCTCAACCGCGACATCTACATTAATTGCTTTGGTATCAAAGTTTTAATTAATTAACTTTATTCAAAAGCAAAATCTGGCCAAAATGTTGTTTTTCTCGGTTGGGCTAAAAAATAACAAAATGACCCCTTTTTAAAAGCGTAAGGAAGTAAGAAATGATAAAAGTTAGTGGTACCAACAAAAACAGGAAGAAAGTAAGAAGAAAACTAAGAAAAATGAGATCTTCCATTTTTACAATTTATACCTATTAATAATTGTGAAGTAAATTAAATGAAAATGTGAACAATAACTATGTTAGTAAAATTTAATAAACAGAGCTCAAGTAAACGTAGTAAAAGCGTATTTACGTAAAGTAAACATAAACAATTACTCGAAAGAATAGTAAAAATTCTTGTTGTGATTATTATGAAATAATTTCATGTAAAATAAATTCACAACATAAAAACATATTTAATATATTACGAAAATTATAATGATCGAGTTTTACTGTATGATAAATTTAAATTTTACATTAAACAAAGGCACGGTTTGTTACTCTGTTATATTTCAATTAAAATTAATGTTGTGCATTGTTGAATTTAATTTATATATTATAATCTACCTAGTGACTAAGTTAATAATTTTGTGTAAAATAAATTCACAACATAAAATACATATTTGATATGTTACGAAAATCATAATAATCGAGTTTTACTGTATGATAAATTAAAATTTTACATTAAACAAAGTTATAAATCTTTTTGGGATTTATCAACTACGAGAAATTTTTTGGAGAAATATTATTAGCTTACTAAGCTAGGTAGCTAGACAAAATAAATCTTACTTAATGCACCTCCTCTATATATTTAATTTAACCCCCTGTGTTCAGTTCTAAATGTAAGCTTCCACAAAAATAAGACTCTTATAGCTCTAATTATTTAGTTTATTAACAAAAACGTCCAGTTGCACTCACAAAGCTGCGTCTCTTCGGTCGAAACCAGTGGATACAATCTACACTTGTGCCAGTGTTTAGTAAATATTGGAAAGTTATAAATAATCATGAACGGAACCTGTCTAGTATAAAACTATATATAACCATAGTAAATAATACAATGCCTGATATCGTTGCGCTATGTTAACAAAAAATATATAATTCAATTTTACAAAATAAAGGAAAATTTATGGGTTCGCTAGAAGAAATTAAAAAATTAAATATTGAAATAAAAAGTGAGAAAAAAATTTATTGCAAATAAGATTATATGTAAGTAGAACAAGAAGCCTCAGTTTCTTTTCAAAACCTTGCAGGAATTATAATTTTCTATACTAAACTCTAATAGCGATATTGTTAACTTGTGTTAAAAAAACGACTAATGAATTGTTAACTAATTAAATTTTTTGTATTAAATTACCCAAAGCATTATTTGTTTTAATATAAATTCTATAAAGAGGTTGTTTTATTACAAAAAGTATTAATTATCGAAAATATTATTTTATGTATCAATTTCAGCAAAAAATATATTTTCAGTTTAACTTGAAATATTGGAAGCACATTTATGTAAAATATTATACAGTTTTCATTGAAATCTGATGTAGAAACAATGCTTATTCTTATTCCATCGAGAGTCGAGAGCTACCCTGACTCAATATTGAAGTAAAGAAAAGCGAAACCTGTAAAATTTGCCGATGTTATACTTGGTTGTTAGAAAATTTATGATTTATGAAACGCAATCTCGAATTAATGAGAAATGTTATTCAAAATATGCTGAATCAAAACGTTGTTTAATTTTATTTTTAGTTTGAAGAGCTTATCGTGGTTATTATTAATTTTTACTATTATTAAAATAATAAACCTAAGTTTTGTTAGGAGGAATTTCTTACTGCTGAAAAATGGGAAAGTAAGGCTTTAGTAAAAGGTATAAATCAGAGTTAACTATAAATCTATAAAACCACTTCTAAAAAAAGAGGAAATTAAGCTTGACTTCAATTTACAAG
The DNA here is from genome assembly GCA_905340355.1 of Rhagonycha fulva. NCBI lineage: Eukaryota > Metazoa > Arthropoda > Insecta > Coleoptera > Cantharidae > Rhagonycha > Rhagonycha fulva. The sequence goes on along the minus strand of HG996559.1, from coordinate 27,255,974 downwards.
TAGGAATCGCGACTGTTGATAAAAGTAATGAAATATAAAACACTGGGGGGTGGGGGGAGAGATATTATGGCTATTTTTATGGAAATATTGGACTTCAAGTTGAATCTAACAAAATTGGGCATTAGAACTTTGGAGTAATGAATAAGAAATTAAACACTTGCAAATATCCCCGAATATCAGGTCGGATCTAGAGACAATGGGAGTAGAATACAACGAGGCACTGAACCTAATGGCAAATAGAAAGGTACGGAAGGCAATTGTGAAGTCAGCCAAGACCCACCCAGGGTTGTAGCGCTACGAAAGAAAAAGAAGAAGAAATATCATCAAATTAAATGAAGTTCAGTAAATGCAATTTAACTCACCTTGTTAAATTTTGTCAGAATTCTCATTACAATTTTTTCTGGCGTATCCTGAATGGTTATCGATCACCATTTAAATTGATTTTAAAGCTGAACTAAATTAACAAAACCTTCATGTTACGCTACCAAAGTAAAATCTTTTATTTTTAACTGTTTATAGATTCACACACTGACACAGAAAGAAAAAGAGTGAGGATGAGTTATCTAGCAAACTTTTATATTGGATATTTAAAATCTATATTATTACTACAGCCGGAGTTAAACTCTCAAAATTTGAAGGGGGGTGCATAACTTCCTCAGCACTTTTCCTGTCGGTAGCAAACGAAAACTGCTTAAAAAAGCTACACTTGGAGAGTTTTCGCAAATATCAGTATAATGTATATCATGTAATTGCTTTAAAGAAACCGTAAGGGTTTGAAATAAATATATTAAAATGTCATGGTAGTATGACCGGGGGGTCTGGGGGGTATGGAATACCCTCCAGTGCCAGAACTTCAAAGTTTAATAGTTTTAAGCAGTTTTAACTGTAATCTCGGTAATCCATTCATGCACGTCATATTATGCTATTTATGGACAAAACAGCTATGAATTTGTAGTGTTGCTTATTTTTTTGTGTGAAATTTATTTTTGTAAACTGTACAGTTTCAAAGTTAAGGGAATTTCGATTTAACGATTAGGTTAGATTGAAAATTTAAATTTTTTAATACCTACATAAAAATGACTAATAAGATTGTTATTTTGGCAATATGTTTATTAACGTTGGAACTTAAACTCCTAAAATTTGTATTAAATTCAAAAACAAATTACGTTAGATGATAATTTACAAAGGTGAACACTAACTTTAGCTCACGACAAGTCAGAACGTAATTAACAAATTTTATTCTTTTTAAGCTCAGATAACTTTCTGTTAAATTCTCTACTGAATATCATGGAAACATAAAGATCTATTGAAAATTTATATTGTATTAGCTCTTTAAAGTATAGAGAAAGATTAAAAATTGAATTGTTCTTTCAAAATTAAAGCGTCATTTTATTTTATCTAATATGAATTTTTAATTTTGGATTAATAAAAAGGACGTAATCTCGAAAAACAAAAAATACTAAAAATTTCAATTAGTATAATTCAACAAGGAAAATCCTTTAAAATAATTAGTTTTTTTATAATAAAACTTAGTTCAAATGTTAAGAAAAGGCCAAAAATTACAATTCTGTAATAATTTTATTCTTCTAATCTAAAGAGAAACTTTTAAATTCACATGAGGTACTAACCCCCCTTAAATCATGTAGGTTTAGGGTAAGTTTATGTTCTTTGAAATTTTGTTGGACATAATATAGTAATTATTGTTGATAAATGTACCTACGTAAATATTAAATTAATTAAAAATTGTTAACTTAAAAATAATTTCTTTTTAAACTGATGAGCTACACAACCCCTAATAAGTCCAAAAAGTTTAACCTACAAATTGTAGGTTAATATATCTATAAATCCAGTGTCTACTTAGCTTTAATGTGTATTGCTTCATTTAAAAACGGATGGTTGTTAGAGTAAAATTTTTTTATAGTTTTTGTTAACTGAATCAAAAGAAAGTGAACTGAATAATAAAGAAGCAAGAAAATTTGGGAAATAAAAAATTAATTATTTAAAATGTTTTTTAAATCTATACGAAGGTTTACAATTAAAAGATTTTAATTAAGTCGTTATTGAAATAAAAAACGATTGTTCTTGGGTAGGTATTTTGAAAACGATTTAAATTTATTTAACTCACGTACAATTTTACGCCACGTCTGTCTCCTGACAGTTGAATTCTTACACAGTGGATTCGTTTCCTCGTGAACGACTTTCTTCCAAAAATTTAAAATGAAGTGAAGGAAATATGAGAAATAGTCCAAGCGCGGCATTGCACATAAAACGTGGACAATGTTTCATCAAACCGTATGATTTTATTAAATAAAATTATATTACAAAATCTTTTCAACCTTTTTTCTGTAATATCACACAGAACGATGACAGCTTTAATTTTAAATTTTACGAAAGAAACAATTTCAACGGTTTAATCTAACAAAGATTTTGTTTTGTTTAGCTTTCACGTTTAATAAAAAAGTAAATTTAGCTAACTACGAAATTGGATAAAAGAATAAAAGATTAATAAAACAAATCCTGTTCGAAATTTTATTTAAAAAACTTTTATGTATAACTTATCCCTAAAATCTTTTTAAGTAATATGAACATTACTAATTTCTACCAGATAGGCACCTCCACAAAAGGCTTTGTTAATATTGTTTATTCTGTGTATTTACATAAGTAGATAAAACAATAAACCGACATTTTCAAAAACCTACCGGTTATTTTATCACACGCGACGTCACTAACTGTGCTGAAGTTTTCTGTTTTTGTGTTTTACAGTTACAACATGGTAAATCTAATTAATTTAAATTATGGACTTTCTCACTTTGATACCTACCGCCTCTAATATAAATATACGAATTCTATGGCTGCACAGTAATTTTCACCCTGCACAAAGTTTTTGATGCTGTATTTTTTTTCTTCTAAGTAACTTTGTGTTTCATCTAAGTGACAAAAGCTTTTCAAGAGATTAACCTATAAAACGTACAAGTAGTAGAAACATTAGTGGCAACCACAATAGAAAATGAGTTAAAAATAAAATAAAAATCAAACTTAATTCCATAAGCTCACTCTTTTGTGAGGCTCAGAAATGTGGACTATAAAAAACTTGCCAGGATTACTCTGTGAAAGTGAGAAGTTATAAATGAAAATTTTATTGTAACATAATAATTCAATAAAACAAAATGCTAAAATTAAAATTTTACAGGTTCGATTCGTTCACTACCATTCAAACTTAACTTTCCGCTTATGAAAATAAAATATTTCTTATCTTAATCTAAAAAATCTACAGGAAAATATTTTGTTGCTGATTTAGAAACGAGAAATGTTTTTCGTGATAAAATAGATAATCTTTACGACTTCTTAACGTTCACGTTTTCGACGTTATTTCAATGAACATTTACTTTAAACTTTTACAGCCAACAACCGAGAAATAAAGTGAAACTTGTTTTAAGTAACTTAAGACAACTTTCAGACAGTTTGTAACACTTTTTTTGTAAATTTTATTGTGAAAGGTTTCAACAAGGTCTTAACAGATCACCTTTTTACTGATAGAAGTTAGTGCAATGCAAACTTTTAATTTCAAATTTCCCGCTCTTTTTTCTGATGGCTAATTTTAGGTTAAAACAATTAAAACTTAGTTTATTCCTTACAACTTTGTATTAAATCTCTCCAGTCAATTTTTACTGAATAATTTCCAGACTTAGAACTTATGTTGTGCTTACTTTTTTTGGCAGGTATCAGTCTCAACACCCTGTAGAATAGACCTTGGCTATCAAAAAAGCTAGCTGTTGGAGTAAAAATGCAGATTTTTTGTGTATCTGTGGCCCTGCATGCATTTTACTTTCTATTGTTTAGAACAACTATAAAATTTTAGAATCGAGGTCATCGACGCTGCGCAAATAACGTGCAGTGCTTAGAAAGTCTTGCAAAGGTATCAATTGCAAGCAGTCGTGTTATTACAGATTTTGCGATTTTAATAATGACCCTAATTTTGACCGTTTTCTATGACTTTGTCGCAAGTTTCATATGATTATCAAATTTCAGTATTTCTAATTTATTATTGTAAGTTAACCCCACAATAACTCACAACATAATTAACGAATTTCACTTTTAGGGCGCTCCATAATTTGTCGTTAAATTCTTTATCGAATTACCTGCAGTTACAAAAAAAATCGATTGAAACTTTATATTTTTTAGCCCCATAAAAATAAAAACTTGACATTTATAATCGGATTATTATTTCAAAATCGATCAAAATTATTTTTGACAAGTCACCGTTTTATTTCATCTGGTTTTCAGTTTTCTTTCAATAATAATCTCAGTTCGGATAATCTTACTATTTTTTTAATTTTGGGTACAATCGTAGAAGACGTAAGATACTGAAAATGTAATTAATTTAATTCAACTTTTCAAGAGCGCCATGTAATCCCCCTACTTAATTTTTAGCGGGTGGTTAGTTCATTTTTAATAAGGAAATGAAAGACACCAACATGTAAATTTAGATAATTAAAACAATGGAAATCCAACAATATTAAGATTTTGGTAAATTTCTTCAAAAAAATTTTACAATAGCAGAAAATCAACTAAACTTAAAGGGCTAAACAACCGAAATTCCCATTATTTGAATATAACAATTTATCTTTATCAATTTCGTAATATTTTACTATCCTACGACGAAAAGAATGTTATATTTTCTTGATACTGTAACGCAAATAGATGCAACTTACTCGCTTCTTCTATGACTAAAAAACAATGTTGCTGCACTTCTAATTACATTTTAATTAAAACTTTAAAACTTGCGAAGCTATTTGAATTTTCAAACTTATTTTTATGTCATCTCTATTTAGTACAGAACATTTTAACCTTCTTGAACTAAAAGCAAGACATTTTATTGTACTGAACAGCAATCATAAGTCAGTCCCGGATCTAGGGGGGGAGTTGCCGAGGTGTCTGCCCCGAACGGCAGCTCAAAAGGCACCAAATTCATATATTTGAATTCTTAAACTCATTTGATCTTTAAACTCAAATGCTAGAGGAAAAAAGCGATAATGTCAAAGAAGCGAGAGCCAATGTCAAGTTTTTGCCCCGGTTCTGAAAAATCATAGATTCGAAGCTGTCACTAGTGTTACATCTCTTTGGTGGAGATTAACGATTTACCACGACTTTAGTCATGTAAGAAAAGTCTTGGATCCAGTAAGCAAAATGTGCAATTTTAGCAAACTTTATATAGTAATTATACAACATTGCATAGACAAGTTTAAACGCCTTTCTGTGCGTTTCATGCCTAAATGGTCAGAATCCTTAAAAGTAAACCCTAACTAAAGATTGATCAATCAATTACGATAATTATTCCTACTAAAATTACAACAATATTTAGATGAGCAATGTGGTCTCCTAAACGAATTACATTAAATACGGCATTACATTAATTTGAATTACTAACGTTACAAAGAATGTTACTTTAAAACGACGAGAAGCTTAACATAAACATAAAAACTAGCTTAATAAGATCGGGAAGCCTCCGAGAAGCCACCCACACTGTACTCCTATGTTACTGTAAAATCGATAACATGTTCAAAAAAATATATAAAAACAACCGTTTTTTGATATGAAAAACAAATGATATGACATTTGATTGCAAAATTTGCAGCATTTCGGGTCATTCTTAAACAACTGACCATTTAGAATCAGGTAAGTTCTCGAAATATCAATCTCAAAAACACTAAATTGTTGCTTCACAATTTGAAAGCTTTTGCAATTTTTCATACCTTTTTTTACCGAACCAGTAATAACCAGCCTAAAAAGTAAGGTAAAGTTTCAACTTTTGTTACTGATAATTTTAAAAATCCTAAAACTTAATTTATAGATTTGTCAACTCTACACTAAAAGCAGCTACGCGAATGTGTGCTCGTATTCATTAGTGCAGTTCTTTCGTTCATCTAGCGCAATCCAGGTGGTTGAAACTTCTCATAATTAGATACATTTTGCATACATAGACTTCAAAGAGCTTTTGGCAAGTTTAATCATTATCTATAAATTTGAAAGCTTGTTAACGTACAAAATTTACGTATCTCAGTAGATATATCGTACACACCTGTAAACTTCCATTTTAATTTGGTTTACCTAAAAGTTTTTCGTTTAAGTTATCATAACGTAACGGTGCTTGTTTGTATTTAGTACAACAATTGTTACCTGAGAAAATTTCAGGATGACGGTATTAAGCCAAATATTTAATACTAATGCGCAAGTTTGTACGCAATCTTTTCATACAATGTTTCGTTTTACACTAAACAAAATTGTTAAGATTGTTCTAGGGCGTTGATTCCAAAACAGAATTTGCTGACGTTGTATTAATTATTCCAACAAAAACGGCCTTAAGCCCTCAGGTGTTAATAAACTCTCGGTGTAATGGGTACACCGTATTTCCTCCGGGCTACATTTCCAATAGTTACATTTAATTCTTCTCACACTCCTGCGATATCCATTTAGTGAAGTGGACACAACATAAAAAATTTATCTCAGTTTTTTTTGTGTAATAAAAAGAAATATTTTTTCTACTTAAGTTAATAAACCATACCAATATTTTTTCAATTTATAAAATATTTCGAATCATATTGAGAAAATTTTTCAATTTTAAGACCCAATTTCAGCTTAAGAAGGAGTTAAATTGCAGTGACTGGTCAGAATTTATATTCTCCCATTCGACTCTAGAAAAATCTTTTTATAGAATCTTAGATGTTATCAGTAGTTCTATGCAATGTCTTGATCTTTCGGATGGCTGAACCTCTCCCTATGGTCCAGTAGTGATCGAATCTACTATCTGTGGACCGCTTGACCCTTAATAACTGAAAGGGATCTTGTCGCTCTCTTTAACCTGACAGTAATTACTGAAGTCGAAAATCTTATTACATTGCAAGTGGCTGATAGCTTAATTTTAGTAATTCGTAAACACAATATCATCGTTTTAAATTAAATTTATATACTTGCACGTTACATATGTACTTAATCCTCAATTGTCATTCACTTGTCACTTATCTACTAGTGCACAGCACTTACGAATTTCCAACTAATTTACTAGCATAACTTCGCATTACGGCAACATCAGTTTCATAGAACACATAATTCAGTCTATTACTTATTTTTTTTCTTATTTTGATAAAACAAAGAAAAATTGATTTTCTAAGTAGACTCTAAAGCAGTGGATTTCTAATTTCTTAATTTCTAAGATTTCTTTAAATTTGACGACCCACAATTTGGGTACCACTGCTTTAAAATATTATTTAGTAAGAACTGTTTTTCTATAAGCAATTTATACTTTTCAAGTAAAATAAATAAAAATTAATTACGTACGATAAACTAAAAAAATGCTATTAATTTTTTCTTCAGATTAACATTTGAAATTTTAAAAGCTTTTAAAGAATTCTGTTTAAATATTAATTTTGTTGAAAAGAGAACTTTATGGAAATGTTTTCATCAGCAATCATTTGCACTTTTTTAATTAACAATTTAAATATGAATGAATAGGTAAGCACAGAGTTTTATTTCAAATGTTTTGTTATTTGTTTGTAAAAACTGTTAATTTGTAATAAACAAAAGCAATTTAAGTATACTATAAGAACGTCAATGGCAAAAAACCCTTTGTACCTCTTTGTTCCGGCTATGCTCATGAAAATTTCAATTTTCTAAATTGAATTAGGCACTTAATTTGATTGCATTTTGTTATACTCTTTAGTTGAAATGCAAGGATGCATTTGAACTATTTAAACTTATTGTGTTGAAATACGTATGCAAAATTTTATAGTTACTTCATGAATTATTAAATTTTTGACTTAAAAAAAAATAATAAAAAAAATAAGTATAAATAAATAAATTACAATTCTTAAAAGCTAACAAATTGTAACCTAAAAATTAAAACTACAAAAATCTTATTTTGCTGTCGACTTGCAAAATAAGAACCAATCAAATTAAAGTATTTATTTATAATTCACGGTAATTAGTCCTATACAGGACAGGACAACTAATCTTAATACGAGCGTTACTTTAGCATGCACTTACTCAAGAATAATTAACTTTTTAATAATTGCGAGATTAATCGCGACATTAACGTACCCTTAAATAAAGACAAAATTAATTACAAAATTCTGTCAAGCAAGAAGTAATTAACGCCTATTGTGGTTGTGTCGCCAGTTTTTCCAAGTTGCATTCTTTTAACTAAAATGCCTGAACCACACTCAGAAGACTTGATTAATTTGTACTTTTTGAGAAAATTTCAGTAATAAACAGAAATATCTCTTGAGTTTTATTTTTATAACTGGATAAATTTTATTTTATAGCCCAAATTATTAATGCCTTATATTAATTTAAGAGGAAATAGCCACATTTCCTTGGCTAAAATATATTAAGTAATACCGCCAAGAATGCCTGGTTTATTTCTTGGTTTTCTTATTTGCACTCTTTTCTAATACCGCCTATTTGTTATGCAATATTTCTTTTTAAATATTTAATGCGACAGTGATCTGTTTTGAGACCTAAGATTAAAAACTTATGTAAATTTTATACAAAGTTTAACAACAAGTAGAACGAAGTGCCAATTACCACAATTAATTTTGAGTTAAACTACTTAAGAAAAAAATTTATTTATTTATAATAGAGCTAATTAAAAATTGATTTTAAAATGATTTCTGCAAGTGCGGACTGGCAAAAAATTGTAGCAATCTTAGAATAAGTCACAAGTAAGGAATTATTGTTATATTATGGTAAATTTTAATGTTAGAGACTGGGAGTAAACTCCCAAAAAAGGAATTAACAAATGAGAAATTTTTTTCTAGTACATCATTTCAGATTTCAATCGTAGGTTTGGGAAAGCTTTGATTTTCTTTTGTAGTTTGAACTACTTCGTAAGTTAATAAAACCGACGTATTACTTTTGGTATCCCATGCGTATTGTAGGTAAATGTTTTAGTGTATGTGACCGACTACCGGACAATATTTGTTCAATCGCAGCTATGGAAGAGAGAGATTTAATGGTATTAAAGAATTTATGGGCAAAATATTCACAAGCACTAATAAAACGTTTCTATTTTATACGCTTAAAAAAAACTTGCTTTATACATTTTTTCTCATTTTAAAACAGCTTTAAATATTATGAAAATGGTAAAATGTTGAAATGATGTTAATGTCTACTGAAAGATTTATGACATTAAAAATGTTCGTTGTTTTCAAAGTTAGTTTTCAACTACAACAGTTTTAATCAATTTTCATGAGTTGAAAGAAATTGAAAAGTAGGTAATTTTCCGAGTACGATAATATAAATCTTAATTCAAAAGTTTTAGGTATTTCCAAACTTACACATTACGCCGCCTTATCTACTCGCTAAGGGAAAAATCCTTTTAAAAATAATAATATATTAAAACCAATAATTCACTTATTTTGCGACGTCTCAGTCGATACTTACAACTAATTATTGATCTTTACATCAAAACATTTATAATTAAATAGGAGAACGAGCCGATACTTTTAGATCAGCCCTTATAATTTACTCACCCTTAAATTGCTTCGTAGATGATGAACTTGCACTTTTAATGAAACATTGCAAATATTTTTGTTACCTGTTTGCCAAGCTTAAACAGATTTTGTATTTCAAACTTGTTGGGGCTTAGCACACTATTTTATTAACATTTTTATGTCAGAAACCTCAGAAAAGTTCTACGTAAAAAATAAAATTTAACCCCCACAACTTTTGTTCGCGTTACCAGTTCCTTAGGGTAAAATTTTGATAGCTTTCTAGTAACTTTCGTGCTACTGATACTAAGTTTTTTGAAACAATTTAAAATATTCGAAAGTGATACACATTCTAGAATTTTTCAATAAGTTAGGGTTTATAATAAAAAGGATTTGAAAAGTTGAATAAATTCATACAAAAATAAAGCTGGAAGTTATAATAGAATATTGATAGTACCTACTACTTTACGTTTACCTTAAAATTTCAAGTTAAATAAATTGCATCGAAATTGCTTCCTTTGGGTAAATCTAATTTAACCGAAATCTTTTAACCGCAAATTCCTGTAGCCAATTGAAATTTTAAATTAGTGCAATTTCTCAATAGTAAGTGAGTAGGTAGAATCGTAGTACTCTTTTGTTAAGTTAATTTTCGAATAGTACTAAGGCAATTTAGTTTCGAGGTCCTACTTGTTAGTAATCAAGAAACGTAAGCAATCTCTCAAATGTAACTTTCATGAGACACAGTGCATCATCACGAAAGGTATTAGTGATTTAAATTATCTTACACAAATAAACTTGGCGGATAAATTAGTTTGTAGAATTTGAAACGTATTTGCATCACAATTAATGCGATAGTTTCAGAAGCTAAAGCTTCCATTGATAACAATTAAACTGGATGAGATAAAAATAAATACATACGTAGGATGAAATAAAATTTATTTTCTGAAAACCGAAAAACTTAAATCCTGATGAATTAACTCGACGTGATTTATAAACTAAGCTTATTTGAAATATTGAATCCAGTTGAAGTGTAAAATTCTTCTTGTATTAAAAATGTCACTTAATATCACCAAATATCTTTATTGCTACTATTTTAGCTCGCGTTTTTAAGCAAAGTAACAAAAACTTTAAATATCTTTTTCCCTATCCTGTGGGAAATCTGCGCGAGACAGTTTTCAAAACGGAAAACAGATTATCGCCTTTTCTTTTAATGATAAATTGCAAACAGTGTTTTCAGCATGTTAAATATGAAAATAAAATTAAAACTTGGTGTTAAAATCTTACTTTTGTTATTCATCACTTACAATGATTTCATTTAGGTACAAAAGATTTTCATTCTTTCAATTATGCACTTAAATTTTTTTTCAATTCTACAAGATAAATTTTTGCATGTATGAAATACTTTTGCACTACTTTGAACACGTTTGAAATACTTGGTTTAATAGATTTTATAAGGTAATTTCTTTAAATTGGTGACGCCGCGAAAAAGGCACTAGCATCGAGCATGGATGGGTGACCGCATGGTGACAGATTTAAAAACATAATTAGTTATTGCTATGTGATGAAAAATGTCATATGCTATGTGTAGAAAAGATGAACTAAGTGAACGGGATTCCCAACCAGGCTACAAAATTTATCCACCTTTAATATGACCTTCTCCTCTTTTCAAGGCAATGGCAAACCACCGAGAGTAATCTACCGAAAGAACGTTATACGTCACCAAACCCTTGTTAGGGTAAAAGAACCGAGAAGGAAGAGGACGATGTGATAAAAAGTTTTTCCTTAAGAATACGACGTTAAAAAATAAATGTGCATACAATTGCAGTAATTTTGATTGGATACTGCTGCATAAAAAGAAAGAAGCAGCAAAAAGAACTGCACCTGCTGTTTGTCGACTTCTAACAGGCTCTTGACTCCGTTCAAAAGAAAGAAAGCTTGTCGAAGTGATAGTCAAACTGAAAATATCCAAAAAACATAAAAGACTTGTTCAAATGACATGAGAGATTCTAACGCAACTGTGAAAATTGCAGCAAACAAAACAAAAGAGTTTACATTTAATGGTGAAGTAAGACAGGAAGATGCACTGTCAGCCATTCTGGTCAATCTATAGTAATCGAAAGCATAGTACGAAAATTGGAAAATAGATCAACGTTATCAATATTAAGAAATGGAAAATATTAGCCTATCCAGACAATATTGTTATTATAGCCAGATCAAAACAAAAAATGAGGGAGCCGGACAAATGGACGCGGCCGAAAGGACGCGACCGAAAGGACGCGAGCGTTAGGACGCGAGCGTTAGGACGCAGACCCAAAAGGACGCAGACCCAGAAGGACGCAGACCCGAAAGGACGCAGACCCGAAAGGACGCGGACCATAAGGCCGCAGACCAAAAAGGACCCAGACCCAAAAGGACGCGGGCCATAAGGACGCAGGCCCAAAAGGACGCGGCCAAATAAACGCAGGCCCAAAAAAAGCAATTTTATGAAATTAATAATAGAAATTATTTTTATATTTTATACCAGGTTATAAAAACGGTATTAGTTCTTTTATCAGATCCGTACTTGGGTGACGTCTCTTACTATTGGTCTGTTTATAGTCAGAACCGTATTCCTCGATTATTAGTGCTGTGTATAAATCTCACCATCTAGGGGAACGTAAGAAGGAAGTATTCTGATAGGATTAAAAATCATTCAAAACTTTACTTAATTCAATTTATAATTTATTAACATTAACTAAATAAATTATACAAAAATATTTTTACATTACGTAATTATGGGAAATTCCACGAAGATATTCAATCACACTGCGATTTTCATAATCCATGACAATACATTTGATGCGGTTGTCGGAATCAATATATTTTTTTTTCTTTCTTGGGGGTTCAGCACCTGCAGCTAGTTGTTCGAAAAATACGTCCCTACCCCGTAGAATTTGTTTTAAGGAATAAATGAGTTTCCATATTGTAGGACGATCCATCGACAGCTCACTTTGTAATCGTCTGTGAGCTGCTTCAGCGTGATTATTCGTTCTATCAGTATCTGTTAATACTCGTGTGTAAACAGACCACGTTTCAGGAGGAAAAATAAGACGATTTCTTCCATTACCTCTGCGATTGGGTCGTCCTAAATAAGAATCCTCAAACCATTGTAATAAAGGTTGTAATTCAAGAGGAATTTCAGTGGCTATTCGTGCATATAAAGCAAAATCGGCATCATTATTATAACGCCCCAGTAGCTGAAGATTGCCTAAATGCTTTCTCATATTTTTGACAAGGTGAAAAAAGCATCCTAAAATTTCACAAGCTGGAAATGCTTCTTGAAACGCATTGATTGCTGCCAACTCGTAATCACATGAAATTTTCCTAGGATTTAAATTTGGTTCAACTTCTTTGAGAAGTGCTATCATCCTCATATAAGTATTCGTTTGCTTATTTGGCAATAAAGCGAAAATTACGGGATGTACAGCGCCAAATTTTTTAGCCATTATCACATATATTTGATCAAACAGTTGTGGTGCTGTTGAAAACGTTCCATCGACGAACCAGTGTTCAGAATCACGTAGAATTTCATGAACATTTCTTTCTCGACCAAAAAGTAGAATTCTGTTAGTTTCTGGCCCGCTATCGGCTATCAAAAAGTTTTCTTCTATTCCATGTACCTGGAAAGTTTTATACATTTCCGGAATTACAAGATCTTCCAGCCTTGTTGGTGCAGGAGGCGCAGAATTAACTTCGTTTCTCTTTCTTCGAACGGTTTTTTTTAATGAACTTTCATTTGGTAAAGCACCTTGTGCTGCTTGTGACATTTCACTATTAAGGCATGAATTAATTATTTGTGCGGTTGACTCGACGGTAGTTGCGGCACGTTCCTTCATGTCATTCACTAAAACTTTGGCCTCAACTTTGGCCGCATCACTATCATGCGTGTGTTCATTTATTTGTTTTACTACTACATTATTTGTGGTATGTATTCTTACTTTGCAGCCGTAATTTTTTTGATCGCATCGCCAAAACTTTTTCAGTTTACATGCACTGAATCTGTCGAATGTAAAACTGCAACCTTCATGAACAAATTTTTCAATACCTTTTTGAGAAAACATTTTCGTTGTTTTCAAAATAAATACTTACTCTTAATAACAATAAAACAATAACAAAACAATAATATAAAACAATAATAAAATAAACTACAGGTTATTTGCTTACTCGGAAAGGTCGGAAAGGTGACTACCACTTGGCTACTTATATGTACATCTTGATTGAACTAGACTAGATAGGTTTTCATGATGCCACACTCTACACAAAGGGTATCAACATTAACATCATCAGTGTACCAACCTAAAGATATTATATATAACCAATCTCCATTCACCTCTCTACCTCTCTTACGCATTATTTAATTTTTAAATATTTATTATTATTACATTGTAACATAAAGCAAAATAATATAAAAAATTATTTTTTGCATTTTTTTGGGCCTGCGTCTATTTGGCCGCGTCCTTTTGGGTCTGCGTCCTTTTTGGTCTGCGGTCTTATGGCCCGCGTTCTTTCGGGTCTGCGTCCTTTCGGGTCTGCGTCCTTTCGGGTCTGCGTCCTTTTAGGTCTGCGTCCTTTTGGGTCTGCGTCCTAACGCTCGCGTTCTTTCGGTCGCGTCCTTTCGGCCGCGTCCTTTTGTCCTAGACCGTCAGAGTTGAGAGAAAAAGACTACAGGCTAGATAGAGAGATTTCTGCGCAAACAAGAGGTTACTGAAAAATAAGAGTATATTATAAGAATGAAAATCGGAATATACAAGACCTTTGTAAGAACAGTAGTCACTTATGATGCAGAAATACTGAATTTGACCAAAAGAAAAGAAGAAAAACATAATATTTGAACAAAAGATATTAAAAGCAATTACAGTTCTGAAGAAGATAAGAGAAAACAAGTACAGAATAAGAACAAATGCTGAACTAACCGAAATAATGAAAACCGAAGATATTGTGAAATGTATAAAAGCGCAGAGGATTAAAATCCCAATCTCACGTTCCCGTGGACCGATGGAATATCGTTAATATTGATGAATCAAGTCACTTTCCAAAGATCATTTCTTTTATCGATAACTCGATGGCAAGATTTGATGCTATTATTTTTCGATGAGTGGATTTATCTGGACAGTTGCTCATCAAGGTAGATAGATTTACAAGGTATGATACTGCGCATCTTTAAACGTCAAAATATTCAATATGGCGGACTGCTCATGACTGAAATAGACAGTATCGACATCTACCTTGAAGTTTATAAGTTACTTGGGCCAATCAAAGTATATAGATTAAAAGATATGATTATGTGCCATCTAGTCTATTAATCTAAAATCTTAATAATTCAATATGGCGGACTCTACGTGACTATGCGCAGTACAAGACTAGTTTTGGTTCATCATTTATTCTGGTCTGGTGCGAAGCACCAGGGCTGATGCCCAATATCTTCGCAGACTTGAAAAGTAAGGTTGCGGGCTTGCCCGCAACGTTACGTCGGATGATTTTTATTGAGGCGTACCTCTGAAAATTAGCGCAAAGCTAAGTCCTGGCTGTATTAACCTGTGGGACCTACAGCTTTACGTGGAATCCAAACCACGGAGTCGGATAAATTTTGTGGCCGGGTTGTGGATCGAACCTAGCCCGGCCAAACTAGAGTCCTCTCCTTAGCCCGTTCACCTAATTCACCTCCTCGGTTTTGGTTCATATATAGATCAGCATAGCATAGCATCACATTGTGAACAGAGTTTGTTTGGAGGCGAAGCCTCCATTACCTCTTTCAACATCTGAGTACATCGCGTGGATGGTTAGAGTATGAAATACTAGAGCGAGCATTGAGCCTTGTATCGTTTCAAAGTGGAGTGTTGACCCGCGCGAGGCGATAATCAACCTTTGATGAATGATTTACGAGTTAGACGGCCGAAGCAACAGTAACCCCAGAGAACGTAGCGTCGGGGAGCCCAAAAGGGTCCGTCGAAAGGAAAAAGGCGACGCAGTCGCAAAAAGAAGTGGGATTGTACGGTTGAATAAAGTTTTCTACCATACATGCCCGCAGCGTCTTAACTTAATAACTGATCTAGGTCGGTGCCGAAACATTGAATAAACGCCTCGGCTGTGACCCTATATATATAGATCATACCTTATAATCTATATACCTTGGTTGCCCATAACATAACTTGCGACATTATTAGGTGTCGCCCTCTACCGAACACAGTACTAAACATACGAATCGCTTCACTAATTTATCCCAATCTCACGTTTTCGTGGACCGATTTTAACCAAAATCTAATCAAATCTAAGTTTCAATATAAAAGTACTAAATATAAAATTTGGTTGAGAAATTCCTATTAGTTTGGGCGCTAGAAGGCACACAAAATTAAGTGACATACAGACACACACCCACACAGACAGCCACACAGACACACAGACATTTCTTGATGTTGGGTCTCTTTCAACTCGTTAGACTTCAAAGAATGTAAATCCGTAAAAATCTGAAAAAAAAAAAATTTTTTCGATTACATAACTTTCCCATTTGGTATGGTAAAGTAAAAATGAATAGAATTGATACCTGATTTATTATTATTATTGCTGCTGCATGAAGAGAAAGAAGCAGCTGAGCTTGTACTTTGCTATTAATTTCTATTAGAAAAATAGTTGTAAAACTTCTGGTTCGACGTGTCCAGAATCAGTGATAATTCACTTACCAATCGAGATTTTGGAATTTTTGTTACCGTTGGAATAGCTTAAGGAAGAAGAAAGGAGCGTTCGAACACAAATGTGTTGTGCTTTCAACAGCTACTACGATAGATAAGCACAGTTCTGGTGTTATTAGCAAAATATCATATTTACTAAAGCAAAAGTGGAGATCTCTTATAAAATTACCCAACGCAGAAAGCAAAAAAGTAGAAAACTGGAAGCTTTAACTTAGAGCTCTAACAAAAATGGAAAAAATTCTAAAAGCGCTATACAAGTGACCTCAAGTCTAACTATTAAAAAAAAGTAAAACGGTGCCATGATAAAGACATAATAGGCTTATTAAAGCTTCTCAGCAAAATTAGGAAAGCTGGGTTAGGAAATGTACGTGTTGAGACTGAACGCAGGTAAGAGAGCTCTCAACGGATTAAATACAGGTGAAGTGATGTCACCAAAAACTTACAATTAAAAGATATCCTCAAAAAGGACTTTTTGTCCCAAAAAGGACAAAAAGTACGAATCAAAAATATTGATCTACATATTGATCAATCAAACATCAAAGATATCATTTAAAGTGCAATTGAAGAAGAAAAAAGGTTATTTATCGGAACCATAGTGGTGACAGTCAATGTAGACCTGAGAAGAAAACCCAGAGGCTTACAATTGATTTAGCTATTGCTTTTAGAACAACTAAAATTGTCACGTGCAAATGTTGATGAGTTTTCTGGCCATGAGGCATTTGGAGTGTAATAGCCAGGATAACTTACTAAAATCCTGCAGATGTTGCAATGTGGGTCACCATACGAAGTCTTGAAATAAGCAGCCGGACAGCAAATTATATGGTTTAGAAGAACACAGGCTTAGAAGCTAGAGCTCTCCCGTTAAGCACATCAATTCTAAAAAATCTTCAACGCAGGTTATGTCTGTGGCAAGCAAAATTAAAGCAAAGTCTCATAAGAGCGACCGGTGTACCGTCAATTCGTCGCGGTCAATTCATCGCGCGACAATACGTCGCGAGCGATTCGTCGCCTAGGACAATTCGTAGCCTACGACAATTTATTGCCTAAAATAATTCGTCGCGCTCGACAATTTATCGCGTGCGACGATAAACCATTTTAAAATACATTTTTGAAATTTTTTAGTACCATAGACGAGTTTCACTGTTTTCTTTGCTAATTATTTGAAAGTAAATGTCAAACTGAGTCTTCAAAATTAAAAAGAAAAATTTTGAAAGACATTACCGGAGTCAACGGTAGCTGAAACCACACAAAAGAACCAATTCAAAATGCCATGTTGTTACATTGACTGGAATTGCCCACCAATTGACCAATTGGCAAAAGCGCCAAGCTATGCTCAATTATTATCATTGGTCAATCATGGCGCTTAGTTACACACATACAATACAAATTGTTTTTAAAAATCTAAGGCTGGCCTTTGAGGCTAACCAATTATACACATACTGTATAGCATTTTTATGAAAGTTTTATGTTCATATATCAAGCCTGTATGACATGATGCATAATTTTGCATCGTGTAACTTTTATGCAAAATTACATGCATCGTGTCATATCTAATAATTTTCAATTCCAAATATAAAATTAAAAAGTTGTTCTTGCGAGTTGTTCTTGTTTTTGTTTATCAGAAAATAAATAAATTTAATAAACTATATTGTACTTTTGCTATCGATTGTAGCGCGCGATTAATTACTTGAGGTTTCGAATTGTCGCGCGCATTTAATTGTGGTTTTTGAAAAAATTTCAAAAATGTATTTTAAAACGGTTTATCGTTGCACGCGATAAATTATCGAGCGCGACGAATTATTTTCGGCGACGAATTGTCGTAGGCGACGAATTGTCGTAGGCGACGAATTGGCTGCGACGAATTGACGTAGATTCAAAGCAAAGTGTAAAAATTCCAGCATTTTTAATTGAGCTTTCCTCCTTAAATTTTAAAGTATTACAAAATTTTGTGTAAAGGCACTATAAATATTTAGCAAGAAGAAAAACTTGAAGCAAGAGTAGATAGCTTAATACTAGACCAGAGCAATTCCTTCTGTTAATCCACTCCAAAACTTTGGTTTTAACGTTTACTGGATTTATTCTTGTTTTTACACGTTTCAGCCTTAGGGTATGAGACCCAACATCATACGTACGTATAAACAAACCAAACTGTGCAAAAGCTGCGTTTCATTCTACTTCTTAGCCAAGTGGTATCCAGGACCATTTTTGTACTGTTTTTGTTTAATCTCAGTGACGTCAAAAAAAAAACTATTTGTTTTTCCAGTCCAATCGTCTTCTTAATATGGTTCATTAAGTCTTCTTCAGCTGTTACTGTATCGATATGTCTAATTTGAATATTTATCGTTCTTGCTAGTGATATGATCTCTAAACCATTTATTGATCTTTTTAGTTGATCCGTAAGTAAATCATTGTTTTCATTTTTAGTCTCATTCTCATCAATGACATCTTATCTCTACTCATTCTTACTGACACCCTATCTGTTTTAAAGCCTCTATAAAAAAACATATTTTTTCTCTTACTTTTTTTTGTGAAATATCTGCTGTTTACATTTTTTTCTTCTTGTGAACCTTTCCTCTTGAATCGCCTTGTGTTGCATCTTCTTTTTAACTATAGTCTTAACCATGTTTTATATTTTTTAATGTTCAGAATTTTTTAGCTCGGCTTTCTTAGTGGGCAAACACGTTCTGTGGTGAAATCTTATATTTTGTTCCAATATCAGTTTCCAAAACAAATTAAACAGAAAAAAGGCGATTTATCGTCAACTCAGCCCTGGGTTTGCATGGCCTGTAGCGCTTGCTTTATAATATAAATAATAAACATTTATAGTGATATTGACGACCATTTGTCTCTATTTTTGCTGTATTTGATCATCTAGATTGAAAAAAAAAACTATTCATCCATTTAAAGTTTTTTCCTTTATCCATGCCATTACTTCCATTTTAACGATACTTTCTGTATATTCACGTTTTTCATCAGAAAATGTGAGCAAAAAATAAACAATAAATAAATCATCTGCGGCGCTTCTAGGTATACATTATTGCATCAATAACAAAAACTGTTTAATGTTGATATGCAAAGAGAAATATAAAACAACGTTACGATGGTGTAAAATGGATAAAATTTGTTAAAGTGGAGGTCCCTTCTTAGATTCCCAAATATTAAAATAAAAATAAAATAATGTTTTAGATTTCAGAATTTAATTATTTATAAAGCCTATTCTAAATGTTGTTTGTATTCCTTGATATTTTAACATCCCATGATTGAAAATTTTTACTAAAACATCAGCAACGATAAAAGTATACCTTAACTTATTGACAAAAACCCGTTGTGCTAAAAGCTTCAAACAATGAATTTGTTATTTCTGGATTTGTTTTGAAAATTGTATGTAGGTACATTGATGAATTATTTGGAAGCATTTACAGCAATCGTATCAGCACTTTTTGTGCTTTTTCACCTTTTTATCTTGATATGGTTCGTTTAACGTTATTTTTCTTTGCCATTTAATGTTGGATGAGGATTTTAAAAAATCGTATAATTTTATTTATTTAATTTGGATGTAACCCAAGCGTTCATTTAAAATTATTAAGTGAGCTAATTCCGGTGAAATGCAAAATGCAATTTTACTAGCTTATAATTAAGTTTTGTTACCTTCCTTCAGAAATTTTCTATTTACTTTATAATTTTTAAATTTTAATTATTATTATTTATTTCACGAGTTGAAACATATCTTTAAATATTATTACCATGTTATCCGCATAAAAGCAACATGTACTTCACACTAACCATTTTCTAAACATAACAAGAAAAGCATCGAACTGAAAAGTTCACATAGAGAAAAGCACAATTAATAAATGATCCAAAAAATCCGTTCTTTGTAAACAAAGCTGTAGGATGTAGATTTGTAGAGAATTTCATTGTTTGTTTCCGTGAGCTTACGTGATTCACCAAAAATTCTTTATTTCGTCCCTTTTCACATAAAAAGCTTTCTTGTAAGACATATATTTGAAATATAGTTTGAACGTATTCTTTACCCTAATCCTTAAACTCCAGACGTTTTGATTACTGAAATTCATATTACCACATTAATTATTTGAAAATGAGTAAATACAAAATTATCTCTCACATTTTCTACAAAATTCTGCATAATAAGCAAAGCATGACAAGTTAAAGTTCAGCCAACAGGAAAGAAAATTTTAGACAAAAACAAAATTGCTTTTATCGCACGTAGTCTGAAAATTTCCTATTCCCACTGAAAGGTTGGCGTTAAAAATAAGTTTCCACCTCGCGATAGTTTTGTAAAGTAGTATAGTTTTTCCGTAATTGTGCTATTTTCCGTAAATCTATTGAAGTTGATTACATCTTGTTATTTTACAGAGTAGAGTTTCATGTATGCTGTCATTTTAATAATGAAAACAGATACGAGCTTAAAGTACCCTCGAGTCTCGGAAATGAGGTGCGCGACATTTCGTAACTATTTATGAATGTGTTCAAGATTCTTTTTAAGTTCGTATGAATAACTTTTACACTTGAAGAATTTAGTTGAGAGTTATTTATAGATACACACTATAAGTAGTAATACACAGAAGAAAACTTTTTTAGCTTTGTTGAAACTTTTCATTTAGATCATTTTAATTTAACTGGTAATCCTTTCAGAGATTTACTACCGTGAATGTATACTTAGTAAAAGAAATTACTTCTATACACGATGAAAGTAAATCATGTGTTAATAGGTTAACACACATTCTAAGCATCGGCTGTTTAAGTGTTTTATTAGAAACTCTGGCGCCCAGATTCTTTTTCTTTGCTAATTGTTTGATTTTCCAATCGAACAATATTTAAAACCACTGCCGTAAGGGAAATGTGTTTTATACATAAAATAAATATGATATCAAAATTATATTAATTTTAGATTAAAAAATAATATCAGAGATATTTTATACTGAAATACTCTTTTTTTCATAAACCTTTAATTATTATAAAAAATATAATATCTAATATCAAAAGAATTAATTCGTTTTCAATATAAAACATGAAATTACTTTATAGCTTATTTCAAGCACAAAATATATTCCATTAACCGAAAAAAAAATCTATTTACATCGTAAATAGATTCTAACATGTTGTAAAAGAAGGTAAAATCTCATTTATTCGTTACAATGCATGCACAAAATATACTAATGCTTACATAAAAGCTGGCTATTGCAGATAGATCAAAATTTATCTCCCTTTTTAAATAACGGTTTATTTTGTTTTTAGTGAAAGAAAAATTCGATTAGAGTATTCATTAAAATTTTATGGTAGGTATACTCGTAATCATGTAAATCAGCTAAATTTAAATACTAAAACAGTTTTTTGTAATTCCAGACTTTTAAATGATGAGTACAATTTTCTGGCTAAAAGGACTCGCACGTTTCAACCAGCGAAATGAAATTTTTCCGAAAAGGCAGAATACGCTAGATTGAACAGAATAAGAAATACGGACATAAAGGACGGCCTAGAGGTGACACTTTTGTTGATTTGATTGAAGTCAATCGAAATAACTAAAGAGGAAAGAGACACCAGCAAAAACTTAAAAAACGATGAAAATAAGAAGTTTCTGAAGCGAAGAAGAAGAAATGAACTAAAAGTTCTCGACCCTTGTTTTTGCGTAGATACTTAAATCAGACTGTGGCTTTGAAAACTTAATGAATTTCTACTCTTGACCTTTACTGTGGGTACAAATGACCTTACAATACTAATCCTATAAATGATCAATTTTTTAAAAATAGTGAAATAGTGACACCGAAAAAGCAAAATGGTTTAACTTTCAGGCCTCACGTTGGGCACACAAATTTGTGACGTTAATCAAAGATTTCAAAAGTTTAATTAAAAACCTACGACCTTACCTGTACTCCTGAGACTCTCAAGCAGCACTGCACAGCTCAGCTCAGCGCCGAACACTTTTAAGGAGAGGTTTTCAAGCCGAGAAGATCCTCGACCCTATCAAAACTACATGGAGAAATAATAATACTCGCCAATTGCTTATCACCGCTTGGCACATATTGGTGATGCCTGAAAGCATGAAAGTAGTAAAAGTTGTGAAAAACTGAAACAACTAAAAGTGGTCAAAGCAATCAATGAAAGTATACACCATAGTAACTAGGTCAGACGTAGCTGTAGTTCGCAAACATATGGATGATATTGACCTCCTTTTTTTCTCGCGAAATGATCATCTGCAACTACGTTGTACCAAAACTCTCACCTTTGTTGATGGCAAGAAAAACCAGTAAAAATACAGAACGTTTATCAGATCCAATGATCGCTACTTAAATGATTGAAGGTGACAGAATCACCTGCTGGAGTTCAGCTGACAATTATAAGACCTTGCCAAAGTACGGCAATTTGGCTGTGTAACGTTGTTGGGCGGTAGAAATGTTGAATCTAAAAATAAAAAAAACTCAGAATCGCACTCTACCAAAGCAGAAATGTTTGTGATAGTAAGTCAAAATTTGTTTTTGATAAAACCATTGCTGCAGGCTTAAATCAAAATAAGAGCATAAAATTTATTGGATTGTAATCCACACCAGCAAGCTCGGACTAATAATTAATCAGGGGAAGACAAAGTATAAAAGACTAGAGAACAACACAGAGGGGCAGGAGGAAGAAGACTATCTAGAGATAATAACTGAAAAAGAAGAAAATTTTAATTTCGAGAAGGTGTTGACCATAACATAATATCTCGGTGTACAATTGGCAGACAAATGCGAAGAAATTACAGAGATAAAGGCAAGAATAACTAAAGCATCGAAAAGTACAACGGCGATGAGACATGTCTTTTCATCGAGGAATCTTTTCAGAAAGGCCAAACTGCGCATATACAAAACAATCATCAGACCAACAATTCTATATGGCTCCGAGATATGGACACTCAGCATCACTGATCAGAAGAGAATAGAAGCGTGGGAGCGAAAGGTCTTAAGAAGATATTTGGAGGAGTAAACACTGGTGAGAGGTGGAAAAGAGGAAAGAATG
Source organism: Rhagonycha fulva (assembly GCA_905340355.1). Lineage (NCBI taxonomy): Eukaryota > Metazoa > Arthropoda > Insecta > Coleoptera > Cantharidae > Rhagonycha > Rhagonycha fulva. The sequence goes on along the minus strand of HG996559.1, from coordinate 27,232,753 downwards.
AGGAACTGAGAGAACGATTGAGATGGATAGAACATATCGCGAAAATGGAAAAGGACAGAATGTCAAAAATGATCCTTAAAAGGCAACCGATAGGTACAAGAAAAGTCGGAATGTCGAAGGCTAGATAGAAAGCGGCAGTGGAAAACGATCTAAAAAAGTTGAGAGTGAGAGAGTGGGAAAAGAAGGTAAAAGAAGAAAGAGGAATGGAAAAAGATCGTCAATTCAGCTTTAGGTCTTCAAAGTCGTTTGTTAATATAAAGCGTTTGTTAATATATATTGACATAAAATAATCTAGTCCTCGATTTTTGTATAATAATTTTCAAATTCAAATCAAAAACTGGAAAACGGATTATTTGCTATCATAGCTCAGCTTAGCTCAATAATTTGCAGTACGCGACCTTGCCAATAAAAAATTTTGCTTTTTAAAATTTAAATTCTTCTTTTCTAAAAGAAATAAAAGCACATAAAACTTTTTGCTTTACTCAAATTTTATTAGTCATGCAAAAATTTACATCAAATCTCACAACGCAGAAAACCGCGACCTACAGCACCGTGGGTCGCTCGCAAGTCTCTATCAAAAAATTAAAAATTTCTCCACTTTGACAATCACACAAGGACGTCACAAATTTAAATTTTTAAAAATTAGGGGATTATTTTAAATTACAATTAGAGGAAGAGCAGAATATTGTTAAAATAATATAAGAAACGTAGACATTTAAATGCAAATTTTACGATTGAAACCTCGATGAATTCTGCAAGAGCATATTTTAAATAAGAGGATTAGGTGAGGAAAATGGCCTTAAAACCACCAGTTTTTTCAAAAATCGATTTTAAAAAAGCACTATTTTCATAGCAAATTTCAAGTAAAGTCTCTCGGGATTAGTAAATTCAGGCATTCTGTTGTCGGTACGTGTGCAATAAACTAGTCTTAGCTTTGCGCAGAGCGGCGATAACCGGAGCGACACTTGCATTGGGATGCTTCAACAGTGCATTTCTAGCGAAAATCATGGTTTTCAACAGTAAATGTGCAGGAAAAATGGCTTAAAGCGCTCGAGCGCAGCGAGAAGTGCTTTAAGTCAATTTTTCCTTGTACAACCACTGCTTTTAGAATCCACGCTAACGAGTTTCACCCCTCAAAGATCCATCTTTTTTCTTAACCCACGGGCCTAGGGGTATTTTTATAATGAGTGTAGTCAGCACCCTTCGGGCGCTTCGGGCCATTTTGATGAAAACCACCATGGTACAAGGAGGATTCAAGCGAAAAACTAATAATCGTTCGTTAAATTTAAGCATCCCTTTCCTGAAGTAATTTTGGTTTTAAAAAGCAGAAAGGATTTGCAGCAATGCGTGCGAGTTACTGAGGAAATTGTCATCAGCGGGGCTCTTACGCATTACAGTGCACGAACGGAGCACAGAATGCATTGATCCACCATTGATCCAATTTCATGCTATGAAAATCGAGCTTTTTTAAAATCAATTTTTGAAAAAACTAGTGGTTTTAAGGCATTTTTCCTCACTTAATTTTCTTATTTAAAATGTGCTCTTTCAGAATAAATCGAGGTTTCAATCGTAAAATTTTTATTTTGATGTCTACGTTTCTTACCTTTCCCCGCTAAAGGTTTCATTGCAAAAGTGTCACTCTTTCAAATGAATTTTCTGGATTTTTGTTTATCTTCATAGAAACTGCAGTTACTGTTGACTCTAAATTAATAGCAAAACTTTCTTCAAATTTCTGTATTTTAGAAGGAGGAACGTAAACTTGTAATTTAGCTTATCATATCTCTCTGTGATAGTAACATTTTCTTCTTTTCTAACATCAAAAACAAGAAGTTTTTTTGTCAGCTTGTCCTTACCGGGCTCTGCTTCCTGGGGAACAAGAGGATCGCTTTATTTATTCTTGACAAATTTCACCTGTACCATATTCAAATTAGCTCTTTCCCACATTTCTGCAGAGTTTACTGTGGAAAATCGCAACCTCTAATAAAAAATTTTAATCACTGCAGATAATTCAAAGGATCTCAGTAACTGAACCAATTACAAGTGGATACTTATAAGCAAGCGCTAACAGGCCATGCAGGCCCAGGGCTGATGACGATAAATCGCCATTTTCCTGCTTAATTTCTCTCGTAAATTTTTGCGTGTGTGACGCAGCCGTATTTACGATAATGACGTTGACACAAATATCAGGATTTACCACAGAGTGTAGATGTCCACCGGAAGGCCGAGCCAAGAAATTTTGTGCAATCCTCGATTTGAACCCAGAATTTCCGCTCTATACTCAACCAGCGATCACATCACTCCACTGCTGTGGCTTATACACAAGTGGATACTTATAAGCATTAATTTATTTGATAACTTCAAATGAGAGGATTGTTCAAGTAAAGAATTAATGGAATGTTATAATCCGGGTGGAGTAAATCTCTAGTTTTTTTGCCACAATTATCTTATAAACCAACCCCTAAAGATATATTTTGAAGAAGCCGGATGGTGAGCCCTGAAATATACCTTTGTCTGGTGACAGTTTCTTAAATTAAACTCTGGATAAGTAACAATTTAATTTAGTTAATTTTAATATTATAATCTGCCGTACAAATTATTCACATGAAGATGAAGCATGAGTCAACAAAAATATTTCCAAATGAAAACTGTGCTTTTTTCCTCCTTAAAGCTGTTATTGTTTTTTTTTGAACCCTAATGAACCGACTGGCGACTGACTAAGCCTGGTCTGCTAATCAGCAGTACTAAACACTTTAAATCTTTGTTTAACAGGGTTCTAATTTCATCTTTGACTTCTGCTCTTAGATTATCGAGTCGGAAGCATTTCACATTACATACAATACATCAAAATATTAGCATTTTAAGATGTAGTAGAGGTCAAAAGCGTTATTTATCAAATTACCAACAAATCGATAGATACCTAAACCTAATGTTATTTACTACACAACAGTAAAAATTAAAATCAGTCTGATAATAATTTATTATCAAACTTTAACAAAGTTTTTTTTATATTGGAAATGGTTTTACTTTAATTATGTAATAAAATTGTAGTTAGAAGTGTAATTAAATTCAAAATTGAATTTTAGTATGGTCCTTTACAGGACCGAGTTATAAACTGCTTGTTTTAATGTCATTTAGTTTAGATAGTACACGACCTAAATAAACAATAAACTTAATAATTTTATTTGTTTAACCGTAACTTTTAACATGCTTTTAGCAATTGTTTTAAAGTTATTTATTAAATGTCCAAAGGTTGTGTACTATAGTAACAACATAAATAGTTAAATAAGAGTACACAATAATTGAAATTGATATAACTATACATACGTTGCATCGACATGTACAGAGATATTGATGAAACTAACCAAAACGTTAAAACAAGGTACAAAAAAAAGTAAAAGTAAAAATAGGAAGGAAAACACGAAGAACAAAAAATTGCAACATGTTTCAAAAATAAAACTAAAAGTAATAACAGTATTTTCAAATAAAGGGCTGTCAAGTGTTACTGACAATGCCCCTCCAGTATTATAAAAAATATAAAACTGAAATGAAAACTGCAATTTATGGTTCAACTACTCTGACAAGCACTGTTATTACAAATTGACCATTACTTCTTATTTTTATTTCTGAGGGAGGAAAACCGCATTAAAACATTAAAAATATTTCTTGACAGAAACAAACTTTAGACACAAAACTTACAGATATTTCTTAGCACTGAAACAATAGTGCCATATTCACGTGCGTAAGGATGATGCTACCTCCTAAAAACTTCAAACACTTCCTCTGCATAAGATACCCCAAGGAATGAATAATTTTATTACCTCTTTATATTCTTACTAAAGCGTTGATGTCATATCTGTGGTGTATAATTCAGTACTTTACAAAATAATCTAGCTTGGTTTATTTAAATAAGTGAAATAATATTAGCACAACTTTGCACTTCATTGTTTAATGACAATTAAATGTGGAAATTATTATAATTGATTAATAATTTGTTTTAACTTTCAGCATATTCTGTGTTTAACTAGAACTTTTCCGTCAGGAAAATGTGCGCTTGAATTTTTTCGGCGCATTAAAAGTGTTATATTAAATAAGAATAAAACATATGTCATAGTTTGATTAATGATTAATAATAGTAAAATCGCCAAAAGATCAAAAATACTATACACAATGAAACGGTCAGGCGTAGCTCGAAAAGTAGTAGCCGCTCGTTACTAATTCTTAAAATGCAATTTACAAAAAATTATTATTTTTCTTGAAAAATATCACTATATCATAGATTTATAAGAAAGTTATATAAGCATTAACAAAAAAGTTAATAGAATCAGTACAGCAGTGGATAGAGAGGTAATAAGTAAGTGTAAGTTGGGTTGCGTTTTCTAATATTTAAACTAGACAACATAGAATTAAGCAATGACTCAAGAAATGGAATGATTGGAAACTGGATATTTTGATCAACAAAATTGCAATGACGCACCTTTGAAATGTATTCTAAAAATTCTCCAGATTTTATTCATTCAACCTTTTGTAAAGGTATATGAGCACAAGTAGGGAAATGACGTCGCATGCTGAAGGTTTAACCTGTCAGGCTTTTACCCTTTCATGTAAAAGAGATCTAGGTCCTGGTCCACGTACTTTTTTTTTTATAAACGTATTGTTTGCTTACACTATGATAATACGAGTAGCATTGTATGTTATTTATTTATTCTCAAAAGGTTTTTTTGATCAAAGTTTCTGGTAGTAACTGTTGCTTTATCTACAATAAAATTTAAAAAAAATTAATTAAATAATGTACGTAACTGTTTTACATCCATGCAGTTGTTGCTTTATCTAATTTAGACAAAGCATTTGCAAGGTGGAAAATGTTATGCTTTATTAAATAACTATGATACCTCGACATTTTCTTTGTGTTCATAGTTTCCTCGCACGGTTTTTTCTTGCACTAGTAGTCTAGTGTAACTAAAATTTATTATTCTCTTTCAGTAAAGCGTTTTCTCTCATAATTATGTTTAAATTGTTACAAACTTAATTTTACACTTTGAGACTTTGAAGTAAATTACAACTGTAACTGTAAAACAACAAAATTTGTAAAATTAGCTTTAAAGTTTTTGTTAACCATGTGTTGGTTACCACACCTAGCAAGAAGATACTAAAGGAACATCCACAAGAATAGTTTAAGTAAATATTTATAAAAAATGTGTTACTTTTATTGTAAAGATATTTAAAAAGCATAGTAAATATAAATATTAATAATATGATTAATACTGAAAACTTTAGGTATTGGAATTTCTTAGTAGTATTTAGAAGAGTTAATATAGTTAAGTATTGTTACTGAATTAAATTTTATTTAGAAAACTTTATATCTCCATTAGAACTTTCTTCAATTGCTTTTTTAACAATCTTAGCAGAGCTGTTAAACTTAATAATGGTCTGTCTAGCTTTTACTAAACTAAATATAACAAAAGAACTTCTTCAGCACAATATAATATAAAGAATCCATTGACACTGAAAAGCTCGAAGCTTTTTAATTAACAGTCTTACAAAAAAACAAAGGTTTCCTAATAAACAAAATAAATTAAAATATCTACAAATAAAAGAAATTCCAAAATATAAAAAAATACGAGCAAAATATTTCGGAAAGCAATAAAATTGTATTGCATATGTTGAACAAATTTGCTGTTCTTTTGTTATTCAAATTTATCTGACACCGTGTTTCGACGTTTTTCATACAGAAATGTTAAAGTTAAATTTAATATTTCCTTTTTGGTCGTTAATGTACTATAAATTAATATTAAATAATAAATCTGCATCGCATTATATTAAAATTTACAACGTTAACAGAAAACCCTTAATATTTTAGAATTTATTGTTATCTCATTTAAATAGCATGACAAGCAATACAATGAAAAGTTTGACATTACAATTTTCATTAATTGCATAACCAAATAGATTTATTTCAACGACTGATAAATGCGATGGCCTCCGCTAAATTGCGCTCCAATGTTGTTCGATATTAGGTATTCCGATTAAATACTTTACGAGCATCGATTTATTGCAGTGGTAATAATAAACTATTAGCAAAGTTATGCACTTTTAATGTTTGATTTGACTTTTAGTTGAAATCTTTTAAAAATTCTTCTACAGCTTGCTTGAAGTATTAGGGGTTGAATATTTATTTAATCATTCAGATTTGATTGGGCTCCTTTTTAAGAACTCGTGTATGTAACCTAAAAAATGTATCTTTTTGAATTTTAAGCCGTTTTCGAGATAATCCCAAGTTTATGTTTTAAAAAAAAGTCGAAAGTTTTAACAAGAATAACAGTATTAGATATGACAAACTGGGAGAGAGGCTAAAGTGCGAGAAATGAAATAATGAATAAATTAAGAACGCAAAACGTCCAATTTGTAATTGAACTGATAAGACATTCTTGGTTGAGACCAGGAACAAGCAGGACGATTAAAATTTTTCAGTCCATAGAGTCCAATTTTTTAATGAAATCGGCCTATTTTTAATTAGTAAAAAATTGAGCTAGAACGACGATAGCATATCTACTATTTTGAATATAATAAACTTAATTATTTATTCTCAATAATTTACAATTCAATTAAGCAAACCGTACGTTTTATGTGTAAGAAATAGGTAAATACCAGAACTTAATCAAAGCTGACACCCATACAAAAATTATTTTCTTTGGAAAAATTTTTCTATGCAAAAAATAAACGAAGGTGTTACAGAAAAGTTAAGTTCACTTTAATGTTCTTTCAAAATGAAGTTTTCTGAAAGCATTGTATTGATATAGTAAATCTACTGCACAACATGACCTGCACGTTCACTCGATTTAACCCTTTTAAGGTTTTATTTTAAGAGTTTTCTAAAAACAAAAGTCTTATAAAACGAAGAATGCATACACAATAATTATATTGAAAAATTACTGTAACTCGTGAAATAAATAATAATATAAAATTGTTTGAGTTAATTTAACACAATGAAAATCAATTAAATTTTATAGCTAGTATTTGATCATTTTATTTAAGTTTATTGTGTTCGATTAACTTATAAACATTTTAAAACTTTATGTTAAATTACTTTGTGCTTAAAATAATATATTTCAATTACCTAAACGTAAAAGTAATGTAAAAATAGTTGAAACGGTCGTAAACACGTACTGCTAATTAAATTCGTAAGCTCTTTATTATAGGTGCACGTTAGGTAGAAAAGTAAATGTAATTTGGAAAATGGAATAATTTTCAGCATGGGTGCAGTAGATAACTAATAAATGCTCAATTTTTCATTACCCATTAACACCTTATCATCTCAACCACGATATCTAACATCGGTATTAATTTTTCATCACATGGAAATATTTCATGAGCTTTTACTTTCGCTTGTATTAAATATATAAATTTTGAAATAATCATAGATAATTTACTTTAATGAACGAGCCTTCGACGAATTACTTAAAATTGTTGTCCATAATTAAAACCCTCACAATTTCTAAATCAATTTTCTTTAAAGAAAATTGAATTTACAAGGCGAATCGTCTGTTATTTGTCTAAAAATTAATTTTTGATGTTTAATGGCACATGATAAAAGCTAAAATAACAAACAAAATTACAAAATGAGAAAATAAAACTGAATATGTCGACATTATAAAGCAACTCTTCCCGGTTTTTTCTTTGTTAATGTCAACACTTAGGAGTTGAAAGAAAAACTAGACTTTTTATTTACGAAACAGAATTTTTGTAAATAATACATTTAGAACGAGTTTTTTTTTTATTATGTAAAATGGGAAATGTTTATGGAATGGTATAAATTTGACCACTCATTAGCAATCGTTGATTAATTGAAAAATTATTGTCACGCACTTTAAATTTGAATTTTGTGCCATAATTACGACTTATAATATGAAAATGTAGATGGCGACTCAACATGAATTTTTTCCATGTTTCGTTATGAGGTGGCAATTTTTGTTTAAGGTAAATTTTATTTTAAAATTCTTACTTTTCAATGTGTTCGATTTTATATAATTATAGTTTGTTTATATTATTAGTTATACTCCTATTTATTTAATTAAATTTTATCTGTATTGCAACGTGGCATACATCATAATCTAATTTCTATGTCAACGTTACTAAATTCCTGCTTTGAGTTTGCTTGAGGAATATGTATTTCTCAAATTAGGTACAGTTCCATATCCAAGTATTATACCAGTAGAAATTCAATAGGACAAACTTGGGACATAAAATTGTATGGTATTTCTAAAATGTATGAGTACATTATTTTTCAGCACATCGTTTCACCTCTTTTCAATGGCATTCCCAGTTGATAAAATTTAAAATATTTGATAGTTTATGCAAAATTTTACACATCTGCTCAAATAAAGCGCTTTAAATTATCAATTACCAGTCAACATTTTATTTGTTTACTTTGAAGGGAAAAAATTTGAATGTTTTTTGTAAATCAAATTTAACAAAAGCTATCAAACAAATTAATAGCGGCTGCTATTATTTGAAATCATTCTAATTTGAATTAATTAATAAAATTTCAATATTTATTTCCTACGGTTAAATGCATTAGCTCTACTTGTTCATGTCGTATTTCGTGGTTTGAAAATTCGATAAACAATACCTACAAAAAACGTTCTAACTTCTAATTAAGTGTTAAAACAAAAAGTGGTATTGATTGTTATGTTGAAAACTACAACCAATTTATTTAATAAAGCCAAAAATAAATAAAATTTTAGATTGTCATTCAGTAATGAAGAAAGTCAAAGGACCCTTCAAAATAAGTACAATTGCATTAACTGCATCACAATTTGGAAACAAAATTTAGATAGGTATAAATAGAACACAGAAGTAGATAAGAAAGAGCTAAAATTTTTTCTACTTGGTTATGCGCGAAAAGTTTAGGAAAGTCTGAGGTTAGAATTGCAAACAAAAAAATCTTAAAAGTTTAAGTACTGCAAAACTAAACCACATAGCTACAGAGCTACAGATTATTATTACAATAAACAAATTTGTTTAGGGATCTACTTGAATTTTATTTGAAAATCAAAATCTCTGCGTTACGGAGAATTGCAAATTGAACTTTTCTAAAGCGGCCATGGTTATCTAGATGTATCGTTAACTTTAGGTTTTTTTTTATAAAGTTTTAAACGATAACCCTCAATTTATGTTATAATAATAAATAATATAACAATGAGATAAAATTTATTTGCTCATTAATTACCTGTTTTATCGTAAACTAATGTGAACTTTAAATGAATGTACACATAAGTAAATTTTAATCTAATTTACGCATTATTTAGATTAATTGCAATATGATAAGTATTATTATTAATGTATGATTTTAATGAAATTGATTGATAATTATTGTATTACCTTTTTTATTTTTTATTACGCCTTAATATGCATGCAACCCCAATAGAATACTTTTTATTTAATTTAGATGCATTGATTACTTCAATGCTTGAATTACTTTTTTGATTACAAAATGAGTGGAAAACTTTGTTATGGTACACCATGTGTCCCCTTATGGACACAACCACGCTCAGATTTTATGTTTAAAATAGATGACAAGACAGCACAGTCCTGGAGTGCATCTTGCAAAGTCAGTTACAGTTAACCTACTTCTGTAATTTGTTGTGTTTTCCTTAGAACTCTATGAACACAGTCTAATTTCAAAATGTCTAGCATCACATAGTAAGAATAATTATTTTTCAATCTATATTTTGGCAAAATGTTGCAAAAATTGTAAATGTGGTAATGTTTTTAATTTTTAATAGAGTTTAAAACGCAAAAGAAAAAGAAGTGCTGCTTTTATAAAACTTTTGTAAAACTGGATTTTATAACCACCGAAAACAAAGGTAATTCAAACCGTCACCCGCCCATGCATACCAAACAGCTTATTTAAGCACTTACCAAATACGCTTCACGTATCCTTCCACTTCACTTCCAAATTCATAATTCATATCTCAAAACAATTTATGAGCTAACGACGCTATCCAAATATATTTTTATATTATACAGAAAATTATCACTTTACAGATTTTTGCTTGTTATTTGAAAATATTTCATTATAATAGAGCAGGCTTCAAATTTATTTTCGTAATTTCCTGAAATAATGTTGGGTTTTTCTAATTGTTAAATTTTTATTCTTACAATTTATTTACATTATCAAATTTAACTTCAATTCATGTATTCTTAATTTTTTATGAAAAATATGACTGCATTACAGCCGCAGTTGTTTTGTCAATGACTTCCACTTAGGGGAATTGTAACAAATAATCAGATTCGTGCGTTTATTTCAAAAACTCTTTTTAGGTTTGTGAATTCTTTTTATATTTAAATTTTACTTCGGATTAGCAATCTTTACGCTCAAACTTTATCTGTATTTGGAGGGTATTCTATACCCCCCAAACCCCCCGGTCGCAAACATCAACAGATTGTATTTAATTTAAGCCATATTTATTGTAATAAATAGCAAACGTTTCTAACAAAAATACGAATATGTAGATGGTACTTAGACCGGAGGAAAAAAATTTTTCCTTATAAAGTAAAAACAACACTGTAGTATTTTTCAGTGTTTTAATAATAATACTGAGGGTATTCACACCCTTGTGTATATGTCGATGATTTTTTACTCCGTTGTAATTATTTTAGTAACGCCTAATAAAGTTATGTATTACTAGACGTTGCTAAGAGAAATACACGAGAGTGTGAATATCTTTTATGTAAATTGGAAATGCAACTTTTACAAGCACGGATTCAGATGTTAGTCGTAAAGTTAAATTTACTTACCAAAATAAAACTATTTCATTGTTTCGGTATTCAAGTTAAGAAAGTTAGGAGCAATTAATTGAAAAAGATAAAACTTTGAATGTCTGTAACAACAAAGATTTTGAATGGATTTCATTTATATTTGCTGTAAAACAATTAAACGTTTGTTTGTTAGTTGTAAATTGTTTATATTCTTAGTTATTTTGTTGTTATTTTTAAGAAATACTTTTATAATTAAGTTGGTTTTCTGCATTAAAAGAGTAATTATTATAAATGTCTATTTCTACTGTATTTTAAAATGATTTATTATTCATTTAATTGTATTTTTTAAATCTTTCATGTACGCAGATCATCAAATCTTGAAATAAATTCTGGCAAATATACACCGTAACCAATCGATCAACAAACAAAAAATTATGAGAATTAGTCCACTTCGGTTTTAGTAAACAAAAATTTTTCCCAAAACTGAACTCAAACCGAGATATCCATAAAAATGTGCTTGATTTTTTTAATATAGTCAACCAAATCCTGTCTTTTAGAGGTTTCTTTGTTTCTACATTTAATTATTTATTTATACTTTTAAAGCGATTTATTCAGATGGCATTTAATAAATAAATTGGCGCCCAACTCGGGGGGCTTATACTATAATCAGCCAATTCATAATTCAACTATTTCATGGAGTTCTCTAATAAATTGAATAAAAATGATTGGATAACATTACAAATCCCATATTAAGTTAAAAATAAAGTTTTAATACCTTACATATACAAGGTGGCCCACCTTAAACCACAAAAAATAAAATGGTAAAATAAGCTTAAGTGTTATTACATTTTTATACTTTTTCAACGATCTACACCCCTTGACTCACCACATCAAGTCAGCTAGGTTGGAACGTTAAATTCAAATGATGGAAGAACAACTCTTCTCGATTTGACTGAATTATTTATTTTACGTTAGAGAATTTGTTTTTAACCATAAGTTTATGTTTTTCAACAATCATTTAATACGATATTTTAACTATGTAGAAAACTTTGTGAAAATTTTTAAAATGTGTCCATATGTTACAAAAAACTTTACTACTATATCGAATAAATCGGGTATTTGGGTAGCGGTCGTAGGTTTTTCAGAGCTTTCTGATTTCTAACTAGGTTATAAAATGCATAATTTCAAACAGATACACTCGTAAGTTAACACTTTTTATATTTTTTTCTGAAAATAACTTTATTGATCTACTTGGAACGTCAGTAAAAATTAACTGACGTGTAAAACAATTTAATATAAAATAAAATAAAATTCGCATTATAAGTAATGCGAGAGATGGGAATTGGGGCTGAAAGCTCCAAGTGTTAGATTAAAATAAAATGAAAAATAAATACAATTTTTGGCATACACCTATTGTGAATAAAGCCAGTCGGTGGAATTTAGATTACGCTACCGAAGTATTCAATCAGTTCCAGTGAAATCAACTACTACAACAAAATTGAAAGCGAGGTTTGTTTGAAACAAGTCGTGATTAATGCTCATTTCATCATATCCTATCGGTATATAGTTTAAAATTTACTTACTGTTCAAATGTTACAGTATTAATCAACTTTTGATGCTTAATTCTCTTTTTGGACTGTTTTGTGGTTTAATGCAATCGTCGATCGGTTCTAATCAATACCAATATCACAAATTAATAGCTCCGATGCACAGGACAATCATTGTAAATTAAATTACCAATTTGATTAAAAATTCTATTTAACTTTTTTCTTTTTCATCTACAGCGAGAAAATTAATTTGTAAATAATTAATGTTCTCACCTATAAACACATAAAATTTCAATTTTACCTTTTAGCTGATTCAAAATTATTCGTTGGCACTCATATTTTTTACATTTTTATGGATAATCGATCATATAATTTTTGTGATAAAGAATTGTTTTTTTGATGTTTTTTGCTGAAAAGTTGTAATTCTCGATCTAATAAATTTTATTTGCGAGCTTTTTACTGTAAATGCATGCATGTATTTTTTATTACACAAATCTGCTATTATTGTAATGGTATGTACATTGCATTTTATTAGAACACGTTTTATGTTTTTATGAGATTAAATTAAGGCCAAGATGTACTTCAGTAAGTACAACTGCATTGCAATTCACATTTAATTTTAGAGACTTCTCGAAAAACGTTTGCATTAGATGCATTTCTAGGCTATCATTCTCCTAATTCCTATACTTTGAAAAGCCTCAATTTGGGTACCCAAATTATTTACTAGTTTACTAAAAGTATCATTTTTGCCACGTCACTGATAAACCTTTTTTACCTTTATGGTCCGGCTATGCTCATATATAAAATTTTTAATATTTTTGCAATAACTTAAATTTAAATTCAAAATATACCACCAAATTTATTTGCAGTCGTTTATCTGTCAGAATAACTGTTATTTTAATTTTTGTACTTGTATCAAACGGATTAAGAAACTTTCAAGACTAACTTCATTAGCAAAATACTCAATTAATTAGCTACCATTGTTAATCATAATTGCTTGCACTACAAAATGATATTAGGTTGTTAAAACTAATATAATTCAGCAAAGTGGGACATGGAGTGAAACGTAAACTTCTACAAATTAGTAACTATAGTTTGAATTCCCCAGCCGCATGTTGGGCCAACAAAAGAAACAAAATATCCAACCTAATTTATATTAAGCAACAACAATTTTTAATAAACTGTAAAAGAGAAAGAAAAACATCGTACATTTCAAGATGATAATCACCTTTTGCTTTATTCAGAGTATTTCAAAAATTTTACATTTTGTTTTACTTAAGTATTACCGAGTAAGTCAAACGGAAAGTCTTTGTTAACACAAAAGTCAATAAGTAAAGATACGTTTCAATCAGTCAAATAATTAAAATCTAACAAGGTTTTTCCATTATCTTATAAAGCTTTCTATCTCGTCAGGATTTTCTGAAATTTATAAAGCGATCATCAAACCCTTAGTTTTTATATGCTTTAAAAATAAAAATTTAATAATATATTTGTAATAAAAATGCTACAATAGTAAAATGGTAAAGTTTATACAATATTATATTTTCAATTGAAACTTTTATACTCGGATTCGTATAATTTTTTAAAATAAAATCACTTACTAGCATGGTAACAGATTGTACAAAGAATTTATAAATTTTTGAATACACAAGTTTTAATTAAACCACTATTTTACGAATAAATGTAAATTTTTATTTCAAAAAACATTTAAAATTCTTTAGATTTATGAAACTAAAGTAAAATATGGCAATGCAACTTTGATCATATTTTACTCATTTTTAAGGATGAGGATAATCTCAATTATTGAATATGTCATTTCTAGTAGAGCAGATATATACTAAATATTACTATAGACAGATAAATGCAGAATGCAATTCCAATATTCCTAGCGGACATAAGAAGAATACGCTGCTTTTGCATCAGAAATAAGTAGGGAAATAATGAGTTTTCTAGACCAATTTTAAAAGAAATTATTACTTATTTTTTGTTCTTTTTCCAACTGACACATTAACGACTAAAATCAACAACTGAGATATTTTAAGATTTCTTGCTTAGGTGTTAAAACAAAATAATAATAATTACACCAAGTTAACAAATTTACGAAAATAATTTTCAAATTGTTAAATTATTATAAAACTTACTTATTTACAAACTGCTAATGCAACAAAAAATTGTGTGTATTGGTGTGAGTAAAGCGAGTAATTGACATAAATTTTTCTATTTCTCTGAAAGTATGTTAAAAATTAATTTCAACACAACTTTAAAATATTACTTTTTGCATGAGACTGGAACAATGAAGTAGATAATAATGGTAAAATGAGCACAAGCTTTAAATAAAAGCTTCAAACTTAAATTAAAAAAACAAATTCTTTAAGAAAACAGTGGAATTGAAAACTTTTTGTGCCTATATGAGTAACATATACTTTTTTTTCAAGACATTTCTAATTGAATTTTGATATTCTAAATTTTAAAAAAGAGCAAAAGAATAATAAAAAATGTTGACTGTGCCTGTAATCCTCGAGTAATTTTAATTGGAAATGCTCTGAAGATGGTAAGTCATAAAATAAATCTCCAAAAACATAAATTTATTTTCTTAAATAAATTTCCTTGAATTTACTGTGTATTTTTGATTGAATTGGTGTCACTAGCAAACTTAATCAAAATGTCAAGTTATCCAAGTAGTGATCGATTAATTTTATTGTAGACTACGTGACATACGTTCTTTCACAAACGTATCCACTAAATTAAGAAATATTTATTTGTTAAGTCAATTATAATAATTTATCGCTCTTTAATCTTAAATAGTAAACAACAGAGATATGAATCATTTTCCGATTTTGTTAAATCAAAAATGGAATATCAGCTTTAAGATTATTACTCTGCTTTATCGAGTGACATAACATAATTCAACTGGTAGATGACCTGGTTAATTACAATAATATAGATAAATTGATAGTTGCATTGATAGTTGCTGTTGCATGGAATTGCGAATGTGGACATGAACATGGATGAAAGATATAAATAATTTAAGTAAAAATAACTGGAGCTAAAGCAAAGATTTGGTTTTATTGTTGGCGAAATATTTATCACCCCAACAAATTTTCCTATTCTATATTTCACAGTTCACATGACTTCAACTTACTCATTTTGTAATTTTGATTTACAGAAATAAATGGCTTATCAAGTTGGATTTTAGCTTTACGTCGCTGACGTTGCTTTTGACTATTAAGTTGAAGTACACAATTTGAGGACAAAACAGTGACAAAATTAATATATGTTTTTTTGTATCATAAAAAATTACTTTCTCCGATGGTCGCTATGGTGGCAGCGGTGTGATTAATGAGTCCTACGCATAATTTAAAACGGTAAACGTTTGCTCCAAATGTGCTTCATTAATGTCAATCGTCGTTCAAAGTGGGGACCAAGATATTTGATATTTTGTTTTTGTGGAACGGGACAATTATTTAATAAAACGGTAGGACATTTTTTTCTTCTTTTCTAACATGAGTAGACTTTATGCTGTTTTATGACCTTATAGGAAATTGAGAAAAATAGGAATTTTAATACTTTTTAATTTGCATTACTGGTTTTCCACTGACATATTTTATTTAATTAATTTATTTCAATCATGTTTCTAATATCATATTTAATGCCGACTGCTAAACTTGCAAGTTCCAATTACCAGAAGATTACCCTTGATATTAAATAATGTACGATTATCCTTGGTCATTAGGTAAAGCAACTGTGGCTCAAACGTAAGATCGTAATCCTTTTGAGTAAATGGATAGGTCCATTGTTTAAAGGCCGAACAATGCCAACTTTTTGGGTTTACTAAAAATTGTATTAGGTATTAGTCCAAATTTAACAACTCGTACCTTGATTGTTCTTCAGAGCTAAACCATATAAAGGTTCTGAAGATTGAGAAAACAACTGAGATAGAGATTCACCCAATCAAGTGTATATAAATTGCTTGTCGCAAGAAATTAATTATATAATACACTTTTATAATAAACTAACGTCATAAACTGGTGCTTAGGTTCAAGAAAATTTTGTGAAATGTTCAAAAGATAATCTATCAAAAAGCTAACTGTGCAGAAAATTGGAAGAAACCCAGAAGTCCTATAATATACTCGTACTACAACTGCATTTATATCACCACAAGATAATAATATAAACTGCGACAATTTATAAATTTAAATAGATTTCCGACGACCTTTTCTAAAAAAGATTGAAAAGATTTTTAAATAATCTCGTACAAGTTTATTTTATTTACATTCTGAATAGCCACAATTTAAAGCTTTTATAAAAGTTGTTTTTTAATTTTTATTCTTTGTTGAATTCTTTAGACGCAAGGAATACTTGAAGATTTTTGTTTATCAAAAGTGGGATTATAAAGAAAAACTTGTATTTTTGATGACTTAAAATATGCTTTTTATTGTATTTTCAAAACAACTTTAGCATCAGTTCTTGATTGTTCTAACACAAAAATTCAAGTACCTACTATGTAAAAGCTGATCGTTATTTTTTACTTCAGTAACATAAATATTTTTATCCAAAAATGGAACCTTTATTAATGTATGCTTTTTTATCGGTATGACCGAGCATAAATTAAATCACTTTTTCGATATCGACTCATTTATGTTTTGTGTTTACCTTTTTATACCATTCCATTGCTTTGGAAGTATTAAATCCTGAAGATGTAAATATTTTCTTATTTTGTAATTAAAATATAAGACGTTTGCAAAATTTTTGAAGCAATTTTAAATAAAATTAATATCTCCTCAAAGAGTCGTAACTAAGCAAATTCAAAAATAACTTTATTTATCAAGATGAAATTTGTAGACACAATATTATGATCAAATAGTAATTTAAATAAATTTATATCAAGTCATTTGTTCTTTCCTAATTTATTTTCTTTATTTAACTTGTCGAATATTAGCAAGCACAATGAAATTCAAAATAATCATTTATTAAGCCTATTGTACGCTAACTTGGCAAGGCACAGCCAACATTTATTTCTATCGTAAATTCGCAATTCAGTATCTCAAGAATTTAATATAAAGACGCTCAATCTGCTTCGGCCAACTTTTACTAAAACTCGTAATCCTTAAGCATTTTCAATAATTTAATTCACTATATTGCAAAAAAAAGAGTTTATTAAAAGAACCCATTTGAATTTTATTTTCGCTTTCCATATCTATACATTTGTCTCTCGGACTTATCGATTGGAAAATAATAATTAATAGACATTTGCTATTGAAATTCTATAACAGTATTGAGTATCCTATGAGCATTGAGAAAATTGATAGCGCGCCAGTGGTCTTTGTAAAATAGCAAACGTATCTCCTGTCAGTGCAAAGCTTTGCTTCCTAACAACTTTGATTAAATGATAGAAACCCTTTTCTCTTGCCATAATGTCCCTGTCTATTGGAATGCTTTATGAAGAGGTCGTCCTTCCTAAGGACCGGTCACTTTAAATTGTTTATGCTTTCTGCTGTATAATTGAATCTTTAATAACCACAACTAACTTTCGTAATTATTCGTTATTGAATTGATTTCAATCAGCAACTTAATCTATTATTTCATCCACCCTTTAAAATTTTTCAGTCGACCATATTAAATTTACGTTGAGACCCCCTACACGATATAGTAGTTTCGATACAGCTCCTGAGGGCCTGATAATTCAAATCATAATTTCAAACGTGACAGCTTTATGATGGGATTCCTTGGTATAATCCACAATAGTCGAACTTGCATTGTTCTATTTCTCTTTGGCACGTGCGGTTTTCCCGATTGATAAACATGTAAATTTATTATTTTACTCTTCTTGTTTGTTCAAATTTTATAATTGTTTCAAAGGAAGGAGCAACAGTTCCTGTATGGGTTCCCAAAAGTTAAACATGGAATTTACGTCTTCTAATTGAACTTGAAAGATGGAGGAAATATTTTAAACTAACATCTTGGCGCACATTGTGTTTTTTTCTAAAAACAGCACTTAAAATTATTTTGGTTTAAAATACTAAACTTCACACACTTGGCGGTTTACCCACATTGTTGAAATTTACGTTAAGTCTTATATTTGTTCAAGTTAAGGTAAATTTTATGTTCAAACAGAAGTCTTTACGATAATTATCAGTTTCATGGTTATAGCATTCCAAATCCAATTGTTTTTAGTGTTAATATTTCTGAATTATCAAATGTCCTTTTTCATTTTCGGATTTTTTTTTTGTTTTTCTTTTAGAATTGTATTCTAATTTTCTTCTTTTTATTTGATATTCAAAGTTGTATTGGGATGCCAAAAAATGTAAACTCTTGCTTTGATGTCCAGATAGAAATTCCACAGGCAAAGAGGTCTAGCTCTTCATCGGGTTACATTCTAAAGTTTCATCTAACTTTACCTATTTTGATTCATCGTTTTGACTCGAGTCAGTGGCACCCTTGGCACAACCTTCCTGAACCTGGAAAACTGTCATCTTTTACTGACAAGATCATGCACCCTTAAGCTTTAAGCACACTTAGGCGACACGACACCACACCACAGACAAAAGCTCACAACACACACAAAAATGTGCGGACCCTACCAAGCTGTGGCGTCGCCTGGTGTGTGGTGTGTTGTGGGCTTCTATCTGTGGTGTGGTGTGGTGTCGCGTCGCCTAAGTGTGCTTAAAGCTTTAAGCTACTGGATTACCTTCCAATTCCAATGGTACTACTCCTGGGGTGATCGGGACTATGGTTCACGAGTTATCACATTTTCTACAACCTGGCATTTCGTCGGGTCAGCTGAGTAATCGCTTACTGACGCTCGTGAGCAGTGTTGCTACCGTCAGTAAATATGTACTTTTTTAATACTTTTTAGTCTCAAATTAAAGTTAGTGCTACCTCAAAAAATTCAGTTTTTCTGTAAGAACACTGATGGATAAATTTGAATTAATTGCATAAATTTAAATTTCTTGCAAAACTTTGAATTTTTCTTGAAAATTTTAAATATACTCCGCTTACGGACAATCTACTACGATTTTGTAGGACAAGGGTGCACAAAGAGGCAAGTAGTATAACTATGGGGATTCTAGGACAAAAATCCTATAAGGGGATTCTAGGACAAAAATCCCATAAGGGGTATTCTAGGACAAAATCCCATAAGGATTTACATGCCGGATTCTAAGACAAAATTCCATAAGGATTTACATGGCGGGTTCTAGGACAAAATTCCATAAGGATTTACATGTCGGATTCTAAGACAAAGTCCCATAAGGATTAACATGGAGCAAGAAATTGTAAATGGATTAATGAATGGCCATCATTATCATAAAAACCAGAGTTACAGACTCGTCTGAAGGCAAGTCTAGCAAACTACCTATCGGACGTTAAACAATTTATATGCTCACAGATCTAGCACTGCCAAGGTAACGACGCAGTGGCTGGAAATAACAAACCCTAAGCTTAGGCTGAATTTATTCAGTTGAAGAAGAAGAAGTTTTTAAAGTTCTATATGCTGGATGGTATTCCATACGCTCAGACCCCTAGGTTTTACGCTCATTTTTTTACATTTTGAGATATCTAATTGGTTTGGTTACACTAGAAAAAAAAATACTTAAAAATGAGATAAAATTCAGTATTTTGTAGTTGATATTCCTGAAAATATCTTTTCCTGATATAGAAGGTAGTACTTTTAAAAGTAAACAATCAAAAAACGGAGGTGTCTGGGAAGTCAGGTATAATAAAAAAAATATGTTTTTTTTTGGAATAAAATTTGTGTCGTTATCAATTTTGAAAAGCCTTCTTATTACTTCTTTGTGCTGGGGGGTATTCCATACCCCCCAGACCCCCCGGTTTTACACTCATTTTTTTACATTTTGGGATAGGGGGTCCAGACGCTTTAAAAAATAAAAACAATTTTTGAAAATTATATCAAATATATCTCATTGAAAAATGAGATAAAAGTAAGTACCTATTGTGTAGTTTATTTTCCTTACAAAATCTTTTACTAATCTGGAGAATGCCAGGGGAGCAGCTGCCTCTTTTTCCCCCTCCCGGCTTTTGATCGCTAAAATTGGTAAAATGTTAACTTCAGTACTTTTTACTAAAAATTACAAATAGCCAACCCTATTGTTACAATGGTTAACACACATACTAATACGTATAACTAACAGCAGTCCTGTCACAAAACTGGTGGTCGTCTCTGGTACTAACATGGTTTGATTGTTAAAATGTGTAAAAGCTAGTGCACACTACGGGTGCGTTCCACTTAAAGCCCACGACGACCGCAGCGTGGTCCCGTGGTTCTTTGATTAGACTAAAGATCGAGAGCGGTTATTTGATTGGATTGACAAACGACCGTGGTCGTCGTGGGCTTTAAGTGGAACACACCCTACATGATTTATCATATGACTTAGTCATGAGAAAAGTCATGGCTAAAATCATACCATCACAACAGCCAATCATAAAAGCCATAACCCCTATAATATCAAAAATCATGTAGTGTGAACGTAAAAAAGTCTCTCATATGAGAAGTCATGTGACAAGTCATATGATAAATCATGTAGTGTGAACGGGGTTTTAACCATTTTGTGTTAACCATTTTAACAATAGGGTTGGCTATCTGTATACTAATCTGTGTTTTTACCTTAGACCATTTAAGGTTGAAGCACACTTAGGCGACGCAACACCACGCCACAGACAGAAGCCCACAACACACCACACACCAGGCGACGCCACAGCTTGGTAGGGTCCGCATATTTTTGTGTGTGTTGTGGGCTTCTGTCTGTGGTGTAGTGTGGTGTCGCGTCGCCTAAGTGTGCTTAAAGCTTTAAACTTATAGACACGCTTTTTCCTATCTCTCCTTGAATAGAAACTGAAGCAAACATGTGTGACGTCACTGGTGGGGTTGTATCGAGATTTATATTAACGGTATACTAACATAAACTATTTTCTTCATTTATAGTTGGTATTTACACGTATATCTTAGCATTTACCCCACCAGTGACCTCACTTATGTTTGCTTCACTGCTTGAAAATCAAGGCGTGTCTATAAGTTTAAATGGTCTAAGGTTTTTACTATCATTTAGTACCTTTTTAGTTTCTAAAAAGTACTTTTTATTTTTTAACTGTGGCAACCCTGCTTGTGAAGAGCCGACTAGAGCAGGGGTTCTTAATCTTTTTGTAGTCATGGACCTCTTTCAAAATTTCAAAAGGCCCACTGACCCCTTCTGAAGAGATAAAAAAAACAAGATTTTACTTTTACTAGGTTTTATTGTTTGCGAACTTTACATAATATAGTCACATAGTTAGTGTGACGATTGCTGCTACTTACGCCGGATTATAACGTCAAATTGAAGAGCCGTTTTGGATGGGCAGCAAAAATTTCTTTTAAATTAAAAAAAAAAATTTAAAAGCCTTTAGGCAGGCTCGCCATGGACTCCCGGCGATCACACTACACGGACCCCTTAGGGGTCCATGGACCCCCGGTTAAGAACCCCTGGACTAGAGCATGCTCTAGTATGCTGTGCGCGCACAATCTAAATACGTATTAGAGATGAATGAGGGACTAATTTTTTTGTCCCGTCCCGCATGTCTCGAGGATCTTGCGCCTCTTGCGGGTCCCGCACGTCAGACGCATGCGCAGATTAAAAATTATAACTTAAATTTGAAACTGCGCATGCGTCTGACAGCGTTTACTTTCCAACTGCTAAAAAACTTTGCTATTACTAGGGCAATTGTTTTGTTGAATTTAAAATAGAGATGAATGCGAGACGGGACGGGATATCCCGCGGGATATTTTTTTTGTCTAGCGAGATATTTTGAATATTTAGTCCCGCGCGGGATATTTTGTCAACTCAGTCCCGCGCGGGACAGAATCCCACAGTGCCGTATTTAATTTATTTTATACAACGGAGCCCGAATGAATTTTTTTGATTTTTTTGTTAACGCATATTACTTACAGTAAATGTAGAGAGAGGATTCAATAAGTTAAATTATGAAATAGAAGAGGAAAAAATTTCGTCCCGCGCGGGACTGCATTGAAATCCTGTCCGGCGCGGGACTGAGTTTATAAAATGTTCCGTGCTAGACTAAATATTCTAAATATGCCACGGGACAAAAAATATCCCGCGGGATATCCCGTCCCGCATTCATCTCTAAAATAAATTTATAAATCAAACGCGAGACTGAATCGAAATCCCGTCCCGCGCGGGATTGAATCGACATCCCGTCCCGCCCCGTTTCGCGCGCTAGGAACGGGACAGGACGAGACGGGGCAGGATTTTTTTTATCCCGCATTTTTCTCTAATACGTATAACATTCTAGTCTATTTTTTTGTCAAATTCTACTTTGTTGGAGACTTCTGTCAGGGTATACTACCCTTAGCTACGTTAATACAGTTTTAAAGCTTCGAAAATTCGCCTTTCGTCTTCTTCCGTTAGAATTACCAGGGTTTACCAATATGAGGTGGAAATGAAACTTGTTAGTAGAACCGTTGCATTTGCTAATAAGTTGACAGTTCTCAAGGTTATATTGTGGCATACTTTCTAGTAAAGTATGCAACCCTTAAGACCAGTTGATAGCCATGAAGCCTAAAACTAACCCCGTTTTGCGTTTGCAGAGAAAAACCGCTGACACATGGCAGTAGTGTCAGACTTTTATTGACTAAAATCTCTCTCTTGTCCTTCACGTAGTAGCAAAACATCCTCTATTAGGCATTAATTTCTCCACGATACTTTCAATCCTTAAACGATCTGTTTCTTAAATATGATCACCTTGATCAATCTGAAGGCGTTTGTCTATTCTATCATCAGTGTCGGGGTGTGCTCAGAAGAACCTCACCGCCGTGCCATAACAATTCAGATTGACTGTTGCTGTTATTGCACCATCCTGCGTAGATTTAAATAATCTGATAAAAATCCGTCCACCTTCACTCACAACGCTTTTAAATTTTTTTCCAATATCAGACTTATTTATTCTGAGATCTATGTATGTCCTTTATCCGGATTGTCGCCTTTTTACTGACAAAATCAAGCACCTGCAAGTAACTGAGCTATCTTTTCCAAGTCTAACGGTACCACTTCTGGGGTGATCAGAACTATGGATCACAAGGTATCATGGTCTTTAGTTTTATGATACTGGTAAGTTTCAGTCTTATTCTTTATAGTGAGTGATATTACATTAACACCTGAATTTCAAATTTTCACAACAGTGATTATCTATATTGGAACAATATTGTAAAATATTTTCTTAATATTGATGCACAATTGAAGCTGTAAAGTATTGAATCTCAAAAAAACTATAATTTGTACGCATAACTGTAAGAAAAGATTGAATGAATTGAATTGAATTGAATTGAATCAAAGCTGTAGTTATACATTTTTAAAAGGTTGGTATGGTATTTAGTTATTTTTTGTGTTGTAAAGCGACTCAAAATGCCGCTCCAAAAAGTTAGTCTAGTCAAATTATGATAAATACCATCACACCCACCATTGTTATTTTTCTACACTCTGTACAAATATAACATAAGAACGAATGTTTCACTAAAATAGAACAACTATTGCAGAATAATAACTTTCAACGTGAACAACTAACTACATTATAGTGCCTACAATATGTCGCATAGATATAAAATTTTATTCAATCGCAGTACGAGATACTAAAGTTTTGTATGCTCCACTTAAAGTGCTTCAAGATTTGTTGAAATGGCCAAAAGATAAATAATTTAAAACAATTGAATTAACCAACAACAAACAATGCAGTTCCAAATTCCAAAAAAAGATGTAAATACGTGTAAATATTCGACGTCAGATCTAATTATGTTATTTCGACATCATTTTGGCACAGTTTTCTAATTTTAAATTTAGAATTTTAGATATTTATCTGTTAGTAGTAAAAATATTTCCTAATAATACAAAAATCAATGAAAGCGCTCTAATAACTTCTTTTGTTAAAAATAATTGAAATTTTTATATTTAATTGGCGTAGTATGAAATAGAATAAATGGATAAGTATAACACTGACATCTCATTATTTTCAATACAAAATAATAAATAAGGTCGTACAATTTATGTGATTAAATTTCAAGGTTTTGCTTTTATTGACAATGGGAAGTTATTATTTTTCATGAAGAATTAAAAATAAACAAAGTTTTTATAGTAGAATTTACAGTGGCTACACTCAGCAAAAGATTTTACTGTCGTCAATAAGTTTTCCTTGTTATTTTCTTTTTCTATTTTATTGAGATTTTTCTTCTTGACGAATGTTCAGACTTGAGAAGTATTTAGTTATCCTAGCTTTTCTTGGTCGAGCAGCAGTCTCACTTCCCTGATTTAAGTCTTCGAATGACCAAAAAAGCTAACGTTGGAGTAAAAATAAAAAAACCACGTTAGGAGTTTAAACAAAAATTTTGCCCTGCCTTTACTTTTCAGTTTTTTGCAAGTTTCAACAGTTCAGTTTAAGTGATTTATACGGGTTTAACATTTTTACTGTGGCTTCCTTTAAATGATTTATATTTATTTGATTTCAGTGTAAGTTCAATGTTTGACCTAAATATTTTATGCACTTGCAAGATAAATCGTCATGAATGATTGCAAATGGGTAGGATTCCTTTCAACAAATTAAAAACTAAAATTTTGTATGCGAAGCTAATCTGCGTTTATAAATTTGTGCCTTGTTAGGAAGTACATTTTCATAATTCAGCAACTACAATAAACTCTGATAAATCGCTTCAGGCATTATTATTAAAATTTTATGATACAAATCTCTTGCAATTGTCAGATACAAATATGATTTTTAAAAAATATTGTATAAAATACAAAAAAGTAGCTTATTTAGTTTGTCATCGTAAGTTCCTTCTGTCAAATTAAATTTGACGCATATAAATCCATAAAATGAAAACTGAACAACCCCCATGTCATTTTATAAAAGACGATCGTAAATTAAAGAGGAAAACATGGTAGAAACTAACTTTTGATAGTTGAGTTTTAGTTAAAACTTTTCTATTTTTAAATGATAACCTGAAAAGTTCCATTGCACTACAACTCGCCTATATTTTTGCGATTTTTGCAATTTTTCTTTTTGCTTTATTTAAAAATAAACATTTGAGTAGTTTGTTTCAAAATTATGCACACCCACAATGGAATTGCGAGTTTAGATTTGGATTTGTTTACCGCTTCTTTAAACAGTAAAAATTTTTTTGTTTACTTCAGGAATACTTGTTGAACTTTTACTGCATTGTTAAATAAAATAAAAAGCACTGTGGTAATATAATCTCCAATGCATTCTTAAAATTTAAAGAAATACAAATTTTATTGGGAGTGAAAGTCAATTTTGTCATTCAAATGAATAATAATAATCAAACGTTTATCAAATTTATTGGAAAAATTATCCAAAAGCGATACACAAAAAGTCATTCAATGACCTTAAATAAATAATGTTATTTTCTTGTTTGATTAAGAACAAAGATTAATTTTGTCGCATCAGCTTAAAAGTTATAATAAAACACTTTTAAGTTGAATTCTTTAAAGATTTACTGTTTTGAACAAATTTTAAAAGAAACTATGAAAAACCGAATATTGTTCATCGTCTAACGGTTCACCTCGTAAAGGAAATTAGATTTAATTCAAAAAGGAAACCAAAAAGTCAATCCGATTTTATCAAAATTGTCACAATTTCCAAATAGTAAAAGTAATAAATTCTGTATTGTCTCCTATAAATAATAATATAAATCTATTTTTGTGTGGAATAAAATTTCATTTTTATTTCCTGGTCGAGCTGCTAATTAATATTCAGTTTTAAATTTAGCAGAAAGTTTTTTAATATATCAAGGCACCCACTTTATAAAATTTTATTTAAAAATCAAAGTTTAAAATGTAGATATATCTTAGTGTGTCACAAGTTCTAAAAGATACTGAGTAGTTTGGTCTATTTTTATATGAAAAATGTCGTTAGGTCTCTTTTGGGGATAAATTCAAGGCAAGAAGTATTTTAAGCGTGGTATTTTGAAATAAAAACGAACTTTATTGCTATTGTTGAGTACGCCCTGTACGTACAATGGAAAATTTTCTAAATTACATTTACATGTGAATGTAGCTATTAAATTTTTTACATAATTTTTTGGCTATTGTAAAAATAGAAATATTTTTGTCTGGCAAACATACAAAATATTTGTCCTATAAGAACCTGTGAATGATTGATTTATTAGTTTAAAATTTTGTTGACATGAATTGCAAGTTTTATACGAGGGTGATCCACAATGTTTTAGTTTTGAATTTAGTATCTACTGAAGTAGCTGATTGATGAAATCAGAAGTATTGTAGCATTGGGTCAAATAATCTTGAAATTTTGAAAATAATTTTATAGCTTTTACGATCTGATTCCTTCCTAATTCGTTTAGACCGTAGATACCATTGGAAATGATGATGCAGCGAGTCAAATTTTAGAGTAATTTTAGAAAAAACAAACAAAATCAGATTGCTTTACTAAAGCCTAAAATTACTTAAGGTAATAATCACAGTGTGACTATGTTTGGTCTCATTTTCTATTGGTTGTAGTGTTTTTGGCTCATAATAAGCTATTTTGATTAGAATTAAACCAACTAATAATATTGTTAATACTAAATTTCCGTTTTTCAAAAATTTGAAAACTAAACTACTTAGGAATTATAATTGAATTGGCATGCACGCAGATTAATGTTGGCAACCTTGTTCTATTGCTTTATTAATGAGGACTCCAATTCTAAAAACACCGTTACAAAAGCGGTACATAACTTTAATTTTTTTTAAAGTTTTATTAAAATTCGGGAAAACTTGTACTAAATTTCGTTTTGCATTAAATTTCAAACTTGAATTTAAAGGTTTTCTAACCTATATCACAATTTTAGTAACTTTTTTGTCCTTGAGTTGGCTAATTTAATTTTTCATTATTGGATATGGTTGATTTATCAATTAGAATTTTCTATAGCATCCAATCATCTTAAATAATTAAAGCAGTAAATTAAATTTGATTACTTTCATAGTGTTTAAAAAAAGTGGTAAATTTAATGTTTACGATTAATATGTCAATTAACTGCATCAACCACACTTTGCAATCTTTCTCTTTGCAAGAACCACGTCGGTGCTCAAATTAATGTCAAAATTTATGAGGAAGTCATTGCCCCAATTTAGTGTAAATTGTTTTTTTTACTTGATGGAATGATTTATTCTAGGTCTTTGGCAACGACATTAAAAATTAAACAAATAAATGTACGGTCATTTGCTAAACTTTGTAAAATTTTGACAGCGTTATCTCTTCTCTGCTTTCGTTTGCTTCAAATCTCTTCAATCGTTTTGGGTGTTTCTTCCTATTTATTAACGTTCAGTTTAAACATAAAAAAACAGCGTTTCTTTCTATCGTTTCTAATCTTTTACCTGAAAAAAAGTGACTTTAGGAGAAATTTCCTTACGTCCAGAATCGAGATATTGTCGTCTTTTTTAGGAATCATCTCAGCCTGAATTAAGTATTACAAATATTTCATAAGGTTTAATTACTTACTTTCATCACCAACCTCCGCTTTTATTCTTTTTTGACAAAATTACGATTAGGTTAGTGTAAAATTATAACAATTGCATTTAAATTATACGTTGGAATTATAAAAACTTTTCAAAAATCGTAGCTACTAAAAATTTAATGAAAGGGCTGAGTGTCCGTTCATTGGTATTTTGTAGTTGAGTAGCTGAGTATTCAATCCCAGCTCAACTACCCGCTTTCAGTTGCTCTTGAGACAACTAAAAGTAAGGTAATACAGGAGTGTACCGACTGTAGAACAAAACTTTTCCATGTTGGTGTTTTCACTTTTTCTCCTATATGAAAAAAAATTTAACTACCTACCGAAAACTTCCCCAAAATAAAAAAATTTCAGGTAACTGGAATATAATATTATGATGATCTTGAAATGTAAGAAAAAGCTGTTAGGGTACCTATTTGTAAATGAATAATTTTTGACTGCTTAATCAGCACGTGCCTGAAATACATCCATGGCATAATAATAATGGCAATGTGCGCTGCAATTAAAACTGAATTGCAACTGTCACTTTGGTGATTATAATATTATATTTTGGTTCATAAAGCATAATTTACACTTCACTTCGTCGATTGTCAATTAGCACGCCTGTTTGCTCTAAATTATGTGTCAACATAGGAAAAAGGCGTCGATAAAGCGAAGAAAAACTTTGGGGAAAAATGTTATAGTAAAATTGAAGTTTTCACAATTTATTACTATTATTATTAAATATACATCAACGTAAAAAAAGCCAAATCTCATATATCAGATTTAAGTGTGGAGTGCGGTTTGTTTTTATCTTGTAGTCATCCAAAATCTATTTAGACCGACTGGTAATCTTGGCAATGCTCGTCGTTTTTACATCACATACTTGCAACAGTTCTTAATGTACCGGTGGACTTTCGGCACCGGCGTGTACCTTTATCATAGTGCATTTTAAGTTCAAAAATTTGTTACATAGACGAAAAAACAATTTTTTGTGTTAAAATAATTAAGTGAGTTTTATTTTTTAAAATCTGTGTTCCATACTTGGAATATTAATGGTTACTCCATCAACAAAATTTATTAGTATTATTATTAGCCATACATTTCAGATATTTAATTTCAAACTGAATTGGATGAAAATTTATGATAGCACATGTAATGTATCTTGTTAATATTACAATGCTTTTAGCTTGAAACACTTGCGGATTACATAATTTCCGTTTAATTGAAAACCTTTTTTGTGCAAATAGCACAACAAAAAACCAAAAGTTTAACCGATCCATTTATTAGTATCAATTAAAAATTTTCAAAATCGTTTTAATTTCGCACCAAGTCGTGTAACTATTTGAATTATGGCATAATAAACTCGACTAAATTTAATTTACTTCCAAATAAATCTACGCACCACACCTTACGCTTCATTTATCAATATTAATTAATTATTCCAACTAATTAATTATGCATATCAATTAATTAAAAACAAAAGTAAAAACTTTTAACTCGCAAGTTAAAATTAAACTTTAAATTTAACCAGCTAAATTGTTCAAGTTCGAATCTCGTTAATTTTTAATTTGTTAAAAATATCTTTTTCATCTCTGCGTTCGTTGGTCTAAATAAAATTTATTGGAAAACTTTTGATTTGAAAAAATAAATTTTCATCCATATATCTTATTCAAAACCAAATTTGAATAATTTTAAAAATCGGAAAATTTTATAGTCGGGGAAGCTTTTTTACAAATTTATAGTGTTATTCTATGCACAATTTTGTTTCGATGTGGGTAATATTTTACCGGTTATGTACATTTCCCGACTGGATAGGTGGCGTAATGTAAATTTATTGAGAAAAATGTAAGATGCTTTTAACACTATTAGGGCCAAGCTAAACACCTACATCGCAATTCCATAATGTTTCTTACTGATGCAACTCCCAATCATTTTATTGAAAAACACTGCTTTGTAAATAATGGATGATAAAATCTGCACGGTATTCGTATTAAGAGAAAAGCAAAAAATTAAGATTTTCTGGATTTATTGAATGTAATATTATTAATATACTTAGTACATAATATATAAATCTGATTTGCAATAAAAATTAAATATCGATCAGTATTTCTCGAAAATTTTAAGATTAATAATTTGGATTATGTAAAATCTATAATTTCGTAGTCCAGATAGAGCTAGAATATACAAATTTCACCCATAAACAGGTAATGAAATAAAACTTTGAAAGACGATATTCTCCTGGAAGCTTCCAAGTCTTCCAATCGCTCCTACATTTAGGATCAAACTGTGATTAAAAGTGATAATAATAGAGTGAATGCTTTAAAATGATCTATCAAACATAAGAATAATAATAAAAATACCGATCAGTGGTTTATTTAGACCAACTTAAAAATATTTTCAGTGCGGCCTTCAGGCCGCACAGTCGGAGATATATTCCATAAAAGTAAATTTATACCTATCCAAGATTTGTTTGGACCAAACTGTACGCTGACTGGCATTTTTCCATAACACTCCATCGCATTTCAAATTGGTCGTTGATTTGGATGGACAAATTGGACACTTTTAAATGAGAAGATTTTTCTAACTGAGCACTCACTATAAGGTTAAGGTGGTTGATATAACTACAGAAGTTATTTGGTGTGATCGTTGGTTAGTTGCATGACAAATTTGAAGTTAAGAATACCCTAATTCACCCTTAGTTGAAAACATATTATGCAACAACTGTAAATGAACTCACCTCATCTTCTGCCATGTATAAGAATTATGTCATAATTTTAGTCCTTTTGATTCCTTAGTTTCTTGTTGATAAAAGGGTATATGTTTTTGTGCAAATTTAATTGTTATACTTATAATAATAAATTGGATTAGATAAAAAAAGTAAATTGGATAATCCACCTGCCTTGGAAAAGAGGTAAGAATAAACTCTTTCGCATGCTGAGAAAATCCGCAAGATTACGTTGGATTTGAAGAAGAACTTTTGTAATAATAATTGAGAAATAGAAATATAAAGATTTTATGGAGGAAAGCAGCAAAAACAAAAGAATAATTCGGTTAAAGTAAATACTTTAGAAAATTTGTAAATCATTCAGATTTAAAAAAAAGCTTATTAAAAGACGAAGGTCGCGCGATAACCGCCGTGTGAGCAATCAGATGTGAGTTTAAACTTAGATTGCTAATTAACAAACAGCTACTCAGATGTACACTAAAAATTGTTACTGACAGAGAGACAGATAGACAGTGTTTTCTACGACATTCTTTTCGTATTTATCTGTTTAAAATATTAAGTTCAAAAATAATTATGTTATTTCTTTAGCAAATATGCTAACCTGCTCTATTTATATGAGAATTAAAATTATATTTAAAAATGAAATTGCGAAATCTATTCTATATTTTTAGAAATAAAATCATTTCCTAAAAGTTTGCTAAATCCTCTGTCTCGTGAGTTAAGATATAGCAACAATGGTTGTACAATATGTTGCATTTAACGAAACGATAAAAAAGAAAACCTAAATAATATAATTATAAAAAGAAGGAAATTAAACTTTACTCTAGTAAAAGTTGAAAGCAAAAACAAAATTTTCAAGTAATTTCATTTTATTAGTATGAAGTTTTGTTTTTATTATTTTATGAAACGCAAAATGAGTTTGCTTTCCAACAATATAAACTGACTTACAGTAAAAAAGTAATTAATCACTCTATTAATTAAATTTCTCTGGTAAAATCACCTTGGCTTCGACCTAGTTCGGAAAATCGAAAGCAGAAAGAAAAAAGAACAATACGCTTAGATGAGTAATTGAAAAATAAATACAGAGAAGTACGAAAAGTTAACATTAATGCAAAACAACAAGAATAAATACATAATAATACTTAAAAATTTAACAATTAATTTTTAACATTGATATTCTTGAAAAATCATCTAGTTGCTACCTACAGTTAAAGGGGGGGGCAGCCCCGGACAACAGCTCAAAGAACGCCAAATTTATATATTTGATTTTTAAACTCAAATGCTGAAGGAAAGTGGCACCTGTCAAAGAAAGAGGCGCTAATGTCAAGCTCTTGCCCCGGTTTAAAAAAATCGTAGATCCGAGGTTGTGGTATACCATGGTCCGGTCCCCAGTCCGTTGACTTAGCTCACCTAAGTCACCAAATTTATGTGTAGGATTTTTGTGTTTTTGTATACTCATTTTCAGATGGCGCTACTGATTTGGGGTTCTTATTTTTTAAATATCGCGAGTTTATTTGATAATTTTAAAAAATAATAACCCAAATCAGTAGCGCCATCTGAAAATGAGTATAGAAAAAACGTGCATATAAATTTGTATTCGCTGTGTGCGTAGGTGTAAAGGGGATACAAAAATCAATCGAAGCGTTTGGAGTGGCCGGTAATAGAACTAAATTGGGACTTGCTTTTTGTGCTTGGATTATGACCCGCAACTCCCTACCTGAAAGCTTAAAATTTGCCAGCTTTTTATATGTCAAGAGTCCCAATTATTTTGTCTATTTGAGCCACCAGAGGGCAGCAAGAGCAACACACACAGCAAATAGCGTTATCCATTTTTAAAGCTCATAGCGTCTTTGATAATACTTAATTTCATCTCACATTTTAAGTGCTTTTTCTACTTGTGAAACACAAACTGCCTTCTCATAAACGAAGATCCCTATTACTTGATGAAGTTCTTCAGTTTATTTTGACAAGATGGTGTAGATTAGTCTTTAATAATAATTAGGAAAACGAGGTCATGAGTTCTTAAAAAATATGTGGTTTTGAGCAATTCAAATAAAACGCTGGTATAAAAAAAGAAGATTTAGTAGTAGACAAAGAAGTCATCATGTCCGTACGAAAAAGTAGAGGATAGTTATCTAACCCGGACTGCAAATTTAAAAATTTCTATTATACAGAATAATAGTCCAAATGTATCCAAAAAATTTTGGATCATTGCAAGTAAGGCTTATATTTTCTCAAAAACTGAAAAATTAGGCGAAATAGCATTTAAGGACATTGAATTGTAAAAGTGAGCTTAATGTGTAGAATTTAAATTATTAGACCAATCTCGTTTTTGGCGGTAATACTTTAAAAACAAAATTTGATTTTTAACACTAACTTAAACACGACCGGTGAATTTCTTTTTTTTTCTGCAAATTTAATTCCAAAAATATTTGGAAAGGGTTCAAATTGATTTAACGCACAGT
The DNA here is from genome assembly GCA_905340355.1 of Rhagonycha fulva. Classification (NCBI taxonomy): domain Eukaryota; kingdom Metazoa; phylum Arthropoda; class Insecta; order Coleoptera; family Cantharidae; genus Rhagonycha; species Rhagonycha fulva. Next base: position 27,199,753 of record HG996559.1, on the reverse strand, counting down.
TTTCTCTTTTAACAATTTTTTGATAAATAATATGATTGTTTTCTAACACTAACCTAAGCACGACTAGTGGATTTCTTCTTTTTGACAAATTCAAGCTATAAAGCCCCTAAACCGTATAATATTTGCTAAATGTTAAGTTCACGACAACGTAGGTAATGCTACAACTATCGCAATCAACCCCCAGTTTAGGTTCAAAACCCAGTATATCTACACGGACTGTTAGCAGAATTCATCCATACGGTCCAATTTCGCACAGAAATTTAAAACTTTTAAATCAATTGTTATTAGCTAAAGTAACTGATATAAATGATTAATTCGCTTTCTAATAACTTAATTTTAATTTAATCTGTCAAATTTCGTTGAGCTTTCGTGAATAAATTATATATGATATAGCTCTACAGGCCTAGAATGCCTTTGGCTTTATGAAGATAAATCGCCTTTTTTCTACTTTATTTGTCTTGTCACATCTTTTCGTGTGTGAAGCAGAAAGGCCGAGCTCAGAAATTCTGTGCAATCCGCGATTTGAACCTAGAATTTCCGCTCTATACTCAACCAGCGATCACATCACTCCACTGCTGTGGCTTTTTCTAATAAATACAATATCTTTAAGTCAAGGTTATGTAATTAGAACCGCTCAAATAAAGGCGCCATTAACATTAATTTAAAAAAATAAAACTTATTTGCATAGCTCTTACAAGACACCAACTTCTTCCAATTGTTTGACTTGCGGCTTTGAAGATGACATATGGTTAAACTTGTTCCAAATTTGGAAGCACCTGACTATAGAACAAGATAAATACTGCATAAGATGTATGCAGTAATGCAACCGATCCAGGTGCAAAAAAACTTCCCAAGATAACAAACTTGGCTTCTAAATACTTAAAACGGAAGTTGGAGATGATAACATAGTTCGTGAAAGGTAAACAAATAATAGATGGTAGACAACCGAGTGTGGTCGGATATGATTAAAAGATTTTTTATATTAGAAGAAATTCATGCAAACTACAGGTCCAGCATCAGGAAATAATGAAAATGATTTAAGAAAAGAAATAATAAAATAATGTAAAAATTTGCTGCACTTTCTAGGGTAGTTAAGCTCCTTAACTTATTTTGCGCTTCAAATTTGTTCGCCCATGGCCTCCACCACCTTTGCCACGCCTTAGTTACTGCGCTGCGACAATATCTTATTTAAGCAAAAAATAAATTAACAATAATTAAACCAAAAATAATGAAACTTTAAAAGTAACACCTAAACTTTGGCTATCGTAAATTTTAATACCAAATAATGACGAAATCTAATTTACCAATTTTTTATTTAAGGTGCTTTCATTTCAAAATTTTAAGTCTATACCAAAATATTTTTATGTTTTAACTAATTAATTATTTTTAAATTATTTGAAAGTATTTATCATTCACAGCACAGTCTTGACTTGTTTAAGAAACCGCGTTGCTACCAGAGAGGCGCCTTAAATTGGAAATTGATTTGTATTACTTAAACATATCAATAAAAGGAAATAAACCTAATTTAAAAATAATATGTTTAATAAATAACTACACTTAAGAAAGTTTTGGTAGTAGGTACATATTGCATATTAAGTATCTACTCAAATATTGATATCCTGTCGAAGCTTTTAATAGTTACAGTATTAAAATGTCAGAACTTTCTGAAAGTCCATAGAGTACTACATTTTATGGTACTATGTAAATACAATATTATTCTCTTGTTTTACAACTGCTGTTCCATTGAGCATCGACGATCTATTTCTATTGCAAACAAACACAGCTGAAAGAAAAACTTTCCATGTTAAACTTTGTCATTGGCACATATTTATTATTCCCTTAGTAATCGTCGAAGACTAAAAGTTCCATTCATTTGGTAAAGTGTTTGGCATAAGTCGAGATGAAAGTTTCAAAATAGTCGCAATCGTAGAGTGGCTTTCTAAAAAAAACTTTATTTTAAGGTAAACCTACTCACATCGTCCACCTGTTTAGTAAGAGTCCAATTTTGTTTATGAGTAATATTTTGCTTTAATTGAAATTCCAAATTTTTGTATTGGTAAATAATGTTATTTTAAGAATGAGTTTTAAGTTTCTTTCATTTCAACGTCAAAATTTTTTTTCCTAAAGATTAGAAGACAAAATTTTAAGGTAAAAATTCCGTTCTATTTCATCCATTTACGGTGTGGAAATTCCTAAATGGAACTTAACGTTTTTCTATGTTTTTGTTTTCCAACTTCGCAACAAGAACAGAAAAATAAATACTTGCGAAAGTGCATTGAATGCGTACAAGTATTTATAGATTTTAAGAGACAACCAAACAAAACATAAATTCAATCTTGAAGTTTGAATTTAATGGAGTGGCTCAGTATCATAATAACATCTGTAATAAATAATAAGCGTCGAAATAGTATAACACTTAAGCGTCTGCATCAATAAATAATTTCTTTAGTTATTCGAAAATTTAAACATGTAAATTAAATATTAATTATGTAATTTTTCAGAATAACCGGTGGTGGCTGAAAAATTGTATAGTCCAAGCCCCGCGGGGCCTCGGATACACAAACCGTTCCGTTGCAGAGAAGATTTTAATAAAGTGAGTGATTTATTACTGAAAGCAACAAATATATTAACGGTCCTAGTAACTAAATATTTACTTTCCTGAAAAAAAATTTTATGCAATAGTAACGCTGTTATAACGAAATAACCCGCTAAACCTGCAGAAGCTTGAAATTTTCAGTTGGAAAATTAGAAAAGTGCGGCCACCTAGCAGCTGAAACTGCTACTAGAAATTTTGTGTAGAAAATTGTAGATTTCAGGTTTAATATCACACTGCGTGCTAGGATGGCGATACTTCCAAATTTTACAAATAATTTCAAAACTATTAATAAATAAAAAAGCGATTAGAGAATTTTACGACTAAATATAATTTTGGAAAATCAGTTCATTACTGCTGTTGTTAAAATACGTGCATCGTGAACGTTAAAATTTTGATGTATGTACAAAAATTTGAACGATTTTTAATTACTTAGTTCTACTAACAATTTTGTTTTATTAACATCAGATGGATACTGTCTAAAAATAAAATAACAATAACTAAACATTTTCGAAAACTTTTCGTGTTAGTAGGTAGAATTTGCTTTACATTTATTTGCATTGATATTCCATTAATGTGTCAACACTTCCTTAGTAAAAATATCACGCCGGTGAGTCTGCAATATTTTTATTATAATAACAAATTTTTTCAAATTTTAGTCCCACGATAATACGTATTTTCCAAATGGCTCACGTCGACAAATGCGATGTCACATATTAATTTTATATAAAACGTAGACTACGCATTTTTTTGAAGTTTCGCCAAATACGTAGGTACAAAGTGGTAATTACCAGTGAATACCCAAAATTACCATATACGTATTTTAACCGAATTTATTTAGATTAAAAAAAAACGGAATATAAAAATAAGCTTTGACCAAAATTTTATTACACTGTAATGAGTATAATGACACAAGATATAGGTACTATTTTTGCATGATCTGCAAGAGAAACTAATAGGTTATTTTCAGAACATTGCTTGCACACATTCGACATGAGTTTTAGCAGTGACACGCTTTTCTCATTAGCACGCTCTAAAAACTATTGATATTAGAATCGGTTTTTAGATGGCTTAGTGAATATAAAATAGAACCCTAGGTACTAAATAATTCATTTTTGTAAAATAACTGACGAATCCGTCATCCGACGATGTTCTGATGATGAAAAACAAGAACGAATTAATCCATCTCTTTTGACTAACAGAGCAAGGTCTATTATTGAGGTAGCCATTAACTGTTTCTGGGTTGGTTAAACATAATCGAAAAACCATTTGGAAGTGCTTACCTCTCATTTCCATTTTTTGGGATTATTTTTTTACATTTCTTGTAATTTTTTCTTCGGACCTTTAACAAACTGAACTTATGGAGGGTTTCATTGGGAGTCAGGCTGCTTTATCAGTTCTCATGGCAACAGACAAATTTTTTAAGTTGCCCTAAAAAGTTTTAAAAATATGATAAATCAAATAGGTAGTTTATTTTTCTCAAAAAAGCTTTTTCGGGATCCGGAAGGTATGAGGGTATGGAATATGGATTAAATTTGTATCTTTGTCAATTTAGTTGTTTTAGTGCACCTGGGGGTTTCCTGGTTGCTTTCTTATTGCTGGGGGGTATTCCATACCCCCCAGACCCCCCGGTTTCAAACCCATAAAGAACTATAACCTTCTTTGCTCTAAAAACACAAGTTCCTCTATTTTGAGCTAAATAGTCAAACTATAAATGTATGTATCATATCAAGGACAAGATTCAAAGATTGGCGTAAGTGCCAATTCTGGTAAAAGCAAAATTTTGGACCTTATTCTTCCCAATGTAGCTCAACTTCGACATTACCAATCATCGTATTTAACCCCTAAATAAAAAGTACAGTTAACTTTTTTATTAATACTATGAAATTTTCATAAATACAGTGAATTTCTGTTCATCAGCTGAAATTTATTGATTCAATGGAAACTTTTCATTTTGTTCAGTGTATTATGAATATCGCTCAGGTGATGGAGGTCTTTCTATTTATAATCCGTATCTCTAACTGGGATAGTCTTATATTAAATTTTTTAGACATACCAAAATTATATGTACAAGTGGAAAACAGAAGTATCAAAATTTTACAAAAAGCAGTAAAAAATCATACAACAAAAACTTTAATAATTTTGATTCTTTTGAGAAGTCCTCAACTGAAAAAAAACTGCATTTAAAAGTTGCACAATTTTGGGCAAGATTGTGCAACCTTCAAGCTATTTCAAAATTTCGTGTCTGATAAATTTAGAAAAAAAGTACAAAAGCAGCAAATTATAGACAAGAATTAAATCAACTGCAAAGAGTTACAATAGCACATGTGTCTGGTGTAGCCATTTCTACGTCGTTGGTTCTCCCGCCCACCAAAAATGAAATTGTGAGACAAACTTAAGCTCAGCTGAACTAAAAAAGATTCCTCAATGCAGCAGTAAAATTGAATGGTTTCAGCTTCCAAAGAAATGCAAGCGAGTGGGTCTGCGCTCTTTGATGTTAAAATTGACCTCAAAACAAATCTCCAAGCGGTGAATTTGAAGTAGATCACACTTATTGTAAAAGTATGACTTAGAATTGTCAAGGTCGGGCCAGATAAAAACAGTTTTAGGTGTCCGGATTTCTTTAGTAAGCTCAAGAAGTACATGACACAGGAAGGAGCACAACAGATAAAACCACATTTAGATTTTTCATCAAAAAATGATCATTTTAGAAAAGTTTGAAATCAAAGAACGTTCAAATTATGTAATTTATTGTCATACAATGTTGGTAAACAAAATGACCGTTCATGGAGTTGGTGTTGCGACTGTAAATTATTACATGCACTCAAAAAAAAATTGATAAGAGATTAAGCTTCAGTTTGGTATCTATTTTTAAATACCTAACAAGAAATAAGCGAAACTCTTCAAGATTACTCATTGTTGTACAAATTTAAGAGTATTTAGGACTCTCTTTCAAAAATAAATTTTAACACCTCCTCCAATGTATTAAGCAGAAAATTTACTTATCTTTAGTTTTAGCAAATTTCTTCTTTAATCTTTAACTTTTCTTCCATTCCTCATTGAAGCCATGCGACACCACACCATGATCTTACCATTCTCATGCTTAACATAAGCGCCCATTTTTCTTGCTTCTTAAGCTCGCATTGCTTTCCAAAGTTTTGAAAACTGTAACTGTACGAATAATAGAAGAAAATATTTCTTTAACAAAAAAGTGACATCAATATTATATTCGTCAGACCAAATTTTAATGACCTAATTCTCGACTGTTTAAAATCCATATTTTTTCGTCCATAAAACCTCTTCTCTGGTGCTCTGCGTCCATGCAAATGGGAATCTGTTAATCATCTTCTTGCGGTTTACTTTAAAATAGATGAAATTATCTATACTTAACCTTATTAAAATTTGTATCGATCAGAGCTTTTTATACCCAATGAGAAATTTTTCCTATAAAAAGGTAAGCTCACAATTGGGAGTTCCAATATGGCGATGATAATAAATTGTAGGAAATTTTACGCTTACATGTATAACTAACTGTATATTTTTCCGATATGACTAAAAAATGTTTGGGATATTTGTACATATAAATTATGAGTTCGTATTTCATAAACATAATCATTTTCAACTTTAAAGTTTCTATTTTTAAATTGAACATAACACAATGATAAATATTTTGGACTATACTCTGTAAACCAAATTTGCTGCGAATTGTATATTATACAGGGTGTAAAGGCCGTGTGACACGTGTGTAAATTTGTTAACTTTGTTAGCAAATTTGATAACAACCCATTGATTGGTTGAACCAACCAACATCGGTACCAATATTGGTTTGTTTGACCAATCTATGTGTTATTACCAAATTTGCTAACAAATTTGTCAACAAATTTACACACGTGTCACACGGCCTTAAGTGTAATTCTAGGATTTTATATGCCTTGAAAGCTTGACAGCTATGATTACTAAAGACAATTTCATAATACTCGGATGTGACTTCTGTAGAACTGGAGTTGACTTGGCAATGTCACAGCTGATTGTGATGTTTACAAGAAATTAACATGCTATGGCTGCCATGTTTAGTTTAATAGTGTTTTATGTAACTCTTGAACCCAACCCACAATTTTCTTACCAAATTATTATTAGGACACAGTTAAACTTGAGTTCTAGACGGAAGAGTCAAAACCAGGAAGATTTTTGTCAAAATGAAGGACATATTTTGTAATACCAACTTGCAGTTTGTTAACCATTGGCACATGGTCAAATGTTATTATAATATGCTGTCTGTGAACTTCAAAACTAAGGCAATGGCTTTCGTCTGGGGAATCCTTTAAAGGGAACATTTCATTTCGTTAACAATTTTATTGACTCAAAAAGTTACAAATAAAAATATTCTTAGTTTGTAGATCGGAGAAATAGAAATAAAGCACAAGTGCGCTGCCAAAGAAGAAGAAAATTGTACGAAAAAACAAATTAATAAAAGGATTAATAGTTAAGAACTTCAAAGACCTACTTTTAATTTTTTAAATCCGCTTATAATAGACTTTAGAAGCCAGAAGAATTGGTCCATTATAAGCAGTTGTTTGTTTTAATCGTATTTAATTACATTTTTAACACAAGAATTAATTCAGCATACTTCAAAATTTTATCCATTATACGCAAGTTTTCATTACAAGGTTTCATTGTATGTAAATAATTAATTCTATTCGGTTTTCTTCTTCATTTTTTTATTATACCTACCTATTTTTAAAAATTGATACTTTTCAAATTTTATTATAAGAGAGATTATAAAACCAAAAGCAATAACTCAACGACAATGTGGTCAAAATATCACAGTATTTTAATTATTTATTATTGCTAAATAAATTTTCAACTTTCATTTACATTTTCAAGCATAGCACTGTTAATTTTAAAATTTATATGCGGTTATATTTATTACATTATAATAACTTTGTTTGAAAACTCATCATTATTCATGAAAACTAAAATACTTCAGTGGTTTGATAAAACCATCAAATAATATTACGATTTAGTAGTAATAGGATTTAAACAACCCTAGGTTCATTTTGGGGCAATCATAGAATTAATTGTAAATTTAGAAAACGCGCAGCTCAAATTACAGGAGATCCACAATTTAATATTACATTTAAAAATTGCTATAATATAATGAAATTTAAATTGTGAAAGGCATTCAAAGAGCAGATTGGATTTTGAAGTTTGAAACATTTCTGACCTATCACAGCTGTCATTTTTTGTACCTGTCCGGTAGATATACTACAAATTTTGATATGATGTAGAAAATCATTTTAGCGACGAGATACATTTTCACCGTAATAGGCAGGAAAACTGTCGTCTGATAGGTGGTTTCAGCAGGACGATGCCACTTGCCACACAACCAATGTACCTACTATACTATAATATAAATCATAACTTAGAATATATAGATATACTAACTGTGTTGCGAAGGGGGGGGACTTTAAGATTTGCAAAAAATGTAGAAGTTCTATGGAACATAAAAACAATTGTTTAGGTGGAACAGTTGGCTTAAAGTGCATGAATAGTACGCCTAGGTTTAAATCCAGATCCTGGAACAAATTTTTTGTAGTTTTTACATTGTTAACCACATCACTGCTTTGATAAAAATATAAATTTAGAATGCTTATTCCAATAATACAAAGTCATAAAAGACAATTTTTGATTTTGTTTTTTACTGACATTATTACATGAATTAATATTGTGACATTTTGTGTAATTAAGTCATTTTCACAAAAATACTTAAGTTATGTTTAAATATTTAAAGGAAGAATTGCTGGTATGTTTGACCACTTTTTACTTATTTAAACTTCAATAGTATTTTTATCCCTCAACGATATCCGATATGTTAGTTTTGTAAAAGACATTGTCACTGTGTCTGTTCACCTTGTCATATTCATAAAGAAAATTTGAAAACAAAAAAAAATGTTTGCGTAAATCTGGAAAGTTCTGGGAAGCCAAAAATTTGGCTACTTATTTAGCTTCGAAGTGAAATATTTAGTTCCTCAATTATACCTGGTGCCTCGGCTAGTTTAACATGTGCAGCTGGATGAATTCCAACCAAAAAATGTACATAAATGAATCGCTTCCCACTTAATTTTAAGTTTATTTCACTCTGAATCTTCCCTAATGTGATAATAATTTAGAGAAAAGTTAACTGATTTTTAATTTGTTTAGCTTGTTAAAAATGTGGATTTTGAAACTTTGCTACTTTCGTACATTTGTACGTCCTTCCATATTTTACCCCTCAAGAAATTCAATACTTCATAAATTGTGTCTAATTTCCTTTACAATGTCAGAACCTTGATCTATTTCAAATAATACCTTGCAGGAAGTGCCAATTTTTACGGTGTTTCTACTACACCTGAATAAAGGTGCCTACACACAGACGATCCTGCTTAGCACTAGGTTTATCAATTGAGGGATAACCGTGTGTAGGAGATTTACGGAACTAAATATCGAAACTTATTTAAAAAAATTTTCAGTTTCCTTCCTATGTTACCTGATCATCTACTAAACTCATCTAAAAGTTTATTGTTTATTAACGGTAGCATTAAATATTAACATTTCCTTTCAGTATAAAAATTTTCCTTTTAAAAATTATTAGTTTATTCTATAAAACTTGAACAAATAACTTTAAGGGTAGAAAAAGTGTATTGTGAGCTAAAATATGCGACAGTATTCATTTATCAAAAGTAAACTTTGAAGAGATAATAAAATATCCTTAGAAGGATTTACTAGCAGATTTTCGTATTTACCACACAATTGAAAATTAATTACACGGGAAGCTACAATTTGGACAAAAACAAGCGACATTTCTTCACGTCACGTTTGAAAAATTAAAATTTTCTTTATGTCTTTTCGGCAAATCACCAGAAGGTCATGTGCCTTTTGTTTTTTAAATACAACTTTGCCAAGTCTAAAAATAAATTTCCCTACATTATTTTTATCTGAGTATAAAATATTTTTGATATTTTTTCAAGTTCTTTGCTCGGAAAATTTGTTATACGTATATTTTACGTGTTCGATTTGTACGTATTGGAAAATAAAAATAACATTACATCGTTTCATAAAAATTATATTGACGGTTCTCCATTTCATCTTACAATTTTGAGGTAATATTATATACAGGGTGGTGCTACGTAAGCTAAAACAATGAAAATTGCGATCTGTCGGATTGTTCTGGAAATAGAAATTTCCTTGCACGTGTTCGGTGGAAGATTCAAAAATATTATGCAAAATAAATAACATAAAGGAAGATGCCCTACTACGTTTCTTTACCTTGCTTTGTATCTATTTTGGAATGGTGACAGGGACAATTTTGCTACCTCACTGAGCTACAACAACCTCCACACCATACGAAATGACTACATTTAAACTAATAAAACCCACACATTCGCAGCTTCCATCGTATAAAATTTAATCATTCCCGATTCCCACTACAGTACGATTTTCAAAAGTGGAACATAGTTTGTGTGCATTTAAAAGTTAACAGTTAATTTAGTCAGATTTAGAACCCTAACGACAATATAGTGAAGCACATCCCAATAGTTTTACAGGCCGGGTTATTTAAACCTCAAATTTACTGTGATGAAAATAACTGTTCGTACTATTATAAATGAATTTTAATTGAAACGTAAGTTTGATTGATAGCTTTTTATTACTAGTGGCTTTTTTCACACAAAAAAATGCATCCATATTTTTATTTTTAGAAAAATATTGACTCCATACCATACAAACTCTAAAAATAAAAATACGCAAGGTCGCACTGTTCTTATATCTTAAATAAGTTAAGATTACTATTTTTGTAATTTTTCGTTATATTATTAAATAAAAAAGGTGCCAATGACCTTGACGTTTGATAAAAATGATTTCCTTACAATTTTTGCATTGACGTCAGACCACGCAGACGTATCCACTTTATTGAAAATCTTCGAAAATACTTAATAACCAATAGGAATTTAAACGAGTTATTTAGAGCAGTTTATTCATGTTCTCGAGTTCGAGCAAGCTAACGCCAGTGTTCCCTTTTACTAAAGTGGATGCTTGCCAAAAAATGCAACTTAATTTTCACAGCTCCTGTAATATCTATTATATCTCAATAGACCATAGTAAACAATTAAAAATCGAAAGTGATCGATCATGTTTAGTTAATCGAAAGTAAAAATTGATTCCTCAAAAATCCTTTCAATTTTAGGAACCAAAACTTTTTTTTTTGAAAATTTATCTTTCCAATGTTTAAGTAATGAATTTAACTACCTTACAGCTATTTTCAACATAAATTAGAGAATCGACTATTTTAAGACCAGATGAACGAGCGCTGCGCTTAATTTTGCACTCTGCTATTACAAAACCTAAAATTACCACGTTGATTTTTCAGTAAAACATGGAACAATTCGAGCAATTGTTGACCTGTGCCATTTGTTTGGATAGATATCGAAATCCGAAACTGTTACCATGTCAACACAGTTTTTGTATGGAACCGTGTTTGGAAGGTCTCGTGGACTACGTAAGACGTCAGGTAAAGTAAACAAATTTTACGTTGCTAACTTAAAAATAACTTCCACTTAATGTTTTATAGGTAAAATGTCCAGAATGTCGGGCGGAACACAGAATACCCTACCAAGGAGTACAAGGATTTCCAACCAACGTAACCTTGCAACGATTTTTGGAACTACACATAGAAATCACGGGGGAATTACCGGATCCGACAAGTGGACAGGTAATGGAACGTTGCAACGTATGCTCGGAAAAAGCATACTGCAACTTTTGTTCGCACTGCGACAAAAAAGTATGTCCGGATTGTAAAGGAGCCCACATGGATATTTTAAGACGAGAAATTTCAAGAATAAATAATCAAATTAGAAGAAGCATACACAGATTGCAGGATTCGCTATCTTTAGTGGAAAAAAGTACACAAAACATTCAAACAAATTGTTCTTCCGTATCAGAAGAAGTTTCGGAAATTTACAGAAGGCTCTCCAAAGCGCTTAAAGACAGAACAGATTATTTGAGGGGTGAAGTTGATAGATATTTAGGTACCGAGCTAAGAAGTCTAACCGGCTTAAAAGAAAATTTAGAACAAGAAATATCAAATATCATCAGCAATTGCGATTTAGCAGATAAGCATATAAACGAAACCGTAGATTGGGATGACTGTGAATTAATGGACGCCAAAGAAATTTTTTTAAAGACTGTAGAATTTATTAGAAATTTTGAATACGAAAACACTGATTACAGTAGAAAGGTTCGTTTGATTTTGGCTCACGATCCTAATCAATTGGTGTTACATTTAGCAGGGTATGGTGATTTAAATATTTGTAGTCAGACGCATCCGTTTAATTCGGGTGCCAATCTGTTGCAACCTCCTGGTGGACCAGGTCTAATGCGCTCTAAAAGCGATCACAGACTGGCGTCCCAATTTCGTCAACAAGAAGAACGAAATTACGAGAAAGGCTACGGTGAAGGAAACCAAGAGGACTTACCTTTAGGTGGCCGAAAGTTTGGAGATAGATCAACTAGGCCAACCTCCGCCACGACCGATCGGTATGACCGTTACGGTAGAGGTGGTGCCACGGAATACGGTGATGATTATGAAGAATCCAGACCTGCACGATCGAGATATCGGTCACGTTTAAATCGTCACGCAGCGGGAGACAACGACTCAGATACTGAAACGACCGGCAGAGGAGTGCGATTTACAGAACAACATAAGGAGAAAGAAAATAAATCTGTAGACACTGAAGAGGTTACGAGAGGACCGCTAAGTGGAATACAAAGATTGGCCGATTCTCCAAGAGTAATGAAAAAATTGCAGGAAACCGAAATAAATAAAAAGAAAGAAAAAGAAGCTCCTCCTCCTGCCCAACCTCCAGTTCAACCTAAAGTAACTGCAACTCCCAAAAAACCACCAATTGTGAATCGACAGGTGAGCGAAGAAGATGAAATTTCAAAAATTAAGAAACAAAACAAAGGTGCCACCACGTCGACAACTGTAACAGAAACCGAAACTCGTACGCCACCTGAACGAGTAAGTGTGCATAAGCGTGACGATTCGGCAGAAGAGAGACATGGAAGTACTAGGAAAACTCCAGTCCCAGAGGTGAGTGACGAGCCGTAACCTCTTCAAGTACCTGATTAAATGTTGTAGAATATTATATTTTTTTTGTAAATGTTGTTTGCTGTGATTTTACCATAACACTTCAGCATAGTATTAAGAACATAAGTTCTGATCACACATTGGCATGTTTCTGTTGTGTCTGTATTTTTTTAATGTTATTACACGTAAAACGAAGTACCTTCTGGAAGATTTTTGCTCATTGTGTTTATGTTTGCGAAGCATGAAGATAAAAATTTAAGCGCTAATAAAATTTTTCCCCAGGCAGCATCTTCTGGTGAAGAATCAGATACCTCTGTTGGTGTACTACATAGAAAAAATGTTAAAACTACCATTCCTCCTAAACGTCCATCGGTTCCAGAACATCCCGTACATAAAAAACCTACACGATCGACCAGTACTGAATCGAGTTCATCCACTGAATCCTCTGCATCCAGCGCTGTACGTAACGCTGGTTCTGCTCATAGCACAGAGGAAACAAAACCAAAATATTCTTCTCGTGGAAACACCACCACAGACATTACACCAGAACCCACACGCACGAGAACATCGTCGGCTAGTTCTAACGCCAGCAAAACTTCCACACCACAAAAACCTTTCCAAAGTCGTTTCTTACATAGTCGAACACCTTCGGTACCAGCTACACCTCCTCCTGCAAAAGAAACGGAGGAAGAATCCAGCAGTGAAGAAGAAACAGACAGCGAAGAAGAGTCAGAAGACGAAACCGAAAAGTCAAATAAGGAAATGTCGAAAACAGACATTGGTCCATTATTAGCTCGAAGTGCTCTAGTCAGAGACTCATCTGAAACTTCTCCTACCAAACCACGCGAAGAACCAACCTACGGTAGGTCAAGATATAGTAAAGAAGACGAACCTCCCGTAAACTCATATTCGAGAACTCGAACGACTCCAAAAGAAGAAGAACCTTCCTATCCTTACACCAGCAGATTTGTTAACAAAAGTAAAAGCACCCCTGGAGTACAAGACGAAGATGATCGCACAAAAACCGACGACACGGATAGACCCTCAACAGCAAAATCGCGATATTCGGCACTTAAGGATAGAAGGCAACGATTAGCTAGAAGTAAAAGCAGTCACACGTTTGGTGACGACGACGAAACTGATGAACCAATTTCCCCAACTACTTTAAATCCAACCGCGTACTTACAATCGAGAGGATACAGCTCTGCAACATCATCTGGTAATGATCTTGCACGAAGTCGTTCCACGCACACTCTCAAATCGAGAGAAAGTTCACCCGATCGTAGTACAGGAGCCGAAAAAGACGGAGCCGCTCTAAGTTCTTGGGCGAGGTATTTAAAAAATAAGTATGGTAACAGAAGTAGCGCCAAAGATAAAGATACATCAACAAGTACAACTTCGCCTTCGGCGAGTAGTTCCAGTGCAGCGCGGAGACTTTCACTGGGACTTCCATTAAGATCATCTGACGTAGGGAGCTCTGACGATGATCAAAAAAACATGCGAGGCTCCCCCACTACCCCTACAGTAGCTACGGTGGCAGCAGCCGGTAAGTTCATGTAAAGTTTTGAAAATTCTGTTTAAAACGTTGGTTTTGTTTTAGGTATCGCAGCGGCGGCAGCAGGTACTTCCCCTAAAGATCAGTACTTGCAAAAAGGTCACTTGTTGTTCAAGATAGGGAGTCGGGGGAGCGAGCCCGGATTATTTACTTGGCCGCGAGGTGTCGCAGTACGACCGGATAATTCGATCGTAGTTGCAGATTCTTCGAACCATCGAGTTCAAGTTTTTGATGCAAATGGTAACTTTATCAAAGAGTTTGGTGCGTATGGAAATGGAGAAGGTGAATTTGATTGTCTTGCTGGAGTTGCTGTTAATAGAATAGGACAATATATTATTGCGGATAGATACAATCACAGAATACAAGTAAGAATTTGTTTGCTGTTTGAAAATGTAAAAACTAAATTTTGAATTTTTTAAAGGTTTTTGATCCTTCTGGACGGTTTTTGAGATCGTTTGGAAGTCAAGGAACTGCAGATGGTAGATTTAATTATCCATGGGGAATTACAACTGATGCGTTAGGTTTCATTTATGTTTGTGACAAGGAAAACCACAGAGTACAGGTAAACTTATAAATTGGTAGATTTTCGTGTGGGTGTAACATTTTGATTCAAGGTTTTCCAATCGGATGGAACGTTTGTGGGTAAATTTGGATCCATGGGAAATAAACCAGGACAATTGGAGCATCCACATTATATTGCAGTTTCGAATACCAATCGTGTGATTGTATCTGATTCAAATAATCATAGAATACAAATATTTGATGTAAACGGTAAAGTCCTCTCGACATTTGGAAATGAGGGTTCAAACGAAGGACAATTTAAATTCCCACGGTATTAAATTACTTCATTTTTAAATGAGTGGAAATTGATTAAATTTTTTACAGTGGTGTAGCAGTGGACGATCAAGGATTTATCTGTGTAGCTGATTCCGGAAATAATAGGATACAAATTTTCCATCCCGATGGAACTTTCCTTAGATCATATGGAAATTGGGGAGCCGGAGACGGCGAATTTAAAGGTTTAGAAGGTGTAGCAGTAACATCAAGTGGAAATATATTAGTATGTGATCGGGAAAATCATAGAATTCAAGTGTTTTAATTTTTAAATAAATAACTTTCATTTCTGAATGCCATTTTGTTTACATTTTACTTAATATACAGTGTGTGGACTTATCTATTTATTACAGTTAAATAAATTCTGCATTTCAGTTTACACTGCTGTTTTTTATTTTATTAACTTTAATAACATTTATTTACGATGCAAAGTTGAAAAAATGTCTTGTTATACATTCACGATAAGATATTTTCTTATTTAGTTATTGGTTCCGTTTACAAAAACTTAGCCGTACCTACGTCACGATTTGACATCAGCTGCGGTGCACTTCTGTTTGATGTATCACTTCAAATTTCATTTTAGAGACTTGCGCCTTGATAATATTTTCTCCTTAGTTAAAAGCCTAACGATCAGCTGAGTTGCCTGACTAACCATAAAAGTTCTCCAAACTTTTAAAAATTAATAACAACATTGTGAGTTTCAAGAGAGAGAAAAAAGTTTAGAAGTCATAACAATTTAATATTTTTTATTAAAGCACATTTTCATATTTACAGTTGTTTATCTATCAAGTAGTCATAAATATACGCCTAAATGAAAAAAATGGAAAAATATCGTAATCCTTTGAAAAATACGTGAACGAAGAACAAGAAATTAAAAATGTACACAAAAAATGTTTTAGAGGTTTGTTTTTAGGAGAACTTTTAAGAAAGTTACCAAGCATGATGAGCAAGTCCATGATGAGCAAGTCCATGATGAGCATGAATTCCATTAGCAATAATAGCTCCATGTCCAATAATAGCAGCAGAATGTGGTGCGACAATAGCGGCTCCGTGATGTCCAGCCCAATCTTGGGAAGCTACCAAACCTTCACCGTGCCATTGTCCGTTATCATGTCCGTGTCCAAGAGCATGGACGGCTGGGGCAATAATTGCAGCGGAGTGTGGTGTAATAACAGCGGCTCCATGATGTCCAGCCCAATCTTGAGATTCTAACACACCTTCACCGTGCCATTGTCCATCATCGTGTCCGTGTCCAATAGCATGAACAACTGGGGCAATAAGAGCAGCAGAATGTGCTGCAATAACACCTGCTCCATGATGTCCAGCCAAGTCTTGGGAAGCTATCAAACCTTCTCCGTGCCATTGTCCATCATCGTGTCCGTGTGTAATAGCCAAACCGTGGATAGCACCGACATGTCCATGATGAGCATAGCCTAATCCTAATAAACCGGAGGGTGCGGCACTGGATAATACGACCACACAGGCAAAGAGAGCTACGGTCTAAAAATTCAATAATAATTAATATATTTTGTTATAAACTCTTAACGTAATTCTTACTAAAGTATTCATTGTAGTGTAAAAGTAGAGCTGAAGAACTGTACAATGTTCGATTTGAGATCAACCCTCGTTTATATACCTACTTCAATTTCGTCCTTGATTATCATTAAATCATAATTTTGTATTAAGTAGCAAATATTTGTAATAAATGGTATAATATGTAAATTTACTTCCCGATCATATTGACCCCGCCTTAGTTTTCTAGTTTTAGTTTTTTAGACTGAAATTAGAAGGTAAGTAGCATTGCTATGTTAAAAATGAAATTCATTTAATTATTAAATACGTAGGTACAGGTGATTTAAAATTTATGGACTGAATTAATTTTTTTTTTATCAAAAAAAGCTATCTAGTTGGTATTTATACCAAATTATAGTAGTAAGGCATAAATAACAAACGTACTGTAGCGAATTGATTGCAGCAAAAGACGAAATTTGAAAAGGTTCCATTTTTGAGTTTTATAATAAGAAAATGTTGAATCATAATTTTTGAAGATGATGTGAGTTCAAATGTAATTACAATAGTACGTACTGAACTAAGTAAAACTACAACTAAGAAAATATATGAATAAAATTATGATAGTTAATTAATTATACCTTTCTCCCACACACCTAAGAATAGTTGTAAACAACACTGATATGGTAATTATTTTATTGGTATATTTGGAGCACGACTAAATACTAAATAGGGGTTTTTTAATTTTTTGGGTCCGGGTGCCCAAGTTGGATTGACCGGCTCTAAATTCATAAATCAAGAAATTCGGAAATCTCCCAAAATCCATACGTCCAAATCCATTTTGACCATTGTCACACTAAGTTGGTCTTCTCCTCCCCGAATAACAAAACTTTGCATTTTCTTATATCTCATAACATAGCTCGGCCTACGGCCTTCGCACTTATCTCCCCTAACTTTTCGTAATTTTAATCCTCAATAATTATTATCAGTCAGTAAGAACTCTTTGATAACTAAAATTTTTTGAAAGTAATAATAAAAAATTGAAGAAGCATATTCCAAAAATGATTTAACTAAAGTCATATACAAAATCTTCAAAGTATAAATGTCTTTAAAATTACGAGTGTTTATATTCTGATGTGTACCAAGCCCAATAATATTAAGCAAGTCATAAGCAGAAGCTGGGAGCCCGATATGACATCTGGTACACAGATGGATCGAAACGGATGCTGGTACTGAAGCAGAAGTTGGTGGAGATAGAACAGGGATTACTTTTGGGTTGCTACGCCACTGATTTCTTTCAGGACAAAATTATAGCAATAATGCGATCTCTACAATGCCTCATCCTTGATGCACTAAGATAAAAACAAAATATTTTAATTTTAAAACAATTAAAGAGTAAATAAAATAATCGGTTTGACTAGTAAAGTAAAACTTAAAAGTAAAGTAAAAAATTAAAACTATAAAAGTAAAAAAAACTTAATCTTTTCTCTAGCAGTCTTTCTAGTCCTTCAGGTTAGGGACATATAAGTTTTATAAGTAGTATTAGTATTATAAGCAGTATTAGCATTATCAGTAGTATAAGTATTAAAAGCAGAATTAGTATTATCAGTAGTATTAGTATTATTAGTATTATCAGTAGTACTAGTAGTATAAGTAGTATTAGTATTATTAGTAGTATTAGTATTATTAGTATTATCAGTAGTATTAGTATTATTAGTAGTATTAGTATTATCAGTAGTATTAGTATTATTAGTAGTATTAGTATTATCAGTGGTATAAGGATTATCAGTAGTATTAGTAGTATTAGTACTATCAGTAGTATTAGTATTATTAGTAGTATTAGTATTATCAGTAGTATTAGTAGTATAAGTATTATCAGTAGTATTAGTAGTATTAGTATTATCAATAGTATAAGTATTATTAGTAGTATAAGTATTATCAGTAGTATTAGTATTATTAGTATTATCAGTAGTATTAGTAGTACAAGTATTATCAGTAGTATTAGTGTTATTAGTAGTATTAGTATTATCAATAGTATTAGTATTATTAGTAGTATAAGTATTATCAGTAGTATTAGTACTATTAGTACTATTAGTATTATCAGTATTATTAGTATTATCAGTATAGTATTAGTACTATAAGTATTATCAGTAGTATTAGTATTATTAGTAATATTAGTATTATCAGTAGTATTAGTAATATAAGTATTATCAGTAGTATTAGTAGTATTAGTAATATTAATATTATCAGTAGTATTAGTAATATAAGTATTATCAGTAGTATTAGTAGTATTAGTATTATTAGTAGTATTAGTATTATCAGTAGTATTAGTAGTATAAGTATTATAAGTAGTATTAGTATTATCAGTAGTATAAGTATTAACGAGTGGATGTGAGTCGGATGTGGTTGTTCGACCTTCGGCCTCACTGGATGAGAGATGTGGTCATCACATGACTTTACTATACATTAATTTAATGGTACTATAATATTATGTCTTGCATACAAATTCAATACAATTTGTACCTAATTAGTGCATCCCTAATTTGATGGTGAATCGAGTTAACTTACAGGGATTATCGCCCTTTTATCGATAACTCGATGCCAAAATTTAAAAGCTGATAGAACCATGCTATGCTTTTTTCTTTTCTTTTTTTACAAATTTAGCCGTTGTGCCACCTTTCATCACTGTAGCTGTAGCTGAAACTTGGCATCTGCTCCGCAGATGCGGGCGATAGCCCGCTTATCTCCTTCATCTGGTTTTGAGACTTGACGTTGAGAATTTTATACAGGGATTTCAAACCCGGCTTTTTTTCGTCATTTATTCTGGTCTGGTGCGAAGCACCAGGGCTGTTGCCCCATATCTTTGCAGACTTGAAGAGTAAGGTTGCGAGCTTGCCCGCAACGTTACATCGGATGATTTTTATTTAGGCGTACCTCTGAAAATTAGCGCGAAGCGAAGTCCTGGCTGGCTTCACCCGCGAGGGATCCGCGAGAGAAAGGTTTGATAGACTAGGATGCAGTGGATGGGTTATGGGAGTTGGCTTTTTTTCTTTTGGTGAGTTGATTTATCTGGACAGTTGCACATAACATATAACTTGCGACGTTATTAGATGTTGCCTTCTACCGACCACAGTACCAAACATACTCATCGCGTCACTAATTTACTCCCAATCCCACGTTTCCGTGGACCGATTTTAACCAAAATCTAATCAAATCTAAGTTTTAATATAAAAGTACTAAATATAAAATTTGGTTGAGAAATTCCTATTAGTTTAGACGCTAGAGCGCACACAAAATTAAGTGACATACAGACAGACTGACACAGACATTTCTTGATGTTGGGTCTCTTTCAACTCGTTAGACCTCAAGGACTGTAAATCCGTAAAAATCTAAAAAAAAAAATATTTTTGATTACATAACTTTCCCATTCGGTATGGTAAAGTAAAAATATTAAAAACAAAAATAATTTTTTAAAAATGGACAAGTCAAACAAAGTTAACAAATGAACAAACAATAAAATGATTATTGCGTCACTGTAACATAGCAACGCAACGGTACTAATAATTTGAAACCCACTGTAAATAGGTAAACCCCTGAGTTTGAAAGAAATCAGCTGTTTGATTGATTACAAAATGTTGGTACCTACTGACTGCGGTTGTGATGTATTTTATTCTTCCGACTGACTAACACAATCTTTCGTTGATTATTAATTTGTAGGCAAATTAAGTGGATATAATGTGTAAGTTTTTAGATTTTAAATAAAGGAGGTGTAACTTAACATGAACATGAAATCGTTTGTTGGAACTTGGGAGGTAATTCTTTCTTGATGTTGTTTTACTGAACACTCATTCGTTTATTTACGTTTTAGATTCTGGGGTATAAATACACCGAGGAGAACGAATTTAACTTGAGAGATTTGAATGGGTAAATTCTTCCTTGGGTGTTGCATTTCTGTGTTAAATTTCAGGGTAAAATTTTAGGGTGGTGTTTTCTTTGAAAGAAGATGGTGATGTGGTGTGGACCGTACCTTATGATTTAACTCCCATTCCGTGGTTTAAGTGCGAAATATACGAAGTATGTAACATCAACGATATCGGTTATATTATTCGGTTTGGCACTTACGGGGGGCACATTCTCGAGTTTAAGGTAAAAATACACTAAGCTGCTTAAGTTTCTGGTTTACTAAATAATTTTTTTGCGTTTAAGTGTGACGATGCTCATCCAAACGAAGGCATCATTCTGACGTTGAAAAAATGGTGCAGGTTTTACTGCAAGAAAATTCAGGATGTTCCCAAAGAACGGACAATAAAAACCAAGTTCACTTTACTTCCAGCTTTGCAGGAGAAGTTTTTTGTCGATTTAACAGTTAAGGGGTGCGAAAATGTCGAGGTAATATAATCAAATTTAAATTTGGGTGAAGCAAATTTACCTGTTTTTTATTAGTTTAACTGCCATTCTATCATCGTGAAATTATTAGCAAATGAAATACCTTGGAATTCGCAGCTGTTCTCTGAACAACCAGGTGTTGTTGCCGATACAATTTTGTATTACTTGTATACGGAAAGCCTACCGGACACCTTAAGCGAATACGACTGTTATGAGTTAATTAAATTTGCAAAACAATTTTCTTGTCTTGATGATTTTGTTATCAAGTGTCACACGTATGAGAGAAAGTTACGGTTGTCTCAAAGTAAGTCTTACAGTTTTAAAGAGTTTATTACTTTATCTGTTTTAAGCTCGGTATTTCGCTTAAAATAAATGCATAAGGGGCATTCCACACCAAATTGACCACTTTTGAACCCGACCCCTTTTGATTTTCCTGAAATTTTTAGATATTATACTATCTCATCAACAACAGTTCTGTGAATTTTTTCAAAATTTTTTACTCAACCCAAAAAGAGTTACGAATTTTTAAAAAAACTGTTGTTTTTTTTTTCAAACGATCGTAACTATTTCAAAAATTGACTAATCGGAACGTTTTTTGTTTTTGGTTTTGTTTGTCTTTAAACGTACTTTTCAGGAAAAAATACAAAAAAAATATTCAAACTTAGATTCTACAAAAGTTTTCATTTTTTCGGAGAAAATCATTGATTTTTCTAATTTCGACACTTTTGATTTTTGATTTTTTTATTTCAAAAAAAACTCTGATTTATTCCGCGTATAACAACACAAACCCCATAACGGACCGACATTTCTTTCTATTTCTTTTGTTTAATTGAAAAATATTATTTGCGTAAAAATAAAACAAAATATTTTTTAATTAAACAAAAAAATAGAAAAAAATTTTGGCCCATTATGGGGTTTACGTTGTTATACGCGGAATAAATCAGATTTTTTTTTTAAATTAAAAAATCAAAAGTGTCGAAATTTGAAAAATTAATGATTTTCTCCGAAAAAATGAAAAATTTTGTAGAATCCAAGTTTGAATACTTTTTTTGTATTTTTTCCTGAAAAGTACGTTTAAAGACAAACAAAAACAAAAAAAAAAGTTCCGATTAGTCAATTTTTGACATAGTTACGATCGTTTGAAGAAAAACAATATCAGTTTTTATAAAAATTCGTAACTCTTTTTGGGTTGAATAAAAAATTTTGAAAAAATTCACAGAACTGTTTTTGGTGAGATAGTATAATATGTAAAAATTTCAGGAAAATCAAAAGGGGTCGGGTTCAAAAGTGGTCGATTTGGTGTGGAATGCCCCATAAATATTAATTTATGCATTATAATTTATTCATTAGAATACAAAGTATATTTTATAATCTTAACATTTTCTTGTTTAGAATTAAGAGGTTTAATGGCCGACATGCAGTTGTACCTCAGCTACATAATCGACCGCTTTTATAGTTTAGAAAAACACACACGGAGAGCGAATCCTAAAGAGTTGTGTGAAATAGTCAAACAGTCAATAAAAGATACAATTATAGTCGGCTCAAAATTAGCCTTATTCTGTAAATTATACGCAAACCAAAAGTGTGATCTCACTAAACACGATGAAAATCAAATAATTCGTTTGACCAAATTTCATCTCCCAATATTTATGGATAAAGTTCGCAAGTTGTTTGAGGTGATCAGCAATGGTTTTGGTTCTTTAACGGTGGAAGAGAAAGATGAACTGGCTAAGCATCTCGTACCGGAGGTTTACATTTCAGAACTTGTTTTTAAAGCTTTTAATTAATTGAACAACTGTTTTTAGTATGAGAAAGTTTTACACAAGGGATCAAAAGTGATACGGGCTGTTGCAAAAGCCGTCAAGGAAGTGCTTCAGATTTTATCGCCCCAAACTAAAGAGTACCATTGGATGGCACCGTTCACCGACGTTTTGGAGAAATCTCTTAATAATATTTTGAAGGCACGTGAATTAATGGAGCTAGAAGAGATGTACGATTACATCACTTGTGTTTTTGAAGTAATTCTTAGGAAAAGGTGAAACTTCCGTTGTAGTAGGTACTTATTGCAACTTTTTACCCCTATTCTCTCAACAGTGAGTACTTTCGGGGTAAAAGCGAAGAGTTTAAAATTAGATCTGTGGTTTACACACTTAATGAAATTGTGGAAGAGCTTCCTATATTTGTTTTACGTTTTGAGAAGGTGATCGACGCATTAGATGAAAAATTGGATCTGAACGATTTTCGATTCTGTTTTAAAGTTGGAACTGATCTGGTGGTAAGTTAGAAATCCATCGAATTATTCAAATTTTTCCGTTTCTGGTTTTAGGCAGCTGTTTTGGATAAAATGGTCCAACACAGGTGCAGTTTAGACAATCTCATCAACAATTTTGTAACCTTAATGGACCGGGATGAATTTACCAATTCCTTGATATGTTTAGGGTTGTTAAATCAGGATATTAAAATTGAGCCAGTACGGAACTATGAGCATCCTTGTGTGATTGAGTTACATGAAACTTTACGTCACGAATCGGTGAGATTTTCTACTTCTAAATTTTTTTTAATTTAACTTGGAATTTTTTAGTTTAATCTATTGGAATCCGTCTGTAAACCCCCTTTACTAGCAGACAGTCTCTTATCTAAAAAGTGTTTGGAACTTTTCAAAAGCAAAATTGACGTGGATATGGAATTTGAAGTAATTGCTAGCAGTGGCCTAGAGGATTCGATTGAGGGGGGCAATGATTTGGAAAGTTCTGAAAGTTGTATATTTCACGCTCATCGAATTATTATGGCTGCAAGGTGCTATTGGTTTCGAAGAGCTTTATTATGTGATATGAAGGAAGCCATAGATAGGTGAATATGCATGGGTAATCAGAAAGTTTTTATTTCAAACTATTGAATCTTGCAGGAAAATTGTAATTCATGATACAAATCCAAGTATTTTTCAAATTTTTTTGGAATTTCTCTACAGTAGTCAATTAGATTATGCTAATTTGACGTTAGCACAACTTGTTGAATTATTGTTATTGAGTGACAGGTATGAGGTTGATTCGTTAAAGCAAGTTTGTGAGTATGGACTGGAATTGAACTTGGATGAAGATTCTGTGTTGTATTTGCTCAGTGTGGCTGATCAATGCAATGCAAATGTTTTAAAAGTAAGTTTTTGTATCTTTTGTTACATTTAAATTAACAACATTAAAAAATCAACTAAATATTTTACAAAAGCAGGAACATATCTGTCGAAAGCTCATATTATGAAATTAAATTTGAATTTTCTTATTGTTCACTTAACTTCTTAATTTTTTGAAAAATTAATAATTTTTATAGACTAACTTAGTGGGAATTACCATAATTAATAGATCCCTTACTGTTTAAAATACTATAACACGAAATAATCAGTTGTTGCCTCGATGATCTATCTGACATTTGTGGGCTGCTAGCTATGGTTGTTTTAAACTCCGGTATTAAAACTTGGGGAATTGTCTGGTAGCTATCTAAGGAAATAATCCCAGGACGCCAGTCTATGCTAGACTAAGCTGGAGGGTATTCCATACCCCCCAGACCCCCCGGTCTAGCTACCCTAGACTAGAAAATAGAGAAAACATTCAAAAATGAGATAAAACTAAATGTTATGTAGTTTATGTACCTAAAAAAAATTTTCCCTAACCTGGAGGGTACTTTTAATAGTAGACAATTGAAAAACCGGGGGGTAAGTAAGAAAATGTAATATTTTTAAGAATTAAATTTGCGTTTTCATCAATTTTAAAACGTCTTCTCATTACTTTCTTAAACTGGGGGTATTTTATACCCCTCAGACCCCCCTGATTTTTTACCCTGGCTATTTTAAAAGTAAGTTTTTGTATCTTTTGTTACATTTAATTAAACAACATTAAAAAATTACTTGAATATTTTAGAAAGGCTGAATTTTGTTCTCCGTAATTTTTTGAAAACTAGTTCAATAATTTTTATAGGGTAATTTGTGCAGTACTTACAAGGAGACACAACAGTGAGTATGTCGCCAATCAAAATCCCAATTTTTTTGGTGATTCTAGGAGCAAAAATAATTATCACTTTCTTGATTTTTAGTCCAATGGGCTTTAGTTACTGAGTTATGAATTTTTGAAAATCTACACTTTACCATAAGATTACATGGTTTGGATTGTTTTAACATGGTTTGGATTGCTTTAACAATCTAATTTAACATTTTAAATTCTATTTAAATCTATTAATTCTATTTAAAAAAAATAAAAATCTATTTAAGAGGGGCACTTTTTTCAGGGCCCTTTTAATTTAATCAACAGATGGCGCCTACTTAAATATTTTTATAAAATACTAAGAGGCTTTTGTATTTAAAATATACCGAATTCGTTGAGATAATACTATTCTATAAACAATATTCTTGGTCTTAAGCTATTTTGGGTTCGTAATATTTATTTATAAAAACACAATTCATAATTAAAGTTTAATTATCTTTTTTGTAAGTGAGTGCGTTTTGACATACTCAATACGAACTCAAAATAGCTTAAGACCAAGAATATTGTTTATAGAATAGTATTATCTCAACGAATTTGCTATATTTTAAATACAAAAGCCTCCTAGTATTTTATAAAAATATTTAAGTAGGCGCCATCTGTTGATTAAATTAAAAGGGTCTTGAAAAAAGTGCCCATCTTAAAATAAATCTAATTTAAAATTTTAAATAAAATCAAAATTAACAATGTAATCTTATGGTAAAACGTATATTTTCAAAAATTCATAACTCAGTAACTAAAGCCCATTGGACTAAAAATCGAGAAAGTGATAATTATTTTAGCTCCTAGAATCACCAAAAAAATTGGGATTTTGATTGGCGACATACTCACTGTTGTGTCCCCTTGTTAGTGGGAATTACTACTATTGATAGCTCCCTTACTGTTCAACAAATTGTTAATCAGTTGTTGCTTTAATGGTCCACCTAACATTTGTGGGCTGCTAGCTATGGTTGTTTTAAACTCTAGTATCAAAACTTGGAGAATTGTCTGGCAGCTTCTAAGGAAATAATAACAGGATGCCAGTTTTTGCTAGGCTATACTGGGGGGTATTCCATACCCCCCAGACCCCTTAGCTATCCTAGCTTATATAAAATCGGGAAAACACTTAAAAATGAGATAAAATTAAATGTTAAGTCGTTCATGAATCTATAAATTTCATCCCTAACCTGGGAGGGTGCTTTTAAAAGTAGACAATTGAAAAACCGGGGGGTCTGGGGAGTATGGAATACCCCCCACCTAAGTAAGAAAATGGGATATTTTCTAGAATTAAATTTGTGTTTTCATCAATTTTAAAACGTCCTCTCATTTCATTCTTAAACTGAGGGGTATTTTATACCCTTCAGACCCTCCGGCTTTTCTACCCTGGCTGTTTTAAAAGTAACTTTTTGTATCTTTTGTTACATTTAAATCAACAACATTAAAACATTAACTCAATATTTTAGAAAGGCAGGAACATATCTGTCAGAAGCTCATATTATGAAATTAAATTTGAATTTTGTTCTCTTTAATTTTTTGAAAACTAGTTCAATAATTTTTATAGGGTAATTTGTACAGTACTTAGTGGGAATTACTACTATTGATAGCTCCCTTACTGTTTATAAAATTGTAACACAAAATAATCAGTTGTTGCCTTGATGGTCCACCTGACATTTGTGGGCTGCTAGCTATGGTTGTTTTAAACTCCAGTATGAAATCTGGGGAAATTGTCTGGCAGCTTCTAAGGAAATAATAACAGGATGCCAGTCTTTGCTAGACTATGCTGGGGGGTATTCCATACCCCCCAGACCCCCCGGTCTAGCTATCCTAGCTTATAAAATCGGGAAAACACTTAAAAATTAGATAAAATTAAATGTTAAGTCGTTTATGAATCTATAAATTTCATCCTTAACCTGAGAGGGTACTTTTAAAAGTAGGCAATTGAAAAACCGGGGGGTATGGAATACCCCCAGCAGTAAGTAAGAAAATGTAATATTTTCAAGAATTAAATTTGCTTCTTCATCAATTTTAAAACGTCTTTTCATTACCTTCTTAAACTGAGGGATATTTTATACCCTTCAGACCCCCGGTTTTTTTACTTTTTGTAAAGAATTATAGTAAATGGTCCAAAAAACAAAAATTTGATCATTGAAAATAGAGCCTAAAATTTACCAATAAAACTGAAAAATTACAAGAACTGACATTTAATAACATTGAATTCGTTGAAGCCATGAGGTTAGCCCTGCCTACTCCTCAATTGACGACACCCTCGAAAAAGTTTATAAATATTAAACCAAAATTACTTGAAAGGGGTTTATTTTGATTTAAAAAAAATCATTTCCTAACGTTAACCTAAGGTGAGAGTCTGTTGGTTTTTTTCTTTTAACTGTAAAAGTACCCCTAAACCGTGATATTAGTTTGATGTTAGCGCTACCACGTTAAACCACAAACCCAACTAAAAGCACACGGACTGGTAATAGAATGCGGTCATTACGGCCGATATTTGCATAAAAATGTAAACTTAAAAATCGATTCTTTTGCTAAACTAATCAATATTTTCTGTGCTGGTATTACCACGGTGGGTTTGGGGTATGAAAAGTCATTTATTCTTTGGCAAGGAGAACAAATTATTTTTTGCATAGCGGACAAAATGATTATAAGACCACCATAACTTGTCCATAAATGTCAGGTAACAAAATATAATAAATATCATGAATAAACAATGTGAAATTTGTTTAACAATGTTTTTAATAATTGTATAAATAAATATTTAACATTTAAAGATATCTTTGGTTCAAGCGGGAGAGGGGGGTAGCTCACTGACTGTGCTCACTCTTTACTAATTGATTTAAATTGCATAATTAATGTTTTAAGGCGAATATAATTTATTATGACAACTAAGCGCTTTAACCCTTTGGACGCTAAATCGATTAAAGTCGCTTGAAGTCTAACGTTTTAACCGATCTACGCGTCCAAAGGGTTAATTTTTATAACTTTGGTAATGCATTACATGTATTTTTGTCTCACTTTAATCAGGTAAATTTTTATTTTTACATAATTTGACTCAGAAAACGATGCAATTCAATCACGAAGGTATTTCATAATAATCAAAACAAAATAGCTTAGAATGTGAAGGAATTCAAAAGTTACAAAAAATCCTTCTGCAAGTATCATATTATTATGTTTTTGTAATTTTATAGAATTTCAATGGTAATTTTAAACCATTTGAGGTGCGCATAAAATTACAGAAAAATAATTCAAAATTCAGTATAAAATTATTTTATTATTTATTCTATTAGCTACCCTTTTTTGAATTTTACGATTGTTTAACGATTTTAACAGTATTTTGAACATCCTGATGCTCCAATTCGGTACCAAACTTGTAATACTTGTTTATTATTATTTATTATCTCTAATTTTAGCCAAACATACGTCTTAAAATTCGATTAAATTATATATCACACTGAAAAATGTCAATCAAGGTGCTATAATATATTAAAGATGGACCTTCATTCCTGTCGAGTATTTCCTCTTATAATTTTTTGATTATACACATCAAAGATACAACTTTTAATTTCGTTTTATATTTTGAACGGCAAGGGAAATATCATAAATCTCTGCAGTATTGATTAACTTCGTTAATTTTAATATTTTCTTTTTCAGAATAATTCTATTCATTACTTATTAAAAAATGATGAAATCACACACAGTGATGTGTTTTTAGAATTACCAATTGCCTTGCAAAACGAAGTTTTTGATAAAATGTGGTCTTATCCTTCTCAAAATATTTCAAATAAGTAGTGCAATTTCATGAAGGTTTTTCAAAATATCAAAAATTTGATAAAAGTAAGACTGTTCAAGTAAGTTGAAAGTTTCCTGTGTTAATCATGCAAGTAACGATTTTTATTTTTGTACTAATTATTTAACAAATTTTTAATTGCAGGATGGACTTTCGAATAGCAATTTTTAATTAGAGAAATTACTTTCTCTCTCGGTAATAATGTTTTTAACTCTGTTACAATTTATTGTATTATAAAGTAATTTTTATTCCAAACTTTGCCAAGTATTCAATTATTAAAATTGTAACTAATTAAAAACCCACTAGTTAAAAAGTATTCAGATTTTGGATATAATTTCTGAATCAAGTATAGCAGACATTTGCAATTCAATGTTGGAGATTGAAAAATTTCCTGTCTACCATCTAAATAATATTAAATTATTGCACAGAAAACTAAAAGTTTGTTTTTTCATCTCGTCAGTGTGAAACCAGTGAAAATGACTTCCAGTATTAATTAAAATACAAGAGAATACACAAACACTCTACTTAATCAGTCACTTACTTTTAATAAGTGTGTCCCTTCCAACTATGTGATTTTTTATTTAATTTGCGAATTTATCGCTGAAGTTTTGTGAATATTACTATTTATTTTGTTAAATATTGTTATAGTAATGTTGCTGTTTTAGATTTTTTCCAAAAAAAATACGATTTTATAATAATTAAAATTTTATCACTATAATTATAAAAAAAGCTTACATATTTATATTGTTATAATTATTATTAATATTTAATATATTCAAATAAAGTTTTCTTCGCAAGTTGAATTTCTGTTTTAATATGTTAATTTTGCTTTCAGCCTCTCTGTACGAACATTTCCACAAATTGAAACCATATTTAGAGTTACAACTTTTTTTACTCCTACAGATATATTTTTAAAAATGTTGTTTAATAATTGCAAACATGAAATTCTGTAACTGTGTTGTTACATTTTGTAATTATCTTGTCAAATTCAGGAAAAGTTATTTGCTTCATATGAAAATGGATAAGCTATTTTTTATTTGTACATATGGAACCTACAGCTAAACTTGGCATCCCAATCACGGCACTAAAAATATGTATAGGTAGATACTAATAAAAAATATCCTGATGCTGCTTTTTTCTAGTTGCTCCTTGAATTCTGTAAGTATTGCCGACTATTTCCAACAAATCATTCCCCATACCATAATAGAACCTCCACCACGTCTCACAGATACTACCAAACATTGATTAGATATCCGTTGTTCTACTGATTTGCAAACGTAAACTTTTCCGTGACTAAAAACTTAATTTCATCAACCCACTGAATTGTGTCCAAAATTAAAGTGTAAAAATTTTCTTTTATTAGCCAGCGGCGCCGTGGCTTACGATTGAATTCGTAGATTTAATAATCATTATTGTATTCAAAAAGTGTCCTTTTAATTTTAAAAAAGAAATACCTAAGACCCAAGCTTTTTTCAAATGCATAACAATTAATAACGCTGATAAAGAAAGAAAAATCAAGGATGTTTTTGTTTACTATTTGTTACTAAAAATAAGCAATTTTCAGATAAAAAATGTGGACCGTATGCTAAAAAATAATGTAACTTACACAAGCCCGCGTGAATCTTTCTATTTGAAATTCAATAAGGAATTTAATTCTTCGCACCCTAATATAATGTACTTTCGTAGGCATGCTAAAAAATACGCAACCTGTTACATAATGCAGTGTGTTCCATTTTAACTTTGCATCACTACTAACTTAATAAACAATGAATCCATAAAAAATCGTGCCTACTACTTTCTTACAGTGACTAGGATGGCGTAAAACAGTTATTCTAATATTACGGTTTTTAATTGATTACAAACTTTTTGGAAGAAAAAACGACAATTTTAATATACTAGACGCTTGGGTATAAGATAGTTTTTTAAATGACAAACAGTAAAGAATGTTAAATATGTTAAAAAGATGCAGGGTAAGCGAAAAGCTCAGATAATAAAATTTCAGGTAACAAAACTAAATACATGTTATATAGCATTCTTTGCCAAATAATTTCGCTGACTTGAGACGAAATTTTCCTAGATGGTGAAAAGTTAACTTAGTCAGCAGGCGTATATTTATTGACTGGAAAGTTAAATAATGAACGTTAAAAACAGATCCATTTAATATTGCCTAAATAGATACCTGTAATGTTTGAATTTTATTGAAATTGCTCGTAAGGGGCCCTAGTGCAATTTTTGCAAAACATCCTTATATTCTTATTGCAGTATATTTTCAGTCGTACGTTGACAACAAATGGCAATTTTAAATCTTAATCGGGTGTTTTTGAAACCAAACTGGAGGATTCTCTGATTATTAAGAGAAAGCAGGTGTAATCGATTTTCTTTTGTAACTGAGCTTCTTCAAGTATAGCAACAAATGGAATCTGATGGTTTGTTTGCTATTAAGAATAAATTATGGGAAGCATTCAAAAGCGATTCAAGTTGCAAAATTTGTTATAGAAATGGCAAAAAAATAGTGTAATGCCTTGCAGCTTAATGGACTGCTATTTCGTATAGGAAGTAAACTACAACTTTCCCTCTCGCAAAATATAAGAGAAGTTTTCTAGCAACAACAAGAAAAAAAGAAAATTTCATGCAGGGCCAGTGCGACCTGCTTTTGCGCCCTCTTGCAAGTTTCAAAAATGTGAAATACTCGAATAAAAAAAAATATATATTATTTCCATATAAATTAGGTATTATTTTTTTTTTAATCGCCTGAGGCGCTAATAAACGAGGTCTCTTTCTCTCTCTCTGTGCCGGAAGTTGAAAATTATCGCTGGAAAGTGTAAGAGTAGTGAAAATATTTAAAAGGAGGCCTCAAAATTGAATTGCGCCTGGGGCCTCATGAGTGCTAAATCCGCCACTGATTGCTTCTGAATTTGCTTTGCAAAGCAAACGGTGGTCATTTTATTGGTAACCGTACACTCTAAAAAACGACCACTTTTTTTGCTTAGTTTTCTGAGGCTGACTTTTCTTCGTATAACATAGCACGGCCTCCAACATCGCACCTCACCTCTAATTACACCATAACTTGGCCTGCGGCCTTCGCACTTTCTTATGTCATACAACAAATAGTTCGGCCTACGGCCTCGCACTAATCTTCTGTAATTTGTTTGATATTTACTTCATTTGCATGAAGGACATTGATTTCTTGAAGGTGGAGCTTTAGGTTTACTGCGTTTTAACAAATTTTAGTTATTGCTGTGGTTGTGCCGCACTCGATGTATAAAAATTTTTATGCTAACGTAGATATGGGGTAATGAGTAAAGAAAAGAAAAATTTCTCCCTTTTGCAATGTCTCTCCATTAAGAGAAGGATCCTTTTTTACGATCTAGTTAGTTTAGCCGATTTGTAAAGTCACATCAAAGATAATTTGTGACTTCTTAGAGAACAAAGTTTTTCTGCTATTTGAGGCTCTTCAAATTTGCATAGTTGATAACGGACTTTAATTCATCAGCTCGGAATTTTGGAAGCTTATGAGCAACTATAAGTTAAAGTTTATACAATATCTTGTCAGTGATGACGTAATGTGCAGAAACAAAATTTTGTTTGCTTTGTTTACACAGCAGCGCTCGCACGTTCTTTTTCTACTACTGGTCACAAGATGACTACATCTCTACTATGATTTAGTGTCAGAACTATTCCACATGTTTAGTATAATGCTGTGTATCATTCTCAGGTAAACTCCGTAGTGAGGGTTAACAGAGTCATTAGTACTGCCATCAGATCCTACATTGTTAACAACCATCTTAAGTTAGATGCAGAAATTTGTAAGATTGCTTCATGCGATTCGCTCCGTTACCCATTAAGTTACGGAATACTCTCCGTCACTTCTGAATCTAGGTCAAACGCTACTCACTAGTAGAGATTACTGTAGACGTCTTTTAGATTAACGGGATGAGGATTTAACTCTTGATAACAGTGAAAATTTAGCAAACAAAATGGACAGACTTAACGATTTGCACAAAAGCGTTATCTTCCGCTCTTTTGTGAAAGGTAAGCATTGTTTTTACCTGGGAGCAAAAACTGTGATTATTTATCAAGCAAACGAATTTCGTGTTCATCTTTAATTTTATTGCAAAGTCGAGCAATGTTTTATGGTCTTCTCGCGATACAATGAGAAGATAACAATCTACAACAAATAAGAAGAAAATTTTTGGTTACTGGTCCTCTGTTAAAAATAAACAAAGCTTTAACAGCTGAACGTGGTCTGAGTTTTATTATTTTGGGAAAGTAAGGAAGAGTTACTTGAAAGATGAACTTGCAAATGTTAGATCTAAGGATTAAGAAAGACTTTGGTATGCAATATTTGATGATGTCGTTGGAGTTGTTTTGTTGTGTAGCTTGTTTTCTGATGAATTCACCGATTGTGTCCATCTTGGAGTCTGTACGGAGGTGAACAATTGTGACATCAAAAATCTCTAAAAATTCTTTTGGATAACGTCAAATTTCTGCTTACAGGCGGCGTATCTCCTGCATATGCCATCGTAAACCGGATGATGGTTTTGTAGAAGAGCAGTTTATTTCCTGGACTCATCTTACTTTTTCTGTTGGTTATAGGATATTAATTTCGAGAAATGTCCTTGGTTCGGATCGTGACGGTCGCGACTGTTTTTTCCATGTGAGTTTACGGTCTATCGTAACATACAGGTATTTTGGCAC
The DNA here is from genome assembly GCA_905340355.1 of Rhagonycha fulva. Taxonomy (NCBI): domain Eukaryota; kingdom Metazoa; phylum Arthropoda; class Insecta; order Coleoptera; family Cantharidae; genus Rhagonycha; species Rhagonycha fulva. The sequence goes on along the minus strand of HG996559.1, from coordinate 27,166,252 downwards.
AGTTTTTCCAGAGGATTTCCTCTTCAAACATCCACAGTCCATATAGCACACAACGGCCTGTGAACGTTCGTTAAAAATCCATTTTAAGTACGTACATCCATAGACTATAAATGGACATACTTAAAACTTACAGTTACGGACATTTTTTTCGTCTTTTCTGTGGACATTCACGGTACTTTAAATGGACTTTCACGGACGTTCAATGTTAAACGTTAAAAGTCCAGTTACAGACGTTTTGAGAAAGCACAATGTTTTTGTGGGCGTTTACGGTATACTTTAAATGGACTTAACGGGTGTTCAATGGACGTACAGACGTACGTTCATGGGCAACGTATGGATGTCCACAGAACTACTTTGTGCTATATGGGCTTAGTGCCTAGTTTCATAAAAATCCAATAATGAAGAAAAAACAGGTGGTAGATAAATTATATTATGAAAAACCATCAAATCGAATAAATGAGATAATAAACTACAATTAGCTTCATCGACAATAATCGTGAAAAGAAATTGATATACTGAAAGCGATGCAGCTTTAATATCGATCATATTAATTTGTTGTCCACGATTTTAAGTAAATACTACAATTTAACAGCGTGTGATACAAAAGAAAAACTCTCTCTTTCTCTCTCGATCACCCTGACTCCCACGCTGAACCACTTAAACCACGAAATATCATAAAGAATTTCACGAAATGGAATAAAAAATTAAAACTTCCAAAAATTTAGGTTATCAGGAACAAAACAAACAATTCTAGTCAATTTTTAAATATTTTGCTTTTGCGACATTTTACACAAAATTTTGTGATATTTACCATTACCTCTCCCAGGAGACAAATATGCATTAGTCTTCACAGGGAAAGCTGTATAACTAAACGCAATAAAATTATGATTAAATGATGCCCATATTTATAAGTTACGAAGGAAGCATTTTATGCAAAAGGGGAAATTTTAAGGGTTAATTATGAATGAAGGTTTCAGTTTCGTTCTTCTATCAAAAAGTATTAAAAAGCTATTGCTCCTCAAAATTGTGTATTCAAACTTTTAACTAGAACCGACATTGATTTATAGGTAAATCGGTTTTCAAATTTATCAGGGAAATAATTGTCACGACTGAATACCACTTTGTCTTTTATTGGATTATAGGCAAATCAGAACTAAATGAGTTATTTCAAACGTTGAGATTATATGCTGGGGTGTCTACCCTATATTTGCTTCTTATACACTTAAAGATTTCTATGGTTAAGACGTATAAGAATAGATTTATTAGCTCGCATGAAAACACAATTTTCTCAAGTTACGGAATTTAACACTTCTACTTCCGAAAAATCTTGCCACTGTGTTGACAGAAACGAAATCCATAAATTTGATATTTAGGTTAAATATTATTTATCCCTTCCCCCGCACGTTTTGTACGTTATTATAATCCTCTAGAGAGGAAAATTAAAACTTGCATGGTACTTGCCAAAAATTAAATAGTAGTAGTGAAAAATTGATTTACAATTTTGAAAAGCAATTTCCTGATTTAAAGTAATTTCCTCATCAGGGTTCCAAAGTTGTCAACTAAATTTTTTAATCATCTGTAGCTATGTGCATCTAAAATTACTTGTTGAATTAGATAATCGTAACTATTAACGAAAAAAAAAATATGCAAAAATGTGATCCGATACTCCCAATCGAGATTTTGAAATCGGAATTGCCATGGTAACGTTATTTATGGGTACCTTGAAAGTTTGAGGTATTTTATAATTAGATGTAATTAAACCTAATCTTAAACCAATTAAAAAAAAATTACATAGTTTGCAAAAAAAAAGATTGCAGAATCAGCAAAGAACAGTCGTCCTTTATAAAAAATTGTTTTAATTAATAAAGAAAAGTGCCATATTGTAGGAATTTTTTGCAATATTAGTAGGATGTTTTCGTCTGGCATTTTAAAGATCAATAATTCTCTCACGTTATCCTGGGACGGCGCCCGCGCCGCGACGCTATCTTTCAGAACTACCCATTCCGGTCCCAGCTACCAAGCAATAGAGTCGTACCCGCGAATACTTGAATCGCGGACGAACTGACCCTTCATGTGGGGTCTACGTGAAAATTATATGTGGCTATTCAATTAAAAAAAAATAGGCATAATTAGCATTTTTGAAAGTACGGACGTCGGTGGTGTATGGTGTAAATTACAGTGGCCTCGGATGAATCCTCAGACTTATTTTATCGGTTAGTAACAAATTTAGCAAAATTATGTATTTAAGTTTTTAACCAAACTACGATTTCGGTTTTATTAGTTAACTTTAATTAACAAAAATAATTTTTAGTGGTGATACGAATTTTGTGATTAGGTGGCGCTGAAATGTTACCGAATTTTCTCAAAAGTTAAAAGTTCTAATTGTTTTTATTATCTTCCTTGTCCTTAATTTACTGTCAACAAACTTGAAAAAAACTTTTCGATTTAATTAAATTTTTTTCCACACGAATAATTTTTTGGTTAGTAGGTACTTATTATTTTTGTCGCCTTCCAAATTTTTGATTTTATCAACCGTATCGATACGTAACATTTATTGCATAATACCACCTATTGATTTGCTACCATTGTTCTTCTGAATTAAAATGATAACGATATTAAATAATGCCAGAACTGTATGCGATTATGCCAATCAATTTTTATAAGTACAGCATTAATATATTATAATTATACGTGAAATTTGGCATTTGTGAACAAACCGGCGATGTATTGTTTCCGTTTTATTTAGCATTAATTATTTTGGAATTTAATGGTAAATTTGAATATTTTTTGAATTTTAGTTCGTATGTGGGGGTGACTACAAGCGTGATGGGGCGGGGGCAGAGCCCCATGGAGCTCGGCTAGGAGTGTGTGCCCGGCTGCCCGGCCCCTCTGCTCTAAAGCCGAGCCCGGCCGCCGCATGGAGCCGGATCGGGAGCGATGCCACAGGCCGATGGCCTTTGACAAGGTAAGTCATAATTATTTCAGATTATCAACCCTTTTAAATGATAAATGTAATGTCTCGCTCAACTTGACCTGGATTACTCGTATCTGGTTTAATGTTTTCTGCAGGGCCACTTAGGAGCGTCAATTTTTTTGTAAACAAAAAGTGACCCTTTGCAAAACTCATTGTGAAATCAATCTTGTATGCATTAAAAAGGTTATCAAATTTCAAGTGGTAGGGAATGTTGTAATCAATCAAAAAAAGTTTATTTACCCAATAAAAGACAAAGTAGAAAATAAATTGGTAAACTTTAAATTACAAGATTTTCAATCCTTTATTAAACTTCACGTTATTGTAAAGCACTTTCGCGTCCTTTTGATAAATTGAATTACCTACATTAAAGTTTTTTAATATTACTCCTTCGACACGTTAATTCTCGATCGGATTTATTTCACTTCAGTTTAGTTCAAATTTTCCGGGCAAAATTGCGGCCGCTTAATTAACTATCTTGACTTGCTCTGAGATTAGGCAACCCGGAATGCATCCAAATTTTAACTAACCAGTTAACTTTTAACTCGAATTAGAATTCAGCCGTAAGTGAGTTTCTAACGATTAAATGATTAAATTGTCGAGACGTCTTTCGAATAGCAATACATAAATTGCGACCTTTCTCCGCTTGTACAAATAAATCTGTAGAAAAAAGGGATCCTGTTGATACAAAGTTACGTCGGGGATTAAATAAATTTTATCTTAGTTTCATTGTTAGTTTTTTCAAAAAAGGTTGCCTTAATTATGAGTTCTATAGTTTTTAAAAGTAAATTAAAAAATTGTAAAACGCAGGTTTACAGCTTCAAAAATGTTTTTCTAAAAAAACCTTGGAACTGGACGGTTCCTGAGAGGTCAATTGAATTTCTAAACGTACAATGATGAGATTGTGTTCCCTTTTTATTCTTTTGTTGTTATAAAAAGAATTTCTTATTGTTTTGCTTTTCTTATACCATGATAATAATAACAACATGAACACACTACGCGTGGGTGACTAAGTATAAATAGGACTCTCTAATCCTTTGGGTTTCCCCTGCATAATATTTGTGGAACCGATTTTTTTTTGTTTATTTTATAAGCAATTGTCACTTTAACTTTTAACTTTTGAAACGTTATCTAGTTTTTGCATAATCTTCTACAGCAGGGCCTCGTAACCTCTTGAAGAAAATTATAAACCGTCGCAGGGTTTGCAGTTAGGAAAAGATGTTTTTGGTATTTTTGGGTTAAATTAGTCAATTAATTAATAATTGTTGCAAACCCCACCAAGACCAGGTTAAAACCACTTTTTCCCAATCCAAAAAATTTTTTTAGAGTAAAATTTATTTATAATTTCTATTACTTCAATTTTATTTGTTGGAATATTAGCAACTTTATTTTATTTAGAAACTTTGCATTGTATTTCTACTTCACCTATAATCATAAAAATCAGTCAAAAAAAACTTTGAATTTCTAAAGATTCAAATTTTTGGACAATCTTAAAAAAAACGAAATCAATTTATTGGGAATTTTTTAATCTACTCTTGAATCCAAAAACAGCATTTTAACAAAAAAATAAAAAATGCAATAAAATTTAGATTCTAGTTAGCACTAGATAAAATGTGAAGAAATGGTCTGCAAGGTAAAGCATCTCCCCCACCTTTTAAAATTGATGCCTAAAACGGCCGTTTTGTTACTTACTTACAGCTGGGGGGTATTCCATACCCCCCAGACCCCCCGGTCATTGCCATAATACTAAAATATTTGCGAAAGTTTTGGATATTATAAAATAAATTTAAAAAAAAGAGTTTTTAGTAGGAAGAACAAAAATAAACTTTGAAAATCAAACTACGAAAAGTTACAAATTTCTACGACTGAGCTAGAAAATTTAAATATATCACGACTTTCTGGACTAACTAAAAATGTACTAAAATGTACACTTTTAGAACTTAAACTATGAAGTTATCACAAATATACTGAAAAAATAATTTATACAAAAAGGTCAAAAAAATTTTGGTTAAACATTACTGAACAAAAGGGGCGTGAAAAGAGTAAGTGTGGGGATTTTAAACTTGATATCTAAGGAATTTTTTTTAATTTATATGATGTAAACTAACAGGGGGGTGGGGGTTGTTAACGCACGATGATGGCTTAGGTTGAGGTTAGGTTTGTACAAGGGTATAAGAAAACATTTGTGAATAATTTATACTTTCAGTATTTTTTTTTAATTAAAATTATTTTTTTATTTTTTGATAATAATTAAAAAAAGTAAGACTACGAACGCTCAATATCCGGTTTGAATCCGGGTGAAATAACAACTTTATTCTGGCCGTTTGCTGGTCTTCTAGGTTGGAGGTTCTATGTCGGACTGTTGAAAGCCGGGAATCGGAAGCAGGGCTTGCTCTAGGAGTGGATAATCTAAACATTTGTCCGAAGCGGCAAATCTAGAGAGCGGCATTGTGGCTATAAATGTAATAAAATATTGATAAATTTATAATTGTCAATTTTTGGGAGGAGGGGGGGAAGAAATTAACACGTAATTTACATTTAGTATTTACTGTTTTTGCCTAAAAGGTAAAAAAACAATTGTAATCCATAATTCTGAAGAAAACAATCATAAAAGAGCGGTACTTACAAAAAAGGAGTAGCATATGGGGCGAAAATTTGTTTTTTGTTTGGGGCGACGCAAACGTTGGAACGGGCGCTGTCGGAAGACGTCGTATAAAGTCACAAAAACGGAATAATACAATAACAAAAATTTCAACATAATGTATTTAATTTTTATTATCCTCCGGAGGGGCAACGTGGAGCTTAACGTGTTAGAGAGGTTACCACTTCTTATTCCAGTGAGTCTTATGTAAAGATGGTTGGGGGGTTAGAGGGGGGGGGGTATATAATATCCTCTAGTCATGAGGAAGCAACAAGCCAACCTTTCAATATTGGATTCTTGAAATATCGTCTTGTACTCCGTGTCCCCTCCCTCCATAGCTACCGTTTCACAGGAATTTCTTCACATTTTACACACGGCACTGTACAACAAGAAAAATTTATGGTCTTCTTACCACTCAAAACCAGCTATGCCTCTGATTATAGTAAACTATTATTGCCGAGTACATTAAGATGATCTCTAGGAACCGGGGGGTCTGGGGGGTATGGAATACCCCCCAGCTATAAGGAAGCAAAGCTATAAGGAATCAAAATACAAACTTCACGGAGAAGAACAATTTCATTTAATTTTAAATTTTATTAGAACTATAAGCGCAGATGGTGGTACTTCGTTAGAGAAAGTTTTATTACAGTGACGGAACTAAGCTCGGCCTGCGGCCTCGCATTTTATATATTGGTAATCCTTCAAATAACAATTAGGGATATGATAGTCGTTGATTGATTAATTTTAAACTAATTCTGTTTTATGATGAATGATAAAAATAACATCAGTTGCATGGGCGTGCTTGCATTTTTTATTGAAGGGTTTTGTTCTCAAAATAGGTGCTTGTCTTGATTGAAGATTCTCTTTCCAATGCCATTCTAAATTGATGGGCTTTCACTTCATCTTGTGTACTTGTTTACGAATGAAGAAGAATTTCGTTATGATCTTGTTATGTTTCGGAACGGAATGTTCATTTTCCTTCTTACTGCAGTTCCACTTTGTAAGGGTGCAATGTGACTGAAACTGATGTTATTCATTAAATGTTAGGTTCACTCATCTTGCTGCAGTCTGTTATTAATTTCAATTTACAATTGTTTGATGGCGGCTGATGTCGAGTGAAAGCCGGTAATCAGCTATTTTAGAATTACTCGCGCAATGCAGCTCACGAGAGATTAAAATAATGATGTAATTTCAGTTACAGTGAAGCAATTTTCATCGACTGCAACATTTTTTTGGTTTATCATCCAGAATTTTATAAAAACTTTGGATATTTTGTAAAATCTATTTGCTGCATATCTTGATCAACAATTTGTTTAGAGCATCAAAGTGCGGACCTTGCAGACAGTCAATAGGCGATAAGCCTTATCGTGTGATCTAATTTTTCACCGCTATTTTTAGGGATTTCTTTTGTAGTAAATTGGGTACGTACATCAAAAGCTCTTGATATCCTTTTGTAATTCTTGAAACTCAATTACACTATGTAAATCATCGAAAAGTGACTATTTTGTTATCGTTATCATTGTGCAATAACATTGTTTTATCAATAAAATGATAACTTAAATTATTGTGTTGTTTCAAAACATCAAAACCGGAGAAGTGGTACTGAATTAGTAAATATCATAGCATGTGGGTTACCATTTTCACGAAGCAAAGTACCAAAATAAATAGCCTTCTATTTATTTAGTTTTAATAATCTGGTTTATTTAATCTAAAATATACGCGCCACTAAAAAATGTAAACTTATTCAAGCAGGGTTAACAAACCCTGCCCTACTGAAAAATTAAACATTCCTACAATATTTTCTGTAACACGAAAATAAAATTTTTTTCTTGTTTGAAGCAATCAACAATTTATCGGTTTTCAAGTTCTAATTATAATTTTAAATCTTAACTGCAGTGATAAACCTAAATATTATTAAAAAGCTTCGGTAAACACCGCAAAATGCACCGTAGCACAGTGGGCCAAAATGCAAGCAAACCCGACCAGTTTTGTTTTTGGTTTTTCTTGTAAATTACGTAAGATGTAAATTTACATTAAGATAAAAAATTAGAATATAAATATTACAAATTTTTTTCATTTTGCAACGTTCCAGCTTCCATTTAATTAGTGAGACTTTTAAAAATGTAAATTATTTCTGTTTCTAACTGAAATATGACACAAATGGAAACGGAACTTTTGCAAAGTCCATAAATAAATGGCATTCTTAGTTAGCGTTACGGATTCAAATTTTATTATTTTGCTAAAAATGGAAGCGAACGGCAACATTCCGTCTGATTGCCCTGGCCAAATAATTTTTACACTGGATAATGTTAGAACAGCGATTAAAACAAAAAATGCTTTTGAATGGAAGGGAAGTGTCGATAAATTTTCATCGGCAATTTTTCAACGATTCAAAAATCGTTACAATGACATCTGCAATTTAGAGCTAAACAATTTGAATGTAACTACAATCCTGCAAATGTTTGGGAGTGTTTAAGTGACACAAATTCGGTGTATAAATTCGATCAATAAACCGGATGCTTTTATAAAGTTTGACTGTCACAAAGAGACTTATGTATTATGCATTACTGAAATTAAATTAAATTAAGACGAAAGGTCAGGACTGCATCTTTCATTAAATGTACGAAGCGAAATTTCTCCTTAATTAATAGAAGATTGCAACAACAGTTTCAGCGATTAAGGTTCATGTGTTTGTGCCAAAAAGCATTATTCTTGCCATACCTTTTGAATTTTAACCGTCATCAATAAAGATGATAAATTGTTTGATGTTAAAGTTTGAACGTTAAAATTGCTACATTTCATTAAATTTGCATAACAATAGACTTCCTTGAAGTTCAGATAAATTTAGCCTATTTGTAATTTCGTATTTGGATTTAGTTTAAATATAAAATGATTACCCTGATAATTAGCAACACCCAGATAACGGAATTACTCTCCATCTAAATAGAACTGTTTTCTCAAGCATCATCTTATAATATAATAATGCAAGTAACATTCAGATAATCTTCAAAGGTTTTCCTACAAATATAATAAAGCACCACCCGTATGATTTTATTACCCGATTTCTGTATTATTGTTGCAAACTTGTAACGTTACCATTTCATTATTACTCCTACACAATATTTGAATATTTCCTTTTCAAAATTATTTCTATTGTTTAAACTTGAAATTGGCGTTTTGTTCACTTGCCGTTCATAATAACGTTATTTTCAAGCTGAATTCAATCATTTTACAGAAAATTACAATCTGGATTGTACTGACGAGATTTATTAAGAACGAAACACGTGTAGGTACACATAAACTTTTCTATAAACCAAAAAATGTTTTCAAATTTGTTGCCTAAAAGGTTTTCAGATTAATTACGCCGTTTAGGCTATTAGGCCTCAACCAATTCCCTAAAACAGCGAAAAAACTGTTTGTTAAAAGTTCATTCAATTAAATAATCAATCTATTATTTTTCACTTTAAATGTACCAGATGTAGTTAATGTGTTGGAAGAATCTTAACTTCTCAGCAAGAAGCTGTAATATATCGGTTTATCGTGTTTATATGATTTGGTTTAATTCGACGAATCAAAATGTAATGGCACATAGCAAAAGTCATTAAAAGTATATTAGTTTAATTATTTTCCTATTGGAACAATAAATGCCCTGTCAAATGGTTGCAGATTTTTTCTCTTTCTTTTAGAACGGAAAGGAAACATTTGTTGCTTGACTTTGCTACAGCATCCTCATGCAGAAGTGGATTATATTTTTTAGAGCCTACTCTGTGCATATAAAAATTAATAACCATAACAGCGCAAAAGAATTTGTCTATTTATTAAAAAAGAATTATTTTTACATAATAATTTACTTTCATTATTTATAAATATTAAAAGCGCTTAATCTGACGGAGCCCAGTAATCACATTAATTTGTGGCTTTGAGAAAAGCCAATTTGGTGATCAATCAAGTAGCTAAAAATAAAAATACGTTTAAATATAAAAAAAATATTAATTTGCAGACAAATAAGCTCAACAAAAAATTCAACGAAGGGTAGAATATCCGAAGCGTTATTAATAAAATGATCGCAAAAAACTTTTACTTATTTTTATTTTAAATAATTTTAAATAAAATATTAGCCCATAGTTTAATTAAATTAATCTGTTTTTTATAAGTGAAGTGCGTCATTTATTTACATAATGAACAATGGTACCTACTGGGTTTTAGTTATTTTGGTCCAAAATAAACTAGGGGGCATGGCTACCCTATGTTCCTCAAAAAATCTTCCCTTAACCTAGAAGTTACTTTTAAAAGTACACAATCAAAAAACCGGGGGTCTTGGGGATATAGAATACCATTCAAGAATTAAATTGCAGTTTTTATCAATTTTGAAAAGTTATTTAGTTTCTTCCTTAGACCCTTCCTCTGATTTTTTAACATTTTGGGGAGTCTAGCGAGTTTGGCCACCCTAGACCAGAAAATAGAAAACAAAAACAATTAAAAATAAGATAACATTAAGTAGTACTTTGTAGTTTAGGTTTATCAAAAATTCTTTCTCTAAGTTAAAGGGTACTTTTAGAAGTAAACAATTCGAAAACCGAATTATCTGGGGGGAATTAACCCCCCAACTGTAAGTAGTTATGAAAGAGGTCTATATTCTCAAAAATTAAATTTATGTCTTTATCAATTTTGAAAAGTTATTTTGTTACTTCCTTGCGCTGGGGGGTATTCCATACCCCCCAGACCCCCCGGTTTCTTTACATTTTCAGGGGTTTGGCAGAATTAACTACTCTACACTAAAAGATAGAAAAACACTTTAAATTAAATAAAATTAAGTACTATGTAGATTATGGTCATGAAAAAATTTTTTCCTACATTGGAGGGTACTTTGAAAAGTAAACAATCAAAGAAGTGGAGGGTTTGGAGGGTATGGAATACCCCCCATTCTTAAGTAATCAAAAAAGTAATTTCTCCAGAACTAAATTGGCGTCTTTATCAATTTTGAAGTCATTTTGTTATTTCCTTGTGCTGGGGGGTATTTCATACCCCCAGACCCCCCGGTCTCCTTATATTTTCAGGAGTTTAGCAGAATTTACTACGCTAAACAAAAAATAGAAAAACATTGTAAATTAAATAAAATTAAGTAGTACTATGTAGATTACGATCATGAAAATATTTTTTCCTACATTAAAGGGTACTTTGAAAAGTAAACAATCAAAAAACCGGGGGGTTTGGGGGTATAGAATACCCCCATTCTTAAGTAATCAAGAAGGTAATTTCTCCAGAACTAAATTGGCGTTTTTATCAATTTTGAAGTCATTTTGTTATTTCTTTGTGCTGGAGGGTATTCCATACACTCTAGACCCCCCCGGTTTTTTTTTACATTTTTAGGGGTTTAGCAGAATTAACTACCCTAAACTAAAAGATAAAAAAACACTTTAAATTATACAAAATGAAGTACATACCTACTATGTAGACTATGATCATGAAAAATTATTTTTCTACATTGAGGGGGAGGGGTACTTTTAAAAGTAAACAATAAAAAATTTGGGGGGTTTGGGGGGTATGGAATACCTCCCAATTTTAAATAACCAAAAAGGTAATTTCTCCAGAACTAAATAGGAATCTTTATCAATTTTGAAAAGTCATTTTGTTATTTTTTTATGCTGGGAGTATTCCATATCCCCCAGACTTCGCGGTTTCATCATATTTTAAGGGATCTAGCAGACTTAACTACCCTTGACTAGAAAATAGAAAAAACCTTTAAAGTTTGGATAAAATTAAGTATTATGTGATTTATGTTCAACAGAAATTTTTCTCCTAACTAAAGAGACTATTTTTGAAAGTAAAAAATTGGAAAACCGGTGGGAGGGGGGAGGCACAAAATTTCTCTCATCCGTAAGTAATAAAATAATAATATATTTTTTCTCACGAATTAAATTTGTAAATTTATCAATTTTAAAAGGACATCTCGTGACCTTCTTATGCTGGAGGTAATTTATAACCCCCTTCCCCCGCTTTCATAACATTAATATAAAAAAACACTTCAAAATTGGATTAAATTAAGTACTTTGTAATGCATATATTCTTCAAAAAATTTTCCTTTCGCCTACAATATAATAATTTTAAAAGTAAACAATCGGAAAACTGGGGCATCTGCGGGGCATCAAAAGTCATTCATTGCTGGACATGGAGAAAAAATTTTTTTGTAGAGTAAGCAGATCAGTTATTAAACTACATTTATGTGGTTTCATGTAGCAAAAGTAATATTTAATTTTAAATATCCCTAGGTCCCTGGGGTTAACACTCAAAAGGTTAAAGGTAAGGTCACTTCGTTTATTAAATTTTTTTGCTCCATTATTTGTTTTTGAATCAATAATGTTAACGTTATTTGTACTTATATAAATAAATATTAAACGTTTTAAAAAAATTTTGGTATGAACATGGAGCGGTTAGGGTAGCGCAAACAAATTTGCTTTTCGTAGCCGCTTTTTACCCTCTTTACATTAAATAATGATAAAATGTTATGTTGCTCTTTACAAATAAAGAATTAAAAATAAAAATTATACATATACAAACACTAAACACGTCAAAATGTCAAAATAAGTGCAACCTCCCCCCTCGTAGTCATAAAAATATCATGACAATTTATAACTTTTGTATTATAGAATAAAATCGTTTAAATAATAATACATCACAGTTCTGATTACCCAAACTTTGATTTTGAATTAGAGTATACTGAATATTGTAGAACAAAGTACTACAAATACAAGTATTTAAAGATGACAATCTAATATAAATTGATTTATTAAATAATAACTAAAAATTGTACTACCTACCTATAAAATTTGCAAAACAAAATTAGATATGTTATAATCGAGATTTTTTGATACTAATTTTTTAAAGTAGAACATAAATAATCTACCGAAATTAAAAACATTAATTGAAATTGTTACAATAGAAATTTGTGAAGCTTCCTTTCATTTGAACCTCTTTGTGCTATGGAGTAGCGATGTTTGACAGCCTCAGTACTACAATTAAAATTCATACATCAAATGTACTGATTTTGATGTAAATTTTTTGAATTCTAACAAAAATCGATTTGTTTCTGGTATGGTAAATACATATCAACAACATTAGTTAAAAATTACTCACATTCTATTTTTTTACATTTAACGTTACTCTTATTAAATCGTAGAAATTCTAACGTCACTTTTCGATTAGAAAATCAAAAGTAGATAGGAAAGTCGAGAAAATGTTGTATGCAGCACGGTAAAGAAACCCTGATTTTTTGCTCTATTAAATTATTTACACTAATTACTTTTAAATATTTTTGCAACCAATTTAACAGTTGCAATTTGCTAGTTAAATCCACCAAATACAATTTTTGTTCTATGTTAATTGCAATTTTTAGATAGGTATTAAATATGTGATCAAATAAAAATCACTTTTGCTAGTGGCATTAAATTTTTTAAACCCTAAACACATCTATCATTTTGATTTGATTTAAGTTGTATTGTCTGTCAAGTTTTCGGTTTTGCAAAGTAATTTTCCACCCTTTTTATCAATATTGTCAAGTTCTTCCCTAAGTTTATACAAATTTAATTATTAAAAAGTTAGATTTATATTTTGAGATTTAAAGTCACACCCAAGGAAGTAAATAAAAAATAACATTAAAACATTAATGTTTTCTATAGCAAAAACCACAAATGTGGACAACATTAACCATAAGCGAATAGGTTAATTTGAAAAATGAGAGTAAATGACAATATATGGAACGTTTAGGATCGCTTTTGTTTAGAAAATGAATATTTTACTTCCAATGGTAAACATTGAAAATCCTTCAAGTTAAAAGTTAAATCAAGTTTACTAAAAGAACATCAAACTTGAGTTTGCTTTTCGTTTGTTTGGTGTACAAACTATGTAATGTTTACCATCTGTCATTTCCAACTTACTCATGCATGTATGTACCACTGTGTACCCACCTTAAGAGGAAAATTGCACACAGTGAGTTAGTTAAAATATTATAATATATAGCACGTCCGGATCCATACATCTCAAAGTAATCGCTTCAGAAATAATTAAGTTTAGTCACGAAGTCCAGGTGACTGTTATGATTTTGTATTACCGCCTTCAGCGCAGCTGTAAAAGTAGACAGTTTGCTTTTATTGTGTAATCTATCTCAGTATGTAACAGTCACTGGAAATCCCGAAGAACTTATCAGACGGTTAGACCAATTTAGGTCTAAGAATACCCACTTTTCTGAGAATGCTTAAAAGCGTTATAAATCTTGGCACTGATTCAAAATTCTGAAAAACTAACTAAAACTTCAGCTAGAGGTAACTTTTTAAAATTATAACGAATTTTTGTAAAGTTACAAATGAAACGAATTTATTGTACTATTCAGGAAACACAATAAAATAAGAAATATTACAAACAAAAACAATTCATTGTAAAACAATTCTACAATCATAAATAATAACCTATAAATAAACAAAGCAAACAGGAACGAAGATAAATCCCATTTTGGTCTATGCACGACGATGTGACAGAGCCGGTGTTTTGTTAAGTTTTATGGTAACAAATTTTTTACTTTTAGATTGTTTTTAAAAACTCGTAAACATTTTTGTATATTTGAATCGGCCAGAACCAATCCAAATTAACAAACTTAATTGATAAAGAAATTTTAAATTGAAAAAAAGAGACTAACGAGGTATCGGGGTCAAATCCAGAGTAGGGTAAAACTTTTTGTGTTTTAAAAAGCACGTTAAGCCGGTGGTTTTCCTGGGTTAGTAAACTACTAAAACCAGAGTACAGGCACAGCTGAAAGTCAGCCCAGAAAGCTACCTAATGGATGTTTAAATATTTATATGCTCGAAAAATCTTGCATTGTCAAGGAAACGACGCAGATGTTAAAAATAACAAACCTTAAGGCTTAAACTAACTAAGTTGAAGAAGAAATTAAAAGCTTTTTAAATGTTAAAACTTTATAAAAATTTAGGCTACTAATCAAAATCTCTTCAGACATTCCCCGATACCTTAAAAAGAGAACATGTCCGAGAAAATCCGGACACATGGCAACCCTAAATAATCTTTTTAATAAACTTTGGATTATTATTTGTTTGATAATGACAGTGGCGTAACTACATGTTAGAACAACATCCAATTGAAAAAACGTCACTCGGATATGGAATGAGCGACTCAGATATGAGTGGTCAAAATTTGGTTAATTTTTATAATCTTCGCGATTCCATATAGTTAAATCAAAAATATTTTATCTAGGTGATAAAATTAAATAATTCGAGTCATGATAACCTAAATTTTAAACTTTTAGAAATATAATTAAATAAAAGAAACTGAAATAACTTCCTTGCTTTCGTTTAAATTGTTTTTTAAATTTAAGTGCGTAGTTAAATTTTCGTTTGGAAGCAACAAAAAAATTTGACAGCAGTTTCATTTTTATTTAAAATTTTCAATACGATCATTCAAAATCGATTAAATAAAATGATTATTTTACTTCATTTTATGTACTCCCGAGACTTGAACAACAACAACAACAACTTTACTTCCTTTTTTGAAGACTAAAGTGTAATTTTAAATATCAAGCAATTTGAAATGATATTAAATCTCGAGAGACTTATGTGAAAATATAACAAGTAGTTTCCATGGCAACGCGTCACTTTTTATTTAATAAAAATAAATATCAATTTTTGTCAGGTAAGTGACAATTTAACGGTTGTTTAACCTACAATAGATGTAACGTATTATTTAATTGTGCTTTTATTGAGAGTACACGGAAAAATGGATAGTAATTTGTACTACAATTATTATTATACCTCTAAACACTACAATTTTTTATTTAATGGCGATGTATTTGATTATATAGTATTAGGGGAAACACCCAATGTATTTCAAATTACTGTTAATAGATGGTGTTACTTATAAAGGTCTTCGTTTTTGCTTAGTATCAATGAAAACCATCAATTGCAATAATAAAGTAAATAGTAAATGATCCAATTTGATTTTTGTAAAACGGCAAAATCACAATAAAAACCAATAAAGTACAAAGTACTCCTACCTCTGTAGAGCACAGATTTTTAAAATAAAGAAATTTTCATTTCTCTTGAATTCATCTTGATTTTTTGTAAGCAGCATTTCAAAATACCCCTAGATCATTAAAATGGCTGCACCGAAAAGCCTCGTTTGCAATGTCATATAAGTAAATTTGTTTTATTTTATTTCATGCTGTGCATGTTCACGTCGACGTTGGTGTTTGACGGCGTTGTGCAGAAACTGCCCTTAGCAAGCAAACAAGACCTAACCAACAACCCAGATAAAAAACTTCACCCAACAACGAAGTTCAACGAAACTCGAGGCACAAAATTTCTAATTATCTTGATGAATGTTGGCTCAGCGTTGTTATGGCGCCCTGGGTACTTGAGAACGGTGATTATTAGGGACATTAGGAATGTATCGTTTACTAGTCAAGGAACGTAAATATACTATAAATCACCCTTGAAACAGAAACTCAACTAAAAATTTAATAAAATTTTTGACGTACACGTAAATACAAAAACGGAAAATATAAAAAAGCATCAATGGAGAAAAGTGGATTTTTGACAGGCGGTTCGGCAATTCGATTTTGTATATGCACGATCGCAACAAATGTTCTAACAGAAAGACAAGAAATTTTGTGTTATTGGGGTTGTAGGATGTTGGAATGGGGTGAACTTTGTGCAGACTTTTAAGTGCGTGGGTTTTGGTTTTTAGCATAGATCTGTTAAATTTTAATTTTCCCAACCCTGAGGAGCGATTAGCATATTTTGTAAAAGTTTACTTAATTGCTCTCCCTTAAAATACATCCCTGTATAAACAATTACTTTTCGTTGTAATTAAAATTTTCAAAACTTCCTAAACGCTTAGGCACTTGTGGGATAAATTCCGCAGTTATTAAATTTTCCGTGACGGTGAGTAATAAGTTGCGGGTCAAGAAGTGCTCTTCCATTACGAACGAAACATCCATTATCTTCTGCATAAGGTTAAATTTTAATGTAACTTCTTCAAATATTTAATATTTAAGTCATTATTAATTTCTTACATCAAGACTGGCATTGCTTTTGTAACAAAATTGTAGGTTTGCGTGCTTTGTAAAGCACGAAAAAGAATTTGAATACTTTGCGGTTTGAAAAGTTGGAATTATATTAGGTATTTCACTTAAAATGCATAAATTATTTAAAATCATAAAATATTAACCATTGTAAATAATCCGTGAAAGCATCCACCTTATTATTCAATAAGTTAGTTAGGTGTCATGTAGCAGTTTATAAACTGAATCCTAAAGCAAATTTGCATATCAATTATGGGGTAGTACAAATTTGACTTTCATCACTGCATTCTACTACAATAATTAAATCGATAGGTTTTTTAAAGCATTCGTCGTTTGTAAACGTCTAAACTAGAAATGTCTTGCATAAATAAAGCATCATTTTAATTTTAAATAAAAAATACTCACGTTTCTGCTTTCTTTCGTTCCAGCATATGCACGTTTCATTATTCCTCGAGCCTCATCAATCATATTTAAGAAACACTGTTTTTTCAACCCCATTCCGTAAATTTACATTACCAATAATACAAAACCCCCACAGCAAACCCCCGAGGACTCCTACGCAAGGGGTTTAGTTTTAAGATAGTAACACCCTTGAAGACTCCAACGCAGCTCCAATTCATTTCAGCCACACAATACGAAGCACTTATTTACCATGCTCTTGATAAAAGTATTTTTCTAGTGTAAACATATTTTTCAACAAGAATAACATACCAAATTTAAAATCGTAAAAAGACTTTTATTGAGATAAAAGCTTCAATTTATTTCCACGTTATTCATTAGTCTATGATACATTTGCTCAGTTAGTTTAGTTTCACAGGGGTGAAAAGTTTCCGACCGACAGATATTTTTTAGGTCACTTTCAAATTTTTCAACTCTTCTCTTTGTTGCGAATGATACTAAGGGTACGCACATGTCGAAGATGCTCCACTACTAGCGATCGATATGAAATATTGTTTTAATTAATATTGCATGGAATGTTGTTAAGGGTAAGTCAACAAGTATAATTAACTAAAATTTATACGCATTTATCAAGAGTAGCAATTATTATAAAAAAAAAGGGGTTAACTATCTCTTAGGGGTATTGGTACGCTCTCCACAACTACCACTCAACAACTCACGACTACTCTTCTTTTGAATCTTATCTATTGCAACTGTTCTTCTTGGTTTAAGAGAGAAGTCTACTGTGACAAAAGAAGAAACAGGCCAATTTTCCGGATTTTTTTTCTAACAAAATTATGACTCTTACATTAAATTTAATTAAACCGTCATTTTTATTATATATTCAAGTATTTGCAAAAAAATTTTTAAGTCGAAATATTCAAAATTGTCGTTGTGGCACTCTTTCAACGCAGGTCCGTCTATTTTTAACGGTGTACATGAAATCTCACGTCTGGATGATCTAAAACACACAAAAAAAATAATTATCATCTACATAGTATTGACTCTCGTTTGTCGAGAGATTTTTTTGATATCGTTTTTTTTTTAATTGTTATAAACAATAATAACATTAAATTTGGGCAAAAAAAGTTGAAAAAAATTTCAAGAATTTTTTTCTCGGCCCCAAAATTTTTTATCAAAAAAATCCGTCGACAAACGAGAGTCAATACTATGTAAATGATAATCATATTTTTTTCTTTTGATTTAGATTACTAAGACGTGAGATTTCATGTACACCGTTTGGGCACCAAAAAAAAGCGAACCTGCGTTGAAGGAGTGCCACAACGGCAATTTTGAATATTTCGACTTGAAAATTTTTTTACAAATACTTGAATATATAATAAAGATGACGGTTTAATTTAATTTAATGTACGAGTCATATTTTGTTAGAAAAAAAACTCGGAAAATCGGCCTGTTTTTTCTCTTGTCACAGTAGACTTCCCCCTTAATGTTAGTGTTTGATCACTTCCCAGTCATTAACTTTGTTGACCATGTAGATCACTATTTGAAAATTATGATTAAAGATAAAGGAAAATATCATAGTAACTTGTATTTGATTGGATCTATCAGGTCACATGATACCATTTCATTTGACAAAAGATTCATCGCTTTTCTCAATTCATTGAGACACAATTAGGTCCCTCAGCTCCCAGTACCAGAATAGAGTGGCTCTTGAGCCACTCGTTAAGGTTTTTCACGTTTTAAATTACTTAATTGTTAACCTCCTGGGTACTGGGGGGTATTCCATACCCCCCAGACCCCCCGGTCATAATGCGTAATTTGAAGCAATTTCTGTGCTACCACCTCAATGCCTATTTGATGTTTGAAGGTGGTTAGCTAAATTTTAAAAAGTAAAAGATACACAAAAGAAAAGTAAAAAATACAAGAACTGCATTCGAGTTTCATCGATGAAATGATCGAGAATGCATATCTAAAAAACGATTACAAAATTGATGAATATCCGGCTGCTCCCACGTCGATTGTTGTCTCACGCATTACCTAACAGAGATGGAATGGTAAGGTGAGCTCAAGTTTATTTCTGATTGAAAGAGATGCGTCCAAAAATTAATAGATCAACAAGTTCCAGCATTTTATTGACACGGTAATTTTAAAGAGGCTAGAGAGAAGTCGTTTGAACTGTCATGCCATTAAAAAAAAATCAAACGGAACTGCGGAAGTGCTTGATATGTTTTTTTTTCTATATTTAGTAAATACAAGGTGCAATGTAATTTGTAAACAAAATCCAAATTTACTTATGATCGCTTTCAGAAACGAAACGATTGATTAGTTCATCCAGATTAACTATAAATACTTTTAAAATATTACATTCTAGAAGCTCCCCGACTAAAACAAACCCAAAAGTGATACTTTCTTATTGTTCTTCGTAACTGAGTTTTCAACCCTTTCAAATTGATACTGCTCGTAATTCAAAACTTTCCAATCTAAATACAACTACCCTCGTCTTTTCAGTAGAGGATTAATTAGTTTGGTAGTTAAGTTAGTTTACATACAGACAGTTTAATTAAGGTGACTGAAACCAAAAAAATTTCAGTTTCTAATGACAAATTTTATTAAATTTATTAAAGTAAACTTTATTAGAGTGAA
Source organism: Rhagonycha fulva (assembly GCA_905340355.1). Classification (NCBI taxonomy): domain Eukaryota; kingdom Metazoa; phylum Arthropoda; class Insecta; order Coleoptera; family Cantharidae; genus Rhagonycha; species Rhagonycha fulva. The sequence goes on along the minus strand of HG996559.1, from coordinate 27,146,512 downwards.
GTTTTAGTCAAAAAAAAACAAATTAGTAATTTATGAGCATAATATAATGTAAAAGAAAATTGGTATAAAATACGTAGGTATTTCATTTTACGAAAATTAGAAATTATTTTTTCAGTTAAAACCAACAAAATTATTATTTTAATGTTTTGTAAAATATTGTTAAACGCTTTTATATCAAATTAATTTTTTTTTCTTGAAGAAACCTTCTAATAACGGTGTCTTAACTGATTTTATTGGCATAAATGTGATGTGCCGCTAGTAAAAGTTGAAGATGGTTTTATTAGTTTCAAAAAAAGGCTACTTATTCAAATACTATGTTTAAACTTGGGTATTGTTTATATTGAAACTAATGTTTTTGTTTGAACATTATCAGATGCTCAGTCATTCTCCTTCATGTCATTATGAAATTGCGCTGTATAGCTCACGTTGCAAATCGAAGTTTAGTTGTAAATTTATTGTAAGTAATTTATCAATGCTGCAAAAAGGTCTATCCTTACATAATGCATACATATATAAATTATATGGAGAACCTTTTACCTACTTATTCGACCTGTTAAGATGAAAGCGATACCTCCTGCAGTCCCAGAGGACAATATTGCTAAATCGTAATTATGCTTAACAGCATCTTATGCTTTGAATTACCTTCAAAGCGATTTACAATTATTTAACATCTCTTGTCGTCACTTTTAAGTGCCCTTGAAGTGGTTTTACATTTTGAGAAAAGTTGCAGTTGAGAGCTTAAAACTCAAAACAGTAGACACGTGAAAGCTAAACTTTAGCAAACCGAGCTCTGAGTAACTGAAAGTGGAAAACCCTCAGTCAAGATGGGATTGACTTCCAAACAACAAATCATTTCTTACATTCTTTTTTATTTTGACTTTTCGTGCGATATCCTGATCCTCATGTGGGCAATATAATTGTTTGAAATATCACAGCCCAGTTCATCGGCTTGTAAATAATTTTTGCTCTCTTGGGAATAAAACTTTACTCTTCATTTTCCAAAACTAAATTGTTACTTTTACTTTTGCTGAATCAGAGTGCCACTTTATTCCCAAAGGATCAAAGTTAAAATAATCAAGGTGTTGCCGCAATAGCAAAACATAAAAATTAACTTTTACCTTAATTATAGGTATCATATTATTACAAAGTTTCTATATTTGTTCATTGAATCAAAAATTGGGTGTTTTAAATTCATATTGAAATCGTAGTTTAAAATTTGTCGACTTTTGCGACATAACAATAGGATGTCAGTCCGCTACTTCAGCATTTGAATTATTCCGGTGAATTCATTCGCGATGTGTGGAGCCAGTGGCGCCAGTTCGCCCTTCGTTGAGCGAAAAAAAAAATTGGACATGGAAATAACCATCTAAAAAAATTACTTCCTTTATTAGTTATGTAAAGGTTAATAAAAATGGAATTTTCAAATTCAGCAATAAATAAATGTGTAGTACCCTAAATAATAAATCGTGGTTTGTGTTCTACTTTTATTACGTGAAAAGCAAAACCCTGCTACCTAGCAACGACTTCTAACAGAATATGGAGGTATTTGAGTGAATTCCTAATTTATATGAGAATTCGATCAAATGCTCTTTCACATTTTTGTGTTGCGCCATTACGGAATGATGGTCACGTATCGATGAAAACTTATTAAAACCGATCATAAATTTTATATTGCTTCAATTTTATCGCATTATATATTTTGCATTAAAATTGATTTGTCGTGTTACCTACCCCTATATCTACCTACTTTATTAAATTACGTCGAATAATGTAATCTCGATATGTAATCCACATTGAAATTTGAAATTGAAAATCTCTCAGATTTACATCTTGAAATTTCCTAGTAGTAAAATTTTAAAATACCTCTTTGCTTTTTTTGGTGGAGTAATTTAAAGCAATTTATATTTTTGAGGTTCTATAAAGAAGATTATTCGACCGAATTGTTGACTATAATCCTGAAACACTGCAAGAAATGGGTAACCTTTGATAAAATAAGGAAAATAGTTAATAGGTAGACAGGAAGCTTATAAACCGTATTTTCTCAACCAACATTTACAATTTACCTAAATTTTGTCTTCTTTGTAGTGGAGTTGTGGAATTTACATAGTAGTACCTAATAACAAAATCTAATTAAGAAGAATCAATTAATATTATCATTTGTAGTGTTCATCAAGGTCGCATTTCTTTGATGTTTCTGCTTTTAGGATCCAGCGGATGTAGGCAGCTTTTTCTGGCACTTGCTGTTGAAAAACCAAGTCATTTTGGTTTACTAATTTCTCCCTTTACAATTTTGTTTCAAAAGATAATTTAGCTCTTATTTACTATTTTGTGGTCGCTTTCAACGTCTGTCATATTAGAACTAATTGTAACATCTTTTATGGAATTATTTCTGTGGTTACACTCAGTTGCTATAATTAATTCACTAATTGGTAATATTAAAACTTTTTTATAAACGATAACTAATTAGTATTTTAATTAGTTATGGATATAAAGAAACTTTTTATACTTGCTTATTCGAATTTGCAATGCATAATTAAATATGCTAACTTGTACTTAAGAAATTTATAGTTTTCTGGTTAAAGTATTATGAATAATGGGGCGGGAGTTAAGGAAGCTAATTAGTATTCATATTATTGCTTAATGACACGTAAAAATCTTAAATTACCAAAGCACTTCATAATTTCTACTTGGAAAAGTAGCAAAATATGAAAGCTTCTTTTGTACAATTTTTAAAGCTAAAAATTGTCATTTTTGCACTGTTTGCTGAGACCTAAAATATACCCAAAAAATACAGCTGATTGGGTCAAAATACAGTCGTTTTGTTTCAAAAAATAAAATAAAAGTATTACCAACATAAAAATTTGGTGAATTAGGGTGAAGGCTATACAGCAGTACTAGAGATATTCCAATTGCTTAATCACGTAAAAAACCCAAAATTAAAATAAAACAAAGGAAATTGTAACAAAACATTAAATAATGTAAAACAAAATAAATTAAAGGGAAAACTTGGCATTGGTAGCGTTCCAATGCTGTAACATCTAAAGGTTCCGACAAAGTGAATAACTAAGTCGTAAACTAAACTTCAAATAAATTCTAACCAAATAACATTGCATTTTCCAAATAAACAACTAAAAATTATAAGATGCTTATTGTCGAACCACGTCGGCGATTTACACCGTTTTATTCGTTTTCTGAAATAGTATATAGCTCTTAAATGAATGTTACAAATGGCTTTGATATAATCAGGCATTAAACCATGTATCTAACTATTTACAATTTCAGGATGATATTAATCACCAACAAAGCTACGAAAACTATGCTAAAAATAAACATAAAATACAATTAAATAAATAGAACGTTGAGAATGACCAATTGCAGCTGACCATTAAATTAAGCTTGTTTTATCTTAATTTAATTTTTTTGCTTAAAAACGACATTATTAATTAGCAGCAGTAATAAGAAAGCGTTACGAACAGACAGACAGCTTTTACGATATTCTTTTGTTTATAAAATAATTTTTTAATATAATGAGGATTTGGTTTAAACTCGGCTAAATATCACGTTGTTACGCCACTGGGTACACTCCCTAAATCTGTCGTTCCAAAATGAGGAAATTAATTTGAAACAAGCTGACAAATAAAAAAAAATTAGATTGTTGTCTGCTCAATTATACACATAGAAAAACCTATGTATTGTGTCAGGAATCTTCACACATTGAGAAAACTCATCGCAGCTAATAACTAAGTGTGACGTAGCAAACATGGTACAGTTATAACCAATCTTTAGTTATATCAAATTTAACATTCACTTGTTTTTCACATTTTCATACAGTTTTCCATATTTCAAATTCTAAACCAAGAATTAAATTCAAATTGAAAGACTTCAGAAGTTGAAGTTGCCACAACTGCAAAACTTATATTATGTTATGTAATAAAGTTGATGATAATAATTAAAATTATAAACTGACACTATGCTAAAAAATTGTCCACAAATCTCCTGAGGCGCTTTTTATAAAAACACGGATATTAGGTATCATTTTTTATACTTCCAGTAAATTTGACTTTCAAATTCATTATTTTGTTATTTAAAATAGACCTTAAATTCCTACAATATTTGAACACTTTCAGGAAAATCACCCACGGAGCTTTGCTCATTCGTTGAAATTATAGTTAATACACAAAATGTTTGTATTTTTTTTTATATTCAAGTAGCTACAGAATTTCAACTTTCATTGAAAATGCAACAATTGTAATCAGATTATTTAGTACTTTTGGTCTTACGGCCACTCTTCCGGCTAGCTCTGAAATGCTGTTTGGTATTTGGTCATGCACAGTTATCTGGGTGGGCGGTTGTGAGCAGAAACGCGCCCAATTAACTTTTTTCAGAGTGGAGCGATCCCAAATTTGCAAATGTACCAACTAAATTAATTCAAAATTGCTAACTTTTTGCAAGTTTTGCAACTTTTTGTAAATTTAGACAAAAAAAAATGCTAAATTAGCCAACTTTTGAGTGTTTTTGACAACTTTTAGCCAAATTTCTAAAATGTTTAGGGGGAAGCTCTTCCTTTATGGGCACGTCTTTGGCTGTGAGGGCGAAAGTTTTAGCTAATACTTCTTGAGTTTAAGGAATTGAAAAAAAAAGTTTGAAAAGAAACTGAAGAAAAATTGCTAATTTAAACTGCAATTGACGCTTTCTGAATTAAAGTTAGAAATGTTGTAGTGCTTGATTGATATTGTTGCTCAACCTTTTACTTCATTTTGAGGGGATTACATAGAATTGAAGTCACAGAATTATTATAGGCTAATTGTTCTCAAATTTGGGAATTACTAATTCAGCAATATTTGGCTATGGCTGTTTAAAATCAAAACCAATATTTCTAATCTTGCAATTGAGGGTACTAATTCTGAATTTCCTTATTTTTTATGCATACCCCCCGGTCACAATACCAACACAGTGTATGTTCTCTCATTAAATTGTATTTTGCATCAACATTTATGGTCATAGTATTATGATCGGAGAGTCTAGGGGGGGGGGGGTATAGAATACCCAAATTTTTTTTTAGCAAATTTAAAATATTATAAAATATTATAGGATAGCTATAGAATTACACCCCCGTTTAGTACCAGAGCTTGGGTTGCGCGTACGCCTTTTTGGTTTCTTCACGTTGTGATTCAGGCGTTCGTTTGACAGTTAACTAAAATCAAAAAAAATTTGCACGTTAGCTTTCTAAATAAAAGACATAAAATTGGACGTAGTAATGAAAAACAGCTAAAAATTATCCAAGTCAAATCTTCGTTCATGGTGGAACTTAAAAGTGAAGTATAAGTAAATGAATACTTTGTGGCTTTAAAACTAAAACATTACACAGAACAAAATTGAAACTTCCAGCTTTCATGTAAGATCAACGGAAGAATTACATTTTGATAAATTTTAGACATTAGTGCGCTTGCACTAGGCTACTTATGTACAGACTGATACATAGATTTTAGGTTAATCATATTTTTATTAGCGTAAGATGTTGTTAAACTGAAAATAAAATTCTTATGTGTTGTTGATAAATATAAAAGTTTATTAAGGGAAAACGCCAAGCAAAAACAATAGAATTTATTTGTAAAAAAATTTGTGAGTTAAATCTCAATAAAAGTTATCTAAATTCATAATAATAATAGTTATTTCTAATATTATCAAGATTAACTGATTACCAAGGACTGCAATCTCGTAGATTTCCACAAAAAACCAAAGAATAGGCTTTATCTACTGAACAAAAATTACGAGTGATAAATAACAGTTTAATAAGGAAAATGAGTAAAAATTTCTTGAACTAATTGGGCCACTTTTAAAGGGGAATTGAACTGTAAATAGGGGACGAATCAAACTCAAGAACTCACAGATTGAACAAAAATGACACTTCATTGGTTCATTTAACCCTTCAAAAATTACATCGTTTTCCTCAATCTTATTTAGCTACCGAAAGGATAACTGATGCTTTGGTATATCCACCTATTTTTAACTTTCTCCTCGACATCGACCTAGTGGGTAGCTAAACGTCTTTGTCATGTTCATACCCTATTAAATTGTAATTTACAATTTTGCAACCTACCCATTTGGTTTTTTTTACTACTGAAAACATGAGGTAAACAGTGAAGTATTATCCTAAAATCATTATTAATATTAATATATTCAGGACCAAACTCATCAAACCAGATACCTTGGCAAACTCCACTTTCCCAGTTTAAAATAATTTTGAGGGGAACTAATGAAGGTTTATGCTTCAAGAAGAACTTAAATTTTTTTTCTAATTTATTCAATATCCAGTTACCGTAGCTACTCGCAAATTTACAAAAAGAAAATAATGACTTACTTGTCTCATTAGTACGTAGTTTTCTTTTAAAAATGTACCTACTGATTTGCTATTTTGTTACTATTAAATTGAATCCTTTGTTTGTGAAATGCTGATGGAGAAATCCCATTTTTTAAAGGTAGATGTTATAACCGTAGCTGGAAAATAAGCAAACTCCTATCTGTAGAAGAGATAAACTCCTTCGCAGAAATTACCAAATGGTGCATCCCTATATAACACAAAATAAAGGGGTGAAAAGTAGGTATGTAGGACAACAATGTTAGTGTGCTGAAATGAGCCGGTTCTCATTAGTTCGCAGCAGCGAAGTTGATAACCATTTAGGGATCATTTGGAAGCCTAATATCTTTAAAGTAAAATTAACAGAAAAAATTAATGATAACCTACTCACCAAATAAGATGAAAATTGGAATTTTAATATTATCCTGTTTCCATTTATATGTAACTATTCAAATTCTTGCTAATTCCTGCAAAATTATGGAAGCAAAATATTGTATTGATTTTGCAATCTTTTTTTTTTAAATAAAATGCCATTGTTGTGGAAGTACACAAGCATCAAAGAGATGCACATTTGGTTCTTTTTATGTGCATTTTCGACTACAGTATCAATTTACAACAAAAAATCTTTGGATATTTTCACCCCGACATGTTACATTTTGCAAAAAAAAGGATTCGTAATGCTCAACAATGCATTAGTTCATAATTATACAAATTGAAGTCCTTTTAATTAAAACGTCCTTTATTATTCTTGGAAGGAAGTCGAAAATGGTGTTTTGTCGGAAAATTCAGCTTTATTAACGAGCACATTAACAAAAGTTATACTGAGCACACAAAAACTCAAAAAAAAATTAAAACTCAACACGAACAAACAGAAACCGCTAACGTGGAATTTTAAGGATCGTAGAGATTTTGGATAAGTATCAACTACTTACTCTCGGTAAAGTTTGTTTGCAATTGGACAACACGGCCTTTGCGATGTTTCTGGAACTCTCGAAAGCACTCGAATTTTAAAGTTTTGTTTATTTTTGGGGCTTGTTTGTTTAATTCTTAGTTCTACTAGAACTTTCCTTGCCACATTGTCTCTTCCGTTCTCGACACCCTCCAACTCACATTAAAAAGCAAATTTGCCTGATTTAACAGAATCCAATAGATCAAGAAAATTTAATTTAGAAAATTTTTCTTCTGTGCCGTGTCGAATTTTCCACGTCATATTTGTGGTACTGCTTTGTGTCAATTTTCGTGCAAGCTTAACTGTAACTTAAGAACCGGAGCCGTCTTTCGTTTTGAAATGTGAATGGATATAAAAAGTTTTATAATTTAAATGCAGCATTACGAGATGAACGTAGATCTTCACGAATGTAGGACTTAGCGCACACCTCATAAATTTTGGGAAATAATATTAAAAATGTAGCGTACATTCCGTTTTTTATTTTTTTTAGCTTTCATTTCTCCGTTAGCTATATAATCCTTTCATTTTTCAGAAATTGTAATATACCTTTCTGCCTACCGCATTAGGTGTATTTGTATAAAGGTGTATAATCATTTTTGTTATTAAATCTGTAGGTTAATCTGTCGCAGCCAATTAAAACCAACTTTTACTTCAACGATTTTCCATAAATTTTAGAATGATTTTATGTAGGTAATTTGTGTGTGTCTATGTGGATCTTTGAAATGTAGTACAACACCTTGGCTCTACTAATAAGTCCAATTTCGATTTTCACAACTTGAATGATACCGTAAAAGTGCAATTTTTATTCTTAAAGTGGCGTGTTTTGTTGTCGACGACGTATTTTGATGCGTAGAATTCAAATTTTGCATTTTTAGTTGACGTAAAGCAAGGGTAATTGTTTAAAATCGCTGATATAAGTGCAAATCCAAAATTCGATTTTTGCAACTTAAATAAGACCGTAAAAGTGCAATTTTCATTTTTAAAGTGGCGCTTTTTGTTGTCAACGACGTATTTTGATGCGTAAAATTCAAATTTTGCATTTTCAGTTGACGGAAGGCAAGGGTAATGGTTTAAAATCGCTGATATAATTGCAAATCCAAAATTCGATTTTTGCAACCTGAATGAGACCATAAAAGTGCAATTTTCATTCTTAAAGTAGTGTTTTTTGTTGTCGACGACGTATTTTGATGCATAAAATTAAAATTTTGCATTTTCAGGTGAGGGAAGCCAAGGGTAATGGTTTAAAATCGCTGATATAATTGCAAATCCAAAATTCTATTTTTACAACCTGAATGAAACCTTAAAAGTGCAATTTTCATTCTTAAAGTGGCGTTTTTTGTTGTCGACGACGTATTTTGATGCGTAAAAATCAAATTTTGCATTTTCAGTTGACGGAAGGCAAGGGTAATGGTTTAAAATTGCTAATATAAGTGGAAATCTAAAATTCAATTTTTACAACCTGAGTGAGACCATAAAAGTGCAATTTTCATTCTTATAGTAACGTTTTTTGTTGTCGACGACGTATTTTGATGCGTAGAATTCAAATTTTGTATTTTCAATGGTTCAAAATGCCTGATATAAATGCAAATCCAAAATTCGATTTTTACAACTTGAATGAGACCGTAAAAGCGCAATTATCATTCTTAAAGTGGTGTTTTTTGTTGTCGACGACGTATTTTGATGCGTAGAATTCAAATTTTGTATTTTCAGTTGACGGAAAGCACGGGTAAAGGTTCAAAATTGCTGATATAAGTGCAAATCCAAAATTCAATTTTTACAACTTGAATGAGACCGTAAAAGCAAAATTTTCATTCTTAAAGTGGCGTTTTTTGTTGTCGACGACGTATTTTGTTGCGTAGAATTCAAATTTTGTATTTTCAGTGGACGGAAGGCAAGGGTAATGATAAAAATTGCTGATATAATTGCAAATCCGAAATTGGATTTTTATAACCAGAATGAGACCATAAAAGTGCAATTTTCATTCTTAAAGTAGTATTTTTTGTTGTCGACGACGTATTTTAATGCGTAGAATTCAAATTTTGGATTGTCAGTTAGAGAAAATCAAGAGCAATGCTTCAAAATCGCTAATATAAGTGCAAATTCAAAATTGGATTTTTACAACCTGTATGAGACCGTAAAAGTGCAATTTTTATTCTTAAAATGATGGTTTTTGATGTCGACAACGTATTTGGTTAGGTAAAATTCAAATTTTAGATTGTCAATTAGACGAATTCAAGAGTAATGGTTGAAAATCGCTGATATAAGTGAAAATCCAAAATTCGATTTTTACAACCTGAATGAAACCGTAAAAGTGCAATTTTCATTCTTAAAGTAGTGATTTTTGATGTCGATGACGTATTTTGTTGCGTAGAATTTAAATTTTGGATTGTCAGTTGACGGCAGGCAAGAGTAATGGTGTAAAATCGCTGATATAAGTGCAAATCTAAAATTCGATTTTTACAACCTGAATGAGACCGTAAAAGTGCAATTTTCATTCTCAAAGTGGTGTTTTTTGTTGTGGACAACGTATTTTGATGCGTAGAATTTAAATTTTGGATTTTCAGTTTACGGCAGGCAAGGGTAATGGTGTAAAATTGCCGAAATAAATGCAAATTCAAAATTCGATTTTTACAACCTGAATGAGACCGTAAAAGTGCAATTTTCATTCTTAAAGTAGTGGTTTTTGATGTCGATGACGTATTTTGATGGTTAGAATTCAAATTTTGCATTTTTAGTTGACGGAAAGCAAGGGTAATGGTTTAAAATCTCTGATATAAGTGCAAATCCAAAATTCGATTTTCACTCCCTGAATGAGACCGTAAAAGTTCAAATTTCATTTTTAAAGTGGTGTTTTTTATTGTCGACGACGTATTTTATTGTTTAGAATTCAAATTTTGCATTTGCAGTTGGCGGAAAGCAAGGAAAGTGGTTCAAAATCGCTGAAATATTCTGTGAAAACCCAAAAATTAATTTTTACAAATTGTATGAAACTGTGAAAGTGTAATTTTCATTCTTAAGGCGGACAGGAACCTATAGGTTATAATATTTGGGACAGATACAACTGACACCTAATAATAAATTTTTCAGGACCATTTTATGCTTTGCTAGCAAAATTGAATTCTTGAAAATCTAATTGGAAAAGTTAATAACAAACGATCAAAACTAGTCGCAGTTCTAAAAGACTCTGGCAGCCAATCGACCCCTAAGTACAAAAATATTCGACGATTGACAAGATTCTCTGTCTTTGAGCTTCCCAAAATAATCATTTTTATTAAACAAATGCAATTCTAGAAGATAGTTGAATCTTTGATAGGAAAAATATATTGTACTCTACCAATGCCTGATATAAAAATTAAATTTTAAGTAAGGGATAGTTTTTTGAACCATTAGCAAAGACAATCGGTGTTGTGCTCCGGAAAGCTCGTCAGACTAAAAAAAAATTGTTGTTAATCTAGGAAAATATAATGAGTGACTTTTTACTACTTCAAATAAACACTTTGTTAAATAGGAAACAATTTTAATAATAAAAAGGATAATTTTTATGTACTGTTGCAAAAACTAAACTCTCTTAGTAATAAATATTTGGATGCTAATAAGAACAATTTGTTTGGATTTCTCTATGGAAAAATGAAAGCACTTTGCATAATTGGAATTCTATCAAAATTTTACAATAAAATTGTATTTTTATCAAAAAATCAACAAATGCCATGTGACTGTTTCATGAAAAGTTTCCAACTCCGGCTTTTAGAAAACTAATATTCTTCACGTTCTTTGAACTATAACAAAAAATTTCCCAAAGGATAAGTTCTTCTCAAGACGTTTGTAAAAAGCTCACTCCAAACAACGTCCAGAATTTTGCGCACGTTTTGTTAAGATATTTGTCTCCCACTCGTCTTCTACCATACTTTAAAATTAAAATTTTTCTTTATTTTCAGAGAAACTGCTACAGTAAATTGACTGTTGTTTATGAAAATTGTACATTTTTGAGTGTTTTTCCAACTTTTTCTAACTGTTAAAGAAATGTCTTTTAGATGGGAATCTATTCATGTTAATAATGGCAAGAAAAAACTGCACTGTAAACGAAACCTGCAATATTAATAAACAGCATAAATAAGAATGTGTGCAGAATAAAATCAACAATTGCAAACAAAATTGTAATGTATCATAATATGGATTTATAATGGCTATAACATTTTATAACCATATCAATACAATAAAACTCGTCACAACAGTTTATAAATCATCACAAACAAATTTTAGACATATAAATTTTCAATAAAATTTCCATCCATGATGTAATCATTCGACATAACCTCACTCATCTTTAATGTAATTTGCATAACCTCACTTTTACACGATTGAAAAAAGGCGATAGTATACTGAAAATTAATATTTAACAAATATACACGTAATTTTCTGAAAGGTATGTTTCATAAAAGACTGAAAAAACCTAGTGAAATTTACATAATTTTCACATAAAATATTACACAAAAAAATATGTAGGTATAATAGCAATTTGCATTTCCAGGCATTTACCATGCACATTAGCTCCACAATTTTCCATGATGCATAACTGCCTTAAAGGAATATTACAGTGCTGAACATGTAACGTAATAAAGGCTGAAAATAAACGTACACGCGTTTTAAAATACAACTAAGCTACAGTAATTTGTTTTAGCATATTTTCTCACATTTTTTAAAGCTCATTCTTTTTGTAATATACGATCTCATTTACGCCCTTTCAAAAACGAAAATAGCTGGCACAAATAATGCAGCTTGGCTGTTAAGTTGCAAAATTTAAATGTGTATCGTGAAAATTGGGAAACGGGGTAACGTAAGTGCAACGTAGAAAAATTTCCCCTCAACTTAAAATTAACTTCTAGTACAGGATTTCAGGAAAGTTTTTCGTCACGTAAAATTTTTGAGCATCTCGTACCCATTAAAAATTAAGAAGCACTAAAATTATCCCAACTTTCCTTGAAAACTTTCAAACATCTGTAAATAAAGTTAACATTTTTTTAAATAACAAAAACTTTGTGCCATAAACAAGGCATAGTTTAATTACTTACTATATCTTCTGCATTTAATGAGGTGGATTTTCAAGAAAATGCTTAACATTGTATAAGCTTTTTTTCTGCGACGATCCGGTTAAGACCGAATTATAAATTTTATGTTTCGAGTTTTGGAACTTACTGTTGATTTAATTTTACCCTCTTTTTGCCATAAAAGATGTTAATCTTTTCAAAAATATATAAACTGAGTTTTGTTATCTTAAGTGACTTGCAAAATTGATGACGACGATAATGGCCACTCTATTCTGAAAATATTGTTTTGCATCGAAATATTTTTCACGCAAAAATTATTAATTTATTTCGAAAAGGAAATTTTAATTGGGTTTCTTTTTAAAAAAGAAACACGATGCAATAAAAATGTTCAATTTCTATTCAGTGATGGATGTACGCCTTTTCTATTCTGTTTCATTCTTGCCTCTGTGCTTGGATCCTTTCAACCATTTGAATTGGTTGATCATTTTATATCGCCCTTTTGATCTTGTATTAGGTTCTGCAATATTTTATCTTAATAAATTTTGAAATATATAAAGCTAAACAAATTTAAAAGAGATGGACCCTTTTCAAACTTATCGCTCTTGTAACTTGGCCTTGTTCAGTAATTTATTAACTTTTACCATCAGAACCGAAATAAAATTTTGGTAAAAATTACAAAACTACCCCTGAAATACGGATATTGACTTTAAAAAGTTTATCGGGGCAGAACCGCAGTTTAAATTCACAAAGATTTAATTTTTTGGGAAGTTTTAATGAATATTCATATTTGGTACATTTTGAAGAAAAAAATTTTCCGTTTCTGTTTAAAACTTAATGTATTCCCAAGTTCCAAAGTAAAATTTGATTCCTTAATAATTATAATGTTGAATTAAATTTTTTCTAGAAAAAAAAAATTAAATTGCATTCGTTCTTTGTTTGCTTCTCGTTAAAAGCTTTCATTTTCATCATCACAACTTACTTCGCTACCGGAACATAAATTTAATTTCAAATCACGTTTCTTGTTTAAAAATGAAAAGGACGCTTAACAGCTGTCTGAAACAGTTAACGAAAATGACAAAATTAAATTTATCAGAATAGTCAATTTATTCAAAATTTGAGAATGGTTGTATATAAGATTTTTTGACAATCGTCCGTGGGATACATCAAATTTTTATTTCAGGAAGATTCAAGACTGCAATCCTCCGGGAGTTGTAATCCATAAAAATAAATAAAATATACTTTCCAGAAATTTACTTGCACTTGGGGTGGTAAATTTAAGGATACTACAGTTTTTCAGAAAACTAAAAAAATATTTTTTTATTAAGTAGAGTAACGTGGATCTTATGCGAAAGAATATGATGTGCGGTAAACCCACGCCTTTTTAAATGGGTCATCTAGGTCTGGGTTAAATGGATTCTTCTTTCCGCTTTCTCTTTATTCGAAGGACAATGTGAGATAACTTAAAGGATAAATTATGTATTATTACACAAAATACTGTAGGCGAGAATTTAAGGTAATTACGTATTAATCTGAAAACGACTTTTTAAATATTTACGCTGAAAATAACTCACGCTAAATGTGATCGTAATCTTGGTATGTAAGGAAAGTGAAACTAATGAAAATCTTAATGCTACTCTAATGTGCAACTAAGCAATTGAAATGATTAAATATTTGGTAAACGTGTTATCCACATTAGGATAACATTTCATACTAAAACAACGATTGCTTGCAATCTATGAAAGGACAATTATTCTAACTACTGTCAGCTGTAATATCACTAGTGGTTTGATTATCATCAATGATATCTACGATGGAAAGAAATTTTGGATTTTGATTAAAATACGGGAATTCTACTTATAAATGTGAAAAGCAGCAAAATATGCACTATGCGAGTAGATAAATGTCAAAAAGGCGCCCCTCTTGTACTATCGATAATCTAATTTTGTCGTCCCAATGCTTTGTTATTGCATCGCCGCGCTTCTGCATCTGTTGACCGTTGAAAATCCATTTCTAGCTCACCAAATTGCAAAACTAATTTGCACTGTATACTGTAGGTACAGAAAAATTTGAAAGTCAAGATTATCCAACCATCAATAAATATTCTTTTTTTAACTTAGTTTCTTATTTTTACGAATTATTATATTCCATTTTCAAATATCTGACACAAATTGCGCCACGTGCTATTATTAGTCGACATTAATTCACGATTCCTTCTCATAAATCAATCTTATTTAAATTAATGAAATCTAAACACCACCTAAGGAAGCTCTTCGACTTCAAAGCTGATATAATTTTAGTTAATATTATTCAACTACAATTTGTATATTATTAATATATGTAGGTACTTAAATAGACCAAAATTAGTTAAATTTAACTATTAATCTACGGGTATAAAAATGTATTAGAACATTTACATATTATAACAATATTTGCAACATAAAACAATCTGTCTGTCTGTTTGTAATGCACCCTTGCACTTAACTTTCCTTCTCTAAAATTCTTAAACTGACTCATAAATTACGTTTGCTTCAATTCAATTATAAAAGTTAAAGTGAACCTACGAATCTGAGAAAAATCTCAGAGATTGGCCTATAAAAGTTATCCTTTCTTAATTCATTTGGACTTCTGACACAAGGAATCGTGGTCAATAACAAGGCGAAGACACTATAAAGTGACTTTTACTTGTTTTTCGTTTAATCAATCTAAATTCCAAAATTATAAATTTACTAACATAACAAATTACTTTTCCGTTTGTTTATTAATTTAAATTTACTCTCCGTTGCTAAGGATAGTTTAATTTCCTGCCCTAGGACACAAAAGTAGCTTTTGCACCCTGTCAACCGGCTGAAAATACTACTTTTTTTTTCTAAATAAGCTTTAAATTAAATTTGTAGTGCTGAAGTTTAGCTAAAGTTTAACAATTTTAATGGTGACATTTACACATTTTTTTAAAGTTATTTTTAAGATTTGTATCAATTAGTTCTAAAATTATGCTGCAGATGAACTAAAAACCAAGCAAAATTCCTCAGTCTGTAACCAATTTTTGATTGTTTCATTCAATAACTGCTAACCTAAATTTAAAAAAATTTAACTGCGGTCTTTATACCGTACAGCTGGAGCAATTTAGTTATAAGTAAAAAATTAATTAAAAATAGACATTTATTGATGTTTTTGTTTTATTTCAGGTGAGTGAACCAATTAACTAAGCAGTCGAAGATGTGAGTAAGTAAATCAGAAAGCTAAAATTTGTTTTTTATAAACAAAAGTTAAGATAAGTTTTAAGAAGGGCCTTTAAATCAGGGTTTTTTAATTCAATCAACAGATGGCGATCACTTAACTATTTTTATACATAACTTAGAAAGATTTTGTATTTAAAATATAGCAAATTTCTTGCAATAATACTATCCTATGAACAATATTCTTGATATTAAGTTTTGTTAAATTCATAATATTAATTTATAAAAGCAAAATTCGGAATTTAAGTTTGATATATAATAATTATAAATAGCTCAATTGTGTCATTGACATAAACTATAAAATAAAATAAAAGTATTTTAAATGCAAAAGCCTTCAAATTCTATAAAAAATAATTTAATGAGTGCCGCCAGCGTCATCTGTTGATTGAATTTAAAGGCCCTGAATGAAAAGACTCTCTTAAACAAAATAGAACTAAACAAATGAGACAAAAATAATAAAATTTTAAATGTAACAATAACAGGCACAAGAAATTAGCAAACATTCCATTTGTTTCTCTATTCGTAATGCTATCTAGCATGTCATATTACTTGCGGCTTCTAGGCCGCACAGTTAGAGCGTTAGAGCTATTTAGTAATCTTATATAATAATTTGCTAGAAAGCGCCTCTTCTGTGTCATTTACAGACGCATTTCTGATTAATCCATTTATTTACCAAGAGATTTATGAAAATTTTCTAAGCACACGTAAAATTAATGATACCTACATTTGAATCTCATTATCTTTTATTGAAATGTAAACTTATGAATGTCGGGGGCAGCACCGAAAACTTGAACCGGATTTTAAAAGTGTTATTGAAATTATGGCAGTTAAGCGTGTAAACCACAAAAACCTTAAAATCATTTAAAAATTTGGACTAAAGGGTGAAACAAAAACTACCCTCTCAGTCTCAACCCCTAATGAGAGAATTTACCAAAACAGAGATCAGAATCTGTTTCAATCTAGAAAAAACCTTTCCAGTTTGTTTAACCACAATGTTAATAGACCAGCTCTCTATGGGTGCGGAGGTAAGACCGTTGGTTCTGAAAAATAAAGGGTAGCTTGGGAGAAAACTCCAAAAAAATGCAAATGATGGTAAATGCTTTTAATGACACACAACAAATAATGAGTGTTTTAATTTGACGTCACAGTATTACTGACTCAGTGCTTAGTGACAGTGGTAATAAATGCTAAGCACTGGGTCAAAGACGATTTGACGTCATCACTAATGGAGTCAATTGCACTGTATATGCTGTCAAAAGGTGTCCCTAAATGATAATAAAAAGTCTACCATCGATAAAAACAAAAAAACTCTAATGGTTTCACCAAAATTAAAAATATATCCAACGTCAGTAAATATGAACAGAGAAGATTAAAAAATTACTTACTCGATAACTTGTAAGTTTAGAAACTGTGAAAGGTCACAGTAGCTTCTTTCCCATCTTTTTATAACGTGTGGCTTCCAAAAGTGACAGTTGGAGATCTGGTTTTCAATGAGCAGGCTGCACTTGACGATGATATATCGTAAACACCGCTTTTGGATATTGCCACTGGACCAGTGAAAGAGTCGATGTTGTAGATTCTGATCAAAACTGAACTATCCAAATGCTAATAAAATTCGTCTTCTAACGAAGAACAAAGTTGGTAATGGTTATGTTTTGGCTGTCAAACAAAAACACCAAAACGCAGAGTTCCGTGAGAGATCGAAAATAATCGCCAAAATTGCGCCTCAGATTAAAAAACTGCATTGAAATTTTGTAGAGCAAAGGTTCTTTAGATGTCCTAGCTGTTTCATCAGAAACACACAGAAACCAAGCGATAATTGGGTGACTGGCCACACACAAACTTGACACAATAACAATGACATTGGAATAAAAAATACTGGTCCACTTCCAAAGCAGCCAGCTTATTAACACTTGCAAAAAAAAATGCATGGGTTGAATTTAAATCGAGTTTATTAAAATATTTGCATTAAATGCAGGATCGGATCGAGGGATATCGTAAAATCATATTCAAGGAAGAACTGTATAACAAATAATGCAAAAATTTGTTACAATAGGATCAAAAACCGTAAAATAATATGCCAGTATTTTATTAGCCGTTGCTATAATCGTCCACCTATACGATCATATTTGAAATCCCAAGAACCGGAAAATTTAAGTCAACGGAACTGAAAAACCGGAATACTCACATCTGCTCACTTGGTAAAAATATCCATAACCGGGATATTTAAGTTCACGGATTTTCTCTGAAATTAGCTAAATGCTGTTTGATGTTGTGAGTTGCGCAAGTAATCATAAACTGCTGTAGCTCTGTCTCTTGCCAAACCCTGCTTTCAGTATTTACGTCAAGCGCATTTACCGTCAACAGAATGCAGCAACCGGGCGACTCAAACGTAAAAAGGCAAAACTTTACAATCGATTATTGCCTAAACTAATCAATATTTGGGGTTCAATGCTTCATTTTAATGTTATATATCAGATCCTGTTCAGTGTTTGTAAGTTACTCCGGCCTCAAAACTGCAATTTTGGTTAGTTCTGGGAAGCTTCTCGGCGTTCGACCGTAAACCCCATGGGATAGTTCTACAATACTACTAGCCATTCAGTCTCGTAGAGTTAGCTTGATGAACGCTCGTAAGGTGGGAAGTACTGGGTAATCTAAATTGCACTTGACACTTTTTGGGGTAATTATAAATATCAGAATGTCGAAGAAACTCTGTCTCTCTGTCTTTCTCTTTCTGTTGCTCTATCATTTTTTTCGAAACCTCAAAATAGTTGACGCGCCTTTGATAGGTTCCTTCATTAGTATCAACTAAAAAAAATCTTGATTCGTTTTGGTACGTAGTACACTAATGCAGTTGCAAGTAATAGCCTTTTAATCAACAGACCCCCTAATCTTTTAGTTATAGAACTTGCACTATCTTTTTTTTTGTAAAAGTTACACAAAATCATCAGACTAATTGAGTGGTTGAGAAAAAATAGTAAATTTTGTGAAAAAAACTTATCACCAAAAAATAAAAATTGAATTGATATTGAAAATATTGCGTTAGAAGTGACTACACGTTTATCACTTGTGCTGAAAATTGCGCTTATCCTACCTGATATTCTTTATTAAATTTTATGAATAAGAAACTTGTTGAATATGAATAGAGGAAACACAAACATCAAACTCCTACTACTCCATTATTAGATGGATATCATCTGATTTCAGCGAGAAGAAAACCATATGATTATACAGTAACCTGAAAAAAGCGTATGGAATCCTGAGATAACCGAACCAAGTGCAATTTAGTTCTAAACATTTTTTTGAATTAGGTACTGAAAAACTTAAACGGTAGTGGAAATTCGTAGGTTTTTCTAAACTGTTTCAAAAAATTAATGGATTGCTGTTTGAGGACTTGCATTAACTCAAGAAGTAAAAACATTTCGCCATGTTTTATACCCACAGTGAAGTGATTAATGTAGTTGTAATGTTCTCTTAAGACTAAACAGCTACAGTTTTATTTCAACACAACAAAACATCGCGTACAACTTCTAAAAAGTTATTAACTTTTATTCTTCATCCCGATCCTTTTGTCAAAGTCCCGTCAGTCTATTCTTTTATTTAAAAAACAGAACCTGTTAGTTAAGTGAACTCGTACTATATATCAGCGCCTGAAAAAGATTTCAGCGACGAAAGTGTAAATGTAGGTGACAGTATCTGTGATTTTGAGCCCAGAATTGTTCAAGTGGCGCGCTGAAAGATTTTTCAGCAAAATTTGGCTCTCTAAGGAATATAAATTTTTTTTATAAAACAATTAAAAATTGAATTATTCAGCTGAATAAAATTAATAATAAACCAACAGCGGTACGATTAAATTATGAATTAATTAAAAATGGCACCTGTTTGATTTTATTCTCCCAGTTTAAACGATGCTTAATTGTTAAATTACGGTATATGTGCACCTGTTAATAAAGCCAAATCAAAAGAAGGGAAGCAGCTGAGGACGTTGATTGATGCCGGGCGTCGGCGTCTCTAACAGCACGGCGTCGTGTAATTGTGCTATCGATCGTCGACCACGACCTCCAGTGTTGCCAAAACCAAAGCTTTAAGTTCTCTATGTCACACACTCCAATAAGTTTGTGTTATGTGTAAGCGTTCAGTTCACATTAACTACAAGGCTCATATCAATTAATTGACTGTTATTTCCATTTAAATAAATTCCAATTATGGATTAAGCGTTGGGTGCCTTTTATATTATATTTTTTTTCTTGTAATAATAATTATCTTGTTAATTTTTCAATACTTGTCAAATAGTTTTCGTGCCCACTTACCCGGGCGGAAGTAACGTATGGTTATGGTGGACGATTAAAAAATTTATTATTTAAATCTTTTTAAATTTGGGTTAATCCTGAATAACCACAAAAATTTTATCATTGCAATCCGATATTGGAATGAATAAATTAAGTTTAGTAAAAGTCGTTAAAAATGTATTCTGAATTTATTCCAGAGGGCCCAGAATTGGCATTACTCCTGAAAACACTTGTTGATGAACTTGTTACATTGTTAACCTTTATTTCCAGAATACCTACATTAAAGTTGACACTGCAGACATCCCAGTATTATTTTCACATGCCACATAAAATTATACCAAATTATACCTAATCATTAGTTGTAATAAAACCATTAGCCAACATTAAATATTGAAAAAGGGGTCATTAGTTTTTAAATCTTTTTTTAATTACCACAAAATCCGTAAACCCTAATTTGAAAATCAAGGTAATTAGGTTCGAATTTTATTGAAATTTAAAAAAGTTAATGTGAAAATTATTATACAGCATTGATGATGTAATGGGGCTTGTAAATAAATGTTAATTTAAATTTCTGCTTAACAATAAATGAGATTTTCCCCTGAAAATCTAGTTAATCAGAAGAACGACAGTTAATTCAGCAGGAATGTAAGTGTGGTGTAGTTTATCTTTGAGATGTTTAATGGGGCGATATTTCTTGAGTACTCTAAGCGCTGTTGTTCACTTATCAATTCATTTGGAGTAAATACAATAACTTGATATTGGATTTTAAAAATTTGTGTTAGTTGAGGGTGTAAATATCAAAAATAAACATAAAAATTTGGAAATCACACAAAAATGGGGCTAAATAGATAAATAAAATAAAAATTTTTTCTTCAACCGTTCTGTTCTAAATAAAAATTTTTCCCACTCCGGGAGTTAGCAAAACATTTTGAATTTTAGATGACGCTAAGTGGAAAACCGACATTTGGGATGTCACACTGAGTAGGTCAACAGCAATTTTCTAATATCTTTAAATATGAAATTGAATTTAAAAGTACTTCCGCAATTCTCAATAAAACTAAACTTAATTTTCAAAAAAAGACAATTTTGCGGTGAACGCAATCGATGGTTCTCCAAATAAAAACTGAAATATTTTTTATAAAAAAGTTTAATAACCAAGTTGCTAAAATATCCGATTGAGGGGATGGTTTTTTAACTCAAGAGTAAAATTTTTATTTTGTTCTGAAAGTGATTATCGACTTTTCCTGGTTTTAAAGCACAAAATGAAAATTTCAGAGATATTAGTTTCAAATATTCGAGAAGATATTTGAACCAAACGGAAAAGCAATGAAAGGGCAAAGTTGAGTAAAATAATGGAATTCGCATGAGAAAACTAAATTTTTGTTAATATTCTGCGTTCTACTTAATTGATCTTACTTAATTAAATTAAAGAGTGCTAATTTGTGCACAAACATAGCAACAAAAAATTTTCCAACTAATTACCGCACAGCTCAGCTGTGAAATTTGGGCAGAACGTACAAAAACGATTTAATTAACATAAATTTGGTTTGTGGGATTAATAATAAAGTTAATTAATTAACTGTAATTGATTATGAACACTTTTGGACAGCAATTTATATCGAACTTAATTTTCGATGCTATCACGAAATAATTTCAAAAACAAATAACAAGAATCACCAAACTTTCTTAACTTTTTTAAATCTAGCCCATTTGTGTTTTCTGTCGACTTAAGAGACTTCGGAAATTTATCCAATAATTTGAAACTTTTTGTTAAATTTAGTCTCCAGTTTTGTTAAAATCAATTGAAAAATTAGAGGACGACTTTGAGTTATTAGAAAGATAATTTGGAAATTTATATTTGTTTTCGGGTTGAATTGAAAAATTTTAATTTTTTTTTATCTTTTTATTACTCAAGGATTATCAGTGCATCAATATTTTCTTCTTTAACGTTTTGGTGACCCCTAAATCATGTAATTTTGGATTTTAAGAGTACATCTCGAGTTGTACTTAAATACATAATTAGGGAACACACAATAAAAATTTACTTCTGAGCTGATATTGTAAACCTCTCAAATACGATTAAATGTATCCTCAATTCACGTAATTATGTCTTCTCTAAATCTCAGTAGCGCCTAGTTTTATTCAAGTCTAAGCTGCTTATTTACCTGCTTTATTGCCTGTAACCACGTTTACTATGCTATGCTCTTTCTAACGAATATAACTGTCACGTTATTTCCTAATTTAACGTCAACTTCGTAGGATTTCTTGTGTCCTTTTTTGTGTTTCTATATTGTCATAGTAATTAAGTTGTCCCCGGATGTATGCTCTTACCCTTAAAATGTCGTTTAAAAGTTCGTACATATCTTTTAGTTGATATATTCGCATTTCTGAACGAAAGTAGGTGCTTAGGCTATATCGTACAAGATTCCATTTCCATTTGAACAAAGAAAGTTTTTAAATTTGTGAAAGGTAATCTGCATTCCATTATCACTCGCCAGTAAAAATGGGCTGGAAATTTTATTGCGCTTCGAAAGAATTCAAAAAGATTTTTTAAACAAGACGAGCACTTAGTACGCATTGGCAAATTTAAAGCTGCTATAAAAATAATTGAATTTAAATATTACCTACTACAAATTTAAATGTATTTGAATCTTACCTTATTTTACAGTTCTCGTAATTTGTTCATTTTTTATCTTGAAGTTTGTTCTAATTGTAAGAAAAATAAGATATGGTGGAAAGATAAAGGTAAGAGGGGAGGGGTTATATTAAAAAAATTTAAGAAACTAAAAATAAAAAAAATAAAGCTAATTGAAAAGCAACAAATTTATTTGAGTGATGAAACTACTAAAAATAGAACAAAACGCGAAAAAGTAATTAAATATATTGCATTTTCTAACGGTGAGGTATAGGTAGTTTTCATCACTTCTTATTCGTATCAAAGAATTTCAAATATATCTGCAGCTGTTGTTTGTATTCTGCTTTGTAACAATTTTAATAACTTCCTCGACGTTACATCTCTTGTTGTTTCCCATTGTAGTTCTCTAAAGTTGTAAAAGAAAACTTTAAATTTGGTTTATTTCGTAAAAATTTGATTATCCTTCTCTTGGATCCTTTTACTGTTTTTTATTTATTAAGTGCAGCCACCCGTCTTTTATGTGAGAAAAGTAACAAAATTCAATAAGTGAAATTGTAAACATAACAAAGTCACTCTCATATTATGCGCCACATTGCATGGTGAAACAATGGCGATGAAAACAAACTTTAGATTTTAATTGCGAGATAGTAGCTAATATTCAATTAACATCTCAAAACTTTTGGAAATCGATACGATCTAAAACTGAATGTTTTCAATTTGGCCTTTGATTACTATCAAGATTGCAAAGAAATCAATATCTGCAACTAAAACCGTATTACACCTCCGATGAGACAATCAATCAAGAGTTACAAATTTTTATCTGGCTAAATTCCTCGTGCACAAAAAGAAAACCCCAAACTTCTGATAATTTTACCCACTGTCGTGAGTGGTTTATATGTTTTTCAAACTTGGGACATTCCAAAGTCCTCTACATCTGTGAAGTGTCTTGATGGTATACTTTCTAAATTCAGTTCTATTATATTTTCAAATACCACTCTAAAAGATCTTCTTTTCGAAACTCCGGGAGTCAATGAAAACAATCGCGATATTGCATCTATGAATTTTTTAATTTTTGTAAACAATCTCAAGTTGAAATCTTAAATGAAATAGAATACAAAATGCTATTTTATGCAAAAAAAAAATACAAGATAGGTTGGATACAGTTAATTTGTTGAAAATTGTGAAGATCACCAGAAAACCCTGCTTTTCATCTTAACCTTGTTTATGCGATTACTATTCGTCGATTGATATATTCGTTAATAAATCTTTCGCCTTGTGAAAGGCCTAATTTATTATACATCTACAAAATTCTTTATCATTTACTTTCTTGATTTTAATAGTCTTAACGTTCATATCACACGGATGAAGTCGACCTGGTGGAAATTTTGTAAGATTTCAGATATTAAATATTTCAATATGCGACGGGCAATTGTAACAATGTTTAATGTTTTTTATTTTCCTTGAACATCTGCACGATATTTCATATTTTCTATTATTTTTACAGTTCGACGAAAAGTTATAATACAAATTTAGTTACACCTAACGCCAATTTTAACTTGTAAAATTAATTGCCAAGTTCATAATATTTAAACTAAATATGAGAACAAAGGTTAAACTCAAATCTAAAATGCTACCAATTGTTTGAAAAAGTATTTTATCATTTCTGTGTCTTTCTTCTTTGTTAGTTCTTTCTTCTTTTTCTTCTTTTGCATTTCTTTTGTTATGTTTTTTATTTTTATGAGTAGGCACAGAAATACTTTCGACGACTCTGAACTACCCTAAATTTTAACCCGACTTTTGTAACTCCATTTGATCTTGACCTCGGTAGCATAGCGACCTAGCCCACTTTTGTCAGGTTCATCTGATTCAACTCTTACTTGAGGACTAGTCAACCTAGTTTAATCCTGACCTAACCTAACCGGCATTTGTTTTAGCTTAGGAAGGGGGAAATTGCTAGAAAGACACCACGTAGTTCACAATGAGTGATTGTATGGGGTTGGATTTTGATCTACGTACATAGATACATTCAACAAATTTTCTTTGTGATATCTGCCTAAATTGGGCTTGGCAATAGAGCCCAGCAACCTCCGTTTAATCAAACTAGATAAAAATTTATATTTGGGTTCAAAGTTTAGGTTTGAATTATCTAGTCCTATGCCCAGCATTCCCTCCGTCTTCTCGAGTACAAGCACCATCTTTTTTTCCGTCCGATCTGTTATACGTTGAATCACTGTATTTTTTACTACTTCTAATTCTTTTTCCGTCTTGATGATCTTATGATGGATTTATTATGAGCAGGACATCTACGAATTATATGAGATCTACCGCTCGTGGCATGGGTAAGTCTAAGGACGCCGCTCTAATTTTCAGTCTACATTTTGAACTATCCACTATTTTCATCAAGTTTACTTATAAATTCTCTAGAGCCGCCGGTAGGGATCACATGATTGAGATGACTATGATGCACCGTTCCCATTTTTTGTAGGTTCCACTTTTCGTCTTTTAAACTGCTAGAATGATAGATCTAGTCTTTCAAAATCTTTACTTTTTGTAGAATATTCCTCCAGTTATTTTAGTTTCCAATGTGGTTCTGGAAAGGATCAGCCTTTCAAACAGTTTCTCTCCATAAGAACTGGGTTTATCTCCTTCTTCACCAGCACCATATCAGCCCATGATGGAGCCTTATTAATGTTTATTTTCTTAATTGTTTCGTAAGTTCCTCCAGGTCGAGGAATGGCACATTTTTCTGTTAGGCACTAAGTATAATCTCCATATTAAAAAAGTTAGGTTAGGTGGACTATATCGCATGGGTATATTTTATAAAGGTAACAAAGGTATAGTTCAAATTTAGATGATATTCGAGGCGCCTCCTTCTCTACTCTCGTATTTCCAATAGTTCTATATCCGGCACTTTCCAGTTATGGTCTAAGTCCATTCTCAACAAACCATTATCGTTTGAACTTAACAGCTATACTCCAGGTTCGAAGAGCGACGACTTTTTCAGAAAACTTTGGAGGAGATGCCTGAGATCAGCAGTGATTATCTGATTTTTCTACAAATCTAATACCAACTAGCAAAACCAGAATGCTAACTACTTATTGCCCATCTACTAAATTGTGAAAGTGATAAAGAAAATCAGGACAGACGAAAGCATCGTGAGCATTAATGGTTCTCTTGGCAGGTTACTCTCGGTGGATTGCCATTGCCTTCCGAGAGGAGAGGGTCATAATGAAGTTGGATAAATTTTGTAGCCGGGTTGAGAATCCAACCTAGGACTTGACCCGTTCATCTACCTCACCTCTAGAAGGCACAGCATTATAAAAATGGTAAATTGAACCTAACAACATTGTAAAAGTACATCAGCACTATGCACAGTAAATAAAGTTAGGCGCAGCTGTAAGAAATATTATCTATAAAATTTTTTGTCTTTATTTCTTTAAAATTTATTCAAACTCTACTATAAAAAAAGTATGTAAAGCAAGTTTACCATTTGTATTGTGTCAACGATTTGTAAATACTTAAATAAGACAATATTGTCTTATTTACTGTTATTTAAACTTCACCTAACTAAATTTTCATGTACCTGTCAAGATGAAGTCTTTGTTTCTACTCAGAAAGTTAGGTAATTGTATCTTCAACAAATAAACTATTCAATAACTTCAGTATTTATATCATTGTGGAACCCAAACTGCAGAAATATTTCTTTACTACTTCGATGACCCAACTGATTTTCGTGGGCGACTAGTTAAGTTTCCTCCTCAGTACTAAAACTAGGATTTTTCTGGTGCATTTTGTAAGTTTACTTTCTACTCAGATGACTCATGTGGAAATGTGTGAATGTTGATGTTGTGAAATCCACCAGTTTATGAGAACTAACGTTCTGAAAAAGTAGAAAAAAGTAACTTGTGTGATTTCCGTTCCGTTCTTATTCTAAGGATATTCCACTTTGATCACTTAATATTCTTAAACTTGAATTCCAATTTAAACCAACAAAACACTTGTCAAATACTTAACAAAACAAAAAATCGAAGTGAGAAGTTAAGTAGCAAATTTACAACGAACTTTTCGACACTTTACTTATCAATTAATCTATTGAACTGGTTGCAGCAGAGAAATATCAATTTATAGAAAATACGAAATTATGCAGAAATATGAATCTCAAACCGCTATAAAATTTATCTTTAAGCACTTCTCAACAAAATAAATATCTTCACTTTCGCAGTGTTGACTTTGTTATTTATCCTGTTTGGAATAAGTAATTAACAAACCCAGTTTCAAGTTTTTTGTTTGATTTGAAGAGTAGTACATAAATTAAGATTGATCGACTAATAATTGGAAAAGTTTTAAGTTTCGAATCGCCTAGTTTTAAGGACACCCTGTATGCAGTGCATGAAATATATAATGACTTGGCGTGTAAATTACTCCAGCAGATTAAATCGGACTGAGTTTTTAAGAATTATGTGACTGCGTAGGCAGTAAAAAAATTTTGCGATCATAATTACGAAAAGTGCACAGCTTTCCTCGTAATAATATTTTTACTGCGCTTTTGGGTTTATGACTTTTTAATTTAAAAGTGGCTTAGCATTTTTTGTAAAACTCGCAAGCCTCATGAGAAAATCGTGATTTTCACATCTGATTTTATAGTTCATATAACAGTTATGACTGGAATGTAAAGTAGATAAAAAAAGTAGTAAAGGAATAAAGTACTGATGTTTTCTTAACAACATTTTCAGACACGTTTTGATACAATTTTGCTTTTTATTGCCCAAGATCTAAGTTTTTGCAATAATATTTACGTGAGACATTAATCATAAATTGTACTCTTACTTTTGCCTTAATTCGTGTAACCTAGAGTATAGTTAATGTATAGCATGACAAATGTAACGTGACATTAATGGTTAAACCGCATTATGACAAAAAATAGTTTAAATGACTATTTTTACTCAAACGTAAAACTTAATTTCCATGATTACATAAATGCAAAGTGTAGATAAAATTGAATTTAGAATTTTATTTATCTCATCAGTAAAACTCTGTTTTATGGAAAAAGTTGGCACAAAAATAGATAAAACATAGAATTTTTGATGGCGATACGAATAATCCAGCTTACCCAATAAAATCAGTTAATCATAATTAATTTGTACAATCTGCAAATTAATTCACGTATTGTACAATTAATTTTTAAAATTGTTATTACGAAGTTTTTACATTCCTCAACCGAAATTTTTTAATTTAGTTTTCAGGCTAAAATCACAATTTGCTGAAAATGTTTGCTTTTTGAAATTTTTATGGCTTCCGGTTTATCGTAATAAAAACTTTTTGCTTTAAAACTACCGTTAATAAAATATTCATAAATCAATTTCGGACTTAACAACTCCATTGCATATTTTTACATTTTACGAGGAAATTAATTTTTGAACGCATTCAGATCCTGTAAGAAAATTTAACTATTATTCTGTTCTTTCCGATTACAATAAAATGAACCCTTTTAGCACTAATTAGTGCAGTTTCTATTCACCTTCTATAATTGGCCTTCTTGTATATTCATGATCTGCAAACGATTACGACCCTGGAGAACACTTTATGCATTAAGGGTTACATAAACGTTAAATATAATTTTACTAAAGACAAACTTACCATGTTTACACAAAACACTCCAAACTTAAATTATTCCAAATAACTAAAATTATTTTAAATATTTTACTTATTTTGAAGTGAATCATAATACAAATTCATTTTTGTGTTATCCCCTGTTCGGATAAGAGATTGTAAAATAAAGAAATATTTTGGTTTTGTTTTTGTTTTGTAAAAAGAACGTCAACATGTAACAGTAATTAAAAAAGCAAATTAATATTTCATTCACACGTGAAAGAATACAAACGTTGACAATTTTTGGATAAAGTTTTTGTTTTTATAAAAAAATTTCACAAAGAACTTTATCAGCTAGATCTTCATGAAAAGTTACGTTGATACAATTTTTTTTTGGCAGATATCACATTTTAAAGTAGCTGTATTATATTATTCGCATATCTAAATTATTTTCGGGTAGAAAATTCAGTCATTTTTTCATGACTATTTGTCATATTATGACATTGAAAAATCCTTGTGATGAGTTGTGATATCAATGTAATGTTTCTAAAATAAAATTGATGCACTTATAATAATTAAAATAATCTATGTGAAAAGAGGTAGCTGAGTATTTTGTTTGGGTTGTTAAACCGCATGTCTTCCATTGCGAAAGTGGCGCCCATAAGCCCGATTCTGACCTCGCAGCTTAACTATACACAATTAATATCACGGCGATGTCACATGGGATTTCGTTTATGATATTACTATAATTCATTAAAATATCACCCAAAAAAATTGATAAATCATAGAAAAGCTCTAAACACCAAAAAAGTTAATGAACTAAAATAATCAAGATTAATTGGTTCACATCCTTAGCAGATGTTTTTTGGAAAATAAAATGTGATTACTTTGTACACTTATAGAAATTAATTTTTGTCAAAAAAATTTTGTATTTAAAGAAAGTAACTAACCTTTAAAAAAATTTAATTAACGGAAATCAGTCAGATCAAAAGTAAACTTAATCGTTTGGCTAAAATTGTTCTCAATTTGGATAAAATGTTATTAAGATATCCTTCCAAAAAAATTTTAAATATTATTTTTTCCTTTTTTCAATTTTAAATCTAAAGTTATTAAAAATATATTTTTATTAAATTAATATTCAAGAATATAAAACTTCAAAATATCGAGTTATTATTAAATTAAAAAATTGTTAAAGGATTTATTTAGCTTTGAAGTTTTATATTATCTAATATCAACGGGTTAATAATTTATATATTTAAATATTTTTAATATTCAAGAATGCTAACATAAATTAAAATGGTGCGTATCCAAAAAAGCACAGATGTTTAATGTTCATTTAATGTAAGGTTTTATTTTTATTTTCTTTTCGAAATTAATTTTTTCAAAAATAACAAAAAAATTATTTTTATACAAAATTACTTTATTTATATCATAATCATTTACAGAACTAGGAAAGAAACCATCGTGTGATAATATTTTGTTAGTACTTCTGTTATTTTTAAAATGTAAATTAACCCTTAACTGGCAGATCCTAGTGAATGGGTTATTGTTCAAACAAAGAATCACGTGAAGGTCCTGATCATTTTGTTAATAATTCGGGGAAGCTGGGTGGTGAGTCCTGAAAGAAAATTTTGATTGAGAGTAATTCTTCAAAAAAACTAAAAATAAAGTTCTCGAAAAAAGTTCTAAAAGCCACAAAATCGAATTGAGTCTTTTTCTATGTAATCTATACTCAAATTTGAGTATTTTGCTCTACGATACCATCACATCGATACTTCAGCAAATAATCTTTTGGTAGCAAAAGTTTTAGGTTAGGTTAAAATTTAACTAAAATGCACTTTTTATACCCAATATCTATTGTAATTAGGAGTAAATGTTAAGTACAATAGAACTCCGGATATCAAAGCTAATTCGTCTCAAAATGGTTAAGATAATAATAATTATTACATGACGGTTAATTAGATAAATGTACAGAACATATGGTAAGATTAATAACTGCGCCATATAAGACGAGGACGCTAATTCAGTATCATGGAGCACTCCCTGGGGCCCCTTTCATAAAAGTCCAAGTGAACCAGCTGCAATATTACATAAGTAACATAAGGTCGCTATAGTTAACTGCGAAATATGGACTTATACTTCTATAAACGAAAAACTTCCTCTTGAAAAATTGATCTGGCCAAAACGAAATAATACCTAAACAACCGACTGTGCGCTATAACGGGTTAAAATTTTAATACATATCAAAGTTAGCAAGTATAAAACCAATTTATGGCCCGTTCGACGCTTCTTCGACGTTCATAATTTTTTTAAAATTTATATTCAAGTCGTGAAGTTCGTATAAGCGTCCGCTTCATATGAAAGAACTCCTCACGTGTCACGTGACTATGCAATTAGTGTCAAAAGAGGAATAAAACATTAGCGATGAGCAGTTACGTGTAGAACAAGATCAAATTACTTCAAGTTCAAAGTTCCAAATTTAATTTGAGTAGCCGCTAGAATTTAAATTAATCCGAACAACCTAATTTAATCGAATATTGTAGCCGCCTTAACTAGGTACGTAAATACGAAGTTGTATCTTAAAAATTTATTTAGAAGCTAATAGTTTTAGCCTTTTTGTGGTTTGATTTTCTTTTCCACTCGCAGCTGAAGCTCTGATGAATGAAATTTTATAAACAATACCAATATAATTTGTAAAATTACTGTAAGTAGAAGTATTGGTCAGGAAGCCATGCATTAACTGATTTCATTGGCATAAACGTGACGCGCCGGATATAAAAGATGAATCTGAAATGAACTCTTTTCATGCTGTCGGTGTTCACGTTGGTGTTTGTGTTTGACAACGTTGTAAATTCTACAATTTACATGTTCGTAAATAAACCAAACAATTTTTATCAGCTTACACCTCATTTTCATGAATAGGGGTTTATTTTTAATCTTTTTTAATCTTCCAATATTTTTTTTTGGTAATTATTTTTTTTCATGCCCACAATGTAAAAGCTCCATGTTTTTAATGCTAATCGTTTGGTTTGTTTGTATACTGTTTTCCTGGGTATTATTTTAATTGGGCAGGTCTCGTATTGAATAAATAATAAAATCCATAGCTTAAAGAATCCACTTCATCGTAAAAACAATTTCAAAAGTTTCCGGCGGCATCGTTAATATTTAAACGGCATTGGTTTCTGATCTTCTACAATTTATTTTAAAGTAAATGAAATAAAGAAATTCGTGTCGACCTTATTTGTCTGACAATCTTCTATCAAAAAAAAAGTTATAGTTGATTTGTTTTTCTCAGGAAAATTGGCTGCAACTATTTTATTCTGTTGGTGGTACGTGTAATTTAGACAACCATATTTGCGGCGTAGATGTTAGTTTATGTTATTTGTTTAGTAAAAAAAGCATCAAAGATTTCGATTTTTAGCTTAGGTTAGTGTTAGTTTTTGTTATCTATTTACTCAACCAAGCACCTTTTTTTTCATCATCAATTTTTTCCTTTGCTGCTTCCGTGGTATCTGCTACCTTGGCTTTTGTTACAAGATTTGCCTTTACCAAATTTTAGGTGCTTAGCACGACAGCTCCAGCTACTAAGCCTGTGCCCTTCTAAACCATAGAATTCACAGTATAGTTAATTCCCTATTGCAGGAGTTTGCATGGTGTCCTACTTTGCAACATCTTCAACAATTTAAGGACCTAACCTAGCCAATACACTTCCATTTTTCGTTGCACTAGACTCAACGACGTTTGCAGATAATAATTTTAATTGTTCTTAAGACATTA
Source organism: Rhagonycha fulva (assembly GCA_905340355.1). Classification (NCBI taxonomy): domain Eukaryota; kingdom Metazoa; phylum Arthropoda; class Insecta; order Coleoptera; family Cantharidae; genus Rhagonycha; species Rhagonycha fulva. The sequence continues at coordinate 27,114,634 of HG996559.1, read as the reverse complement.
GCTAGACCAATTTTAAGTTTTGGAATGCTCAGTGAAGCCTCCCCGCTCTTCAAATCTAGATGGACTTTTTAGGAAAACTTATAGTTAAATCTTTCTTTTTTTCCTTTCTCAACCGTAATTGAAATTTTATTCTTAATGCTTGATTGATCCATAAGTGGATCAAAGTTTAAAGATTGATAATCTTGGTTATGTGAAGGGAATTTCGTAGTACCAAAAGCGGCTAAGTGCCGATTAAATTTCCCTTTCTTTGTATTCTCTCTACAGTTAACTTACTTTTAGTTTCTTATGTTTAGCATGTGAGTCTGAATCTTTTCTTCAAATTTAAGGACCCACTCCGTTATAAAGAAAATTAAATACTCCAAAATTGCTGTTGATTTAATAGCAAGAAATGTCACTATAAAATCACTGTGTCATGATTAATAAATGACATACAATATAATTTGAATAACAACCAACTGTGATTAGTTATGAAATATTAGCAATTTTGGGTGGAGAACCATCCTTTTATAACGTTTTGCTCTCAAATTCATAATGAAATCATCAGTAATCAAATTACATACCATACATACCGAAATGTACATACATAATCAAATTTTCTGCTATACGTAAAACTCGACACTCAAAATAGTAGCTTTTAATTACTAAAAAATTGATAAAATTAGCACTCAGTTGAAAATGTCTGCACCTTTTACAACTGTAAAACGAATAATGGAGGTAAATAAATTAGCATCATCTGTCATACGAACTGCAATATTGTAATGTGATACGGGGTGCTTAAATTGTACTTTTTTTTACAAAAACGTTGATTTAATAATAATAAAAAACAATAAATCAGAAAAGTAGGAGAGGTCGTTAACATTAATAAAAAACGATATTCGCGTTAACGAAAGGGTAGTAATCAATATATCAAAATAAAAGGATATCGCTGTAGATTAGAGATAAATGTAATAAAATATTTCACCACAAAGATTTGGAAAATCTACTAACTATAAAAAGGTGAAACATTTTAGTTCCTGTTTAACCAAATCTGTCTGGTCGTTTAAATAAGTTATTTAAATTTAATTAAGTGGTAACGCAATTTAATAATATAAACTGCAAAAAGAAAAAAAACATCTATTACGAAGAACATGCAATAGGGAGAACGTCCAAACCTTAGGGAACAATTCCTGATCCGAACAATCTGATGGGTCCGCCTCGGTTGCCCAACTAATAAATTCTTAAATAATATGTTGGCGGTCATGGTAGGTATTTATTTATTGGTAGCACAATTTTTTTATCTTAATTGCGTTTTTGATAAATTTCTTGTAATCAGACCGATTTTTAATAGAACAAAAGTAGATTACAGTTGTTATTTAAGTATTGCACGAGAAAATGAAATTCTTCACCCTCTTTTTTGTAAAATGTGATTTACTTTTACATCTTCTTTATTGTGCAGTTAACATCACCAAATTTTATTGCATTTGATGTTAGTGAAATCCTATTAGTGAGATGGGTGTATATATCAACAGTAAACGAATTTTATGCCTTTGTCTTAAAAAATGATGTAGTTTATGAAAATTTACTGACAGTGCTTCAGGAAATTTATTTTGTATACTACGGCGACATCAACCACTTACATTAATTAACTACCTACCATCCCCGTATTGGAAGCTTAATTTGTATACTACTATAACTCAAACCTCACACTTTGATATTTAATTTATTTTCTAATTAATACTCAAACAATAACAACGTGGTAATGCAATGTTATTGTTGTTATATCATCCATAATTCCCGTTTAAGATTTCGTGGATTTTGAAAATTGTTGATTTAGGATATTGCATTTCCACCAATTACTCCCAGTTGTTATTATGTTAAACTATTTAACATCGTAAAGTAACATTTAAATTAGATCACAGCATAGCGCCGCAAAATCAATGAGAAATGTACATTTGTTCGAAAATCTGAACAAGGTCTAGTACTCTATAATATGTAAATTACATTTTAAGCTTCACAATGTAACAACGCGATCTGTTTTTCAATTAACTTTTCTAACTTTTCTAATCGAAATTGAAATTTTAAAATGATTTTTGGTTCATCTCAAGTTTCAATTATTAAAAATTGTTATAATTTTGCTGAATCGGTAAACGTATGTACACGGTATCGACCATTTTATCGAAATTCGTAGGGTATCACGCTATAACAACTTTTTTCACTTATTCTATTTTTAGTGGCCTAATAATAGAAGTAAAAACAAACAAAAATACTAAAAATTGTTCTCTGTGAATCTTAAATTTCTAAAAATTTAATCCCTAACCCGCAATCCACGTAACTTTAAATTGAGTTTAAGTTAAGTAAATAAACGATGACTTTTGAGTTATAAAAGTGTTGAGTTTTTGGGTTTGTATTATTCATGAAACTCAGAAGTTACGTACGCGTAAACTTAAGAAAGATTGAAAATTTAATGTCTGTCAAAAAATTTTTTAATACTCAGACTTTAAAAATTTGTATGTTGAAAACTCGCGAGCAATTTTTGATAGATTTTTAATTTGCGATTTCAGTTTATCGTTTTAAAACTTTTCAATTTAAACTAAGCTCTGATAAGACTACGCTAAATTACTGAAGATTAATAAGATAACAGTATTATTTATTTTCTATTATAAATTAATATTGAGCGTATGTTGGTAATTTAATAATACTGGCGCGCAGGAGAATTTAGAATACGGAATACGGTGAAAATTCAAATATGACCTACCTATCGAAATTCGGCAGATAAATCAAGTGGAAATATCTCAGGATAACTGACGAAGTATTGGGGATACAGTGAAGAATATCAAATGGAACAGTCCTTTTTCACTAACTGCGAACGTCTTTAATACAATTTTCTCAGACTGTTAATTATTGTTCATTTGTTGTGTTTGATATTCTTCGCCACAGCATTGTTATTTTCGTACACTTTCTCCATTATCTAACGTACTTCTGGTTAATTTAATTTTTGCACCCAAGTACAAATTTTATTATTGTGTAAGCTTTGAAAAGTAACAACAATGCAGCCAAATTGTAATTACATTTCTTTAAAGTATTTTTAGCTTTTGTTAAAATTACTACATAATTTATAAAGCTGCATAACTTAACACTCTTTTCATTCTTTTTTTAGTAAAATAGCCATTAAATTGTTAATTTTCTATAGAATTATAAAGGTTAATATCTTTACGCGTCAATAGCTTCTACATTTATAAATAATTTTAGGAATTTTTTCTACTTTATCTAAAAGAACATGCAGAAGTAAAAAATCAAAGTAGCAAGAGACAAAACGAAACAAAAAATAATACAAGGATATTGATTGGCGCCGGTCGTTCAATCATTTAATAAGTTCCTCTCTTTAGTCTATCTATGTCATTTTGAAATATTAGCAATTTTTCAGGTTATGAGTCATCTTTACATTAAAGGGTCTTAAACACTAGTGTTCAGCTTAAATAATAGATGAAATCTTTCACGATTACAAAAATATTGTTGAATGATTGTGATTTTGACTTTAACCGTAGAAATACAGTCTTATTAGATGTCAACTACATGAAGATTAATAGATAATGGCGCTTACTAGACTGCTATGATGTGTTTACAGTTACAGCATTGTATTTTTGTGGGTGGACAGATTAGAATGTTGGCATCACAAGCCAGAGCATTTCTATAATACTTTACCATGCAAAAATATTTTATATTTTTGCCTGCAAGTGCATGTTATATCCAATCACGAAGGACGCTCTTACCTGTTATATCATTTTCTTTTTAATTTAGCGTAATTTTTTACGTAAGAAACAAACTTTAACTGCTCAAAATTTTTTCTTGGAAAATTATGTTCCAAGGTACAGGAATTTAAATTAAAGGTTTTATCTTAATTCTATTTTTTTATTAGAAGGTTAGGTGACCGATAAATCTGGCAGTAATAGTAAACCGTTACAAACAGACAGACAGGGTTTATAACATTATTTTTGAGTATGAGGGGGGCATAATCCAACAATAGAAACGGCTGTTCGAATACAAACGCAATTAAAAGAATTAATTTAGATTTTACGTGTGCTTTAAACCCAATCTTTGTAACTATGTTTTGGGGGGTATTCCAAATGCAGGGTATTCCATACCCCCCAAACCCCCTGGTCGGTCACACAGACCAATAAATAAATGTAGGTTCTGTCATTAAATGATCCTAACGATTTCATATGGATATAACGATATCAACGTACCGTGATATTATGATCAAGGGATCTGAGAGATATAAACCCCCCTTTGGGGGGGGGGGTAGAAAGTTGAAAGTTATACAATTTTTAAATATTTGAAGTAAACTTTGTCGATTCAATATTAATAAAAATGATTTAAATCGAACGGATCTTCCAAATAATATTACTGATGTAGTGCTTCGGCTTTCGGCCTCACTTGATGATAAATGCAACCTTCTATGAAGCACACCAAACATAGTTAGATTTACCATAAAAAATCCAAATTTTTTATTGGTAGTAAGTAATCTAATGAATCAAACAAACTCCTATAAATAACATTAGGTGTCACAGGCGTCTTTTGGATGCCTTTAATATCCAAGGCATTATTGATATGGTTGCTCGGCCTTTGGCCTCACTCAGAGAAAATGTGATTCTACGTATGGGCCAAAATGGTTTGGTTTCTGGTCAATAATGTAATAATTTGCTAGAAACTTCCTCCTTTTTGTTATTTATAAGCTCGATTCTGATTCCTTTATTGATTTATTTCTAGCCAAAAAAATTAAAACGATTTTACGAATTACGAAAAAAATTCAAATATATGATTAGCTATTATGATCTCCTCGGTAAGACAACAGGCCAAACAAATATGGCTTGCAAGTACGGTCGCTGTCCCTGAGTGAGGCGGAAGAGCAAGCAATTACAGCAGTGATAATATCTGGAAGATTAATTCCAATCAGATAATTTTTATTAAATTAAATAAAAACACTTGACTGCATTTATTACCGAAAATTGTATAACTTTTATCTTCCTGAACTGTGAAAGTATTAATATCCTCCGAACCCTCCGGTTTAAATACAAAATATTAATATATCTGTTTTGGGACGGTTACTAAGTGACAGAATTATACACTATGTTGGTGTTTGTGACCGGGGGGTTTGGGAGGTATGGAATACCCTCCAAGATTAAACGGAGTTAAGGAGATTGGTTTTGCTATTCTATTAAAATAATTTCTAACCCCGGGGGGGGGGGCAGGACTTCCATACCCCTCAGATTTTCCGGTCATAATACCACGACATCTTGATATATCTATTATTTAAAATGGTTATGATTATTTAATAAAAAAATGTACATTAGTATTTGTTTTCTTTACCGGGAGGGGGGGGGGTGTATTGAAGCCTTCAAGCTCAAGCGGAGTTACTTTCCTTCTTCCCCTTCAGATCTCACGGTCATAATACCACGTTGATATATCCATTTAGAATGGTTACGATTCTTTAGTGACAGAACACACACTTTTATTTGTTTTTTTCACCGGGGGGTTTGGGGGGCTCTAAGCTTAGATGAAGTTACGGGGTTTAAGTTTGCTAAACACAGGTAAAATCTGAATTAATATCCCCATTCAAGAGTCAGTTGTATTCTAAGAGCCGTTGGTATGGCTGAATTATCACCCACAAAATTTAAGTCCAGCTCCGCCTTTAATAATAATGCCGACTAACTGTTTAAATATGCAGTGCAATAATGAACAAGAAAACTCCTCCTTCGGGTAATTTATAAGAGTCCGTTTGATTGATTTTTTCAGATATAGCCAAGCAGAAAAATTTTCTAACCTAAAGAAAAGTTTATGATCTGCCTACGTTATAAACATTAGAATGTCATTAAAAAACTCTCTGTGTTGCTCTGTTTGTAACGCTCTCTCGGACTTGTGATCTTGGTCATTTATTAGTGAAACTGAATTTGAAAATCCAACTAATGTGAACAAAACAAGAAGAAAAATCAGATATAATAATTACTTTATCTTGTACTTTTAGAGTAAATTGAGATTGTTGTCAAAATTTTAAAACAAATCTGAAATTTTTGCCATATTTCACAAACGCTGCTATATCTTTTGAATAATCTCAGTGCTTTTTTAATTTTCGTGAATGAAAGTTGCTTATCGGTCAGTATTATCACAAAATTAACAAAATAATTTTTTATGTGCATGTTAATCTAACATCAAATAAATTTAAAATGTTTTAGTGGAAAATGCCCCCAATACTTTACATAACTTTAATAAAATTATGTTGTATTACGATAGTATCAAAAAAATTCAAGATGGAAGATTTATTTCAAACAAAATTTATGAAATGAAGTTTTCTAGTAGAGGATACAAAAATAAACTAAATAAAAGATTTTTAAATTTTATAAAGTAGTACATCCATATAATATTGATTTCACTTAGCGTTGCTCTGCGGTCATAACTGTCTATAAAAGTTCGCTTTTGAGAAGAATGTGGCTGATTTTCCAAAAGCACTTAAACTTTTTTTAAAGCGTCGAATTAAAAAAACAATTTTTATTTACTTATTTAAATTTTAGAACAGATTTGTATGTTTGTGCGGATTTTCTAAGCACAATTACCGTCTGAATTCAGCTCAATACTAACAAATTTATTATGCGATATTATACAATTTCCATTTGTAGCAGCGGTATAAATTATTGAAAGAAAAGTAGAAAATTGTTCCAAGTTATGGACGGTCAGGGATATAAAACTTGGAGCAGTTTTATGTATGGCTCTTTAGCAGTGCTATTAATAAGGCAATAAAAATCAAAGACAAATAGCAAGAACAGTTGGCACGTGACGTTAAAATTGCTGATATCACGGAAAAAAAGGCAATCATAGCCATAAATAAGCTATCAAATTAGTTTTATATCTACGCCAGAGTTACTATTTATTCATAACGTTTTAAATTGTCGAACAAATTGCAACAATTTGAGTGACAGAAACGTCAAAACTATCAAGTTATTATAAAAACGACAGGCGAAGCTTCTACTAGAAAGCATTGATTTTATTTTCGTGGAAATATATTTTGATTTATTTAGTTTTACTACTCGGAAGCTTAAAATATGCAAATTTTTGGAATTTACTTTGCCAAATTACGTATTGAAATGGTTCAAGTAGCACAAGCTGAGTTGCGCTTAAATCTGATGTGACAAGCTGAAACTTAGCGGCTAAGAGTAATTTTTTACGTCGTTTATATTGAAATCTTGCATTTTTGCTTATTTATGCTTTAGGAAACTACCCAGAATACATTTTAAGTTAAGAAAAGTTATATAGCATCCGCTAAATTAACTCGTAAAACTTTTGGTGGTTTAAATTAATTTTCCTGTAATATAACTAAAGGCTCGCAGCAATTCGAAGATAAATTTAATTCTCTTTATTGTTCGGTTCTAAAATTTAAGGGTGATGTTTAACCTGTAACTGTAAAATTCATATTATTCTGTGGTCATTCAAAAATGTACTGATTTCAAAGGAATAATAGCTCAAGGGCAACTCCATTCAATTTAGGGGATAAGAAAGACGCAGAGTATCGATTTTGTATTGATTTTAGAGAATAGAATAAGGTGACCCCGTCTTTATGTCAATAATACACTAGAAAAATTAAAAAGTACTAGGTGATTTTCATCATGAGATATCAAATCACCAGTTTTTTTTTCAAGGATAATTTTTGGAATTTTGTTCCATTTGTACGAGCCCTGAGACATGGCGACGTTCAATGTGACATCTTGAGATGAAAACGTAGCACTCTGGTGCTGCTAATGAGACCGTTTGTAAGATTTGTAAAATTTGCTGTGTAAGCCTTGCTAAATCAAATTGAAATATTCCAAGTGGCACTAGCAGAGCGTAGAGCTATGTTTATGTTGAAACACAACAAAATGAAAACTAAAAGTTGGCAACCAAACAATCGTCATTCGTTTAAGCTCCTAAATTTTATGGTCTGGTCGTTTATATTAAAATATTACATTTTTGCTCATTTGGACTTGAACAAAGTACAAAAACACTTAACTTTTAATTTGAAACGAGCGCTCTAGAAAAGTTTTATGTAGTCCGCAAAATTAACTTGCAAAACTTTTATAGTTTTAAATAAATTTCCATTGTAATTATGGTTTTTCCCTGACGGTTTCCTCGTGAATACTCATAATTACTATTAATAAAGATAAGCAAGCAACTAAGAGCTGAGGTATTCCAACAGGTAGTAACAAGAACTGGTACAAAAGACTGTTAAAGCAAAATTAAGACTGACATTTGAGACTCTTATTAACTTAAAAGTACTCGTAAATAATGTTATCATTAATTATTTAACCTTAAAACACTTCCACTTTATTGAAAAATTCTAAAAGCTCTTAATGTATAACACTTGTAAATTTTCAGAATTCTGCAATTTGCCCAGGCGAGCCTTAATTCATTTCGAGCACGACAATTTACAATGTCATTTATTTAAAGAGTTTTGAATCTCCTTTTTAGAGAAACAAACTTTTTCATGTAATGCGAACTCTAATAAATTTTCCTGTAATTTTACTTTTATCGCACATCAACGTACGAGTTTAAAATGTTAAAACTTTAATGTTTCATAAATCTCACGTTAAATTTTACGAGTCGTTTTTCACAATTTTAATTATTATTCTTCAAACAATTAGCATTAAAATAAAATTTAAAAATAAACAAGCTAAGCAAAGAGTGAAATTTAAATTTTTATAATATAAGCTTTTTGCACCGCATAAGTTAAAGTCTTATGGTACTTTGTACTAGAAATTTGTAGTTAATGTTTAAAATTATACTGACGCCTAGTGGAAAACTAACTTTTGGAATGTCACATTATTCAGATGTTTGTAATTAATCCAGAAGTACAGGTGCACAAAAATTATTTAACATATCGATAAAATCAATAAGAGTTTTCAGACACTTGAAAGCTTCTAGAGCGATTCCTACCCTAAAAATGTAAATCATATGGCAACCTACATTTTAAAATTCCGAACTTGTCCATTAAATACTCGAACTTGTAACTTAACTTGACATAAATATAATCCTAGACAAATATTCATTTTCGAAGTCGGAAAATCATCTTCGCAGTAATTTTAATTAATTCTTAATATCATCAAATGTGAGGTAAAAATTTAACAGTGTGTTGAAAACTTTGTGCAATTAAAACTATGTTACACTTTTAGCGTTAAGGGAGCAGACGATATTTCTCGAGCCCAAGTGTTATTAAAATTTCACACCAGCTTTCCGGTTGTATTCCATCCAGGGATGATATCGAGTTTGAGTTCCTTGGAATATTTCATCTCTCATTTTAATTATTTCTTAGCACCGTTTTACGTGTAAAATTATAATTAAAAGTTTAACTTAATATAAAATTCAAGAATTAAGTTATAAAAATTTTTAGCTTTTAAGTTTATAGAGACAATTAAAGTAAAACTTGGACCGTAATGAAACAAAGCTTTCACGAAAATTAAAACGTAAAAATTTGCTTTTTTGTTAAGGATTAGGTAATACCAGCTAAGTGAAACTAAAGTTTTTATGAGCAGCAAAGAAATCAAGTAAAAATTTTTAGCAAAAACTCTTTACGACTAATGTTTCTTTAATTTATAGTTTCAGCAGGAAGACGGTGCATTAACAAAGTGATGTTCTTTTTTTTAACAGTTTTTTCTTTCAACTCACGAAATTTCCGCTGTAATTAACTTAAAAGTTTTCTAAATATTTAACAAATAATCATTTGGCGATGCTTTTGATTTTGAAATTAACACAAACTGCTCTACGTCTTCGATGACCTACCCATTGCTCGTAGGCGACCAACTTTCAGCCACCTAACCTAGGTATTTAAACCACTATACCCTAAAAGCAACTTTAATTTAAGTTTCCTTTAAAGAAATATAATATAAAATATAAATAACTACAATTGGTATAAATTTGTAATTATAATAATAGGTATACATAAACTCATCTATAAATAGTTATTCAAAAACCATAAAAAGTAATGGTTGTGCTGAGCGACAGTTATTAAAAATGGCGGCCGTTTAAAGTTGAACTCGCGTGCTCTTATTAAATTAACGATTATTCAGCTTCCAATTACCTGATTTCAGTTCTATTTTTCATGAAGGCCTATTGAAGCTTATCGGTCTCTCGAACAGGTATTGATTTTAACCAGGAATCTTTTTAAAATTGTCAACCATGCTTAATTAAACACCTGCAATTTTTAAGAATATTAAAAAATTAGAATAGCCCTAGCTCTTTAGAACTTTTAGTATGTTAATAATAATAATTTTAAATAAAATTTCGTTATATTTTAATCTTATGAAATCGTAATTTTGCTAGCTTAGTTTTTGATTTTTAGTTTATATAAAATTTAAAGAAAAATCAATGTTATCTTGAATAATATATTGAAATTTGAACACCTTTAGTTTTTTAACATTTCCAAAGGTTAAATCGTGGTACGTATTTACAATCCGTATAATTAAAAATTAACGTCGAATTGAACGGTTTAGACCTATAACTCATTTTTATTATTCTGTTCTGTGTGGGTGGTTTAATACAACAAAAACAATGTATAAATAACTACGTCAGCATATCTCAAAAAAATTACATGCTTTTTGTTTAAAAAAAATAATGGTTAAGATTTGACCCTCAGAAAATCGGTTTTTCGGTTAGAATTTCCCACTAATTATTCATATGCATATCTTAAATTGATGAAAACTATGACATATGTTTTGCTCTTATTTTTAGCTCATTGGATAAAGACGATAATATAAAGACATAAATAACTTGAAAATTATAAAATTATAATTAGGTACTATAATTTTTATATTAACGTCTTTATATTATAACTACCAAAGAAAAGGTGAAGTAAAAGCAAAACATATGTCATAGTTTATAAAACTTATAATAAAAATGTAAAAAATAAACTACATAATGCAAAAATTTTTAATTTTTGTAATATTATATTATTATATTTTTCGCCGGCCTGGTTTTACATCACAAAGATATATCGATTAACTTTTAACTCAAAACTTTAGGAACCAATAGCACTCAATTACGAAATACCTGCAGCTGTGTTCTCAAGATATATTTATTATGGTAAACCTACAAGTTTATCAAATTCCTCTTAATGAAATTCTGTTTTAACTAAATGTAATACAGCCAAAATCTAAATAAATCTTATATACCTGACTGTATAATCTTCTGCAAATAGACAAAATTAGTAACATATCAATAACTCTGCTGAAATAACATTATATTTAGATGGAACAACTTCTTAATGTAAGGTAAGAAAGACCAATTACTACCAATTTTTGACTCGATTTTAATTGATTGGCTTCGTTTCGATTTGCGTTACAAATATGTAACATAATATGATTCGATGTGCGTTGGAACGTAACCCCGACGCAAATCGAAACCTTAGTGTGGTATAATACATCAAATCAAGTTAACTAGAATATTAAAGAGTTAACAAATTTATTCTTCGTACGTCACAATATCCTTAATAAAATAATAAAATTATCACCCTTGAAATTTAAATTTGACACCGAACACTTAACCCTACGAATATTATTCACATAGGCACTGAAAAACTTTTGCACTAAAATATTTTAAAGCACATTTACATTCACTTACAACCATTACATGGCCATTTAATTTTTATGAAATAATCGTTTACCCAACGTGTAGATAAAGCATAACATTAATGCACTTCCTTTATGTTCTATTTGGCTCTTAAGTATTTTGCTCGCTGATGCAGAAACAGATAAAATTTATTATGACCACTCTACTAGAAAATTTGAAAGTTTTACCTGTTAAAAATCTTTTCTCTCCGTATATTATGAACCGTTTCCTTCAACTTTTCATTCGGCTTCTGGTAGCCTTAGTCGTAATTGATATGCAACTGCAGCATTTCAAATTCAATTATTGGTAATCATAACTTTTAATAGTTAATGTTTAGTTTCAATAATATCTTAAAATAACTCCCAATTGAGGTTGCTTGGGGATTGACAGCGCTCAAAATCTAGGGTAGAACGGTTGAGGACGCCCAGGGGATGTTAACGAGTCGATGTTCTCATGCAACCTACGTTGCTTCCCACATAGTAAAACACTTCGTCAAGGATTCCGAATTAACTGAAGTTTTGACTTCAAATATTTGCTTGATGCACCTCAAGTGTCTCGATAATAATTAGCCTTAAAAACGCGAAAAGCAGAAGCTGTTGAACCCCATAGATCCCATACAACCCCATAAATTTAATGAAGCAGATTAAAATATATTAATTTAATCAAAAAGATGTAGTGATCTTCTTAAAAATCGAAGAAAAATTACAATAGAAATTTGAAAAATCACCCTGTCCATACCCTACCGATTTCCGAATCGAATAAATTTTGTAGGGGGTAATAAAATTCGTTGTTACTTTTTAATATTATTTTTATGATGAAAATCTCTTTTTATTTTAAATTTCCTGAATTTTCCTACATTTTAGGAAATTAAATTCAGCAATTTAAGGTAAAAATTGTTAAAATTTATTTTTGTATTTGAAAACCTTTAAAACTTTTTAAATTGTTTAATGAAATGTTTTACAAAAACTAAACTCTTAAATTTCTAAAAGGGAATTTAATGGGCTACAGCTTTGATTTTGTAAACTTTTTGTTGAACCAATTCGCTTTTCACAAAAAAAAAGTTTATTTTCTATAAATCATTTTGATTTAAAAAAATAAAAAGCTTACCATTTAGCAATTTTTCAATATTTATTTGCTGAATTTATTGTTTATTGTGTATACATAACACAAAATCTGTTAATTTTAGATAATAAAGACTTTCGGCTCTTTGATCGCTACGTTTTCATGTAAATATTAATTCTGAAATCAGAACACAAAATAAGGAAAACGTAAGGTCTCAAAAGCATAAAATCTTACTATTTTTCGAAATTAAAATAGAAAAATCATTTCGAATAAAGTTTTCACAAAAACCATTCGATTTTTCCAATTTTGTTGTTTTTCTTATGGGTTATGTTAGCTTAAACAGCCCGGTTTAAGTAAAATTTGGCTATGGCGATATTTTCAATAAGTGAGCGGACTTAGAAATCTTGAGTTTTGAGTTTCCTCAGTTTAAATAATAGAAACTCCTAAGCATATTATGATTTAAAAAATTTGAGTTTTTTATTTGTAATTTACATTCTGAACTACCTTAATTTCAATAGAAAATTTTTTAATTTGTCGGCCTAGTCAGCGTTCTTACCCCCCCCCCCTTCATTTTTCAGTAAAAATTTCTGATATTATTTTTATTTCTTTCTTATATTTTCGTAGGTTAACTTTTAAGTTCAATTTGTTAAATAAATATTAAGAAATGAGGTAACATAGGATAATAAGGTAAAATTTGATTATTCGTTTCACGGCTTCATAGGAAAATAACAGCTACACTTTCAAAATAAATTAAATATCATCGAAAATTTTGCAGTCAGAGGCATAACCAGCAATGTGCAGGGCATGTAAAGAACAGCGTCGCCGGCTCCGAATAGGCGTCACGACGTCCTGTCACATGACCTTCTTTTATGTAAAGATTTTTGTATACAAGTGTCTCTGACTCTGGCACACCAGCGCCAATCAAAGTTATTACGTCAGTGTGTGCATTGAAATATCGTAGAAAACGAATGAAGATGTTGAAATTTTCAAGAACGTAAATAGCAGAAAGGAATTAGCTACCCTTAATTAAGAGGGCAATTATGTTAAATAATAATAATCAATAATTAAAAGGAATTTTAATTCAAAAAAACTAAAAGTAGAGAATATTTCGCATTCCTTTGACCATCCGTGTCAGCTTAGTGCTTTTACCTTAATTTTATAAAGTTTTTTTTAAATAATTATTTTTGTTACTTGACAGTGGCGTAGCTAAAGTTTTTGTACCTGCAGGCGCAAAATTTATGAGGCCTCCTTTAGGTTAGAATTATTGTGAAATCTTTAAATTGAAAAAAGTTTTTATTTTATTTTCACCCTTTAATCTCATTCAATATTTTTTATAATAGTATAAAAGTTATTTAACAAAACAGAAAAAACCGTCAAAAAAACGCAATTCCTTTAATAAACAACAGTCCACAGTATAAAAATCGTATTTCTAGTTCCACTTTTTGTAAGCTTTTTCCTATTAATTTCCATTTTTCTTGTTGTGTTCATTCGACCAAATCTCTCTCTTTCAAGTATCCCCATCTATCATACCTAGTTCTGGCTAAACGACCTGCTCAATATTTTTTCAATTGTGATGGCTTTCGTATTAAATCTTCCACCCCAGTCTGCTGCTTATTCACCCATGTCTTTTGTAGGGGCTTCAGAGATCGCAACTTGCAGTTTTGAAGTTTTTGTTTCCTATATAGAAATGGCAAACGGTTGAGATAAACATAACCATTTTCTCCACTTTTGATCGGAAAATGTACTGTTAAAATACTGATCGTTTTCTACTTGCGGTGGGGTAACTTATAAATACCACTAAAATTTTAGTACTACCTACAATATGGAACACGCAGCACACTGGAATTTATAAAAAAAAGTCGATATTATAAAAAAAATTCATAACCTGATCACTGATTTAGGAAGTTGAATTATGCACTAGTAAAAAGCAGGATAATTTTAATTGCAAGTCGGCTTTTCCTTCCACAGAGGAGGTCCCCATAAAAAGTTAATATACTACACGAACAGTTTGAAAACAATTACTACTCGTATAATAACTCTTAATTTTAGCCTAAGAAGTTCACGTGCACGGAAAATTATTGCGTTTGATAAGCTCCATCATTAAATATAATTCTTATTGAGAAAGCACTGAATAGTAAATTAAGGTAAATGCATTGGGGTTTTCGTTATTTCCGAAGAAATCAATAGAACCACTAAATTCTGCGAAATAAATACGTAGCAGTTATCGATATACGTGCATTATTTAAAGGTTCACAGGGAAACCGAACGGCTGTTCGAATTTAAACAAACCAGACAAAATTAAAGAATAGGATCGTTTAAGTGCGTCCAAATAATTAACCTACCGAAGACTCGGTTTTGCGGTTTTCGTGAAAAGTGTAGATTCGGCCGAAGGCATTAATTTTAAACGATATGTCTATTAGGAAGCATCAGGTAGCTTAAATTTTGGAAATTTGCCAACAGGAAATTGAACTCAACGTTTTCAGCCGCATCAATATTTTAAAATCCAGGATTTTGGGTAAACAATGTAAACTTGAAATTGCCTGGATGTTTTTCAAATATTTATTGTATTCTTTTCATTTTAATTATTTACCTTCGATATTTGGCTTATTTTTATTGGCGTTCTGTTTTCATACCCGAACAGCGTTCTTCAAGAATTGACATTTCTGAACATAAATATAATCAACTATAAACAATGCCTCTTTGAAAATCTTTGACTTGATTTAAAGCAAATAATTTTTTATCTATGTTTTTCTTTGAAGAAAAGCTTCTAAAATAATAATTTTCTTTGCAAGAATAAAATTGAAGCGGAAAATACAATTATTTTTTTTTATCGTTTCCATTAAATGACTAACTCATGTTTTAGCTTTATTATTCATGCCGATTGGAAGTTTTGTAACCACCACGTTGTTATCATAAATTAACATATTAAGTGTATTTTGTTTAACGAGGACGACGTCATTTACATCACGTACCCTTAATACAGTGAAACCTCGATTTTAAAAATAAAATATGTCAACAACGCAAACGATAATTATTGTAATTTTAATTCCCAACTGCAAATCGTTCTGCATCAGCACTTCGGATTTTTTCTGATGTATTTATGTTACATCATTTTTTTGAACCGTTGGTCACAAACTAAACTATAGAAACTGGCGACTTGAATAGCTACAGTTGAGTGGGGTGGGTGCTTTAATAAAAAGTAACTACAAGCTTCCAAAAACACCAGAACACCAGACGTCATAATTAGTTATTTTTTATCTAAAAGGGCGCCACCCTTGTTGTTTTTTACCTTCATTTGAAATGCCCGTCCAGAGAAGACTTCCAAATACGCCAAATGTAAAAAAATCTTCTTTGGTGCTAGGAGCCCCACCGCATCTTAACGACGTGGTGGTAATAGACAAAATAACAAGAAAATCTTGGGTTGTTGAATGTTGGTCGAGACAGTCATTTGCATAGTATAGTTTACGGCTTTACGCAATCAACTGCTAATGGGAAACTAATCCTATTCAAATGAACGTCTGTAACAAATTTCAAAGTAAATTTTATTTTATTTAAAAAAAAAGGAGATAGGTAGCACGAAGTTTCAATAAAAAATAATCCTAAAATTTGATTTCGTGTTCCGATTTTTGTTTAACAATAATTAATGTTTGTGCCGTCCCAGTTTCAGTTAGTTTCAATTTAAATTCTCATTTGTTTCCCAATCGCTCTTGTGTTGAATGAGGTTGAACTACAAGCATTTGTTATATGAGTTAGTTATTTTATATAATGAAGTGAGGTTTCGTAATTCACATTATTTTGTGACCAAAAACGATGTCGTTAATCTTCTTCTACGTGTCATTAGCTGAAAACATAATTAGAATGGTTTTAACTGATTAAAATTTAATTTTATCTTCCTTACGTTTTTAAATTACGAGAATAATTTATTTCAGGTGAATTAATTTTATTTAAGATAAATTATTGCAAAAATAATATTTTGGTGGAAATTTTCACCAAGTTCATTATTTTTCTTGTTATAAGTTTAATGAGGAAAGCAGAACCATAAATTACATCGGCGAGAAATTCCAGCAGTCTGCTTACAGCACAACAAACTATGCTTCAAATAAATAGGAAGCAACTACTAAATGTTTTAATTTAAATGTGTGATGTCAGTTGGAAATGATGTTATGCTAAAATTTTAAACACGATGACAAAGAATCCGACATATCACCCCGTTATCGTTTCGTGTCAGACCAACTCTAGTTACATGAAAAAAACAAACAAATTGATCGTGGAATCGATATAAGCACGTCAGTACTGCAAAAAGTGGTAATTTACCAAAAAAGAAGCTTAATGGGGTTTCATTCCATTACAGCATCGTTCTGACTTGCCAATTTAACTTAAAAATAAAGGTGCAGGAAAGTTGAATAAGATAAGGCCAAAAAAGCAAAGTAATGCATAACAGACATAAAATGACGTCTTGAAAAAGTACAAAAATGAAAAATCTGTTCTTTCCAAGAGAGAAATTTTTCTTTAAACGCACAGCAATTTTCAAGCATGGTTTTTTGTTGTAAACGATTTTATTCTAGGTGCCATGACCAGCTAAAAAACTGCACTATAAATATACAATTATTATAAGAATAAAACTAGGAAAGTTTACATACGTCCAATTTCAAAAAAATGTTTTATACTCATTTCTTTATAGTTTTGATGCAGTGATAAGGGATGACCACCCCCCTGTGCTCCAATTTTAGAACCGTTCGAAAAATGCATAGTTTATCATTCAAATTATGTTCAGGATAAAACTAAAAATATAAGAACAGTTAAAATCTCCTAAGTCACTTTGTTGTTAAACGTTAGAAAATTATAGAAACGTAGCTGGGGGAGGAGAAGTTTAAGGATAAAATACCTCCAGACTCTCCGATTTGCCTACCATAACATATCTATTGAAAACAAAGGAAAAAAGCTAGAAGAGCTCAGCGCATTCCAGAAAATTTTCAGCTTACACTAAAAAATGAATTTGAAGATTATCTCCCCCTCTTTTCTTCTGGATATAAGCAACACGACAAGACTTATTTCTCTTGTGGAGCTGGAGGGTATTCCATACCCCCCAGACCCCCCGGTTTGCACCCATTATTTCTTAACATTATATACACGGTGCAATAGGTTCAATTATGAGGCTCCCCTTCCCCAAAAAAACTCTAAGTTAGCTGCGCCCGTAAGTTATAATTTTTTCTATGCAGTTTTATTCAATTTCTACTTTCAAATTGCCATAGCACCAAAACTATTAAATTTGTAGAGTAAATGGCCAAATTCTTTTTGAAAGAGCGTGAAATTATGTATCAGTTACGTTATACTTTTTTTTAAGATCAACCCCTTTTTAGTTATACATTAAATTAAGTAACAAAATGTAAAAAATTACAAAGATTTATATTCAACGATTTTTTACATTTTTGCGTTTTAATTTAAACTGTTGAATTATTTTAATTACAGATTTTAACTTGTCAACCTATATTTTAGTTGAAATATATGCACTGGCGATGGCGTAGCTAGGGAAAGAGCGAAAGAAGCCCTTTGGAAGATTTTACTATTATTTTAGAATTTTTAGAAAATTTTTAAAAAAGCAATATTGGTCTACATCAACACAATATCTAAAAGAACATTTTAATTTTTTTAGGCCCTAATCTGGAAGGCATCCAGAAACCGAGGGGTCTGGGGGGTATGGAATACCCCCCAGCTATGAGAAAAAACAAAAAAAATTTTTCAAATTGATATCCACTCAAATTTGATTCCTAAAAAGTTGTTCAATTATTTACTTACCTCTGGGTTACTCCATATCTCCCTTGTTGTATTGATATAAAATTGTATTGAAATATGTGATTCGATTTGAATCGTATCGACAAAACGGATTGAACTTCCATGTAACCACGACGCACATCTATTCCACACCTTCAATTCCTTATTACCTGTATAAAATTTTAAAATGGTGTTAACGATGCTGGATTCTGGATTTGTTGTGGAAGGCAAGATAAACTCACACTCACCTAGGCTGATCCTGTCACTCTCCAAGCCATTCCAGCTGTAAAGTAAATTCCATGATCTTGGCAGGCGAAGTATTGCTGATTCCAACGTAAAATTAGCTTAAGAAGTTAATCTAGACTTCCTAAGCCTAGGCAGTCAGACAATAATTAAGCTCATGTGGTCGTTTATACGTTGTCTGCTGTTACGTCCAGGAATATCTAGATATTTTGTCAAAATGTCATCTCAAAAAATTATGATCACATAAAAAGCTTGAATCAGATGTTCATGCTAAAAATTAGTAGAATATTAACTTTCCTGTAATCTTGAAAACAATTTTTACTGCTCACTCGCTGGAGCGTAGCTCGGTACAGGACAATTCGGCACAGAATAACTCGGCACCGGACAACTCGGCACCGACCACTCGGCACCGGACAACTCGGTACTGGGAAAACTCGGCACCGGGATAACTCGGCACCGGCAACTCGGCGCCGTCAAGTCGGCACCGGTATAAGTCGGTACCAGAATAACTCGGCACCAGAATAACTCGGCACCGGCAACTCGGCACTGGAATAACCGGCACCAGTTGGAAACATTTTTTATTGATTGGTGAATCAATGCTTTCTATTGTCGGTACGTGTGCGGTCCAGGCCGGATTTACCAGTAGCCACAACAGGCGATTGCATGCGGCGTCAAAATATAAAAGGCGTCAAATTATAAAAAAATATAAAAAATATAAATTAATTTGCGAAAATACGATAGGCGCCTGTTATTAGCCTGGGGCGCTAGACTAGCGAAATCTGGTCCTGTGTGCGGTTATACAAAAGAGTCCAGCTGATGATAATTTTCTCACTTAGTCGTACGGAATGTTAACGTACGGTTAATACTTTTTCGCGTGGATCCTCCTCGTGCCATGGTGGTTATTATAAACATACCCCTAGGCTTGTGAATTAAGGAAAAGGTGGATCATTAGAAGGTGAAACTTGTTTTTGCGTGGATTCTACAAGAACGGTGGTTGTGCAAGTAAAAATTGACTATAAAAAAACATTATTTTTGCTCGAAGTGCACTGTTAAAGCATACGAATGCTAGTGAGGTTACCGTGATCCTCTCTCTACGTAAATCTTAGAGTAATGTAATTTACACGGACTTACGACAAAATGCCTGAATTCAGCAATCACGAGCGATTTAGCTTAGAATTTGCTGTAAAAATCGAAAAACCGGTGCCGAGTTGTCCCGGTGCCGAGTTTTCCCGATGCCGAGTTGTACGGTGCCGAGTTTTCCCGGTGCCGAGTTATCCGGTGCCGAGTTGTCCGTGTCCCAGCGTAGCTAGGGTGGCTGTACCCATCTCAATAAATGTTTGAGGCACCCTAAAAAATGGAAAAAGCAATTGAAAATTGAAATATTGACATACACGAGGGACCTACTGTTAAACGTGATCTCCAAATCACAGGAAGAAAACACTTTATTTCTAGAAAAGCCATTGGCGTAGCTAAGAAAGAAAGCTTAGTCTACTTCAGATGTAATAAAATTAAGTATTCCTATATTGTGTAGTTTATTTTGCCCAAAAAAAAAATTTCGAACCGAGGGGTCTTCTTCTTCAGGTGTCTATCCGCTCTAAATATTGGCTATAATTCTGGCTATTTTAAACTTATTTACTGCTACTTTAAAAAGTTTTGTGGTTGTTAGTTGTGGTTGTCAAAAAATTCTTTTTCTTCTGACGCTTCTCTTTCCCGCTAATTTTAGCCTCCTCAAGTAAAATTACGCAGTTTACGGATTAAAGCCATAACATTTTCAATCCAGGTCACAGAATAGAAATGCTCAAAAACCTGGTTTTTATGTTATTAAAACTCGAGAACCTAGATTTGAGGCTAACACCATAACATTAGCGGTTGAATGCGCTAACTACAAGACTACGACCCTTGCCATACCGTGCACCATAACAAATGATTAAGCTAACTTTCATTATTACTTTGAACCACCACGGTATACAAAATTGGGAAGTATTCAAGTTTTCTCTCAAATTTTTGTTTAATAATTAAACCCATTCAAATAAATGTTTTACAAACCATTGATTGACATTCTAAGAATTCTACCTTCCAGTATTTTCCCATTTGTAGGCGGGTATAGTTGGGTTTCCCGCTGTTCGAGCTTAATAGAAATAATACCGCTGTGAAAGTCAATGTAAGTACAAGTTGAGCAAGTGAAACTTTGTTGATTAAAACAAAAGCAATTACGGTTACATGAGAAAGTTTTTCGCGATTGTTTGAACTTTATAAGCATCCTGTGAACATTTGATGTTATTTGGG
Organism: Rhagonycha fulva; assembly: GCA_905340355.1. Lineage (NCBI taxonomy): Eukaryota > Metazoa > Arthropoda > Insecta > Coleoptera > Cantharidae > Rhagonycha > Rhagonycha fulva. The sequence goes on along the minus strand of HG996559.1, from coordinate 27,093,667 downwards.
TACCCTGAAGCCTAAAAGGTTTGACCAAATATAAATTTTAAACTGGGGTTTACTTATCTACTTCATTTCACTCCTATGCGGGTTTGAGTTGTCAAACAAATAAAATTTAAGTTATCCGAGTTATCCAATTATTCGATGAGAAGATTTAAATCACTTTATCTTTACAAGGAATTTGTGGAAAACCATGGCTTCGATACTTTCACAGAAAACTCGTTTTCTGGATACCCTCGGGATAGAAAATGTTTAACCGAATTTAAGATGTTAAAATTTATTTTTGTGTTTTCATTTAATAAAATTTTTTTTCAATATTATTTATAGTTACCCAATTATGTGTTTTTTAATCATTACTTTCGTTAAATTTCCAGACGACTAGTTGAAGTTGGAGCGTTGAATATTTTCTTTCGCGCTTAGTAGGCAGTGTCGGAGAAGGTTAACACTTAGATGGATGACCGCTTAGAAACTTGAAAAGGGTAGGTTGGAAGTACCTGATTGTGGGTTTTTCGTTCCTTTTGCGCTTGGGGGGTCAATTTGGTTTTGCCTGGCCTCAAACTTTTTGGGTAAGAGTGGCAAGTTCTGCTACAATTTTTAATGCAGTGACGTAAGGAATGGCAACTGTGACATTGGACTGTATGACACCCATGCATAAAACCCATAAAACGTTAGGTTTTAAGTTAACTGGAGCTACGCTTTTGCAATTTACTATAAACAAAATTGATTTTCTAAACTTTCTTTACTTTCGTTTCTACTTAATTTTTTTGCTTTTCAATTTATTTAGCTCTTCCATCACTGACAAATTTTACGTTTTGTAAGTATTTGGTTATATGCTTCCTTTACTTTAAAGTTATAATAAAACGCGTGAATGTTACTTGATGCCAGGGGATTGGAAAATTTTGTTAAATGCACCAGAAACAAGATAAGCTTTGGTGTAGTATATTCTTTCAGTACTTCAAATGGGATTGATTTTGTCTAACATCTCATTTCGTTAAGTAATACAAAATGTGTTTTTTGTTAGATAAAAGAACAAAGAAATACTAAACACGTTTAAAAGTTTCTCCATCGTTTCACAATGATTGGAAGCAAGTGCCGAATACAAACTGAATTTTTGTTACAAAATTAATTAATCTAAACGTTAATTTTTACTCCAATTTTATTTTAATTAAACATTGTTGAAATTTATTCCATAATTGGTAGTAAAGCAAGTCAACAATAAAAGTAATGTTAAACTTTTGATGGTGCAAAGTAAATTGTAAGAAGCACTAAAACGGATCTCAAAATTAACCGTACTTGCTATATTTAATTAAATTGTCACCAGTTTACTAAATTTTATTATTGTTATTAAGCGCCAATACAAATTAGTAAATGCTTCTGCTATGCAATTCTTGCTGAAACTTTTTACTTCTCCTCCACAGTTTTAAAAATAAGGAAAAAGGTTTTTTAATTTTTACAGATCAATTCGCTTTTTAATTTCAACAAATAAAACCATAAATCTGGAAGAGTAATTTTCTTCAATTGCAATAAATGGATTTTATTACTTTTATCTCTATTACATAAATTTCAGCATTAGTGGCAGTAAAATGGACAGAAACCAAATTATTCGGGAACAAATAATCCGGTCGTACTTTGCAAAATCTAATTTTAAAGTTTAATCTAAAGCTACAGGGGTTCTCAAAATACTTGAAGTAGAAAGGTTTTTCAAAATATGGCAAATAGAATGATCTTATTTAACGTAGCTGTAACTAGAGCGTGGCGAAGGTGGCGCGGGCGCACAGATTTAAGGCGCAAAAAATAGGAAAAACACTTAAATAATTAGATTAAATTAAGTATATATGTGCAACTTTGCAACCTTGCCATAAACAAATTAAGTTGATTTACGTCCGGTTTTCATTGAGAGAGCTGAATGTTTTTTGTGCAAGCTGTCAATCAAACCACGCACAAAATAGAGAAAATGGTAGAGAAAGTTAAATATGTGCATTAGTTTATTAGTTCTACAGATGAAAAATCTGTCCATGTAAAATTGTTAGATTATTTTTCTGCAATTTTGAGTTATTTTGCAATTTTCCAAATTAAAAAATTTACTGACGATCGACCGTAGTTGTCGTGTCAACGCACCCTTAAAAGGGTAGATATAACTTTCTTTTTATATCCCTGTGCACCTCCCAAAAGATGCTCTTAAGAACGTAGTGGTTACCACTACTTTTTTGTAGTAAAATTTAATTCAAAAATACCCCTAAAAAGTGAAATTTGTTCAATGTTAACTGTACGATGGTTTAGGTACAAATAAAGGCGCTTCCGCGATCCTCACCCTCCGATAGTTAATGTAGGTAAATCAACAAGTATCGTCAACTCAATGCGTCAATAGAGGTCAAAATTACATAAAAATTCTTCTTCTTCTTTAGCTTTTCTTTAGATCTGTTGATCTGTTTATTTCCAACATCTGCTTTGTTTTCTTTGTAGTGGTTTTTATGTTAGTGATGGAAATTTATTAACCCAGGAAGACCACCGGCTTAACGTTCCTTCCGAAGCACGGAGACTACTCATAAGAAAGTTGCCTTTCTCCGGATTTGAACCCGGTACTTCGCATTCGCAGCTGATCGCGTTACTTACAACGCAAATGACCGTCTCAATCCATTAATGCATGAAAATTCTAACTTTAAAGTTAATTATTGGCTAAACTAATGGATATTGGTGATTCATCCTCACCTTAAACGCTTCATTTTAATATTAATTACGAAATTACAGTGAGTTTTCTTTTGTAAATTTTATATTTTTCTCCAACAGTTAATGTAGGAAAATTCACACGTACCGTCAACATAATGCGTCAATAGAAGTCAAAATTGCATGAAAATTTTTAACTTTTAAATCAATTATTGGTTAAACTAATCAATATACATCATTTCTCCATATCTAAAACCCTTCATTTTAATATTTTCTATTAGATTCCGTCAAGTTTTCTTTCATAAATATTATACTTTTGGGTTAGAGCTATCGTCTGAAACCCACATTTTTACATCAAGATCAAGTTTTTGATAAAATTTATTGATACAATAACATTAATTTAAATTTGTACAATTTCACAAAGTTAGTAAACTTGAAAATAAACAGCCATAAATGTGCTTTGTCAGATTGTCCAGTAAAACTTTGACAAGATCGGCATTTTGAAATATTTTCAGCCACTTAATTTTCAAAAAGTGAACTTTGTATTCGGTAGCGTTAATATCATCATTCATCAATATCAATTGTTTCCAAAAATATAGAAATAAAAATTTATTCTTTTGAGTAATCAAAGATAGCTTGAGAAGTTACAGAGTCGTGATAGAGCTGAAAATGGTGGGTAGTACAATGGGTCCGATATAGACCGGGGGGTCTGGGGGGTATGGAATACCCCCCAGCCCCACAAAAGAAATAAGTCTTGTCGTGTTGCTTATATCCAGAAGAAAGGAGGGGGAGATAATCCTCAAATTTATTTTTTAGTGTAAGCTGAAAATTTTCTGGAATGTGCTAAGCTTCTCTAGTTTCTCCTTTGTTTTCAATAGATGTCATGGTAAGCATACCGGTGAGTCTGGAGGTAGTTTAGCATTGAACTTCTCCTCCCCCAGCTACGTTTCTATAATTTTCTAACGTTTAGTAACAAAGTGATTTAAGAGATTTGAACTGTTCTTATATTTGTAGTTTTATTCTGAACGTAATTTGAACGATAAATTATGCATTTTTCGGACGGTTCTAAAATTGGAACACAGGGGGGTGGTCATCCCTTATCAGTGTAAAACATTTTCAATGACTTTTTCACAAAAATGTAGCTGTATCTGACCGATGAGGGGTTGGATCTCGGTCTTAAGCTCAGGAATTGCTTCTGGTTTATTCGCATAAACCCGAAATTTCACTGTCCATAATCGACACAGTTTTTTCAAATTTTTTTACCACTTTTCAAATTGTTGACAAATTAGATGCACTTTCTCGACCGAATATTCCACAAAGTTTACGAACGGTCTCAGCGTAACTTTCTCATTTTTGTAGTGGGTTTTTACAATGATAACGCGTTATTCTTTTGTGTATTGCTCTTTTTTAATAATCGGAACAATCATAGGTGATATGTGTCAAATTTCAGAGTTGCCAGAGTTTCAGAGTTAGATTAACTTGCCCTCCAGAATAAATCTATGTAGATCCCAAGATTTAGAAGCTAAAATTTTGAAGAAAATTTATTTTTATTGTGAAGAAAATGATAGATCAAATGTCATTTAAAAACTCGCCTGGGAAAATTTTGATACACATGGTTACACATGTTCAAATGTAATTCTAATAATTAATAAATTAATCTTTTGTTGATTTCTAAAGATTACTACGTTAAAATAAGAAATTGTAATTTTCATGTAGGTAAAAATATTATCAGTGCGGCCTTCAGGCCGCACAACCTAAGTAATCTAGTTATCCACTATTTCTTAGGTAATTTACGAAAGTTAAATTTGCGTACCTTTTCACTATTCTATTATTTCTTTTTTTCATATCATGAAAGTTCTCTTGAAAAGTAAAAACCTTGAGTCTTTTACTACATACAGCGACTCTTGTAAAACACAGCAGCAGCTCGTGAAAATTAAAATTTCAGGGTTCTAAACGATAAATAAATGTTTTAAATATATCTTTTGACTAAAATTTCTGTATTGCGTATTTCAACTTATAAACATTTACGCGTTAGAAAAAGTCTAAAACGAGAAGAAAATTTACTGTGTATTATCTTTTTATGTGTTCGAATAAACACAAAAACAATTTGTTAAGGTTTTGATAAAATCAGTGTGCCCAACAGGTTAAAAAGCTATCTCGCTTGGTAAAATAAAAACAGTAAAGTGTGCCAGAAAATGTAGATAAAAGTTAAACCTCAACAAATTTAAACCGTACGTTTACAATGTAAAAGACGAGAAAACTGGTGCTAACCAAAAAACAGAATTTCAATGGAGCTTAAATAAATAATTGTTGGCATTAAAAACTGAAACTTTACTGCACGGAAAACCTACTGAAAACCCACTCCAATATTTGTTTAAAAAGTTGTCTCGCTACAAACAACATTAAAAAGGTCTTAAAATATTTATTTTTTTTTTCAGATGGAGGGGCTGGTGCGAGAGGTGTCGGATCCAGAGAACGGGGTGCCAGTTAGGAGTCAAAAACTCTTCCTAACATTCATTCCCTGCGCTTTTTTGGGTAAGTTTTGCTTGAATATTTTTGAATTAGGTAATGGAATCGTTAAGATTACGATAACAATTTAATGCCTAAACAAGCAAACCTAATTATAAGTATTCTAAAGGATGAAGAATGAGGTTATTACAATAAAATTGGAACTCGAAATTGTTATTCCTACCTTTCCTCTTGTTTAGAATAATAAATAGCACAAATTACAAGACAAAACTAACATAACGAGCTTGACAAGCAAAATTAACAAACACTCTGTTCCTAATATTAATTATCTTAATTTTCTGTAACTCCAGTTGCGCATTTCTTGCATTACTAAATGTGGAATAATATCATAAAACTGTTCCAGGACTATTTTTTAAAATTGCTTTATTGACAAAATATTGGAAGTTATATTTCTAGTACCTACTTAAAATGTTGTTAAAATTCAAATTATGCGAATTGAATTTCAGTGGGGTTATTACGACAATAAAAGTCAAATAGTACTAATAAATCTTCATAAAATTTAAAATTTATAGTTCAATGAAACGAAAAACTTCGTTCAAATAATAACAGTTTTTCACGTAAGTTGCTCGGAGAAGTCGTAATTTATTTTTACGGTCGTAAAATTGCAAAAAAGCTTGAGGAATTATTTATTTAGGTCCAGCAGAGATGAAAATCTTCGAGAAACTTCCGGGTAACGTAACAATTTCGTCAAAACAATGTGAGAAACTTTAGGGCTCCAAGTGAGCCATCAAACTGTCGTTTTGACGTGCCAAGTGAAATTGTTGAATTATTTGCGCAATGCGTAACAGAAAAGTTTTTTAACAAAATACTGCACGTGACGATAAAAATAAAATGAATTAATAGAATTTCGTTCTGTAACAAAGAATACCATCTGATACTGATAATCAATAGAATTGGGTGCGACAGATCTTTGTGTAATATAATAAAAGAATGTTTTTTGTTCAAAATTATTCGAATCGTTGCGAGAACTTTTCAGTAATGAAAGAAAACATTAGCTTTTTTAGAAGAACAAAAAAATTTCATTTTATTTGTATAATTCGTACATATGTCATCTTTCCACAGGATCGATTAAAAAATTTTATTAATTCGGATTGGTACCTACCCGGCGTCCCTATTTTGGAATTTTCTTATCCAGCATCCCCTAATTCAAATAATGTCTTTATCGCGCCATCTAACCTTAAAATTTACAATTTATTTATAAGAATAATAAAAATTATTGTGGCTTCGAGCTAGAAATTCTAGAATTAATTGAAAAATAAATAAACAAATGAACTTCAATTAATTTTAAAAAAGTTAATGGATTATAACACAAAATTTAAACAAATTAGTAAAGGTTAAAACTTTTGTAATCATTTTTGTGTTTCCTTTTTGCTAAAATAATATTTGCTTTCAAAATAATAATATGTAAATTTTGAATAACAGGCTTTGCTTATTTTGGTAATTTTAGAATAGTGAAAGACTTAAAATCGCCTCTTTAAAAGTTAGTTGGTTTTCTCTTAACAAAATCATTACTTATTTAAGAATTAATTACCCCAATTAAGTAAGATTTTAGAACGGAATTTTATTCGGTTAATTAAAATCACCCAGAAGCGTTTTGCTATTTGTTACCATGGTTACCAATTAAAAGAAAAAGACTTTCTGATAACGAAACGAGCAGCTATTACTGGTGTCTTTTGAGATACTGAAATTCATTTGGTTAAGTGTAAGCGACGGTTTTACCGTGACCTTTGAGAGAAGTTTAATTAATAATTTTTTTGTTGACCTTTTAACGGGATAATATGCTAAAAATTATACTTTTAATTTATTAGACTACCCCCTAGTTCCGAAGGCGTGGGACACGCAAATTCAGTTCATAGGTTCAGCAAAAGGAAACTTAAAAACCAGAATGGTCTGACATCGTTTCTCGATCTAACACTCAGGGAGGTAACAAACAGATTTAAGGGGTCGTCGAATCTGGATGGCCAAACTTTGCGAAAGTCGCAAAAGATAAATATACCAGGTTATTAGGTTTTTAAGGGTTAACAGGTAAAAAACGGTAATTCTTATAACTGAGGGTGGCTTTTTTGAAAGGTATACAATTGGGAGGGGGGAGGAGTAGATAACTACAATTATCTTATAATTGGCATGACATGTCGAAGCAAGGGTTTTTATAATTTCCAGGAGTAATCGCACTCAATATTAAAAATCCTAAGTCTCAGTTGTTTTCTCCAATTTTTTATGTTTTTCTTTTGCGTCATTTCTTAGGCACTGTTAGATCTATGAGTATATAAATATTTTACATCCATTACGTACCTTGCTGGGTTGGCCTTCAGATGTGTCTGTACCCTGGTTTTTATGTTAATGATGTCAATTTACTAACCCAGAACGGTTCTAACGGTTGTAATTTTTCGTGGCTTTTTAAATATCACAACTGTCCACAAAATCCATAATACCGTCATGATGAGGTTTATATCTTTGTTGATATCAAATTCGTGACCCATCTCATTTATGTGTTTAATTTATTTACATAATATACATGGGTAGCTATTCCCTTAAACACAAAGACCAACTTTGTAACAAGTTATTGCTTTTAAAAGCAACATTCCTATATTACAGAAACAAATACGTAACTTTATTATTCTCCGTTATTAATATAAATTACAATTATTATTACAGCATATCAATCACGCAACTTACAATTTATCACCGATACCACAGTACTCACGGTGTTATTTTGATGTTCTACACCTTCGCGAGCAAACAATGACCCGAAGGCAAAAATATCACAACTCAATAGCCAATATCCATCAACAACGGACTCGCATTGAAAGGAACTAAACTACAACCGTATCGACCTCAATTCCATCACTCACTTAGGGCGCCCAAACAGAAAAAGCTCGACTTTCTCATAAAATTCATCTTGTAGCCCAGCAGGACTACAATGTGCACAATTTGCACCCTGATATCGGAAACAAAAGAACCTTCAAATCAACAAGTTATAGGGGCATTACACATAATAAATTATGGTTTTATAGGGAAACATTCCCTAATATTATTAGTTTATTCGACCACAACGCAAAACTGACACTTTACGTTCAAAAAAGGGTTCTTTAAAAAACCTCTTTGTAAGCGTAAACAGTGGGTCTCTATAAATTTCTTATAAAAAATAAATTGCAACTGCTAAGAGTATTCAAATTGCATACAACGGATCTCCATAGCATGGCTTTAACTGTTCGCAAGCTCAAACAAGGTTTCTCTTTTAAAATTCAGTTGCAGTAGATGAAGTGCCTCGTAAAGAAAACAGTGGCAAATTTTAAATATTTAGATAACATTTTGGTCGTCACGATTGCTTTTGTACGCTCGACCCTCAGTAAATGAATTATAAAATTGGACTTTGTCTACCTTTTATGAACGCTCTAATTGTTTTTTAATTTGTTAACCGTATTATTAATCTGATTCTCGATCCTGGAGGAAAGGATAGTTTTACAAGATTACAAAGCTTCAACTTAAAATGTAAAGCGACACATGCAGGACTTAATATCTGCGGGCCTTATTTTGCAATGAGTTAGGTCGTTCGACCTCTCGAGTTTGAAAACAAATTAAGTTTGTTATGAAATAATTCCAAAGGATAGGCAAATATACCAGGGCTATTTGGTGGATAGAAGTTTCAGTTTTAAATTTTTTTAACGGTCTAACCTAAGCAGATGAGTGCCATCTCTACCAATTGTCTTCTTTTGGCCTAAAATGTCCTTTCGGGTTCGCCATCAATATCATCAGAGTCTGCACCTCTCTGACTGCCTTCGCAGCTACGTCCCAAAATATCGCCTTGGCTGTCACCCCCGCAAATCATTTTGCCACCGGCAGGCCAAGCGCCGGAGACCTTACCACGCTTGTAATCTCATAAAAAAGTATAAAGGAACTAACCCTGAGTGGAAAGCTGGTATTTGTAATGTCACAACTTAATCTACGTAATGACTCCCGATATTAAAATGTTATCTGCACTTATTTTAACAATTTTGGGTAAATCTAACCTCGATTGTTGTAATAAGTAGGGAAGACTGGGAAGAGTTGACCATATGGAGACTTCAGGCATTTAGTGTTTGTGACTTTTGACTAGGTAATGACGATTATAAAAGCTACCAAATGTTTTTAAAAATATAAACCAGTGCCCTATTAAACCACAACCCTACTGAGTAAAAGCACGATTATTTGTTTCTGACACGCTATTGCTGAGTATATATTTTAGAATGTTTTAATATGTCGCCCAAATCTCAATTCCCATGCGATTTAACAACTTAAACTTTAAACGCTACCATAATGCACCTAGGTACTACATGAATTTTCCAAAGCACACATTCAGTGGAAATCACAAAGTATGTTTGGAATAAAACTACAAAGTTGAAGTTTTTAAATATCCCCACCTTTTATGAAACACCCTGTATAACAAAGAACAAACGTATTAACATGAAAAAAGTTAATTGTGCTGCCAAATTGTGTCAAAAAGTGATTAATTTTTAAACAACTCCTACAACTCGAGTTCTTTTGTTTATTGAATACCTAATAATAATTTGCTGTGTGGATGGTAGAAATAACCAATTTAAAATAAATACATTAATTTGTTATAAAATAGAGCATATTTAATGGTGCGTCTGAATTTGTATAATAGTGGTCAATTAAAAATTGACATCCCAATTTAATCACGAAAAATGGTGGGCTTTAATTATATTTTATGTTTAAAAAAAATTTTAATTTAAATAATAATTAAACGCTAAGTAAATTGCATGTGGGCCGCCCATGGAGTGACATGCAAATTGGATTAAATATTCCTAAATTCGCATTCGAATTGAATGGAAAAAAAATAAACACTGGATTGAAATTTACAATTATTAAAACATTGATGAGTTACCTAAAGCTTAAATATTAGGGGAAAAATGGGAGGGTTGATGCAACGGAAGGTTTGATACACAATCTAATTTACTGACAGTTTTTCCACATTTTGCTTTATTTTCAGTTCACACAGTTAAACAGAAAATTAGATCCATAAAAAATAAATCTCACATTAAGGAAGTAATGGTTTGTCTTTACGATGTTAGGTTCTCCCCAATAAATGTAGTAAATAAAATTAATGGTAAATAAGTTTAAAAACATTAATGCAATTTTATTACGCGCCTTAAAATCCCACACTAGTAGTTAACCCGTTTCGTGTTTCGTTTCCATTATATCCTTAAAGTTTTTGTTTTTACTCTCAGGTGCAACATAAATCCTTTTTTTCCATCTTTAAATATAGCTTTTCTGTAACTCTTCGTTGCTATACACTTTTAGACACTTGAACTTGTTCTCGCACGTTATTTTTATACCACTGCCAAATAAGAATTGAGAACATTAATTTACCTCCTAGTTACATAATGATGCTTTTTATTAGAATTTTGTGAGAAATTTGAAACAATTCGATCTTGAAGTTTAAGTTTAGCAAGAGAAAAAAATTTAGCTTATTTCACAAATTGTAGCTCAGTTTAGCTTGAAATGTTGTATCCGGTCAGCTTTAAAGTGCTTTCACCACTTTGGCGTAGTAGTCCTAAAAAAATAAGCTTAATAAAAAAAAATTTGTTTGTCTTATCTGTATGAATTTGCTAGAAGTGGCATCAAAACCGCTTTAAATTTTAGATGAAATGAAATTCTACTCCTTCAGTAGATATAACAAATGTAAACTAAAATTTTCCGCTCGTAAATTGAGACCACGGATCAAATATATTAAAATAGCCGTAGTAGTTGTAGATTTTACTACAATGGATTTGCCCTTACAAAGTCATTTTTCTTTCAGAAAAATTCTAAACTGATTTTCAATTGGTAAGAAGAATAGTTGCCAGATGTAATATTTCATTGAAGGATTTATTTTTAATGAAGGCTTTCTACTGTAATCTTATATAAGTAGCAGTGGCATTATTAATATATTTTTACTTGTTGAAACGAGAAGAAATGCGAACTCAGCGGAGCTTTAATTCAACAGAGTTGATTGTATCTAACTTTTTCTTGAACTACAAGTTTCCTATATAAAAATTGAGTAAACGTGATGAAAATATTTTGCAGCAAAATTGAAAGATACGGGAACTAATGGTGTAAACATTAATTTATTCCAACTTCCACATGATGCTCAATATTTTATATCAATTTACATCATTTTTCCAAATTTTTATAATTTTAATTTTTTCAATCATAAAAAATTGCTTTAAGGGCTTAAATTGGGTAACGCAAGGTTTATGAAATTCAAAATTCAATTTTTCATAAAATCAAAAGGAAAATTCTTAAATGTAAAACTTAAACGATATCTCCACCTTTATGGACGTTTTTATATCTAAACCAATTTTAAGTTTTTTTGTTGCTCGGTTTAAAACCATTTGCATGTTGTTATCTCTATGAGGCGAAACAATTTTTATTTTTCACTTTACAAAACAAAATAGCATACTTTTGTAAATAATATTAATACCTGGCATAATAAAATAGAAAAACTTCAAGTGTTAATAAAAATGCAAATAAAAATACAGATAAAAAAAACGTTGTGTTTGGTAATTTCGATTTATTTCCTAAGATGAAATGAAGGTGTTGAATGTATTATTATGATGTTCCATTCAAATTATTCTTGATTTTCTTACTTAATAAATCTGTAGCAAAATAAATCTTTGAATAGTAGAGGTTTGATTGAATGAAATTTAAACTAAATTTTTAAGATCACAAAACACGGAGAGAAGAATGAAATAATAAACGAAATATTGGGGCGACAAAACTAGGTGAGCAACAGTTCGAAAAGGGCGCCACCTAGAAATCTACTTACAATTACTGCCTAACTTGAGTACTTCTTCTCAGGAAAGGCCATTTAACTTAGACAACGGCATGGCGTGGTGAATATATAACTTCAACAGTAAACTCCAGTGGATTAATGACACAATACAGACGCTTTTATATTATAACTATCAATGAAATGCATTCAATATTTTATTCCAAATTCAAGCCGTTCACATAGTTCATAAATTATTATGATTTGGTAAATCTCAAGTAGCACAATTAGAACTTTTGAGTTATTGGTTACTAGGGACGACGCCATAATGAAACCAAAATTGCCATTATTTTTAATGAGACGGGATAGTTTAATGAGATAAGTTTCAAAATAATAATTGCATTCCTATACTTTCAATTTTTGTACTTTTTTGACATTTTTCTAGACGCTAGAATAACTAGTCTAATATAATAATTTTTACTCTTTCTCTTCTATGTCATTTATTAACAACCCAAAATTGAAAACAAATTTATGACTTACGAGATAGACCCACTTATTTGATTAGTCAATATTTCCGAAGGAGGCCGTAAGTAGAACAACTATGACTTTCGCACTTGGTAGCATTTCTTATGAGTGAAGACGAAATCAAACAACTACATCTACCTAAACATGGCAGATCAATTCAATAAATGATGTATTTAAAATTTGCGTAACTCTTAAGCCACTGATGGCACTGGGGGGTATTCCATACCCCCCAGACCCCCCGGTCTTAGTTTCATAACATGTTGATATATCCATTTTAAACATAACATACAGCACGTGGGTATCTGGGTTTTCTGTTCAAATTTTAGAGCAACTTCACCTATGAAAATAATAATACTGACTACTAAATTTAAATCCAGTTTGCTAGAAGAGTCGTCCACCCTCTTTGTATCATTTATAGGTCCACATCTAATTGGTTCCTGCACTTATTACCAGCCTACTAACCAAAAGAACTATAATCCAAGAAATAGAACACTCGTCACCAGATGCTCACCGTTTACTAGTCGTTGTAAACTCCAAACAAAGTCAAACATCCAGAGACTAAACAACCATGGCTTTCATGTATGTTAGAATGATCTAAGTCTCTCTAATATTTCAATTAAACAACTGATATTTTTACGATTATTCTGTATTACTTCTTTACTACTATTCATCCACTTGTTTTCCTCTTCCTGTATTCTACCAGATTGTCCTTAGGGTATAACATGTTCAGTGGATTACCACCCTTATTTTGCTTCATCCTTAAGTTACTTAACTTGTACATCGCCGTAGGAGATCTGTCTTTCCTGGATTCACCGATTGGATAAAAATTCCTAGTAACTATTGAATAACTTTTTCAGTCAGGATCAAACGAACGTATTCTAAACTGCAGCGCACACTCAGCTAACACCAACCTAAAATCTACTTTAAAAAAAGGAGTAACTGACAGACAACGCACAGCCTGAACCGGAGGGTTTAGAAGCGTGAACTTTGGCTCATGAGCTCCTTATACTTTGTTGTAGGTGAGGATTAAAAACGGGTTTATGAAAATCTCATCCAAGCGGAATTTATCACGTTTTCTTTATAATTAATGGGGCTCATGAATGGGTTAACAAATCCTCACTTTCTTCACTTTCATTTATTGACGCGTATAAATAGATTAATCACATTTTTACGAATAGGTGAGGCCGAACAACCAAACTCAACATTTATAGAGGGTCGACGCGGCCGAAGGTCGCTGGACCCTCTAGTAATTAATATATAAGTATGTATGGATACTTCAGGTAAGGTTTTAGTCCATTTAGGTTAGGTTAGTATTAAGATAATCCACCGATTAATGGAATAATTGTTATCCTTAAGATTCAGAAAAGACGTACTTCTCATGACGACGTATTTACGTTAAACCAAACGGTTATGTCCCCGAATGTAGCCTCGAAGCTTTGGCAGTCGCGCTTCATACACTGCTGGGAAAGGTAGTACAAAAGGGTCAATTCAGAGGTCTAAAAGTGCGTGCAAGTTAAACTTGCCCTCCAAAATCCAAACAAAAGTTACTGTGAATATTTAAAGATGTTATACGTTTTAATCGTTTTCTGGGGGGTATTCCATACCCCCCAGACCACCCGGTCTTAATTCCAAAACATGCTGATGTATCCAACTGCAACTATGGTCATGTAATAACTTCAATTGCAGAACATACACTATGTTGGTCTACGTGACTGGGGGGTTTGGGAGTACATCCTCTAAGCTCAGACAGAGTTAAAAGTTTTGAGTTTGGTACGATCATGGAAATGTGAACTAGCACCCCTACTTGCGATATAAGAAATGTAGGTTTTGCATTGAATAATCTGCTTTTACTGCAAAATTAGCACCTCTGTCCCCAAATTTGAGATGAATAAAAATAATACTGACTGAAAGATTCAAATCCAACATATATGATCGTTTTTCAATCTAAAAATTGCCGCACTCGTTGCAGTTCTCAGGGTGCAAAATTTCAAACAATTTTGATTTCACTTCGTAATTTTTAATAATTTCTTTTGTTATTAATACATAATTTGTATTTTAACTTATTTTAAATTATGCTAAAGCAAATTTTTTGAGTTATCGATTTTATTTTTTATTGGAGTATTAAAAAAATTTTACTGTTGGTTATATAAAAGAAAATTATTACACTTTGAAACATAATCTTCTTTTAAATTGTTTATGAATAAATACAAAGAGAAAGCACCAAGTGGAAATTCAAAATCGCATTACGTTACATTATATTATATTTTATAAAATTTAAAACTAATTTATCTAACCAACTCGGTTGATTTAAAATTATTTTAAAATTTCACGAAACATATAACAAAGTAGTAATTCCTCAAATATTACAAAATTAATACTTTTTGTTTGCCCACTGAACACTAAAACGTTGAAACGATTTGATTGTATTTCTTACTCGTCAAATCAAATTTGAAACAGTAAACTCGTGGAAATAAAATAAGATTTTAATTAAAACTTAATTGAAGTTGGTTTAAATCAAATGACGACCTAATTGTGGAATTTTTAATGGACTAAATCCGTTGAAACCATTCCGCTTAAATAAAATTATAACTTTATTATTTCATTTGTCGACATTACTTTTCCTCTCGTTGAAATGTCTAGACGAGTGCTCATTATATCTAGTTTTTTTTTTTTTAATTAACTTTATAATTAATGTTGGATTCGACCATAGAATTCTGTTTGGTTTTTAAAATTGGATGAAAAAATTTTCAAAGAAATTAAAAAAGTTTTCTTCAAGAAAGGAAACAAAATTGTGGGTGGTGAGGCGAAGTTTTATCAAAATGTGACTATTTCTAGGGCATTATAACCAGTGGTACCATTATTATCATCGATTGTAATTCATACCAAGTATTACATTTGATGAGAGAATTATAATTTCAACGCTGGGATTGGAACCGATTAAATGGTTATTCAGTTTATGTTACTATCGTCGACGTAACCACAATGAACAGTATTCATTTTTATTTGAATGTCACAAAAGTTTATCTCAATTGAAAAATGAAGCAACTCAAATGTCAGGTTTGACAAATAAAAAATATCTTAAATAAAAATAATAGTGTCACGTGACATGTGAATTACGAGTATACTATCGTAAAAATGTGTCTTCAAATATCCTATAATTTGACCGAACTAACAAAAATACGAAAACACCATTAGTTCCTTATAATCCTTTAAAAGGATCATTTTTAAATCTCGATACTTTACATAAAAAATGATGAATCTATTGTAACCTAAAAAATTTGTCTAGAATACAATAGGCACCATTTTTATGAAAAATGGAGTACGAAGTTCTTCTACGTTTCAGTTTATCCTTTGATATTTCCAACAAATTTTGATGCTTAGACTACGTAAATTATGTGTCAGCAAAAACTAAACTCAGTTCTGGCAGGAATTCTGCCAAATTATTTGTCTAATCCACGACTACAGCTTAATACATCAATCAACTTTATTCTTCCAGACTGAGTATGAATACTTTCACACTTTCCTACTTTTCGTTTTTGAATTAAAATTTGATCCTTTGTATTATAAAAGTTTTCGTTTTATAACTGAAGATTTAATTTTTTGAACAAAAAATTATATTTATACAGAGAAATAAAGGATGTTAGTAATTAGAATAAAATTTTAAAATACTAATTAATATTGAAAAGAATACTTGTATGAAAATGACATTTAAATTTTGCAATCGCGTATTAGTTTGTGTTTACGTTTAAGTGGTGCATTTCTGCAGCAGGTGACTGAAGTGATGGGTTTAGTTATTGGGTTTTTGAGGGAAATGTGTTTGTAAAAATGAAATGCTTGGTCTGTAATTTTTGTATGAAACTTCTAATTTCTAAATGTTTTTCTTTCAATTTTTTAGTTGCAACAATGAAATTTATATGGTATTTTTTATTTTAGGGATTGACGTGATTGAGTGGCTGATGCAACGCTTGAATATTGAGGAATCTGGTAAGTACTACAAGACATTTTGACAAATAATTTTTATGCTACGTTTATTTTTACGCTTGTTACTTGCAGGAACGGTGCTAGGATGTAGGCAAGGTAAGAACAGATAAAAGATGTAGAGGAAATGGGGCGCTGTTAATTGTGTTATGTAATTGTACGAATTATGTAGATTACATTAGTAATTAACAGTAATGATAAGAAATTACGGGAAATAAAATTTTTGGGTATGGTTATGGGTGTGAAAGGTACAGAATCTATTATGAGATCTTCATCAGTTTGACTTAAACTTTCGTTAACATTTAGACGCGAATGAAAGTTTGATTGACATTATAATCTAAATTTTAAATTAATAATATGCTTTTCTTTAGTTCTGCAATAAATCAATTAATATTATTGAACCCATTTATGTGTAAGTTTACAATCATCAGGAATCTAATGTGTGTAGGTAAACTCAGACGCTTGCTATCTTATAATGGGGTCCTATATTCCAATTCTTAGAAATTATTTATATAATATGAAGGGTACAGTGTACATAATCTATATCTATAAAATGTAACCTGCAAGTAACAACTAGCGACTGAAACACAGGACTGGATATGGAAAACGATTCAAAGCCTTTCATGTGTAAAATTTGTTATTTTCAAACATTAAAGAGATTTTAATAATATAAAGCTGTAAATAAAATACTTAAATTTAGTTTATTTTCGAGCAAATAATCTGCTTTACATAGCGAATATGTGCAGATCAAAAGCTGAAATTTCTTCATAAATTGACGAACTCATTTTTGACGAAAATTAATCAGTCTTATCAACCGTCCGCGCCCTTTTATGTACCTAAAAAACGCAAGCATTTATTAATTAAAGTAAGTTTAAGTTAAATTAAACAAATGAATTGCGCAAAATGGGTTAGATACAATTGATTGATTTATGTTTTTAAAAAATTGATTATTTTTAAATTGTGAATAAAATGGGGTAACGGTAACTGAAAATATATACAAAAATTGATAATACGATGTCAATGAAACTTTTACTAAAGGTGAACTGATGCAGAACCGTTATAGACAGTCTACTATGCTATAATAAATAAATCATGTTGAAAGAACTGGCTATTGAAAAGTACAGAGGTTGCGGGTACTTATGAATTAACCCTTGTTAATATCGTGGTTAATTTGAAAATTACAGTTTGATAACAAAAAAGATTTTAAACTATAACCTAGATGGCTAACTACCATTATGTCATGTGCATGTACTTAGCACCGCCACTTTTGAAAATCACAAAAATTTTAATTGTGCTGGATTGTGCCCGGTGTGTGCCGCGTTGTGCCGTATTTTTTTTTTTTTTAATTTTTTTTTCCCGGATTTTATGGAGGTAGCCTATTTTGAAGGTGGTGGTTAGCACCGCCATTTTCGATAATCTTAAAAATTTTAATTGTGCTGAATTGTGCCCGTTGTGTGCCACAGTGTGCCGTAAATTTTAAAATTTTATTTTAATAAATAAATTTTTTTTGGACCAAAACGTGTTTTATCGATGGCCGTTAGCACCGCCACTTTTGATAATTCTAAAAATTTTAGTTGTGCTGAATTGTGCTCGTAGTGTGCTACAGTGTGCCGTAAATTTTAAAATTTTATTTTTAAAAATAAAATTTTTCTAGGCCAAAACGTGTTTTATCAAAAGTCGTTAGCACCGCCATTTTCGATAATTTCAAAAATTTTAATTGTGCTAGATTGTGTCCGTTGTGTGCCATAGTGTGCCGTAAATTTTAAAATTTTATTTTCACAAATAAAATTTTTTGGGTCAAAAAATATTTTATCGATGTAAATTAACCCCGCCATTTTCGATAATTTAAAAATTTTAAATTGTGTTGGATTTTACTCAATGTATGCAGCTGTATGAAATAAACTATTGCCCCGGTATTCATAAAAGTGAAAAATACTTAAAAGAGGTTTGCAAACCCTTTGTAAGGGATATAAGGCATTTTAAAAGCATTCGTAAGACTTTTAAAGCTTTAGTAAACCTATTGTAAATATTACGTTTTTATGAATACCGGGGTTAATATCTAAATTTTGCATAATAGATTTTCAGCACAGTTGAGATGAAAGACGATAAACATGTATAAGTAAACTACCTCCGATCCTTTTTTGAACCTTTTTATCCGTACCACTAAAGACTTTTACCATTTTCTCAGAAAAAGGTAAAAGTTTTATATTTCCTTCTCGGAAATATAATCTCTTGTAATCTGACCCTTGACGATCAGGGACTTAATAGTTTGATTTCCATGGCCTGGTTTTAATCTGTAGCTGAGTAGCTTAGGCTACTAAGTTATTATTTGAATAGTTTTATACAGGGTTTAATTATTATTTTATTTTCATGGCTCCATGGGCGTCTGTGTAATTTATTTTTGAGGGGGCAAACTTGTGAATAGGTGGCTAATGTTGTTTGGTTCGGTTACGAAACAATTAAGTTTGTTTTGATTATTTCATTTTGTTGAATATCACCATTGGGGGAAGGGGGGGAGCAAAGAGTCTGCTGCCTTCTCCCCCCGGCTCTTGCTGCTTAAATTTTTTTAAATATTTAATATTTCACCAGCCCAAGTTTTTAAAATTTTCTAAAACTTTTGGTTTTAAAATGATCTTATAGACGTCCATGAATATCACACTACATACAGGCCAAGGGCCTAATTACATGTAGATAAATTGTTCACCTAAATTACACAATTAAACGAATTTCGGAAAAAAAGGAGAAAACTACTTTTCCGAATAGGGTGTGAAAAGCTTTTAATCGGTAAAATAAATGCCAATTTGGATTAATGCAAAGGGGGAAGGCCTCACAGAAGAACAGAAGGACCACCGGATAAATCGATCGATTGGATTATTAAGTCATTTTCCAGGAATCATCCCTTTTATCGATGACTAGATTGTATCGATCCCCTCCTCCCTCCTATCAACGGCGATAGATTATTTCAGTAAATAATACTTTAATTAATATTACTTTTATTATCTGCGATTGGTTGATATAAGATATGATTATCAATAATATGATTATTGCATACAGCTGCACGCATTGAGAAAAATGCAACACAATTTAAAAATTTTTAAATTATCAAAAATGGCGGGGTTAATTTACATCGATAAAATATTTTTATTTTACTTTAAAGGATATTGTAAATAATCCTTACTCCTAAAGACTTTTACCTTTTTCATCTACCTGAAATAAAAAGGTTCAAAAAAAGATCGGAGGTAGTTTACTTATACATGTTTATCGTCTTTCATCTCAACTGTGCTGAAAATCTATTATACAAAATTTAGATATTAACCCCGGTATTCATAAAAACGTAATATTTACAATAGGTTTACTAAAGCTTTAAAAGCCTTACGAATGCTTTTAAAATGCCTTATATCCCTTACAAAGGGTTTGCAAACCTCTTTTAAGTATTTTTCACTTTTATGCATACCGGGGCAATAGTTTATTTCATACAGCTGCATACATTGAGTAAAATCCAACACAATTTAAAATTTTTAAATTATCGAAAATGGCGGGGTTAATTTACATCGATAAAATATTTTTTGGCCCAAAAAAGTTTATTTGTGAAAATAAAATTTTAAAATTTACGGCACACTATGGCACACAACGGACACAATCTAGCACAATTAAAATTTTTGGAATTATCGAAAATGGCGGTGCTAACGACTTTTGATAAAACACGTTTTGGCCCAGAAAAATTTTATTTTTTAAAATAAAATTTTAAAATTTACGGCACACTGTAGCACACCGCGAGCACAATTCAGCACAACTAAAATTTTTAGAATTATCAAAAGTGGCGGTGCTAACGGCCATCGATAAAACACGTTTTGGTCCAAAAAAAAATTTATTTATTAAAATAAAATTTTAAAATTTACGGCACACTGTGGCACACAACGGGCACAATTCAGCACAATTAAAATTTTTAAAATTATCGAAAATGGCGGTGCTAACCACCACCCTCAAAATAGGCTAACTCCATAAAATCCGGGAAAAAAAAATTAAAAAAAAAAAAAATACGGCACAACGCGGCACACACCGGGCACAATCCAGCACAATTAAAATTTTTGTGATTTTCAAAAGTGGCGGTGCTAAGTACATGCACATCATTATGTCCTTTCATAAACTGATGAAGCTGGCGGCCATTTGTAAAAAAGATAATATTCTAACTTCACAATTTTTGTTATAATACTGTAAAAAATGGTCTTTCAGTAATAATATAAAATTGTATTTTTTTAAATAATCTCTAGTTATTCATCTAGGTAATAGTTTCAAACATCTGGATAATACCAAGTATTTGGATTATCCGGAAAATGGAAGAAACTAAAACACACACACAAAAGAAAATTAATTAAATTGCAGAAATGATTTTAAATATTGACTCTTTACTGTGAACAGCACACTCACATTTTTTGTTTTTAAATTAAGCCCAGAACATTTCACCACCACAGATGATACCAAAACTTCGGTATAAGATGAAACGATCATCTTATTCCATAGCTTACACTAAGCCGCTATCAAATTGCATTATTACTTCTTGAAAAGAAGTTGGAAAAATCCAGATCTGCGATTGTTATTTATTAATAAAAAATAAAATTAAATTCATATGAATCTAAAATTCTTCGGGAACTCTATGGTAACCACCCAATTGCGACATCAGTCAAGTGTCTAATTCCGTAACTCGGAAATTCAGGAGATGCTCCATTTAGCGTTATTAGAATTTGCAAAATTTTACAAGGGTTATTTATACTTTCCCTCTTTAATCAATTTTCTCGGCGGAGAAACCTCAGTTGGAAAAGTTGACGTGTATGACAACAATTCTTCCAGCTGTGGCGACGATATAATGGATCTTACTTAGAGTGCTATAAATGTAATTAAATTCAAGGTTTACACAACACATTTGTCATCTGGCTTGATGTAGTTTACACGAAATTCAATACCGTGAAGAATTTTCCCAATTTCAAAGAAAGCTGTGGTTTTAATTTTAAGTTGGTTGGACGGCCCCTATTACATTTCTAATGGTTCATCTATAGAAAGATGCGTATGCCGATCCTGACTTTTACTTATTAACTTGGCCGTTAGTTTAGCATTAAGTACAAATAAAAAATCTATTTTTACAGAAGCTCATAATGTGGCAAACCAGCTGTGTCAGTACGGATATTTTTTTCCCGTTCACGATTGGAAGTCTTTAAATGTAAGAGATGACAGCTCGTTATATCGATTTCAGGTTAGTAACATTTCATAAATAATTTATCAGTGCGTTCAAACAGGTAAACAAACCAAATTAACATGAAATTACATAAACCTTTTACTTTCCCGCTTTTCCTCTTTTGCGTGCAGAAATTTCAAATTCAGAATACCATAACATTTCATTGTTTATTTTTTTCGGAAATTTTGTTGAAGTGCGGAAATTGCAGTCAATATTTTGTTAAATGACTTTTAAGTTGGAATAATACAGTTAGTTAATTTTCCAGTTACTAAATATAAATTTGTTTAGAAAAAATGCTACGCACTATAAAATTATGTACCTAGTATATGTATTTATATATTAGGTAATATTTGGTGTACACTATGTATACAACAGGTTCTATTACTTTATGACTAAATTAATGAACCAAATTCCCTTAAGGTTGCAATTTGTGAGAAATATTTATCTTTAACCCTAGGTTAATTTGAGTACGTAATTTTCATATTTATAGAGGACCTTTTAATTGTTTGTTATATTTTCACCCCGCGTTATAAATGCCCAGTTTAATTTTATGTCTTCATTTCAAGTCAGCACTTCAAAAACTGCAATTTGGTTTCAGCGCAGAATGAATCCAAAACGAACCGACCGCATTTTGCCATGATGTATGGTTTATTTGTAAATATAAACGATATACAGGATAAACGGAAATTTATAGTTGAGAAGAGGTCTAAGAAATGATCTACAAAGTAGATATTTAATTTATACTTCTTACAGAATTTATAACACAACAGTAATAAATATAGTCAGGACCGTCATCAGGATTCAAAGTCCATTGAAATAATTAGCAAACAAATTATAAAATCAAAAGACACCTTATCGGATTACATGTTTCAATCTAATCCACGATTCTACTCGTGAAACTGATATCATCAGATCCGCACTGGTTTTATGAAGATATAAGTTACTTACCAATTTTTCAAAAAAAAAAACCTGGATTCTTTTGGTCTTGACTGTACAACTACTTTTGTGATAATCTTCTCAACTATAAATTTCCGTTTATTTTGTTTAAGGTCAACTATAACACGTTTTTATGAAATTCAAATTTCATTTTAAACTACTTTTATGATATACAGGATGTTCCACAAAAGTTTCGTCGGTTTGTTGACTTGCAAAATTGTGTAATTTAGGCAGTGCAGGTTATAGAAAAGGTTAAAGAGCTTTACCTGACCTCTTTTATTTCAGAATGAAATTGACCCAAAAAATGTTGACAACTTTCTTTGGAATTGCCTGGGGGGTATTCCATACCCCCCAGACCTCCCGGTTCCAATACCATAACAAAAACACGTGTTTATTTTGAATGGTTCTGATGTAATAGTATAAGATGCAAATCGATGTGCAGTTTTAATTATTTTCATCAATGGAAATAAAAAAATTGAACAATTTACGACTGAGTGACATGTAGGCTTCAACAAGACAGTGCTACATGCAATACATCTTAAGAAATAATAGCTGTATTGAACGGCAATTTTAAAGATCGTTTTATTTCTCGTCTTGGTGATATCAACTGATCTTTTTTTTGATGTTGATCCTGGAGACCGGAGGGTTTGGGGGGTATACCCCCCAACTGTAAACAGAGAGAAAGGGATTGAGCTTGTTAAGCACCCTTAAAATTGAAATTATTTAGTACCCTCAAACTCCTAGATTGAAGATGGTGATGACCAACTATGACCTGTATTAACTTACGATTTCAAGCCCCAGAGCATGGGTGAGGTTAGATCCTCAAATTTGAGGGCGGTAATTCCCATGATTTAAATTTAAAAGAATGCTTACGCTAAGTTTTCAAATAATTAATTAGGAAATCTGAACAAAAAGTTATACTGTAACCAGGGTAAGAAGTAAAGACCGTAAAAAAAAACTGTTAAAAAACCAGGTAAAGACCAACAATGATTAAGCTCTCTGTTATATTGAAGGTGCATAAATTATGCTACTTGACATGTACCACAACAAAAAATACTGAGATTTAATTCTGAAAACTAAAAAAATAATTATTTGAGCTCTTTTATTTCAGAACGAAATTGCCTTAAAAAAATGTTAGACATTTTTCTTTGGAATTGTCTGGGGGTATTCCATACCCCCCAGACCCCCCGGTTCCGATACTATAACAAAATCACGTGTTTAATTTAAATGGTTCTGATGTAATAGTATAAGATGCAAATCAATGTGCAATTTTAATTATTTTCATCAGCGATCGAAGATTTTTATGACCAACATTGAACAATTTACGAGTGAGTGGCATGTAGTTTCAACAAGACGGTAGTCCCACATACAATACATCTTAAGAAATGATAGCTCTATTGAATGGCAATTTTAAAGATTGTTTCATTTCTCGCCTTGGTGATATCAACTGATCTTTTCTTCTTGATGTTGGTCCTGGAGTTAAAGGGTTTGGGCTTGCTAAGCACCCTTAAAATTGAAATTAGTACCCCCAGCTCCTAGACTGAAGATGCTGAGCAACTATGGCCTGTTTTAACTTACGATTTCAAATTTAAGGGCGGTAATTCCTTAATTTAAAATGCTACACGATTTAAATTTAATAAGAATGCTCACCCCAAGTTTCCTAATGATTAATTGAGAAATTTGAACGAAAAGTTATACTGTAACCAGGGTAAGGAGGCTTTGCCTTAAAGGACGAAAGTTATACGTTATGCAATGAAAGCTACAAATTGATATTTAGCCACAAAATTTTGAAGTAATAGACCAATTTATTAATTATATACCTACGTAACGGTAGCAGCAAAAGCTAGTAATAGCAGATTGTAATTAAGAAACTTAATTAAATG
This sequence comes from Rhagonycha fulva, assembly GCA_905340355.1. NCBI lineage: Eukaryota > Metazoa > Arthropoda > Insecta > Coleoptera > Cantharidae > Rhagonycha > Rhagonycha fulva. The sequence continues at coordinate 27,069,180 of HG996559.1, read as the reverse complement.
TCACTTCGTTGAACGAACAGTGTTAATATTTGGAATCATTTGGCGAATAGTGTCACGAAGATTACGCTCTCTGTAATATTGAATGTGCATAAATTATACTACTTGACATGTTCAACAACAAAAAATACTTCCACTTCTCAGATTTAATTCTGAAAACTAAAAAGAAACTACTAAATATCATTTCAACATTCTGACACGATACTGTGATGATATTTGATTCACATGTTGCAATAATGCTGATGGTTGATGATAAAGCTATAAACCATAAGTGAAACAAAGCCAACAACTTGAGATCAAAGTCGGTAATGTAAATAAAACATTGAAAAGCTTAAGATTGTAGGATATACAAAGCTTTGCTTTGCATAAATTTAATTTTCATAGAAAATGTAATTTGTCTTATACAATTTGAGAAACTGAGAAGCACGCGTTTTGCAATCCTGTAATGTCTTTAGACTATCTACACATTGAAATATAATATTTCAAATGCTGGTGATGAGATATTTTGCAAATTTCTTGCTTCCAATTACATTGAAGAGGTAGATTTTATAAATTATGCTGCAGTCAATTTTCCATCTTTAATCAACAGGTGGCGGTGTGTCACCTGGAACTTTGTATTTTGCATAATCTGATGATTGTTGAATTGAATGAAACACGTGTATGGATGCTGGATGTTTAGCGTCTTACCTGGCTGACTAAGCGCGGTTAGGAAGAAGTCAGAGACACGTCGATAGCAGCTTTGCTTGACTCTTGTAATCTGACGCTTACGTCAAAAGCAATAAAATTTTAGTAATTCTAAAATTCAAATTAAACCAAAAAGAATTTTTGATAGACAACAACCACTGCCAAAAGTATCTTTTACCCTTAACCAAAAAATATATTCGTGAATCATAAATAAAGAGACAGCTAGCTATGTCATTTCCATTCATTAGAAAAACTTTCTAAAGTTTTCATTCTCAGTTCAGAAAATAAAAATAATATCAATGGTTGCTACGAAGTTCGCGAACGAAAGAATGGCAAAAACTATCACATAACAAGCAGTAAAAATGATAAAACTCTCAACAAAAACAATGAATTTGCAGTAAAAAATAATAAATTTAGATATATAACATAATAAGCGTAATAAAATGTGCGAAAAAGTCATTCAGTGGATTTTTAACTAAAAAATATTCTATTAAAACTAAGCCACACAATAGCGCCATTTTTTTGGTTGTTGGTAATGTTGGTAAAAAATTTCAAGCAGATTAACACTGATCACGGAAATTCACTCACCGATTATGTTCTCAGATTCAAAATTAAATGGAAAGGTTAAATTTAAATTAACCTTAACGATCGAACGGTTTACGTTTTATTCATATTGTGATTCATCAGATTTGATTAGTGCTATAAAAAATATAAGTCAACTAACCCCTTTGAAGTTCAAAAAATTCTTTTTGCTATGACCTCTGCTCTGATTTATAGAACTGTCCAATTTGACCTTGATGAGCTAATTATTATCGCTATCATTTTGCATTTCCTTCTCAAAGATTCCACTTTTCTAATCTGCAGATTAGAGTAAGTTATACAATTTTTAAATATACACAGTAAATTTTTCAATTAAATCGAAAAAAAAGCAGTAAAAATCTTGGTACAATTCACTATTTTATTTTGATTATTATGAAAAAACTTCGTCATTAAATTTGTTTTCAGTGTCATATAAGAACAAAAAATTTATTATCAAAGTATAAAATAGGGAATTTGGTTACATCGAAGTTGCATGTAAATTTATCCGGATGCTTTTTATCCTGGTCTCCCATTAAAAAAAGTTAGAAACAACTAAAATCTTAGTGACAGACAAATTTAAATTTAGAGAAACATAAATTAATAAACCACTTAAGTGCAAGCAAAGATTCAATTCAAATTTATTAAAAAAGAAATATTAAAATTGTCTGCAATTGAGCACTTGAATGAAGGCAAATACTCATTTTCTTTGCAGAAAACACCTAATTAACTCCTTTATACATTTTATATTGCTACCCCCGCAGTTATATTTTTTTTCAACAAGAATAACTAAATGTTAAATCTTTTGAGAAATTTAAATTAAAAATTCTGTTAGCTTGTTACATTTTTATGTTTTCTTTTGCGTTCTACGAAAATTAAACATTTAAATTTATTTTTACGTTCTTTAAAGATTGTTCTTGAAACTTGGTAAGCAGGGATGGGTGACTGACTACTCAAGATAGATAATTGATTACTGCCGGATAGTAGTCGTCGTCATCGGATCTTCCAAGTTTCGAGTTACATTTTTACTCCAAAGCTTTGTTCGGCTTATCTGAGACATCGCTTTTGCATTTAGCTCAGCCTCTTACTTGTAAAACATTTCTTTATTTTCTTTTAACATTTCAATCACGTCTGCACTACGATAAAAGTTTTTTTTGTCGCTAAACGATTTCCAAGTCCATTAATTAGAGTTAATTTTTCAGTCTCCGTATTATTGGCCATTGCAAAATCGACCGCCGGATAATGTTGAGTACGCCATATATTTAGCTAAAAGATTATTAAGGAATAAACAGCGGCATGGATTAGAGGAGTACGAACAGGAAGCGCTGGGAAATCTAAAGAAAAATTTGGCTAATAGATGGGACGTCATAACAATGATGGCTAGCGAGCAGGTAAGAATTTTTTTTGTTATAGTAGTAATAAAATAAAATGTCACACAAAAAAGAAATATCGTAGAGACGACTTTTGATAAAGCCTAAACAAGGCCGAATCCATCGTGTCATCTTAACAGTAGGCGTCACGCCAAAGATATTTTTTCTAAATTTCATTTTCTGCTATTACTTCCAAGACTCGTCGCTTTCCAAGTCATATATCTTTGATCTAGGAAAATCGATAATTCAGTTAAGTCGAAGAATGTTTTGACACGAACCTTAATAAATACATCAGAAGAGATATAAGGAAATCCAAACTTAGATTTATTTGTTCTGGTGGGTATTTATAAATTAAAAGGGAATACAGAAATGCCATTAGCGTTATCCTAAGCTGGTAAAGATTTTTTGCTTCGATAGTAATCATTCCAATTTAATGAATGTGGTTCAGCACGCGATGGCTAATAGTAACTAACAATAAGTTAAACTATACGTCTTGGTAATCGCAACGTCGGCGTCGTCGTCCGTGGTAAGAACCAAAACATGCAACATAAAAAATCACATAAACGCAGCAATTTTTATCCCTATCCAATTTTGAGCAGCATTGTATATGTGACATAATATTCACAATACAGTTTTCAAATTTTGACGACATCTTATATTTCATACGATATCATGTATTACTTTAATAAAAGTCGAATATAACTTGGAAAACCAATTTTCTTATATAAATATTCTAACCCATTTTTTGTTTGACACGTTCTGCAAAAAATAGTTCTTCCTCTCAGTGAATCAAAAGTGAACTTTATCTCCCGCTATAGATCATTTGCCAAAGCCTGCGTTTTTATTGAAGTTTCTTTTCCCGAATAAAAACGTCATTAGTGTTGATTTAGGAAATTTTACTGCTGAGAAATTGGTCGAACATACTTCAGATATCGAGGTAAACTAAACGATATACAAAATTATGGATTTTACATGCTGACGCATGATTTTTAAAAGCGATCGAGATAAATCACATAATTGACGCTCTCCAATAATTTTTTGTTATTAATTCAAATATTCCCTAACCCATTTTTTTTTTATCGGACGGTAATTCAAGTGCTTAACAATTTTTGAAAGCAAAATTTGATTTACAACCGTCACAGATATAAATAGGAAGGTATTTTAAAAAATTTACTATAAACTTACAAATCTTTTTCGATTGAGTAGTCGTTTGGACCAATAGAGTGGAAATTTCTTCATAATTTGGTTAATAATGCTCTGTGAGTATTTATAGAACTTTGTGGGCAGTCATTAACTAAAGTTATTTTAAGGATTTTATAACGTTCCTTTAAGAATCAAATTTGTGAATTAAAAATCGGAAGTGCTTGGTTAGCGTAGGAAGAAATTAATTACCCGAATGTTAACGTCATTTCAGCGATTTTGTTTGTTTTCGCTTTGTTCTGCTGCTTTGTAAATATAATTGTAACAATAATATTTTACCCTAAATTTTCTTCTAGCGGCAGTTTAAACAAAAAATTGAAGGAATAAAAGGTGAAGGTTTTGTTTGGCGGAGCAATAGCCATAGATGTGGTGTGTTGCACGATTTCTTCAGATTATGTGTAGGTCTAAAAGATTTCTATCCTCTTCTCTACGTAAAAAATAATTTAGACCAGTTGAAAGACATGAAATTTTTTTTTCGTGAGATATAAAGTCCGATATAAAGAGATACAAAAATATAAAAGTTCAAAAATCCTGTGGACCGAAGAGTCAAAAAAATACCTAGCACTCACGATGTGTCCAATAGAATTTTTTCGTATTTTGGATATGAGGTTTTCAAGAGGTTCTATGATCAGTGCGGTAACTAGGGTATGAAAAATATAGCCCCAACCATAGGCCGTTTGAATGAAGGCGCTGAAATTCAAAAATTTAAATTAAAACTATTATAGGTGTGGGAAGCGCCCACAGATTTGAGTGAAGGTGCCGAAATTTAAAATTTTAAATTAAAACTAATGTATGTGTAATGGCGCTGTTTGAATAAAAGCGCCGAAATTCAAAAGTTTAAATTAATTTTGTATTTATAATATAGCGCCATCCGTAAAAACCAAAATTAAAATTTTACAAAATTTTAAAGTAAAAAATCAAAATGTTTAAAAATAGGCCCCGATTAAATGAAAATGCGTCTCAAAATTCCCCATTTTGCACAGAATTTTTAAAAATAATTTCGGGATAAACCCCGCCAACCCCCACATCCATTTCTGTTTAAGGCGCATTTTTTGTACTTGCCCAAAAATCCGTAAAATGTTACGGCACTGTCTATGATGAAAATGTAATGACAACAAAGATAAATGTCAGTATTTTCACCCCTCAGTTAAAGTACTCAGGTTCTGGGGTAGCACGACCTACCACTCTACGTTGCACATTGATCCAGATAAAGTTAAGGCAACGGTGGAGTTTTTTACTTCAAATCCAAAACATTTACTCTACACTAGAAATACTGCATAATTTCAAACTAATAGAATAAATGGCACAAAAGCTTCTATAAAAATTTATTAGATCCCCAAAAATCCTTCATTTTTCATAAGAAAAGGCGTGGTTAGTACCCAAACTGGGTCCGTAAATTTAAAAAAAATTTTATTGAAATTATGGCAGTGTAAGGGTGTAAATTGTAAAATCATTAAATTTTGCGGATTATTTAAAATTAGGACTAAATAAACCCAAAAACCGTAAAACCATTACTTTAGTTCCTCCCATCCTAAGTTTATAATATTCGCATCGGAAAACCAGGATGCTTAAGCTTTGCTTTAAGTATTTACGTCGAGCGCACGTATCGTCTACAGAATGCGACAACCAGGCCATTCTTACGTAAAAAACCGAAACTTTACAATCATTTTAATGTTATCGATCAGATCCAAAGATCAAATCTATCTGATGTAATAACGATAATACTTTATAACAATAATACAGAAAATTTATGCAAATTCCTTTGTTATTTTCGGCGACAGTTTTATGAGTGCCACCTGTTGGCTTAAAGCGTATACTAACTAAACTATCGAGATTTGGCGGGTGAAAATTGGCGGATTTAAATTGACGACATTGCAGCAAAATAAGGCAGATCCATTTTTACTTATTGTTGGGAAACAAGAAAATTAAATTTTTAAAAATCTTTCCTTTGCAGACGAAGAAAAACCGTTTCATCCAAAAATACCGCGTTAAGTCACATTTCTAGCCGCTAGGGGCGCTGCAATCACATGTAGCCGCAAGTTTGCATAAGTTTTCCGTATTATTATTATAAAGCATTTGAATTAAACCTTTACGGTCCAATGAAGTCGTAAAAATCGATTTTTGTTTTTTTTACTTTTATCAGCGATTTTGAACAACTTCCTTGGTTTTCGGCAGCTGAAAGTGCAATTTTTGAACCCTACGCACCATAATACGTAGCAAATATTAAAAAAAACGACTTGAAAGTATTAGTCGGATTTTAAAAAAACATTAGATTAATCCCTTTGAATTTTTTTACCCCAAAAATTAAAAGTTGTAAAAAATATTCCTTTTTTGACGGATTTTTATGTATTTTGATGAAAATATTTGTGTGACGTAATTTATTTCAAACTATGTATTAAAATTAAATCTTTACGGTCTAATAAAGTCGTAAAAATCGATTTTTGGGTTTTCACTTTTATCGGCGATTTTGAACAACTTCCCTTGGTTTTCGGCAGCTAAACATGTAATTTTTGAACTGTACGCACCAAAATACGTCGCAAACAGTGAAAAAAACGACTTGAAAATATTAGTAGAATTTTACAAAAACATTAGATTAACCCCTTTGAATTTTTTCACTTCAAAAAATATTTGTTGCAAAAGTATTCATTTTTTGACGGATTCTTATGTATTTTGATGAGAAAATTTGTCTGGTGCAGTTTATTTTAAGCTATGTATTAAAATTAAACGTTTACGATCAAATAAAGTCGTAAAAATAGATTTTTAGTTTTTCACTTTTATCGACAATTTTGAACGACTTTCCTTAGTTTTCGGCAGCAGAAAATGCAATTTTTGAATTCTACGCATCATAAAACGTGACAAAAAATAAAAAAAACGACTTGAAAATATTAGTCGGATTTTACAAAAACATTAGATTAACCCCTTTGAATTTTTTTCACCCCAAGAATTAAATGTTGTACAAAATATTCATTTTTCGACGGATTCTTACGTATTTTGATTAAAAGATTTGAGTGACGTAGTTTATTTTAAGCTATGTATTAAAATTTAAATTTTATGGTCTAATGAAGTCATAAAAATTTATTTTTGGTTTTGTATTTGGTATTTGAGTTATCTTAAGGGTGAAAAGTAAAATATACTAATAATAATACCAACATAAACAAGAAAATATTTGAAATTTCCTAGAACTGCACCACAAATGACGACGACTCACTTTTTTGGATTGAGAACAATAGGAAATAGCAGTCCGTTTATTTTAAGAGGTCCGTGAATGGTAATCGAATTAATAATTTATTATGAAAGACCCAAATGTTTAATCACTCGCGTACAGGGCTTTTAAAAGTATAGAAATGGGCCGATCGAAATAACTAGTACCTCCATCTAGTCACTATCTTTTGCATTTCCTTCTTATTGCTTTTCCTTTCTTGATGTCACTTTATCAAATAGAACTAACCAAAATCAAAGACGCTAGGACCCTTTTAACCAAATTTATTGAAAGTCTACCTGAAAATTCTCAGTGTCCAGGTGATCCAACCCACACCTAGATTAGGTGAACCTTACATGATGAAATATATCTTTTAAATTTATTAGGAACTAAACCCAAACAAACTAATGTTTACTCCCATTAATGACGTCATCACTTGGTCAGTCCATTTGCTGTCAAATAAAGTTAACCTTAAATATTAGTCTATTGTTTATTTCTTCAGAAGGTCATGAGACTATTGATATTTATTTACTTTTTTTACAAATTTTTGTTTTTTTTCATTACAACGTCACTGTGTCCTTTGAATCTTCTTCGAGTTGCCATCTACACCCGCCAGTTGTAATATTTTTGGCAGGAATTCAAATTTATAAGTTATAATTTTTTTTTCATAGGTCACATTTTAGTTTTATTTTGCAATGTTTTTACGTAGTAATTCAGAGAAATCTAACGTTATTTTGTTTGAATGGAATAATTTTGAGGTAGGCTACGCTAGACTAAATATAATGTGACTTAATTTCTGTTGGCAAGGTAAGGAAAATCAAGTGCTGACACCAGGAGTACTAAATTACATACAAAGGTCGATTTGTCGCTTAGGTAGCAGCCTAAACTGTCGGTTTAAGCATAGTCAATCACCGGGTTGAATAAAGGGTAATCTCGGTATCACTTCCCTATGTTGTAATAATTGTAGGGACGACTAATTACAGTGAACTATTGTCTGATATCATAAATTTTGTGGTTTAGTCTAGGGCAATTATTAAAATAGCCAACTTGACTATGTCTGTAAAGGCTGTATGTTTTTCTTGACTTATTTTTTTAAAATGAACCACCGTTAATTAAAGATAAAAGAATCAGTGATTGCGGAAGCTACCCACTTTAAACAACCATTACGTGAGATGTGCCCGTTGGATAAATTAGAAAAGATATTTATCATAGGTTTTTATCATGTAGAATTAATCGTCTCGGGGTATGTGTTTGTTGTACCGTGAGATGAAGTAAATTACCCTAATGAATTAATACCCAACAATAGCGAATCCGGAGGTTAGATACATTATTCTACTTTTGGCGTCCTTAAATAGCCTTGGGCATCTATTCCAACTTAACCGTTATGAAATTTTCGTAATTATCCAGACCGTTAGACCAAATACTCGAGGGAGCTCTTTTATCGCAACCCAATTATTTATTAATTTATAACATCCAAGATAATCTAGAGTTGTGATGGATCATTTGTTGATTTTAAATTGCTTTATTGTCTAGTGGTTAGGGAGTTATTACGTTACAGCAATTCGTTAACTTAATTTCGGAGTGTATATTTAATAACCTTCTAATTAGAAGTAGCCCGGGTGCTACAATGGAATTCAGATTTCAGATTTTTAGCGCCGGTAAGCAGTAAGAAGACGACCTGATTTCTTTCCGTTCGAATGTTTAGTTTCCCTGTGCTAATATTGAACACGTTAATTTTAATCCTTAATTTTGAGGTTGTGAATGCAACTTTAAGCTGTAGGACCAAGCTCTCATGATTTATACGAGCGTAGGACGATCAAGCAAGTAACTTAAATTTACTTATGCAAAGTAATCGCCTAAAGTATTAACTAGGGTAGTTGGGTTTAATCCACCCAGGAAATAGCACATTTGGTTGTATTTGCTAGCTGTTTATCCAAAGAAAAGTTAACAGTGTTGTCGGTTTAGTGTGACAAATATGTCGGTTCCAAAAAATAATGCTCTCCAAATTAAAAGGATTGAGGCAGATGAGAAATTAATTAACTCTTCCTTTAGTAAAACTGTAAAATTATTCAATATTTCATTCAAAGCGAAATCTAAAATTTCTTCGTTAATCAAAATTTTCATTGTTACACTTCCAATTAAATAAAATTTGTTAATTTCTGTATACATTCCGCAAATTTCTGATAATGAATTTTATTGTTTGTCTAATTTACATTTTTGTTTTATATAATTAGTTTAGTAGAATGCATAATTAATATTTTAATTGAAATTTGTTTGATCTTTTGTGATTTACTAATTCTTTAATTTTATTAGATTTTAAGTTTTTGGGTTTACATTCAAAAATTTCGACAGTATTACAAGCTTCACCTATTTCAAGTTTTCAGCGTTTTAACCAAAACTATAAACTCTAACCATAACCTGAGGTTTATCCTGAAATAAGAGACGCCACATCTATAATAATTCTGAAACAGTTCTTTTTTAAATTTACGTTATATTTGAATTTCAGTTTTTTTTTTTAATTTATGGGTCATCCAGCTACATCATCAGATGTATAATTAAAGGAATTGGTTCAGTTTTATGTAGCTTACGCTAAATTACATTATTTAACTTAATTGACGGAAGCAAATTTGAGCTAATGACGGACCATTATTTTGGAATATTTCATTCCAGTTGATCCATGCAAATTTAAACTTTAATAACTTCTACTGTAAGTTACAGCTATTTGTTAGCCTATCTAACTTTTGCAATGAAACTAAAGAAAACAATAACAATTATTGTACTCCGCTTCTCCGGCCAATTTTTGCTAGAAATATTGCTGTTGCTATATTGTTCAGGGACGGCTTAGGCATTGCAAAATTTATGACTCAACATAACAAAAAATGACTCTCGGTACTTTTTTAAATTTTACCATCAGAGATACGAAAAGGTTTATTTTTAGCAAAAAATTAAGTAATTTTGGATATTTTTTTGGGGTTTGAGGACCAAAAATTATGAAAAAAAAAAACCTCGACAGAATTGAAAAAATAGCGATGACCCCTTTAGTAATCGAATCTGAATGCAGTAGATTTTTAGAATTTACATAATTTTAGTACTTTGGGCACCGACCGGTGCTAGATTAAATTAACCCATTACATTGCAAATGATTACATCGATTCGTTCAGTAAAAAATTCAAATAATCTGATTATCTCGAAAATTACTGAAAGAATCATCGAATTTCAATTATTAAAGTGGCTCGAAATGTTTTAATTTGATAAACGAAATTGCATTTTCAAAAGGAAAATTTTAATTGTGGGTCCCTGTAAAAAGTAAAAATGTAACCAGATTTGTCAAACTTCGTAACCACATAACATTTCTATCATCGGATTACTGAAAAATACCGTCCGTTTCCGCTGTTTTTAACAGCTTAATTAAAAGTTTTTTATACTACTTTAAATTTTCTTTAAATTTGAAATAAGGATTTTAAGTAGCTAGAATTAAATTGTTAATTAGTCTTCCCTGGGGCATTGAATTTTAACTGGCAAGCATAAAGAATTTTTCTTCGAGAGTAAATTTCGTAAAAATTTGTGTGAAAATCGTTTACATTTCCACACTGAAAATTGCTACATTTGTCCTTTTATTTTATTTCAAAATATCGCATACTGTAAGTTTTCAGTAAAATTGTTATTCGAATGCAGTGAAGCATTTCTAGAAGTTATTTTCCCATCTTGTGGAAAGTACTACAATTGCACACTTAAACAAATTACATTTGCCAATTTATTCCCAAGAATTTTATTAAATCTGCTTGTGACGCACAAGCTCAATTGATTTCCTGAAAAATAATTTTAAAAGTGAGCGATGTGCAACAGATTTATTGTAGGTGAAAATATGCACGGAAAAAATGTGTAAAGGAACAAAACGAACAAAATATGTGCACGTTCATGAATATAATTAAACTTTGAAATTCTCATAAAATTTTGCATGTCATCCACTTAGAGTGTAGTACTTCTTTTGCATTTTCATTTAATTAAATTTATAAAAAGTTCTTCACTTCACCTTATCGCAATTTTCAGCCACTTACATTTTTAAAAGTGCAAGGAACATTAAATATTTTTTTTTATAAAAGCTTCTAATGTTTCAAATTTTTCCAATTTTTAACAACACTAATACAGTCAAAATTTCAATTCACCCTTAGTGTTCTTGAATACAAAAGGTTCGGTGGAACAGCAAACAGGAAATTAAAAGAAAAATTTTTTAGAACAGATGTTCGAATAAGTATCATAGAATTCAAAAGGTCCATTATACTTTGATTGATTTCTTATTATCCAGGTAAAGAATCGATAACCACCAGTTTCTTGTTTCGAAAACGCAGCCCTAGCGCATTTCAGTTTTATTTTATTTATGAGAGAATTAAATTTTCACAAACATGCAAAGGAAATTTATTTCAAATTGTGTTATTGAACAACTTTCCTCTTTACTGAATAATTTTAAATAGAATTTCTGTTTTTCCTTTATTAGGTACGCGATTGTTATGTTGAAATTTCTAAATCCAACTCGATAAAGTTGCATAAATTATTCAAAAAAGTAAAACTGCATCGCATTTCCGTCATAAAGTTGAACGATTTTCGTACGGAAATATCGTAGAATATAAAATGCATTTCACTTTAATTTTTTTGTTGCCTGCCAAAGAAACTGTCAATAAACTGGAACATGTAAACGTGTCGCAAATCATTTTTCCCTGAGTGGTGATATATTCAAAAGAATAATAAAATTTCAATTGTTAAATAGGCAAACTTTTGGTAGGTACTTTTTCTGAAGTGATCAATGTAGTGGATAGTGGGCCCGAGAAGTTTTGGGGCTAAGAAATGTAATAAACAAAAAAAGGAGGAGTTCTTTTAGCATTATTATGATCAGGAGTGTGCAGTTAGTTGAGTTGGGGGAGGGGCATTAGATCATCTTGAAAAATAAAAAAAGCATTTAAAAATGTGATAAAATTAATTGCAGTGCACTTGTGCCCTTGGTAAAAGGGTTGCTCACTAAAAAGGAAAAATATCCATTAGATCACAATTTTTGGCCAACAAAAAATTTTTTTACATCTATTGCTCTTCAATAAGCAATGAAGGCTAGCTACGCTCATGTAGATTTTTATTAACGTTTAATACAAAATTTAGGACGATTTCACAACGCATTTCGTGTATTACTATGGGATCTTGTAGAATTATGTGATTCGATTTGCGTTGTTTTAAAGACCTTCGTTGAACTTTCTTAAAACGTAGTTTCGACGCACATCGAGGCCTTAATGTTGTTAATTATCTCTCTCTCTCTCTCTCAGATTCCTTCGTCCTACGAAAAGACATAGTGACATTTTTTCAAATGTTCTCTAGGCAAATTACACCTCGGTGGTTTGCCGTTGCCTTCCGAGTAGAGCCGGTTAGAATAATATTCTTATTTCACCCGGAGTCGAACCGGATTTTCTGTATTAGCAGTCTGTGCGCTTAATCGCTATGCTAACGACCGTCTAATTATCTAATGTATAGAATTTAAAAAGATTGTATATTATTTATGATTTAATTGAGAGATATTAAAAATGTAGATAACTTTGGTAATGAATTAAATAATATCAAAAATATTAAAAAAGATTTGGGGTTGAGACCAAAATTTGAAGCTACTCCATTGAATCAATGCCATGTTGGGGCATAATTTACATTAAATCAACCCAAAACTCCCATACTTATGATCAATTGAGTAAGATGCTCCTCTTATATCATCGGGAATGAACTAAGTAACTCAGAGAATATCATAATTTCTCTGAAGATAGTAAAACTCACAGTAGTATCCTAATAATCATTGGCCTAGTGACTACAGTATTAAATGGGTATGAGACCGGGGGGTCTGGGGGATACGGAGTACCCTCCAGAACAAGAAAATTTTATGGAAAATTATTTTAAGAAAATGTTAAATAAAAGCTGCCAAATAACGAATCCACAAACGCTGCTGACATTTCAAATTTAAAAATTTGGATGGGTCATCCAAAAAGACGTTGGAAACAAACCCCAACCAAATATACCGGCATTTTTTGACATCTTAGTCATTAAATCTCTATAATTGAAGTATAGTTATATACTTATCTTATGAATAGTTTAATATTCTCAATAAGGACATTACGAAAAGTTTAGATTTATCCACGAAGTTCGTAAAATTAGATTATGCATTAATTACTAACTTAGGATAGTTTAAGGGTAGACTTTAAGTCAAAAAACCTAAGCGATCTGGTTATGAATAAATGAATACATTCCTCATTATTATGAAATATCTTGGTGATGAAATTTATTTTCTATATCAAAATAGTTAAATAATTTGTAAAATCATAATTTCTATTAAATCTCATTTGGTAGTAATTAGGCAGAATTTCAGAAATCAGATACATAATATAAAAAATACTCAAATTTACCTTTCATTTTGTTCTTTACTCAACTTTTGATATCCACAATATTAAACTTGGGCTACGCTACTGATTCTAAATTTATCATCGATTTGCTTCCTGTACTACTTCAAATTTAAATAAAGCTATAATAAAATTTCAATTTTTAAGTTGGGTGCTTCTTAAAAAAAGCAAATTAAATTGTAAAAAGAATTTAAATCTAATTTTAACTTAATGTTATAAGATGTTGCGATTATATTTTTTTAAGAAATGCAAATCGATGTAACTTCCTTCCTGACTAACTATAAACCATGATAACGCCTTATCGCTTACTATTTATTTTTGATGAATAAATTATTCAGTATTAATTTTAACGTTACTAAAGGTAGACGTAAAATTTTTCAATCATGGTGAAAGTGTTTGCCAGATTTTCTTTTAAACGCGATAAAAAGGTTTTGATTTGTTGTATCTGCAAAAAAAAGGTCATATTTTTATTACTGTGTTTTTGTAGGCAAAACTGTCGAAAGGTTTAAAGAAGGTTGATAAAGTCGTAAATGACTCACAAGAAAGAGCTTATTGGCGAATACATCGACCACCACCAGGTTTCGTGAGCTCTTTGGAGCAATGCCCCGTGCCCAACAGATGTAGAAATGGATCGAGGACGAGAAAAATAACGATAGATGATTGCAAAAGAGAAGTGAGTAGATACGAAATTGAAATTTTTGCCTAACCATTTAATTTTTAGGTTGAGTTGCTCAAAAATAGTTTATCACGGACAAGAACAAAAGCTTCGGTAGCCTTAGAAAATATGTTGCAATATACGGATACATATTCGGAGTACGATTATTTAATAACCAACACGCAACCATCCAATCCATGGGTTAGTGAAGACATTGCGTTTTGGCAGCTCAATAATCCTATGTAAGTGATGTCCCATTCGAAATTATGTCCAAAAAAAAAGTAATCTTGTTTTTTAGAGTGGAAGTGCCTACAGAGAAAAGAGTGAGACGGTGGGCGTTGGCCATGGAAGAATTAATTTCCGATCCTACGGGTATTCAAGAGTTTACTAATTATTTAAGGAAAGAATACAGCCACGAAAATATTCGCTTTTGGATGGCGGTAAATGATCTTCGACGTTCCTCACAAACCCAGATACAACGAAAAGTGAAGGAAATATTCGAGTAAGTTTTCGTTTCCGTTCGCTACGAACTGCGATTAAATTCTTAACTTTCAGTGAGTTTTTGGCCCCGGGTGCTCCGTGCGAAATAAATATTGATGGAAAAACTATGGAAAAGGTTCATCAGGAAATGAAATCTCCTTCGAGATTTACGTTTGATTGTGCGCAAGAACATGTTTATACTTTGTTACTGAAGAAAGATTGTTATCCACGATTTATTAGATCCGAGCATTACAAGAACCTCGTAGCAACTGGCATTCAACCTTCTCAAAAGAAACGGTGAGGAAAAGGGTAGAGGTGTTGGTTGGGTTGTGGAAAACTGATCAAGTGTTTTTAGCTTTTTTGGATTTGGTCCGACCAAGAAGAAGATATCGACGACGAGTGCTCCAAATCCATCCCTCTTGCAACAGCAACCTCCACAAAGCACCTTAGTTAGTTGTGGCGCCCTTTCGAAACGTAGGGGAAGCGATCGAAGTTTGTCCGGATCCGCACACGAGTTAGCAATATCTGGTGTAAAGGACACGCGTGTTCCTCACTCACATTCCCAAAGCAACCTTAGTGATATTCCGTACAGGTAAAAACGGTTATTTAAAATCAAAACGCTGCACGGTGCATGAGCTTTCAAGACGTGCTCTGTGTACCCACATTTTTATAAAGTGTTAGGGCACATGACAATGTATATCTAGATGATATACTGCGCCGTGCTAATTTTTGTAGAGCTAGTCAAGTCATGCTTCACTTTCAGGGGAGATCTGCCAGGCCAGTCTAAGCTTTCAAATACGCCACTTCCGAGTCCGTAAGTTCGTGATGATAATATGTTGTTGAAATCGTTTGGTCCATTTTAGGTGTTGTATCATCGATGTGTTTTGTCCCTTGCCTGACCAACTAACTGGCAGTTTTTCACGCTCTTATCACGCATAAAAATTGATGTCTTCCCTAAATTTGTATTAACAAATTAATTATAACTTTTTTCTCTGTGTATAAGCAAGTCAACTGATGACGTGGTGCTTTGTGTAAATAATTGTTATTAATCGATGTTTTGGTGTCTAGTCTTCCTTTGCAGGTTATCATAAAAATCGTGCTTTAAACGTTAGCGTTTGATTTCACTTGAGACTGCGCATAAAAATCCAAAAAGTAGAGTTTGAATTTTTTTTCTAATAGAAACACTTAGAATCGGTGGTAATGTGAGTAGATTAAATGTTGATGTATGTTGTGGAACATTTCTACACCTGGCACTTTCTTCTGTGAAATAAAAGATGTGATGGTGAAATCGATTACTGATAATAGATAATAATTAATGCGGATATCGAATATCTTATACGCTATACAGATTTAGTTACTTAGTTATTGCATGTTTGTTTAATTTACGTTGCTCGCTGCTTAAAACATAATTTTCTTTTGTACACTATTAATGAATTGTTTCTCCTTCTACCACTGATATTTCTGAATGAGTGTGCACATCAAATTGATTGCACCCCCGGGTCTGATATTTCGTGGAAATGTTAGGCCCGCTCATATATTACCTGTGGCAGGGCGGAGGTCAACGACGAAAGCGAGGAAATTGATCGAGAATCTGCGTGCAGGGTGAAGAAACCACCTAGCGTTGCGGTCGTTGCTAGCGTATCGACGTCGGAAGATGTGTGTCCATGGGAGGCGGTATCAGCTGAAACGCATTCGAGAAAAAACTCAGCACAAATGGATTCGTGTAGCTCTTCATCGGATATAAGCGCAACCATAACCGAGGTGTCCGACCGATTTCGGCGTACGTGTGGTATTACGCAACAAAACACTTTGGATGGCGATCGAAGAGGCCAATCAAGTCGAAAGCTCTCGACCGCTTCTTTTGTGGAACAACGGCGAGCCTCGGTATCTGTTCCTATTCGACACGCAGATATCAAACCTTCTGCGTCGTCCTTTGAAGAGAGAAATCCAACAATGCTAACCGCACCAGTTTCCCCTTCTGCAACTAGTGATACGGACAATAAAATCGAAGAAATTACTCTTATAAAAACTTTCAAAAAAAGTTCTAGTCTTACGAAAACGTGTTCCGTAACCGGCGCGAACGCTCCAATAATCAGTGTAAGTTCAGTGACAGACGATACGGTGATAGATTCGAACGAAGAAACCCAAGAATTTGAACCCGAAGCGAGTTGTAGTCAACCATTGGCTCCACTTGCCGAACCGGATGGTGAATCTCCAGGCAGCGAAATATTGCCAGAGTCCGATTCCGGTGCAGATTCCGAAGCAAAAAGAACCGACGTTTGCCCTTGGGAAGACGAGTAAGTTAACTTACACCTCACCGTCGCACTAGCACTAAACATCACCTCACTTGAGCTAAATACTGACTTTATTTGCTCCACAGGGAGACGTGTAAAATGGACGCTCCTTTTGTGAAGACATATGCTACCCTTGGTTACCTTTAATACATTCTGCTGCAAACCTTCCTTCAAATTATCATCCGCACTCGCTCAATTAAGAATAATCAAAACAATTTTCTACGTTCCAACAAAAATACCTAATATCAGAAATAATATAATGCTTATTCAACATTTTAGGTATTCGTCTAGGTAACCTCTATGATGATGATGAAAAATAACTTTTTGGTTTTGGCAAATGTGTAGTAGTAACTTATACCTAATGTCGATATTTGTTGAATGGTTTTGGGTCTTTGGAATATGGTCGATGTTCGAGCACTTACTTGTGAGCCCTGTAAGTTGATCCGTAATTGACAACTTTCCAATGTCGCATTTCCTCCCGACAAACTTTCTTCATTCACCTTCGTAGTTCAAAACTTACGTAAACGGACCTAAATATTAGGCATTAGATTCTATATTATGATATGCTATAAGTATTCATTAAATTTAAATACTATTAAATGTTAGAATAGATTCATAAAATAGATGTGTTGAAAAAATGGGTAAAATTTGAAAAATGAGAACAAAGATTAGGTTTGCGGTGCAGCATCTAATCGTCTCTCCCATAAAAAGTATTTTAATGTCAAATGCACGTTTAAATGTGAGCAAAATGGTAAACTGCTTACTTCTATTCACGATAATTAGCACGAGCACATATTTAAATAAAAAATATTATATTTGTGTAATGTGGGTATTTTGTGTATTACTAGAAGGTATTTTTAATCGTATTTGTACGGTAGTCAAATTTGATGTATTAGCTTAATTCAAAAACGAGGTCCGTTTATGTTCCGTTACGATCCACGAATTTTTCAAAAAAAAAATAAAATTCCGTTGATGTCATACATAGAGAACGGTTCCGAATTTAACGTAAAATCTTAATTTTCCTAAAGCTTTTTTCGTTACTACTTGAAATTGATATTTCCGATGGTATACCTGAAAGTGTTGAATAGGTAAAATGAAAGAGAAATCTCGGAAAAACATTGTAATTATTAAAATTAATGTAACTCCACTTGTAAAACTTTTAATATTACAAATTGATTAACTGTAAATGATTTGCTTCAAAACACAAATTCACAAGTTAACCTGAAAGTTATTATGGGGAGAGGTCCATAAGTTCCGGCGTTACGGCGGAAGGGTGGGTTTAATTCAGGATGGATTCAGGTGTATTTTTGAAATAGAAATAAAATAAATTAATTTTGTGGCAAATCGTGCTAACTAATATTTCGTAATTTTGTTAAATGTAAATTGAAGCATATGTGTGGAATGTGTTAATAAAATGTTAGTTGATGCATGTGTTAGAATGCAAATCGTGCCTCCGTCAAAATGGAGATTTAAAAAACCATGGCTGCCAAATATGCGGTTGCATATTCAATGAGTACTTTAGTTAAAGATAAAAATATGTTTTGCAATATAAAAGTTCTTATTTTTACAATATTAGAAATAAGTTTTGAAAAAAAGGAAAAAACTACAGTACTCACTCACACGCACGTCGTTTTTTATAAACTTTTTCTCGTTTCTGATGATGAGAAAACAGTTGGTGATAATACTGTGCTTGTTTTCCACTGTTGTAGGTAGTGTAGTGTGGAACTTCCACCAAATAAAAAATGCTTTTGTGAAAAAAAAGTATAGTAAATACTAACGTTGGCATTACGTTAAATTGTGCAAATGTGGCCTAAATTTAAATTATACAAAATATAATACGTAAAACTATTTACCCCACTTTTATTATTATCATTATTATCTATTAATTCAAACAAAAAGTTTCGACGATTTAAAATTAACTCTTCCGTCTATTTTTCCAAAAACGTTGTTGTTAATACATATGCAGCCTTATGGTTTTTAAAATTTTAAATCTCAAAAATAATCATACAAAAATGCTACTATGTAATTATTTACCTTACATAGAGCGTAGGTATTAATGTTCAAATTTGATCAGGGGTTTTTTGGAAAAAAACCGATCAATAGTTTTATTCTAGTTCATACTTAAATACTCAAATCAAATTACGATGTTACTTAAAAGCAGTTAAATATGCAATGTGATTTATGAATGCTATTTTAAATGATTAGTCTTTCATTGTCGTTAGAGAAGAAATATTTGGAATCATGTTCATATTAATTAATATTTGATTATGTATGCATAGTACATACATATACATGTTGGACGAGCAGCGCGAGCTTAGTCATTGTATATATAGTTTTTGTAATCATGGATAGTGGATATTTGTTATGTTAAATACAAAGGTTTACCTAATTCATGTTACATTTGTTAACAACAATTTTATCCTTCAACACCAAAATAGGAAACCTATTGACGAATTATTGTTACTTTTATAACTTTCTTGAAACTTGAAAAGTACCTACTACATCTTTTTATTTAACAGTGTCTCGATAACGGTAATAATTGTTCTTAGTTATCTGAATTCTTAGGCAGTTGTTAATAGGCTAATGGTAAATATTGTAGATTAATAAATAAAGAATTATAAGTATTGATACAAATTTTATTTATCTGCTATACTTTGACCTTTTCATCGATGCACATCAGTTGAACAAAAAAGGTAAGTAAATAAAAACAGTATTTTTTTAAGAAACTCCGCTATTTTACAAATATCTCAAAAAACATAAACTCTATCAAAAAATGTTTCAAATAAAACTTATTCCTTATAAATTTCTCTTAAAAAAAGTTTATTACAAATATTTACCTAGGACTAACCCTTGAACTACAATGGAAGGTTGAAATGTCACCATTATAAAGTGTTTTTTAACCTATTATTTTTTATAACGATAAATTCCTATTATTGCATTTTTAATTACGTGTGTTACATTGACTAATCTTTGCAAATTTTAATTGTCAATGTCACTTGAACCAATAACAACTAGCAAAATTTGTTAAAATTGAGCTGATGATTACCCTATCAATTGAAATTTAATAGTTACCCATGAAATTGTTTTTGGTACATTATTACAGCTGAAACATATCATTCATAAAAATTAGTATAGGTTTCATATTCTTGAAGTTCATTAGACTATTTCGTTAGAAAGAGTCTACCACTTTCTAAAATAGTTTTCAAAAATCTCACGAGAGAGAAATTGTGCCAAAAAGTACTTGAAATAAAAAGTACTCCTATTTCTTATGAAGTTGTAATAAAAAAAGTGGTTTATTTTCAAATTTTAAACCTGGGAGCAAAAGCTTTGACGGACCCCTAAGATTGACAGGTGTGCGATTTGAAAATTAAGAAAAACAAAATTTGGTCGCAATATAATGCAGTTTAAAGAGGTCTAAACCCAAAGCATTGGACCGGGGCCATTCCTCCCTCTGCCTCACGGTATTTACCCCACTGTCTATGCCTCACCAGACCCTCGGTTGAACGCTAATTTTACCATAGGAAATTCAAGAAAACACTTCAAATTGAAATAAAAGTAAGTTTTAAGTACTTTATGTTCATGAAAAAATACTCCCCATCCGTAAGTAAGCAAAATATATACAGTAAACTCTCGATTATCCGTGGGCGGTTTATCCGCTTTCCGGATTATCCGCGGTGGCTGTAGGAGGCATTTTTATAAAAAAAAGAAGATTTTTTCGTAAATCACAAATATACATATAGAAATAAAATCACTGTTTTTCGAATATTCGTAGTTTTTTTAACCATTAATCGGCAATTTTGCGGCTTATCCGCGAAATTCGATTATCCGCGGTATCCACGCCAGTCAATCCCGCGGATAATCGGGAGTTTACTGTATTTCCAAAAATTAAATTTGCGTTTTTATCGATTTTTATAAATCATATCGTTACTTCCTTGTGCTGGGGGGTATTCCATACCCCCCAGACCCCCCGGTTTCCCACCCATTTTTCATATTTTAGAGTGATAAATTTGTTTTGGTTTAAACTTGTTTTTAATCTATCTATATAAATAAAAATGAATGTGAAATCTTTGTCACGACATCACGTGAAAACGGCCGGAACAATTTTGTTCATCTTTTTTTTAAAATGTTTGTAATTACCCAAGGAATGTTTTTACACAAAGAAAAATTTATAAAGTTGTCCAAAAAGAGAGAGAGACAAAATTGCAAAAACAATTTTTTACTTTCAATAGATGGCGTTCACGACGGACCTATCGTAAATCCTACATGAGACGATGCATAATTTTTCATAAAATTAACATGGTAACTAACCAATGAAAAACGTCTGATGGCTACTAATGCGTTTTTTCTATTGGTTAGTTAACATTTACGTGTATATTTCATTCAAAACATGTCATTGGCACAAATTTTATACTTTCAATAGATGGCGTTAGTGACGGACCTATCGTAAATCCTATATGACACGATAATTCGTTTTGAGTATTTCTAATAAAAAACTGAATTTCATTCAGCTAAAAAGTTAACACATTTATCGATTCTCAGGCGAAACGAAGTTCACCGGGTCAGCTAGTTATACAATAAAAAAAAATTTTGTTTGTAGGGGGGAGGGTACAAATTAAACCGCTTACTATAAGCGCTTGCTACTCTCGTTACGGCTCTAGAGAAGGCTAAATACAATTTTTTTAATTTTATATCACATTTTTCAATTTTTTAATCCATGGGAGGTCATTACATACAGTTAGGAATCTTCTTAAACTGCGCAATTGGAAGATATGGAATAATAAACGAGAAACTGCGAGCTATACCCAGATTTTGAAAAAATGATCCAAGAGAATAACTGCTGCATTTTGAAACCGATAGGCTGCATTCGGACACTGAAGAAGATATCTAACCAAAATGTTCTTTTTTACTGCTAGGTCAAAAACAAAACTGAACATGAGATTTTCGGATGCAATAAGAAGGCTATTTGGGATCAGATCCCCTTTAATATTGATGTTGGTTTACAATTTCTTTAATAAAATTTCTTTTAAGTTTTTGCTATTTCATTTTTCAAAATACAGATACCAATAAATATAGAACTATATCATAGTTTTTAAAAACCAAATATAAAATTCCGTGAAGTGAGCGATTCAAACCCAAAAATTCTGCCCTACAACTTTTGAAATTTCAGATTATTCCGATGATTCAAATAAAATAATAAATTTTTGGGTTCACTGGTTTTCTGTCAAAGCCGATTATTATGTCGGTAAGTTAGCGCACTGAAAAAACATAACCTACAAAAATATTTTAATTAAATGGCGGAAAAGTGGTCTGTCGTCGAAATCGATGATTTAATAACTTTAGTGAGAGAAAACCGCGAGATATACGACCCAAGTTGTGCTGGCTATTCAAATTTATACACCACAGACGCACTGTGGCGTCAAATTAGCGACCATTTTCCATGCAGAAGCGGTAAGAAAATTGAATCGACTACAATAAACTGCACGATTACTTAAATTAACGGGTACCATCATTTCAGAGCAAGAACTACGTAAAAAATGGCAACGTAAGAAAGGGAAGAGTTTTCACCTGCCGTAAGTGACACACCTTCGACGCCTAGAAGCGGTTCCTCAAAGACGTCCAACAACAAAGGTAGAAAACGTAAACTATTTATAGAGTATTTAGAGCGAAAGCAAGAAGTTCCAAAGAAGGAAATGTCCTCCAATGAATTTTTTTTAGCAAGTTTGTTGGAGGACATGAACAAATTATCATCTGATAGCTTAAGAATATTTAAAATTTCAATTTTGAATAAGTTAGGGGAGCTTATACATACGTGATGTTGCAAATAATTGCGATTTAATAAACCAAAGTAAAATTAAATTCTGCGGGGTTATTGGTGAATTTATGTTTAAGAACATCAGAAATAATTAAGGGTAGTTCACACTACATGATTTATCATATGACTTAGTCATAAGGAAAGTCATGGCTAAAATCATACCATCGCAACAGCCAATCATGAAAGCCATAACTTCTATAATATCAAAAATCATATAGTGTGAACGTAAAAAAATCTCTCATATGAGAAGTCATGTGACAAGTCATATGATAAATCATGTAGTGTGAACTACCCTTTAAGGGGAAAATAATTAAGAAATAATTAAAATAAAACAAAACAAGTCAAATAATTTAAAAAACTAATTTCATGCGTTTCTAACAGACAGACAAGACTTTATTACCATTTACCTATGTTTAATTACCAACATTTTAATTAATACCTACAATAAATTATACTACAACTTTATGACTCCTTATATGAATTTTTAAATTTCCCCTTTGTGCACATTTATAGCCGCAAATTTCACACGAAAAGGGCTTCTCGCCTGTATGAATTCTTAAATGCATTTGTAAACTTCCTTTACATGAAAATTTATTATTACAAATTTTACATGTAAACGGTTTCTCCCCAGTATGTACTCTTAAATGTTTCTGCAAACTCACTTTTTGTGTACATTTGTAGTCGCAAAGCTCACATGTAAACGGCTTCTCGCCAGTATGAGTTCTTAAATGTATTGTTAACCCTGCTTTATGTATCGAGGTATAATCGCAAATTTCACACTTAAATGGCTTTTCCCCAGTATGAGTCCTGAAATGTCTTTGTAAAGTTGCTTTTGCGATGCATTTATATTCGCAAATATTACACTGATACGGCTTTTCGCCACTATGGATTTTTAAATGAACTTTTAAACATGCTCTATTTGCATATTTACATCCACAAATTTTACACGTGAACGGTCTCTCACCAGAATGGGTTCTAAAGTGAATTGTTAGCTTACACTTTTCTGAATATTTTTGCCCACAAATTTTACATGTAAACTTTTCGCCGGTATGTACTCTTAAATGTTTTTGTAAACTTACTTTTTGTGTGCATTTGTAGTCGCAAAGCTCACATGTAAACGGCTTCTCGCCTGTATGAGTTCTTAAATGTATCGTTAACCCTGATTTATGTTTAAAAGTGTAATCACAAATATTACACTTAAAAGGCCTCTCCCCGGTATGCGTTCTGAAATGTCTTTGTAACTTTGCTTTTGTTATACATTTGTACTGACAAATATTACACTGATATGGTTTCTCCCCACTATGAATTTTTAAATGACCTTTTAAATATGCACTATTTGCAAAATTATTACCGCAAATTTTACACGTAAATGGCCTTTCACCGGTATGCGTTCTTATGTGGATTATTAAATTACCCTTATATGCACATTTATAGTTACAAATAACACACATAAATGGTTTTTCGGTCAGAGAAGCGTTAGAATAATTTTTTAAACTTTCCTTACTTTCAACTTCATAATTATCACATTTAAGTTTTTCGTTTGTTTCAGGTTTGCATTCTCTATCCAGAACGAAGGGTGAAGTCTCTTCTTTAATATCAATGGTATGATGCAGATCTTCCAAGTTGAATTCTAATTCTTCTGTTTTAATTTGATCGCAGTGCAGCGTTTCCTGTAACCGAAATATCACAATTGTTTATATTTGTAAAGGTAAGTAATATTTTTTTAGCAAGGGGGTTAATAAAAATCGAAAATTTTGTATGAATGTTTAAAGAAAGTCATGGATTGATTTTGTAAATTGTACCTAAACAGTAAATAATATAATATGAACATGTTGAAAAGTACTAAATAGCGTTACAAACAGAGAGACAGACCCAGTTTTCTACGACATTCCTATGTTCATTGTTTATTTTAAATTTAGAGGATTTAAATCAACTAATTATAATTAAGAATTTTTCCTCCGCCCAGGCTAAGCGAAAATCAATAAGAAAGTTTAAATAGCGTTACAAACAGAGAGATAGACAGAGTTTTCTACGACATGCTTAAGTTTATTGTTTATTTTTAATTTAAAGGATTTAAATCAACTAATTTATTATTATAATTAAGAATTTTTCCTCCGCCCATGGTAAGCGAAAATGAACAAGAAAGTTTAAGGGTGCGTTCCACTTAAAGCCCACGACGACCGCAGCGTGGTCCCGTGGTTCTTTGATTGAACTAAAGATCGAGAGCGGTTATTTGATTGGATTGACAAACGACCGTGGTCGTCGTGGGCTTTAAGTAAAACGCACCCTAAATAGCGTTACGAACAGAGAGATAGACAGTTTTCTACGACATTCTCATGTTTATTGTTTATTTTTAATTTCAGAGATTTAAATCAAGTTTAATATTATAATTAAGAATTTTTCCACCGCCTAGGGTAAGCGAAAATCGACAAAAAGGTTTAAATAGCGTTACAAACAGAGAGACAAACAGATTTTTCTACGAAATTCCTATGTTTATTTTAAATTTAGAGTATTTAAATCAAGTTTATAATTAATTAAGAATTTTTCCCCTCGCTCCAGGGTAAGCGAAAATCAACAAGAAAGTTTAAATAGCGTTACGAACAGAGAGATAGACAGAGTTTTCTACGACATTCTTATGTTTATTTTAAATTTAGAGGATTTAAATTAAGTTTAATATTAATTTAGAATTTTTCCCCCCGCCCAAGGTAAGCGAAAATCAACAAAAAAGATTAAATAGCGTTACGAACAGATAGACAGACAGAGTTTTCTTCGACATTTCTATGTTGATTGTTTCTTTTAAATTAGAGGATTTAAAAGAAGTTCTATATTAATTAAAAATATTTCCCTAGCCCAGGTTAGGCGAAGATCGACAACAAAATGCGATAAAGGATATCCGCATTTTGATCACGACTTTTTACCCCTTCCCTTGACACAATCGGTCACCATTTTTTACCTCCACCTTTTTTACCAGTACCCCTCCCCATCCTCAAGAATATCCGATGGTCTCAAATCAAAAACCTTCATTTTTTTATCTAAAATCGAATTAACAATGTATTAATTATTATCAGACCACTTAAGGTCAGAGTCTTCCACTTCCACGTTTGGCGTGTCCTCGTTTAGTTTACTCTAGACTAGATATAATCAAGACGTGCCCATGGGGGAGGATGGGGGGAGCTCCCCCCCCAATGTTGTAGAAAGTTGGTAAAAAGTTGACAAAAACACCCAAAAGTTGGTCAATTTGGCATTTTTTATGTCTAAATTTACAAAAAGTTGCAAAACTTACGAAAAGTTGGCAATTTTGAATTAATTCAGTTGGCAAATTTGCAAATTTGAAATTTCTCTCCCCCGAAAAAAGTTGGTTGGGTACGTCCCTGGATGTAATTAATGTGGATATGCAAAGTTTTGCTTTTGACTAACAAAAACGACCTTTGAACTTTTCTTATAAAGAATTACTTTGCAAGTTTTTTCAATTCTAAAACTGAGGACGAACATGAATAGATTAACGAGATTCCCGCTGTCCTCTCAAAAAATTAATTTTTATTATTTAAACAAATGAAATTATTTATTAGAGAATGCCATCTATGAAAACAAAAAAATATGAAATTTTTATTTGGTTTGGGAAGTAGAGCGCATAGAATCTCCAGAAAAGTGCGAGGCCGTAGGCCGAGCCTTTTTATTTTTACAATATTTTCCCATACTATTTTTCTAGTTTTTTTAATTTTCTACATAAATTTAGCTTTTTCACACCTTTTTTTTACTTAACTTTTGGTTTTAACGCAAAATTTCATTTTATTTTTTATAATGTTCTTCTGGTTGTTTAAATATTTTTCCATTTCAAAATTTTGTTTTTGCTATGAGCTGATTATTTTCTTTATTAGAAAACTGTTAAAAAGAAAACCGTGCCAAAAAAGAGACTGATTAACAATTGAAAATCTACACATTTTGGTCGAGTTGGGCGGGGCTAACTTTATTGTTACAAAAACGTACGATCATGCAAAAAATATTTTCTTTTATGAAATTATTTAAATGGCTTACATTGGATTTTGTTACTTCTGGGGATGACGGTTGCTTGGTTACAGTGGCATCATTGCCCTTCAGACGTCTCTCTTCTTCGGTTAATCTAATTTCTAAGCTACCCAAGGTTAATCTGTCATCATCAATTTCTACAGTTCTCCTTAGATCTTCGTACTCATTTGGCAGCCCCATTAACACTAATCCCATCAACACTTTGTTTTCGAAACTAATTCCGACGTCCTGTACCTTCTCGTACAGGTTTTTTCTTCGATTCAAATATTCCATAATATCTTCGTTTTGACTTTTCTCCATATTTACAAATTCTTTTAACAAAAGTACACCCTGATAATAATTATCGAATTTCGTGTGAATCTCCTTTAATTTATTCCAGATTTCGTTTGCCGTTGTACACTCTTCGATGGTGTCTAAGTTGTCCCTGTCTACACCGAGAAGAAGCAACGACTTACATTTCTCATCTTTTTGCTTTTGTTCGCTTGTTAACATAGCTTTGTTGAACTCGATCGCATCCAGGCAATCTTGCAATTCCAACACTTTTCTCATTTGTATCGACCATTGTCTATAATTGGTTTTACTTAACTTTTCAAAAGTATCGTCCATAGCTGCTTAATTCAGCGTTTTGATGTGGTTTTCAATCGATTGAAATTGATGACTGGGTTATAGAATAATTGATTTGGGTCGACATAACCTATTTTTAGGGTGCAGTGGTTCTCAACCTTTATTTCGTAATGAATCCGTTTTCATCAGCAATAAACAACTTCAGGTCTGACCCACAGATAAATAAGTAGTTACTACTTATTTATCTGTGGTCTGACCATTTGACAAAAATCTGACATATTATTATGTCAAAATTTACTAAATGATAAAATAATTAACCCTACTTTTGAGTTTTGGTAAGGAATATTAACGATAAGGTTAAAACAAATAAATAAAGAACAAAAAGATAGATGTTGTAGAAAATGCTGTCTGTTTCTCTGTTCGTAACGCTATTTAAAACTTCTGATTAGTTCCTTTATTACACGCCAAGTTAGTAATAATATTATAACCTTTGTAAGACCTTAAGTTTATTAATTTGTTCTTTTTAAAAGCTTTTATTTAACTTAGTGTGAGCGAGTGTTTTTAAAGTGACTAGAGAATCCTATGTTTTCTCATGTAACAGGTCGCTCGGAAAGTGACGTTTTCCAATTTCCGTTTGCCCCTCTAGCAAATTTTGTAAAGTTGACGCTCATGTGTAAACTGAAAAACGCCGTCTAGCGGCTGAAATTGCAAGTGTCAAATGTTTAATTGTTGACGTAATCTCGAAAATTATGCCGTAACGACCAAAAATTGATCGATTTCGATTTCCCACATAGATAATTTGATAGGTACTCAACCGAGTTTGAGATATTTGAAGAAGCTATCGTTGGTTTGCAAACTTCCAGCAACAATTAGGAAATTAAAATGGAGATCGTGGAAGATTTGCGTCCCTCCGTTGATATTAAAGAAGAAGGCATTTCTAATTTAGAATATCAACAGGACAGTAATGAGGTAAACTATGAACCGTATTATTTGTTACCAAACGATGGAAGTTCAGACAAGGGAAATATAATTATCCTAGCCAGGAGCGGATCCAGTAACTTTTTCAAGGGGGGCGAAGAAGTTTGATTTTTCATGTCCATCCAAAGCTTTTAATGCTGCCTGACTGTCGCTCGCGATGCAGATCCGATTTTTTATAATTTTAATTTTGCTTTTTTAACATTAATAATAATTAACGTTGACTAAATAGTCTATCTTTTACAGAAATCTCTATGCCATTCAAACACCTCAATTAAAATTAAGACGGAAGTCAAATTGGAGGAATTGCATCACTCGATTGACATTAAAGAAGATGAACATACTTTAATTCTAGATTTTCAATCAGATGGAAAATACAAACCGTTTAAATGTGAAATTTGTGACTACAAATGTGCACGAAAAGGACTTTTAAAAAGTCACTTACAAACTCATACAGGCGAGCGACCGTTCAAGTGCGAAATTTGTGACTACAAATGTGCCCAAAAGGGAAGTTTAAACATTCATTTAAGAACCCATACAGGCGAAAAATCGTTTGAGTGTGCAATTTGTGGCTACAAATGTGCACAAAAAGGATATTTAAAAAGTCATTTCAAAACTCATAAAGGAGACAAACCGTTCAGATGTGAAATTTGTGATTACAAATGTTCACGAAGACAACATTTAAAAAGGCATTTACAAACTCATTCGGGAGTGAAACCGTTCAAGTGTGACATTTGTGGAAACAAATTTACACAAAAGAGTAGTTTAAAAGAGCATTTAAGTAATCATACAGGCAACAAACCGTTCAAATGTGAAATTTGTGATTACAAATGTGCACAATTGAGACTTTTAAAAAGTCATTTAAAAACTCATACAGGGGACAAGCCGTTCAAGTGTGAAATTTGTGACTACAAATTTGCTCAAAAAGGACATTTAATAAAACATATAAAAACTCATACAAGTGATCAACCGTTCAAGTGTGACCTTTGTGACTACAAATTCGCACGAAAAGGACATTTTAAAAGTCATTTACGTACCCACACAGGCAAGGAGCCGTTTATATGTGAAATTTGTAACTTTAAATGTGCACTTAAGGTTATTTTAAAGGAGCATTTAAAAACTCATATGGACGAGAAACGTCTCACTTGTAAAATTTGCAACCACAAATTCATAAACATAAATATTTTAAAAAATCATTTAAAATCGCATAAAGGTAACCATAGTGATCTCAAACGTTTAATTAAAGTTAAATTTCGAAGCTTATTTTTTACAAGCCCTTCTAGTCAAAAAGTTTCACCATAAAATATATTAATATTATTTTAGGTTTTATATATTCAAATTTTAATAAATTGAAAAAATATGAAATCCTTTTTGTAATATCTTTCAAAATCAAAATTCATGACGTATTTCGATATCGTAAGAAACGCACCTGGGACTGGCGTAAACGTCGCCAAGTCTAGGGCTGAGTGATTGTGTAAAAACAATGGATAATATCAGGTTTTGATTTGAACAATTCAGAACAATTGATTATTCTAAAAATCAATTAATCAAGTAATCAACTTTACTGTAATAATTAATAGCGTTTCAAGAGAAAACTAAGAGAAAGACTTTTTGATTGCCGAATAATTGAATAAATCCATTGTTTAATTATTTTAGATAATTTCAAAAATATTAATCAAATTACTTCCCAGCCCTAGCCAAATCATTCAAAAATAAAAATCGAAAATTTTGCCTGTATTCATCCGACTTACGTAAAAACCGACAGAGTCAACGAAGTTTTCTCACTGATGTACTTCGGAGAAAATTTAAAATGGATCTGTTTGTCAACAATTAAATTTTTGGGTCCAAAAAACACTGATGTTATTTTTTCGAAATCCTGTCACAATTTTGTGCCATTGTTATTATTCCAAAAAACGCACGTGGGACTGACTGAAACGTCAACCTACGGTTTTGTTTAGTTTAAAAACTTTTAGAGTGCAGTACAACCTGTCTTAACGGACAGAAGTTTACCTCATCTCATGAGCAGATGCACTTACTGTCGGTAGCTGTAAAATTTAAAGTACATTTTACTATTATAACTTTTGTTCTTTATCTTGGTAGTAAAATTTATATTTAAAGTAAAATAATTAATAAAAATTGTAACCTCAAAAATCCCAAGTTTGAATCTTGCTTTGTTTTTTTTTTATATTCCGGGGGTTTTTGGGGGGAAAACCAGGGGCTTTTTTCGTCTTTGTCATCTTTATGGCCTTTTTGACTTCGTCTACGGATGCTGGGTCTATGACGAAAGAATCTAGGGCATTTAGATTATCACTGACTACTTGATCCATATGAGCTATGTGTTGTAAGTTGATGTTGCTACCAGTTCTTGCGTTCTCTGAAGTGAGGGAATCGAATGTTCAGCTACGCCATTGGTTTTTCAGTCGACGCATGCGCAGTTTAAATAAATGTTTCATTGTATCTTGAATGTTTATGAACATAACTTCGAAAATTGTGATATTGGTTGATCAATTTCTGTTTTCAGTATGGAGGAGATGATATTTTTGAAGGAGTTTGAGAAATTTAAAGAATGTACCGATGGTTTGCAAGCCCCAAATAATGACAGCCACGAAATTGCAACAGAAAACATTGAAATCAAGTTAGAAGATTTGAAACAGGAAACTCCCGACGATTCAAATAGCTTCACCCATATTAACATAGAAAAAATTGATATCAAGGTGGAAGATTTGCACCATTCGATCAACATTAAAGAAGAACCTTCGGTTCTAGAATGTCACTCGGAGAAGGAATGTAAACAAATAAGTGAGAAACTCTTTAGGTGTACAATTTGTGACTATAAATGTGCATGGAAAGCAACTTTAAAAATTCACTTAAGAACCCATACTGGAGAGAAACCGTTTAGGTGTGAGATTTGCGATTACAAATGTGCCCAAAAAGGAAGTTTGACAACCCATTTAAGAACCCATACTGGCGTAAAGCCGTTTAATTGTAAAATCTGTGGTTACAAGTGTACCAGAAAACAAACATTAGATATTCACGTGAGAGCGCATACTGGCAATAAACCGTTTACATGTGAAGTTTGCAACTCTAAATTTGCAAGAAAAGAAAATTTGAAAAGTCATCTAAAAATACACACTGGTGAGAAACCGTTTCAGTGTGAAATTTGTGACTATAACTGCGCGCATAAACCAGATTTAAAAAGCCATTTAAGAACTCATACTGGCGAGAAACCATTTAAGTGTAAAAGTTGTGATTTTCATTGT
This sequence comes from Rhagonycha fulva, assembly GCA_905340355.1. Classification (NCBI taxonomy): domain Eukaryota; kingdom Metazoa; phylum Arthropoda; class Insecta; order Coleoptera; family Cantharidae; genus Rhagonycha; species Rhagonycha fulva. The sequence continues at coordinate 27,037,666 of HG996559.1, read as the reverse complement.
GCACATAAATCAAGTTTAATAATGCACGTGAGAACTCACACCGGGGAAAAGCCGTTTAAATGTGAAAGATGTGACTATAATTGTGTGAGTAAAGCAAGTTTAAAAATTCATGTTAGGGCCCATACTGGGGAAAAACCGTTCATATGTAAACTGTGTGACTATAAATGTGCACATAAAGCAGGTTTAAACAGACACTTAAAAATCCATAGTGGTGAGAAATAATTTTCTTGTGGAATGTAACAATTTGTGTGCTAAATATTGTCTATTTTTGTTTGTAAGAAAACGACCCCAATTCATCAATGTTTTTTTTTACTATTTTTTCGTTAATTTATTAGTTACATTTTATATGAATTTGTATTTTTAGAATTATATTTAGTTATTTCGATTTGCACTGGCACTGGATCAAATTTGTGTATTGTGGTTGGCCTACGTGTAGGCGTTTTATGATGTAAAAGTGGCAGCACTGCATAATAGATGAAACCTGAAGCCATCTTGAATTGATGTGTTCAACGCGACCGATCCGATTGTGATTCATTTACAGAAATCAGAATCGTAAAATTTTATTATCATTTTTTGTTAGATGATTAAATACCTGTAATGCCCAGCAACACCGAAACTGAAAATGGCGGCGACTACTCGACTTGCTCCCAAAATGGTAAAGTATTTGAAAAGTGAAATTTCAATTTTATAAGAAATTTATCTGTTAGACAACTCTTCGGAGTCTAGTAAAAAATGGACTAATGAAGCAACCAAGTTGTTCTTGGATTTGTGGTTAGAGAGAAAAGAAAGATTTCAAGATCCAACGGTAAAAAGAAAGTTATTGTTCACCGAGATTTCCATCGAGATGGTAAAAAGGAACCATAACTTAACTCATAGTGAAATTGAACGGAAGCTTCGGAACATGAAGAGATATTTTATAAAAATGAAGTACAGCAAGAAAGAGCGGGCGAGACAGTCTTGGTGTTTTTATGAAATACTCGAGGATATCTTCGAAGGGGACAAGAGTATAAATCCTCCTGCACCTACAGATTCGAAGGTAATGCTAATGTTTATTAAGTATCCGTAATTAAACAAGTTAATTTATACTAAAAATAGCCCTTAGTTAAATGTTCTACGTCACCTTCTACATCGAAACCCGGTTATTCACATCATGTAAGTTTTAATGTAATATTTAGTTTATTATTATTAACTTTTGTTATTGTAATTTATTTTAGGGACTCGCAACTCCACCGTCCGGTTTTGATATTATTCAAAAACATTTTCCACACACGGATATGTTGCCGGAAGATGCCAGTGTGGAAGATGTTATCGAGGCAGTTAAAAAACGTCGTCTTGGAAAAACTACCACCAACGAACATAATACTAAACGTGTAAGAAAATCGGAAAACTTTTTGACTCAGGAAATGATACGGCTCGAGGAGGCCAGGAATGTTGAAATACGGGAACTGAAAGAAGCAATTGAGAAAGCTAATGACATTCAGCAAGAACGAAATAATTTATTAAAAACTTTAATAGGAAATTTGTAAGACCCCTTTTTGTTTGCTGATTGAGACAAGGGGTGCTCGAGGTAGATTTTGTAAATAAATGTATTACTGTACATAATGTTTGTAAATATTAATTAATAAAAATTATAAACTGTTTGGAATAGTTTTTTTTATCAGGTACCATAAATTTTGGCGGGATATTTCAGAAAAGTGGCAACACTGCATAAAAATAAAACCATCCATCTTGTTCAACGAGAAAATTGGAATCGTACAATTAAAACGTCAATTTACATGTTCAACACAATATATCGATTCAAACCGATTCACCATGTTGCTACTGTTTAGTGGAGAGCACCGAGACACCATAAAGTTTAAAAATGCCTGTTTAAGGTAACGAAATGCATGTAATACTAGGAACCACCGAGACTGAAATTGACGACTCTGCTTGCACCCAAATTGGTAAGGGATTTCAAAATTGAAAATCAAAGCTTGGTAATTTATGGTTTTAGACAACGCTTCGGAGTCGAGTAATACTTGGACCCACGAAGCAACCAAGTTTTTCTTAGAATTATGGTCGGAGAGAAAGGAGAGATTTCAAGATCCAACCATAAAAAAGAAGAAGTTGTTTACTGAAATGGGCATCGAGATGGTAAAAAAGAACCATAACTTTACTTGCAGTGAAATCGAAAGAAAATTTCGGAACATGAAGAGATATTTTTTAAAAATGAAGTATAACAATTCCAATACGGGACGGGCGAGACAGTCTTGGTGTTTTTATGAAATGCTGGAGGATATTTTCGCAGCTGATAAGAATATAAATTCACCTGCACTTACAGGTTCACGATATTCGTCCCTTTCTACATCGAGAGCTGATTATTCACAGGTAGGTAAGTTTGACTATAATTCAGGTGCATAGGAGCGTTTAAAATTTGAAAACGCGCTTGAGTGGATAGCCGAGATAACCGAGAAAGTGGCGCTCACAAAAATGAGATAAAATGTGAAGTTCATCTTCCTAAAAAACAATCAGAAACCGGGGAGGGGGGATAGAAATGCTGAGGAAGGGTCAAAAGTAAACATTTGGAAAACCGAGGGTTTCTTTAACTTTCTTTTTCATTTTTTATAGGAACATGCAACTACACCTTCCCGCTTTGAAGTCGTTGAGAAAGATTTCACAGACACTGAAACGCTGCTCGAAGATGCCAGTATCATGGATTTTATTGAGACGGTGAAGAATCGTCGTCTCCGAAGACCCATTACAAACGACCACAGTAAACGTGTTAAAAAATCGGAAAACTCTGCAATTCACGAAATAATAAAGCTTGAGGAGGGCAGGAATATTGAAATACGGGAAATGAAAGAAGCAATAGAGAGAAATAATGAAATTCAACAAGAAAGAAATAATTTATTAAAAATGTTATTAGAAAAATTGTAAACTCACTTTTAGGTTTCCCCTATTTAGCTATGCCATGCGTCCTAGATCAGAATTTTGCACTTTTTTGGTAAATTCGTACCTTACTTTATACGAAAAGTTGCTCAAACTTTTAAGGATTTTTAAATCTCTTGTATAATTTTGGGGTATCTAATTCCCAAAATTTTGATACTCCCCCCCGCCCCAAACGCCCCTCATATCAAATGAGCGAAGGTTATCAACAAAGAAAAACTTCTGCACAGTACTACAACGATTGTAAATAATCAATTAAATAAAAATTCTAGACTGTTCGCAATAGTATTTCTTTTATTACGGCCATCTCCGAATTCTAAGGGACGATTTCCGATTAGATCGGGCACTTCATCGACATCGTCGGGAGCGTCTTCACCTCCTTCGTAGCCCTCGTGTAATAAAATGAAGTTGTGGAGGACACAACACGCCGAAATGACTGGGAATTTCTGCTTCTAAGCTCATATCGAGGAATCGCAGCCGTCGAAACTTATTCTTCAAAAGTCCAAAGGCTCTTTCGATTGTGCTTCTTATACCGGAATGTACTGCATTATATCTTGTTTGAACTGGAGTTAGGTGCCCGTTATCTTGATAAGGTGTGAGGGTATTTTCATGCAAGCAGTAAGCCGAATCGGCTAAAATGTGCATATCTTTCGGTATCAATCCGACGATTATTTGGCGATATAGAGGGCTAAGTCTGAAGACTCGGGCATCGTGCACCCTTCCTGGCGTTCCCACAAATATGTCGATGAACTTCAAGTCTCGATCACAGGTACCTTGCAATATCATCGAATGAAATTGTTTTCGGTTGTAATAATCGTAGGCGTTGCGTGGCGGTGGTTTAATTTCAACGTGGCATGCATCCACGGACCCTATAACTCCTGGAAAACCCGTTTCATCGAAAATTTCAACAGTGTGGTCTTCACATTGTCGACTGTTAGGCCACTTTATGTAACGTTCCTGTAGTAAGCTCAGTGCTGTGCAAATTTGCATCAAGATAAAATGAACCGTTCCAGCACTCAATCCAAATAGTGTCCCACATTCCCTAAACGTAACCGCGTAGTTAGCCAACATCCATAACGTAATATGCGTCTTTTTTGCCAGAGAAACTGTCATATTCTCAACATTTATTCCTTCGCTTGTCAAGACTTTTCGTAGTTCTTCGATCAACACCTAAACGAATTTTTTTAGTACGGAGAACGTAAAAGTAATTTATTATTTACCCACCGACATGGTATCTCGATTCATACGAAAATGACGTCGGTAAGTGACGCTGGTATATCGCGGCACCACTTCTTCAAAATAATTGTTTACCGAAGCATTGGATTCTTTTTCGTGTACATTTTCCAATAGTGGAGGACTTAAACTTGAACTAGACGCAACGACTAAACCAGCTAAGGATATGTTCTCCGACTCCAACGTTTCACATACGACAAATTTTCGTAAAATTTGTGGATCCATTTCTCCAAAATTACTTTTGGAGGTTAGAATTGTACTTGGTCCTGAACATAATTGATAATTACTTGTCGTTGAACTGGATCCTCCTCCGTCTATCAAATTGGTTTTAACTTCTTCTCCGTCGATGGTAATCGTCTCACCTTCTTCTTCTGTTTCCATTGCCATCCTTTCGTTACTTAACGATATTGTGGGGTGTTTGGTCTTTAAATGGCGTGACAAATTGCCAAGTGATCCACTGGCAAAACTAATAAATTGGCTACAATAATTACATTTTGCTTTATCCAGTGCACTCGTATGTGCAAAATGATTCCATAAAAGACTTCGTGTTCGCTTACGAGGCATTTTAACAAATAAATATGTTTTCAATCATTTGAAGCAGTGGCGTCGAGAACGGGGAACTTCGGGTTCGAGCTAATTCGAAAATAAAAAGAAATTTTAGGTTTAGTTGGTAGTTTTTTTTAAATGAATACCGCTAAAACATAGATTCACCGGTTAGCTACCCGTCCGTGGACGGGTGTTCCAGTCACAATTCAAAGGATCCAATCGAAACTTACCCAGAGCAAATTTTTAAATTTCCTAATATTAATATGTAATGATTTCTATTGAGAATCGAAACTATCCGAATAGGGGCATCTATTTTTTTTTTGAAAAAGTTTCGTCGTTAAATTTTAAAAAATTCAAAATTTTCCAAGATATTTTTACTTAATTTAAATCATAACTGGAAATTCTGTTTTAGACAACAAAACGTTAGGATCTTTTTTGTAGATAATTTCCTACTCTTTAAAATATCATTGGACCATTCACACTAAAAAATCGATGATTTTGGTGCTATGACCATTTGAAGGTAAAATGGTTAAAAAAGTCATCACTTCCATTGATTTTAATCAATTTAATTTAGATAAATTTAGATAAAGGATTTAATTTAGATAAACATTTTAGGACACCCTGTAAATGACTCCAAAAAAATTACTAAATCCTGATTTGAAATTAAAAATAAACAACCAACTAATCTAACCTGGTGTCATTTATACGTCAAAGTTATGTGATTTAAAGACAGAATTCTGACGGATAAATGACAGTAAATAAACAAATAAATGTCTGTCATTAAAACTTTGGACAAAGTTTAACAAAAAAATTGTGTAGGGTTTTTATTTTTGATATATCACTAAATCCAGACGTGAAAATCAAAATAAACAACGAACTAACCTAATCTACTGTCATTTATCCGTCAGAATTATGTCATTTAATGACGGAATACAAGACGAATACGTACGTAGTACGTCATTAATACTTTGGCAAACAAACTTCAATTTGGTAGGGATTTATTTTTGATAAATCACTAAATCCTCCTGTCATTTAATGACCAAAATCTGACGGATAAATGACAGCACATAAATAAATGTCTGTCGTTAAAACTTTGGACAAAACTTTTAACAAAAAATAACCAAGTTTAATTTTGAAAGATTTTTATTTTTGATAAATCACAAAATTCTTACGTGAAAATCAAAATAAACAACGAACTAACCTACCTAATCTGCTGTCATTTATCTGTCAGAATTATGTCATTTAAACTGATAAATGACAGCAAATAAATAAATAAATGTTTGTCATTAAAACTTTAATTTTGTAGGGATTTATTTTTGATAAATCACTAAATCCTGCCGTCATTTATCTGTCAGAATTAAGTCATTTAATGACAGCAATTTGACGGATGAATGACAGCTCATAAATAAATGTTTTCAAATTCTAAATTAAGAAATAAATTAAAATTTTCAAAAAAGTAAGCCCTACTAAAAAAAAATCACCAATTGATAAAAAAAACTATTTCTTGTCGGTATGAATTCTTAAATGCCTATTTAAATATTCCTTCCTTGTACATTTATAATCACAGATTTCACAAGCAAATGCTTTTTCCCCGGTATGAGTTTTTTGATGATTTCTTAAATGTGCCCTTCTTGCACACTTTTTGTCACAAATACCACAAACAAACGGCTTTTCACCAGTATGAGTTTTTAAGTGATTATGCAATGTATCCTTACGAGAAAACGCACCGTCACAAATTTCACACATAAACGGTTTCTCCTCGTTATGACTTTGCAAATGTTTATTTAACGAACCTTTCTGCGAAAATTTGTGTCCACAAATTTTACACCCGAACGGTTTCTCCCCGGTATGAGTTCTTAAATGCGCTTTTAATTGTTGCTTCTGTGCACATCTATGGCCACAAACTGCACATGTGTGCGGCTTTTCACCGGTATGTGTTTTAAAATGCTGGTTTAAAGAATCCCTTTGCGTGCATTTATAGTCGCAAATTTCACAAACGAACGGTTTTTCACCCGTATGAATTCTTAAATGCATTTTTAAGATCGACCCGGTTGTAAATTTACAATCGCAAATTTCACAGTTGTACGGCTTCTCGCCTGTATGAATCCTTACGTGAACTTTTAAACTTGAAGCGGTGGTAAATTTACTATCACAAACTTCACATAAAAACGGTTTTTCCCCAGAATGACCTTTTATATGTGTTTTTAAATGCGCTTTACTCCTAAATTTACAGTCACATATCCCACATGTAAAAGGTTTCTCGCCTGTATGAATTCTTAAATGCGTATCTAAATAAATCTTCGTTGTACATTTAAAGCCGCATATTTCACAGTTAAACGCTTTTTCGTCAAAATGATTTTTTAAATGCGCTTTTAAAGTCGACTTGGCTTTCAACTTGCAGTCGCAAATTTCACATGTAAACGATTTCTCGCTAGAATGACTTTTCATGTGGCTATTTAAATTTCCTTTAGTTACAAATCGAAAGTCACACATTTCGCATTTAAACGGTTTCTCCCCGCTGTGTATTTTTAAATGTTGAGTTAAAGTACCTTTTTGGATAAATTTACGGTCACAAATTTCACAAGTGAACGGTTTATCGCCAGAATGTATTTTTAAATGACGCTTTAAATGCGACTTTCGGGCAAATGCATAGTTACATATTTTGCACAGAAAGGATTTTTCGCCAGTGTGAGTTTTTAAATGGGATTTAAAATGAGATTTATGTGCGGAGGCATAGTCGCAAATTTCACACTTGTACGGTTTTGTGCCTGTATGACTTCGGAGATGCCATCTTAGGTTGTATCTGTTTCCAGTTTTATATTCGCAAATTTCACATTTGAACGGTTTCTCATCAGTATCGACTTTTCTATGGGTTCCTATGTGAAATTTTAACCCATCTTTACTTGCGTACTTAGAACCGCAAATATCACATTCAAAAGGTTTCTCACCGGTATGATGAACTCTTATATGGACGTTCAGTTGGGTTCTATTTCTATGCTTTTTGTCACAAACTTGACACACCAACGGTTTTTTATCGATATGTGATTTTAAGTGTATATTTAACTCCCGCTTTTGGTTGCATTTAAAGTCACAAATTTGACATGTAAATAATGGATTTTCGCTCTGATGAGTTCTTAAATGATGGATTTTTAACGTGGATAAATACGCAAAATTTTCTTCACAAATTCGACACGTATATGGTTTCTCGCCAGTATGAGTTCGTAGATGGATTTTTAAATTTGCTTTAGTTGAACATTTGTGGTCACAAATTTCACATGTGAAAGGTTTCTCGCCGGTATGTGTTCGTATGTGAACTTTCAATTCGAATTTATTCGGACATTTACAGTCACAAACGTCGCATATAAACAGCTTTTCGTCGGTAAGTGCTTTTAAATTATAATCAAAAATTTCTCCAGTATGAGTTTTTCTATGCCTTCGTAAATTTACCTTTTGTGTCGATTTGTAGTCACAAATTTCACACGCAAAAGGTTTCTCGCCGGTATGTGTCCTAATGTGCATTTTTAACTTCAGCTTAGTCGGACATTTATAATCGCATGCGTCACAGCTAAATACATTTTTGGAGTTATGACTTCTTAAATGTACAATTAAACCGCTTTTCATTGCACACTTAAAATCGCAAATTTCACATACGAAGGGCTTCTCGTTGCTATGCGTTTTTATATGATTCTTTAAAGGTCTCGGCCATGCAGATTTATAGTCACAAAGGTCACACATAAACGCTTTCTCGCCCGTATGAGTTCTTATATGTCTTTTTAAATTTACCTTTTGTGTAGATTTGTAACCACAAATTGCACATGTAAAAATCGGTTTCCCATTTGTTTTTAATTCAAATTCTCTCACCAGATGACGTTCTGACGTATCTTCTTTAATATCAATCGAATGATGCAATTCTTCCAAGTTGAATTCTATTTCTTCTGTTTTAACTTCCACCTTTGGATTTAAATGACATGGAGTTTCCTGTAACAAATTCAACGTTATTAATAAACAAAAAGTTGAAAAGCTTAGAATCGGACATTGCTGAAAGCGATGATGATATTTAATCAGAAAGGCTCAAGGTATTTTTAGCATGTAACAGAAAAACAAAGCTAATACTCTGTTAAAAATTAAACAAACGCCACGTAAGAGGACGTCCATTAATTACGTAAGCTCAAAATGGAGGGGAGAGAAGGGGTCTGGTAAAATCTCATTTAAAGGGAGGGGGGAGTTAATGATTTGCATTATCACAAATAAATTTAATTATTTCAAAATTATAAAGTAAATTTCTAATGAGAGGGGGAGGTCCTACCAGAACTTACAAAATTTAACCAAGAGAGGGTCCAAATTAGGACTAGGAATTAATTTCGATTATTTAATCGATAATCGATTAATTGAAAACAATCAAAAATAGTGGAACAATAGTGACGTAGCAATATGTGGTGGGATGGTGCAAGGCACCTAGAGAAAAAGGTCATTAAAACAAATTTTGGAACAAAAAAGCCTAGAGGTAAAAAATATGTAAAACACGATAACGTTTTCATATTTTCAGTTGAAAATTAGGCTAGAGGGTAAAAACAGAAGGTAATTCAAAATTTTTTTTTCCGTTAATCGATTGTTCGATTATTTTCAACTGTTTCCGATTAACAGATTGTTTGTTTTTCATTGTTCAATTGCTTGATTATTTTCAATTGTTCGATTGTTAATTTTAGCAATCGCCCAGTCCTAGTCCAAATTTAAAAGAAATTATTTATAATTCATAATGTTCATTTTGTGGCAAACATTGCAAATTCTTGGAGCTTATCAAACTTTTTAAAAAATTAGATATTTTTAAGAATCTCTGGAGATTATTGAAATTTCTTGAATATTATCGAAATTTCTTGGACATTATGTTAACTTCTTAAAACCTATTCAAATTATAAAAATATCGTGCAAAATAATAAAAATTTATCATAAGTTATAATTATTAATTTAAATTTTTTGGCTATCATTGCGATTTTTTCCAAATTATTAAAATTTCTTGCAAATTTATAGTAACCCAACTATTTTTAGTATAAAAACAGTTCAAACTTTTCTTTTAGCTCTTTTAGGTAAAAAATTATTTGCGATTCCCTCGGCGATTCCAAAACTTACCGCCCTTCCCAAAAAATTTTTTAAGTGATGCACAGTGGGGCTGGACAGGTTCAGAAGGGCTATTAAATCAAAATACTATTTTATTAACCTTTAAGTTGGATTTCTCTTTTTGGATCTGTTAGTGGTACCTATCTAAAAAATTTATAGATAGATTTTCTATCAAATCCTGATGCGCATGAATGGACTAACGAGATTCCAATACAATTAATTGATTTTTAACCCCTGACCCAAAAAGAGGGGTGTTATGTGTTTAACGTGTGTATCTGTCTGTGGGGTCGTAGCTCCCAAACGAATGAACCAATTTTGATTTAGTTTTTTTTGTTTGAAAAGCGACTTGATTGAGTGTTCTTAGCTATGATTCAAAAAAATCTGTTTAGCCGTTCGAAGATCATTTGCTGTTTTCTAGTCTAGTTGATGAGAGC